>CAMTDV010000023.1:71988515-73238515 GCA_947069175.1 Scalesia atractyloides
TTCTCTCTATGAACTTCTAGGATTTCTGTAGACAAAAAAGGGATGTGAGCAACCTTATCAAAACATATGACTTCAACATGGTGTTTGGTTAACCAATCTATGCCTACTATGACGTCAAAACTCCCAAGTTGCATTGGCGTGAGGTCAATGGAAAAAAGATGGTTATTGAGGTTCAATTGGCATTACGAATAACATAATCAAGTACAAGAGGTTCGCCACTAGCTATCTCTACTGTTAAGGGTTTTCCTAGTTTGGTTCATGGTGTTGAAAGATAAGGCTCAAAATCTAAGGATACAAAACTCCTATCGGCACCCGAATAAAAAAGAATAGAAGAATGCTGATTATTGACAAGGAACGTACCGTTAACCACGTCATTATCAGCACGTGCCTCACTAGCATTTATGTTAAATGGTTGTCCCCGAGCTGGATTTGCATTAACTAGCTTCGGGCAGTTGTTTCGGTAGTGAGTAAGATCACCACAATTGTAGAGGATCTAGGTGGGTAGTGGGGTCGTGCAGGATTGGCTTACAGTTGAACAGGATTTCAAACCACTTGATTCGGGGCAGGAGCAAAACCACAAGTGTTGGCCAGATGGCCATATCATCAACAATTGGTACAATGACGGCACGGTAGATGGGGTTGGTGATGACTATCACACTTGTTGCACAGAGGTACAATATTGGCATATTGTCTCTTGGTGGGAGGTTGTGCTGGTTTATTGTGAGCAGCTTGGTTGGGTTGTGTAACAACAACGAAATTCTTGGAAGCTTTACGCTTCCTAGACTTCTTAGAGGCTTCGGCCTTGTTTCGCTTTTGTTTCCCTTGTGCAGTCTTGGTAGGTTGCTTCTTGTCGGCTTTGCGAAAAAGTTTACCCTTCTTGACTTGGGAGTCGGTCGTGGTTGCAGCCAACTCGATAGCCTGTCTGCTGTAGTAGGGTTGCTACCAGTGACTATGTACTGAACTGGGTCAGGAAGGCCATCAATGTACTTTTCAATTGCCTTATCCAAGGCGTGACCGTGGCAGGACATAACAAACATAGCTCCTCATAACAGTCAGTGTAGGCATGATGTTCTCCACTATCCTGTTTCTGGTTGTGGAATTCATTCTCAAGTGCTCTTTGCTCGTGGCGTGGGCCGAATTCTTTCATCGTAAGAGCTCGAAGCTCTTCCCACGTTTGAGCCATTGCAACATCACCACCCTATCTCTCACCACCCTGTTCCACTACGTGAGCGTCCTCTTTTGGAATACACTAAAAGCAAATTCTACTTTGCGCTCATGCAAACATTGAACATGACGGAATGTGCTCTCAAGACTCTTAAACCACTATAGGAGCCCAGTAGCTCCCTTAGAACCACTAAACTTGAGAGGTTTAGCTGAATTGAATTGTTTAAAGTTGCACGAAATAGGTGCTTTGTTGTTGTTATTGTTGGCTTAGTTTGATTGAGTCAGAAGATTTGGGTAGCATAACAGCTATCTTCTAAGCTATCATTGCCGCCATATCGGCGTCCTGAGCAGCATTTCGACGAGGAGGCATTCTAAAAGAGAAGGAAATATGAGAGAAAACAGGTAAGATTTATATTGGATAATCAAAAGGAAAGGTTAAAAATATCGACGAAACATGAGGATTGTGATCATCTGTTCGTTACCTAAAAAACAAACGACACACAATGACTAATCAAAGTAAATTGGTCTTTTTAATGTATCACGAAGACATGCTTTAGCCTATACGTGGACACTCACTCTAAGAGTTCCCAGTAAAGAGTGACTGGTCCTATAAAGCGGATTTGTACGAACAGTCTAGCCTTAGAAACTCAAGGTACATGCATCCACCCTTTCGAATTGGACGTGTTCACATTATTAAAACCCAAACATTGACGAGATTTTGAAAATTTTGAAGGCAAAGTATTACTAATAACCTAATTCCCTATAACCATAAGCTCTGATACCAATCTTCCTGTAACACCCCGACCGCGCAGAAGAACAAACTGCAGCGGAAACGTCGGGGAGTCATATCACAGAACTATTATTTCACAACACATGGTACATAAAGTTTTGTATTATTGAATTTTATTGTTTGTATTGTCTTGAGAGAATGAAATAAAAAAATAACAATTTTCTTGTGTTGATGCACTTTATGGCCGTCACTGTGCGAATAGGCTAGAAAGAGTGTGTATTGAATATTGTATAGATTAGATACGAACACAGGACCCAAGTGCGAATGAGTACTGGCTCATACGAGTGACATGTGTGTTGTACAAGTGACTGTGTGCCTCGTACGAGTGACTTTGTTACTCGTACGAGTGGTAACATCTCACTCATATGAATGACCCTTCGTACGAGTGACAACATGCTTGGTTCGCACGAGCTGTCATATCTATAAATAGGTGTTGTGTGTTCATAGTTTGTAAGTCTTGGAAGTTCCCTTTGGGGAAACGCTGGCAGATTCTCTCCAGGAACTCCGCCAGCCAGTCAAGATGTATACTCTTTCGGTATGAATGTAATGAAAAGTTTCCGCTGATTCTGTTCCTACTTGTTATAACGTTATACCGAATCGGTACTATCCCTAAAGCTTCTGTCTAGAACCGCACCCATGGGACCACAACTGGTATCAGAGCTACGGTACCGATTCATTCAATCTAACAGTTGATTAATCATCTACGCTCATGAATTTTGGACGTATGAGGGGTTTTAGACATAAAAAATCAAATAATTTGGACAATCCGCGGACATAATGTAAAAGTGAAACCTTAGGATTGTTAGAAACTGCTTTCCGACCAGATCTATGCAAATATCATGTCGAAATTCGAAGACATGAAGATTCTGGATCGAAAAAATGTTAATAGTTTCGTCCGTACGAGCAAGCTTTTGTGGCCCGTATGAGTGACAATTGGTCACTCTTACGAAGCACCACTCGTACGAAGCATCTCTCGCACGAAACCCAGCTCGTACGAAGTGGTGACAAAAAAAATTTGGTGATTACAAATTTTTTTCGATTTTTTAACGTCTAATTCGGGCTTTTCGGGACACCGTCTAGAGCTTCAAAGTATAGATTTGATGATACAATCACAAAGGGATGAAGAATTTGGGGTAGTCACTGATACCTGCAGAAAACGTTGATAATCTGGTGTAGTGATTATTAATGGGCCTTAACGTTAAATCAAGATATGATCAAAACTGCAGTTTTGGGGTCGCGCCATAATCTTCATTCACATAAGAATTCAAGACGTCGGAATTTGCAAAAATGAGGGGGAATAAAAATTTTCACCTATATGTTAAAATTCCAGCATTTTTGAAATTCGCTACGCTGCAACAGTATCTGGGTGGTTCAGACTGCAGATTACCTGGGAAACACAGAGGATCGAAGATTCATTAGAGATGAGATGAACTTTTAAGTCTATTCACGAGATAGACTATACATTTGGAATGTGTGATCAAAGAATGTTCAAAATTTTCAGATTATGATTCAGATTGATGTTCAAGGGCTAACTACTTGATCCCCGATGTGGAATCGGAAGCACATACTACTACCTATCATTAACTCTGCATTGCGAATGAACTATTTTTTCGATAACCGCCAGGAAACAAGGATGTCTTGTAGTTTCAGTGCCCCATTCCAACGGATGTAGCTACACATCTGTTATTGTGACTAAAAAGGAAGAATGTGATTCTGATTGCCGAAGAATGTTTCTCAGATTCGATGTGTTACCAGATAGTATGTTTCCAATGATGATTTGCTGATTGAGAAGATTTTTGCGGATATTTATTGGTTTGAATTTTTCGGTGTGGTATTTCGAAGTTTCTATCAATTACCGTTTGGGTTTTGAAGATCGGAGGATTGAGCATCAGGGGAGTGCGCTAAACCGAACGTGGATATGATTAACGTCGAATCGGAGAAGCTGCATTGTTTAATTTCAAGTTGGTGATTATTCGAGAAAATTTGTAGATCAAGCAAATCGAGGAGGTCTTGAACCGTGTAAACAACGACCTGAAGATTAATTTCTGGAGAAAATTATTTCAGGGGGAATGTTGCTTAAATGTAGATAATGCAAACCCGGATCTTCAATCAAGGGGGAATTACGATATCAACATATACCTGATTGAAGTTGCAGAATATTCAAACACAGCTCTCAGATTTCAAGTTCAGTTCAAGCTTCGACAGTGACGTCCAAGGGGGAAATTGTTGATGGACTTTATGGTCGTCACTGTGTGAATATGCTAGAAAGAGTGTGTATTGAATATTGTATAGATTAGATATGAATACACGACCCAAGTGCAAACGAGTAGTGGCTCATACGAGTGACATGTGCCTCATTTACGAGTGACAATGTGCCTCGTATGAGTGATAACATCTCACTCGTACGAATGACCCTTCGTACGAGTGACAACATGCTCGGTTTGCACGAGCTGTCATGTCTATAAATAGGTGTTGTGTTTTCATTGTTTGTAAGTTTTGGAAGTTCCTTTAGGGGAAACGCTGGCAAATTCTCTCCAGGAACTCCGCCAGCCAGTCAAGATGTATACTCTTTTGGTATGAATGTAATGAAAAGCTTCTGCTGATTTTGTTCCTACTCGTTATAAAGTTCTACTGAATCAGTACTATCCCCAAAGCTTCCGCTGATTCAAGTGCTATCAGAGCTTTGGCTCTCTTCCTTGTTTAAAACCAAGCTTAGTGTTGTGTTTGAGCTAGTTGTGAGGGTTTCTGGAAGTGTTCTTGAACTTTCAACAGGAAACTTAAGTTTTTTAAAGATACCAACTTAAAACTTAGTTAAAACTTGTTGTATCCGGAAAATTTTCATGAAAACCTTGTTAGAATAAATGGAGACATGTTAGAATCTGGTTTTTCCTAAAATTTTCTATCAAAGTTCAGTTGGACATACTTTCAGGTGAAACCCTGCCGAAAAACTCACCGGAATATTCTTGTAGGGTTGACCAAATCTCTAGACTTGATTGTTTTGACTGAAAAGCATATATGGAATGTTTGTCTATATAACCAAAATTGTGTAGACAACTGACCACTTTCGAACAAACTCAGAAACAATTATCTGTTAAAAAAGGAAATTTACACCAACCAACCCTGCAAAAAGATTCCTCTCTGCGAAAAACCAAACTTCAGCGAAAAACATCCGTTTGAATAAACCATCCGCACGAAGAACAAGACTGTTCGTGCAAAAGACCAAGTCATCCGCACGAAGGACCTTGTTCGCACGAAGCACAGTTGCTCGCACGAAAGATTCTTGTTCGTACGAACAACCTGGTTCGTACGAAGAAGTATGACTCGTACGAATCACTGATTCGTGCGAAGAACAATCTTCTTTGATTTGTTTTTCGTGATTCAGTTTTTCAAATCTTTGTGGTTTTTAAAATTGTGAACTTTAAAAGGAGACAGTTATTTTCAAAAATTAATCTTTAAACCTTTTAATTTTCATAAACAAGAACATATAATGGGTACTAACCCCTTGGATTGGGGGAGTAGTTCAAGCACAAATCAAGACTCGTCACAAAACTCCGCAACCTCATGGGTTAAATCACTAATCAACACACAGTTATGATTATCACTAATCAATGGGCGTGTGTAGCAAATCAAAATCAGAGCATTTAGACTATTCCTATAAGCGAGAGTGAAACAGGAAGTAATAACCTTCACCTAAACTGAACCATATGAACGATTATCCTTAGTTGAAAAGTCGTTTCCATACATATATTCTCGGTCAAAATACAGAATTATGAACATGTTTTACTATACCATACAAGGAATCTCTTTAAGAAGCAGGATCAAATCCAACCTCCTTAGCTAATTTAGATGAAAACGATAAAAAGGCCTATGATTTAGAGAAGAAGGCCTTTGCTATCCTTACACAAGCACTTCATAAGGATATTTATCATCAGTTTGTGTACTGTACCCCCACCAAGAATTTGTGGGATACTTTGGAAGCAAGAGGAGAAGGAAATGTTGTAACCAGAAAAATATGACATGATCTGCTAAAGAAAGAGTTTGAAGGTTTTATGTTCATTGAGAGTGAAACACTAAATGATATGACAACACGTTTCTACCATCGCGTAGTGAATTGTATTCATACAAAGTGTTAGCATCTCCACAAGAAATCATGATGCGTTTTGCTGATGCTTTACCGCCAAAGTGGAGACAATTTATTGAATTACTAAGGCATACATGTGTTTTGGATATGATTAGTATTTATGAATTTGTTCAGAAGCTGGAGAACAAAAATGAAGAAGAGATTCAAAAAGCAATAAGAATTTTTTTCCACAAAACCCGCAAAAAGAGTTTCTGTTCTACAAAACCCTTAGATGTACTTTGGAGGTATTAACACAGATGTTAGTACAACTCAGCAACCAAAACTTCAAACCGCATTTGTGTCAAATTTTAACCCCTTTCAATCACCACCAGTTCAAACAGATCAATCTGCCTGCTCAAGTACTCAAACTGATGGTCAAGTATTTGATCCTAAAGCCTTTCTACCACAACCTCAAGTTGTTACACCTCAAGTTCCACAACAAGCTTCTCAACAAGCTTTCTATGGTAACAACTTTGAACCTACACATCCTAATACCATAGACTTGATACATCACATCTTTCCAAGGTCAGTGTAGAAGTTGCTCGGGAACACATGATACATCACATCTTTCCAAGGTTAGTGCTTACTGTGGACTAGTTGCTGATCAAATTGGAAACATCAATTTGACTAATGAAGACTATTAACAAATAGACAGAGATGAGATGGAGTTGATGGATATTAAATGGGCGTTTGGAAGTGCAGTCAGAAGAGCTAAGGATTACATGAGCAGAACTGGTGAGAACGAGTTTAGAAAGAAAGAAAGATATGAAATATAATTTTGATAAAGATGATGTTACTTGCTTGAACTGTGGTGAAAAAGGTCACTTCAAGCGTGAATGTACTCAACCCAGCAAACAAGGAAATCACAACCATTTCCAAAATCAATCACAACCATCCCACATAACTCAAGTTAACAATGAATGAAGAATCATTGCGTTAACAACCCAAACAACTTTAACCAGTCTAGACCTTCAAACAACAAAAACAGAGCTCTAGTAGTTCAAGCAGATGAAGGATGCGATTGGTCAGTTCAATTGGGAAACGAGAATCAAGGAGGAACTGCATACTATGATGAAATTACAAAAAATTAACGAATGAGAATTGTCCAGAGATAATGACAGTTCATAGGATAACAGCAGTTCAGATGAAGCAGAATCGACTTCTAGTAAAGAACGATCTGAAGATGTTAATGCTGAAATAGATGAGGTGATCACTGAAACTGAATCTGCGGATAGCAGCGAAGAAGATTTAGAGCATGAAACTGAAGGACCATCTAATGATTTTCCAAGTATCTCTCATCAATTGGATCTTCCACTCTTCGTGCAGCATTCATGACCCATTTGGATTGCCAATCCAGTTAGGTAAGTTTCGATAAACCTATTATGTCCAAGTGTTTTGAATGTATAGCTTTAAAGGTAAATACTTAGAACATGAAAGAAAATTTGATCACACAAAGAAGCATCATCAGAGTTTGATTGTAGATCTGATGAAGTGCACTGAGGCAAACACAACTCTTCAGAAAAATGAAAATGAATTTGAAACAACAATAGACACGTTAAAGAAAGATGTTTCTGAATTAACAAAGAATGTTTTGAGAACAAAAGATCCATTAACATGCTTTAAGAAACAAAAAAGAAGTTAGCCTGTGCAAAGTGTGAACATGATGCATTGAATTCAAGTTGGACAGTTACTCCAACTCAAGATATGTTTTGTATCACATCATCGATGTTTTAAAGAAGAAAGGTGATGTGAAATGCATAGGTTATCAGGCTTGTCCCCCACTGGTTAGGCACAATTACACCAAAATGCCTGATGATGAAGATATGCCACAGTTTGAACCCACCATTCCATTGGATCTAGATGAATTTACAGCTGGTCTAGGGTTCACTAAGGGCACATCTTCAAGTCAAGGTCAATCGGATGACATCAACAACTCAAAGTCTATGAATGATCAAAATTCTCCAATTATTGAGGATTATGATAGTTCGGATGACGAGTCAGATGAGGACAAACCTAAGCAATCAGATGCGATAACAAAAGAGGAAAATGTATCTCACAAAAATCACATTCTCTGTGATCCTTCTTGGAAACCATGTGTGACTGCCAATGTCAACCTTGCTGAAGCTCATGTTGAAACCTGTGAAAGCATGAACTTGATTTAGACGTTGATTGATTCCAACAGAGTTTATTCAAACAAAGATTTTCCCATAAAAATGTCAATCAATCCTTGATTTATAAAGTTTTCAAGGATTCTACTAGTAAGTTTTTGGGTAATTCAAGCCCAAGAGGTGTAGTGACTCAGTGCGCTCCTCTCCTAAAAACATCAAAACAATCAACGAAAGCAAAATCACGCTAACCAAGGAAATGAAAAAGAAATCAGAGCCAGCACAAGAAGAAAATTCAAAATATTTCGTAAAATCCCGAGGGACTGATAAAGTTGAATTTTTTGAAAACAAATACAACACGGATTTTGTTAAACAAAATAAATTTTAAAGAAAAATAGTCAGAACAGCTACACACAACACATAAATTGTTATGACGTAGGACCAAGTACCTCAAGATCACGAAGTTCATCATCAGGCTACCACATTTATAATACTCGAAGGTTTGTTGAGCGGAGATCATGATTTGAGTGTGGTAAGTATGGAGACATTGTCAAAAACTATCCATATCTCACAAAAGGAAAAACAAAAATTGATGCGCCCCATGATAAACGTACCATACAAAATCTTTTTTGCCAAAACAGGACCCTCGTCTTATTAAACAAATTGAAATGAAACAGAGAAAGAAACAACAAAAGGCTGTTGAAAAATCTTTAAAACCGAAGGTTGTCCAAACACAATCAAATGTTAAAATTGAAGAAACAAAAACAGATTTGGAAAAAAAATCGGTAATTATTTCAGGGGGAGCACAATCCATTCCAAACAATCGGGAAATCAAAGTTCCAATTCTCGATGATGTCAGACGACCCAAGTCAATGAAGTCTTGGGTCCCCATCTCCAACTAATCTTTAATGAGTGTGTATGATATTCTAGGAGGAACTATTAATAATCATAGAATTGTTGATAGTGGAGCATCCAGGCACAATATCGGCGACATGCGGCTCCTAAACATCGTTATATCCAGGAGTTGTTGCTTTTGTTAGAGAGAAAGAGAAGACAATGTCCGATGAGTGAAGAAAGTTTGGTGAATGAAGTTGATAACTTCGACAGGATGAAAAACGACCAACAAATTGTTGTTTAAGGGTTGGATCGGATCAACAGGATAGATTCAATCGATGTGTTCGCGCCTGCAGCACGTCAGAAGATTATCAAAGATTCATGTCTTATATCTTCCATGAGAAGTTCAAAGCTTACAGGATGATCATGTAGTGAACATTTGGCCACGTGTGTGATTGAAGAAAATGTGTTTAGATGAATAAACCAACCGGGTGTGCGGATGCCTTGGCATGGTTTGAACAACCGCACACTACTTCTCAAGGAGAATGACGAAGACCTTTGCTGGTGCAAAAACATGTGGACAACATCATGTATGGACCGTCCAAAGATGCACCGCACATGCACTCTTGCTTCTTACCAGTCGGACCCAGAGGTTTATAATCTTGTCACTATGAAGAGATTTGTCAGTTATATGAAGTAACTGAAAAATCGACCTTGAAATCCACTCCGGTGGATATCCAGTTGGGAGAGCACACATATTCCTGGCCGCACTAAGAAATTGAAGGATTACGGTTTAATTTTTCTAATCTCTCCTATCTCTGTCGATAATTAAGTTGCTTTATAGATCTTTAATAAAATCTTGTACAACACTCCAGACCAAACACATTGATCTCGAATATGACCTCACACGTGATTGTTTCCGTATGATACTCATCAATGTTGTTAATCCACATCGGGAAATCCTTTTTGTAAATATTTTTCTTGAAGATAATCCAAAAAGATGTATTTAAAAGATTAAATTAACTTTTTGCATTATAGGGGAAGTAAATTCCAATCTGAAAAAATACAAAAACATTGCAAAATGTCAAAATGGACAAAATCATGAGAAATACAAAAATGAGTTTCCTAGCAAGAAAAAGAGAAAATGATAGTAAATTAGTGGTCTGTCAAAACCTCTTTGAACTTTAAAATGAAAGATGATAATTATCTCTATATTCAATAATCGGTAGGCTCACAAATCTTTTTAAAGTGTGCATAGGTGATATAATCATAACCGACGGAAGACCAGGTGGGAACCATTCATTGGCATATGGTCTTGGTACCGAAATTTAGTTTGATAGTATACCGCGGTTCTGAGATATGCGGTCTTTATACTTGTTTATCATCTGGGTATCATGGTTGAATCTTTTATCGAAAATAACGGGGACGCAAGTCTAGAACTTCCATGATACCTTACATACGTGTAAATATTGCATACGACCATCAATAAGTGATAAAATATCACAGTTTTGTGCGGGAGCTAAGTTCGTCTCTTTGTCGGTACGATGGTACTAACTTGTTCACGGACTTACTCCCGTGCCCAGCATGCATCTGAAAATCAAGTTCCTCATCAATAAGTGATTTAATCACATAGGGCTTGTTTTCAGTCAAAATAAGTGAGTATCTCACATCATATACGCCAAAAACAGATGATAAACAGTATACTCAACGGTAAGATTTTCACTCGTGCATATCTTGATACGGGAATGTGTCGTTAGTGGATGAACACCCATCGGTAAGTATAAATCATACATAAATCGTATCCCTAACCGCGAGTACATCTGATAAGTTGAGCTTATATGGACAACAATACCGATAATTTATAGAGTACTTATCTAAATGCTAATTAATTAAACAACAAGTGTGTTTTGGCATGACCGTATACTAATATGATTCTCTTACCCTCGACATTTGCAAAAAGAATGTCTGCAAATATTTATTTATTTATTGCTTTCCGTCCTTACATTTAAAAACTGAAAAATGTAAAAAAGATTTTAGGTGAGTTTTAATATAAATTTTATAAAAGCCAAAAAGATTTTGCTTCTAGTTTATTTTTATTGACCGATTTTGGAACTCGAGTCTATCATATCTAATATCCTGATTGTAAGCCGGAAAACAATTGCATCTTCATAAATGGTCGAAGTTGACAAACTTTAAAGGTTAATGGATTAAAATTGAACAATCTTAAAAACTCTTAAAGTATTGTCAGTTGTAGTTGAATGAGGTTTGGTCTCATGTGTGTCTTTCGCTAATTTTGCTTAAAATAAATCCTTCATGAGATTTTCAAATGAAAATTCTCTAAGGTTGATCAAACCCTTAGCAGTTATTCTCATTACGCGTTTAGCTATGTTGTGTGTGCAAATATGGCATCCAAGCAAGCTAAAGGCAAAGAGAACGAGTTTGGAAAGGATATGGGAGAAAAGACACAGCATGAATGCAAGCCGCAAACCAAGAAGATCAATTCATGACTGACCACTTATCAACACAACAAGATGTATTCAAGGGGGAGTTTGTTGATGCACCTCCTAACTATGACACGTGAAGACATCTGAGGATCCGACAGTGTGAAGAACGGACCATCACGAGCAGCATCCAAGGAGGAGTTTGTTGGTGCATATTTGTGTGGATGTGACTCAGTTCGGTATTCACGCCAGAAGTTCATAGTCCGAAGCAAGCCATTAGAAATGAAGATTGAAGACCAAGCAACATCCAAGGGGGAGTTTGTTGATACACTTTTATGTCTGTCGCTTATCCTTAGTTACGTCACTAATTGTACGGTCTTTGTTTGTTGTGTCTATAAAGTTTAGTCGTATCAACCAAATCAAGATATCCTCCTACCTAGATTTAGTACGATGCTTAGTTTGTCTGTATTGTAAAAAGGTGGCATGTGTGCATACTGTTATGTCTTGTGTATGGCATGCCTGTTAGAACATTCTCCGAAGAACCGTTTTCGTACGAGAGAAAGGTGCTTCGTAAGAGCAAGTTGTTGCATGTACGAGCCACTTGCCATTCATACGAGTGATTTTCTAGTCGTACGAGTGGCCCATGCAACAAGTTCTTTGCTTGTTCGTGCGAGCCAGTTCCTGTTCGTACGAGCAACCATTGTAGAATGTTCTTCGTGACTTATAGTGTTTCGTACGACCAGTAACATTCTTCGCACTATTTCTAGGTGTGGGCACTATATAAACAAACATACACCTCAACTGACTAGTAGGATAAGAGACACAGAGCACATAGTGAGAATACTAAGAGTGTATAGAGAGATAAGCAATTTATTCAAGAGTGTATGTACTGGGTCTCTCAAGAAATCAATATAGTAAACATTTGAAGATATATCTTTTGTTATATTGGTTATGCTCTTGCTTTGGTTTGCATATACACTTGGATTCTGCACTCGTGTTTGTGTTAAACAACAAGGAAGTTGGTAATCTTGATCCTCCAAGTGGACCTACATCTTGCAAATTTTAAAGTCACTAAGGCCCAAGTCCGGCCTATGTGAAGCATACTCAAAGTCAAACATTAGCTCCTGAAACATATGTGAAAAATAAAACGTCAGCATAAAAATGCCTGTGAGTAACATATGTTTTGTGATGAAGATTCATGGCTTTGAAAGTTAAAATAAATGTACAACTGTTACATATAGCCATGATCCTTTACAAAAATGTTTCTTTTATGAAATCATATGAAAATCAAATGATTTAAAAGAAATGATGCATCGTTAACTCGTGCCTTGTATAAAATATGTCATGTTTTGTATTTTGTTTGCAGTGGTTTAGATAATGCTACGTTATGAATATAATGAAAGCACGTACATATAGGAAGTACCAGCGGCATATCCACCATGCTTTCATCATATTACACATGTCTTGTCATTTAAATCACTTACCATGAGCCAACAATTTAGATGTCTTGTTTAAACCAATGTCATGTATAAAACAATCCCACGTATAAACCAAATGTCTTTTATAAACAAATGCCTATTGTAACATCCCAAAAATCCATACATCTAAAAATGTTAAGATAAAGTTATATGCAAACATAAAGATTACTTAATGTGAATAAAGTTTCAAAGTAAAGAATAGTTTAAGCATAATAACACAAACATCAAACTATAGGGGCCAAAATTGATTAAATTAGAAAGACGTTAAATAAAAACTAAAACACATACACAAACTTCTGGTGTGTGTCGACAAACAAGAAGAACAAGCAGGGGAAGAACCCTAGCTCACCAAAATCAACAAATTAAAAGGGAAATCGAAGCCTAAGCTTATGCATGAATTAAGTTTGGTGATCATCTAAGTGATCTTATTATCAAGTAAGTTGAAATTTATGTATTGTGGTTTGATTAAGTGAGTTATGTGAAATCCATGAATGTTTGATGAAATTGATCATGAATACTAACTAGTAACAACATGTAGAAGATGAACTGTGTCTAAATTTTGATTGTTTTGATGATTTGAATGAAACACATTTGAAGAAGAATACTGATGATTCACTAAGATGTTATAGGATGATGTTTGATGTATGATGTGTGTAATTGTTGAATAGGATTAGTATTAAATGATGGGATTATATAAAACTAGTTGAATTAATGAATCTTAATATGATTTGGTAGATTATGCATAAGAACACTAGTACATGATGCATAAAGTGTTGTACGCACACCAAGTGTTCGACAAAATGTCTAATAAATGGTTAATACGGCTTTACATAATTGAAAGTTAATAGCATATAAATATGATGGGAATTGAGCTTAATATAGGTTAAGTTGTAAAAAGCAAGTTAAGACTAATCGGGTTTGCGTATAAATGAATAAGTAATCTAAGTATGAATGAATTATGTGTAGGATTGAAAGAAGAAGAAACTAGCTCAGAGAAATGACCAAAAGTGCAAGACCAAGGTACATTATTTACTCACTTGAAATTAACATTTAGATGTAGACAGACTACGTCATAATTTCGTTAAGGGCTAAAGTTGTTATTACCTTGATCATAGATTAGTCAAGTAATTGGTAAAAATGAGAATGTAAAAGTATGTTTTGTGTTGACACATGTAAAATGGGTCAACCGGGTAAGAACGAAAATGTGAAAGCATGACTTGTGTTGATTCATGTAAAACGGGTCAATCGAGCAAGCACGAGCATGTAAAGGCATGATTGAAAGGACTCATGTAAATTGAGCCGAATGGATAAGAATGAGAATGTGGAAGTACGACTTGAGTCGACTCAAGAAGAAAGGGTCGACTGGGTAAGAATGAGAATATGTAAGAAGGACCTTGTGTTGACTCGATTAGAATGAGCCAACCGGGTGGAAAGAAGAAAGTTAAAAGAAATGGTTATGCGAAAGCGATATGAACGAGTAAATGATTTATGTTGACAAGCACTAGTAAGATTAATGTTTGGTCTAAGAAATGCTATAATGATTTTATTATTTGTTAGTAATTAGTAATTTTGATACTATATGTATTGCTAATGAGATGGTTTGATGTATAGGTAAAGCCCATTCGTAGTGATGACGCTGGATCTGAACGAACGCACTTCTTGCCCTCCTTATGCTTCCGCGTTGATAATGACAAACGGGTCAAACTACTTTTGGGTTTGTAAATGATAACTTTACTTTAAGATTACTTTTGAAAGAAGATGTATTAACATAGGTAGCTAGTAGTTTTTGGTTCATGTAGTTAAAGGAATCAATTAGTCACGTTTGTCATATTAATATCAAGGCCATAATGGGAAATTTTGAGCTATCTTTTAAAAGTTCATAATTTTATAGCTTTTCAGTCGTATAGCTATGCCAGACGTTTCATCTATTTATAAACCAATGTCTTGTATGGCAAACAAAAGTCTTGTTTAAACCATAAAATAAATGTCTTGTATAAAATAACCAAAATGTCTTGTCTTGTCAAAATGTCTTGTATAAAATATGTGTTTTGAATAAACAAAGGTCTTGTTTAAACAAAAACTCTTGTCTTATAAATCAATTGCTTTTATTTTGTAGACACATATATATGGATTGTTGGCGAATACATTCAAGTCTTGTTGACTGTCAGATAAACCCTTATAAAGACAAAGGTTTATCAAATGTTCATCGGATTTTGTCATTCCCTATAGTCACTTCCAAACAAACCTAGGAAGCGGGAACGGAATTGTCAATCATATGGTACCATTACATACTACCGGTCGGCGTGATCAATGTTAATGCATGTATCATTGTATATTCAACGCACCAATATGTCTTAAACAATGTAAGAATGTCATGAAAATGTTTTGAAATCATGTACTTGGCATACTAAGTCAATATACTATGTAAAAGGGTCTTTGAAATCATGTACTAGGTATGCTAAGTCAACATACGAAGTAAAAATGTCTTTGAAATCATGTACTAGGTATGCAAAGTCAACATACAAAGCAAAATGACTTTGAAATCATGTACTAAGTATGCTAAGTCAACATACAAAGCAAAAATGTCTTTGAAATCATGTACTAGGTATGCTAAGTCAACATACGAATCAAAAATGTCTATGAAAACATGTACTAGGTGTGCTAAGTCAACATCGAAGCAAAAATGTCTTTGAAATCATGTACTAGGTATGCTAAGTCAACATATGAAGCAAAATGTCTTTGAAATCATGTACTATATGTACTAGATAAGCAAAAACATGTATAATGTCATGAAAACAAGAAAGTAGTGATTGGCACATATGAATCACCCCAAAACATTTGAAAACGTAAAAGAGGGGGCCATGTACTCACTTGGGATTGCGTAAATGTCATGTTCAAATGATCAACAAAGCTAAAGGATTGAAGAGTTCAAGTATGTCCTAATGTATCGGAATACTATTTTAGTGTGTCGAGACTTTAATCGGAGGATTGGACAGAATGAGGTCTTATAAACCAAACGAGTGTTGGGACTCGTATGATATGGTTTATAATACCTTACATTCTGATTTGGAAGAGTTGCTATGTGCTTTGACCCGTTACGACTTGTTAAATGGTTTACGCCACTTTAATAGTTCTCAAGCGTAACTATGGGTTTGGATGGTTAAATAAGACCTATGATGAGTCTTATATGTCAAAACAAGTTTTATTATGTTTTAATATCAGTTAGATGTCAAAACTATGGTCATACATGTTTAAAACCATTTTATGTGCCAAAAGGGTGTTTTTGCCATTTTAAAAGTACATAAAATCGACTCATAACTAACCAAACTATATGACTATAAGGTAGAACCTCATAAGGATATTCCCTAAATTACTATGGTCATTAAAATGCGCTTGGTTGAATCATAAGATTGACCAAAGGGTCAGATTCGAAAGTCAAAGCAGAGTAAAACTGCTCGACTTAGGACTAAGAAATAAGCTATAAACTAGAAATGATGAGTTAGAAATGTTTGAACACGTCTAATAATGTTACAAAACTGAATTGGTGTCAAAACCATAAGTTTTAATACCCAAAAACGTTTTCGTCGTAAAATGCATTTTTTTACTTTTAACTCGTAAAACTTTGACTCGATATCTCACCTACTAAATGTGGTAATCAAAAGGTGCAATCCTAATGGATTAATACCTTTGTGATTACGATCACATTGCAAAGTTCAATTTGAACTTTGACTTGACCAAAATTGTTAGAACCGAAAGTCAAACTGCAACCCAAACTGTTTAACTTTTAGCTCAAAATAGGTAAAATAATGAAAGAACTAGGAAGAGTACTTACTTGTGTTATAGAACACTTTCAGAACTCAAGATAGGAGTCTTCCAAAGGCTGGAAACAAGCTACAAGAAGGATATAAAGAAGAACTTCACACTTTGCTTTGAAGTGTTTTGAAGTGGTGTGAAAAAAATGGATGAATCAAAGGGTATTAATAGTGTTTTAGGATCAAGGAGTTATGACAAGTGTTACCAAGTGTGTATTAGTGTCCTAACATATGTCAACACCAGATTAAGTGTGGCAAAATGAGTGCAAGGTGTCAAAATTTGGAGATAGGTGGCAAACTTGGTGATAAAGCAAACTTTTTTTGACAATTTTAGCCCCTGGACTTGTATTGTCGCGTTTTGTCATTTTTAACAACTCTTAACCTAATATTTTTGTTATATAAAGGCATTAAGGCATGTGTAACTTGGAATTTTTCCGGAATGTCGTGGATGTCGGTTCGTTCGATTGTACGGTTACATGTTTCGTAAATAAAGTATAAAACTTTATCGAACACAAAAATGACCGAATTTGTGCAATGATTGACATTTTTGCATTCTTACCAATAAAATGCAATATTTTATTGAATAAAAATGTCCAAGATTGTATAATGATTGATAAATATACATCCTCGCAAATAAAACACAGGATTTTATTAATTACGAAAATGTTCTGGAATTGTTCAATGACTAAAAATGTACAAATGCCACATCATGTTAAGTTTATTCTATTTTGCGGTGACACTAGAGGATTGACTTGTAGATCGCATGCCATGTTTACATTAATCTATTATGCTAGCTTAACATGTGATTTGTTTAAACGATTTTGTACTTATGTTATAATTAAACTTGTGTACTCGCCAATGCTTTTTGTGTTGAACTATACTTTTAACATGTTGAAGGTTGAGGATGTTGAATATGACGGAATCTTAGTATTTGAAGGTTGAAAGTTGTTACCATAGAAAGCTTGTTGTGGAACTTAAGGTGTAACAACTTGTGGTTGTGGAAGAAAGGCTTTAGGATCAAATGCTTGACCATAGGTTTGAGCACTTGAGCCAGCAGATTGATCTGTGTGAACTGGCTATGGTAGAAAAGGGTTAACATTTTACACAAACGTTGTTTGGAGTTTTGGTTGCTGAGTTGTATTAATGACTATGTTAATACCTCCAAAATACATTTCAGGGTTTTGTGGAACAGGTACTCTTTTCGCTTTTCGTCTTTATTCTTCATTTTTGTTCTCAAGATTCTGAACGACCTCATAAATACTGATCATATCCAAAACACCTGTTTGGTTTAGTAAGTCAATAAATTGACTCCAGTTAGGTGATGCATTATTAAAACGCATCACAATCTCTTGTTGAGATGCGTTCACCTTGTATGAATACATTTCACTAAACATATGATAAAAACGAGTTGTCATGTGGCTTAGTGTCTCATTCTCCATGAACAGAAAACCTTCAAACTATTTCTTCAGAAGATCATGTTGTATCTTTCTTGTTGCAACATTTCTTTCCCCTCTTGCTTCCAAAGTATCCCACAAATTCTTGGTTGTGGTACAGTACACAAATTGATGATAAATATCCTTATGAAGTGCTTGTGTAAGGATAGAAAATGCCTTCTTTTCTAAATCATAAGCCTTTTTATTATTTTCATCTAAGTTAGCTAAAGAGGTTGGATTTGATCCTGCTTCTTCGAGAGATTCCTTGTATAGTATACTAAAACATATCCACAACTCTGTATTTTGACCAAGAACATGCGTATGAAAATGACTTTTCCATGAGGGATAATCGTTCATATGATTCAACTTCGGTGGACGTTACTTCCTGTTTCACTCTCGATAATGAGAAGAGTCTGAATGCTTTGATTTTGATTTGCCACACACGCCCATTGATTAGCAGTAATCATGGCCGTCTGCTAAGGCATTAATGATTTAACCCGTGAGGTTGTGGAGCTAGATTGTGGTGAATCTTGGTTTGTACATGAACTACACCCCTAATCCCAAGGATTTGTACCCATTTGTTTGGTTGTTTATGAAAATCAGCTTAAAAATTCTAAATTCCAAGGATTAACTTGAAATAAAAGTCTTCTATTAAAGTTCATAATTTCAAAAACCACGAAGTATCGAAAAACTGGTCACGAACAACCTAAAAAATCACGAAAAACTTGGTTCTTCGTGCGAACCCCAGATTCGTACGAACCACTGGTTGTTCGTGCGAACCAGTTGTCCTTCGCACGAACAATTGGTTCTTGGTGGAGTGGGTTATTCACAGGTGGGAATCTTTTGCAGTGGTTGGTTGGTGAGAAGTTTCCTTTTGTATCAGAAACTTGTTTCTAAGTTTGTTTGAAAGTTGTCAGTTGTTTACACATATTTGGTTAAAAAGAAAAACATTCCCAAAACAGCTTTTTAGTCAAATCTTAAGATTTAGTCAACCCTCAAGGAATATTCCGGTGAGTTTTCCGACAAGTGCTATACCGGAAAATATGCCCAACTAAACTTTGATAGAAAATTTCAAGAAAATCCGGATCCCAACATGTCTCCATGTGTTTTAACAAGGTTTTTATAAAAATTTCCTGAAAACAACAAGTTTTACCAAAGTTTTAAGCCACTTTTCTTGTAAAAACTTAAGTTTCTTGTTTGAAGTTCAACAACACTTCCAGGAAGCTTCACAACTTGCTCAAACACAACACTATGCTTGGTTTTAAACAAGGAAGAGAGCCAAAGCTCTGATACACTTGGAGGATCAAGATAACCTACCTCCTTGTTGTTTAACACACACACGAGTGCGGAATCCAAGTGTATATTCAAACTAAAGCAAAGTACAACAAACACAAAGTAACCAAAGATTCACTATCTTTTGATTATTAGAAGAGAGCTAGTACAAATACATACACACAGTGTTCATACAGACTCAAGGTATTCTTTCTGTGCTTTCTTACTTGAACTATGAAGTGCATGTCTGTATATGTAGGCCTAACACCCAGAACCATTCACGAAGAATGTCATTGACACAAGAAAAACAGCAAATCCCACGAAGAACAAGTTCTTCGTGGACTATTCTCACGAACAACCAGTTGCTGTGAAGAATTGTTCTTCGTGAAAGGTTACTCGTACGGACAATCTGATGGCTCGTACGAACAGGCATCTAGCGTGTATGAACAAGCAAAGGTTCTTGAATGGTCACTCGTACGAACAAGTAAAAATGACTTGCACTAACAAGCAGTGGCTCGTATGAACAAGGAACTTCTTTGTACGAAGCATAGTTCACTTGGATGAATAAGTGGTTCTTCAAAGAACCCTGCTAATAGACATACTGCACAGACAGCAAGATCAGAAAACAAAAACTTAACAGTATGCACACATGCAATTCTTTTACAACACAGACAAACTAAACATCGTACTAATTTAAGATAGGAGGATATCTGGATTTGGTTGACACGACCAAAACTTTACAGACGCAACAAACAAAAACCGTACAATTACTAATGTAACTAAGAACAAGCGACATACACAAAATTGTATCAACATATCTTCATCTCAACCCTGTAAACATAACTCTATCAACCTCTGTTTTGTGTGATCATATATTTCGTGATTTCTTCTTTGTTTTAGTGTGAATCTTCGCAATCAGGTATAATCTTACTTTTAATCATCTTCATCCTCTCCAAACAAGTGATTAGTCCTTATATATAGGGTTTGGATTTGAGTTTTTGTGTTTGCTTATGCTTAGAACTTGGGGTTCTTAGAAGCTATTGAATGTTTTTAGAAGATTATGTTTGAATGATTTTTGAGTTCAAGTAAATTTGGGAGTTTTTGTTTCAACTTAAGAACTTGGTGTTTTCATGTAGTGTAATAATTTTGATTGTTTTAGGATAATGTTTGCATGATTATGTAGTTATGTGCTTGATTTTGTTATAATCTAGGTTGGATAGGTTGTTTCATCATGATAAAGGTGTTTGTTTGGTAAAGTTTTGAGTTGTTTTGATTGGGTGTTCTTGGAGGGCTTTTTGTTGGTTTCTTCATGGAGAAGATGAAAGGATTTTGAAAAAACCACTTTTTGATGCAAAACTCTTTTTGAAAACTTTATCAAAATGTGTACCGGATTTTTGAGATACAAAGTTTATGCCTCTATAGTTTGGATGGGTTTAAACATGGTTTTGATGAAGATTTCTAGAAAAACACTTTACTTCTAAGTTCGTTAAACTGTGTTTTATCAAACTTATTGAGTTTATTCAGTTTAGTTATAAATCTGTTCAGATATAATGAATTAAATTGTCAGGTTTTGAAGTTCTTTTAAATTGTCCGCATTTATTATACATGTTTTCGTCCGGGCATAATTGATTTGTATGAAGTGCCGAATTTGATAAATCTATCAGGATTAATTTCATTCGGTTTTGTCCTGAGATCATCTGTCCGTATACACACATAAGTGCATCCTAATTGATCAAATATATTACCTAGTCCGAGCTTGGTTTCTTGTCCGAACTTAATGTTATCCGGATTTAACCTTATAATGTTCTGAAATTGCTTGATTTGTTTAGTGAGTCCTGATGTGTTGATATTCCAAGATTAATATTGAGTATCCAGTTTTTTTGCTTTGTTTTGTTAAATTGTCGTCCGGGTATTGTTGTTTTTATCAGGATTAATGAGAAACATGTTTATTTGTTCTGATTGATAAGGTTTGTGTAGCTTGACATAAATTTTGCTTGCTGAGTGTTATAAAGTTTGCATTTGCAACTTCTGCTTTTCGCATAAACTCAGTTGTGTTTGTTTGCTTCGTCTTAGATATGGCCAAACAACCAAACCAACTATGGTACCCAAGGAAAACCCAATGTCAACCTAACTTATCTTTTCACTCTTCGGTGAGTGCTTATCAAATTTCGAGACATGATTTCTTTCAACTTGCGGATGATGTGACAACCCACAATTTCAGGTTAATACTTTAATCACCACATTTAACTTAGACATACATTTATAACACTGCATTTAAATAGGGTTAGTTAAATGAGTCTACATAGGTAATTCGGGGATTATTGGAACACACACAAGTTAATTCTCTAAACGTTGGTGACTAACATGAATAATAATTATAAACGGACGGTTTATACGAAACTTATACGTTGCATGACAAATACGTGAACAAGTGTTTTAACTACAAATACATGATAAATATGTGCTTTGTGTAGAAGTTATATAGTTAGGGGTGTTTAGAGTTAATAGTGAAACTCTAATAAAATTAATGCATAACCCTAAACCTCTCGTAGTCCCATCTTATGGCAGTTGCGTTTTCTCTGATCGTTCTTGGCTACACAATCTCATATAATCATTTACTCTCTAGCTCATTAATCCATCAAGAACAAACTCTAGATCTTATCTAAGGTAAGTGCTTTGTGTTATACGTTGTTATTCTTGTTCACTTAATTTCATGCAAACCCTAGATATGTAAACAATTGATCTGTGTTTAATTGATCATGCCTGATGAATAAGTAATTGCGGTTAGATTGATTGAATTTGTAATGGTTGCTAGATGTTAGTGATGCTATTGACATATTAGAACTATTAAACTGTTCTTTTGGTTTGGAGATCAGGGTCTTCATGCACCTACCAATATAATCCCGTGTCCACCCACGATTATTTTGGTTTGTGCATGATCCGCATAGTTTGTACTAGTAGTGTACGGGTCAGGTTACATTTAGTAAGCAAAGGGTATGTAAGATAGCGTATAAAAATTAAGTATGTAAGCATGATTATATGTATATGTGAGTATGTCTAGCGTAGGTGAAACCACTCGGGTTATGCCCACTTATAGGTTTCAAGTATGACTACCAAGTAGTGCGAATGTATGAGTTTTTAGTATGATTGATGACAAATACGGATAAAATTAGCATGTAGTATAGAACGTAAGTTTAAATTTACATGGCGTTAAACACATATAAGTCTAGTATATAGTTTGAGTGTATAAATAAAAAGGGTAACGATAATACATGTAGCATTGCTATGAAATATTGACTGCATAAATTGGATGGTGTATGATGATATGGATGTGTATGGTTGCTTGAGTCAAAACATGAGTTGGTTAAATTAAAATAAGTCGGGTTTGTCGGGAATGAAGGACCAAAATTGTGAATGTCGGGTGAATATTGAGAAAAATATTATTTTTTTATGTACGATGTGGTTTGTAAAAAGAAATACTATTTTTTTTAAATTTGTATTCGCATATAAAATATCCTTGCCCATGTGTTCAGACTTAGATTTGCATATTAACGATTTTTTAAAAGGTTGTAAAATAGTGAGCTTGCTTTATTTTATTTTATTTTATTGATGCAAGAAAAGTTGTGTTTTAAAAATTTTCATGTAAAACTTGAATTTTGAAAAGTATTTTAGAAAAGTACTTATATGTATGTGAGAGAAAGTTTTCCGTTGGTTTCTTTGTTGAAAATAAAATGTCTTTAGAATGGTAGTATAAAGTGAGCGTGTTTTGGACGAGTTATGAAAATCGAGTGCAAGAGGTTCGTTTGACCGACTAAGTTGATAGGTAGCATTTCATAAAGTTTTTGAAAAATTGTGAAAGAAATGTTTAAAGTGTCATTAGGGGTTTCATTTATGTAATTTACGTAACTATGTTGTAGGGTGAGAAATTGTTTGGATAAAATAGTAAGGTTCGAGGTTTATGCATAAATGAGAAAAAATTGAAACAATGATAAAAGGTTTAGGTATAAGTTTTGATATAGTGATTGTTATGAAAATAGTTGAGTTGGAGTTGGACTTAGACTCATTTCTCCAACTTGAGTTTTGCGAAAAAAGACATCTAGGTGATCGACAATAAAAATCACGTTTGAGCATGTAAGTATTGTATAATATGTATGAGTTCACATAGGTGACATAAGCATAACAAGTATTCAATAGTATAAACACGTATGATTGCGTAAGGAGTATGAATTTAGTTGGTTTGCAAGAATTATTATTGTTTTTGATTACGAAAGATGTGCAAATTGTGCATCGGGTTTGAAATGAACGAGGTGATAAGTATTAAAACACATAGAAATTGAGATAGCATAAAAGATAGGCTTAGTAAAATAGTGGAGTGCTTTGGGTTGAGAAGCGTCGACTATTCCGAAGTGAATCGAAGATCCTTTCAAATTAGAGGAACATGCTTTGGCCTATAAGGTAAAATGCTCTTGTCGAGAAACGATTAACAGCATTTTACCCTTCCAGTTATTACATCTCTAATTGATCGAAAAATCGAAACCTTGGCGAGATCCAAAATTCGAGGAGTGCGACTAGTTGACAAGGTGCGGGTTTCACTCCTAACTTGACAACATCGTACCCTAAGCGTGGTTAGTACTTACCAAACAAGGAGCGAATTCCGGCTCGTTAATAAGGGTCCACTACGTTATGAAATGGAAATTTTCCATCAAGGTATGGATATCACTCCTAACTTGATGGCGTAATTTCGTGGAAAATCGAATACACAGATTGAGAGTCATTCCCTAAAGTGTGGTTTTCACGCCTATTTTAGTGAACTCGTCTCGTTTGTGTTACGAGTGTCTTCAAGTCTTCAAAGTGCGTATTGTGTAAAAATGTCTTAGGAAAGACATCATGTATATGTGTTAAGACCAAAAGAAAAGAGGAGAAGCAAGTAGGAAGCATAAAGTTTTAAGCATAAAAAAATGGTCAAAACGGGTACTTAGAACTATAGACTAGGTAGAAAACGGCAATTCTACCTAATTCCCTATAACCTGGCTCTGATACCAATCTGTCACACCCCAACAGATGGC
This sequence comes from Scalesia atractyloides, assembly GCA_947069175.1. Classification (NCBI taxonomy): domain Eukaryota; kingdom Viridiplantae; phylum Streptophyta; class Magnoliopsida; order Asterales; family Asteraceae; genus Scalesia; species Scalesia atractyloides. The sequence goes on from CAMTDV010000023.1 coordinate 72,013,031, forward strand.
GGAAACATCGGAGTGAGACAAAATAGATTGCTCGAGACTTCATAATGCTAATAAGTGACAAGTATTTAAATAATAAAATTTCATTTCATTCCTAATATCAAGTACATTGTTTGAAAATGAAATTACAATAAGTTTGGATCAAAATAAGATACAACAAGTATTAGTTTAAGGTTCGTTTCTAGGCATCCTACTAGGTTTCGTGCATCATCATCGTCAAAATCCTGCAAATACGGTTTAAAGTTTAGTTCAATACAAAAGTATTGGCGAGCATACAAGTTTGAATACTAGCATATATGTCAAGAAGGTTTGAACAATCCACATGACAAAAATAGTTAACTAGATTAATGTACTAAGGCATGCAATTATACTAGTCAACCCAAAGTGTACCGCTAGCGTTATCTCATCGTCGCAACGATAAGACCATAATGACTGAATGACTTAACATGGCCTCAAGAATACGGGCGGTGCGTTACTCCTATAATGCTATACATGTTAAGGGAGGCTTCATCAAAGTTAACGACATTTAGTATCACATAAGAATGTACCAAGTAACAATTCAAGTATCACATAACTATAGCACGTATGATGGATTGTTTGTGTGATTTCATAGAATAAAAGTGTGATTTAGTGTGTTTATGATAGATTAACATATTACACCCAAAAAGTGTAAATCGTAAAAGAGTGTCGAGTGTACTCACAGTTTTGCGAAAGCTTGCCTTGTTACTTCCGTGAAGGGCTTAGAGGAGCACCGAATTATCTTTTAAAACCTTCAATCTTGAGAAGAAGAGAGCTCTTAAAGCTTTTAGAGAGAAAAGAAGAGATGATTGAGGTGTGAAATGAGTGTGGGAGGAGGCTTCGACTTATAATGGGGAATTAGGGTTTAGGTAATTAATGAAGTTGTTGGTGGTTGGTGGTTGAGTTAGGTGAGTATTAAATGCAAGAAACACAATCCAACAAACACACATTTTCCCAATCCATGAGCTAGAAACAACTTTCTCCGGATTATGCTATTTTTAGTCCTTAACTTAGTTTATCTTTCATTTAATGGCAAAACTTGATATTTTCGCATATTTCAAGTGTATAATGTATATGTAAGTATGTTTTAGGTATCAAATATGAACGTATGAGTATTTGCACGTATAACAAGAATCGATTTGTATGTAAACACGTATTTAACAATTAAATGCATGTAAGACAAGTATGTATCAAGTTTAATTTTATTATGATCAAAATCTCGGATTATAAGATTGAAATGAAATACAAATGCGATACGAATACAAGTTTCCATAAATAGAAATATGATTACACTTTCTAATTAAGGAAAGTACGAAAAAGCGAGGCGTTACAGTCTGTGATATTGAAATTTATATTTAAAGTCCGGATATATTACAAAAGAAAAGAGGAATCCAAATTCATTATAAAAAAAGGGATCCGGATTTGTTAATTGAATAAAGTTTTGAATTTGTTTAATTGTATAAAGATCCGGGTTTAGTAGACGTACATTGGTTCCTAGTTTATATGTATATACATGCTTGTCTTAGTTTAGTAGGTATATATATGATTGTCGAGTTTATATGTAGACCAATAGAATGATTTTCAGAGGTTAGCTCCTAGAGTTTAGCTCGCAGAGTTGGGTATGAGTTTAACATGGGTATGTTTTTTAGAGTTTAAGAGTTTAACTTGGGAATGCTTGTCTGAGTTTGATTGTGTGAATGCTTGTCTGAACTTAACTTGAGAATCCGAGTTTAATTATTATGATGCGTTTGGTGGATTTGTTTATAGTCTGAATTTGTTCATGGGTTTCAAAGGGAGTTCGAGTTTAGGATCTCATAGGAGTCCGCACTTATATGTATGCATATATGCTTTCCGAATTTATGTGAATTGATGTATACGTGTCCGAGTTTACATGCATGTATGGTATATGTGTCCGAGTTTAACAATCCATGGTATATATATGAGTTTAGTTATTCTGAATTATGTATGTGTAATGTAGATGTGTTGTCCGTATTTTGCCAAAGTCACTTTACATGCCACCAACTGATACCACCAACTAGAGAATTCACTGTGTTATTGTATGATAAACATGTTAACCTTAACACATGAACATTGGGTTGTTTGGACACTTAGGGTATCGCAAAACCCTACACGTATACATATTTACATTTATTTTAAATTAGGTCATGTGTAACGGACCTAACACTTACTTAATGCATAAAGGCACGCTAACACTTACTGAGCAAATAAGGTGAGTTTTCAGTACTCTTTCACAAGAATGCATCCGGGGGGACAACCTAAACATTCCCGGGAGGAATACTTTTATATGTTGTAGTTTAAATTCGATGTTAGTTAATAAACTCAAACTCTGTCACGAAAGTCCCTACTTACTACCGAGTTAGTTGCCTGGAGGCAACGGGGTATTTGTTGATAGAGCTATTAGTTTTGACAAACCTCACACCATGCTGGGAGCTGGGCGTGAACTAAGGACCTTAAACACATTGATCAATGCTGATAGACATTGATGAGGTCACAACAAACATGACACTTATTAGTATCGAGTGTATTATTCTTAAGATGTTTTTACACTAAACACCTACTTGATTTAAGTTGAACTAAAACTATGAACTCGCCGACTTAATCGCTGATACACCTTTTCTACATGCTTGCAGGTCATTAGACACGTGGTTGAATTGGAACTTGCAGTCTGAGGAGCGAGAGCTGTCATGGGTCGTATCGCTTGATGACACTTAATGTTACGTTTACGTTTTGAAACTATACGGTTCTTATTGTTTAAACAATTATTTATGCTTTCGCTAAACACGTACTTTGTATCAAACATTTGATTGAAATACACTTTTCATGTTGGACATGATGATTGTGTTTTATGTTATTTACTATTAGTTTGACATGATTAGTGGATGGATCCTAGTACGTCACATGCCTCGCGTTAAAACCCTGCAGGTGGTAATTTGGGGGTGTGACAGTTTGGTATCGGAGTCACTGGTTATAGTGAACAGGTTTTAAAAAGTTTTTGTAAAATCAGACTATAACTGAATCAGTTCTGAAAGCGACCATGACACTACGCTCAAGATTGCTAGGTTTGTGTCTTATTACATTTAGTTTATACATATGCATGCATTGCATATAGCCTCACACACAACATTATAGTACTATTACATGTGTTGTCTATTCATGATTATGACGAATCATTAGAATTACATTACCTCTACACCTTCTATGATGTTTATCTTTTGAAAACACCCACTTTTAGCACTCGAATATGAGGATCTTTTGACACAAGCTAGGAGGAATTGAGGTAAAATTCAAATTGAATAATCATTACGGGTGCACACGTCATAATAATTCGGGGTGCATGTGAGTCCTAGTGAGACCTTGCGTGTGTAAGAGGATTCTAACCCATTATCCGACATAATTGGGGACGCTGTTATTCATAGGAGCCATAGCGATGATGGACTCCTACTCGATCTTGATCTTTACTCTTTTTTTTTGCTTTTCTTGTCTACGTATACTGAATATGGAGGGAGTGTGCGTGGTGGACGTGGAAACATGGTCACGACTCATGCAGAGTTGACAGATCTCATCAACACACGAGTGGTAGAGGCTTTAGCCGCTCAGCAAGCTGGTACGACATTTACAACAAGATGATTCTTGTTCTTTATTCGTGTATTCGAACTCACATTCGTGTTACATTCTTTTCCTTACCACCACCACAACCAGTCTCCTTCTACTAATCAGAACCAAGGCTCTAATTAGAATCAGGGCTCATACGCTGGTAACAACTGAGGTGTAACAAGTGTAACTACCATCACCATGGGTAGTGCTCTAGAACATGCCATAGATGCGAGAAGGTAGGCCATATGGCTAAAGATTGCAGAGCTCCGTTCTCAAAACAGCAGCAACAACAGCAAACGCAACAACAACAACAACAAAGGCAACAACCAAAACAGCAACAAGGTAATCGAAAGGATTGCTTTCAGTGTGGAAGTCAGGTTTAATTCTAGAGGGATTGCCCACATCTAATCTAAACGCCAACAACAATGGGAACAATAACAACACCACCGGAAATAACAACAACAAAAACAACGATGCTGGAAATGGTACTCGCGGGAGAGCATTTACGATTGACGCGAGTGACGCTAGGAATGATGACAACTGTAGTAACCGGTACGTTTTCTGTGAACAATCTTTTCGCTTATGTTTTATTCGATTCTGGTGCCGATTGGAGCTACGTGTACATGAAATTCAGTAGACTGTTAGGAACAACCCCAACACCTCTTGAAACCAAGCACATTGTGGAATTGGCTGATGGTCAATCGATTGAAGCATCCCCTGTTCATGTTGGGTGCAAACTTAATCTCCTAGGTCAAGTGTTTGACATTAACCTCCTTCCTGTTGTGACAACCGGCATTTTCCGGTTGTAATTAAGCCCACAACGAATAGTAATACCATTAAAAATTAGCGTAATTAGACGTAAATTAACTCGATCAGGCCCTTGGAGAGCCTAGGAACGTCTACTTGATTCACGTTACGCGATTTGGCGATAAGCGAGAACACTAAGCGTGAAATTGAACGATAAGCTAACTGATGCTGAAAAATACTGACAATGCATAAAAATACGTATTTATCATACATTTATGATTATGCGATAAATTTGGATTGTTGGACGTCGCAAAGCACAACGCGGAAGTTACGTGAAAATCGAGACGCGTCGACAACCAAACGGAAGCCACGGACTAGAGTTACTCTAAATATTAATATATTATGATATATTTGGCTTTATTTTCAATTTTAATGCCAAGGTAGAAACCGGATCGAAAAGCGGATAACAATGATGACCGTAGCAAATTACGTAATTGTAACGTAACTGACAGACGAACACACCAAACACCAACCTTTGATATAATTTTAAGCATTTTCGAGTCTGAATGAATAAATTTCAGTAAATATCGACATTCGGATTTCAAAACGAGCTGTAAGAAACATTTGGGCTCCGACACGTTAACAGGCATTAGGCCCGACCCGTTAAACAAACCCTAGTTATATAAGCATAACCCTTCCCCTCATTTCACTTATTTTGAAACCCTAGCCCCCAAAGTGAAACTCCCTTGCTTCCCTCCTCTCTGAATCCGGTCATTAGATTTCCGGTGACCACCGGCGGTTCCCGTCGCATCTCTGACACAACACACGAACCCCCCTCTCGTACTATTATACACCCACGCGCATACATTGGTCTAAAAAGAGGGAGATCAGACAGATAGCGACGAAGAAGGATAGAGAGAGGGGAACAACAGGGACGGCGATGACGACGATCAAGGTGGGTCGCCAGCGGCGGTTCGCGATGGTGCGTCTATAGCGCATGGGCGTGGCGACATTGGCGGTGGTTCTGACTCGAACGGTAGGGTTGTGTTTGGGATTGGGTTGTCGGGTTGGTTGTTTCAGCCGGCGGCGATGAAGATGGTGGTGGTTGTTCCGGTTCTCCTTCCAGATCAGATTACGAGTGTGGGTTTGTTCAAGATCAGATCCAGTTTTGAATGTTCAGTTCAACTTCAGCTCGGGTTCGAGTCGAATCAGTTTCGGTTTAGTCAAGTTTGGTTCGCTTCATTGATGGTTCGACTCGGTTCAGTACCAGCTTACTTTGTTCAAACTCGGTTCGATGTTCGGTTCGACTCGGTCTGCAACAGCCAACTCGGTTACCATCGAGTCAACTCGGTCAAACATGGTCAACACGAGTCAACTCGGTCAACTGGTCAAACCCGGTCAACTGTCGGGTCAATGGGTCAAGCAAGGCTTTGGTAAAAATTAATTACAACGCAAAATTATTTATATTAGTTTATATAAATATTACTATTAATTGTCACGAAACCGAGCACCAACCGACCGCAAACGAATACATATCGCCAAAATTAAAAGTATATAATCAAACCGACGTGCGTTACTCGCGGATATTATTAGTTAAGACCGAATCAACGCGACGTTACAATATATAAAGAAATAAATCGGACTTATATTTGGGGAAAAATTATATTGAAATACGACGGGAAGTATTATATATTGCGTACATTGATAGATTGCGTTTTGACAAGTAAATCACAACTGGTATTGTTGGGATCGTCCGAAAACAGAGGAAACTTTGCCCGATTTCCATAAAAATACGTAGCACGAAACTCGTATTTTTAAGACAAAACATCCGATTCTAGCGATAGTTATAAAAAATAAATATTGTTATCTATTTATTTTGACGACACTTACAAATGGATCCGATAACGTCTCAACGAGCGCGGTTACAATATAACAAACATTCGGTAGTCAATTATAAACTAAATATAATTATTTATATTACTTCAAACGTCGAAATTTGGAAATTAGATTTGAGAACATCGATAACTCATCCGAATACTTTTATAGAATAAATATAATGCTTATGTTTATTTCAAAACGCTAAGATTTCCGAACGCTTTTACAAGATGAATACAAGGTGTGTATTATTTCAAATGACAGAATTTGGAAATCATATATTAAAGACGTCTAGAATTCGGAAATCGTATAACACGAATATAATTATATATATTCAAATGTCGAGACTTTGAATACTTTCATAAAATAAATATAGTTATATTTATTTCAAACGTCGACTATGCAAAAACTTACGAATACATTCGAATGATTTTATAACAATAATATATTGGTTATATTCGTTTTAAATGCCTAAACAAAGTATGACATGATACCGCAAGACTATAAAAAGCGTACGATTACATCGTTATTTATTATAAACGATACGCTAGACTCTTGCTCGGATACGAAATGTATTATCTATATGGTTATATTTACAAGTATATACACTACATCTTCCGAAAACTACAAAGAGTCGTACTATTATCCAACGACGTACATGACGACTAATACGATTTCATGAAATATAATTATGTTATATATATAAACATATATTTCAAATCTCTCGAAAACTAGTCGTTTCAAAGAAAACCATGGATTGGTTATTCCGAGTCAAGTCTATAACAGTTTCATAGAATCGTATGGTTAACGATTTGGTAGAGCTCGGTGACATGTAGTTTAGCTACGTTATATCTCGAAACACATAAGTATTCGGTTTTAGGAATGCCTTAGATTGCATGCTAGCAAATCAAGTTGTGGAGACAACACTATGGAATCACATTAAGCTAGCTTTGCACAAGGATATCAAGGTGAGTTCATAACCCCCACTTTTTACGTTTTACATTTTTATAAATGTTTTAGCGGTGGAAAGACATTCAAGTTTTGCAAAACCAAGCAATGTTTCGATAAACGAAAATCAGATATTTCTAAATTATATTACATACAGATTTCAACGAACACGATGTTTTATGAATGGTTTAGGCTAAATTTACCGGTTTTCACAAGCTACACAAAGCTTTTCGAAACATGCATGAGTTTTATGACTAGGGATGGGTTTGTCTTAGTCGCAACAAGGGGCTAGGCCCCAATTTTATTTATAACATGGGCTAGGACCAATGACAGGAAAACATGGTCTAGGCCCAATGACAAGAAAACATGGGCTAGGCCCAATGACAAGAAAACATGGGCTAGGCATGATGTATTGAATAATATATCTATTTATCTTTTAGAGTTTGTACAGTTCTAACGCGTTCTCGTTTCGATTTGTCAAGAATTTATCTACTTTTAATCCTAACACGTTTTGCAGGTCTTGGTTCGTGAAAACGGTTGGAAGGATGGGGAAAACGAGCGAAAATGGTGAAAAGAACCGAGCCGTGACGTGAATGGATCAAAAACGGAAAACGAACCGCAAAATCAAGGAATTCCACCCGGTCGCGGGGCGCGACTGGACTCCCCAAACTCTCTCGCGGCCCGCGAGAGAGGACTCTATCCAGAAAGTTTCGAAATTAGAGTTGTTTTGGGATTGCTTTTGGTTATATATTAGACTCATGATCATAGAAAAACACATATTGGGCAATTGTGGACGATCTAGAGCAACTTTGGAGCTATTTTCTAGAGGTTTGAAGCGACACAAGGAAGATCTAAGCTACAGGAACGGTGTTGGTGATCACGGAGTAAGGCAGGAGCTTTGCATGGTTTTTAATACCATTCTAGTCTTTGATTTCTTGTTTTTGGTCAATCATGCTTTCTTGTTATCAACTTGGTTTTATTCAGTTTTTAAACATGTTGTTAGGCTAGATTTTCTTTTGGTTACCTAGGTTTTGGATTATGGAATTATGTAACTTTGATTTACTTTAATTTTGTTTATGGTTTGAATATTTAAATTGGTAAAGTTTGCAACTTTAATAATCAAGTTTTAGGGTATTTGCATGATCTTGGTTGTTTGATGATTGTTTAGTTGTTTTACATAAACTTTGGTGAATGTCTTTCATGTAATAGGTTTATGTTAATTTTCGTGTTCTTAGGAATTTGTGAAGTTGTCGGTAAAATTGGCCAATAAAACCGAGGAAACAATTAAATTAACCATTAAATTAACTTTGTCATTATACCTAATTTCTTAATTGAGAAATTGCAATTAGTTGGCTGAATTAATTTGGTAAATTGTTAGGTTAGGGTTTTGAGAAATTCCCGAGTCTAATTTCCTTGTCATAATTAAATCAGTAAATCTAAACTAGAAAATTTAAGTTTGTCTAGGTTAATTATTGAGAAGTAATTAATAATTAGGCACTTTACTATATTGAAAAGATAATTGAAAAAGAATCTTTAAAATTAGTAAACGAATAAAAAGGCTAGGTTATTGTAGGTGTCTTACTGAGAAGGGTCGGGAGTCCTTTTTAATAAACATAAACTTTGATATGTTAAGATCCTGGTAAAATATTCAACCATGCTAATTATTGTTAAATTGAGGGAATAGTATTCTAAAAATTCAACCTGGGTAACTAGTTTATCATCTCTTGTTAAAAGTTCTATAAGTCCCTAGAAGTTCATAGTTTGGTCATTTATCTTTAGTAGTTTTATTTAAATTGATAATTTAGAATTATTAGTAACACCCCCTTTTTAAATATACCTAGTGTGTAATTGAGTCTAAAGTAGTAGTCTTAGCAATTATAGGGTCCTGTCGGTTCGATAATCCGGACTTACTTAATACTATTCTACAATTGATCGGTTCACTTGCCGGTTAGTATTTTAGTTTGATTTAGGAGTCTAAAGTATAATTTGAGTCTAGAATTAGGATAGTTTGTTTTAATTTAATTAACTACTTTTAGAACATCAAGTTTTTGGCGCCGTTGCCGGGGATTCTTTCCATGGCAATTGCGTTGATTACTCGATTTAGGCTTTTATTGTACACGTGGTTTATTTCGCATTCGTTTGTGTCATAGGAGTTAATTAATTGTTTAATATTTCTTTTGTTCTTATTGCAATTGAATCATTTGTGCTAACTTCTCTTGTTTGTCGTGTTTCCGGTTTAGTGGAAGCCCCATACGCGCTCGCAAGGACCTCCGCCTAAGGCGCCTACGGACACCCCATTTTCCCCCGCACCAAAGGTAAGTGCTTCTTCTTCAACTTTTTCAAGTTCATCTATCTCATTAGTACCACCCGATTTTGATTTTACACCTAAACCTTCACCACCCGATTCTCCATCACCCCGTGTAGTCCATAGAAACATAAATCCACCACAGCCACCACCCAACTTCCACATGGCCGATAATAACAGCCACACTGCTTACTAACAAGCCACCACCAGTTTCACCGGTGTAAACTCACCGTTACCTTACCCCCCATGAACAATGACTGAGCTTGACAAATCCCTTCCTACATCATGACCGCCATCACTAATTCTTGTCAATTCCATGGTCGTGATGATGAGGATGCGCCCGCACATATCAACCGCCTTACCCGTGTATGTCATACGTTCAATATGGAGGGTGCGGGTCATGATGACCGTTTTCTCCAAGTCTTTCTGTTTTCTCTCAAGGGTCGGGCCGCCATCTGGCTTGATTCCCAACCACCCGGCACCTTTTCTACTTGCGCCTCTTTACGGGATGCTTTCCTTAAGAAATACATTCTACTCGCAAAGCATCCCGCCTTCGCGATCAGATCCATCGTTCTGAATGGAGCCTGACGAGACCTACCATCTAGATTGGGAGCGGTTCAAAACTTTAGTATCCCGTTGCTCTCAGCATGGCCTATCAGACTAGGCACTTGTAGAGAAATCAGTAGCTGAGTGCAATGACCTTTTCGAGAGCTTTGGCCATTCTGATGTCGATTACAGCGCTGTCGCCAGGAATTCAATTCCTGTTTCACGTACACCTCAGGTTACCCGGGGTCTACACCAAGTTAGCTTGGAAACAACGGTAGCTGCTGCTCTAGATAGCTTCAAGAGAGAGGTAACAAAGTAGATATAGGAGTTGAAGAAAAAGTAGACAGGTGTGAAGTTTGTAAAGGGGGTCACGACACATTAGAGTGTCCCACACTCACCGTTGAGCAAGTTGAGTTTATCATCAGTCAAAACCATGGTCCTACGAACCCTTTCAATAATAATACTTCCAATTATAATCAATATTGGCGTATTAATAACACTAATAATTATCGATCTTCCGGTAACCCCCTGGCTTCCAATGAGGCTCTTATTAGAACAGGGGGCAAGGTTATTATAATAGTGGAGGGTAGGTCACACCAGTCAGTTTAATGGAGGGGGTTCAAATCAGGAGAGTAAGACTCGGAGTGGAGGGTCAGGAGGTAGTCTAGATAGGATCGAAGAGTTGTTATCCCAATTAGTTGTCAAAGATCAGGATACTCAGAAAACTCTCGCGGAACACGACCTGCTTCTGAAAAATCAACAGTCCGCACTCTTAGATCTGTAGAGGTTGGTTGGTAGTATCACTAAGCAGCTGCAAGAGCAGCCACACGGCTAGTTCGCGGGTAATACCCAACCCAACCCCGTGAACCAACACGCGAAAGCAATCACTACTTGCAGTGGTAAGACTCTGAAGGAGGTAGGTAGAGACGGTGTAGACGTAGAGGTAGAGGAGCGAGAGGACAAGGTAGATGAAGAAATCGAGATGGAGGCTCCACCCAAGGTGCACACCAGGCAAAACCCAGCAAGTACCGCACCAGCCAGTGGACCTTCAGCCGAGAGTAGGGGAGAGAGAAGACCGGTAGAGGTTAGGCCATCACCACATGTAGACATTTCACGCCTACCCTACCCAACACGTCTGAAGCAGCAGAAATATGCCAAGGAATATGGGAATTTCCTTGACATGTTTACTCAATTAAAGATAAATCTCTTGTTCATCGAGGCCCTCCAGCATATGCCTATATATGCTAAGTTTCTGAAGGACCTTCTGAAACGTAAAGATAAGCTGGCGGAGCTCTCTAATGTCCCGCTGACCGGGGGATGTTCTGCCGTCGTTTTGAACAAGTTACCCGGGAAGCTTACTGATATGCTTATTCGGTGAATCCATCTCTCCGGCCCATGCTTTAGCCGATCTCGGGGTGAGCATAAATCTGATGCCTTTCTCGCTGTACGAGCGGTTAGGTTTAGGGGAGCTCACCCTAATCGCATGTCTCTATCTTTAGCTGATAGGTCGGTCAAATACCCGAGAGGAATCATCGAAAACCTATTGATTAAAGTCGATAGATTTGTTTTTCCTGTAGACTTCGTCATCCTCGATATGGAGGCCGACGAGAAGGTACCCATCATATTAGGTCGCCCATTCTTGTGCACCGCGAAAGCACTCATAGACGTTCATGATGGAAAAATCACCCTTCGAGTCAGAGACGTGAACGTCACATTCGAGATCGCAAGGTCGATGCAACACCCAATGGGTAGCGACAGCGATAGTGGCCCTTGTCACTCCGTATATTTTCTTAACTCTTTCATGTCGTGCGTTGATCAATGTATCAAATACATCAGTGGAGCCGACCTAGTGAGTGAGGATGTAGTATCCGAAGAGAGTGATAGTGAGCATATAAGGGACGATGTCTTCGAGATTCCCGAGACTCTAGATGTCTGTGAGGTGAGTGCCGCTACTAAGAGTACACCTTTGTCGACATCAGCAGCCGTAGAGCTTAAGGTCCTCCCATCTCATTTAGAATACGAGTTCCTAGGTGACAATTCGAGCTTACCCGTGATCATTTCTTCGAAATTGTCAACGGAGGAGAAGGAGCATTTAATCGAGGTCCTGAAGTCAAATATGGAGGCCATCGCATTGAAATTGTCCGATATCAGGGGAATTAGCCCTACCTTCTGTATTCATAGGATCCTCATGGAGGACGTCTTTAAGCCCGTAGTGTAGCCACAACGTCGTCTGAACCCGAATATGCAAGAAGTTTTAAAGAAAGAGTGCGAAAGCTGATGGAGGCTGGTCTCATTTATCCCATCTCCGATTCTGCATCGGTAAGCCCCACTCAGGTCGTTCCCAAGAAGGGGGGAATGACAGTGGTTATGAACGAAAAGAAGGAGCTTATCCCATCGCGAATCCTCACGAGCTGGAGGGTGTGCATAGATTATAGAAAATTAAACGACGCCACCCGCAAGGATCACTTCCCACTCCCGTTCATCGATCAGATGCTGGAGCGTCTCGCGGGACAGCGATTCTATTGCTTTCTTGATGGCTTCTCAGGTTACTTTCAGATCCCGATTGCTCCCGAGGATCAAGAAAAGACAACCTTCACATGCCCGTATGGGACTTATGCGTATCGCCGCATGCCGTTCGGTTTATGTAATGCTCTGGCTACTTTCCAGCGCTGCATGGTAGCCATCTTTCAGGACATGATCGAAACCTCCATGGAGGTTTTCATGGACGACTTCTGTGTCTATGGAAACACCTTCGATCAATGTCTCACTCACTTAGATGCGATGATGAAACGGTGTGTCGAGACGCGATTGATGCTAAATTGGGAGAAATCCACTTTATGGTGACAGACCCGCAAGGATCACTTCCCACTCCCGTTCATCGATCAGATGCTTGAGCGTCTCGCAGGACATCAATTCTATTGCTTTCTTGACGGCTTCTCAGGTTACTTTCAGATCCCGATTGCTCCCGAGGATCAAGAAAAGACAACCTTCACATGCTCGTATGGGACCTATGCGTATCGCCGCATGCCGTTCGGTTTATGTAACGCTCCAGCTACATTCCAGCGCTGCATGGTAGCCATCTTTCAGGACATGATCGAAACCTCCATGGAGGTTTTCATGGACGACTTTTGTGTCTATGGAAACACCTTCGATCAATGTCTCACTCACTTAGATGCGATGATGAAACGGTGTGTCGAGACGCGATTGATGCTAAATTGGGAGAAATGTCACTTTATTGTGACAGAGGGCATCGTGTTAGGGCACAAAATTTCGCGAGCCGGGATAGAGGTCGATCGGGCGAAAATCGACTAGCGTCAAATCCATCCGCAGCTTTCTCGGTCATGCGGGCTTCTACCGACGGTTTATTCGAGATTTTTTAAAGATCACCCGCCCCATGACTCGACTTCTCGAGAAAGATGTACCTTTTGTCTTCGATGACGATTGCTTAAAAGCTTTCACGATCCTTAAGGAGAAACTAGTGAGTGCTCCGATCCTCGTCTCACCAGACTGGAGCTTGCCTTTCGAGCTCATGTGTGATGTGAGCGATTATGCTGTGGGCGCCGTTTTGGGTCAGCGTCGGGACAAACATTTCCATCCGATTTACTACGCTAGTAAAACCCTCAATGACGCACAGGAGAACTACACCACTACAGAGAAGGAGCTTTTAGCAGTAGTGTTCGCGTTTGATAAATTCCGCTCTTACCTCGTCCTGTCTAAGACCATCGTCTTTACGGACCACGCGGCTCTGCGTTTCCTTTTCCAAAAGAAGGACATGAAGCCTCGTCTCATTTGATGGAGTCTCCTGCTATCTGAGTTCGACATTGAGATTAGAGATAAGAAAGGAGCGGATAATGTAGTTGCTGAACATCTATCCCGATTAGAGGATCCCAGTAGAGAAGAAATCAGGGAAGAAGAGATCGGTGATAGATTTCCCCACGAGTCGGTAGAGTTTGTGACAGCTGAGAAGGAGGGGATGCCGTGGTTTTCCGACTTCGCAAATTATCTAGCGAATGGAGTGGTACTGAAGGGGATGACTACACAACAGAAGAAGAAATTCTTCCGCGACGTCAGGCGTTATATCTGGGATGACCCATTTCTGTTTCGGGTAGGGGGGACCGAATTCTGAGGTGCTGCGTGAGTCGAGATGAGGGGGCAGAGATATTAAGGCACGTGCATGAGGGACTGACAGGAGGTCACCATGGTCCGCAAGTCACCGCACAGAAGGTTTTTGATTGCGGTTTTTATTGGCCATCAGTTGTGAAGGACGCCCTAGAGTTTGTGAAGATGTGTGATCGTTGCCAACGTACCGGTAACATCTCATCCAAGGACGAGATGCCCCAACATCCCATCCAGATTCTTGAAGTCTTTGATGTTTGGGGGATTGACTTCATGGGACCGTTTCCCGTCTCTAGCGGAAACAGGTACATCCTCGTGGCTATTGATTATGTTTCTAAGTGGGTTGAAGCTCAAGCTTTACCCACAAATGATGCCCGAGTGGTGGTGAGATTCTTAAAGAAACTGTTCACCCGTTTGGTACCCCACGAGCCATCATCAGTGACTGTGGCACGCACTTCTGCAATGTCGTCATGGAAAAGGCATTGGCGCGCTACGGTGTCACTCACCGCCTCTCCACCGCCTATCACCTGCAGACTAGCTGTCAGGTGGAGAACGCAAATAGGGGGGTAAAACGGATCCTAGAGAAGACGGTAGGAAAGAGTCGAAAGGACTCGTCCGACAAACTGGATGATGCTTTGTGGGCGTTTCGAACTGACTACAAGACACCATTTGGCACCACGCCTTTCATGATCGTATACGGTAAAGCCTGCCATCTTCTGGTCGAATTAGAGCATAGGGCACTGTGGGAATTGAAGACCGTAAATCTGGACCTCACCGAAGCAGCTAAGCGATGATTCTTTCAAATTCACGAGTTAGAGGCACTTCGGGATGCGGCATATGAGCGGTCATGGAGTCTGAAAGAGAAAACTAAGGCACTGCACGATTGACAGTTGATGAATGTAATGGAGTTTCAAATCGGTGACAAAGTGCTTCTATATAATTCCCGATTGAAACTGTTTGCGAAGCTGAAATCCAAATGGTCCGGCCCATACGTGGTAAATGAGGTTTTCCCATACGGAACTATTGAGCTGAAAGACGAAGCTGATGGAGGGATATGGAAGGTCAACGGGCATCGTTTGAAACACTATTTAGGAGGACCGCTAGATCCCACCGAGACGGAGGAGACTCCTCTCGAAGTTCCGCCTCAAACCGCGTAGATTCTCGGGTTTCGGCTCAAGTGTAGAGTTTGTAGAGTTTGATAGTTAGTTGCCTTTTATGTTTTTATTTAATTCATACTTCGTATTTTGTTTGTTTGTTTGTGGGTCGGTTTAGGTGTTTTTGCAGTTCACGTCACACATCAGGCATGGAGCACGGGCGATTACAGATACGTTTGATCAATCCAGTAGAACGATTGTGATTCTGTGAACTAACTAAGCTAACATGACAGTTTCAATAACTTCAAATTTTTTTCTAAGGCATAATCTGACCAAAAGAAAGAAACTTTCTGTGAAAACAAGCCTCTCACGGGGCGCGAGAGGCATAAGCCTTCTCGGTCGCGGGGCGCGAGAGACATAATAGTCTCTCTCACGGCCCGTGAGAGACACGATCTGCATTTTAAACAACCCTAGCTCCACTTTCACACACATTTCCCCACTTTTCTCAACCTTCCTTACGGTTTTCAACATATTTCCACCATCAATCCGCCATTTTCAACCCAAATTTGCCCAAATCACCCACATTTTCTTCCCTACATCATTCCTCACTCATTTTGACGTGATTTCAACCAGTTTTCACCCTCCCACTTATATTCCACTCGGGGTTTTAAAGTTTCTATTTTTTTTTCACTTATCTTACAGATCTACAACAAGGTACCGTTTTTCACAACTTTTATGCTTCATTTCTTTATGCTGTAGTTGTTTGTTGCGGTTATTTTGATGTTTTCTACTGCACTTGTTGTCGGGTCGGTAGAGAGCGGGTTGGGGTCAACTGGGTTGAACTTAAGTTTTGATACTAATATTGGTTAGAAAGTGTGGATAGATTAGGTACATGCAGGGGAACTTTTTGCGGTTTTGGTACAATCCAACATTGAGTGTGGGGATGAGGGTTGGATAACTCTGTTCTAAACATAAATCTGACATTTTTTTTAAAGAAGCTAGTCACCCGTTAGTTTTGCCATGATTTAACACTCAATGCGGGCTTGTCTCTCGGCACATCGGTTTATTCGAGGACAATTAAAGTGCCGAAAGGGGGGTAATGTTTGGTTTGGATATTTTTCATGGGGTTAGTAGCATTTGATTAATCATGCAAATAAAGTTAACTCTCGCCCGTACTCAATCTCCATTCAGGCGAGATTAGGTTTTTATCGAACTATAATGTTACACTCGCTTCAAAGGTATCTTAATCATAAAGTAAAATTGGTTTCCGGTAGCAAACCACGACCGCGAATGAAATTCTATATGGTCGTTTATTTGATGTGGTTGCTTTCTTTCTAAAGTCATACTTGTCTTACTCGTGCTTTATGCAGATGTCAGGAGAAGGTAGCTCAAGCAGGGCCGGTAGAAAGAGAAGGGGACCAGTACCTCGGCAGAGAGGTGATCCCGCAGACGCGCCACAACAACCCGCTTATTTCGGAAGATGCAGGATCAGGTATCGGGGAGAAGGTATTCCCCATGGGCAGAGCACGCGAATCATGGACAACCCTCTCTTGCAGTTCGATTTAGACTCCCACAAATGGGAAATGCTCTCAAACTTGGTTACATGTGAGTTACTACCTTATAGAATGATTGATTGGGAGTTGATTGATAATTTGGGACAACGGGGTCGGATCGAGCAGCTACTGGGGGATAAATTTAGAAGGGTATTAGATTGTGGGGCAAGGCAGTACAAGGAAATTACTTACGAGTTCCATTCCACTTTCGAGTACCAACAAGGAATGTTTAACGAAAATGACGCGGTGTCTTTTGCCTTGGGGATTTGAAATGACCATTCCACATCTGCGGTGGTGACGCAAATATATTCAGATGAGGAGGTTCAGTCGCCAGATTTCGCCACAAGCTTGCAGGGTGTCTTCAAAAGAAGGTACCCCCATAGTGTACAGACGGATAAATTCACCAGGTTTTGGGGCACCATCTCTTCTGCCCCGTACTCGAACAACATAGTGGCAAGCGATATCACCGATCCCATTCACCGCTTCCTTCACAAGATTCTTGCTGCTATGTTGGTCGGGAGAGGACAAGGGGATAATAAAGTTAACCAAGTGAGTTTATTTTGTTTGATGTGCATGGTTGAAGGACGGCTGCCAAACCTGGCCACAATATTTGCTTGGTCAATGAAGAGACTGTGGAGGGGGGGGGGCAAGGGTTTATTGCGGGCCTTTGGTTACATGATTGGCTGAGAGCCTAGGGGTGTTTGATAGATACCCCCAGGACAGGATGAGAGAAGGCCCCGACCCCTGTGTCATGAGCATACGAGATCTCTAGGCTGCAGGAATCCTTACCACCCCAGAGCCGATCAGTTGGATACCAGCACGCCAAGGGCCTCAAGTGCAACCACCTCCTGGTTCCGAAGCCGTATCTTCTATGCAGGCGGCCATACCTACTCGATACCAGCGGCCAGTCACCCGCCAGGAAGGCAGTACTCGCTTTGGGAACCTCGTCCGGACCCACTGACCTTAGACTCACTTTATGACAGGATGGAGACTAGGTTTGGAGATTTTAGAGGTTATGTGGACCAGCAGTTTGGCGGGGTGCGCCAAACTATGATAGAGAGTAGGAGGATGCACCATACCAGTTAGAGGAGGTTGGAAGATGGCATGCGCTATATGATGCAGAATCTAAACATGGGAGTCCCCTCTTACTTCCAACAGCCAGGCAGTCAAATAGGTTCTAGTCAGTTCGTAGGGATGGTGGATGTGCAGCCTTACCAAGTGTTCGAGGCGTCCGAAGAATCTGAAGAGGATGAATGAAGCAGCTGAAGATCTTTACCTTTATATTTTTCTTTCCTGCTGTTTTTCAGTCATTATGGTTTGTATGTTTTAAGACAATTTATTTTTGGGTTGGTTGGTTTGGTTGGGTATGTGTGATGAACAATATTGCAAAACTATGGTTTTATTTTGCTTTATTTTTATCATGTTTTGTAAGTGTGTGATGCTAGGTTGATGTATATGCAGTTCCGTTCGCACGAGAGCGTTAAGAGTTGCACATTAAGAGCGTTGGGTTTGGAGGGCACAAGTGGTTTGCCTGGCACGTCGACAGGCTTGCACTACCAGCTAAGTCGCTTCCTTTTCTGTATTTTATTTTTTCTCTTATTTGGTTTTCTCAGTTTTAATTATTTTGAGTCGTAATTGTCTTGTCCTCGCATTGGGGACAATGCCAAACTTTAAGTGTGGGGATAGGATAGTAGAGTAGTAGTAGAGTAGTAGTATTTATTTGCTTTAAAAAAATAAAAAAATAAATAAAAATCCGAAAATGTCTTCTGAAAAGGAAGTTTGCATGAAAATTAAACGGAAAATGATGAAAAATTTAACTGTTATTCGGTTTCAAATAATAGTAATATGAGAATAAAAGGGGTGAGTTTATGTCTAATTTGGGATGCGCAAGTAGGCTCGATTCGGTTCTTATTTTCTGTGAGCTTAATACACCTTAATAGCCGGTCTACCAGTGGGTACTCATCTAGGAGAAATGGGAAACTGAAACCAACAAAAATAGTATAAGAAATATTGTTATAAGCCAAAATATTTAGAATTTTTAATCATGTAAAAAAAATTAGAAAGTGAGCTTGACTGAAAAGTAGACTGAGGCCTATGGAATCTCCCTTGGGGATGGTGACTCTGGTCGAGAATCCCTCTAGGATTAGTTGAAATTTTAAGTATCGAAGCCTATGTTGTCGCTCTCGGGGATGGTGACTCTGGTTGAGACAACCTCTAGGTTAGATATGCAAAAGGAAATCAAAATGCTCAAATGAAAAAAAATGGAAAAAAAGGGAAAAAGAGATGTGCTTGATTCTAAATTATTTGTATTTTGGTATAAAACGGTTAGGAAGGGGTTAGACAATTCGTTCTTTGTGTTTCATAAGCTTGAGGTTGGATTAGGGATACTGTGGACTTTAGTGTGAGACCCTAGGTGAATGGACCGCACTCAAATTAAATTCAATGATAAGAGGTTTGAGCCGAATTTTGTGTTTAAGTGGATCAATTACTTGCAATCGCGATTAACATGAATTTTGTCCCTAATGAAAGTAATATAATTTTTTAAATCGAGTAATTGTTTTTTGAGTAATTGAAATCGAGTTATGATTCCGTTTATGCACAATTCTTTTTCGAGGGCGAAAAAAAGAGAAAGTGTGGGGATATTTGATGTATTGAATAATACATCTATTTATCTTGTAGAGTTTGTAAAGTTCTAGCGCGTTTTCGTTTCGATTTGTCAAGAATTTATCTACTTTTAATCCAAACACATTTTGCAGGTCTTGGTTCGTGAAAACGGTTGAAAGGATGGGGAAAACGAGGGAAAATGATGAAAAGAACTGAGCCGGGACGTGAATGGATCGAGAACGGAAAACGAAACGCAAAATCAAGGAATTCCACTTCGCGGGGCGCGACCGGTACAAGCATCCTCTCTCGCGGCCCGCGAGAGAGGGTAATTATCTTCCAGATGAAACAGTCGGTCGCGGGGCGCGACCGGACTCCCAAACTCTCTCGCGGCCCGTGAGAGAGGACTCTATCCAGAAAGTTTCAAAATCAGAGTTGTTTTGGGATTGGTTTTGGTTATATTAGAGTCATGATCATAGAAAAACACATCTTGGGCAATTGTGGACGATCTAGAGGAACTTTGGAGCTATTTTCTTGAGGTTTGAAGCAACACAAGGTAGATCTAAGCTGCAGGAACGGTGTTGGTGATCACGGAAGTTAAAGGCAGGAGCTTTGCACGGTTTATCATACCATTCTCGTATTTGATTTCTTGTTTTTGGTCAATCATGCTTTCTTGTTATCAACTTGGTTTTATTCAGTTTTTAAACATGTTGTTAGGCTAGATTTTCTTTTGGTTACCTAGGTTTTGGATTATGGAATTATGAAACTTTGATTTACTTTAATTTAGTTTAAGGTTTGAATATTAAATTGGTAAAGTTTGCAACTTTAATAATCTAGTGTAGGGTATTTGCATGATCTTGGTTGTTTGATGATTGTTTAGTTGTTTTGCATAAACTTTGGTGAATGTCTTTCATGTAATAGGTTTGTGTTACTTTTCGTGTTCTAAGGAGTTCATGAAGTTGTCGGTAAAATTCGCCAATAAAACCGAGGTAACAATTAGATTAACCGTTAAATTAACATTGTAATTATACCTAATTTGTTAATTGAGAAATTGCAATTAGTTGGCTGAATTAATTTGGTAAATTGTTAGGTTAGGGTTTTGAGAAATTCCGGAGTCTAATTTCCTTATCATAATTAAATCAGTAAATCTAAACTATAAAATTTAAGTTGGTCTAGGTTAATTATTGAGAATTAATTAATAATTAGGCACTTTACTATATTGAAAAGATAATTGAAAAAGAATCTTTAAAACTGGTAAACGAATAAAAAGGCTAGTTTATTGTAGGTGTCTTCCTGAGAATGGTCGAGAGTCCTTTTTAATAAACCTAAATTTTGATATGTTAAGATCCGGTAAAATATTTAACCAGACTAATTATTGTTAAATTGAGGGAATAGTATTCTAAAAATTCAACATGGGTAACTAGTTTATCATCTATTGTGAAAAGTTCTAATAAGTCCCTAGAAGTTCATAGTTTGGTGATTTATCTTTAGTAGTTTTATTTAAATTGATAATTTAGAATTATTAATAACACCCCCCTTTTTAAATATACCTAGTGTGTAATTGAGTCTAAAGTAGTGGTCTTAGCAATTAGAGGGTCCTGTGGGTTCGATAATCCGGACTTACTTAATACTATTCTACAATTGATCGGTCCACTTGCCGGTTAGTAGTTTAGTTTAATTTAGTAGTCTAAAGTATAATTTGAGTCTAGAATTAGGATAATTTATTTAATTTAATTTACTACTTTTAGAACATCAAGGCCCAATAACACATGGGCTAGGCCCAATATCAAAAGTATAAGGAACGAAAACATATGAAGGGCGAGGCGCGTTCATACATATCGAAAACATAGATTTTGTATGTAGCTATGGGATTAGATGATAACATATCACTGTACGTAAGTAGGATGATAACAATAGTAACCATTAATCACGTAGTGACCAAGGTGCAAAAGGTATAGATCTATAGAGTTTAGAACACGCTCCATTCCTGGTTTGTTAACTGGTTAGGAGTTCTTTTGTGATCCCAATGATGTCAGAGTTGCCTCGGGTTGGTTACTTACTTATGGCATAGGTCAGTGTATTAGCTACACACTGATTGATCCTTAGATTCCATAGGCATCCTACATACTATGATTTCAATATCTGTTTACAAATACAATCGGAAAACATTTCAATACCGGTTCATAGATATAGCGGAAAACATTTCAATACTGGTTGTAGATATAACAAGAAAACATTTCAATACCGGTTTACAGATAGGATTGAAAACATTTTATTACATGTCTACAGACACAACTGTTATATGCATTGGTTTACAAACGACTTGGAAAACATTTCAATACATGCATATAGATATGACATTTCAAATGCTTTGGGATACTATGATCCCACTAACCGGTTTTTGAAGGCAAAATGCTCAACTGTTTTATGACTCATTTGAAACAAAAACAGACAAACTATGAACTCGCCAACTTTATGTTGACTTTTCGCATGTTCTTTCTCAGGTTGCAATTACAAGTATGGTACGGTTGGAATAGTGGAACCCATGGGGATTCGAGTATTTACAGCGTGTTCATTTAGTAGAAGTCTTAGCACTCACATTACTTCCGATGTGCAATGAAGATACCAGTTTAGTTCACGCCCAGCTCTGATGTGAAGGAATTATAGGGGGTGTGACACATGTTGCTCTCGGTAGTTTTTATGTGGTTATCGGTAAGGACTGGTTGACCAAACACCGAGCCGAAAATTATCTTTAAAGAGAAGATCATTCGTATCCCTCTCCCTAGTGGAGATTTTCTTTTTGTTCAAAGTCACAAGAGTGGTGCTATGGTTGGCATCATTTCTGTCATGAAAGCCTAGTAGTGTTTACAGAAGGGCTATACAGCTATACTAGCCCTAGTTACTTGCAATCAACACCAGGAGAAGGAGATCGAAGACATTCTAATCGTTCATGACTTTCCTGATGTTTTTCCCGAGCAACCTCCAGGTTTACCTCCCCGTCGACAGGTAGAATTTAAGATAGGACTCACACCGAGAGCAACTCCGATTGCTCGTGCTCCTTGTCGTCTTGCACCGAGAGAGTTGAAGAAATGTCCAATCAACTCCAAAACTGTTGGGTAGAGGTTTTGTCCGACCTAGTTCTTCTTCCTAGGGAGCCTATTTCCTATTTGTAAAAAAGATAGACAGGTCTTTCCGCATGTGTATTGACTATCGTGAACTCAACAAGCTGACGGTCAAGAACCGTTATCCTCTTCCTCGTATTAATGACTTGTTTGACCAGCTGTAAGGGTCAAGCTTCTACCAAAAAATTGGTTTAGGATCGGGCTATCATCAGATGAGAGTCCGAGAGGAGGATGTTACCAAAAAAACTTTCCGAATGCGGTATGGCCACTATGAGTTTTGGGTCATGCCATTCGAGCTATCTAACGCACCAAGGGTTTCCATGGATCTTATGAACCATCTTGATGTATTCTAATAGCAAAGAGGATCATGAACGACATTTGCGTCTTATCTTGGAACTCCTGAGGAAGGAATACCGCTACGCGAATTCTCTAAGTGCGACTTCCGGATTCGAGAAGTACACTTCCTTTACCCGTGGTCATTGAGTCAGGAATACATGTTAACCTAGCAAAAATCTATTCTATCAGGAATTGGGCGGCACCTAAGACTCCTACGGAATCATTTGTTGGTCTACCAGGATATTATCATAGATTCATTGTGGGATTTTTGAAGATCGCTCAACCTCTTACCACTTTAACTCAGAAAGGTGCTACTTGCTCGTGGGGAGTGACCCGGGAGAACGCCTTTCAGCTTTTGAAACAAAAACCTATAGTACTTTGATATGGTCTTTACTAGAGGGTATGGATAACTTTGTGGTGTACTATGACGCTTCTATTCAAGGTCTCGGTCGTGTTTTGATGCAACGCGAGAAAGAGATAGCCTATGCTTCCCTACAATTGAAAACTCACGAGAAGGACTATACGACTCATGATTTGCAATTAGGATCCATAGTCTTCGCACTCTAATTTGGAGGCTTTACTTGTACGGAACTAAATGCACTATTTATACTGACCACAAGAGCCTTCAACACATTTTCGACCAGAAAGAGTTGAACATGCGATAGCGTCATTGGGTTGAATACTTGAACGATTACGATTGTACAATCAAGTATTATCCAGGCAAAGCTAATGAGGCAGCTGACGCCCTTAGTCAGAGGAAACCAAACCTAAATGTGTTCGAGCATTACCAGCTTACTATTCATTCTAACCTTTCCGACCAGATTTGCTCTGCTCAAGCCGAGGCATTGAAGGAGTATGCTTAAATGTGATTACGTAAAACGGGATTTCAAATTTTCGTGGGAATTCATTGATTGAAGTTTACCAGTGTGGTAATTCGAAGTTTCTGTCAATTGTCGGTTGGGTTTCTGAAGATTAGAGGATCGAGCATAGGAGGAGTGTGCTTAAACCGAACGCGGATGTGGTTAAAGTTGACACGGAGATGCTGCTTTGATTAATTTTGAGTTGGTGATTATTCAAGAAAAATTTTCAGTTAAGAAAATAAGAGGAGGTCGAGAACCGTGCAAAGAAAAACCTAAAGAGTAGTTTGTGGAGGAATTATTTTTGAGGGGAATCTGTGTTTTATGAATATAATGCAAGCCCGAATTATCAATCAACGGGTATTTGTTGACGCGTTCTACGGCATCGACAGATACTTGATTGAAGTTGCAGAATATTCAAATACAACTCTCATATTTCAAGATCAAGATCAAGCTTCGGTAGTGACGTCTAAGGGGGAAATTGTTGATGCATTTTATGTCTTTCACTGTACAAATAGGCTAGATAGAGCGTGTTTATAATATTGTATACAATAGATACGGACATACGACTCCAGTGGGAACGTGAGAGAAGCATTTATGCCACTTCGTACGAAGCTAACTCACTTCATACAAAGTCAGATGCTCACTTCGCTCGAGGTGAGCAGGTCTACATATATGTGTTGTGCGTTCATTGTTTTGTAAATTTTGTAGTTCCAAGAGGGGAAACGCTAACGAAATTTCTCTAGGATCTCGCCAGGTAGTAAAGATGTATACTCTTTCGGTATGAAGGAAACATTAGACTTCCACTGCTTCTACTCCTTTCTTAGTAACAATCTACCGGATTAGTTCCTTTTCTACCCAAACTTCTGTCTAGAATGGCCGGATCCTGGACCCTCACTATTCGCACAGTGGCGGACATACAAAATATGCACCAACAATTTCCCCATTGGCTGTCACTGTTTAATACTTGATCTTGAAATATGAGAGCCGTGTTTGAATATCTACAACTTCAAGCAGGCATCTTGATATCTTTATCTATTCCCCCTTGATTGACGATTCGATTTTGCATTATCTTCATTATACACAAATTCCTCCTAAAATAAATTTTAGGTCTTTGTTTGCACAGTTTCGGACCTCCTCTGATTTGCTTAACTGTAATCTTCATGAATAATCACCAACTCGAAACTAATCACTGTAGCTTCTCTGTTTTCGACTATAACCACATCCGCGTTAGGTTTCTGATTTAACACTTTAGCACTTCAGCTGAATCACTTAATCTTCAAAAACATAGTCGGCAATTGATAAAAACTTTAAATCACCACACACGCAAAAATCTTCAACTCAATGAGCTCCCGCATAAATCTTCAACTCAATGTAACACATTCAGATTGAGAAACATTCTTCCATGATCAAAATCACATTCTTCCTCTTCAGTCACGATAACAGATATATAGTCTTCTCTGTTAGACGCGACAAAAACTTAATCAATAAACATCATCATTCCCCGACTGTGGTTCGAAAAACAATTCATTTGCTTGAAAATTAACCATTCTAACACTTTAGACATCCGAAAAACATCATCATTTTATGTCTGTCACTATCGTTTTATGTCCGTCCCCGGCGCTAATCCTACTAACTGGCTTGACGATGACTCGAGACTCAAACCCTAAAACATCAATCTGACCATCATCTGAAAATCTAAACTTCCTATGATCACAAACTAACTAATCTAGATCCTAAGTATCCCCGGACAATCTAAACTTGGAACCACCCGAATATTATCGCATGTTAGGACTTTGAAGATGAATAAAACAACATTAGTGCGTCAAAGCCTAAAGAATACGTGTAAGATTAAGTTTGTAGCTGATGCTGATAACTACAACAATGTTTTCGTGGAGGATGATTTCTGATGACGAAACAGAATATACCAGTGAAGGTATAGATGACTTCCCAACCTTCCAAGATATGTTTAATGAAGCTACAGATGAACTGTTCAGGCATAGCTGAGGCTAAGAAGTCTTTGGGGGATATTCTCAGTTGGGGATGGCTTGAAGATTTGTACCTATATGCGATCAAAGAAAGGAAGTTTAGACGTCCACTAGCTTCTTTACTCGTGATGAAGATAAATCTTAGGGGGATATTCTCAGTTGGGGATGGATTGAAGATTTGTATGTAGCGATCAAGAGAGAGTTTGAGGTACAGTATTTTAGATACTCAAATGATATAAAGATGTTACCTTTCTTGGATGTAGAGGAGTTGGTACAGACCAAGATGATAAATTTTAAGATGAAGCTACATGATCAATGATTGTGGAAAGTGATCAAGTGCGAAGCTGCTCACGGTTTCAATCACTGGAAACCACGTATTCCAAAAAAGAGAAGCAAAGGTGATCCAGTAACTAAAGAGAAAGATGAGACGTTGATTGTTAAATGCCCACGCGCCATGAAGAGTATACCATTAAAGTAATTTGAACAAGATTTCTATGAATTCTTCAAGTGATGGCATTGTGATGAAGAAATAGGTGAGGCGGTGATAGTGTTGAAGAATGAAGGTTTATGGAGAATGATACGCATACTAGACCCGATGTGGCTAGTTAATTCTTCTGAGAAAGATATTGAATGTTTGTTCTTTAACAAGATATGTTACGAAGTTAGAGAGAAAACTCAAGCGATGCAGTATCAGGGAGTGATCAACGTTTGTTATGCTCATGGAATTAGTTCTGGAAGAATATGGCAATCAAAGTGGAGAGAGCTGGAATGTAAAGAATTTATGAAACAGATAAGAAAAGAAGAAAAGATTGATGCGATTACAAAGAAGACCTCAATTAGAAGGTTTTAATTTATCAAGTAGCAAGCTGTTTTGTTAACTGTGAAAGCGAAGCCCTGTCCAGTTTGTCTCAGAATTGTAAAACGTTGAACAATATTAATGAAACTGAGCATTTAAATAGTAATGATCATATTGTCACTAGTTAGTAATTAATTCCGCACATATTGACTAGATTACAAGTTAGGTCCTATTCTTATTTGGATAAGCGCATCCTACATAAAAAATTTGAGAGAAAAAGTATTCCTTGTAACGAAGTGCTACCCTAATCAAACCTTGGAGTGTTGATTAGCACAACACTTTCAACGGGGAAGGTAGATTTGAGACCATTTTGACTTAAAATCAATGAATCGGCCTTAAAAGGACATAATCTCATATCTGGACAAATTGAACGGTTAAAATATAAAATTGAACTTAAAATTTTGAAAATTTTGATACCTTCGCATGTACACCTTCGCACCAAAGTTGAAATTTTTGAAAATTTTGTCTTGGTGTTGATTTCTTGTGCTTGTGTAGGCGAAAGTTACGGATTTCGACCCAAAGCACAATATTTGCTATAGGCGAAAGTTACGAATTCTAGAGTTTATGAATCTGATTAGGATTAAGAAGGCATTAACGGAACAACACAAGGCTTATAGATCCCATGTTGAAAGATTTTGGGATAATGCAAATTTTATTCCCTATCTGCTGGCTGTGTGGCCAGTTGTAAAATTGGAAACGAAGTATTAGAAGTGTTTATAACAAAAGCATTAATCAGGAGAGTTTTGGATTTCAAAGACAAAGATAGTGCTATCTAGAGCGTATGGTTAAAGGTTGTTTCTACAGAATGGGTTATATTGGTCACGTGAATAAAACAAATTTTTCTAAGTCGAATTTTTCAAGGCCCTGCAAGTTCTTCATTCATTCATTCAGGAATTCATGCTATGGGGCATAGGAAGGGTTAAGCATCACTTATTTTTTTCGTATTTAACACAAGGATTAAGCATCATTCTACGGTTACTATCTTTACTTATACCATGCATACCGTTAAGTTAGCATCAACTATTTCATTCATATCACTTTACTTAAGGATTTTGATAATTCCCTTTCATGACAACAATTACAGTTTAATTTTTTTAAGTTGACCTTTAAAAGTCAAACATTCTATATTATACCATACTTATTCTACTGTTTATTTATTTTGTGAGCTTCATTCAACCTATCACTTTTTACTTATCAATTATGGGCAAAATAAGTTACTAACCTTGACTTCATTGCATAGACTAACGATCTGCAAACCGGATCAGCCCACTTCTTCATGAGTTCGTGTCAAAACCAGATTGATCCCTTCCATCCATGAAATGAGCTTCCGCTCATAAGCATCCTTCCAACAATATCTTGTTCAGATGAACATGGCCAGCAAGCCTAGCATCAAAATTAGCATTCTCTATCGGTACTTGCCATTAATACTTTCCCTTCAAATTTATTCTATTCGGTGTTTAAACACCGACAATTCTTTCATTTTGTTAATTGTTTCATCAACTTTTTGTAGTTTGATTTTTTTCTTGGTCAAACTGGCATATCTACTTATCGTACATGTATTGAAGTACACACTTGTACTTCTTTCCTAATCAAACATACTTTCATAACATTGTTTTAGCATTTCGTGTGAAGGTCTTCCTTTTTGTAATTACTTAAATCATTCATTCGGTACCTAGTCCCTCATTCATTTTAACCCTCAAGTGTCAATTATTAACATGTATAACATGTAACTTATTCGGTACTACTTTCCTTCAACTAAATTTTTTTTAATACAACAATAAATTTTCAAAGGGTTATACTTACTTCATGCATCAAACCTTTCATACCATTTTACTATTACTTGCCTTATAACTAAGCAACTCAAATTCGCTGATCTTTCAGGAAGTCAAACTATAATTACATTCTTATCGATGTTTTATTAATTACACATAACCTATCCCATGCGTGTTCTTATAGGCACTACATATACATATGCATTCTTTTAATCGAGCGATATGCCTTCCTCGACAAATCTACCGACAACACTTTTTCATTAGGTTTTATCATTGCCCTAGTCGGGGAGAAAAACACTTTTCCTCCTTCATATTAACCCGATCCTTGCTTATTTATGGATCCAATCTTTCATTCACGCATGTTTGTTCCGCTTTTACTAGTAGACTCAATCTCCCCCCCCCCCTTTTTAACTTTTCTTTCCTATCTTTTCGGTCCATACTAACCAATGACTTAACCTTCCATTCGTACTTTTCGTTCATACTTATTTAATTCGGACTCACCCACGGGTTTACTTTTCATCCATACTTTTGATTGTTATAAGTTTGATCTGTATTTACCTACGGATTCAAACTTTTCATCCTCTCATTTTATTCTTTCTTATTTGACCCATGGTTACTTATCAATTCATACATTTCATTCGTACCATTCATTCTTACTTGTTTGATCCGTAGTTACTTACTTACGGATTCAAACATTTTATTCTTACCATTCATTCTTACTTTGCATTCTATTATGTTTGGATTTATCAACGGATTCAAAACTTTTATTCTTATATGGTTGGTCCGTTCTTACTTACGAGCTCATACATTTTCATCACCTTATGCCCGAAGAAGTGGGTTTCAGTTCATACAACATCTTAAAATCCTCACCAAGTTAATATCATTATCTTTCGTTTGAAAACCAACCCCGTGTTTCGATCCAGATTCCGCCAACGCAAAATCAACGTCATTCATTTTTTATTAATCCTATCTCGGATGATTCTACCAATACTGGTACTCATACTAATTAAATTTTGTACTCGGGAATTGATAGTATAACCTCAATGTTCGGCGCTTGCTCAAGATTGCATCCTTGGATTCCCCTTTTTATTCATCCAAGCTTACTTTACATACACCACACAGTTAGTTTCTTCATGTGAATGTACATATGCATATTTTCATTCGATTTTTACCTTCGGGTATTGATCGAGTCTCGGACCGTACAGTTCATAACACAAGAGCACGCAAGTTTGAGTTCAATTACTTTCTCATGTGTACTTGATTTCACTCAAACCAGAGCTCTGATACCAACTTGTAAGACCCTAAAACGCATTTTGGCCGAAGACGACGCAGCGGAAATATGAACCATAAAATTTCTTCCTTATAATTATTCTAACGTACTTTAAACCATTTAAGTTAACTTTCTTTAATTTAAGTACATCATTCATTCAAGATTAAGGTAACTATGTTAGCATATGATTATAACTACGTTACCACTTCTCCTTACAATTCATGATCTTCAACTCGATCTTCATCCTCTCATTTCCCATGATGACAATGATGATTTGACTAACCTACGGTCACCATATACATAACCAACAGGTAAGTAAAGGGTGACATCATACATAATTAAATGATTATATATAAATACTCATTAACTACATTGCGATTTAACTATGTTTACTACTCCATAACTATATCCTTCTAAATTTGTTCTTTACACCGGACTTCGCACCTTCGAAAGCCTAACACTTACATACCTGCATTCCTGTTTCATTCTCATTAGCAATATAGTTAGTAAGATAAAATCTCAACGTATTGCAGACCTACAACTTCGCATAAACACATACCACTGATCTTACATTCAATAAGTTACAACCTGTGTTTATTCTCGCATGCATCCATATACATACAAGTCTATCGCATACAAACGTCTCACATATGGATACGAATGACATGTACCCACTACGACTCTATACCTAAATACATGCATGCAAGTCACGTTCGCTTGTTCACATTCAATTACCGTACCTAAATCATATACTCACTATTCATAAATAATCGCACAATGTAAATAAGTTGATTCTTTCATGCCTATAACATATCTACTCAATCCTAGTTTTAATCATACAATTACATAATTAGGTATATGCACATACATATGAAACCGCGATCATTATGCATATATTAAGACTCGTACATTCACATGTACTTTAGTTTTTCAAGTCTAACATCATTTAATAGGTTTAAAAACGTCCTACGAGGTAACGGGACGGAACCAGAATCAGTCAAATGCGAGAAACAAAAACGATTAGGAAGTTGGCTAAACAATCGTAAGCTACAGCCTGCCTGCCGTAGCTTATGGCTGCCACCTTCCACCAAGCATAAATTATATGCCATAAGCTACGGCTAGCTGCCGTAGCTTATGGTCAGCTGCTGCTGTTTTTTTTTTGTTTGGATCTTATTTGACCCATTTCGAGTCCCGCTCGATCATGCCTACTTCCATTCGCTTCCAACTTAACATATAACATCTAAACGAGGTCCCGTTTTCTCCTTACACTACCATAATCCCATTTTACAATAAATTCAACATCTACATAAGCCCAAACATGATTTAAATCTGTCATTTAAGCGATTAATCTTACTTTTTAGATTTGACCTGTTTGGTTTTTATCATACAACTTGCAAGTTAGTTGATCTCTATCAACTTAATACCATTAAACTTATCTTTGTACTCTATTGATTTTACATTCCTACATGCCTCTCCACAACTAACGTATAACAATTCCCTTTAAATATTAAAGAGTGATTCCGGAAATCCCTTACCTTAGTATCCGTATTTGTATCCGTTACCTTGCCTTCTTTTGACCCGTTAGCCCTCCATGCTTCCATCCATCTTGACATGATCCCTATACTCTCATGTCATGGCAATCACATTCTTGTTAGCATAGATGATTGTACACATTAACGATCATATAAAATGCATAACTCACATATGACATTCATTAGTCATTTCTAACACGCACAAAGCATGTACCCAAGATCACATCTATTCAAACTTATATAATTCATCATGTCATCATTCATAACAGATATTGATATAACACTTACCATATGACTTTCTACAATCTTACAACTGTGCTAACAAGTCTAATCATGCTTCTTATGCACAGTTGACTTCCAGAAGTCAATGGTTTACCATATGAACTTTCAACTTAACCTCATATATCTGTGTCATCGTATTAGGCTATACTAAAGACACTATATACATTTCATACTCATGATGTAATATGTATTCAACTATGATATAACCTAGTTATATGCATACACCATCATATTCAATTTCCTCCATGCTAGTGATTCTTATAATTCTACAACTAACACCTTCTCATGAAATCCTTCTACATTGCATTTTTCATGTTTACATATCATCAATCATGTCATTACCACATCCTACTAATATTTATTCATTCACATTCGAACCAATACTAGGCATTTCATCAAACACTTGGTGTGCGTACACCATTTAATGCACAACATACAACTAATTAATGTGTAATATTCCAAGTTCTTAGTTTCAATCATCAACACAACAAAACAGCAAAACAACTTCATACCATATTCAACCTAACTTTCATGAGTTTATCATATTCAACATAATACATAAAGAATTGAACAAAGATTAGACATAGGTGACATACTCGTGTCGCCATCTTCACCACCAATGGTGGGTTCACCTCCAAACATCAAATTACTCAAAATCATTCATTATCTAGGCTTTATTTGTTGATTCTAACACACCCTCATGCCTAATTACATACATAATTAAAAGATTGATCACATACCCATTTCTTGTAAAGTCATCAAATTATAATCTACAACTTACCACATGTTTTGCATCCTTAGATAAGTAGAAATCTTCAACCATGCAAGTGTTTTGGGTCAATTCTATCATAAATTTCTGGATTTGAGTGATTGGGAGAACTCCCCTTGTTCTTCTTCATGCGTGTGTGTCAATACACACATATACACACACCAAAACACACAATAAACTCTTGAATCTTCTATTTAGTATAACCTTTGATCCAAATCTCCAATTCCAACCCTTCTAGTTTTGTTTCTTGTTAACAATTGTCACAACTTTTGTTTTCTCATTTGTTTGACCAACTATTTAACTAGGTTAAATAGCTTGCTTAATTTATTTCATACTAATACATAAGTAAACATACTAGTGAATTAAAAATTTATATTTTGGGGCATTACATGAAGTGCCACCCAAATCAAACCTTAGAGTGTTGATTAGCATAACAATTTCAATGGGGAAGGTAGATTTGAGACCATTTTTACTTAAAATCAATGAATCGGCCTTAAAAGTACATAATCTCAGATCTTGACAAATTGAACGATTAAAATGTAAAATTGAACTTAATATTTAGAAAATTTTGATACCTCCGCATGTACACCTTCGCACCAAAGTTGAAATTTTTGAAAATTTTTTCTAGGTGTTGATGTCTTGTGTTTATGCAGGCGAAAGTTACGGATTTTAACCCAAAGCACAATATTTTCTATAGGTGAAAGTTACAAATTCTAGAGTTTATGAATCATATTAGGATTTAGAAGGCATTAACGGAACAACACAAGGCTTATAGATCCCATGTTCAAAGATTTTTGGATAATGGGAAGTTTATTCCAGATCTGCCGGCTGTGCGGTCAGTTGTAAAAATTGGAAACGAAGTATTAGAAGTGTTTATAACAGAAGCATTGATTAGGAGGGTTTTGGATTTCAAAGACAAAGATAGAGATCCTATAGGCTATCCAGAGCGTATGGTTAAATACTGTTTCTACATAATGGGTTATATTAGTCACGTGAATAAAATAAATTTTTCTAAGGTGAATTTTTGAAGGCCCTACAAGTTCTTCATTTATTCAGTAATTCATGCTATGGGGCATAGGAAGGGTGGTTTGGATGTGTTGACAGATTATCAGATGTGCATGATAGTTCCTTAACTTTGAACCTTCCTTACAACTTTACAAGACTAATCTTCGAGCAAATGAAGGCTACATTACAAAAGAAAAATTCTTACAATATCCAAGGTTCGGTCAAATGATGCTGGTTGATTTGGTTCCTAACCTTGTGAAAGAAGAATCTAATGAGCTGCCTCTTGAACACATAATGAATCTGTTATTGGACCGTATCAATCAATATTCGTCGAAGACTATTCCTTCGTTCAAGAAGTTTTCGGATGTATAAAAGATAAAAATTATGTTGCGCCACCAAAGGGTAAATGGAGAAAGGATGAGAGTAATTTCGAGAACGATGAGGAAGAGAGATTAGAAGGTTTAGTTGTGAAAAGAAGTAAATGGTATGAAAAAGAAGATGAAAAGAAAAAGGCAGGAAGTTCAAAAGAAAAGTCAACAAAAGTAAGTTGCACAAACAATGCTTAGAGACAAAAGCGGTGTTGAGGAGGAAGATAATGTGAATATAAACGCTGAAGATGAGGTTATTTCTACAAATTTTGTTCATGAACGAGCTGAGAAGAGCACCACAGATACAACTGATATTGCGGGTTATATTGACAATCAGGCGTTTGGAGGTGGTTCATGGGATGCTGATTCTGATACTAAGGAAAAAGAAAGAGATAGTAAAATGGAGATCACTAAAACGACTCCTACAACAAATGATCCTAGACCAATGGTCGAGAAAAGAATTTCTAAAAGAAAGAAAAAGACAACAGATGGAGATGATGAACCATATGTGCCTCCAGAGAGAGTTAAAAGCAAGGCTTCTAATATAAGCAAGAAAAAGACTGGGTCTCCGTTGGTGAAGAAATAAAGAAAGGAATATTTGAAGACTTCAAAGAAAATAACTGCTGGAGCTGAGTTAGTAGTTATAGAAAAAGAAACGCCAAC
Source organism: Scalesia atractyloides (assembly GCA_947069175.1). Lineage (NCBI taxonomy): Eukaryota > Viridiplantae > Streptophyta > Magnoliopsida > Asterales > Asteraceae > Scalesia > Scalesia atractyloides. The sequence continues at coordinate 72,047,266 of CAMTDV010000023.1, forward strand.
TGTGGAAGCTAATTTAGAAGTAGAGCATCTAATTCCTATTCTAACCCCACAACAACTTCACAACAACCACCATCACCACAACAGCAACAACCGCTATCACACCGAGACAACAACAATCACCACCAAGACAAGCATAGTCAACTCCAAAAGCTAATCATCACAATAACAACAACAACAACCTCATCCAACCGGTCCTGCATTCAGAGATAGTTTCATATATGAAGAAGGTCCGTTATTCCCAGAAATTGTTAGTTTGGAATTTTTAAATGGATCCACTTGATGAACAAGTTAAGTTGTTGGAAGAAAGGGTCAAGTTTTTGGAAAATGATCGGGTACTTATGGAAGTAGTGTTAGCGAGTCTAGTTTTCGAGAATAATAGACTTTGAAAAATATTGAGTGATTTAGAAGCTGATAAGATAGTCAAAGATCAAAAGCTTGAAATGTTATATAAAGTTTTGGAAAAGAAAATGGGAATATATTTTGAAGTTGAGTTCACTCTAATAGAAATCGATGAAGCGAGAGAAAGGGCTACTAAAAGAGCTCGAAAAGCTGCTACTGAAGCTGAGGCTGCAAGTTCCAATAAAGGCACGAGAAAGATTGATGATGTTCCAATTATTACACCTTAGCCAGAGAAAGAGATAGAGCTAGAGATGGATATTTCAATGTTTTTTCTGATTGGGCCTGTAAAAGATGTTCCTTAGTTTCTAGAGAAGAAGAAAACACCAGAGAAAGAGAAAGAAAAAGAGGCAGATGAGAAAGAAGTTGATGAAGATTTTGATGTTGATGGTTGATCGTGATGATAATGATGATAAAGGTGATGATGTTGACATAAACCAAGGTGGTACAGGGTTGGTGGTATATCAAGCTAAATTTGTTGATACTAGTGATTATGATGATTTTGTTTAATGATGTAGCTAATCAAGAAGATTAATCATATAGAAAGGTGGAGCATCATGATCCAATACACGATGCCGAGAATCCAGGAATCTTCACAAATGTTACTCCTATAACGGTTGTTCCTGTATTTCAACAAAGAACTATATATCTTGAGTATGGTGTTGAGGATGGTGAGTTTGTTCACAACTACACTAAGGAAGATATAACTCAGATGATGAGAATTGATGAGAATGTGTTTGAGTTTGATTTTGAAGAGGAGCTTAACAATATTGAAGCATTAAAGCCTGAAGACTATGTGTTTAATTATGTTGAAGAGGCTGATAACTATAACAATGTTGTCGTGGAGGATGATTCAGACGATGAAATGGTTAAATATTTAGTGATGGAACTGATGACTTCCCAATATTTAAAGAGATGTTTGATCAAGATACAAATGAGTTGCTAAAGCGTAAAATTGAAGAAACAATCAAAGAAAGTGAATCTCCAATGGTAGACAGAGATGAGATCAGAAATGCATGGAAAGCTTGGTTTAAAGCTATTCCTAAAGAAAGAAAGTTCAGATGACCATTGATGTTCTTTACTCGAAATCATGATGTTTCACTTGGTGACATTATTATCCGGGGATGGATTCCGAAACTGAATGTTTGGGGAATTAAAAGAAAGTATGGTGTGAAGTATTTTAAATACTTGCAACATATTTAAACACTACCGTGGTTGGATGTGCAATAATTGTGCTAGAAAAAGCTGATTAATTTTCAAATGAAGCTGGGAGATCAGAAATTATGGAAGTTGATTAGATGTGAAGCACGTCATAATTTTCTAACTTGGAAGCCACATTATCTAAAGAAAATTACAAAGATTGATCCTGTATCTGAACTTCCAGATGTGACATTGATTATAAAGCAACCAAGAGCTATGAAGGCATATGCCCATAATGAAAATTGAACAAGATTTTCATGGTGATTTCAGATGGTGGGAATACGATGCTGAAACCGGTGAAGCTATTATTGTCTTAAAAACTGAAGGGCTATGGAGAGCAATAAGGATTCTTGATCCAATGTGGCTTGTGAACTTATCAAAGAAAGATGTTGAGAAACTGGATTATAACAAGATTGTTCATGCCAGGCAATATCAGAATGTGATCAGAGTTTGCTATTCATACGAGATCAACTCAGGGAGGATAGAAACAATAGAGTTTCATAGAGAAATTAGGAGGAGAGGATCGCATCCAAAGTGAAAAAAGCTTTGATTTCAAGATATTAATTTATGAAGCCGCCTCCTACAGATCAAACTCCTATGTCAGCATTCGAGCTTAAACGTCAAAGGGTGAGAAAGTACTTCGGGCGCTGAAAATTTTAAAGCTATGATGTTTTGAAGACCGGTCAAGACTACGGCAACACCCAAGGGGGGTTTGTTGATGCATATTTCTGCTGCCTATGTCTAGAGTGTGTTGAGTATGTACTGGATTAATGTTAGATTATTTTTTGTTTGTTTTACTCGTATGAAGGTATTACTCCGTACGGAGGTAATACTAGTCGTACGCGGTAACTCTGGTTCGTAGCGATGTAAAGTACTATAATAGGTGTGTGAACTTTGGGTTAGTTAGTTATTTTCAGGATTAGATGATGAAGCTCTGTCGTATGTTTTCTGGAATTGTAATTGTTGAACAAATTATGATATAGAGATTAGTAATCTTGTTATTGTCACCTAACTAAAATTGGATTCCATACTACTATGAAGTTTGAAGACGATCAAGACAGCGGCAACATCCAAGGGGAGTTTGTTGATGCATATTTTTGTTGCTATGTCTACAAGTCGTGTTGAGTCTGTAACAGGATTAAATGTTAGATTATTTTTTGTGTGTAATTACCTCGTATGAAGGTATTACTCCGTACGGAGGTAATACTAGTCCGTACAGAGGTAACTCTAGTCGTAGAGAGGTACAATATATTATAGGCGTGTGTACTTTGGGTTAGTTAATGAACAAGATTTTCTGGTGATTTCAGATGGTGGATACGATGCTGAAACGGTGAAGCTATTATTGTCTTAAAAACTGAGGGCTATGGAGAGCAATAAGGATTCTTGATCCAATGTGGCTTGTGAACTTATCAAAGAAAGATGTTGAGAATGGATTATAACAGATTGTTCATGCCAGGCAATATCAGAATGTGATCAGAGTTTGTATTCATACGAGATCATCAGGAGGATAGAAACAATAGAGTTTCATAGAGAAATTAGGAGGAGAGGATCGCATCCAAAGTGAAAAAAGCTTGATTTCAGATATTAATTTTGAAGCCGCTCTACAGATCAAACTCTATGTCAGCATTCGAGCTTAACGTCAAGGGTGAGAAAGTACTTCGGGCGCTGAATTTTAAGCTATGATGTTTGAAGACGGTCAAGACTACGCAACACCCAAGGGGGTTTGTTGATGCATATTTTGCTGCCTATGTTACGAGTCGTGTTGAGTATGTAACTGGATTTAATGTTAGATTATTTTTTGTTTGTTATTACCTCCGTATGAAGGTATTACTCCGTACGGAGGTAATACTAGTCCGTACGGCGGTAACTCTAGGTTCGTAGCGATGTACAAGTACTATATATAGGTGTGTGAACTTTGGGTTAGTTAGTTATTTTCAGGATTAGATGATGAAGCTCTGTCCGTATGTTTTCTGGAACTTGTAATTGTTGAACAAATTAATGAATATAGAGAATTGAGTAATCTTGTTATTGTCACTAACTAAAATTGGATTCCATACTACTATGAAGTTTTGAAGACCGATCAAGACAGCGGCAACATCCAAGGGGGAGTTTGTTGATGCATATTTTTGTTGCCTATGTCTACAAGTCGTGTTGAGTCTGTAACAGGATTAAATGTTAGATTATTTTTTGTGTGTAATTACCTCCGTATGAAGGTATTACTCCGTACGGAGGTAATACTAGTCCGTACAGAGGTAACTCTAGTTCGTAGAGAGGTACAATACTATATATAGGCGTGTGTACTTTGGGTTAGTTAAATTGAACAAGATTTTCATGGTGATTTCAGATGGTGGGAATACGATGCTGAAACGGTGAAGCTATTATTGTCTTAAAAACTGATGGGCTATGGAGAGCAATAAGGATTCTTGATCCAATGTGGCTTGTGAACTTATCAAAGAAAGATGTTGAGAAACTGGATTATAACAAGATTGTTCATGCCAGGCAATATCAGAATGTGATCAGAGTTTGCTATTCATACGAGATCAACTCAGGAAGGATAGAAACAATAGAGTTTCATAGAGAAATTAGGAGGAGAGGATCGCATCCAAAGTGAAAAAAGCTTTGATTTCAAGATATTAATTTATGAAGCCGCCTCCTACAGATCAAACTCCTATGTCAGCATTCGAGCTTAAACGTCAACGGGTGAGAAAGTACTTCGGGCGCTGAAGATTTTAAAGCTATGATGTTTTGAAGACCGGTCAAGACTACAGCAACACCCAAGGGGGGTTTGTTGATGCATATTTCTGCTGCCTATGTCTACGAGTCGTGTTGAGTATGTAACAGGATTTAATGTTAGATTATTTTTTGTTTGTTATTACCTCCGTATGAAGGTATTACTCCGTACGGAGGTAATACTAGTCCGTACGGCGGTAACTCTAGGTTCGTAGCGATGTACAAGTACTATATATAGGTGTGTGAACTTTGGGTTATTTAGTTATTTTCAGGATTAGATGATGAAGCTCTGTCCGTATGTTTTCTGGAACTTGTAATTGTTGAACAAATTAATGAATATAGAGAATTGAGTAATCTTGTTATTGTCACCTAACTAAAATTGGATTCCATACTACTATGAAGTTTTGAAGACCGATCAAGACAGCGGCAACATCCAAGGGGGAGTTTGTTGATGCATATTTTTGCTGCCTATGTCTACAAGTCGTGTTGAGTCTGTAACAGGATTAAATGTTAGATTATTTTTTGTGTGTAATTACCTCCGTATGAAGGTATTACTCCGTACGGAGGTAATACTAGTCCGTACAGAGGTAACTCTAGTTCGTAGAGAGGTACAATACTATATATAGGCGTGTGTACTTTGGGTTAGTTAGTTGGTTTCAGGATTAGACGATGAAGCTCTATCCGTGTGTTTTCTTGAACTTGTAATTGTTGAACCAATTAATGAAAATAGAGATTGATCCTGTATCTGAACTTTCAGATGTGACATTGATTATAAAGCAACCACGAGCTATAAAGCGTATGCCCCTAATGAAAATTGAACAAGATTTTCATGGTGATTTCAGATGATGGGAATACGGTGCTGAAACCGGTGAAGCTATTATTGTCTTAAAAACTGAAGGGTTATGGAGAGCAATAAGGATTCTTAAGCCAATGTGGCTTGTGAACTTATAAAAGAAGGATGTTGAGAAACTGGATTATAACAAGATTGTTCATGCCATGCAATATCAGAATGTGATCAGAGTTTGCTATGCGTATGACATCAACTCAGGGAGGATAGAAACAATAGAGTTTTGGAGAGAAATTAGGAGGAGAGGATCGCATCCAAAGTGAAAAAAGCTTTGATTTCAAGATATCAAATATGAAGCCGCCTCCTACAGATCAAACTCCTATATTAGCATTCAAGCTTAAACGTCAAAGGGTGAGGAAGTACTTCGGACGCTGAAGATTCTAAAGCTATGAAGTTTTGAAGACCGATCAAGACTGCGGCACACCCAAGGGGGAGTTTGTTGATGCATATTTCTGCTGCCTATGTCTACCAGTAGTGTTGAGTCTGTAACATGATTAAATGTTAGATTATTTTTTGTTTGTAATTACCTCCGTATGAAGGTATTACTCCATACGGAGGTAATACTAGTCCGTACGGAGGTAACTCTAGGTTCGTAGAAAGGTACAAGTACTATATATAGGTGTGTGAACTTTGGGTTAGTTAGTTGTTTTCAGGATTAGATGATGAAGCTCTGTCCGTGTGTTTTCTAGAACTTGTAATTGTTGAACCAATTAATGAAAACAGAGAATTGAGTAATCTTGTTATTGTCGCCTAACTAAAATTGGATTCCGTGCTACTATGAAGTTTTGAAGACCGATCAAGACTGCGACAACATCCAAGGGGGAGTTTGTTGATGCATATTTCTGTTGCCTATGTCTACGAGTCGTGTTGAGTCTGTAACCGGATTAAATGTTAGATTATTTTTTGTTTGTAATTACCTTCGTATGAAGGTATTACTCCGTATGGAGGTAATACTAGTCCGTACGGAGGTAACTCTAGTTTGTAGAGAGGTAAAATACTATATATGGGTGTGTGAACTTTTGGTTAGTTAGTTGTTTTTAAGGATTAGACGATGGTGTTTTCTGGAACTTGTAATTGTTGAACCAATTAGTGAAGACAGAGAATTGAGTAATCATGTTATTGTCACCTAACTAAAATTGGATTCCGTACTATATATTGACTAAGTTAACTGATATTGACCGGAGCTATCTAAGGATAAATGATCCTGACATCTTGTATCAAGATTTCCTGGATTTCAACTAATAGGTGAATATATCTAACTGATAACTGTATCTGGGATGTGCGAGGCTTTGAGAGCTTAGGTTAGTACTACCGTACGGACAAAGGGATGAAGGCTCGACTTAAAAGTGGTGTTCCATATTTTGGAATCTTTTGAGTACAATTGTCAGATTTTTTGATACTTTCAATTTTGATGCAGTTTTAAGGTTTTAAAGCAAAAGTACTTTACAAATTCTAGTCTATTGCTTACGCAAAATCACAAGAACTTGTATAATACCCCATATTTCAATTATCTATAAAGACCTATTATCTCAGAATAAGATAATCTCTCAAACGAAATTTGGTGTACTAAGACCATATATCCAAGAGGTGTTAAGCCACTACTTAAGAAGTTTTTCTTATATTTATATGTTGAAAACAATTTACTAAATGTGTGAAGTCAGTGAGACCTATTTAAACACTTTTTGACAATACATTTCTTTAGCGTAATGATAGTCCATTTATGTACTATCATTTCCTCTTTTTAGATGAAAACTCTTTTTTGTCTTTTTCTTTGTTTTTTTCACTTTTCAAATTTTTATATGTTTTTTATTTTTCACAACATATTTCTCCCCTCAAATAAAAAACGTATGTTTTAGATTTTTGGTTTTAAAGAAAGAACTTGAAAACAAAAACTTTGACAAACCGAAGAGGATTACTTCAAATCGGCATCCATCTCGGCGTCAACCTCTTTGTCGCCCCTGATGACAGATCTTTCATCCCATTTAATTTCAAAAGATATTTGAATTTTGTTTTATCACACGTTTTGTATAATAGTCTGCTTTTTGTTCATCAATGTGGAATTTTCAATATGAATCAACTTTTTCTTGTAGCAGTCACGGATAAAGTGATGTAATATCTCAATATGCTTTATTTTAGAGTGTTGAATCAGATTGGCTTGTAACGAAACTTCAATCCATAGTCTCTCCTCTATTGTTGTATCCACAAGATTTATGAACAACTAGAAGCTGAAACGTACTCTACTTCACAAGTAGAGAGAGCGACTGTGGTTTGCTTCTTGCACTGCCATGTTACTAAGCGTGTGCCAAAGAACTAGCAACCAGCAGTTGTAGATTTATCGTTAAGTTTGCAACATCTAAAGTCAGAGTCGGAGTATCCTTCAAGGTTGAAGTCATCGGTTCGAGGGTACTTAAAGTTTGTGCTTGGACAACCCTTAAGGTATCGAAGTATCCTTTTGACGATCATCAGGTGCGACACTCTGAGACTTGACTGGTATTGTGCATAGAGGCAAGTTGGATACATGATATCCTGTCACGAGTTGTTAGATACATTAAAGAGCCGATCATCGAACGATATAGAGTTTCATATCTCTTTACTCCGGTTGTATCTGGTCCGATGCTGTGATTCTGAGCTAATGGGTGGACATTGGTGATGAGTCAAGCATATTTCTCCAAAAAAAACGTTCACATACTTCGTCTGATGTATAAAGATTCCATCAGGTAATTGATCGACCTAAAGTCCAAGAAAGAACTTCATCTCCCCCATAGAACTCATCTCAAACTTTTTCTTCATAACTCTTTCTAAGTCTTTGCACAATGCATCGTTTGTCGAACTGAATATGATATCATCCACATAGATTCCTACAATTAATATGTGTCCTTCCACTTCTCGTGTGAAGAGGATGTTGTCTACTACTCCTCTAATGAAGCCGTTGTCAAGGAGATGTTGTGAAAGCGTCTCATACCAGGCTCTCAGGGCCTGATGCAAGTCGTACAAAGTAAACCTCGGTGGTTGGCCGACATAAACCTCCTCTTTCACCTTGCCGTACAGGAACGTAGACTCTACATCCAATTGGTACACTTGGAATCCCTTCGAACACGCGAATGCTAGGAAGATGTAGATTGCTTCTAGTCTAGCTATGGGAGCATAAACTTCCATAAAGTCTATTCCCTATAACCGATGAAATCCTTGAACAATGAGTCGAGTTTTGTTACGCACAATTACCCCTCTGTCATCCTTTTTGCACTTGAAGACCCATTTTGTATTTATCTTCTTATGGTCTTCTAGCAGATCAACGAGTTTCCACACCCCAAGTTTTTCGAATTAAGAGAGCTCCTCCTGCATGGCATTAACTTAGCTTTCCTCTGTGAGAGCTTCCTTGTACATTTTAGGTTCTACCTACGAAATAAAACATTTGAATGAGAACCTATTTTGCAAAGGTGCCACTTTCGAGTAATTACAACTAAAACCCTAAGTGACATGATGTCGGGTTTTAACACCACTCTACGACTCTCCGATAATAAACTTTGGTGTGTGACACAACAGTGTCCTAGCCATAACTTTATTGGATAGCTCACTTTGTGTTCTAGATTTTTAATTTTTAGTTGAGCGTTCTAATCAACAGGAGATGTTTCATTCTAAGCACTCGTTCCTTCAGCTTGATTGTTGAGTGAACTTTCAATCTGAACTTCACCATCATTAAAGGTGGATCCGTCGTCATCATATGTTGTTTCAGCATTAGATTAAGAGTCATTAGATTGATCGAATGAGGGTGTTGTATCATTCATCTCTGGTTTGACTATAGGTTCACTTGTTCTAGCATTTTGTTATTCAGGATGTTGAGAAGTCGGGCCTTCTTCAGCATCATGTGTACCAACGTGTGTTTCAGTCACAATAATTGGTCTCGGAACTTGATCTTGTGAAAAAGATTGTTGTTGCTGATAGAGCACATCAAGTTCCTCTTATTTTGTTCTGCTAGCAGCTCAAAGGAATTCAAGAGACTTTCATAATTGAACAGCCAAGGATCTCTTGGTTTTTGTGTTGGAGATGTGTGTCGTTGACAATCTACATGTTAAGCCTGGATAACCGGGGTGATGCAAGGAAGATAAACTCTCTTTAGCGGACTAGCATACCTCATAAAGAACCCTTCTAACTATTTAGCTCTAAATTTGCAATCTGAGTCGATAAACGTACACGGTAACCCAAAAGGTTCTAACCATTTGTTTGTGCATAATGTCTATCGCCTACGTCTAGGATATGTCAGTTGTGTAAATAGGACTTAGATCTGTCAATATTTTATATGTTTTGTATGGCTCATACGAGTGACTGTTGTGGCTCGTACGAGGAGAGCCGATGCCCTCTCACAAGTGGTATCAGCCTTGAGGCCTGATTTGAGGACAAACATCAAGTTTCAGTAGACAACCAACAAGTTTCAGCAGTTGACAATCCAGATTTAACCATTGAAGATTTTCTATACCTACTCTTTTTCATACATATTTCAGATCTAGACGAATTCATGGACGGATTGGACTAGGATTTTAGAATAACACATTAAAATCAACATTAACAAATCCCTGAAACTTACAGTTTACTGACTTGAGCTACTCGTACGAGTAGAAGGATAGCTCGTACAAACTACCATTCGTACGATTTAGCCACTCGTACGAACAAGAAAACATGTTTTTTCTTAAAATTTTCAAGTTAGAAAATAGTCATTCGTATGAAGTAACTCTCTCTCGCATGAGTAACTTGCTCGCACGAGTCACCTGACTCGCACGAGTATTAAGTCACTCGCACGAAGGACAATTTGTGGATTTTTGTTAACTTTCGTGTTTTTGTCAATTTAAATCTAATCAGTGTTGTCAAAAGTCTATGTTTCTAAAATTTCAAATTTAATGGAAAAGGGTTTTTCAATGCGTTTGTTGCTTCAGATGTTACAACTGCCGCAGCACAGAAGATGAATCTAGAAAACGAAATGGGAACCATGACGAAACCTCTAAAGCTCATGAACTTAGAAGATTATGACAATTGGAGTGTAGGTCCCCTAGTCCTTATGGATCTTGACAAATCATCTATCTAATCTAGAGTGTGGAATCTCCTAGATTAGATTTCACAGAAAACAACAAGAACATGAACATGAACAATTCCTTCAAGCAGTCTTCTATTGATTATCTAACACCAAGTGTTTACAATCAATTCAAGACTCTTCTCTCTAAACTCTCTGAAGCAATTCTTTCAACACTGAACAACTAACTGAGCAACCTAAACCTAATCACAACCTCCCTATATATAGAGATAGGTTATGCAACTGGGCTAGGGTTTCCCTACATGGACTGCTAATGGGTTTAAAGCCCAATTCGCCTACCATGTGTTGTATTGTGTCTAGTTCAGCCCAATCACTTCTAATTAACTATTACAAAACTAAACCCGCTAACCGTTTATAATTTTACTAATTACAAGATATCCAAAGACCAAATCTAAGCTGTTATCACAAATATGCACCAACAAACTCCCCCTTGACAATAGCTTCATAAAATAACTTACTCTTCAGTCTTCTTGCAATCTTCAACATCTTTGAAAAGCATTGGTCTATGGATTGTATCAGCTTTAATAGCTTCTGCCAGCAACAGACTTCCCCTAAGCTGATGTATCCAATCACCAAATCTTCTAAATCGTTAGCGATTGAGTAAACTCCCATTTAGTCCCTACATAGCAATCTTCAAAACTCTTCAACTTTATTTGCAATGTAGAAAGGAGGTTCTACCATGCATCCAAGCAAACTCCTCTTCAACAAACTTCTTAGAAACATACTGCTACAATCTGTATACTATAAAACAAACATCTCGAGAAACCATAAGAATCTTTCAACACAAGTTAAACGAATTATTATTATTCAAGAGATAGTAAAACTGTATCACAGATTAAGCACTTCTCAACTCAAACCACATACTCCAAATTTTTAACGCACACAGAACCTGCAAGATCGTAAAAATTTTTGAACTCATCTTCTAACATCGTCTCCCCCTATCGGTAACAACTCCTCCCTGAACAACCAATATCTCGTACATTAAAAATATACAAGGAAATGAAATATTTTGGATTTTTATATTTTCTAAAAGCAAGTAAATAACAAAATAATAAACACTCTATTTTTGTGAGTATCACTGGTAAGAAGATCATATCAGCAACATTAAACTGTTTTCACACTATCTGATTACTTTATATGCAATATTCATGAAAAGCAGTTCAAGACGATTGCCAGTATTGTTTATCCACTTAAACAAAATACATGAACGTTTCAAGTACCATCACCTCGTGATATGGTTAGTTAACTTATACTGATATATTAATTTGGCCCACTTCAGGACACACCCCCGCGATCAAGGTATGCAAAAAATTTATCGTAGTAGGTGAGTACACCAAAATTCATCCTTTTTGAATTACAACGTTAGATAATTGGTGATCAGGTCAATACTTCCATACAACAAAGAGACCAATATCCAACGAGGGTTAGGACAAATACCAAATTTTGGTACGAATAGTGCAATTTGCACATTTGAATGACTCTCTAGGAGAGCTTCTTCAATTTTTGGGATTTGGCATTTTAGCTCTTTTAAGATATCCTGGTTGTGCCTAGGTCAGCATATATCTGGATGCAGCAGAAGGACAACCTTGATACCCCGGATAAAATAACGATATGAAGACCTAAAACCTTAGATTTTGGGAATCTACCAATGCAAGATTTAAGGTTATAAAACCATACGCCACTGATATGTTCCCCACTCATACACAGTTTATTTTATGTGTATCACAAAGGTAAGTTGATTATTTCATGCCTTTTGCCTACTGGTACATCATATGATGAAGCTACTATCACACTTAAGCAATTTACTTTTAAGCATTAGAGTGACAGTCTAACTTGCTCATATACTATCATTTCTTCTTTTTCACACAGTGAAAACCTCAGTTTTGATTTTCTATATTTTTTTATGTTTTTATTTTTGAAAAGCAGTAAATTATTTACAAACCTATGTTATGGAAAATGGTTATTCAGGATTCCTCATCTTATTGAGTTCGACCAAATGTTCAAAGCAAGCCCTGTCAAATGCTTTTGTGTAAAGATCTGCCAGGTTATCTAGTTTGTCGACTCGATGCAGTTCAATTAATTTCTTTTCAGCACAATCCCATATAAAATGATGACGAATGTCAATATGTTTTGTGCGACTGTGTTTTACGAGATTGTTGGTGATTGAAATAGTGTCATTATTGTCTATCATAATAGGAGTACGAGTGAAATTCAAACCGTAATCACGCATCTGCTGTTGTATCCAGAGAACCTGATAGCAACAGCTACCCGCACAATATATTCAGCTTCACACGTCGAGGTAGACAAGCAAGACTGCTTCTTGCATTGCCATGACACGAGCCTCCCTCCTAAGAACTAACAACCACCTGTGGTAGACTTTCTTGTAGATTTGCATCCTCCAAAGTCCGAACCAGTAAAAGCAACAAACTTCAAATCACAAAAAGCTGGATACCATAACTCGAGTTTAGGTTTCCCCTTCAAGTAACGAAGAATCCGCTTCACTGCTTTCATGTGGGACTGCTTTGGATTTGCTTGATATCTGGCACAAAGACATACTACGAACATGATGTCTGGTGTTGAAGCAGTCAAGTACATCAGAGAACCAATCATTTCCTTGTATTGAGTTGGATCACATCCTCCACACTCTCATGATCTGGACCAAGATTGTGATTCTCACAGATAGGTTTGTTGAAAGTAGCACAATCCTCCATTTTGAAACGAGACAAAATGTCATACACATACTTTGTCTGATGTACAAACATCCCATCCTTCTTCGGTTCAACTTGTAAACCCAAAAAGTAGGATAATTCACCCATCACACTCATCTCAAACTTGCTCTTCATTACCTCTTCGAAGTCATGACACATGTTCTCATCAGACGACCCAAAAATGATGTAATCTACGTATACCATGTACCAGTAGAAAGTCTTCCTTCTTCCTTTTAATGAACAGTGTATTGTCAACCTGAGCTTTTTCGAAACCATGTTTTAACAAATGTGCTGACAATGTCTCATACCACGCCCTAGGTACCTGATGCAACCCATACAATTCCTTATCAAGTCGATAGACTCGATCTGGATAGTCTGGTTCAGTAAACTCGTCTGGTTGTGAGACATACACCACTTCTTGGACTTTCCCGTAAAGAAATGCACTCTTCACGTCGAGTTGGTAAACTTTGAAGCCCTTGAATGAAGCAAAAGCTAGGAAGAAACGAATTGCTTCCAACCTTGCTACTGGTGTAAACACTTCATTTTAATCAATCCCCTCTTGCTGATTGAATCCTTTCACTACAACCGAGCCTTATTTCTTATCACGATCCCTCAGTCGTCTTTCTTGCACTTAAACACCCACTTAGTGCCTATTTCTTTCTCTCCTTTAGGCAAGTCAACTAGCTCCCAAACTTTCAACTTCTTGAACTAAGCTAGTTCCTCTTGCATAGATTCTACCTAACAATTATCTTTTAGAGCCATATGAACATTCTTCAGCTCCACTTGCAATAAAGCAGCTATATAAACACTCATGTATCAACCAAATCTTCTAAATTGACGTAAACAAATAGGAACCTTCGAGCACACCTCTTCTCGTCTGAACACCTGTAGTAGCATCACCAATGATGTTTTCAAATGGATGAGATCTATGTACATGTGTGGTAGCAATGGTGTCAACAACCAGATTATCTTCCAGATTAGATCCAACCTCCCCCTGAATATTAGCAAATGGATTAGTGAAATCCTCCCATGAATTGGTTCAGACTCACTATCACTAGAGTTCTCGGCGCTGCACTGGAAGAAGTTTCTGGAGCATCTGTCATCGATACACTCGATCTAGGCATGAAGTCACACTCACCATCTTCACTGATCACAGTATGGATCACCTGAGACTCATCTGCACTAGACAAATCAGGAATTTTAAATGATTTAAAGACACTGTCATAATCATATAATATAGGAGGACCACTTGTTGATTGTTAAGGTGAATAACTAGTGATTTCCATGTTAAACACCACCTCAATTTTACCAGTTTTTAGATTAAAAACCCTTTTATTCGGTGTTCCAGGCATATAGCCTAGAAAGTAACCCTCATTAGCTACCACACTGAATTTTTGCTTATCTTTGTTTCGCACAATGGTGCAGGGTAATCCAAATGGTTAAAAGCCTTTTAAGTTTGGTTTTTGGTTAAATAATAGTTTGTGACATGTTTTGTTAAACCGTTTAACCTTCAAAACTTTGTTCAGGACATAACAAGTTGTGTTCACAGCTTCTCCCCAGAAAAGAACTGGAAGCTTTGAATTAGACAGCATAGTCCTTGCGGCTTCAATCAACGTCATGTTTTTCCTGTCAGCGACTCCATTCTGTTGAGGTGTATAAGGAGCAGAATATTGATGTTCAATTCCTTTGCGAAGACAAATAGAGATCCAGTACTTGATTCTTGAACTCCGTTCCATTTTCACTCCTTATCCTCTTGATCTGTGCATCATGGACATTTTCCAATTTTGTAAAAAGATCTACCAGCATCTCCGATGTCTCATCTTTTGTACCTAAAAAGAAAACCAATGAATATCGTGAGTAATCATCTGTGACAACTAAAGAATAGTACTTTCCACCTATGCTCCTTACGTTTACTAGACCGAATAGATCCATATGAAGTAATTCATAAGGGGCATCTATGGAATTTACTATTTTAGACTTGTGAGGTTTCTTATGTTGTTTTCCCTTTTGACATGGTAGACATTTATCTTCCACGTGAAACCTCTGCACTGGCACCCCTTCCACGAAACCGTTTTTAATAATATAATTCATTTTTCGATAGTGGATGTGGGCCATGCGTCTGTGCCACAGCAATGACTCAGCCTCATATGCTTTTGATAGTAAACACGCCACCACAGAGGAAGAATCCTTGGCACCCATGTCCATGACATAAGTGTCATTTCTCCTTGGCGCTCTCATCACTATCCATTCATCCGGTATCACCAAACAAGGTTTCAACACCAAAGCTTCAGACTTTTTAAAGTGGACCGAGTGACCCTTGTCGCAGACTTCAGACACGCTCATCAGATTGTGCTTCAGCTGCTCAACATAGTTCACTTTGTCAAGTGTGATCTTTCCGTTGGTCACTTTTCCTCGACCGGTAATGTGCCCTCCTTTAGCACCTGCAAAATTCACATAACCACCATCTATATTCTCAAACTCAGTCAACAACCTCGCATCCCTCGTCATGTGCCTGGAGCAGCCACTATCAACATACCACATGTTGATAATCCTCCTTAGCAGCTCCTACACAAGCCAACAAAATTAGTTAGATTGGGGGACCCAAGCCTTAATGGTCTTGGGTCTTCCAGATTCATTAATCATAGGAACATCCATCCAGTATCCGTCATTGCTAACATGAGTCTTGGATCTTAGACCAGTTGATGGAAATGGTTTTTTATTTCCACTAGGTCTGTGGTCCGTAGGTTTCCTAAATATGTTTGGACTTTGCAACCTTCGGAAATTATGGTTTTGGTTCCATGAATTTTGATGATGATAATTTCTAAAGCCATCGTTATAAAAATTTTGACTACAAACATTCTGGTAACGATTTTGATATTGACCTTGACTTCTGAAATTATTTGATTTACCATTAAAGTTATTCATTCGTGGTGAACTACTTCTTGGTCATTCATATCTGCCTGATGTAGATGCAAGCTGAAATCTTTATTGATTTCTTTGAAAACGAGGAACTTCGGGAGTTCCTTTTTCAGCCTTATCTACACCCTCAGCAACACTCTGTTGCTTGGTAACAGATATTTTTTGGTGAGTTAACCTTCTTCTCACCATCACCAATTTTCTCTGATGATTTTTCTCTTTGTCTCTCATTTACCTATGCTTCACTCTTTTTGTTAGTACAATAGCTAGCTACATGTCCTTTTTCATGACATTTGAAACATGATTTTCTAGCCGAAGACTTCTTAATTGAAGCCTCTTGCTTAGATTCATCAGGCGATGATGAGGTTGATGCTTTAGAAGTATCTTGTTTGGTTTGCTTAACTTCTGATTGTTCTTTGTTTTTGTTCTTAGCAAACTGCACATTAGACTCTTTAGTAATAACAGGGACCTCTTCATTCATGTCACTCCCTTTAACAAAATCAACCTTTTTAACAAAAATTTGTTTTTGATTCTTAGGGTGTGTAATTTTTGTTTTCAAAAGTGGTTCCCTGTTATTATCCTTCTTGGCATTCTCAGAACCATCAACACTTCCTGATGTGGAACTACCAGTTGTAGTTGACACAAAGTCTGTAAGCTTTTCTTCATCTGGCAAGAAAGAATAGTCGTGACCAAGAGGTGGTGGAAATTCATTCAAACCTTTGAAGGCCACACAAGTCTTGTCATTACTTTTCTTCAGGCCATTCATCATGTGTTTCATGACAAAAGATGAATCTCTGAATTGATTTAATTTCTTTTCAAGTTCACAGATTTGAAGTTGTGCTTCAGACAACTCTTTGCATTTTTCATAAATTTCTTTTGTTTTCTCACTCATCATATCATGAGCTAAGTTAATAACTTGAAGTTTTTCATTAAGCTTACAGGTTAGAATATTGATTTCTTCTTCATTACCTTTAATTTTCTTCAAGTATAGTGACTCATTTCATTTTACGAAAAAGTTTGATTCTTTTAGGTTCGAGAGCTCATTTACCAGACTTTGGTTTTGATTGGTTAACCTGTCAACCTCACTTTGCATTTCACAACACTTCAAACAAACAGAACTACTAGAGTTAGAACATACCTCGCCTATTGATTCGCTTAGATAAGCCATGAAAGCATCAAAATAAGCAGCCATCTTCTTCTCTGTAGCAATCTGTTCTCCATTAGCTTTCTCAGCTATCTTCTCTTGCTCTCCCTTAGCATCAGCTTTCACTTCTTTATCAACAACTGGAGTTATCTCAGCCATGAACACCTGTGAGGCATTGTTATCACTCTCCAGATGAACACTCCAATCATAAGCCCCCTCTCTAGCAGTAGAAATCAGGGCCTTTGATCCAGTGTTGTTTGACGCATTCCTGTTGCTTGAACCATGACCAGGAGAATCTTGAAAGGATGAACTAGAACGAGATTCAGACTTAGCTCTTTGACACTCTCTAGTGAAATGTCCGTAGTTGTGACAGCTATAGCACTTCACTTTCGACTTGTCGAAGCCCACACTCTTGCCAATGAACTTCTAGCCCATTCTGTTCATGAACCTCTTCACCCTTCTAGAGATCATGGCCATCTTCCATTGCAAATCCATCTCCTCTAAGTCATCAGGGTCGATCTGATCATAATCTTCATCAAACGTAGCAGGATCAGATATTTTTCCTGGAATATAGTTCTCGTAGGAAGAAACGAAAGAAGCAAGCAATGCAAGGTGATCTTCAACACTTTTGACACTCAGAGGCATAGACTTAGAACTGCTGTAACTTGATTGTTGTCTCTTAGCCCCTGACGAGCCTCCTGAAGCAGCAACAAAACATACTTCTCCATCAGAATTTGTCACGATCTGTTCATTCTCACATGAGAGAAACGCAATTGCACTATCACTTGAAGCATTGTTGGAAGATGAAGGTGTAAGACCTTTATAAATCCCCGGATCTTGAACCTGATCATAACTTGTTTCCTTCTTCTTCATATTAAGCTCATAAGCTCTCAACTTCCCAACAACCTCTTCCATGTCTTTCTTTTCATAATCAGCTTCACCCTTTATCATCAACGTGTAAATATCCCACTTTGCAGGTAAAGCATCCAGCAACTTGTCGTTTATTCTCCACATCTGTGTATCCCTCTATGTAATAATTGTCTATTTCTGACATCAGATGATAGTATCTGGTGATAATATCTTCAAGGGATTTATTTCTCATTCCTTTGAACACAACAAATTGTTTCTTCAGCAGATCAACCTTGTTCTTCTTTACGTCAGTATTGCCCTCATACCTCTTCTCTAGGGCATCCGACATCTCCTTTGATGTTGTATAACGCTTGAATGTATGTTTGATGCCATCAGATTACGACATCTGATAGCAGCTAAGGCTTTCTTCTCAGACTCATACATTCTCTTCTCAGCTTCAGACATGTTTACATAAACAGTAACACATTGTCTGCCCTCATAATCATGCGTTGGGTTAGCGTACCCATCTTGAATACAGATCCACATCCGTGTGTCCTGATATTCAATAAAAGATTGAAACCTATCCTTCCAAGTAAGATAGTTCTCTACCTTCAGCATCTTTGGAGGTTTGTTTGTGGTTCCAGTCTCGTGCTCCATTCTCAATAGCTCATTTAGGTTAGACATATTTGACATTTTACCGAACCGGCTCGTTAAAAATGTTAAAACTTGTCCGAAATGAGTGATTACCAAATTATACCGTTAGACTCGTTTCAACGATACGATTCTAATGATGTATATTGTCCGATTATGATTTTTTTTGTCCTAAAAATCACAAGAGTCTATCTGTCCAATCGGTTTGTCAAAATTATTCATGGATCGATATCGTCCGAAAATGTTTAACTCTGGTTATGTCAGCTGGTTATGTTTCCACCTTCTTGTGTGTAACTCGGAATAGTGTAAAATCTGAAATGATAACTCTGATTGACAATCCGAAATGAAAATCCGGAACAGTAATCCGAATTACTAATTCGAGATGGTGATCCGGAATAGTGATCCGAGATGAAATTCGGAATGCACTGTTCTGATCTGAAATGGAAATCCGGAATAGACTATTCTGATCCGAGATGGAATCCGAAATAGTTCTGATCTGAGATGGAATCCGGAATAACTTTTGATCCAAAATGGAATCCAAAATGGCTTCTCATCCGAAATTCAATCCGAATTGCACTTTCCAGATCCGAATTGCAAGTCTGATGATCCGAAATGCAGATTCTGATCCGAAATCCAAGTCTTCAATCCGGAATACTGTGCTTTTTAATCAGGAATGCAAGTCTTCAATCCGGAATACTGCTGTTAATCCGAAATCACTGCAGAACATCTGAAATACCTGCAAAAACCCTAAAATAGCCGTCAAAACCCTAATTCAGCCGTCACAAACTTCAAGAACAGCTTCCAAAATATCCAAAAACCCAATTTTTCTACTGTTACGATTCTGAACCGAGCAATAATCAAGAGTCGAATGCTCTGATACCAATTGTAGGTCGCCTAGTCCTTATGGATCTTGACAGAATCGTCTATCTAATCTAGAGTGCGGAATCCCCTAGATCAGATTTCACAGAAAACAACAAGAACACGAACACGAACAATTCCTTCAAATAGTCTTCTATTGATTATCTAACACAAAGTGTTTACAACCAATTCATGACTCTTCTCTCTAAACACTCTGAAGAAATTCTTTCAACACTGAACAACTAACTGAGCAACGAAACCCTAATCACAACCTCCCTATATATAGAGATAGGTTATGCAACCGGGCTAGGGTTTCCCTACATGGACTGCTAATGGGTTTAAAGCCCAATTCGCCTACCATGTGTTGTATTGTGTCTAGTTTAGAATCACTTCTAATTAACTATTACAAAACTAAACCCGCTAACCGTTTATCATTTTACTAATTACAAGATATCCAAAGACTAAATCTAAGTTGTTGTCACAAATATGCACCAACAGTGAGAGATTCATAAACCGGGTACAAGCAAATCATTTTATGTGTTGGTTTACTATCGAGTCAAAGTACACAGCACCTACCGGTGAGAATGGTCTTGAGAAGACGCTGGCTCAGCTGATGGATATTGAGAGAGAAATGTTTATCAACAAAAAGAAGATGATGAACATACTATAACAGATAGTAAAAGAAGATATCCTTGCACTTCTTTAACAGGATGATGATGCTCAGTCTCTGGAATGCTTTAAGATTAATGTTTCAAGGAAGTTCTCAACTTCGAAAAGGAAGAAAAATACTGCTAAGCAAGGAACTCGATATTTTCAACTTGATGAAAGGTGACACAGTAAACCAGTTGATCGAACGATATTGTCATTTTGTGGTTCAGATGAAACAAATGGAGATTTTTAAAACCAATGAAGAACAGGTTGATAAACTGGCTGATTACTAGAGCGAGAGTGGACGACCGATCTAACTATTCTGAAAAATGGAACGGAATATAGTAACTTCACATTACCAAGATTTATTTAAAGATTAGAAGGTCACGAGCTAGAAATGTAGAAAATGGCCAAGAACAAAGGCGCTCACATGCAACAAGAAGTGAACATGTACTACAGAAGTAGTTCTGCTGGTAACATACAAAGTCCCAAGGTTCAAACCGCCTTCAGCGCCAACAATGCTACAAGTCCACCATCAAACTAGTCTAGTGGGTTTCAGTTATTTTCATCATGCAACCCTATTTCTCCTCAAGATCCTCAATATTCACAAATCTCAAGTAATCCTCAAAATGGTCAAAACAATCCACCTAAGGCAAACTAGCGAATTCTTCAATGCAACATTGCTGTGAATCTTGAAAACGTACAAGATTTCAATGAACACAGGAACAAACAACACATGTCCGTGCTTGCATCAGTTCTCGAATCATACGAAAGTCTGGTAGCCGGAAGGGTTGGGAATCCTTAAATGACCAAATAAGATTTTGATCAGATTGATCCAGGTGAGTTGGAATTGGTTGATATTAAGTGGTGCATGGCATCAATAGTCCGTAGAGCTCAACGCTTTATGGAAATCACGGGAAGAGACAGTCTGCGAGGTCTTGATGGGAAACTCGGTTTTGATAAGGCTAAAGTTACGTGCTTCAAGTGTAGAGAAAAGGGATATTTCAAGAGAGGGTGCCCAAACAGGGAAGTCAAAGGAAAGCAGAATCCATTTGCAAATGACTACTACAAAAGAGCCATCTATCATTGACCCCAACCTCAGACAAGGTTAGTGTAGATCAAAGATGGTCCATCATATTCAAAGGATAAGGCTTTAGTTGTTGCCCAAGAAGATGAAGGTTCAACTTGAACAAATAGATTTCAATGAACGAAAGCCTTGCACTGGTAGCTCAGATATTCAAAGAACCAGAATAGACAGAAGTTTGCTGAGGCATCCTTTGACAAAGCACCTGAAGAATATTACAACACGTCGTCAGAGGAAGAAGAACTCTTAAATAGTGCATTTAAACATCCTTTTGCCTTCTGATATTCTTGATAACTTTTGCATGTTATTTTAACTCAAGCTATCAACCACCTTGTGAAGAAGAGAAAAAGTCTGAAATAGTAGAGTTGATCGATGTGACCAAAGAGTTGACTTTAGAGAATCTAACTGACCTAGCCGACAAAGCTCTAATGTCTAACCTAATTAAGGTATTTACTGAACAAGCTTAAGAAGCTAGAGTCAAGCTGGTAAATGGTTCAGTAAAAGAAACACCTTGCATGAAGTGCAAAGAGCCACGCATAGTGTGTGTCGAAAAAGAAACAAGATACAAAGAGCTGAAATGTCATACAGATAATTTGTCATGTGATTATAATTCAACAAAAGAAGCTTATTACAAATTAAGCGAAAAACAATTTGAACAAGTGATCAGAGAAAATGACAAGACACTTTCGATGCTCAAGGCAACTGTAATGGACAAACAAATGGCCATCAATATTTATTTAAATACAATTGTCAAGCTAAAAATTGAACCGGAGAAAATGAAAATCGAAACAGAATGGGTTAACAAGTTGTTAATCATTTATTCTACCTGTTCGTACATCATTGATCACATTCTTCCAAAAATTGAAACCAAGATAATCAAATTGACGAACACAAAGGTGTAAGTTACGATCATGTTCCACCGCCCTTTGGGGGAATAGCTATGCAAGTAAGAAACCATCAGAGTCAAAAAGGCGCGCAATTTAAAATTGAAAACTGAGAAGAAAGACGAGCTGCCTGCGAACATTGATGTAACATACACCAAAACAGAAAGTGAGTATCAATCTGAAGTGGTAAAAACTGTGCTCGAAAAAGTTTTGGACTATGAGTCTGACAAATTTGAACTGGATGTTGTATCATCAGAAAATAGTTTAAACAATGACCAAATATAGTCGTGCACAAAATGAACAGATCTGATAAACTATATTCTGATGAGGATTTCCTAATTCAGAATGTTAATCTTGATCGAGTTGATAAGTTGTTCAAGCTAGTTGATGTCAGTCATTCTGATTTAGAAAAACGAGATGCATCATTTTATTCTAAATTAAAATGTGTCCACAAAAACCAGCATCAGAGGGACAGGGACTATCCTAAAAACAGGAGAGCAGCTTTGGGTTTTCAAAAGCAAAGAAAGAACAAGTTTCAAAAGTTGAACTTTGCGAAGAAAATTGATTTTGTCTATGGGACAAATACTGAAAAAGGAAAAGAGATCATTGGTAAACAATCCAATAATTAATTTAAGAAAGAAAAGGAGAGTAGAAAACAGGATTTGGATTTCTCTGTTTGAAATGACAGCAAGACGTGCTACAAATGTAACAATGTCAGGCATATTGCACGACAATGTTCTCAAAGAAATCCAAAAAAACCTGTTTCCAACTCAAGTCGATCTACAAAAGATGTGAAGCAAAAAGCACCCAAGTTTGTACCAAAACAAATTCTATAAAGAAACAATGAATCCAATAAAAAGGTGACATAAACAATTCAACTGAATTCAAAATTTGAGATTGGTGAAACATCTACCAAGAATCGTCAAAAGGATTCAAAATTATGTTATAGAAAGGTAATTCCGAAAACACAAACTTGGGTAGCAAAAATCAAACCATCTTGAGTAGAAATCAAAACACCTATTCCAGCTAAAACAAAAATCAAATAAAATGTCAAGATCAAAGTTCCAAAGTTTGAGATTCCAAACCCACCCAAGACGAAGCAGGCTTGGGTTTCTCTGTTTTAATAGTTTCTTCCACATATGTATAGGGGCTCCTGAGGTCAATCATGTCAAAGTGGATTATGGACAGTGGAGCTTCCCTTGCGTTATTATACGACTAAAAGCTATTCGGGGAGGATATGTTGGGTTTGCTGGCACATAGAGTGGAAAGATGAAACGGGGAATCTGTATAAGAAATCACAATTCCTATGGATTGGATTCTCATGCGCGCTCCATTGGAAAATGATCTTTATGTCTTAGACATGAGCGTCGCATCCACTACGTCAAAGAAGCTTTAATGCTTTGTATCTAAAGGTACCGAGAAAGAGTCAATCTTATGGCTCGAAAGATAGGGCACATTCACCTACGAAGATGAATTATTTGGTGCATAACAACCTAGTGGAGGGTGTCAATCTAAAAAAAGTTCACTTATCTGATGATTGTCTGAGCTGCAAAAAGGGGAAGTTGCATAAGAAATCATACCTGAGAAAGCTACTTAACTCTATCAAGCTTCCACTAGAAAGGCTTCATATGGATCTCTTTGGGCCAGTGAACGTGAAAAGTATCTCTGGAGATCTATATTGCTTGGTCGTGACAGATGATTATCCAAGATTCTCATGGGTTTTCTTCCTGGAGAGTAAAGTTGAAACGTTTGAAAGTCTTATGATTCTCTTTAGGAAACTGGAAAAACCTATATCACTTGCTAACCAAGAGAATCCACAGTGATAATGGTACTGAGTTCAAGAACAAGAGAATGCTTGAATTCTGCAACGATAAGGGTATTCATCATAAATTCAGCACTTCTTATACTCATCAACAAAATGGAGTAGCTGAACGTAAGAATTGCACACTGATTGAGACTGCCAGAACAATGCTCGCTGATTCAAAACTTCTAATTAGTTTCTGGAGCGAAGTAGTCGTGTCAGCGTGTTATACCCTTAACCGTGTTTTGACAGTCAAGCCTCACAACAAGACATGTTTTGAGCTACTAAACCATCAATAGCCAAACCTAGCATTTTAGGAATCTTTTGGATCGTCGTGTACTATTCTAGACCCGGAACGTAAATTTGCGGCCAAATCCTTGGAAGGATATTTCGTCGGTTATGCTAGCCCACAAAAGAGAGTCTTCTTACCAAGTCTTAACCAGGTTATTCTTGCACAACATGTTGATTATCAATGAAATACAATGCCTACGCAGAAACCTGGTGATCTGTGGCTGTTCAATTATGATGGGTTGTGAAATTCATTTGACCTGCCAGAAGTACCTTCATAAGAAGAACTTGTTATGCTTTTTCAACAGCATCAAATCTCCAATCAAGAGCAAGTTTCAAGACCGTTGGTGATTTCCCCATCACTTCCTGTCTCTTAACTCTTCTGAAGAAGGTCCGAGCAATACTCTTCAAGACTCTATACCAGTCTTGAATACTACCGAATCATCTAGCCATCAACCAATTAATGCCGACTCTGATCGTGAACCTACTTTTGACGATGGAGGAACCAGTTCTGATGAAGGATCAGAGCAAATTCAAAGCTTTCTGAATACTCAAGCTGATGAATCCAATGTCAGAAATGAAGCTACATCCTCTGAACCGGTTGCTGATGAAGTTATCACGAATTTGCAAAGTCAAGTAGATATTCCGAGTGAAGTGATGCCAAGAACACTGTCTTACCATCCATCAAAGAATATTATTGGCAACTTACAAATCGGAGTGAAAACTCAAAATCAGATCAATAAGTATCTAAGTTGCTTTTATACAAATGTAAGAAGAGTTGCTTCAATTGCAGAAACTTGGTGTCTAGAAGCTTGTTGACCTACCAGATCATCATAAAAAGATTAATACTCATTGGATCTTCAAGTGCAATAGAAATGACAGAGGTATTTTGGTTAGAAAAATAGCTCGGCTCGTGGTCCAGGGCTTCCATCAGCAAGTAGGGATAGATTACAACGAAGTCTATTCCCCTAGTGCACATCTTGAAGCTATCTACATTTTCCTAGCCTTTGCATCATGGAAAGGTTTCAATGTGTACCAATTGGATGTGAAGTCTGCATTCCTATACGGAAAGGTAAACGAGGAGCTGTACGTCCGCCAACCACTGGGATTTGTAGATCCGATACACAAGGATAAGATCTATCTGTTGAACAAAGCGTTATACGGACTGCACCAAGCATCTTCTGGGAAACGGGTTCTCTAGAGGCAAAGTAGACAGTACCCTCTTTACCAAGGAAGTGGATGGACATCAGATTATCATATAAATCTATGTGGTTAAGATCATCTTTGGGTCGACATATGATAAGCTGTGTAATGACTTTGAAGAAGTCATGAAGAGAAAATTCGAAATGAGTGATGTGGGGGAGATGATGTTCTTTTAGGACTTCAGGTTGAAAAATTGCCTGATGGTATCTTCATTCATAAGAAGAAGTATATTCATGACGTGTTAGAGAAATTTGACATGTCAGGAACTAAACCAGCATCAACTCCATTAGCCACCAACCACGGCATTTGTCCAGATGTTCATGGAGTCAAAGTGGATGAAACATTATATCGCTCCATGATCGGATCCTTGATGTATCTTATAGCTTCAAGACTTGATATGCATATGCGCCCATTATCAGTCTAATCCAAGTGATTCACACTTGTTAGCCGTCAAAAGAATCATGCACTACTTAAAAGGATGTCCAAGCACCGGCTTGTGGTATCATCGACATGACGACTTCAATCCAACGGGTTATTCAGATTCTGATTTTGGTTGCTGCAAGTTTAATGCCAAATCTACAATGGCTGGTTGCCAGTTCTTTGGAAACCGTTTGTTAACGTGGTAGTGCAAGAAACAGACTGCGGTCTCTCTCTCTACGTGTGAAGCTGAATATGTTTCAACATCCAGTCGTTGTTCCCAGATACTCTGGATACAACAGCCGATGAAAGACTTCGGACTGCAATTTCTTGACATGCCCATATATGTAGATAACAAGGCGGCTATTGATATCACTAAAAACCCAGTTCACACATAGAAATTCGACACCACTTTATCCGTGATTGTTTTGAGAAAAAGTTGGTTAGAATTGAAAAAATCCACACTGATGACAAAAAGCTGATTTTTACAAAAGCTTTTGATAGATCGAGATTTAAAAATCTTTTGAAATTAAATGGTTTAAAATCTGACATCAGGGGTTGGAAATGAGGTTGAATTTGAGGATGACGAGGACTTAACGTGAATCTCATCGGTATTACATATTTTTTTTCTGTAAATATTTTTCTTTCATCCTTAAAAACTAAGAACCAAAAATATGTTTTTTTTTTTATTTTAGGGGGAGAAAAGTTGTGAAGAATACAAAAACATTAAAAAAGCACAAAAAGAGTTTTTTGTGAAAAAGAGAAATTATATTTCATCAGCGATTATCATAGTATGGTAAAGAAATGGAATGATTTAAAGAGGTCTTACTGATGATGTGCCAATAGGCTTCACACATTCAGTATGTTGGTGCATAACGTCTATTGCCTACGTCTAGGATATGTCGGTAAAGTTTATAAAGTTTACACGTTAACGTTTAAATGAGAAAAGGTAAATTTTATATGTTTTAATTCTATGATTCGCACGAAATGATACATATTTCGTACGAGTGAGTCACTCGTACGAAATACATTTTCGTACGAAACATAGATGTTTGTTTTGCATGCACTTCGGTACGAGTCATGTCAACCTATAAATAGGGAAGTGTTGTGTTAGATCTAGGGAGTGATTTGTCAAATGGTACTGCGAAACTATGTCAGTTTGTTTACTTGTGTCTGCATTTGAACATCATTAATACATCAGAAGCAATTAAACAGTAAGTACTATCTTGTTTGTCATATCTACCTCTCTAGCAATGAATTCCGCCTCTGCTAGTTGAGCAAGATCAGGTCGATTGCTCATTTCGGGAGCTCGATCCCCGTTCACAAGTTTTATCAGAGCCATGAGATCTGATCTACAGATAGACAATAAGTAGTTACGAGTTACTATGTGTTCAGACTTGGATATATCTTCATCTTCCTCATTTTTTCTGACCTTTGTTGGATTTTCAACAAATTTCGAACGAATTCATGGACAAAATAGACTAGGATTTTAGTAATTCAAGTTAATCTTCAATCTAATCAATCCATATCATAATTCGGACTTAAAATTGAACTAAATCATGTTTAAATCTATAAAATTTGATCAGTTTGAAGTTTGAATCAGTTTCGTACGAGTTTCGCACGAAATAAATTTTTTTATTTTTTTACGAGCTAGCTTAAAATTCATACGAATCAGTGCAAATTCACAGAATATTGTATTTTTCGGAATTTCAAACTTATTTCGTACAAAAATTCATCGGCACAAAATTTACTCGTTCAAAAACACATGTTTTGTACAAAATGGTTTGATTCGTACGAAATCATACTTTTATGAGAAAAATCTAAATCGTACAAAACTGTTTGGTATAAAATGTTATTTTTGTTAGAAAATATAAAACATTACAAAAACATCTGTTTCGTGCAAAATATTTGTTTTGTACAAAATAACTTGTCTGCACAAAAAACTTTTCTAATCTAATCTTTTTGTTTTCGAGAAGTGTGTTCTTATTTTTCCACAGGAAAAATGTATGTGGAATTTTACAATGCGTTTGCCACATTGGTCGTTACCACTACAGCAGCCCAAAACATCAATCTAGAGAATGAAATGGGAACAATGACAAAACCTCCAAAGCTTATGAATCTAGAAGACTTCGATAGTTGGAGTGCGAGGTTTATGAACTGGGTTCAAGCTAACCAGTTTACTTGCTGGTTTGCTATGGAGGCAAAATATATCGCACTAGTTGGTGAAAATGGGCTTGAAAAGACCCTTGCTCAATTCTCTGATGTTGAACGGGAAACATTTATCAACGAAAAGAAAATGATGAACATTCTTCAGCAATCGATTAAAGAAGACATCTTGGCTTTACTGCAACATGATGATGATGCGCAATCTTTATGGAATGCTCTTCAACTCAAATTTCAAGGCGGTGCTTAACTCCGCAAAAGCAAAAGGGCATTATTAAGCAAAGAGTTTGATGTATTCACATTAATCAAAGGAGAAACGGTGAAGCAGCTGATTGATCAATACTGTCATCTGGTGGTTCATATGAAGAGAATGGGAAGTGTGAAGACAAATGAAGAGCTTGTTAATAAGCTAGTTGATTCTCTGCCACAAGGTGAATGGTTGACTTACTCAACCATCTTGAAGAATGGAGTTGAATACAACAATTTCTCGCTGCCTCGTTTTATCGAAAGATTGGAAGGTCATGAACTAGAGATGTAAAAGATGGTTAAAAACAAGACTGTTCAAGTGCAACAAGATGTTAATCTTTATTTCAAAAACAGTTCTGCTGCTCAAATCCAAGCGCCAAAGATTCAAACTGCTTTCAGTGCATATAGTTCACCAAGCACACCTCCGACTTAGTCAAGTGGTTTCCAATCATTCCCAACAGTTGATTCGAATACACCTTCAAGTCAACAATCTTCTTTTGGATCAAAACAATCTCAGAAAAATCAAACCACTCCATCATCCAATGCAAATCAAAGAGTTATGCAATGCAACATTGCCGTTTAATTTCAGAACGCACAGAATTTTGACGAGAAGACAGCAAAACAACATATGTCTCTACTTGCTTCAGTTCTTGAGTCATATGATAGTCTTGTTGCTGGAAAGATTGGAAATTCTGAAATGACACGTGAAGAATACGATCAAATTGATCCAGTTGAAATGGAGTTGATAGATATAAAATGGTGTATGGCTTCAATCGTTCGACGTGCACAGAGATTTATGGACGTCACTGGTAAAGAAAATTTGGGAGGTTTGGATGGGAAACTTGGATTTGATAAATCCAAAGTTACTTGTTTCAAGTATCGGGAGAAAGGTCACTTTAAAAGAGAATGTCCAAACCGAGAGGTTCAAGGAAATCATAATCCTTTTGCCGATGACTATTACAAACGAGCGATCTACCACCGACCGCAACAAAGAACAAGAATCGTGCCGATTGAAGATAAGCAACCTGAAACTAAAGATAAGGCTTTGGTTGTTACACAAGAAGATGAAGGGTTTAATTGGAACAAGTTTAGTTTGAAAGGAGAAAGTTTGGCATTGGTGGCTGAAATTATTAAGGAACCGGAAGAAGAATCGGAGGCATCATTTGATGAAGGACCTGAGGATGACGACTATTACTATCATACTTCATCAGAGGAAGAGGAGTTGTTGAATGGTCCATTCAAACATCTTTTGCCTAACGATGTTTTAAAAACTTTTGCAGGATATTTCGCACCTACCCAACATTCCACAGATGAAGAGCAAAAGAAACCGGTTGAAGATGTCAAAATTGTTGAGAAAAAGGAATTGCTGAAAGAAGACATCATTAAAGCATGCATGACAAATGGCAATGAGGTAAACAAGTCATCTGAGAATGAAAAATCTTGTGCAAAGTGTGATGAACCATGTGGTAAGTGTCTTGTAAAGGACAAAAGATTTGCTGAATTGCAAAGTTTAACAGACAATTTGTCAAGCGATTACAAATCCACAAAGGAAGTTTATGACAAATTGAGTGCGTCTGTTAAACAATATAATAAAGCACTCAGAGAAAATGACGCAACACTTATCATGCTTAAAGCAACAGTGATGGATAAACAAATGGCAATTAATATTCATCTAAACACTATTGTTGAGCTCAAAAGTGAGCTTGATAAAATGAGAATTGAAACTGAACGAGTTAACAAATTGTTAATTAGTTATTCCACAAGCTCATACGTCGTAGATCACATTTTACCAAAAATCGAAAATACCGAGGAATATAAAAATGGTGAAATAAAAAGTGGTAGTTATGATCGAGTTCCTCCACCCATGTGGAATATTTATGCATGCAAAAATCCATCTGGGGTGGAAAAGGCGCTAAATCTTAAATTGAAAACCGAACAGCTGCCTGTGGATATCGATGTAACTTACAACAAAAATGATGGTGAATGTGATTATGAAGTGGTAAATGATGTGGTTTACAAAGTGTTAAAAAATGAATCTGAAGTGGCAGAGTCTGAAAAATCTGAGAAGTCAAAGTCTGATGATATATCAGAAAATAGTTTAAATGATGATCCCAATGTCATAGTTTATAAAATGAAAGGATCTGATAAACTATTTTCGGATGAGGATTTTCCAATCAAGAATGTGAAAAAGGATTGTGTAGACAAAATGTTCAAGCTGATGGAGGTAAGTCATAATGATTTAGTTAAACATGATGCATCTTTCTATTCGAAATCAAAAATTGACAACCGACCCTACTACCGAAAAATGGAGATTATTCGGAAAACAAACGAGCAGGGTTGGGTTTCCAGAAGCAACATAAAATCAACAGGTCCCAAAAACTGAATTTTACAAAGAAAATCAACTTTGTGTTTGGGACAACAACCGAGAAGGAAAAGGAGGTCATAGGAACTCAATCAAATGATGATTTTCTTAAAGAAAAAGAAAAACCAAAACATAAACAGGCTTTGGATACCTCTATTCATAAGGACAGCAGGACATGTTTTAAATGCAAAAAAGTTGGACATATCGCATGATACTGTCCCCAAGAAAGTTCAAAACCAGTTTCTTCTACGAAAAAATTCACTAAGGATGAAAAACAAAAAGCACCCATGTTTATGCCGAAACAAATTCTTAAAAGAAAGATTGAATCTCATCAAAATGATAAACCAATTATTAAATCCCCATCTAAATTTGAAATTGGTGAAACATCACACAAAATTCAATAAGCAGATTCAAAATTTTATGTGAAAAGGGCTAAACCACAAACATAGAAATGGGTTGCTAAAATTGTTAAAACATAATCATCCAAGGTTGAACTCAAACCTTCTGTTCCAAACAAAATTGAGCTTAAAAAGATTGAAAAGAACAATGTGGGTCCAAAGTTCGGCATTCCAAACCCACCCAAGACCAAACAGGCTTGGGTCTCTTTGTTTAAATAAATTTTGTTACTCATGTGTGCAGGGGCTCCAACGTTCGATATTGTCAAAATGGATCATGGATAGTGGAGCGTCTCGTCAGATGACAGGAATGCTTGCGCTGCTCAATGATGTAAGAGCGATTCGAGGAGGATATGTAGGATTTGCTGGAACGCAGGGAGGTAGAATTTTCGGGGAAGGGATTCTCTCGAACGAAGTTGTATTGTTTGATAAAGTAAACTATATCGCCGAACTAGAGAACAATCTGCTTAGTATCTCACAAATTGGTGACAAGAAGTTCACGACACATTTCAATGATAAAGAATGTCTAATTCTAAAACCCGATTTCAAGATTCCAAAAGAATGGGTTTTGATGCGAGCTCCGCGAGAAAATGATTTATATGTTCTTGACATGAGCATCACTTCTACCACGTCAAAGAACGTTCAATGCTTTGTTTCCAAAGCTACCAAGAAAGAGTCAATTTTATGGCATAGAATAATGGGACACATTCATCTTCGAAAGATGAATTTTCTTGGCATAACGACTTAGTGGATGGTGTCAATTTGAAAAGTTTTCATCTATCAGATGATTTTCTTAGCTGCAAAAAGGGGAAGCAACATAAGAAATCGCACCCACGAAAGCTGTTGAATTCGATAAAGCTAGCACTAGAAAGACTTCACCTGGATCTCTTTGCACCAGTCAATGTCAAAAGCATTTCTGGAGATTTATACCGTCTTGTTCGTTACAGATGATTATTCTCGATTTTCATGGGTATTTTTCCTGGAGAGTACGGATGAAACTTTTGAAACTCTTATGATAACTCGAGAATTTATATCATTTGCCCATTAAGAGAATTCACAGTGATAATGGAACGGAGTTCAAGAACAAGAAGATGCAAGAGTTCTGCAATGAAAAGGGGATTCTTCATGAATTCAGCGCCCCCATACTCCACAACAAAATGGAGTAGTTGAACGAAAGAATCACACGTTGATAGAAGCTGCTAGAATAATGTTAGCTGATTCGAAATTACCGATCAGTTTTTGGAGTGAAGCAGTAGCATCAGCATGCTATACGCTAAATCGTGTGTTGACAGTTAAACCTCACAAAAAGACATGTTTCGAGTTACTGAATCAACGAAAGCCTAACTTAGCATTTTTTGAACCTTTTGGATGACCGTGTAGTATCTTGGACCCGGTTGGTAAATTTGGAGCCAAATCTTTGGAGGGTTTCTTTGTTGGTTACGCTACTCCTCAAAAACGTGTTTTCTTACCGAGTCTGAACCAGGTAGTTCTAGCGCAGCACGTGATTATCAAAGATATACAACCCCTACACAATGGATTGTGGGATTCGTTTGATCTACCAGATATGCCAACTAAAGAAGAACTTGTTATATTATTTCAACAACATCAGTAATCAAGAACAAGTTCCTCGACCTTTGGTGATTTCTACATCATTACCAGTTAACACGTCTGATGTTGGTCAAAGCTCTTTTGTTCAAAATCCGATTCCTACTCCAAATGTCAATGCTGCTGAATCGTCTTCCCAGCCAAATGTAGATGCTGAATCTGATCGGGAACCAACTTTCGACGATGGGGGATCCAGTTCTGATGAAGGATCTGAACAGATTGAAAGCTTTCTGAAACAACAGTTTGATCAGTCTAATGCTAGGAATAAGGCTTCTTCATCTGAACCAGTTGCCGATGAAATTCTGACAAATTTGCAACCACAAGTAGATGTTCCAACCGAAGTGATACCAAGGACACTTTCATATCATCCGTCACAGAACATCATAGGCAGCTTACAATCTAGAGTGCAAACTCGTAATCAGAATAATAAAGATCTAAGCCGTTTCTATACTAGTATTGCTCCACTTCAAGTCTGATTTTCTCATAGTTATTTTGTTTCTCAGGTTGAACCGGGAAACTGGAAAGACGCGTTAAAAGAAGAAAGTTGGATGGATGCAATGCAAGAAGAGTTACTCCAATTCCAGAAACTTGGAGACGCTTGTTGACCTGCTAGATCATCACAAAAAGATTAATACTAGATGGGTCTTCAAGTGTAAAAGAGATGATCGAGGATTCGTGGTGCGCAACAAAGCTCGACTTGTGGTTCAAGGTTTTCACCAGCAAGAAGGGATAGATTATTTTGAAGTCTACGCCCCAGTTGCACGTCTTGAAGAAATTCGCATATTCTTGGCCATTGCCTCATGGAAGTGTTCAAGGTGTACCAATTGGATGTTAAATCTGCTTTCCTTTACGGAAAAGTGAAAGAGGAGGTGTACGTCAGCTAACCACCGGGGTTAGTTGATCCAACACACAAAGATAAAGTCTACCTCTTGAATAAAGCCTTATATGGTCTTCATCAACCTCGAGAGCTTGGTATGAAACATTATCAAGTCATCTTCTGGACAATAGCTTTATCAGGGGAACAGTAGATTCAACCCTCTTCACAAAGGAAGTGGATGGGCATCTAATTATCGTACAAATATATGTGGATGATATTATCTTTGGACCGACAAATGACAAGCTGTGTAAAGACTTTGAGGAAGTCATGAAGCGTAAATTTGAAATGAGCGCAATGGGGGAGATGAAGTTCTTTCTAGGACTTCAGGTTGACCAGTTGCCTAATGGTATTTTCATTCACCAGACGAAATATGTTCGTGACATATTGGAGAAATTCAATATGGCAGGAGCTAAACCAGCATCGACCCCGTTAGCTCCAAATCACGGCATTTGTCTAGATATTACTGGAGAAAAAGTTGATGAAACTTTATGTCGCTCCATGATCGGATCCTTGATGTATCTTACAGCTTCTCGACTAGATATCATGTATCCAACGTGCCTGTGCTCCCGTTATCAGTCTAATCCAAAAGAGTCACATCTACTTATCGTTAAACGCATAATGAGTTATCTGAACGGTTTTCCAAGCACCGGCTTGTGGTACCCTAGACATGATGATTTTAATCTTGCAGGTTACTCAGATTCTGATTTCGGATGCTGCAAACTGAATACAAAGTCTACAATGGCCGGCTCCCAGTTCTTCGGAACTCGTTTGGCAACGTGGCAATGCAAGAAACAAACCGCGGTCGCTCTCTCTACCTGTGAGGTTGAATACGTTTCGGGATCCAGTTTTTATGCTCAAATTCTATGGATACAACAACAGATGAGAGATTTCGGTTAGCAATTTCTTGATAGCCTATATATGTAGATAATCAGGCCGCGATCTATATCACCAAAAACTCATGCCAACACTCACATACTAAACATATCGAGATTCGACACTACTTTATCCGTGATTGCTATGAGAAAAAGTTGGTACGAATTGAGAAAATCCACACTGATAACCAAAAAGCAGATTTTTATACCAAAGCTTTTGATAAGAAAAAGTTTAAAAATTTGTTAAAGATAAATGGTTTAATAATATGATCTCAGGGGATGTGTTTGAGGTTGAGTTTGAGGATGCCGACGACTTAATGTGAATTTGTCATCGGATAAATGTTTTCTGTACATTCTTTCTTATAAATTCTTAAAAATCCAAAAATATGTTTTTGATTTTAGGGGAGAATGTTTGAGGAAAATACAAAAACATTAAAAAGACAAAAAGAGTTTTGTGTAAAAAGAGTGAGTCTTACTATGGATATGCCAATAGACTTCACTCATTCAGTAAATTGTATTTGAGATATAAATCTAAAACACAAAACTGATTAAGTTGTCGGTTAACATCTCTCGGATATATGGACTTAGTACTCCGAAATTTCGTTTGAGAGAATGCCAGATTCTGCGATACTAGGTCTTTATATTTGATTGATATCTAGGGTATTATTCGAGTTCTTTTGATTTTGCGAAAGCAATGGCCTAGAACTCATATAATACTTTCGCATTATTTCCCCGAAAGCTGCATGCAAATATGGTTATGTCTTAAGCAATTATGACATTTGCATTACAAAAGATTCCTTGATGGAACACCACCTAAAGACGAGCATTCATCTCTTTGTCTGTACAGTAATACTAACCTGAGCTCTCAAGGTCTCACATTCACCCTATTTACAGATATCAATTCGATATATTCACCTGTAAAATGACATTCTGGGAATCTCGATACGAGAGTATATTCTGAGATGGGAAACACAGTTATTTCATGTTTATTAATGATACCTTAACATATTTTGAAACAGTTGAGAAACGAGAAGAGGTTTAAATGGACAAATATATTGGCAATCTAGGTAAATTTGTTTAAAAGCTTAAAGGGTGTTTCTAGATAAATGGTACTGATGACTCATATGTATGCTTGAAATGATCCTCTAAAAACGCAAAATTCACAAATATGTTATTATTCTTTGAAAAATATTTTAAAACTCAAAAAGATTTTCAGTTTTCTTAGCTTGATAGTTTTTTTTGTTTACCGATGATAAAAACACTAACGGTTGGATTCATAGCAACATCTTGCTGAAGAAAAACTTGAAATCATGGGTTGGGAGCTAATTTTTAGCAAAAAGTTTACCTGAATGTCAAGAAAGTTCATTAATTTGAAACTTTACATGTTAAAATATATCTGTTTGGTCAAACATGGTCAACCAAGGTCATTAACTTGGACTTGGTTAGTCAAGTGGATTTTTGAAACAGATAAACTTACTAAAAATGAAAAATACAAAAATAAAATTGAAATTGAAAAGTTTAAAGTTTTTTTAGTTTTGATTCGCACAAAATCGAAATTCATGCGGGGATAGTCAGTTTAGTATGAAACAAGAGTTAAAGTTTTTGTGCGATTCAGAATGTTTCGTACGAAAGAAGTTGAGTACAAATACTTTGTGTTTCGCACAGAATTGAAGTTTCTATTCTCTTTGCACTGTTGAGAGACTCATGGTATTTTTGTGCGATTCGACACTAAAAAACTTCATTTCTTGGTATTTGTGCTTGTAATTCACGTTGTTGAGGTTGATTGGCACACGTCTTTCAATGGGCAAGGTAATTTCATCAAAATCGTACTGTGATAATGTCAAAATTTGTTCAATTCGGACTAAATCTTAGATCTAGGGAGATTGGACCTGTAAACGTTAAATTGATCACAAAATCATTAAAATCGGCTCTAATAACCTGAAATCAACTATTAATTTTTTAAAAACAACAATTCGGATTACACTTGGACAAATTTTGGGACGAAGATGAATTTGGTACGAATGAACTGTTTCGCATGAAATAAAATTTGAAAGCAAAATGATTAAATGCAAAATTTTTGTACGAAGTTAGTGAATTGTATGAATAATATGTACTTCAAATTCAATTTTTGATTAAATGTATGTTTCATACGAAATATAGGTTTTTGTACGAAACAGAGAAAGAAACTTTGAATGTTTAAAACGTTTAGTTAATATTGTGTTTCATACGAAACAAAGGATTTTTACGATTCAGTGAAGAGAATTTTTGAATGTTTGAAATTTTCTAATGGGTAATTGTTATTTTTCTTGTACAGGCCAAGAAATCCGTGTTTTCTCCAGTGCACAATATATAGATGACAACACCATTATTTCAGCAGTAAAGATTGACGATGTCGATATTCAAGTGAAGATTACTGAAGAGTTAATTCGGAAAGTGTTGGAGTTTAAGGACAACAATGACGATCCTACAAGTTTCACTGAGTATATGGTTAAAGGATGTTTTTATAGGATGGGATATACAGGATTTGTGAATGCTGCACCATATAAGAAAGGAAACTTGAGTGCGCCTTTTAGATATCTTGCACAAGTTATTGCTCACGGTTTGGGTCATAGGAAAGGTGGTTTCGATGGCTTGGTGGATTATAATATGTGTATGATTACTGCTCTAGTGTTGAATCTTCCATATAACTTTTCAAAGGTTATATTTACTCAGATGATACAGAAAATTCAGAAGGAAAGGTTTTTGCAATATCCGAGATTCATACAGATGATGTTAGACTTTTTGCATCCTGATTTGAAGAAATCTCCAGACGACGTTCTCAAACTTGAACATATGGATGTTCCATCATTACGAAAGATGAATGTGCATCTAAAGTCTTCTCTTGTAGCTAAACCGATGTTTGGTGCTATTCTTGATAAAGACTACATTTCACCTGCACCTGGAAAGTGGAGAAAGGATGATAGTGGTGACGATGAAGAGGAGATTAAATCATTGTCGTTGTTTGTAGCAAAGAGAAGTCCATGGTTTGTGAAGGACAGAGAAAAAGGTGGGAAAGCTACATATAAGGGAAAAAAGAGAAAAAATGCGTCTGCTGCTGAAAGTTCAGGGTTGAGAGATGAACCTGAAGTTGAAGAAACGGTT
Organism: Scalesia atractyloides; assembly: GCA_947069175.1. Lineage (NCBI taxonomy): Eukaryota > Viridiplantae > Streptophyta > Magnoliopsida > Asterales > Asteraceae > Scalesia > Scalesia atractyloides. The sequence goes on from CAMTDV010000023.1 coordinate 72,084,634, forward strand.
GAACAGATGGCTGAAGAGATAGAACGTCGGGCTTTTGGAGCTGACAAAGCAACTGAAGAAGTACTATCATCTAGTACCGATTCAAAAGATAGAAGAACGGGAGAAAAGAAAAGAGCTGAGAAATTAGCAAAGAAACGTCAAGCTGAACTGAAACGAAAAGCTGGGGAACGCAAGAGAAAAGCGACAGGTGAGGATGACACAACTTATGTTCCGTCTGAATCTGATACGGAATCTGCTTTTCGAACTCTGATCAAGAAAAAGAAAAGAAGAATGAAGCTATCTGTAGCTCGAATATCTCCGAATGTTATTCCAACAGAAGCTGGTGCTGAACAGACTATTGAAGAAAATGTGGAGGAACAATCACAGAATATTCCGTCTCCACCACACCATATGCATCCAGAACCAGCTCAGCAACAAGTTGAACCAAAGATACTTTTTCAACAACCATCAGTTCCTGAACAAGAAACATATCAACAACAACCATCACCGCAACAACCTGAACCAGAACCAGTTCAACAATCAATTCCTGAAACAGAACCAGTTCAGCAAACACCACCACAACAATCTGCTCAACAAAAATCTCAACCATCTCATGCTCAACGATCTCGTCCTACACTACAGCTGTTTGATTCACAAGCATTTTTGACGAGATTGGTTTAGACGATTTACCAGGAGGAGATGAATTTTGTTTTGATGATCCTAGAGTTGAGGACTTGCAGAAACAGGTGACAATGAATGTTGTACGCATAGCTGAGCTGCAAGACTAGATAAACATGTTAACAGCTGAAAAGTTTGAAATGCTTGAAAGGATTGGGGGATTAATTGTTGACAAACAGCAATTAGAAGCAATGTTAGCAAGTGTTATTTCTGAAAACGAAAGGTTGTGGTTACGAATGACAGAATACGAGGAAGAACGGTTGAGAAATAATAGAAGAATGGATGTGTTGAGAAGATCTTGGAAAAGAAGTTGGGGTTGAGTATTTCTGTGGCAATTGATGAAATAGAACGTGTAGAAGCAAGGGAAAGAGTTTTAGAAAGAGAACGGTTTCCTAAACAACAATTTGATGAGCAAGGGAAAGGAAAGGGTAAGATAGTGGATGAATCCGTGATTGATGAAGCTGTGCCAGAAGCTAAATATGAGCCAGTACAATGTTGGGATATTGTGGTGTATGAAGATCCGAAGATTTTATCTTGATAGGAAAACCAACTGATGTGGATATAGCTTCACTTGATATTTCTCAACGACATCGAGATCGGCTGATGAAGAAAAAGACAGTAACGAAACGGCTGAAGAAACAGAAAAGGAAGCAGAAGTAGAGGATACTGAAGATGTTGATGTTGATGATAAAGATTCCAGTAGTTCAGATGATAATGATGATGACAATGTTGGAGGGTCGGGTATTCATGTAATTGATTCAAATGTTAATGAATTAGTTGATCTTTTAGAGTACTTTGATGATTCTGCAAACCAAACTACTGAAGAGGAAAGGATGAACAAAGCTGATGAATCAGTAGATGCTCAGCAGGCAGGAATTTTCACCGAAAACGTTACATCTTCTGTTCCTGACGTGCAAAAGCCATTTGTATTATATCTTGAGCATGATGTTGAAGAAGGGGAGTTTGTTCATAGTTACTCGAAAGAAGAAATAGCAGCAATGCTCGGTATTAGCAAACAGAAGTTCGATTTTGATTTTGAAGACGAACTTAATGAGATAGATGTTTTTGCACCGAACGCTTATGTTTTTGAAGACATAGAAGATGCTAATATATATGATAATGTTGTCGTGGAAAGTGATTCTGATGAAGATGCTAATGATGCCATTCAGGGTACAGATGATTTCCCAACGTTTATTGATTTATTTATAACAGAAAGTTCTGGGATGTTACAAAGGAAAGTATCTGAAGCTGTAAAAGAAGGACCAATTCCTGAGAAGATGTCTAAAACTGAAATTATTGAACCAAAGAAGAAGTGGTTTCAGGAGAGTTCAGCTGAGCGAAAGTTTAAAAGACCCCTAGCATTTTTCACCAGAGATGCTGATATTTCTTTAGGGGACATTCTGAGTTGGGGTTGGATTGAAGAGCTAAATGTATATACGATTAAAAGGGAATTTGGGATCCAATACTTTCGATATCTGAGCGACATCAAAACACTGCGTTATTGGGACATAAAGGAACTTGTTCAAACCAAGATGATAAATCTAAAGATGAAGTTCCATGACAAAAAACTGTGGAGATTCATCAAGTTTGAAGCTAAGCATGGTTTTGTTCATTGGAAACCTCATTATCCATGTCGTATTGTTAAAGTAGATCCAATGACAAAGGAGAAAGATATTACTTTGATTGTAAAGAAACCACGGGTGATGAAGAACATGCCGCTGATCAAAATGGGGCAAGATTTTTATACAATCTTCAAGTGGTGGCATTATGATTCGAATACAGGAGAGGCTGTTATATGTGTACACCCAGAAGAAGATTCGGGGAAAATTACAGAAGAATTAACCGAAGCCGTCATAGTGCACAAAAGAATATATGGTCGATGGCGAGGCATTCGAGTACTAGACCCTATGTGGCTAGTAAGTTGTTCGAAGAAAGACATAGAATGTTTATTCTATAGTAAGATAAGTTTCAAAGAAAAGGATCAAGAACAAGCACTTCAATTTCAAAAGATCGTGATATGTGCTTTGCGAATGATATTCATTTTAGATCGGATTGGAAAACAACTTGGAGAAAGCTTGAGAAGAAGGAGTCAAAGAAAACGGAAGAAAAAGAAGCTCGGTTTGCTGAACGTACAAGAATAACATCTTTAAGGAGCTTTCAGTTTTTGAAACGACGTCTTCTGAATGATCAAACGCCAATTGCTTTTGAGGAGTGTCGAAAGCCTCTAAAGAAATTTTTTGGGCGTTAAAGTCAAATAAATTGAAGATTTTGAAATTATCCAGACTGCGGCAACATCCAAGGGGGAGTTTGTTGGTGCATAACGTCTATTGCCTATGTCTAGGATATGTCGGTAATGTTTATAAAGTTTACACGTTAACGTTTAAATGAGAAAAGGTAAATTTTATATGTTTTAATTCTGTGATTCACACGAAATGATACAGATTTCGTACGAGTGAGTCACTCATACGAAATACAGTTTCGTACGAAACATAGATGTTTGTTTTGCACGCACTTCGGTACGAGTCATGTCGACCTATAAATAGGGAAGTGTTGTGTTAGAGCTAGGGAGTGATTTGTCAATTGGTACGACGAAGCTCTGTCAGTTTGTTTACTTGCGTCTGTATTTGAACGTCATTAATACATCAGAAGCAGTTAAACAGTAAGTACTATCTTGTTTGTCATATCTACCTCTTAGCAATGAATTCCGCCTCTGCTAGTTGAGCGAGATCAGGTCGATTGCTCATTTTGGGAGCTTGATCCCCGTTCACACACTAAATTATTCTTCAAGATATAAACCTAAAAGAAAAACTGAGTAATTTGTGGGTCAACATCTCTTGGATATATGGACTTAGTACTCCGAAATGTCGTTTGAGAGAATACCAGATTATGTGATACTAGGTCTTTATATTTAATTGATATCTAGGGTATTATACGAGTTCTTCTGATTTTGCATCGGCAATGACCTAGAACTTGTATAATAATTTTCGCATTATTCACCTCTAAAAGCTGCATAAAAATGAATATATGTCATAAAAAGATATGACATCTGCAGTTCAAAAGATTCCTAAACGGAACACCACCTAAAGTCGAGACTTCATCTCTTTCTCTGTATGGAAATACTAACCTGAGCTCTCACGCTCTCGCAATTCACCCCATTTACAAATATCAGTTTGATATATTCACCTGTGAGATGAAATTCTGGGTATCTTGATTCGGGAGTATATTCTGAGATGGGAAACACAGTTACTTCATGTTCCTTAAAATTACTGAACACATCTTGAAACATTCGAGAAACATGTAGAAGTTTAAGTGGATAAGTATATTGGCAATCTAAGTAAATCTGTTTAAGACCTTCAAGTTATTACCAAGATCAACGGTACTGGTGATTTGTCTAAATAAATGATGTGATCCTCTAACACAAAACTCACAAAAATATGTCTGTAAATACATTTTCATTTACTTTTCAGAAAAACCCAAAAAGATTTTCAGTTTATTTTTAGCAATCTATCTTAGATCTTAGTCTACCGATGATGGAAACACCGTTATTCCAAGTCAAAGCAACAGTTACTGAAGGATAGTTGAAGATCATGCGCTGCGAGCTAATCTAAAAAGCAGAATATCCTGAAACGTCAAAAAATTCATTAACTTGAAACTTTAACTTTTCAAACGAAATCTGTTTTAGTCAAAAAGCAGTCAACCAAGGTCATTAACTTGGACTTGGTAGGCAAATTGGTTAACCAAAGGTCATTAACTTGGACTTCTTTAACTAAGTGGGTCGATAAAACATATAATTTAAAAAAAAATACAAAAGAAAAACAAGTAAAAGGAACTGGCTCGTACGAGTGACTTGCTAACTCGTACGAATGATAAAAGGCTACATTCGCATGAATTATGACTCGTACGAATGACCTGGCGCATATAAAAGGGGCATTCACTTGCACGAGTCACATAAGTAACTTTGTGCGACTGAAATTTTTCTCTGTACGATTCAGTTCCTTCTAGACATTTTTTGATCATTTTACGTATCTTATTCTTCTTGAGGTTGATTGGCACACCTCTCACGATGGGAAAGGTACTAATAAAAGTTTTGAGCCGTTATAATGCCAAAATTGGACCAAAAGGAAATAAAACGTAGATTTTGGATAATTGGACTGGTAAAATGTAAAATTAAACTCAAATTCGTACAAATTGGCCATTTTAGCCTTTAAATCATCACTCAATTTGTTAAAATTTACACGTTTTAAGTTCGGTTTGATTCGTAACTCGTAAGAGCAAGCTTTTTAAATGTTAGATTATCATCATCACTCGTACGAGTGATCGTTTGTACGAGCATGCCCTTAAATGTGATAAAACTCTTTGACTCGTAACGAGGTACCACTCGTACGAGCAAGTCTGTTCAAATCCTAAAATTGTTAAGTACTAATATAACACATACAAGAGTGACTCGTACAAGTGGGTTTTTATTCATACTTGAATCTTTGTCTTAGTGAGTATCTTACTCGTACGCATGGGGACTCGTACGAGTGTGTAAGATTTGAAAATTTTTCTGAGTGTTTGAAGTTTTTGTGTTTGTAGATCAAGAAGTCTTGGTTCTCACCATTCCATAATGTTTGTTGTCTATTAGATGAGAACATTCCAAAGTTAGTAGCATATAGAGAAGTGTTAGATTTTCTGAGCCGGCTGCCTATTACGAAGGTTCTTACAGACAGACATACATCGTACGATCACATGTCGAATATTTTTAGGGTGCCGCAGAATACAGTGAGGAAGATAATGCTATCTTATCTGCAATGCGAATTAATAACGAGGATATTGAAGTCAAGATCACTGAAGATCTTATTCAAACGGTGCTAGAGTTCAATGATATTGAAGAAGACCCAACCGGGTATCTGGAATACATGGTCAAAGGGTTTTTTTATAGGATAGGATACCTTGGATTTGTCAAGCCACACATTTTAATAAGGAAAATCTGAGAACTCCCTTTCGATATATCGCACACTGCATTATACATGCCCTAAGTCACAGAAAGGGTAGTTCTGATGATTTGATTGATTACCAAATGTGTATAATTACGGTACTCATCCTCAATCTTCCGTACAACTTCTCAAGACTCAAATTTATGTTGATGGTACAGAACGTTCAGCGAGAAAAGTTCCTTCAGTACCCGAGGTTTGTGTGAATGGTACTAGATCATCTTCACCCCAATCCGAAGAAGAAGAAGAAGAAAGACTTGGACATATGGATGTGTCTACTTTGAAGAAGATGAATCTGCACTTGAAGGCCTTCCCTAATGCCAAGCCTATTTTTGGGGCTATCACAGATAAAGATTATGTGGCACCGCCTAAGGGGAAGTGGCGAAAGGATGACAATGGGGATGAAGCTTAAGAGATTGAAGCATTGGATGGATTTATCTCAAAGAGAAGCGTGTGGTTCACCAAAGAGGATAAGAAGGAGGAAGGGGACTAAATGAAAACAAGCTGCCACATCTTCCTCCGCTGCCCCTTAGAAAAAGAAATGTGCATCTGTTGGCACGAGTTTGACTGATGAGCCAGAGGCTGAAGAGAATGTTGAGACAGTTGCAGCTGATACAGAGAGACAGATGTTTGATAGTGAAGTCGGTAGAGATGAAGAGGCATCCTCCTCTAGCACTGATGAAGAGGATATGATTACAAGAGAAAAAGAGAGAGCCAAATGAAAAGAGTTGGAATGTTTGGCTAGAGAAAAATGAAATGTTGAGGAGAGGAGAAGAAAAGATATAGGAAAAGACGATACTACTTATGTGCCATACGAATCTGACAGCGATACTTTTGTTCTCAAGACATTGAAGATGGCAACATCAAAACGTTTGAAGAGGCCAGCACCTAGAAGTACAGACTCCCCGAAAGCTCGATCTAAGAGAAAGGTGCAGAAGAAAGTTGATATAGCACCAAATGTTGAATCTACACCATAACTTCCACCATCAACAACTCCACAACCACCACCTCAACCACCACCACAACCCACCGTCAAACTAAACCAACTCAATCTCAACCCCAATTTTCAACAGGTTCCAGACTTGAAAATCAATTTAATATCAATTTCGGAGATATTCCAGGGGGCGAAGAATTTTAGAAGATATGTTCTACGACTCGCGGATTGAAGAATTAGACAATCAAAGGCATGCTGAACAGCGTTAAGATTGCTGAGTTGAGGAGCATATTAAGGGTCTAAAAGAAGATAAACAATATCTCGAGGCTATTTTCGCTAGTATCGTGTTAGAGAATGAAAGACTGAGGAAGCAAATGGCTGAATATGACAAAGAACACTTCTGGAATCAAAGAAAGATGAGCTTGTTCGAGAAATTCTTATCAAGAAGCTTGGGATTAATCTGGTTGTAGAAATCGATGAGATTGATAGGGAAGAAGCAAGAGAAAGAGTTGCAGAGCATGAACGTATTGCGAAAGAACTATCTGAAGCTCAAGGAAAGGGAAAAGAAAAGGTTGGAGAGGAGCCTGTCAAATCATTCTACGAAGCCTCAGGAGTGGCTAAGGAAAAGAAAGATGTCGAAAGAGCTCAAGAAGAGATAGATGCTTTTACTGAAAATCCTGAGGAAGTTGATGAAGACTTAGACGAAACAGATGATGCTTCAAAGAAAAAGTACGATAGTGATATTGAGGGTGATGATAGTTATTTGGGTGTTTCGGCAATTCATGTAACAAAATCTGGTGTGAATGATGATATTGATTTTTCTGTGTACTTGAATGTTTCAGCCAACAAATTTGACGATGACAAAGCTCAGGGAAAGTGGTATGATAGCTAGAAGGATTCTAAGCAGGTAGGAATGCTCACAATGACTGGTATGTCAACTGTTCCTGCCATGCCTAAACCAAAGATTTTGTATTTGGAGCATGATGTGGAAGAAAATGTTAAGAGTCGATGAAGAAGCGTTTGAATTTGACTTTGAAGACGAACTGAACGACATTAGTACTTTCCGATTATCTCTTCGAACATTTTTCTGGAGCACATGATTACAATAAGGTTGTCATGGAGGATGATCCCGATGACGATGATACTACAAATGTTGCCAGAGAGGGTACGGATAACTTCCCAACCTTTAATGAGATGTTTGCAGCCGAAAGTGATGATTTGTTGAAGCGTAAAGTAGAAGAGGTTGTGAAACAGGGAACAGTGCCTAAATGATTATCCAAAGAAGAGATAGCTGAGATGAGGAAATTATGGTTTTGACGAGTTACCAGAGGAACGTAAATTCAAACGTCCCTGAGCATTATTCACGCGTGATGCTGCTTTTTCTCTAGGGGACATCATTAGCTGGGGATGGATCGAGGAACTAGATATATATGTGATAAAGATGCGGTATGCGCTCTAGTACTTCCGACACTTGAGCGATATAAAGACCCTGCCGTTCTGGGATATTAAAGAACTGGTGCAGACTAAGATGATTAATCTTAAGATGAAATTTCATGACCAGCGGCTGTGGAAATTTCGTGAGCGATATAAAGACCGTACGTCTAGGATATGTCAGTTGTGTAAATAGGGCTTAGATTTGTCAACATTTTATATGTTTTGTATGGCTCATGCGAGTGACTGTTGTGGCTAGTACAAGTGACATCTGGTCACTTATACGAGGCACCACTCGCATGAGACGACACACACTCACTCCTTGTACAAGCCATGTTGGCCTATAGATAGTGGAGCTTGGGTGTTGTGTTGTGTGTGACTACGGTGAAGCCTTGTCTAGTTGTTTACTCGTCTGTAACTTTCAGGTTTATTAATATACGAAGTAAAGGCGTTTAAGTAGCATACTTGATTGTTTGTTTGTCCAACTCGCTATCAATGAATTCCGCCTCTGTTAGCTGAGTCGAATCGGTCTGGTGCTCACAAGAGGAGAGCCAATCTCCTCTTACACCATTTCAGATTTGGCTTTTGTTGGTTAAGTAGTTCGAAACACGTCTTCTTTTGTGCCTTGATCGTCATTACCCTGTTTTGTGTGTAACATGCAGAAGCCACGATTTCGCTCTAGAAACTAACTGGAAGTTTTGAATCAGTGAGCATGGTGCGTTCAGTTTCTATCAGCATTCTATTATTTCGTTCAACTACACTATTTTGTAGTGGGGTGTACAGTGTAGTGAATTCATGCAGAATTCCTTTCTCATTACAAAACTCTAACATCATATTATTCTTAAATTTTGTTCCATTATCGCTTCGAATGCGTCTAATCGCAAATGCAACAGATTCTCTATTTTTCGGAACTAGATCATCAGACTCTCGAATGTTTCATCCTTACTTTCCAAGAACATCACCCACGAAAACCTTGAGTAATCATCGGTAACAACTAGACAGTGCAAGTCTCCTAAGATACTTCGAACAGTAACAGGTCCAAAGAGAACCATTTGCATTCTTTCTAGTGGAAGCCTTATCGAGTTTAGAAGCTTCCTTGGATGCGACTTAATATGTTGATTGCCCTTCTTGTAGCTAAAGAAAACATCATTCAAGTGAAAGTTGATTAGATTGACACCATCCACTAGCTCGTTGTGTACCAAGAAAATCATCTTTTAGACATGAATGTGTCCCATTTTCCTATGCCACATAATTGACTCCTTCTCTATCACTTTTCACACAAAACACTGCGTGATTTTTGTCAATGTGGTTGCAGCGCTCATGTCTAAGACATATAAATCTTTTTCACGAAGAGTGTGCGTTAAGATCCACTCTTTCGGTATCTTGAACACTGGCTTCAGAATTAAACACTCTTTATTAGTGAAGTGCATTGTGAATTTCTTATCACAGATCTGAGAGATACTGAATAAGTTATTCTCCAAATCTGCTATGTAGTTAACCTTGTCGAATGATACCACACCATTAGTTAGAATCCATTCACCTACAATTCTAGCTCCCTGGTTCCCTGCAAACCCGACGTAGCCTCCTCAGATAGATTTGACGTCATATAGAAGAGCCAACATCCCCGTCATGTGCCAGGACGCTCCACTATCCATGATCCACTTTGAAATAATGGATCTTGGGAGCCCCTACACATTCACTCTAAGAGTTATTTGAAGAGCGAGACCCAAGGCTTAACTCTTTTGTTCAACTTTCTATTCAACCTTTTCGCCAATCATAGTTGAAACAGATGTTTTAATCTCTTTAGAAGATTCTTTTTGCTTAATAACCCAAGTTTGATTTTTCAAAATTACATTTTTGGTGTAATATTTTGAATCTTTTTGTACCAATTTGTTTGAAGATTCGCCATCTTTTTCATTTGAAACTTTATGTTTGCTGATTTCACTTTGTTTTTAGATTCATTATTTCGTTTTACGAACTTTGTTGGAACAAACATTGGGGTTTTTTTTGTTTTACATCTTCTGATGTTATCTTGACATTGTAAACAGGTTTAGAGATCTTTTGTGATTACTTATCAGACCCCGTATTTTCAACCAAACACCGTGAGACCGGGTGGGGAATATCGTGACGTAAAGTGGATATCATCATAGTTAATTAAACACAGCACAGCGGAAGTCTTGGATTTAAATTACTATTACAAACCAAATGTTCGAAATACAAAATAATATACACGCTCGTAATAGAAGATCCACAGGCGGATCATAAATTGTACAAAGAAAGAAAGTAAAACAGACTTTGAGTAGATCTAGTATTTGCAAGATCCTCTTATCAATACCGAGCACTTCCAGCCTATTTTCGTATTGTACCTGCAAACTTCGTCTTTTGAAAATACATAAGCTTTCGCCGGTAAATACACCCAATTGACTAATTTTGAAAACATTTAAATAAAATGTTTTAAGTGCGTATTAGCACAAAATCTTTTATAACCTGGGAAAATTGACCTTGCAACCTTGTTAACAGATTTACATGTTTGTCCATACATACAGGGCCCAGTTCAAAAAACCGAGACGTGATTAACGTACACACCATTTATGAACTGACGAAGGACTTATCCCCAACAAGTGTAGGTAGTTGCATTTGAGCGTCTGTCAGGTGTATGCCTACACCCCGCGCTAAGGTTATGGCCATTATCTAGTAATGAGCCAAGGCTATCCAGGACACGGTAGTTAATCCCTGATGCAGATTTAATAGCTACAATCCGGCATTCATTGATCGCATTTCCGACCAAGCGGTAATAATTTACCGTATCCCAAGCCCGTATAGGGAAAATAAGTCGAGAGTATTTACCTGAGCTATTCTTCATTTAACACAAGATTTATTAACTCAGCCATACACAAACGTACTAAGTGTAGATATCATTTACCGGCAAGTCTCTAGTCTGGATTATGGCATAAGCTAACCAATTAAATACTAACGGGCTTATTTAAGGCATTGACTTAGACCGACTAGCGTACTTGATCAAAACATATAACGCTAGATTAAATGATGATTGGGTAGAATGTAGTTTGACTTGTATAATATGGATAAACTATAAACATTCTGGATTTTGAGACTTAAATGACAAGGTTAGACCTGTTTTGGTTAATTTTCATAAACTAGTTACATATGCTTAACTGTACGCATATTAGCGATATCGGGTAACCGGATGAGTTATGGATAAGTTCTATATGCCATTACACTTTAAATAAGTTGTAATATCAGTAGGATATCAACTTTTATGCCCGTTATGGTTTTAAAGTGACATTATGCCTCATAAGGGCGTTTCGATAATTTCATACCGTATAAAAGGAACTTGAATATAATATAATGTTATAAAAATAAGTATTCTGGAAAAACAACTTATTTATGATACAACATCAGTAGGATTTTGATTATATGTGTAATTTATCTTTTATGACCAAACTATGCACCAAAAGGGCATTTTAGTCATTTTACACATAGTTTTATAAAATATTTAGGATTTTGGGTTCATATTATACACATAATGTAAAAATGTTTAAAATAGGTTTGAAATCAGTAGGTAACAAGTCTTGCTTAATAAAGATGGTTTAAAACCATACTATGCGCCGAAACGACCCTAACGTCGTAAAATGACGATTTGGGTGATGTTTAATGAAAACTGATGTTAAGGTCAGGTTAACATGTCTTAGATATGTTATTTAATATAACATATCAGTAGGTAAAATATTTACTTTGAAAAGATATGATTAAAACCATTTTATAAGCCACACGGGCCTTATCGTGATTTATCGACATATTACAAGGACTTGTTCATAAACTCAGTTTATAATCTGTTTTAACATCCCAAATAACCCTACTTGTAATATTACATCAGTAGGAAACTCATTTTCAAGTTCATTATCATTCAAACCTCTTTTTATACAAAAAGGGCATTTCAGTCAAAATGGCATAATTACGGAACTTGAGTATAAACTCAGATTCTGATTATGATCCTGTAATATAACCTCAGAGGGTTACGGTACATTCTATTACGATCATAATGCAACTTTAGGTCAGTATCTAACTAATCTAAATTGGGTCAGAATCGAAAGTGAAAGCAGAAGTCAAACTTCACGACTTTCGGTTGGGAAGCGACCCTAGAACTGAAATTGACAAGCCGAACATGTTCTTACATGTTCTAATAATTATTACCAACTTTGTTCAGTGTCAAAACAGGTTTCATAACATATATGAGATCAATTAATGGTTTTTTCAGAAAAATGGCTTGTTTGACTTTTTAATATCATAACTTTGACCCGTCAATTGGTCTAGCAAACGTGATCTTCAGGAGGTGCCCTTTATAGGGATTAGCACCTACATTATTACGATCACTTAGCCATGTTCATTACGAGGAATGGCTGGACCATAATGGCCTTAATCGAAAGTCAAGACATTTTCCGTAAAATGCTTGACTTTTGGCTATAGGAAGGAACACTTACAAGAGGTTCCTAGAATGCAATAGAACTAAGTTGGATGCTCCTTTCAGTTAGGAACTTCCACAGGAGGGATACAGAGTTGTGAATGAGAAAGGTGCAAGTTCAAATGGTGAACCTTGGCACCTATTTATAGTTGGAGAGCTTGAAGGAGGTGATGCCAGGTGTTAAGGGGTGTAAGAGGAAGCTTACCAGTGTCCTAAAATGTGGCATAGCTGTTTAGGAATCCATAGTTTCGAACACATTGGTTTTTTGCAACATGTGTGGAGGCCAAGCAAAATTTCTAACACAGGCCTCTCGCGCCCCACGAGAGGCATAGGCCTTTCGTCTCACGCCCCGCGAGCGCCACATGGCCAAGTTTCAAAGTTTGACACTTTTAGCCCCTTAACTTATAAAACACTCTAAAACCTTCTAAAATACCTTTTTAGCATATTTAGCCCTCAGTAACCAATATTTGGCATACCCGGGAGTATTCTTGGACATTTTCATGCTCTCGGTTCGTTAAAAGGTCACTAAGAGGTATAAATTAACATGTTGACACTTTTAACCCCTCCATTATACAACTTTCGCATATTTACAGAATGGAGCCCTCCCGTCCAACAAACGGGACATATGAGAGTTAGGACTTCGTAAAGGATCACTCAGAGGCTCATTATAAACATGTTGACTCCGATGTCATTCAGAGGCTGAGCATGTTGACACAAAAGGTCACTCAGAGGCCAAGTCTTAGCATGTTGACTCTTATGGTCACTCAGAGGCTAGTTTAAGCATGTTTACTTTATGTCACTCAGGCTATTAAGCATGTTGACACCAATTGTTACTCAGAGGCTATGTTTTAAGCATGTTGACACTAATGGTCACTCAGAGGTTTGGTTTATGCATGTTGACATCAAAAGTTTGAGCATGTTGAGGCTTTTAGTCCCTGATAGCCTTTAATAGACTTAAAATAAAAATACGACATGTGTCGCTATATTATTGGACACGATTTTACAGGGTGTTACATCCTCACCCCGTTAAATGAAATCTCGACCTCAAGATTTTATTAAAAAAGACGGGTGTATTTTTGTCGCATAGTGGACTCAACCTCCCATGTAAACTCGGGACCTCGAAGGGCATCCCATTTAACCTTTACTATATGTATCAATTTCTTCGGAGCTTCGTTACCTGTCAATCCTCGATTGAAATCGATTTCTCAACGAACCTCAAGTTTTAATCTATTTGCACATCCTTGTGCGACATTGCTAATGACTCATCGGCTGGACATTTCTTAAGGTTACCAATGTGGAACACATCATGAATTCCACTTAGCTCCTCGAGTAGCTTAAGCTTATAAGCCATAGAAATGACACATTCGATCACTTCGAATGGTCCAATATATCTCAGGCTTAACTTGCCCTTCTTTCCGAAGTGCATCACACCTTTCAAGGGTGATTCCTTCAATAATACTTTGTCCCCTACTTGGAACTTAGGAGGTTTTCGCCTCTTGTCTGCATAACTCTTCTACCTGTCACGAGCAGCCTTGAGACGATAATAGATTTGCACAGTCTTGTATGTGGTCTCAATGACGATCTCAGGTCCTGATAGTTGGGCTTCCCCAATTTCTTCCCAGCACACGGGCGTTCGGCACCTTCTCCCATACAAGGACTCATATGGAGCAGCCTTGATGCTCGTATGATAACTATTATTATAGGAGAACTATATTAGGGGTAAGTGGTCATCCCAACTTCCACCTAGATCAATCACACATGCCCTAAGCATGTCTTCCAATGTCTGGATAGTACGCTCACATTGACCATCATTCTGTGGATGGTGAGCCGTACTAAAATTTAATCTTGTGCCTAAAGATTGTTGGAAACTTCTCCAAAAATGAGAGGTATACATAGTATCTCTATCAGATACAATAGATACTGGCTCACCATGTAGGGATACAATTTTGCCCACGTATAACTTAACCAATTTGTCAGAATTATACGTTTCTTTGATTGGCAAGAAGTGTGCTGACTAAGTCAGCCTATCTACAATGACCCAAATAATGTCATTTCCATGTTTGGTCTTAGGTAACTTGGTAATCAAGTCCATAGGAACCATTTCCCATTTCCTTGTGGGAATTTTCAATTGTTGTAGAAGTCCTGATGGCTTCTGATGTTCGGCCTTAACTTGCGAACACATCAGACACTTAGCTACATATTGGGCTTTGGATTTCTTCAAACCATCCACCAATAATTCTTTTTCAGATCCTGATACATCTTGTCACCTCCTGGGTGAACTGAGTATCACGTGTTATGCGCTTCTTGGAGGATTAGATCTCTAAGTCCTCCAAAGATGGGAACCCAGATTCTTCCATTAAATTTAAGGATTCCATCCTTTCCAGGCGTTAATTGATCAATAGTTCCGCCTAATCCTTCATTAGGAATATTAGCCTGTAACAGGGCTTGCTTTTGCGCGTCTAATAGCTTTTCACTCAAGCCATTTCTGAGCTCAATGCTCTTGGCTTTACTCCTTATTGGCTTAACCCATTCCTTTCGACTTAAGGCATCAACAACTACATTTTCCTTGCCCGGATGGTAGCGAATTTCGCAATCATAATCATTGAGTGTTTCCATCCAACGACGCTATCGCATGTTCAATTCTTTCTGATTGAACAGGTTTTGGAGGCTCTTATGGTCAGTGTAATAATACACTTTGTGCCATACAAGTAATGTCTCCATAGATTTAAGGCAAATACAATGGCACCCAATTCTTAGTCATGGGTGGTGTAATTCCTTTCGTGCACCTTTAATTGTCGGGATGCATAGGCAATCACTTTGCCTTTTTGTATTAGCACACAACCCATGCCGGTGTCTGATGCATCACAGTAAACCACAAGTCTTCAACACCCTCAGGTAGGGATAACACAGGAGCATTGCTTAACTTATGTTTCAGAATCTCAAAAGATTCTTGTTGTTTTGGACCCCAAATAGTCTTAACATTTTTACAGGTCAAGGTAGTTAAAGGATTGGCTATCCTTGAAAAGTTCTCAATGAACCTCCTATAATAAAAAGCCAATCTAGAAAACTACGAATCTTTGATGGGGTGTTGGGTACTTCCCAATTCATTATGGCCTTAATTTTGGTGGGCTCCACTTGGATACCACCGCTCACTTACAATGTGTCCAAGGAATTGGACTTCTCTAAGCGAAAACTCACACTTAGAGAACTTAGCATAAAGCTTCTCTTGCCTTAGCAGTTCTAAGATGCACTGAAGATGTTTCTCGTGATCAACTTGATTAAAATAGTAGATAAGTATGTCGTCTATCAAGACAATGACAAAATTATCCGAATGTGGTTTGCAAACTCTATTTATGAGATCCATGAATGCTGCAGGTGCATTTATGAGCCCAAAAGTCATTGCCAAAAATTCCTAGTGACCATAACGGGTCCTGAAGGCAGTCTTAGGAACATCCTCACTCCTAACCTTCAGCTGATAATATCCAGATCTTAGATCAATCTTGGAGAAATAACTATCCCCTTGAAGTTGGTCAAATAAATCATCGATCCTGGGTAATTGGTAACGGTTCTTGATTGTTATCTTGTTCAGTTCGCGGTAGTCAATGCACATCCGCATTGAACCGTCCTTTTTCTTAACAAAAAGAATTAGAGCTCCCCAGGGCGAGGAACTTGGCTGAATGAAGACTTTCTCTAAGAGTTCATCTAACTGAGTCCTCAACTCCTCTATTTCCATTGGTGCTAATCGGTATAGAACTCTAGCTACGGGTGCTGATCCAGGTAGGATGTCAATCCTAAACTCTACTTGTCTATCAGGTGGTAGACCTTGTAGTTCTTCGGGAAAGACATAGGAATACTCCGAAATAACTGGAAGGACTTGCATATTTGGCTTTGGTTCGTTGATAGTGACTTGTGCCATGTAAATGACACAACCTTTCCTTAAACACTTGGATGCCTTAAATAACGACACCTTGTCTAGCAATCTATAGTGTGAATCCCCAGTGATGGGGATCATTTCACTAGATGGGGTTTTAATTTCGATGAGTTTCTTATCACAGGCTATGCGGGCTTGGTTATGGGTAACCAATCCATGCCTAAAACTACATCGAACCCCGCCAATTTCATTGGCAAATGAGAAATAGGAACAGAATGATTCTTAATGAATATGGAGCATCCATCAAGAATAGAAGATGCTATTTCTATAGTTCATCAGCAAGTTCTATCTCATAAGTTTTTTCTAGAGTTCTTGGGAGTAAGTTTAATAGTTTACTAAACTTATGGTCTACAAAAGACTTATCTGCACCCGAACCAAAAAGAACTCTAGCATATATAACGTTGATGAGGAAAGCACTTGTTATGACGTTGTTGTCATTAACAGCCTCCCTAGCATTTATTTGGAAAGCACAAGCATTCCCTTTCTTAGCCACTTCAGGCTTTGCATCATTATTTATGGGGTTCATAGGGAAATTGGGCTTAATATGCCCTTTCTCATTACAGCCATAATAGACGGCATCTTTAAGATTTTTGCATTCGTGGGTCTTATCACCCTTTTCTTTTGCAAATACCACAAGGTTTAATCTGAGGGTTGGTATTGCATTGACCCCAATGCTTGCGGCTACAGGTCTTGCATAGAGGTCTATCATCATACCTATATTAGTTCTTCTTGAACCCAAAACTTCCTTTCTTCTTAAACCTTTGGAGTTATCATCCTCCCGTTTTCTTTCCCGTCAGTCTCTGTCTTGACTGACTTTTGCCTCACCAAATCCAATGTGAGGGAGAGAGATAGGTCAATAGCAGACCTATAGGTAGTAGGCTGAGAAGCCTTTACCATCCCCTTTATCTCGGGTGATAACCCATTAATAAAACATGCAATGCGTTTGGTTTCAGGGGGTTATCAGATAGGAAACTAACCTAGATAGAGAATTGAAATCGGAAACATGATTCCGACAATCTAGGTTCTTCATTGTGAGAGTCAGGAAGTCTGACTCTATCTTTTCCACCTTATGGGGTGGGCAGTAGGTTTCCTTAACAAGGTCCACAAATTTGGACCATTATAGTTTACCTATGGATTGGATCATAGCCTTCCACCAAATCAGGGCATCGCCCTTAAAGGACTGATACATACTTGACACATCTTTTTCAGCACAACCGTTGATATCTACAATCGTTTCCATCTCATCAAGCCACTTCAAGGCTTCTACAACTCCATTCTCCCCATTAAAGTCTTGGGGCTTACAAGAGACGAAGTATTTGTAGGTACATCCGTCTTTTGAAGAACGGGACCTATCAGCAAATTCTATTTTCTTTGGTTCACTTTTCGCATTTGAAGAGTGAACTGAGCTCTTTTTATGAGCTAAAGATGGTGCGACTGATAATGGTCTGGAGTGAGTAGCACTCGACTCCCTAAGTTTTTCTATGGCCTTTTCCATGTCCTTTCCCATAGCTGCGTTTATGCGTGCTTGGAAATCTTCATTATTAATGACTACATTTTCTGCGTTATTAGAGTTAACATCCCGGTGTCTACTTTGCGCCTCATCCGAGTTGGCCATCCTTTAAAGCTTTGGTTCTAAACACCAAATTAAATATCTTTTAGCTATGGTATTAATAACCATATAGGCTGTAAACATTGGATATGACAATCCATTGCCTAATTAGGCTAGTGTGTCTAACATCACAACTCTTAGGCTTATTATATCTATTTTTGGTCTAGGTGTCAAAAGGACCATCAAAGGCAAATTATAATTTGGACGTAGTCCATATATTATTTGACAGTGGATCGTAATTTCACAACTGTCATTGCCATTAGGCAATTATATTAGCTCATAGGCTTGTCATGAAGGACATTAAAATACAGCACATTGGCTTGTCGCTAACGGAGATAAAATATGGCACATTAGCCTGTCACTAATGGACATAACATATGGCACTTTGGCCTGTCACTAATGGCCATAAAATATGGCACATTGGCCTGTCACTAATGGACATACAATATGGCACGTTGGCCTGTTACTAATTGACATAAAATACGGCACATTGGCATGTCACTAATAGACATAAAATATGGCACATTGGCCTGCATCTCTAATTGATGTCAATTATTATCATCATATTGATGATATTAGCCGGGATCACATTGATCACATATGCTATATAATAGGTTTTAGGATATAGTCCATTTACCTAGATGGTTAGTGTGGTTCCTCAAGTCACACTAGCAGGAGTATGAACGTTCCTGAATGTTAACATAAGAGTACCTTAATGGTTGATTAATAGTCCTAGTCACATTCGACCTTAACGACTTGGAGGATTGAACTTAGTCCACCACCTCTGGATAGAAAGATAACTTCCCTTAACTATCATGATAGAAGGCTCTTTCATCCTTAACTATCATTTATAAGTTGGCCAAATATGTGGCCTATGCCACTTGGCTAATCAAAACCATTATGATCATTTTGGAATTATACTGCAGAGCAGAAATTTTGAATAAAATCGAGACGCTCGCTTTAGAAAGGATGAATGCATATATATATAATTCCAAAATACTTCATTAAATTTCAATAGCAATTACAATACTATAAACAACAAAATAAATTGTCCATGCAAGGACTAAAGAAATAAAAATGTCCACACAGGGACTAAAGAAATAACAATGTCCTTTTAGGGACTAACATATATTATTAGAAAAGACTTCACTCGTCCTTCTTTCCCTTAACCAGTTTGGAGAGTTTCTTGAAGAACTTGTTCGTCTTCTTCTCCATTTTCTCTGCTTGTTGTTACATTTCTTTCATTTGTTCTAAGGTCTCATTGATGGCCTCAAGTGGCGGCGGAGGTTGCGGTACACTAGGATACTGATACCCATAACTTGGATATCAAGGAGATGGATAGGCAGGTGGGAAAGGAGACGGGTAAAGTGGGTTATGCATGACCGCTAGCATGTAAGGGTTATGCGACCAGCTTGGTAATCAACAGGTGTCAATGGGTTAAAAGGATCATATCCAGACGTATCCGGATATGTTGGGATACGGTTATTATAACCCGATGGTGGTGGTTGAACCATTGGTGGTGGTGTTGGTTCCACCACTAGTGACGCATTAGAGGGTCCACCGATTTGTGGGTCCTCTTGAATGGTGGGGTAGGGTTTAGGCAATGGTGGTAGCGAACTCGACCGTTGACCTGCATGTACTGACATACGTGCTCCTCGTTTCCTCCCCGGCGGCTCAAGTAGTGGCTGATGATGTTCCACTGGTTCCATGTGAACATCGTCTTGTATAGGAGGTGGTTGAGAGTGATGGGAAGGAGTGTTGGCAAAGGTAAATTGGTCCAATATTGGTCCCACTCATTAGGACCTTGATATGACAATCCAGTATAAGAGTTTGAATCGCTCGATATCTCAATGGGGTGCGCATTTGAACCTGACGGCGGCATCTCCGGATCAGAGTCCTCGTCCATTGGGTTTGGCTGGTCCAACTGATTCTGATCAGCTGGGGTGTGTTAAAGTACTGGTTAGGGTTTAATTCATCCTGATAAGAATCATGGGAATGGTGAGAGTGGTGTGAATGATGTGAATGGTACGAGTGATAAGAATTTTGGGTATGGGAAGGTGAATGTTGCGGCAATGGCCATGAATCCCCCGAATCTTCATAGGGGTTCGGGTGATGTGGATGTGGAGGGTTATGTCCTGAAGGTCCTCCCCTCATTGGTCCTTTTCTCTTCCTCGTACACGTGGCAGCATTTTCCTATTAATAATCAATTAAAAAACAATGCTAATAACTTAATAATGAAATGAGTAATCCTAGGTCAATGCCTAAACTCGGAAGTCTAAGGAATGTGCTTGTGTAAGTTTGAGATTAAACACAAAAGGTTAGTGTTTAATTCTCTCAAACGTTGGCTCTAATACAACCTGTCACACCCCTATTTTCAACCAAACACCGGTGGGCCCGGGTGGGGAATATCATGAAGTAAAGTTGAATCATCATAGTCAATTAAACACAACACAGCAGAAGGCTTTGATTTAAATTACTATTACAAACCAAATGTTCGAAATACAAAGTAATATACAGGCTCGTAATAGAAGATCCACCGGCGGTTAATAAATTGTACAAAGAGAAAATGTAAAACAGACTTTGGGCAGATCTAGGATTTGCAAGATCCTCTTATCACTACCGAGCACTTCCAGCCTATTTTCATATTGTATCTGCAAACTTAGTCTTTTGAAAATACATCAGCTTTCGTGGTAAATACACCCAGCTGACTCCTTTTGAAAACATTTAAATAAAATGTTTTAAGTGCGTATTAGCACAAAATCTTTTATAACCTAGGAAGCCCTAAGGCTAAGGGGAGAACTGCATGTCCTACTAGTCGGATAGAAGCCTACCCACCACCAGCCTAACTTGTTCATATCGAGCCGGACAGGAGAGACGCTCTTTAAAGTGAATAGAAGCAATTCCTTTTATAAGCTTGAAAATAGGCGTTGTAAGTCAATTCAAATAGATAGGGGAGTTCAACCAGCAACAAGCCCTTTCTCGCCCTTTCTAATGTCCTAGGCGAAGGCAGTGCAGGTGAAAGCCCAATAGATCCAATTTTTTTTATCGCTCCACATAGCTCACGACCCGGCACGAAGATATCTCTTAGACGGGCGGATGCGAATCTGGATCTATCAACGGAGCAATTCCATTCCAGTCGTAGTCTCAATCCCATACTCAATGAAATTCTCTGCCGTGTCTGACCCCCTCAATCTTTCTATCTAGAGTGAGTCAGGCGGCTAAGCCTTTAATCCTGATAAAAGAAAGAGCTTTCCCACCCTCCAAGTATCCATAAATGGAATCGGTTTGAGTGAATTACTTACCGCAGTGAAAGCCAATAGGGAAAGTCAGGTTAAGAGAGAGTCTCTTTCCGATTAGTGCATCTCGCACTTCCAATTCATTCCGAGTTAGAAAAAGCCAGTTCCTTCCCTCCCTTTTACTTTTTCTAGGGTAAAGTCCTCTTAAATGGATTACTAGTTCCTTCCTTCCCAATCAATGCTAACTATATCTTCCTCTCTTGCAACCTTGTTAACAGATTCACATGTTTGTCCATACATACAGGCCCAGTACAAAAACCGAGGCTTGATTAACGTACACACCACTTATGAACTAACGAAGGAGTTATCCCCAACAAGTGTCGGTAGTTGCATTGGAACGTCTGTCAGGTGTATTCCTACACCCCGCGCTAAGGTCGGGGGCCATTATCCAATGTAATAAGCCGAGGATATCAAAGACACGGTAGTTAACCCCTGATGTTTAAGTTATCAAACAAAACTGATTAAAACGGAATATGCGTATCTCACAATCCGGCATTCATTGATCCCATTTCCGACCAAGCGGTAATAATTTACTGTATCCCAAGCCCGTATAGGGAAAATAAGTCGAGAGTATTTACCTGAGCTATTCTTCATTTAACGCAAGATTTATTAACTCAGCCGTATATAAACGTACTAAGTGCAGATAGCATTTACCGGAAAGTCTCAAGTCTG
Organism: Scalesia atractyloides; assembly: GCA_947069175.1. Classification (NCBI taxonomy): domain Eukaryota; kingdom Viridiplantae; phylum Streptophyta; class Magnoliopsida; order Asterales; family Asteraceae; genus Scalesia; species Scalesia atractyloides. The sequence continues at coordinate 72,106,617 of CAMTDV010000023.1, forward strand.
GATTATGGCATAAGCTAACCAATTAAATACTAACGGTCTTATTTAAGTCATTGACTTAGACCGACTAGCATACTTGATCAAAACGTATAACGCTAGATTAAACAATGATTGGAAAGAATGTATTTTAATCCCAACAAGTACCTTTACTTGTATAATATGGATAAACTATAAACATTCTGGATTTTGAGACCTAAATGACAAGGTTAGACGCGTTTCGGTTAATTTTCATAAACTAGTTATATATGCTTAACCGTACGCATATTAGCGATATTGGGTAACCGTATAAGTCATGGACAAGTTCTATATGCCATTACACTTTAATAAGTTGTAATATCTGTAGGATATCCACTTTTATGGTCGTTATGGTTTTAAAGTGACAGTGTGCCTCATAAGGGCGTTTCGGTAATTTCATACCATATAAAGGGAACTTGAATATAATTTAATGTTATAATAATAAGTATTCTAGAAAAACAACTTATTTATGATATAACATCAGTAGGATTTTACTTATATGTGTAATTTATCTTTTACGACCAAAATATGCACCAAAAGGGCATTTTACTCATTTTACACATAGTTTTATAAATTATTTGGGATTCTGATTTCATATTATATAACTACTGTAAAAATGTTAAACTAGGTTTTGAAATCAGTAGGTAACAAGTCTTGGTTTAAAACCATACTATGCGCCGAAACGGCGCTTACGTCGTATTGCGACGATTTGTGTGATGTTTAATGAAAACCGATGTTAAGGTCAGGTTAACATGTCTTAGATATGTTATTTAATATAACGTATAAGTAGGTAAAAGATTTACTTTAAAAAGATATGATTAAAACTATTTTCTAAGCCACAAGGGCCTTATCGTCATTTATGGACATATTACAAGGACTTGTTCATAAACTCAGTTTATAATCTGTTTTGACATCCCAAATAATCATACTTATAATATTACATCAGTAGGAAACTCATTTTTAAGTTCATAATCATTCAAACCTCTTTTCAACGAACACATTGGTTTTTGGCAACATGTGTGGAGTCCAAGCAAACATTCTGCAGACACAGGCCTTTCGCGCCCCGCGAGAGGCATTGGCCTTGCCTCTCGCACCCCGCGAGCGCCCCATGACCAGTTTCAGTGTTTGCCACTTTTAGCCCCTTAACTTATAAAACCCTCTAAAACCTTCTAAAACACCTTTTTAGCATATTTAGCCCTCCGTAACCAATATTTAGCATACCCGGTAGTATGCCCGGACATTTTCGAGCTTTCGGTTCGTTGTCTTTTTACTTTGCCGAACCATCCTCAATTGGAATAAGTTTTGACGTATTCAAAGGATGTCGTGAAACTCAGTGATAAATCGCTTTCTTGTAATAATCATCACCAAAAGAATTTTGGTTCCCATGCACTTCACTGTTCGGATACTCTCTCTTGTAATGGCCCTTTTCTTTGCATTTGAAACAGGTTACTTTGGATTTATCAAATCCTAGCTTAGTCAGGACCTTCGAGACTCTTTCTCCTAATAATTTCCATGAATCTTGAGCTCTTGGAATTATACTCGCCATACACCATTTTATATCAATTAGCTCTCACTCCTCCGGATCAATTTGATCGTTATCGTCTTTCGTCATGTTGGGATTTCTGATCCTTCCTACTTCTAAACTCTTGTAAGACTCCAACAGAGAAGCAAGTAGCCCCAAATGTTCTTTAGATGTCATTTCGTTGAAGTCTTAAGCATTTTGAAGATTTACTACAATGTTGCAGTGTAGGATGTGTTGATTGGAGTTATTATGGTCGTTATAGTTGTTCGATCTTTGTGATGACAAAAGACTCTGTGTTGGTGTATTCGGCGTGAAACTTGGATATGATGAGAACCCACTTTCACTGTTTGAACAGTCTGAAGAAGATCCAGATGAGTTGTCTGCATTGAAAGCAGTTTGATCTTCGGGCTTTGAGTATTAGCCACACTGCTACCTTTGAAGTAAAGATCCACATTATGTTGGATATTTGCACTCTTCATTATAGCCATCGTTCATAGCTCTAGCTCATGCTTTAATAAACTTCGCTAGATTCAAACTATTATACTCTTGGTTATTTATTAGAATCATCAACTAAGTCCACCATTCTCCCTATGGCAATGCGTCGGCTAACTTGTCCACCCACTCTTCATCTTCCTTGTGTATTTTCAACTGTTTCATCTCCGCGACCAAATGATCGTACCTTTCAACAAGTTGTTTCATCGTTTCCCTTTCAAGGCTGTGAATATGCCAAACTCTTTCTTGACGAAAACCTTCTTACTTTTGATCATTGACAAACTACCTTGGAATTTTACTTTTGGCGTAGTCTAAAGAGATTGTGCACTTCCTTGGTGTTGAGAAATGTGAAAATATCTTAATTTATCGCTTGCTGGAAAATATTTAGCATCTTTTTCTCTCTAACAAATTTTTCTTTCTCGACAGGAGTGAATTGCATTAGAGTCTTAGTCAAACCATTTCTCAAACAGTCTATGTAATTGGCTTTGACCCAATTTTCGAATCTTTCATGCCCACCTTTTTGTAATCTTCCATGTTCATGAGTTTTGGTGGCTTCGTCATCGTCCCCATTTCGTTATCTAGATTTAAATTTTGAACGACTGATGTGGGGGTTGTAGTGAAAGCATTATAAAACTCATTCTGCATTTTGTAAGAAATTTCGTGCGAAGATAAATTTGGTGCGAAAGTAAGATTTGGTGCGAAGGAAGACTTGTGCGGAGGTAATTGACAATTAGTTTGAATGTACCTTCACGCAAAATAAGACAAGAAAAACAAACAAATCTTGATTACGTCTATGCGAAGGTAATAATGAAAGACATTTGAAGTTTATCTCCGTACGAAGGTAGGTTTTTCAAAACATAAATTTTATGTTCGTGCAAAGGTATTTAGTTCGTACCAACGTACTTCGTTCGTGCTAATGTAAAACTCAAGTTTTCTCATTTTTTGTCAATTTGATCATGATTCTGATTGTATTTTTGTCCAATTTTTCAGAGGGTTTGTTAAAAATGTATTTTATGTAATCCTTGAAAAATTGAGTCCATTTTGACGGTTAAATCTGTGAGAAATGTTAAAAAATAATAAGAATTGAGTAGAAGAGAAATCTTTGATTGCTAAATCTTGTTCAATTGTCTTAAGATATTGCCTCCAGGCTCTCATGCCACTTGTGAGGATCGTTTATCCATAGATAGCTCAGGTCAATATCTATTTAAAATATATTTTTAAAGGAAGATTCCTAAGTAAAATAATTTAATTAATAAAGCAAAACACTTTATTTAAAATATAGATCTATTCACCAACATTTTTATCAAACCCCCAATTTACCATTTGCGGAGTTTTTTCGCGAGGTATATGACGTACTATGATCTAGCCACTAATCATGTCGAACTAATAGTAAATATTATAAAACAAAGTCCTCATGTCAAACATGAATAGTGAATTTCAATTAAACGTTTCAAACATAGTATGTGTTCAGCGGAAGCAAACGTAAGGTTTTCAAACACTCAAAACCATTATGTTTTTAAAATGCAAAATATTAAATGTTTGTAACGTGTAACACGCCCCAGACACAACCAGCTTCTCAAACTGCAACTTTCCAAGCAATTTGCATCTAACGACATGCAAGCATGCTGAAAAGTGTATCAGCGATAAAGCTGGCTATCACACCCTCAATTTCCATGTGCGGAGTAATACCGCGAGGCATGCGACTGACGAGGATCATGCCACCAATCATATTTATCAATAAAAATAAAGTAAATTCCTCACACCTATACGATCAGTGACTGAAAGTTAAAGTTCAAAAGCAACATTTAAGTTAACAGCAGAAGCATAAAGTTTAATAGTCTAACTATAGTTTAAAATTTCATGAACACTATTAGGAACCCAGTAAAGGTTCAATGCAACAACTACATTCCTCATCTATAACATTCGAAGCTGCACCAAAGGACTTGGATTGCATGTAGTAGTGTGTCAACATAAGTTGGCAGGTTAACGGTTTTCCAATTTTATTTCTAAAAAAAGTATGTTGGTTAAATTACTCATTTATAATCATGTTATGGGGAGCTACCCCATATGTAAGCTACTAAACTGCGTCATACCGAACATTTGCGACCGTTGAATCGTTGTTGCCCTGTTTGTCAATGCCTATCATCATTGATGGTTCCAAGGCATACTAGTTCACACCCATCCTCCTGGTACGGTATGAAATTAGTGAAACCTAGTAGCGCTATTAACTAATATCCTGTTCGCCAGGCCAGGTGATCTCAAACTAGGGAAAGTGTAGTTCGTTCCCAACCACCGGAATACATGCGTTTAGTAAAATGTGTGAAGTCACATTTGTTTTGCTCGGTAGATAGATTACTTGTGTTAAGGTGGTCAACCACGTCATTGTAGAATTAGGGTTTCAATTTAACAGTACTCCTAATTCTAAACTTCTTGATTTCACAATGTGATCCGTATTAGTGCAAAACCATATCAAACCTAATGATGGTCATGAGATTGAAACTATAACGTAAGTAAACGAAGTATAATGTTATGTAGACAGTACTCTGGCATTCGTTAGTTGGTTCCTGGATCGATCCAACAGAATATCGTATTGGTGATTATTGATTAGAACACAAACGTATAGAGAAGAATAGAAGGACTGAGCAAAGAAAAATGAATTCTAAGCTTCCTATTTATAGGTAAGGAATACTTCGTACCCTATATAGAACCTTCCTCAAATAAACCTTCCCCAGATAAATCTTTCTCAGATAAACCTTTCCTAGATAAATCTTCCTCAGATAAACCTTCCCTGGATAAATCTTCCTTAGATATTACTTTCTTATGTATTACCTACCACATATTTACATATTTAGATGTTATCTACCTCATGTATATGTATTTGGATGTGAAGTTATTAAACTTACTTAACTGATTAATCAACTTACTTAGCTTACTTAAATGCTATGTTTACTTAACCACTAAGTATTCTTATTTACGAAGTTTTCTTAGTTACTAAGTTTTCTGGTTCAGAATTCATCGCACACACTAGGGGTTTTGATTACGGTATCGTCAGAAATATTTTTGAGGGTTCTTAGATCGGCGAGTTCACAGTTTTCTTTAACGTAAAACACGTAAGTGTTTAGTTTAAAGACATGTCAATAATAAACTCGATGCTAAAGTGACTATTATGTTTGTTGTGCCCTCATCAATGTCTATCAGCATTGGTCATGTGTTTAAGGTCCTTACCCGTCCTCCTAAGTATGGTGTGAGGTTTATCAAGCCTAATAGCGCTATCAACTTATACACGTAGCCTCCAAGGCAACTAGTTTGGTAGTAAGTAGGGACTTTCGTGGGAGAGTTTGAGTTTATTAACTAACATCAACATTTATAAAATGTATTCTTCCAAGGAATATAGTTTGTCCCCCCAGGATGCATGCTTGTGAAAGAGTAGTGCACTCACCTTGTAGGACTTTAGCTCTTGATTTAATAGACCTCTTGATTCTAAACCTTATGATACTAAGCTTCTTATTTAAGCGTAGGCTTATTGTTTTGAATCTTCTGATAATTAAGCATCTAGTTTATCAAAAATTAATCCTTTTGATTCTAACCCCTTATTTCATAGACTGAAATCCATATTAAGTATAAACCCAATTCAACTTTAACGATAATCACGAAATCAAAACCTCAACAGAGATGAAAAAGTTTAGCCGTATTTAGGCAGCACTTAAACAAACATCGATTTGTTCATAGATCGATCGGATAGGGTATCGTTTTGGTGATTAGGGTTTCATACATGAGAATTTAGAGAAACAGAGTTACGAGAGATCAGAGGATCGATTCGGAAGACGAAAATAAGGAAGTGGATCTGTCCCAGACCTGGTCCTCATATAGGCCAGGTGGACCTCTCCCACGCGTCACGGGAGACACCATGTCTCCTCCCAGTGGTGCTGGGGAAGGTCGGCCTGGTCTAGGTCTGCCACATGTCCTATGTAGGTTTGACACGTGTCGGGCCGTGGTGACACGTGCCCTCGGCCTCATTTTTATACAATCGCGTGTTTTTTTCGATTTTCATGCCGCTTCTTATCGTGTATGATCTGGTCTTGATCCCAAATGCTGTGGTTTTTAATAGCGAGTTTAACAAGGGAACTTTTTTGCGGGTTGGTTTATTCATCGCCAAGTTTTCTTAACTGCTAAGTTTTACAAGTTTTGTCGCGTGCACTTGGGGTTTTGATTACGGGTTGTCATCGGGATTATTTTCAAGGGTTGTTACAATCTCCCCATCCTGTTTACCATCTCGTCCTCAAGATTTGCTAAAATAAGTATGGGTATTTACGTCTTATGTTTGATTCCAATTCCGAAGTATATTCTTGTCCTTGTTTTAAATCCTACTTCACTTTGACCAGAACTAATCTCGTATGCTCTAGGATTCTCATGTTTGACCTGGAAAGGACTTTCAATGAACTTTACCTCTATAACTTAAAGAGTTATGATAAGTTCTGCATTTCCTTAAGTTTGTATACATGTAATGTATACTAGTCATTTCTTTTGGAAACTTTAGTTGATAAGCTACTGGTCCGATTTCGACTAGTTTAACAAACCTTGAACTTAACTTTCCTTTCTTATGAATCAGACTACTCCTTTCCATGGAGGAACTTTTACTAGCATTCTTTCACCGATTTGAAATTCTAGCTATTTGCAGATCTCATGGACTAATGGTAGTCTTTTTCTCCTATTTATGCCTAACATATTAGATGGCACTTTTATCCATAAAGTGCTTTAATTGAGGCAACATTAATACTAGTATGATGACTATTTGTTTATTCGAGACTTCTTATAAGTGGTAAGTGATCGTCCTACTTCTACCAATATGTATTACACATGCACTTAGTATTGTTCTTTCATCTTGCTCATTATATGTTGTACATAGATTCGGTCGAATTTCCTTGACTTATGAAAACTTTCTAGAAACGACAAGTGAAATGACTATCTGGATCTGATACAATGGATATGGAGGACTCTATGTGACGACACTATTTCGTCCTCATAAAACTTAACTAAAAGTTTCCTTCATCGGTAGGGAATTTGTTGACTTAGTTAGTCGATCCACAATCACCCAGTTTGTGTCGTTACTTGTTCTTATCTTGAAAATTTTGGTAAGAATATCCTTTTTGTTATCAATCCCATTTCCATAATGGCATTTCTAATCGTTGAAGTAAACTTAAAGGTTTCTAACGCTCTGTTTTAACTTGCCAACAAGTTAAAGACTTAGAGACGTAACTAGCCATATCCTTTTTCATTCCTATCTACTAGTAATTCTTCTTCAAACCTTGATACATCTAATCACTTCTGGGATGCATCATATACTTAAATTTATGAGCTATTTCGAGAATCCTTTCTCGTAGGTTTCCTTCAATAAGTACTCAAAATATTTTTCCTTTATGGAATCTCCAAATTCTATCTGTTCCTTTTTCTAATTCCTTCATTGTTCCTTTTAATCTTTTCAGCATCTTACTTAATTGCTTTTTCTTGGGTACTCTTTTATTAATCCATTAAATCTATCTGTAGATTTTAATCTGAGAGTATGTGCTCATTTTATCTGTTCATGATGCTTATGATAAAAGCATTAGCTACTACTATATTATCTTTACCTTAGTGATATTGAATTTCACAATCGTAGTTACATAGAAATTTCATCCAATGTTTTTTGTCTCATGTTTATGATTATGATTAAAGCATTAGCTACTATTATATTAGCTTTACCTTAGTGATATTGAATTTCACAATCGTAGTTACATAGAAATTTCATCCAGCGTTTTTGTCTCATGTTTAGCTCCTAACTTGCGTCAAAGATCCCCAGATTCTAATGTTAAATGTGGGTGTTATCAAATGATAAAGATCACAAAAGGTCTAAGGGTAATGTCATACTAATGAACCGTCATAACATAAATAGGTAACGCCTGAAATCGTATTATAATGTTGTGTGTGTGACAATATGCAATCAATGCATATGTACATGCTGAATGTATAGTGTATACGATAATAAAAGACGAACCTTGCAATCTGGATGCGAGTGTCATGGTCTCTTTCGGAACTGATTCGGTTATAGTCTAGTTTTACAAAACTTTTAAAACCTAGTTCACTATAACCAGTGGCTCTCATACCAAACTGTCACACTCCCAAATTACCACTTGCGAAGTTTCTGCGAGCCGTGTGACGTACCAGGATCTAGCCATTAATCATGTCGAACTAATAGTAAATAATATAAAACAAAGTCATCATGTCCAACATGAATAGTGAATTTTAAATTAAATGTTTGAAACATAGTATGTGTTCAAAGGAAGCAAACGTAAGGGTTTCAAACAATCAAAACCAATATGTTTTTAAAACGCAAAATATTAAATGTTTGTAACGCATAACACACCCCATGACACTACTAGATTCTAAAACTACAAGTTTCCAAGCAATTTGTATCTAATGACCTTGAAGCATGAAGAAAAAGTGTATGAGCGATAAAGCCGGCTGTTACACCTTAAAATTCCATGTGCGGGGTAATACCGCAAGATGTGCGACTGACCAGGATCATGCCACCAATCATATTGATCAATAAAAATAAAGTAAATTCATCACACCAATACCATCAGTGACTAGAAGTTAAAGTTAAAAAGCACATTAAAGTTAACAGCAGAAGCATAAAGTTTAATAGTCCAACAATAGTTTAAAAGTTCAAGGACATTATTAGGAACCCAATAAAGGTTCAACGCAACCACTGTCAGACCCGTTCATAGCGGAAGCGCGGTGTGTGAATTTGATTAGTTTTCATCGCATACGAAATAAGTAAACAACTATATGAAATAAAAGCATGCACGATGTTCATCCATTCACGACAAATAAACATTACAAGCCACAAATTGTTTGTAATAAAAGACGTCATCAGTAATTTAAAGTTTACAAAAGGCTTGTTCAAAATAACTTTTTAAAACATTAAGGCTTTGCATCCTATATTCCGTTCGAAGACGGAATATACAGAACAAAGTCTTCAAAATAAGGATGACATGTGGCCACACAAGGACCCATGAGTGGGGCTCACCACACCCGGTAGATCTACTACTCTTGTTCGTCGTTCTTATAAAAGATTAATGGCACTTAAGAGACACCCTATTGTAGGTAGGGTGGTGACTGGGGTGGTAAAGGTCTGCCATGGACATATGGGAGGTGACTAAAATGGTTGGCACGAAGATCCATCTCCATGACATTATGCTGGGATGTATGAGGGAGGGGTCTCAATGAATAAAGACTGCTAGGCCATGGGGTGTCGATAGGAGGAGCAGGTATGTTGGCAGGTGTGTCCGTGGTATGAGGAGGGGCAGGGATATCAGGAGTGTGTCATGAGATAGGAGTAGCTGGTGGGGTAGTAGTGGTTGTAGGGATCGGTGTAGGAAAAGGGGTGGCAATGGGAATGGTATCAAAACTGCTATCGGTGGCATCCACCCGCAGCCCAGCGCGGCGGATGGCTGATGAAGAAGCGTGATCACTCGTGTCTGATGAAGATGAAGATATGTCCATGACCGACACAATAGGGGATGACACATCCAAGATGGCGGTGTCAATAACCTCTCGATCACCTAGATCGTCATCTAGGTGATCCACATGGAAGACGGGGACTCCGTCCTTGTCGTCGGACAACTTAATAATAGGTGGGACAAAAGCAAGAGGGATCACATCGATGGGTATGATCTCCACGAGATGCTCACAATCGAGGTGGCCAATAATAACGATATCATGGAGCGGGAGTGGTGCAGCTAAAACATCGTCCTCCATGGGGATGTCATCCATGATAGAGTCGAGCGGTGCAAGTGGCTGAAAGTCCTCTAAGTCCTCATTGTCGGACTCAATGTCGTGAGCCTTGGAGGACATGATCTCAATCACATGTGGATACCCGTCATCTAATGCAACCTCCATTGGGTCAACATCATCGTATATGCCACTACTAGCAGAAGAAGCCATCGTACCCTGGAAAAATAATTCGTACAACATGTGTTATATATATATATCAATAAATAATATCAAAACTTATTATATATTTATAAGCACGCATTCATATAAAGTGTAATCACATTGGTTTGTCCGAATCAATCTAGTTTTACAAGTCTATCCCATATAGGCCATGCCCCAAATAATTGTGACACCCTGGTCGTAGCGGAAGCGCAAATGTTTGACTATGAGGTAACCATTGCATCCAAATATGTAAACAACTGTAAATCAACAACGATGCCATGCCTATAATAACTTGCAACCGATGTTTACAAGTTTCCAAAAGTGAAACCATTGGTTTCGAAATAATTTCACATTGTCATCAAATATATGGTTTGAAATACATTACATCATAATGAAAGATTGTTTTCATCGTAAAAGCATGTTGAGATTTTGACTCCTATATACCCATACGAGGTTGGGATACAAGAGACAAATCCTCTAAAAGATTGCATTCGATGTCATGCCATTTCCCATATCCCGGAATGTATCACCAGCTCATGTCTTGTGTCTTTAAATACATGTAATTTTAAAAGCATGTTTTCGTATAAAAATGTCATCCTTGAAATCCAGTAATGAAATCCGAGTATGTTATTAGCATCATGGCATTCTGTGGATCTATCAAAGTGTTGCGAGTACCCTTACATATATGTGCCATAAGTAAGTAATCAACCCGAGACAACTCTGACATCATTGGGATCACAAAAGCACTCCTAACCGGTTCTCATACCAGTAGTGGAGCGTGTCTCAAACTCGATAGATCTACACCTTTTACACCTTGGTCACTACGTGATTAATGGTCACCATTGTCATCATCCTACTTATGCACAAATGATCCTGTTATCAACTGAACCCGTAGCTAACATACTATTTGTTATGACACATATTTCACCTCGATAGTTTGTAAAACAAAACTGTGAAATCAATGAAATGAGGGACATGAACTCACAGTTTCGTGTTTCATACGTCGTACTACTCACAGTGGGTGTCCGTACACGTGTATAACCTACATGTGTATCGAGTTTATTATACACCTAGGCCTCGATGGACCTTGTACTTGTTATTCATCTTGAATTCTTGTTATGTATTTCATTGTTATGATAGAACAACTTTTAGTGTTATGGTAGTGTTGGTAGTTTGTTTGTTCGATTAATATTGTTATACATATTTTCATATATATATATTTATATATATATTATATATATATGTATATATATATTGTTGTTTTCAGATCGTGTGTGAACTTGGCCTTACCCTTCACATGTCCTCGTGCCTTGCATGCGTGTCATTGGGCCTTGCCCATGTTATCCATGCCATTGGGTCTGGCCCATGTTTTCATGTCATTGGGCCTAGCCCATGTTTTCATGTCATTGGGCTTAACCCATGTTTTCTTGTCATTAGGCCTAGCCCATGTTCTCTTCTCATTGGGCCTTGCCCATGTTTTTATATCTTTGGGCCTAGCCCATGTAATTTATATGTTTTTGGGCTTTGTCCATATAGTTTATACAATTGGCCTTGCCCATATATTTTATCCTTTTAGGCCTTGCCCATGTTGTTTATAAATTGGGCCTAGCCCAAATGTACTTACAAGCCCATTTTTATAAGTCTTATACTTATAGATTTTCACTAATATTAGTGTATAAATATACATGTCTTAGACTTTTATATTTTCAACTTTCCGGATTTTGATTTCGATAACATATATTTATGTTAAGTGTCTAACGTATATATTTTAGACTTGTCGTCGTCGTCGTTCAATACACGCTTTTTCTCATCGCAAATCGCTCGTCGTCGTAATAGCTTTTTATCGGCCATTTATTCTTTGGTCGTCAACGCGACGGTGTATTTGTGAACGTTCACCCATCGTCCGCATTGCTTCGTTTGTCTGTTTATTGTTTCGACGCATTGTGAGAATATATTGGCTTATGTCACCAACACTTGGTATTATTTTCAAGTGGTTGTATTTTTTTGTATGATTGGGTATTTTTATTGTGAATACCCTAGGCTTCTAAATACATACACATACTATGCACATATGTATTTATACAACTTTCTTTTTGACAAAATATGCATACATATTTTTATTTTCCCAAGTATGTATGTATATATATTTATAAGAGTTACTTATTTTCTTTGTAAAAATATATATAAACTTGTTGATTACATGGGTATTTAGGGTTTAATCGTTGTCATCAAAGCTTACTTAATGACGATTTAAGTAACTAATCGCGTTTATTCCCGCTAAATACCCCTTTAATCATGTCTAAGTTGCGATTAGATTTTTAGAAAATTTTGCCATAGTTTCCCCTAAACTATGGCATTTTCCACGTTTTAAAATCTATTTAAGTTCATAATCAAGATCAACAATCCATCACATATCTTCCTAATATTTATTTTACAACATTAATGTATCATCATCCATGACTTTTTTAGTGTTAAAAATCCTATTAAAACATGATGATATTTTCAATATTTATTAGCACTTTTAAATCACCACATTGTTATATCATCTAAATCAAGTCCATCACTTTAAATCTTTTGATTTCTATACTTTTTAAGATGGTTATAACTTAAATACTAGTGTTTATTTCTTATAAAAAATCATTCATGTGTAGTAAAGTTATCTTTAAGTTGTAGGAATCTTCATGGACGATGTAGTTGATGATCTTGTTTAGATTTAAACATTATCATGTTAAATCTTCATATTCATACTTATCACACAAGAGCATCTAACTTTTATACCCTACTTTAATATAAACAACATAAACATGCTAACTAACTACCATACAAACACATAATCAACACAAAATATGTCACATCCCGACAAAACCATCAGAGTTGGGTGTGAACTAAACTGGTATCTTCATTGCACAGCGGAAGTAATGTGAGTGCTAATACTTCTAATAACTGAACGCCTGCTAACTACTCGAATCCCAATGAGTTCCACTATTCCACCGTGGTATACTTGTAATCATAACCTGAGAAAGAACATGCGAAAATTCAACATAAAGTTGGCGAGTTCATAGTTTGTTTATTTTTGTTTCAAATGAGTTATAAAACATTTGAAAGTCTTGCATTCGAAAAACAGGTTTGTGGGATCATGGTATCCCAAAGCATTTAAAATGTCATATCTGTATAACAGTATTGAAATGTTTTCCATGTTGTTTGCAAATCCATGCATATAACTGTTATGTTTATAAACCGGTGATAAAATGTTTTCTGTTATCTTTGTAAACCGGTGTTGAAATGTTTTCTGTCATGATTGTAAACCAGTATTGAAATCACAGTATGTAGTATTCCTATGGAACCTAATGATCTGTCAGTGTGTAGCTAATACACTGACCTATGTGCCATAAGTAAGTAAATAACCAAACCGAGACAACTTTGTCATAAATAGGGATCACAAAAGCACTCCTAACCGGTTAACATACCAGGAGTGGAGCGTGTCTCAAACTCGATAGATCTATACCTTTTCCACCTTGGTCACTACGTGATTAGTGGTTACCAATTATCATAATCCTACTTACGCATAGTGATCTGTTATAACCTAATCCCAGAGCTACATACCAATTGTCATAAATCTGTGTTCTTGGGCCTAGCCCATGTTTTATTGTCATTGGGCCTAGCCCATGTTTCCTTGTCATTAGGCCTAGCCCATGTTTTCTATATCTTTGGGCCTAGCCCATGTTATAAATAAAATTGGGGCCTCGCCCCTAGGTGTGACTCTGACAATCCCGTCACTAGTCATAAAACGCATGCGTGTTTCGAAAAGCTTTGTATAACTATGAAAACCGGTAAGTTTAGCATAAATCTTTCGTAAACCATTTGAGTTTATTGAAATCTGTTTGCAACATGGTTTAGAAATATATGATTTTCATTAATTGAAACATTGTGTACTTTTGCAAAACTTGCATGTCTTTCCACCCCCAAAACTTGCATGATTTTCATTAATATGATTTTCATTATATTCGTGTTATACGATCTCCAAATTCGTTCGTTTGAAATAACGCGCACCTTGTATTCGTCTTGTAAAAGTTTGGCGTTTCGAAATAAGTATAAACAATATAATTATTTTTATAATAACTTATCGAGGTTTGAAATCTAGTTTCCGAATTCGGCGTTTGAATTAAACATAAATAATTATTATTTATCTTGTAGTCGGTTGCCGAACGTTTGTCATTTTGAAATCGCGCTCGTTGAAAGGTTGTCGGATCGAGATTTGAACATTTTAATTAGCGTCTACAAAATAAATATATATACTTATATTTATTTTATAACAATCGTTTGAACATTGGACGTTTTATCCTTGAAATATAACGTGTTTCGTTTTACGGATTTTACGAAAATCGGACAGAGTTTCCTCTGTTTTTGGACGGTCCCGACAATACTAGTTGTCGATTTATTTATCAAAACACAACCTGCAATGTACGCAAACAATATATATAATTTTATCGACGTTTTCGAATATCAAGTTTCGTCGATTATAATTTCCGATTTATTTTATTTGTATATATATTGTAACGTCGCGTTGGTTTGGTTTTAACTCATAATTATCCGCGAGTAGTCTACGTCGACTTAATTGTTATTTTTAACTCTTTAACGTTGTCGAATTGTTAACGGGTCGGTTGTGAGCTCGGTTGACTCTCGCGTTGACTCAACGACCGACAGTTGACCAAATTTGACCAGGTTTGACTCGGACCGGGTTTGACCCGTTTACTTTTGTTGACCGCACCAAACCGAACACCAAACATGAAACAAACAGTGTCAAAACTGAAACGAGACAAATCCAAATACCCAAAACTTTATTCGAACCTCAAAACCAAAACCTGAGCCGGGATCTGAACCAGGTTGAATTGAGTCGAACCCGAAACCTGAACCGGAGACGCGCTGAACCGGAAACATGTTGACTGTTCTGATCGAGTCGAACCGAACACATCTTGAAATATGAATTAAGATCTGAACCGAATCCGAACCGCGACTGAACCCGAACCTGTTGAATCGAACCAAGATCTGAGCCACCCAAATTGTCCACCACCGCCGCCGCTGGCTGCCGTCGTCTAGCCAAAAAACTCGCAGCCACCGACGAAACCACCACTACCGTTGCCGCTGACACCGGCGGTTGCCATCATCGTAAATGCTGCCGTCGGCGGTACCTTGACCCAAACCCGAAAACAATCCACCAACGTAATCATCGTCTCCGGTGGTGACACCCAAACCGACAACAGTCGCCGCCACTCTCTCCGCCGATTCTCTCCCTCTCTCTACCCGATGTGACATCCCGGCTTTTCAGTTATCTTTAACGCGCTACTTCACGGTTATTCATTCCTACGCTAATTTAATTCGAAGAATTAAATTACACGCTCGCAATAACTACGCTAACTTTGTGAATTCATTGGGTGAATTATGTGCTATGCGTTATTAGACGTTTGTAGAATTATTATATCACGTTTTGATTTACGTTTGTAGAATTATTATATCACGTTTTGATTTCGCGATTATTAGTTATAAAAATAAAAATAAATAATAAGTAAATAGCCGAACCGAACCGAGCCGTGAAACGTGTTGACCTCACCTCCTTGTGGCCCAAGGAACTGACCTAAACTTGAGGCCCAAGCTAATGACCCAAACCGCCCCCCTTGCGGTCGCACGCCCCCCCCACCCCCTTTCTCCTTTTCTTTTTCCCTTGTGCTATATATACAAGTATGCATGAGTTAAGTTTTAAAAAAAAACAACAAGGAACCCTAGCTCCAAGAAAAGCCGACGCCAGCCCCCCCCCACTCTCGATCGCACAAGCCTCCAACCCCGGATTGATTCCAATCTTGTCCCGGTTCGCTAATCTTCATCGTTTCAAGGTTAGGGTTTTAATTGTTTTACAAATCACATTAGGGTTTGTAATCTTGATCATGATTATATGTATTGTTAGGATCATTGATATAAAAAGTGTTATGATTTGTGATTAGTTCGGTTAGTTGTGCAAGTTTTTGCGATTGTGATCTTAGGATGAATACAAAAATCATAGGCTGTGTTTTAGCGATAAAAATCATATTATAGGATTAGGGTTTGCATGAATATTGATGTACATGATGATATGTGACCAATAAACCTGTTCTTGATCATTATTATTTAGCGTCTTGATCGTTTAAGCGTGTTCTATTGCGATAAAAGTCGAAAACAGGTTGCTGAATAGCATTTACAGCCAACTTCAATTGGCTGTAACCTGATCATTATTTATTGAAAAGTAGATTTTATGAAGCCTAAAACGTGTATTTTTGAAAAACGCTTCTAATGGCACCGGATTCATATTTTTCTGAGGTCGTTTGCTATTTTTAAGTGGTCATTTAAGTGCAGCAGCTGAAGCTGCGTAAATTCTGAAAATTTGCTAGTTGTTTATCGAGTCGGATCTCATAATCTGTAGAGGGTTGGGTCACGAAATTTGTACAGTAACTGGAGACGGAAATTTTCGGAAAACTCCCAGTGGAATTTTGTTAATTGGACGAATGATGATTTTTAAATAATTTTTCCCGTGGACTGCAGTCAGAAACGAATCTGACTGCAGCCTAGTATATAAATGTTTATAAATAATTAGTAAAGTTTTAGGACTTGAAAAGTTTACATAAAATTCTACAGTTTAGTTGACATCTCCTGTAAAGAAATTGGAATTTTTAGAACGTTGGAACTATTTTATAAAAATCCTCGAAAACAGCCTAGTTATGAGCGTACAAGCTGAAACATGATAACTTGCGTATGTGTGTACCAAAGTGTTGTATGAGTTGATTTGTGTTTATGACAAGTTGGTTTGATCACTATTTTGGTATGATGATACTTTGCATGCATGATTGTGTTTTCGAATTTGTTATTATGTGTGCCGCATTGTGTGTTAGTTATGCGTAGGGTTTGTATCAATGTGTTCACACACTAACTTTAAATCGATTGACATATTAGGACGCAATTAGTGGTCCCATCATTTGATACTTCTGTGTTACACTAACCGAGCAATTAAAGGTGAGTTCACGGCCCCTATTTTATCCGGTTTTAAACAACAGGGGGAGAAACATGTATACATTCTATAACTCTATCTTTTTACGTTATGCGAAATTAACGTCGTTAATCTACTCAGTAACTAAGTTAATGTTAATGTACGTTATGGTCACTAAGCAGCTATATCACGGAAGTCCTCGACAAACTCTCAGATCGTTAGTATTGGGTTAGATAGTGGGGAAATTATAAGTAGTACTACTGGGCCCGACAAGCCCCACCCGAGCTAGTCGCGCTAGCCGACCGGGTGTGGTCAACGGGTGATTAATTTGGCCTAACTTTCGCCATGGTCAGTGATAGGCCTGGCAACACGGAGGCACAACAGTCAGCTTCGATCGCGAACACTTATGTGACGTAACTTTAGGCTCGCTACCTACATGTTAACATTGAACTTAATTACGAACCAATATTATTATTTTGGGTTTAGGAATAATGGAATCAACATTATTATTCCGGGTTAGGAATAATGGAACCAACATTATTATTCCGGGTTAGAGATAATGGAACTATATCGTTATCCCGGGTTAGGGATAACAGGGGAAACAAACTTTTAACGGAACTTGTGAACTTATAAAAACCTGTGAACTCACTCTTCTTTAATGTTGACACTTGTTTCTTTACATGTCTCTCAGGACGCTAGGAGCGCTAGGTGCACTCACTTGCATTGATCAAGACATTTTTTTATCGAGTCTCATTTACAAATATTGTTTTGGGAATTTTGGTTTTGGCGTTTATGTTGACGCCCGTTACTTAACTTTACTTTAATGCTTCCACACAACTTAGAAACTAATGTTTTTGGAAAACGTTTAAATAAATCATATAGAGTCGTTCGATATTACTAGTGTCTCAGATTCTGGTTTGTTCACACGCCTCGTGGTAAAACTACGCAAGTGGAAATTGAGGGTGTGACAGATTGGTATCAGAGCCTCTAGCTATAGAGAACCAGGTTTGCATTAATAGTAGACCTAAACTATAGCTGTTACACGACACTAGACTTAGTTGGCACCGAATTGTGATATCTTGTTATGTGTTATACTACAACTGTTTTATGTAAGATAATAATGTATATTGTGATGCACGCAACTCGTAACTAACTACACAACCCAACAGGCAATGTCATCATCATCATCCGACAAACCTCTACAAACAAGGGCTCCAGGGAAGGCACCCATGGTCGAACCCTCACCACCTCATGGCGTGGAGACACGCTCAGCTGCTAGGAAAAGACTCGCTCTAGGAGAGGAGTCGTCCTCCCGTCCGACCACCGCTATGCCGGTCGAACCGGTCAATTCGTTAGAAGTAGGGGACGACCTACATAGGGATATGTTAAAAAAACAACAGGAACAACTAGAGAGAATGCAGGAGACTATAGAAGCACAAGGATGGATGATACGTCAACTAACTGGTAAAACTGGAAGGCTCGAGGAAGAGCAACATGAGAATAGGAAAGCTCGAAACATTTTAGCTAAGGATCTTCGTGCAGAGTAGATGAGGGCTGACTGGCTCGAAGACAGAGTTCTTGAGTCCAGTTGGAGGATTCAAGAACTGGAGCAAAATCAAGCACCTGCCCTAGTACCCGCCCCAGCACCGGCCCCTCCAGCGCCAGTAGAGGAAGAAGAGGAGGATCCAGAGGAAGACCCGGAGGAGGATCTGGAGGAAGACCCGGAGGAGGATCCGGAGGAAGAGGAGCCGGAACAGGAACCGGCTGTTGAAGCTGAAAACGCCGCAGAGGATGACGGCAACGATAGCAACTTGGGAGATGGAGACGTAGAAGACTGACTCGTCTCGCCAATTCCCGCTTTGTTTTCTTTAGTTTGTTCATTTTCCACTTAAGTTTGAACTTGAAACTTTATAATTAAACTGAGATGTTTGGTTGGTACTTTGTGAGACATTGCAATTTATTTAATCGAATGTTCCTTTTTATTGTTTAATTTGTTGCGTTGACGTAACTTGTGTGATGATTGAAGTGTTGAAATATGATAACTATATTGGATATATATACTTATCGGTGTGTGTTTGTGTTGTCTTGCAAAGATCTGAAATGGCAACTGGACGTCGCGGAAACCTCAACATGACCCCTGAAGAATTAGCCTCAATGATCCAAGAACACGTGAATGCTGCTCTGGCAGTTGTTCAAAACCCACCAGCAGGAGGGGGTCTTAACCCCTACAAGATATTCCTCGATGCGAAACCGAGCAAATTCACAGGTGTAGAAGGACCCATAGGACTGGTCCGGTGGATTGAAAAGTCTGAATCGGTGTTCGAGATGTGCAATTGCCTTGAGGCCAATAAGGTCAAGTATGCTGCCTCAACACTGGAAGATGGGGCATTAACCTGGTAGAACGCACAAGTCCAAACACGTGGACTTATTGCTGCGAACGCAATGGCTTGGGCCGAGTTTAAGGCCCTAATCAAACAGGAGTCCTGTCCGCGGGACAGAGTTCAGCAGTTGAGCAAGCGTTATGGAACCACAAGATGGTAGGATCTGAAATTGAAGCGTACACGGCGAAACATCATGATCTGGTGTTCCTATGTCCCGACCTGGCTAACACCGTTAAAAAAACGACTTGAGTTTTATCTTGGGGGTCTGGTCCTTGATATCCAGGGCATGGTAATGTCTAGCAACCCTGCGACGGAACATCAAGCGATCAGGTTGGCACACAAACTCACCGATAAGGCGGTGGAACAAAGGAAGTTGCCATCTCGGGGTGCAACTGAAGTTGCCCTGATAATAAAAGAAAATTTGAAGACTCACCTGCTCGACAGTCTTCGTCAGCCTAGCCACAACAAGGAAACCAGAAACGGTTCAACAATTTCAACAATAATCGGGGTCACAATAATCAGTCCGCCAACAACACCCAGAACACAAGCGGCTATGTGGGTCGAAAGCCGCAATGGAATCGTTGTAACCTCCATCATCACGGCCCATGTGCCGGAAATCGCTGCCAACGATGTGGTAAAACGGGACATGCGGCAAAGGATTGTCGCGGGGAAATCGTGTCTCGACAAAATCAAAATCAGCACCAGGTTCAACAGCAAGGTATTAACCGGGGTGCTATCAGTGCGGTAGCACTACCCATTTCAAGCGAGACTGTCCGCAACTTCGCAACAACTACAACAATGGTGGGAATAACAACAACAACAACAACCCCAACAACAACAACAACAATAACAACAATGGAAATGGTGGCACAGGAGGTGCCAAAGGTCGTGCGTTCACGCTAGTCCGCGAAGAAGCCAGAAACGACTCGAACGTGGTCACCGGTAAGTTTCCCCTTAACGATCATTTTGCTACTGTACTTTTTGATACGGGTGCGGATAGGAGTTTTATATCTGAGTCTTTTAGGAAGAACCTAAATCTCACGCCTAAACCCCTAGAGACCCCTTACGTCATAGAACTAGCCGATGGTAAATCTGTAGATGTGACCCATTTAGTAATCGGCTGTCAACTTAAACTCGCGGGCCATACCTTTACCATTGATCTGATGACAACTACCCTAGGTAGTTTTGACGTGGTAGCCGGAATGGACTGGCTATCCGACGTCCGAGCTGAAGTTCTCTGTTTCGAGAAAGCTATCCGTATTTCGCTCTCTGACAACGAAGTCTTGATGGTGAAAGGCGAGAAGGCAGACGCCGTCACAAACATCATCTCTTACATGCAAGCTCAGAAGTATCTTCGGAGGAAGAACTCCTTCGCTTTGCTCGCACTGGTCACCGAGCAGCCTAAGGACGAGAAGTGGATTGAAGATATTCCCGTCGTCCGTGACTTTTCCGGTGTATTTCCAGAGGAGTTACCTGGTCTTCCACCACATCGACAAGTGGAGTTTGAAATCGAATTGGCGAACCATGCAACTCCTATCGCCAAGGCCCCGTACCACCTAGCTCCAGCAGAGCTGTCTACCCAACTTCAGGAATTGTTGGAAAAAGGATTTATCCGACCCAGTACTTAGCCATGGGGAGCTCCGGTCCTTTTTGTCAAGAAGAAGGATGGGACCTTCCGCATGTGCATCGACTACAGGGAACTCAATAAGGTTACCGTCAAGAACCGATACCCATTACCTCGCATCGACGATCTCTTCGACCAGCTTCAAGGGTCAAGCTACTACTCCAAGATTGATCTACGGTCCGGTTATCACCAGTTACGCGTCAGCAATGAGGATATCTCTAAGACGGCATTTCGTACTCGGTATGGCCATTATGAGTTTTTGGTCATGCCCTTCGGTCTCACCAACACACCCGCGGTGTTCATGGACCTCATGAACCGCGTGTGTAAGCCATATCTCGACAAGTTTGTCATCGTGTTCATCGATGATATACTCATCTACTCTAAGGGTGAAGAAGAACATGCTGAACATCTACGATTATTGCTGGATTACTTCAACAGGAGAAACTATATGTCAAGCTTTCAAAGTGTGTTTCTGGATTTGGGAAGTTCAGTTCCTCGGGCATATCGTAAATGAAAAGGGTATACACGTTAATCCCGCCAAGATCGATGCTATCAAGAACTGGGAAGCACCCAGGATACCGACAGAGATCCGCCAATTTTTGGGTTTGGCTGGTTACTACAGACGTTTCATCGAGGGATTTTCAAAGATCGCACAACCGCTTACCACTCTCACCCAGAAAGGCACTAAGTATGCTTGGGGTGACAAGCAGGAAGCAGCATTTCAATTGCTGAAGCAGAAAATTTGCAGTGCACCCATTTTGTCCTTGCCGGAAGGGACATATGATTTTGTGGTATATTGTGACGCTTCCATTCAGGGATAGGGATGCGTACTCATGCAACGTGATAAGGTCATTGCGTATGCGTCCCGACAGTTGAAGGTTCAGGAGAAAAACTACACAACACATGACTTGGAATTGGGAGCAATTGTGTTTGCACTTAAGATTTGGAGACACTATCTATATGGAACAAAGTGCACAATCTACACGGATCACAAGAGCCTCCAGCATATCTTTGACCAGAAGGAGTTGAACATGCGACAGCGTCGCTGGGTCGAACTCCTGAACGATTATGAATGTGCCATTCGGTATCACCCGGGTAAAGCTAACGTGGTAGCTGATGCCCTCAGTAGGAAGGAGCACTTGAAACCTCGTCGGGTACGAGCACTACAGTTCACCATTCATTCGAGGTTACCCGAACAGATACGCGATGCACAGCTAGAAGCAGTTAAGGAAGAAAACATCAAGGCCGAATCTGTGGGAAAGATGGAACGCGATTGGGAAGTAAAACCCAATGGTGCCTGGTATTTCATGAATCGTATATGGGTACCTCTCTACAGAGACCTCAGAAGGCTAGTTATGGACGAAGCTCACAAATCCCGATACTATGTCCATCCTGGTTCGGACAAGATGTATCAAGACCTTAAAGCCGCGTACTGGTGGCCTAACATGAAAGCAGATATAGCCACCTACGTGAGCAAGTGTTTGACTTGTGCGAAAGTCAAGGTGGAATACCAGAAGCCATCAGGGCTACGTCAACAACCTAAGATCCCAGTGTGGAAATGGGATCAGATCTCGATGGACTTTATCACTAAACTCCCGCGAACTCCGGGTGGTTACGATACCATCTGGGTAATCATGGATCGTTTAACTAAGTCCGCACACTTCCTAGCGATCAAGGAAACAGATAAGATGGATAAGTTGACTTGCATCTACATTAAGGAAGTAGTTTCTCGGCACGGAGTACCAACGTCCATCGTCTCAGACAGAGATGCTCGTTTCACGTCCAACTTTTGGCAGTCACTTCAGAAAGCGTTGGGTACACGCTTAGATATGAGCACAGCTTATCACACTCAGACGGATGGCCAAAGTGAAAGGACCATTCAGAACCTTGGAAGACATGCTTAGGGCATGTGTGGTAGACTTCGGGAACAGTTGGGAAATCCATCTGCCTTTATTGGAATTCTCGTATAACAACAGTTACCATACGAGTATTCAAGTGGCACCGTTTGAAGCATTTTACAGTCGCAAATGTAGATCACCGGTCTGTTGGGTAGAAGTCGGTGACAGTCAACTGACAGGTCCTGAGTTGATACTTGAGGCTACTGAAAAGATTGTGCAAATCAGAAACCACATGGCAGCAACACGAGATCGACAGAAAAGCTACGCTGATCAACGACGCAAACCGCTCGAATTTCAAGTAGGCGACCGCGTCCTACTGAAGGTGTCACCCTGGAAGGGTGTAATCCGTTTTGGGAAACGAGGCAAACTAAACCCACGGTACGTAGGCCCATTTGTGATCTTGAAGCGTATCGGGCCAGTGGCTTATCAATTAGACCTTCCTGCCGAACTCAGTGGAGTTCACAACGTTTTTCACGTGTCAAATCTGAAGAAGTGTCTATCAGATGAGACCCTAGTCATTCCATTGGATGAGATTCAGGTGGATGAACAACTGCACTTTGTGAAACAACCTATCGAGATCATGGATCATGAGATCAAGACTCGAAGGCACAGTAAGATACCGATCGTCAAGGTTCGTTGCGATTCTAAGCGTTGACCGGAGTTCTTTCAACATGGGGATGATGTGACAGCCTGGGAATTTCTTGTACCATTGCTAACAAACTGAATCTTTGTGCGTTGCATTCTAAACAGTGTTTACTCAACTTTCGGGACGAAAATTCTTTCAACATGGGGATAATGTGACATCCCGGCTTTTCAGGTATCTTAAACGCGCTACTTCACGGTTATTCATTCCTACGCTAATTTAATTCGGAGAATTAAATTACACGCTCGCAATAACTACGCTAACTTTGTGAATTCATTCGGTGAATTATGTGCTATGTGTTATTAGACGTTTGTAGAATTATTATATCACGTTTTGATTTACGTTTGTAGAATTATTATATCACGTTTTGATTTCGCGAACCGAGTCGCGAAACGTGTCGACCTTACCTCCTTGTGGCCCAAGGAACTAACCTAAACTTGAGGCCAAAGCTAATGACCCAAACCGCCGCCCCCCCTTGCGGTCGCACGCGCCCCCCCCCCCCACCCCCACCCCCTTTCTCCTTTTCTTTTTCCCTTGTGCTATATATACAAGTATGCATGAGTTAAGTTTTTTTAAAAAAAAAACAACAAGGAACCCTAGCTCCAAGAAAAGCCGACGGCAGCCCCCCCCCTCTCTCGATCACACAAGCCTCCAACCCCGGATTGATTCCAATCTTGTCCCGGTTCGCTAATGTTCATCGTTTCAAGGTTAGGGTTTTAATTGTTTTACAAATCACATTAGGGTTTGTAATCTTATCATGATTATATGTATTGTTAGGATCATTGATATAAAAAGTGTTATGATTTGTGATTAGTTCGGTTAATTGTGCGAGTTTTTGCGATTGTGATCTTAGGATGAATACAAAAATCATAGGCTGCGTTTTAGCGATAAAATCATATTATAGGATTAGGGTTTGCATGAATATTGATGTACATGATGATATGTGACCAATAAACCTGTTCTTGATCATTATTATTTAGCGTCTTGATCGTTTAAGCGTGTTCTATTGCGATAAAAGTCGAAAACAGGTTGCTGAATAGCATTTACAGCCAACTTCAATTGGCTGTAACCTGATCATTATTTATCGAAAAGTGGATTTTCTGAAGCCTAAAACGTGTATTTTGAAAAACGCTTCTAATGGCAACGGATTCATATTTTTCTGAGGTCGTTTGCTATTTTTAAGTGGTCATTTAAGTGTAGCAGCTGAAGCTGCGTAAATTCTGAAAATTTGCTAGTTGTTTATCGATTCGGATTTCATAATCTGTAGAGGGTTGGGTCACGAAATTTGTACAGAAACTGGAGACGGAAATTTCCGGAAACTCCCACTGGAATTTTGTTAATAGGATGAACGATGATTTTTAAATAATTTTTCCCGTGGACTGCAGTCAGAAACGAATCTGACTGCAGCCTAGTATATAAATACTTATAAATAATTGGTAAGTTTTAGGACTTGAAAAGTTTACATAAAATTCTACAGTTTAGTTGACATCTCCTGTAAAGAAATTGGAATTTTTAGAAGTTGGAATATTTTATAAAAATCCTCGAAAACAGCCTAGTTATGAGCGTACAAGCTGAAACATGATAACTTGCGTATGTGTCTACCAAAGTGTTGTATGAGTTGATTTGTGTTTATGACAAGTTGGTTTGATCACTATTTTGGTATGATGATACTTTGCATGCATGATTGTGTTTTCGAATTTGTTATTATGTGTGCCGCATTGTGTGTTAGTTATGCGTAGGGTTTGTATCAGTGTGTTCACACACTAACTTTAAATCGATTGACATGTTAGGACGCAATTAGCGGTCCCATCATTTGCTACTTCTGTGTTACACTAACCGAGCAATTAAAGGTGAGTTCACGGCCCCTATTTTATCCGGTTTTAAACAAAAAGGGGAGAAACATGTATACATTCTATAACTCTATCTTTTTACGTTATGCGAAATTAACGTCGTTAAACTACTCGGTAACTAAGTTAATGTTAATGTACGTTATGGTCACTAAGCAGCTATATCACGGAAGTCCTCGACAAACTCTCGGATCGTTAGTATTGGGTTAGATAGCGGGGAAATTATAAGTAGTACTACTGGGCCCGACAAGCCCACCCGAGCTAGTCGCGCTAGCCGACCGGGTATGGTCAACGGGTGATTAGTTTGGCCTAACTTTCGCCATGGTCAGTGATAGGCCTGGCAACACGGAGGCACAACAGTCAGCTTCGATCACGAACACTTATGTGATGTAACTTTAGGCTCGCTACCTACATGATAACATTGAACTTAATTACGAACCAACATTATTATTCCGGGTTAGGAATAATGGAACCAACATTATTATTCTAGGTTAGGAATAATGGAACCAACATTATTATTCCGGGTTAGGGATAATGGAACTATATCGTTATCCCGGGTTAGGGACAACGGGGGAAACAAACTTTTAACCGAACTTGTGAACTTATAAAAACCTGTGAACTCACTCTTCTTTAGTGTTTACACTTGTTTCTTTACATGTTTCTCAGGACGCTAGGAGCGCTAGGTGCACTCACTTGCATTGATCAAGACATTTTTTTTATCGAGTCTCATTTACGAATATTGTTTTGGGATTTTTGGTTTTGGCGTTTATGTTGGCGCCCGTTACTTAAATTTACTTTAATGCTTCCGCACAACTTAGAAACTAATGCTTCCGCTAAACTTTAAAACTAAACTAAGATAATTTGAGAATAATTATGAATGGTTAAACAAATGTTTTTGGAAAACATTTAAATAAATCATATAGAGTTGTTCGATATTACTAGTGTCTCAGATTCTGGTTTGTTCACACGCCTCGCGGTAAAACTCCGCAAGTGGAAATTGAGGGTGTGACACACGATCTCTCTCTCTAACAGTCTCTCTCCTCTCTGTCTCATTATGTACGCGGGGGTGTGTGTGAATGAAGAGACAAGAGGGAGGTGAGGATGGTGTGTGGGTGTTTGCCGGAGAAGATGACCGGCTTCGTCCCCGGAGCAAA
This sequence comes from Scalesia atractyloides, assembly GCA_947069175.1. Classification (NCBI taxonomy): domain Eukaryota; kingdom Viridiplantae; phylum Streptophyta; class Magnoliopsida; order Asterales; family Asteraceae; genus Scalesia; species Scalesia atractyloides. Next base: position 72,133,176 of record CAMTDV010000023.1, read on the forward strand.
TCCGGTGACCGGATTTTGTTAGGGAGAGAGGCAGAGTTTTTATGTGAAGGGGGCTAGGGATTCTTACAAACAATGAGGGAAGATGACTTTATATATTTAGGGCTTTTAAGCGGGTTAGGCCTAAAGCCCGTTATCGTGTGTTCAAGCCCAATACGTGTCCAAAGCCCATTTTCAAAACCCGAAAGTCATGTTTTATTGCAATTTATTTATTCAGACTCGTAGATGTTTAAAATCATATCAGGGGTCTTTGTTTGACGCGTAGACCCGTCGGTTGCGTTAAAGTTGCGAATTTTGCCCTGTTTGTCGTTTCTGATCCGTTTTTCGTTCTGATTTCCACCGCGAGTATTAAAATTCAATTATGGAGCTAAATATATCATAATATATTAATGTCGAGGCGTAACTCGAGTCCGTTGCTTCCGTTTTGTTGTCGGTTCGTTCCTGTTTTCTGCGCAATTTCCGCGTTGTGCTTTGCGACGTTCAACGATCCAAATTTATCGCATAACCGTAACTGTATGATAAATACAAATATAAAATTCGTGTTTTTAGACGTTGTCAGTATTTGTTCGGCATCAGTTCACTTATGGTTCAAATTCGCGTTAATTTCTTGATTGTCGCCAGATCGCGTAACGTGAAGCAAGTAGACGTTCCTAGGCTCTCCATAGGCCTGATCGAGTAAATTTACATCTAATTACGCTAATTATAATTGTATTACTGTTTGATATGCGCTTAATTACAACCGAAAAATGCCGGTTTTCACATTCTCCCCTTGTTATAAAAATTTCGTCCTCGAAATTTTAGTTATATTATCTCCTTAGATTTTTGTCATGCGTAGATAAGTATTAATACTACCAAGGTATGTAACCATGTAATCGCATCGAGAATTGTCTGGATTATATGAATACAATGACTTACTACAACAACATGAACCCACTAGTTCAACTGAGTCTGATTTCAGAATAGATGCCAAGTGAACAAACGTAATGAAATAGTCACCAATGTGACTGAGTTTACATGGGTCATACAAATGAGAATCTCTACCATCGAAACTAGCGTTGGTTGTTGGATTGGTAAGACTTTGAAATCAACAAGCTCAACAGAATTAGAAACATGCAGATGATCTGTTAACTTTTCGAACCATAAGTTAACACTATTGAATTTGCAAGGATACACCGAATTACAACCGAAGTTAGTGTATCATTGTCTTAATAAATAGTTGCTTTAAGACCACTTTCAATGATTAGCCCAAGCTACAAGTTCATACTCCTAATCTGCATTTTTTTCAACAAAATCAAGTGGGTGGGGCCCACATGGGGGGGGGGGTTAAGTGTAAATAATATTTATGACATGTATTAATTTATTAGATATTTTAGCCATTAAATTAAGTGTTGTGATAGGGGATTGATCTTGCATCCTTAGTATATACTTAGGGTTTAGAGTGTTATTATATGGTAATTAATCCACTAGATCATTTAATATAAGTTTCGGATGATGGAAACGTCATTAGATCGTCCATCGATACAATACTCGCTAATAAACAAACTTTATTATTTAGTACCAGAAGCTTTTGTTTTCGAGCACCACAATTGTCATGGTGTCTACTTAGTGCATTTCCGACCTAAAAATATGCATAACTAGTTCGCTAGACGAATATACGACTAGGATGGCCAAGATGCCTTTCGTTCGATCCTTCGCTCGTCATCGCCACTTTTATATCCTGCCGTCAAAATTTTCCAAAAGTTGTGTTTTCGTGACCTCATGTTAGTTGAAAGGATTCTGAGTCCCAAATGAGGCTTAACTAGTTCTCTAGATGCCTGAATGAGGTTAATGACCAATAAAATGTTCGTCGATTTCTACAAACGGTCGCCTTCCGGTCGAATTGTGCACTATTTGTTGAATGACCGGAAATGATGTCTTTTGTGCATTCTTACTATTCTCACGTTGTTTAAGGATGATTAACATCATTGTATTATTATTCTGGCATCCGAAATCCACCGAATTAGTGTTGCGGACAAACCGACCTTTGTCGGCTTTTTGGTCGAAACGGATAATTTTGCAATTTAGGCGTTGTACCGGTAAGTTATGTATTTTTGTAATGGTTAATATCATACCAATGTTTTCATTTATATATGGACTCAGTTATGGCATTAGCATGCCGTTATTCCTTCTTCTGATTCGTTGTAGCGGATTTACCGACATAGTTAGTATCACCGAATTAGTGCGCCCAACACTTTCTACCAACACTTTTAGAGCATTGTTTTGGATTGCTCTGCATTGTAACGGAAACCAGTATATGTTATGATCAGATTTACTTGCCCTAATCCTTAGGATATGACGTACGACTCAGTTACGCAATTAAATTACGATAATATGCATGAGATTATGGACTAAAAATAGTGATTAGATTGTACGGAATTACCGGTTATTTGCCATTTGTCACATACTCCCCCTGTTAAAAGAATTTCGTCCTGAAATTCAGTTTGAGGCATCCTATGAAGGAGTCTTCTTAAACAGGTGGGGGTATTTTGACTTGATTTGATCTCACGTTCCCATGGGTACTCGGGACCGTGACTAGAGTTCCAGCGAACCTTCATCAGTTTTATTTGGCTTCTTCTTGTCTTTTGGACTTTGCAGTCCATGACCTCAACTGGTTCTTCGGTGAATTGTAATTTGTCATCAACATGAATCTCATCCGCTGGAATGCTAACTGTGTCATTAGTCGGACTTTTCTTCAGATTAGACACATGAAATGATGTTGTGTATATTATTGAGTTCCTCTGGTAGTTTTAGCCTGTAAGCCACTGTACCAATCTTTGCCAGAATTTCAAAAGGTCCAATATATCTCGGGTTTAGTTTTCCGCGCTTCCCGAATCTAGCTACGCCTTTCCAAGGTGAGACCTTTAGTAATACTTTGTCTCTGACCTCGAAGGATAATGGTTTGCGTCTCCGATCTGCATAGCTCTTTTGTCTATCTCGAGCCACTTTGATATGCTCACGGATCTGGAATATTTTGGCTGTGGTCTTTTCTACTAATTCAGGACCAATGAGTTGACTGTCACCGACTTCCGCCCAACATAGCAGTGATCGGCCCTTTCGTCCATATAGTGCTTCGAATGGCGCGACCTTGATGCTGGTGTGATAACTGTCATTGTAGGAAAACTCTATCAACGGTAGATGAGTATCCCAGTTTATGCCTAAATCCATCACATAGGCCCGAAGCATGTCTTCCAACGTTTGGATGGTTCGCTTACCTTGACCATCGGTCTGCGGGTGAAAAGTTGTTCTTATATCTAAGCAAGAACTAAACAAATTTTGAAATGATTTCCAGATCCGTGACACAAAGCGCCCATCTCTATCAGAGATTATCGAGATTGCCACACCATGGCGTGCCACGATTTCCTTCAGGTACAATTCAGCCAACTTCTCGGTACTGTCTTTCTCGCGGATGGGTAAGAAGTGAGCTGATTTGGTTAAACGATCAATGATAACCCAGATCATGCCATGACCTCGAGAGGACCGTGGTAATTTTGTAATGAAATCCATTGATATATGTTCCCACTTCCAAACCGGGATCTCAAGTTGTTATAATAAACTAGATGGTTATTGGTATTGGGCCTTGACCTTTGCACAAGTTAGGCACTTCCCAACATAGGTCGCAATATCTCCATTGAGATTAGGCCACCAATAATACTCTCTTAGATCCTTGTACATATTGTTCGATCCTGGGTGTATCAAGTACTTGGACTTGTGTGCTTCATCCTGCACCAAGTCTTGCAAATCGCCATAATAGGGAATCCAGATCCTTCCCATGAAATATAGAGTTCCATCCTTGTTCGGTTCTAGTTGTTTTTCCATTCCCCATGAGGATTCCGCTTGAATGGCCTCTGGTTTCAATGCTTCTGGTTTTGCTTCGCGCACTCGAGCTGTAAAGTTCGTCCGGATCGTCATTTCTAAAGCTCGTACCCTTAATGTTTTGACTTGCTCTTTTCTACTTAAGGCATCTACCACAATATTTTCCTTGTCCGGGTGATACTTGATCTCACAGTCATAATCATTCAACAGTTCCGCCCAACGTCGTTGGTGCATATTCAGTTCCTCTTGATTGAATATATGTTGAAGACTTTTATGATCCGTGAATATGGTACACTTAGTGCCATATAAATACTGACGCCAGATCTTTTGGGGCAAATACGACTGTACCTAATTCTTGGTCATGTGTGGTATGATTCCTTTCGTGAACTTTCAGTTGACGTGACGCGTACGCAATGACTTTTTCACGTTGCATTTGCACGCAACCCATGCCTTGATACGATGCATCACAGTATACCACAAGGTCATCGGTAACGTCTGGGAGTGATAATGTTAGTGCCTTACATATTTTATCCTTTAATAGATGAAATGACGATTCTTGCATTTCTCCCCAATCGAACTTATTATCCTTTTGGGTAAGTGAGGTTAGCGGCTGAGCAACTTTTGAGAAGTTCTCAATAAATCTCCTGTAATATCCCGCTAAACCTAGAAATTGTTATATTTCTGTGGGGGTTCTTGGCGTGGTCCAGTTCTTTATAGCCTCGATCACGAACTTGTCGAGGTATGGCTTATATACCCGGTTCATCAGATCCATAACTACTGCAACGGCGTTTGTTAGACCAAAAGGCATAACAAGGAACTCATAATGACCTTAGCGAGTCCTAAACACCGTCTTAGGAATACTTTCCTTTAGGATTCTTAATTGATGATACCCGGATCTTAAATCCATCTTTGGATAAAAACTCGACCCATGTAATGGATCAAACAGATCATCAATCCTCGGTAATGGGTACAGATTCTTGATGGTTAACTTGTTTAGTTCTCGGTGCTTATGTACATTCGGAAGGTTCCATCCTTCTCCTCGACAAAAGGCAAGGGAGCTCCCCATGGCGAGGAACTCGTTCTAATAAATCCTTTGGCAAACAACTTTCAAAGTTTTGTAGATACTCTTTGCATTTATGACGGAGCTAATCGGTAGGGAGGCTTCGCAACTGGTGCAGCTCCTGGCACCAAATTAATGCGATAGTTGGCGTGTCGTTGCGGAGGTAATCCAGACAAGTCTGATGGAAAGACTTTGAGGGAATTCCTTCACAACGGTTATTTCCTCCAATTTTGGCTCCTCAGTTTCCTTGTCGACTACATGAGTTAGAAAGGCTATGCAACCTTTCTGTAGGCACTTCTGGCCTTCATGTAATTAATGATTCATAAGGCGTCTCGTGCTTCTCTACGTATACTACAAGTGTTTCTTCATTTGGCAGGGAGATGCAAATAGTTTTCTCAGGACATCTACTTTCGCTCGGTTATATGTCAACAGTTCTATGCCAAAAGCTACGTCGTGACAACCCAGATAAACGAGTAAAATATCAACATTATATTCTCATTCTTCAACTTCCAAAGTGCATCCTTTTGTAACTTCCCCTGACTTGACTAATTTACCGTTGACAAAGCCTATATAATGTGGGAATGTCTATCTTACTTGACTCTAGGTCAAGTATATCTTGAATTCTATGGAGGTGAACTAAAATCGGCACAGGGATTAAACAAGATGGATGCGAGATGTTGGTTGATAAGAAACGTGTCAGTGAACTTTTAATGATTCCTCATGGCTCAGGGTTCAAAACAGTGCATCTCGGTTTTTATGTATTGATTTTGGACCATCTCGGAAAACTATTCCGAACTACATCTCGGATACCTCATTTCGAATTACATCTTGGATACCTCATTTCAGACGGATTCCCATCTTGGATCACCATCTCAGATAGCAATTCGGATTACCATCTCGAAATATTGTTTCGAATTGGGTACTGTTCCGAGTTGAACTAAAAAAAAGTGGGAAGTTAACCGACTGAGTACTAAATGTTTTGGTACACAGAAATTGGTCCATAAACAATTTTACAAACCGATTGCATAGTTAGAATCGTGTGATTTTTAGAAAAAAAATGACATTATATATCGTTGGATTCGTGTCGATGAGACGAGTCTAACGTTAATTCTCCATTAGCTATCTTGATAACGCATCTAATTTACAAGACTCTAATTCGAGTATATGCTTAACACCTAAAGACACTAGCTATGCTCGGTGTTGGTATATAATAAAAATTGACACGTAATGAATGTTGAGTAGAACGTACACATGATGACATCAGGATCTTGTGGGGTATCCATAGTTTCTGCTCACCCACACTTTAATTCACTTGCCTGATTCATTCTTGAGATGTTCATGCTTGAAGTGGCCTTCATGCCACACTTAACATCCTCGTTCTTGGTTGATTCTTACTAACTTATTTGTTTCTGTTTTGTGTCTTCATTCACAACACTAATACTCTTGTCACTTTTGCAAGTGCCCTCATGAGGAAATTTTCACTTATCATATTTAGGATTTCAGTAAGTTATAAACATATTTCTTGGTGCTAGCATCAATTATGCCAGCAATTACCTTCATTTCTATCATCACGGGAGTTCCCCTTTCGTTTGTTATTCCCTCTCGATCCTGCCTTAAGGGGTGAGTATTTTCGCCTCCCGTCGCTAGTAGGTTCCACATGTGTTTCCTTCCTTTCCGCACCTTTCTTTGATAATTCTCATTCTCACCGCATCCTTGGTGAGACTAACTGCGAGAGTTACTGTTTGAGTGATGAAGGTAGGGTGGGATAATGTGGTCATGTTTTGGTTCTTAGAGGCTAAACCCCAAATGTAGCGCTCAATGCGTTTGATATCAAGTATTCCCTAGTATGGAACCACCCTTGAGAGATTGTGAAAGTGTCGAGTGTAACCAACAACGTTGGCTGCAATCATGATCGAGTTCTAAGATCCCGTTTCTACCCTTGGAATTCTAGTTAGCGAGTAATACTCTTCTCGCATAGGATTTTTGAGTTCTTACCATGATGACCTCTTCGTAGTATCACTCCTTAAAGTTTCTACTTGAGGATTTCACCAAGTTAATGCTGCATTCAGCAAGAGACTCTTTGTTTACCTAATTGTTTACTCAGGAGTGCATTTACTAGCATTGCTAACCGATGTTGTCTTAATTGACCGGACCTAACCTACCGCACCTCTCGCACCAATGAGGTCTCGCGGCTTACCGTCCGGGAAATCCTTAGAATTTAAACCTTGTATAATCGCATCTTCAGGTGTAGCGCTGCCTCTCGTTCCCAATCTATTGGGATCCAAACCATTTGAACTACCGGTACCACCAGTTTCGTCACTAGTGTCGACTAAGTTACCCTCGTGTCGTGCGATTTTCGCAACCATATGTCCTTCCATAAGAACTCTAGTTCGGCTTACCCAATAAGTCATGGATTAACTAACCCCTTTTGGGTGTAGGCCTTCCTTTTGGCGCTATGTTTCTTCTTAATACCTAAGACTAAAAAGTGCCATCTAAAATTATTGGTACCTCTTGCGTGTATCGGCCAAATGTCTAATTGGAAAAGAACTATAAGTCGTTGTGGAAGAGAAACCAAACGACCATCTCCAACCTTACAGCATGTACTCCTTACTTTGTGGACTTCGATCGTCCAACAGAGGAAAAACATCCTTCGCCACATCAACCCATGTGACGAATATGTTGATATCCCTTAAGCTCCACGAGCTCCAGCTAGATTGTTATAATTTCCATAGATATCGAATAGAATGCAATGAGGGTGTTGAAGCATGGCTCATGCCATACCATCCTTTGGAATAAGACAAATGTCACATGACGGAGTTTAATGTAACCTCTTTCCAATAAATAAAATGAGGTACCATAGACACCATGGAACCAACCCATGTACAAGAACTCTAGACCATTGAGGAAATATCCTCCTTAGGTGGCCAACTAGTTTTGTTTGTTTAGATGGCTAGTCTCAATCGACTCGTGATATAGATCGAATGTTAGATGCGAACAAATAAGTGTGATGTTTCTGTATCGTATGGTGTTATAAAAACCACCCTGGTTAATGTCCCACTAGACAGAAACTCGAACAACTTATCAATTTTGAATGGGTAGTGATCATTAGCTTGACCCGCATAGCCCACGTGGATTCTCATCCACTGCAAGTTATTATTACGTGGGCCCCCGTAATAATAATTTGCCTTGCATGGTCACCCTAGTGTTCTACCGCTCAAGGACGCCGATCAGTCATAGAGAGGATGCTATTGTCTACATACCTTCAACATATAAAGGACCTTCATGATGGTCCACGTGCTATTGTCCCTTGACATTACTCGCGAAAGGGCACATCGTTAGACAAATTTAGAATTAGAGAGAATTTGCAACAATAACAACTGGAGGGGCACCTTCAAGATGAGTACTTTACCTTCCTTGTCTCGAAAAGAGTGTCTTAATTAATGATTAATGTGGGTTACATGGACCTCGTCCAGCTAATAGAGTTGTTGTCCAAGGCTACCACCTCCGCCTCTGCGTCACTACCGAAGCCAGGCATCTCCGCCTCCGCGGGAAAAGCAACCACCTTATGTGGAATCGATCCTAAGGTCTCACTTAGGAACCACGTTCGCCATAAGCTCCGCAATAGACGCGAGGTCGATATTCTCATTGTGCGAGTCAAGGATAATAATAATATCCATAGTCGAAGGTATTGCTTTCTTGGCAAAATATTCGGTACAACACATATAAATAAGTTATATATATAATCACATAAAATCGCATCTAGCCAAGATTTCTATCATTTGTAACGTGCCCATGACACATAGTCTTGTATGTAATGTGTCTACTTCTCATAGACCAATCATGTATTGATCCTTTTTCGTTACTTTTGGCTTAGCTCAGGTGATAGATCCTGATGTTATCGTGACACAATGAAAACCTTTTTGTTATCTTGTTATAATTCCAAAACATTTCTTTTACATTTTAAACTTTGTTTTCATGTGTGAGCCCCTGGTAATTGTAGACCAACTTTTAATGAAAATTTTTTCCCCGGTTCACTACAACTGGAGCTCTGATACCAACCTGTCACACCCTGGTCGTAGCGGAAGCGCAAACGTGTGAGTATGAGGTAATCATTGCATCCAATCATGTAAACAACTGTAAATCAACAACGATGCCATGCCAATAATAACTTGCAACCAATGTTTACAAGTTTCCAAAAGTGAAACCATGGGTTTCCAAATAATTTCATTGTCATAAAAAATATGGTTTCAAATACATTACATCATAATGAAAGATTGTTTTCATCGTAAAAGCATGTTGAGGTTTTGACTCCTATATACCCATACGAGGTTGGGATATAAGAGACAAATCCTCCAAAAGATGGCATTCGTTGTCCTGTCATTTCCCATATCCCGGAGTGTATCACCAGCTCAAGTCTTGTGTCCTTAAATACATGTAATTTTAAAGAGTCAACATAAAGTTGGCGAGTTCATGTAGTAAATGTTTTCGTATAAAGATGTCATCCTTGAATTCCACAATAAAATCCGAGTATGTTATTATCTTCATGGCGTTCTGGGGATCTATCAAAGTGTCACGAGTACCCTGACATATATGTGCCATAAGTAAGTAACCAACCGAGACAACTCTGACATCATTGGGATCACAAAAACACTCCTACCCGGTTATCATACTAGGAGTGGAGCGTATCTCAAACTTGATAGCTCTATACCTTTTGCACCTTGGTCACTAAGTGATTAATGGTTACTATTGTGATCATCCTACTTATGCACAAATGATCCTGTTATCAACTGAACCCATAGCTAACATAGTATTTGTTATGACATGTATTTCCCCTCGATAGTTTGCAAAACAAAACTTTAAAATCAATGAAAGGAGGGATATGAACTCATAGTTTTTCTTTCCGTACGTCGTACTACTCACAGTGGGTGTCCGTACACATGTATAACCTACATGTATATCGAGTTTATTAGACACCTAGGCCTTGATGGACCTTGTACTCATTGTTTATCTTGAATTCTTGTTATGTATTTCTTTGTTATGATAGAACAACTTTTAATGTTATCATAGTGTTGGTAGTTTGTTTGTTCAATTAATATTGTTATATATATTTCTCAATATATATATATATATATATTGTTGTTTTCAGATCGCGTGTGAACTGGGCCTTGCCCATGTTATCCATGCCATTGGCCTAGCCCATGTTTTCGTGTCATTGGGCCTAGCCCATGTGTTTATATCTTTGGACCTAGACCATGTAATTTGTATGTTTTTGGGCTTTGTCCATATAGTTTATACAATTGGGCCTTGCCCATATATTTTATCCTATTGGGCCTTGCCCATGTTGTTTATAAATTGGGCCTAGCCTAAATGTATTTACAAGCCCATTTTTATAAGTCTTATACTTATATATTTTCACTAATATTAGTGTATAAGTAAACATGTCTTAGACTTTTATATGTTCAACTTTCCGAATTTTGATTTCGATAACATATATTTATGTTAAGTGTCAAAATATATATTTTACACTTGTCGTCGTCGTCGTTCAATACACGCTTTTTCTCATCGCAAATCGCTTGTCGTCGTAATAGCTTTTTGTATCGGCATTTTATTCGTTGGTCGTTGACGTGAGGGTGTATTTGTGAACGTTCACCCATGGTCCGCATTGCTTCGTTTGTCCGTTTATTGTTTCGACGCATTGTGAGAATACGTTGGCTTATGTCACCAACACTTGGTATTATTTTCAAGTGGTTGTATTTGTGTGTATGATTGGGGTTTTTATGTGAATACCCTAAGCTTCTAAATACATACACATACTATACACATATGTAATTCTACAACATTCTTGGTGACAAAATATGTATACATATTTTTATTTTCCCAAGTATGTGTATATATATATATATACATATATATATATATATTTATAAGAGTTACTTATTTTCTTTATAAAAATATATATATACACTTGTTGAATACTTGGGTATTTATGGGTTAACCGTTGTCATCAAAGCGTACTTAATGACGATTTAAGTTACTAATCGTGTTTAGTCTCGCTAATTACCCCTTTAATCATGTCTTAATTGCGATTAGATTTTTAGAAAATTTCGCCATAGTTTCCCCTAAACTATGGCGTTTTCCATGTTTTAAAACGTATTTAAACCTGTTTAAGCTCATAATCAAGATCAACAATCCATCACATATCTTCCAAATATTTATTTTACAACATTAATGTATCATCATCCATGGCTTTTTTAGTGTAAAAATCCTATTAAAACATGATGATATTTTCAATATTTATTAGCACTTCTAAATCACCACTTTGTTATATAATTAAATCAAGTCCATCACTTTAAATCTTTTGATTTCTATACTTTTTAAGATGGTTACAACTTAAATACTAGTGTTTATTTCTTTAAAGAAATCATTCATGTGTAGTAAAGTTATCTTTAAGTTGTAGGAATCTTCATGGATGATGTAGTTGATGATCTTGTTCAGATTTAAATATTATCATGTTTAAATCTTCATATTCATACTTGATCACACAAGATCATCTAACTTTTATACCCTACTTTAACATAAACAACATCAACATGCTAACTAACCACCATATAAACACATAATCAACACAAAATAAACAATATTTAATGTTATTACTAAGGTGTGAGTTAGGGTTTTTAGGTTATCTTTTCTTCATTTTCAAGATGATCAACTTGTACATCATAGAGATAAAAATAAGCTGGATTATGGAAGAATTTGCCTTACAATGGGTGCACAAGTATATCATGATCCTAGAAGGAAAATGAAGCTCCAAAGAAGACCTAATATCCTCCACCCTTGCTAGCTTCTTGAATGGTCTTGATGAGGCTTTAAAATGAGTGTGAAGTTGTGTTTATGGTGGCTAAATGGTGGTGTTGTGGTGATGATGGTAGCCGTGGGTATGAGGAAGGAAGGAGGTGATGGTTGCAATTTTCTTAAGTGAAAAATGATGAACAACATGTAGGTTATGATATATATATATATATTTAAGCTATCATTCACATGTCACAACATAATCCAACACCATACTCCTAATCTCCAATTTTTTTCAACAAAATCAAGTGGGTGGGGCCCACATGGGGGGTTAAGTGTAAATATTATTTACGACATGTGTTAATTTATTAGATATTTTAGCCATTAAGTTAAGTGTTGTGATTAGGGGATTGATCTTGCATTCTTAGTATATAATTAGGGTTTAGAGTGTTATTATATGGTAATTAATCCCACTTGATCATCTAATATAAGTTTCGGATGATGGAAACGTCATTAGATCGTTCATCGATACAATATTCGCTAATAAACGAACTATATAATTTAGTACCGGAAGCTTTTGTTTTCGACCACCACAATTGTCATGGTGTCTACTTAGTGCATTTCTGACCTAAAAATATGCGTAACTAGTTCGCTAGACAAATATACGATGAGCTAGGATGGCCAAGATGCCTTTCGTTCGATCGTTTGCTCGTCATCGCCACTTTTATGTCCTCCCTCGAACTTTTCCAAAAGTTGTGTTTTCGTGACCTCATGTTCGTTGAAAGGACTCCGAGTCCCAAATGAAGCTTAACTAGTTCTCTAGATGCCTGAATGAGGCTATCGGCCACTAGAATGTTCGTTGTTTTGATAAACGGAAGCCTTCTAGTCTAATTGTGCATTGTTTGTCGAATGATCGGAAACAATGTCTTTTGTGCATTCTTGCTATTCTCACATTGTTTTAGGATGATTAACATCATTGTATTATTATTCTTGCATCCGGAATCCACCGAATTAGCGTTGAGGACAAACTGACATCTGTCGCCTTTTTGGTCGAAACGGACAACTTTAATTTAGGCGTTGTACCAGAAAGTTATGTATTTTTGTAATGGTTGATCTCATATCAATGTTTTCATTTATATATGGACTCAGTTATGGCATTAGCATGCTGCTATTCCTTGTTCTGATTCCTTTTAGCGGATTTTACGGACACAGTTAGTGTCACCGCAATTAGTGCGCCCAACACTTTCTACCAACACTTTTAGGGCATTTTTTTTGGATTGCTCCACGTCGTAACGGAAACCAGTATACGTTATGATCAGATTTACTTGACCTAATCCTTAGGATTTTACGTACGACTCAATTACGCAATTAAATTATGATAATATGCATGAGATTATGGACTAAATATAGTGATTAGATTTTATGGAATTACCGGTTATTTGCCATTTTTCACAATAATATCCTTGCATTATTTATTTCAAAAGAGTTTTATTAGTGGATCTTGCGTGTTGTATATGCAATGAAACCTAATGATTGTAGACTACACTCGAGAAGGAATCCTGGTTCACTAAATCGAAGCTCTGATACCAATCTGTTACACCCGTTCATAGAGGAAGCACGCGGTATGAACTTGATTAGTTTTCATCGCACACGACATAAGTAAACAACTATTTGAAATAAACGCATGCACGATGTTCATCCATTCACTACAAATAAAAATTACAAGCCACATTTTGTTTGAAATAAAAGACGGCATCAGTAATTTAAAGTTTACAAAAGGCTTGTTCAAAAAAGCTTTTGAAAACATTAAGGCTTTACATCATATATTCCCTTCGAAGACGCAATATATAGATCAAACCCTTCAAAATACGGATGACATCGATTACTTATTAACCTTGGAAATTTCGCAACTGACTGCACCAAGATCCGCTTCAATTTCATGAAATACATGTCAGTTTGAAAACATCAACAAAAGTTGTCGAGTTCATGCGTTTTGGGTGCACACTAACTGAATCTTAAAAACATTTGAGAGTTCGTATATGAAATTATGTGTTATCTAAAGTGTCAATGTCACACCCTCTCATAGGCGGAAGCGCACGGTGTGATCTGCTTGGTTCTCATTGCATACAACATAAGTGAACATACTATATGAATAAAACATTCTCCATATGCCATTACTGAAATTGTTTCAAAATGCAACATAGTTAAGTATATTGTTACAAACCATTAAATTGTCAAAATGTTAAATAACCAATATGCAAGATTTTAAATACTAAGGTTTTGACCCTTATATAACCACAAGTAGGCGGGATATACTGGACAAATCCTTCAAAAAATGGCATAGGAGACTTGATACTTGTTCCTTGATTTACAACCTTCTACATAGATCCACTAATTACCTGAAATACATGTTAAGTTGAAAATCAACAAAAGTTGGCGAGTTCATGTGTTTTAGTTGCATAAGATAAATCCATAAAACGTATGATGTGTTTGTATCAAAACCCGGTATGTAAAGCGTCAATGAAATCGTTGATCATTAATGTTTTGCAAGACATTAATATGTGTGACGACATAGGAAGCAATCCAAACCTAGACGATTTCTTCGATTAACCTGGACTGGGACGACAAATGCACTCTTCTGTGTGGGTCCATGACCAAGAGTGGGGCTCGCTAACACCCGCTAGATCTAACCTTTGTACCGTGGTCATAAATAAGATTAATGGTGCTTAAGTTTCATCCTATTCGCACATGATCTAAGTTGTTTCATTCCTTAGCTTATCATACCATTGAACATGTATTTCCCTCGATAGTTGTAAAACTGTAAAACATTTAAGATAAAAAGAGGGACATGAACTCACAGCTTTGCTTTCTTCTTTCACTGATTAACTCAAATACTTTTCTCTAGTTTCGTACCATAACCTACAAACGCGTTAGGTTTTAGTTAGACACTTTGTTCTTTGTAATGATTCATGTTCTTGTTTCTTGTCTTATGTATTCGTTAAGACATGTTCAGTGTTTTGTTTTGTTTAGATATACATCTCGATGTATGATGCTAATAGATAAACTTCATTAAGTATATATGTATCCTTGCAACGCATGTGTTGCTAGTATGGGCCAAGCCCGCTAGACTCCGTGCCTTGCACGAGTAAAACATATATGTCTCATGGCTCCTCATAGACGGGTTCCACCCGTTTGCCTCGACGATACCATCATCGGACATGTTCCATATATAATTCTTCTTAATTATATATAATCCCAAGTTCGATGTGTTAGTTAAAATATTACATTTTAACTTGTATTATTTGTATGCACCACTTTTATATCATTTTGTAATTGCAATGGTTTGTTAAAAATAATCTATTTTTAATCTTGATATATATAATTATTTCATTGGTTTCTGTTACCTACCCATGTTTAATAATTGTCAAGTATTACACATGAATATTCCCCTAAGTATAGGTTTACTTGTATTGTGTTTATTTGTGTATTTACATTCGCATTCTCATGGGTAAGTATAATACTTGTATAATGGTATTTTCACCAAATACTAGTGGTATTTATTGGCATGTATTTATACGTGTATGAATACTTATATTTCTTGTATTTTATTACCTCTTCACTTTTGTGTATTCTTCAGTTATATAATTTTAAGATATATCAAATTAGTGTATGTACTATTATGCTTGGAAGTGTATATATCCAAAATAATATATATTTTTGCGATTAGTTCTAGAAAATATATATTTTAGTTTTCACCAAAAACAATATACTTTTAGAGGGTTTACAAAATATATATTTTTTATACACTTTGAAAATAATATGTTTTTAGCGTTGCCGAAATACCATATGGTTTATATATTTGTAAAAATATATACTTTTGTCACTTGTTCGGTTTGAAAATAATAATTACCAAGCTTCGATATATTATATATTTTTAGTCCGTAAACCGTAATAAGTCCGAATGTCCAATATGTCCGTATTTGTTTCCATGTATGGTTATGGATAGGTATATATATATTTTGTAAGTCTTTGTTTGCCCATTATTGTGTATCTATTTGTATGATTTATTCTTCAAGTTCCTAACAATATATATATAATACAAACAATAAACACATAAATCGTGATTCTTATGATCATTAAATATATATTTTCCCAAAAATATATACTTATACCCATTTTTATACTTATAGAAATCATGTCTTCTTGAACTTATATTTTATATGAAAACACGGGGATTTTTATATTTATGGCTTCAAAACATGTTACTTGTAAGGACTTGGTAAACATATATTTTTCTAAGTGTTTAATTTTTATAAAAATTTCGCCATAGTCTCCCCTAGATTTAGGAGTTTTCCCATATTTTAAAAACATGTGTTAAGCTTCCAAAACTCATTAATTTATTCCAGACATTTCAACAAGTAATACATGTACATTTATATGTATTTTTGGTCATGATGAACTTGAAAGTTTAATCAAGACATGTAGTCTGTTAACCTTGTGTTTAAGATGGTCATACATATTTAAAAATGGGTTAGTTTCTAATATTCACTAACTTTGTTAAATATCATTTTTAACAACTTACTTATATATATTTTTAGAAAATTTACAAGTTACTTTAATCATATTTTCAAGATCATCCATTATGTTAAAACATATTCATCAAGCTTTTTATTATTTTTAACCATATGATCATCCAACATTTCAAGAATCTTATATACCATTTTGTCCACTTTAAAAAGTCCATTTATTATATATATCATGTTCATCACTTCTTTGATCATGGATCTTAAAAGATCCATGTGTATGCTTGTTAGATCATGTTTTTAATCATCAACTAACAAGTTCACATATGATGGATATGATCCATAGCACAAAATAAACATCTACATTTTTATTACATCTTCAAGATGGCTTTGTTTCCTTTAGATTATGTTACTTGTTCTTATGTTCATCTTTTAAGTTGATAACTTTGCATGGTGTAACCTTTATATTATCAACATACTAGTAACAAGATATTAAATGAAAGACTAGAAGGCTCACTACTAGCTTTTGTGGCTAGGGAAGTGGCAAGATGAACACTTGAAGAAGATAATGCAAACTAGGTGGATAAAAGCTCCCAAGAGAGGTCCTTCCACTTCCAAGACTTGTCACCTTCCTAACTATGCTTAATACACCCTTGGATCACCTTAGATTAGCTTGCAAGACACTTGAAGATGAAGGTCAAATGGAGAGGTATATGGCCGTGAATGGAGGAAGGAAAGGAAGAAGGAGATGAAATGTTTCTTGGTTGGTGGAAGTTTGGGATTATGTTGGGGCAAGATAATATATACAACAACTTGTAACTAAATCTTCCAAGGGTTAATTCTTTTGCATCATCCAACATTAGACAACTTTGTCTAGCACATGGGGGCATGTGGGACCCCCATGTTGATCATTTGAAAGAGGGGGGGGTTCTAGTTGGGCTTTAATCACTAGTTAGTTAACTAGTTAGAAGATTAGTTGTTAAGTTAAAGGATATTTATGTATTAACGATTTTTGATGTATTTTAAGATATAAGATGTTATTTACTAGTTTAATATTGTTAAATAACGTTAGCTAGTTTATATTTTATGTCTAGTTCGTGTTCAGTTGCTTAACGGGTGCTCGGTTCGTTAACGGGTCCTTAAACGGAAGTTTAAGAAACTAATAGGGACTTTAGGGATTTCACATCAAAACAATGTGTTTAATACTTTTAACTAGTTATATGATGTAAAAATATTGTTAACTAGTTCATGTGATGTTTGAGATTGTGTTCGGGTATTTGTTCCGTTACCGGTTCGTTAAAACGTTAACTTTCAAGACTTATGTGATACGATATGTTATTGTGCCAAATGTGACATCCCGGTTTTTTCGGATAACTTAAATGCAATACTTGTCGAATAAATTATATGCTACGTATTAAACGTGTACGAGTTAGTGAATACGTGATGTGCGATTATGTGATTGTTTTAGTTATAAAATAGTTATGGTAAGTATGTACACGAACCGAACTGAACCGCGACACAAACCAACCAACCCAAGCCTTAAACCCAAACTATGTCGCGAGCAAACAACCCAAACCAACCAACCCAAACCACTCTCGGCCGAGAACAAGCCCAAACCGCAAACCCATTTCCCTTTTCTTGATCTTCTTGCGCCTATATATACAAACACATGCATGGGTCTTCTTCACAAAAACAAAAACACCAAACCCTAATACCTAAGAAGCCGACGGCAGCCCTTGTTCATCTCTTCGACCGACAAACAACCTTACTCCCTTGTCCCTTTGATCGCGAGCAGCCTCCCCTTTCAGTCCCTCGACCGTAAGCAGCTTGTTACAACTCCATCATCATCTCTCTGTCGCGACAGCAGATTGTTCATCTCATTCTTTCGGTCGTGATCTTGCTTGAACAGCCAAATCCATTCTTGTCCACGTCTCGGCTTATTTACCTAGTCATTAAAGGACGCAATTAGCGGTCCCATCCCTTACAACTTCTTTGCTACACTAACCGAGCAACTAAAGGTGAGTTCACGGCCCCTAATTTTATCCGGTTTTAAACAACAGGGGGAGAAACATGTATACACTCTTCAACTCAATCTCTTTACGTTATATGAAATTAACGTCACATAACTATTCGGTAACTAAGTTAATGTTAATGTAATGTTATGGTCACTAAGCAGCTATATCACTTAAGTCCTCGTCAATCTCTCGGATCGTTAGTATTGGGTTTAATAGCGGGGGAATTATCAGTAGTACTACTGGGCCCGACAAGCCCCATCCTAGCTAGTCGCGCAAGCAGACCGGGTATGGTCAACGGGTGAATAATTTGGCCTAACTTCGCCATGGTCAGTGATAGGCCTGGCAACACGGAGGCACAACAGTCAGCTTCGATCGCGAACACTTACGTGACATAACTTTAGGCTAGCTACCTATATATGTTAACATTGAACTTATTTACGAATCAACATTATTATTCCGGGTTAGGAATAATGGAACAAACAACAATATTATTCCGGGTTTGGAATAATGGAACCATCAACATTATTATTCCGTGTTTGGAATAATGGAACCAACAACATTATTATTCCGGGTTGGGAATAATGGAACTAGTCGTTATCCCGGGTTAGGGATAACGGGGGAAACAAACTCATAACCGAACAAACGAATTTATGAAAACCTGTGAACTCACTCATCTTTAATGTTGACACTTGTTTCTTTACATGTTTCTCAGGACGCTAGGAGCTCTAGGTGCACTCACATGCATTGAACAAGACATCTTTTATCGAGTCTCATTTACAAACGTTGTTTTGGGTTTTTCATTTGTTTTGGCGTTTGTGTTGGCGCCCGTTTCTCTACTTATTTTATGCTTCCGCTCAACCACTTAAACTAATGCTTCCGCTAAACTTTGGTAACTAACTAAGACAATCTAAAATCTACGATGATTGGTTAATCAACTGACTTTTGGAAAACGTATTATCAAATCATATAGAGTCGTTCGACGTACTAGTGTTTCAGATACTGGTTTGTTCACACGCCTCGCGGTAAAACTCTGCAAGTGGAAATTGAGGGTGTGACAGATTGGTATCAGAGCCACTAGCTATAGAGAACCAGGTTTGCATTAGAAGTAGACCTAAACTATAGCTGAATACACGACACTAGACGTAGTTTGGCACCGAACTGTTATATCTTGTTATGTACCACAACTGTGTTATGTAGATTATGACTTCATAATAAGAAATGAAAACAACTCGTAACTAACTACACGACCTAAACAGGCAATGTCATCATCATCATCGTCATCATCATCCGACAAACTTACGCCACCAAGAGCGCCAGGAAAGGCACCTATGGTGGAACCCTTACCATCTTATGGCGTGGAAACACGCTCAGCTGCGAGGAAAAGGCTCGCTCTGGGGGAGGAGTCGTCATCACGCCCAATCATCGCTGTGCCGGTCAAACCGGTTAACTCTGTAGAAGTAGGAAATGACCTACTTAGAAACATGATATAGAAACAACAAGAACAGTTAGAAAGAATGCAGGAAACCATCCTAGCACAGGGATGGATGATCCGACAACTGACAGGTAAAACCGACTCGCTCGAGGAAGAGCAACATACGAGTAAGATAGCTCGTAACACCTTAGCCAGAGATCTGCGTGCTGAGCAGATAAGAGCCGACTGGCTCGAAGACAGAGTCCTGGAAAATAGTTGGAACATTCAGGAGCTAGAGCAAAATCAAGCACCTGCACCAGCACCGGCCCCTCCAGTGCCGGTAGAGGAGGATCCGAAGAGGATCCGAAGAGGATCCAGAAGAGGATCCAGAGGAGGACCTAGAGGAGGATCCAGAGGAGGATCCGGAGGAGGATCCAGCTGTAGAAGCTGGAAATGCCGCGCAGGATGACGGCAACGACAATGATTTGGGGGATGGAGACGTAGACGACTGACACGTCTCGCTTATTTTATTTACTTTCCTTCAGTCTATTTATTTTCCCACTCGTGTTTAAACTTGAGACTTTATAGTAAATTCATATGTTTGGTTGGCACTTTGTAAGACGTTGAAATTTCATTTAATCAAGTATTTCTTTTGACTATTTAGTATATTTGAGTTGACATAACTTGATAATTATTTAAGTACGAAGTAGGATAACCATATTTGATATATAGACTTATCGGGATGTGTTTGTGTTGTGTTTCGAAGATCTAAATGGCAACTGGACGACGTGGAAACCTTAACTTGACGCCCGAAGAACTAGCTGCCATGATTCAAGAGCATGTGAACGCAGCTTTAGCGGGTGTTCAGAACCAACCGGCAGGTAACCATTATTAAATTTTCGTGTGAAAATCTAATAGTTGGGCTAGTAGAATTCCTCGCTGACTACATGTTCTCTGTCAGCAGGAGGGGGTTTTAACCCCTACAAGATGTTCCTCGACGCGAAACCAAGCAAATTCTCGGGGGCAGAAGGACCCATTGGACTGGTCCACTGGATCGAAAAATCAGATTCAGTATTTGAAATGTGCAACTGTCTAGAGGCCAACAAGGTCAAGTACGCAGCCTCAACACTGGAAGACGGGGCACTAACTTGGTGGAATGCACAAGTCCAAACGCGTGGACTTATTGCTGCAAATGCAATGGCCTGGGCCGAGTTCAAGGCCCTAATCAAAGAGGAGTACTGTCCACGAGACAGAGTGCAACAGTTGGAGCAAGCCTTATGGAACCATAAGATGGTGGGATCTGACATCGAAGCTTACACAGTAAAACATCATGACTTGGTATTTCTGTGTCCCGATCTGGGTAACACTGTGGAGAAAAGACTCGAGTTCTATCTTGGGGTCTGGTCCCGGAGATTCAGGGTATGGTAATGGCTAGTAACCATGTAACTGAGCATCAAGCAATCCGATTGGCGCACAAACTCACCGATAAGGCGGTGGAACAAAATAGGTTGCCAGCACGGGGTACAACTGAAGTTGCCCCTAATAACAAAAGAAAGTTTGAAGACTCGTCTGCTCGACAGTCATCGTCATCCCAGCCGCAACAGGGGAACCAGAAATGGTTCAAACATTACAACAGCCACCGGGGTCACCAAAATCAGCCTGCCAACAACAACAACAACAACCAAAACGCAAGCGGCTATGCAGGTCGAAAGCCGCAGTGCAACCACTGTAATCTTCATCATAACGGCCCTCGTGCCGGAAATCGCTGCCAACGATGTGGCAAGATGGGACATGCGGCAAATGATTGTCGGGGAAATCATGTCCCGACAGAACCAAAATCAACCCCAAGGCCCACAACAGGGTGTTAACCGGGGATGCTATCAGTGTGGTAGCAATGCCCACTTCAAAAGAGACCGCCCACAGCTGCGTAACAACAACAACAATGGTGGGAACAACCACAACCACAATAACCATAACAACAACAATAACAACAACAATAATGGAAATGGTGGCACAGGAGGTGCCAAAGGTCACGCATTTACATTGGACCGCGGAGAGGCCAGAAACGACTCGAACGTGGTCACCGGTAAGTTTCCCCTTAATGAACATTTTGCTACTGTGCTTTTGGATACGGGTGCGGATAGGAGTTTTATATCTGAGTCTTTTAGGAAGAACCTAAATCTCACGCCTAAACCCTTAGAGACCCCCTATATCATAGAACTAGCCGATGGTAAATCTGTAGACGTGACCCATAGAGTATCCGGCTGTCAACTCAAACTCGCGGGTCACACTTTTACCATTGATCTAATGACAACTACCCTGGGTAGTTTTGACGTGGTAGTCGGAATGGACTGGCTATCCGACGTCCGGGCTGAAGTTCTCTTCTTCGAAAAATCTATCCGTATTCCGCTCTCTAACGACGAAATCTTGACGGTGCAAGGCGAGAAGGCAAGCGCCGTCACAAACATCATCTCTTACATGCAAGCGCAGAAGTATCTTCGGAGAAAGAACTCCTTCGCTTTACTCGCAATGGTTACCGAACAGCCTAAGGACGAGAAACGTATAGAAGATATCCCTGTCGTCCGTGATTTTTCCAATGTATTCCCAGAGGAATTACCTTGTCTTCCACCCCATCGACAATTGGAGTTTGAAATCGAATTGGCGAACCATGCAACTCCTATCGCCAAGGCTCCATACCGCCTAGCTCCAGCCGAGCTGCAGGAGCTGTCTACCCAACTTCAGGAGCTGTTAGAAAAGGGATTTATCCGACCAAGCGCTTCGCCATGGGGAGCTCCAGTCCTGTTTATCAAGAAGAAGGACGGGACCTTCCGCATGTGCATCGACTACAGGGAACTCAACAAGGTTACTGTCAAGAACCGATACCCGTTAGCTCGCATCGACGATCTTTTCGACCAACTTCAAGGGTCAAGCTAGTACTCCAAGATTGACCTTCGGTCCGGTTACCACCAGCTACGCGTCAGGGAGGAAGATATCGTCAAGACGGCATTTCGTACTAGGTATGGCCATTATGAGTTCTTGGTCATGCCCTTCGGTCTCACCAACGCACCTGCGGTGTTCATGGACCTCATGAACCGTGTGTGTATACCATACCTCGACAAGTTTGTCATAGTGTTCATCGATGACATACTCATCTATTCTAAAAGTGAAGAAGAACATGCTGAACATCTACGATTACTGCTAGGATTACTTCAACAGGAGAAGCTATATGCCAAGCTTTCAAAGTGTGACTTCTGGATTCGGGAAGTTTAGTTTCTTGGGCGTATCGTAAATGAAAAGGGTATCCAGTAGACCCTGCCAAGATTGAAGCCATCAAAAACTAGGAAGCACCCAGGATACCGACGGAGATCCGCCAATTTTTGGGTTTGGCCTGTTACTACAGACGTTTCATCGAGGGATTTTCAAAGATCGCACAACCGCTTACCACCCTCACCCAGAAAGGCATCAAGTATGCTTGGGGTGACAAGCAAGAAGCAGCATTTCAATTGCTAAAGCAGAAACTTTGCAGTGCACCCATTCTGTCCTTGCCGGAAAGGACAGATGACTTTGTAGTATATTGTGATGCTTCCATCCAGGGGTTGGGATGCGTACTCATGCAACGCGATAAGGTCATCGCGTATGCGTCCCGCCAATTGAAGGTTCATGAGAAAAACTACACGACGCATGACCTGGAATTGGGAGCAGTAGTGTTTGCACTTAAGATTTGGAGACACTACCTCTATGGGACAAGTGCACAATCTTTACAGACCACAAGAGCCTCCAACACATCTTTGATCAGAAGGAGTTGAACATGCGACAGCGTCGCTGGGTCGAACTCTTGAACGATTATGAGTGTGCCATTCGTATCACCCGGGTAAAGCTAACGTGGTAGCTGATGCCCTTCAGTAGGAAGGAACACTTGAAACCTCGCCGTGTACGAGCATTACAACTCACTATTCATTCGGGGCTACCCAAACAAATACGCGACGCCCAGTTAGAAGCAGTTAAGGAGGAAAACATCAAGGCCGAATCGGTGGGAAAAATGGAACGCGATTGGGAAGTAAAACCCAATGGAGCCCGGTATTTCATGAATCGCATATGGGTACCTCTCTACGGAAACCTCAGAGAGCTAGTCATGGACGAAGCTCACAAATCCCGATACTCTGTCCATCCGGGTTCGGATAAGATGTATCAAGACCTTAAAGCTGCGTATTGGTGGCCCAACATGAAAGCTGATATAGCCACCTACGTGAGTAAGTGTTTGACTTGTGCAAAAGTCAAGGTAGAGTATCAAAAGCCATCGGGCTACTCCAACAACCTGAGATCCCAGTATGGAAATGGGATCAAATCTCGATGGACTTCATCACTAAACTTCCGCGAACTTTGGGTGGTTGCGATACCATCTGGGTGATTGTGGATCCTTTAACAAAGTCCGCACACTTCCTAGCTATTAAAGAAACAGATAAGATGGAGAAGTTGACTCGCATCTACATTAAGGAAGTAGTTTCTCGGCACGGAGTGCCAACGTCCATCATCTCAACAGAGATGCTCGCTTCACATCCAACTTTTGGCAGTCACTTCAGAAAGTGTTGGGAACACGCTTAGATATGAGCACAGCCTATCACCCTCAGACTGATGGTCAAAGCGAAAGGACCATACAGACCTTGGAAGACATGCTTAGGGCATGCGTAGTAGACTTTGGAAATAGTTGGGAAATCCACCTGCCTTTAGTGGAATTCTCGTATAACAACAGTTACCATATGAGTATTTCGGCAGCACCGTTTGAGGCATTATACGGTCGTAAATGTAGATCACCGGTCTGTTGGGCAGAAGTCGGTGACAGTCAACTCACAGGCCCTGAGTTAATACTTGAGGCTACTGAAAAGATTGTAAAAATCAGAAACCGCATGGCGGCACGAGATCGACAGAAAAGCTACGCTGACCAACGACGCAAACCGCTCGAATTTCAAGTAGGCGACCGCGTCCTACTAAAGGTGTCACCCTGGAAGGGTGTAATCCGCTTTGGAAAACAGGCAAACTAAACCCAAGGTACGTAGGTCCGTTTGTGATCTTGAAACGTATCGGACCCGTAGCTTATCAATTAGACCTTCCTGCCGAACTCAGTGGAGTTCACAACGTATTTCACGTGTCAAATCTGAAGAAGTGTCTATCAGATGAAACTCTAGTCATTCCATTGGATGAGATCACAGTGGATGAACAACTACACTTTGTGGAACAGCCTATCGAGATCTTGGATCGTGTGATCAAGACTCGAAGGCACAGCAAGATTCCGATCGTTAAGGTTCGTTGGGACTCTAAGCGTGGACCGGAGTTCACGTGGGAAAGAGAGGACCAAATGAAAAGCAAATACCCACACCTCTTCGCAACTGAGCAGCAAACTAACGATACCAGTAACTAAATTTTCGGGACAAAAATTCTTTCAACATGGGGATGATGTGACAACCTGGAAATTTCTCATACTTTCGCGTACCATTGTTAACTAAATTCTTGTGCATGGCACTTGGGAATCTTTGTGCATGGCACTTGGGAACTTCTTGTAACTTCGCGTACCATCATTAACGAACTAACTCTTTGTGCGTGGCACTCTAAACATGTACGCTGCATGCTAAACCGCGTTTACTCAATTTTCGGGACGAAAATTCTTTCAACATGGGGATAATGTGACATCCCGGTTTTTTCGGATAACTTAAATGCAATACTTGTCGAATAAATTATATGCTGTGTATTAAACGTGTACGAGTTAGTGAATACGTGATGTGCGATTATGTGATTGTTTTAGTTATAAAATAGTTATGGTAAGTATGTACACGAACCGAACCGAACCGCGACACAAACCAACCAACCCCCCTAACAAACTATGTCGCGAGCAAACAACCCAAACCAACCAACCCAAACCACTCTCGGCCGAGAACAAGCCCAAACCGCAAACCCATTTCCCTTTTCTTGATCTTCTTGCGCCTATATATACAAACACATGCATGGGTCTTCTTCACAAAAAAAAAACACCAAACCCTAATACCTAAGAAGCCGACGGCAGCCCTTGTTCATCTTTTCGACCGACAAACAGCCTTACTCTTGTCCCTTTGATCGCGAGCAGCCTCCCCTTTCAGTCCCTCGACCGTAAGCAGCTTGTTACAACTCCATCATCATCTCTCGGTCGCGACAGCAGATTGTTCATCTCATTCTTTCGGTCGTGATCTTGCTTGAACAGCCGAATCCATTCTTGTCCACGTCTCGGCTTATTTACCTAGTCATTAAAGGACGCAATTAGCTGTCCCATCCCTTACAACTTCTTTGCTACACTAACCGAGCAACTAAAGGTGAGTTCACGGCCCCTAATTTTATCCGGTTTTAAACAACAGGAGGAGAAACATGTATACACTCTTCAACTCAATCTCTTTACGTTATATGAAATTAACGTCACATAACTATTCGGTAACTAAGTTAATGTTAATGTAATCTTATGGTCACTAAGAAGCTATATCACTTAAGTCCTCGTCAATCTCTCGGATCGTTAGTATTGGGTTTTAATAGCGGGGGAATTATAAGTAGTACTACTGGGCCCGACAAGCCCCATCCGAGCTAGTTGCGCTAGCCGACCGGGTTTGGTCAACGGGTGAATAATTTGGCCTAACTTCGCCATGGTCAGTGATAGGCCTGGCAACACGGAGGCACAACTGTCAGCTTCGATCGCGAACACTTACGTGACATAACTTTAGGCTAGCTACCTATATATGTTAACATTGAACTTATTTACGAATCAACATTATTATTCCGGGTTACGAATAATGGAACAAACAACAATATTATTCCGGGTTTGGAATAATGGAACCATCAACATTATTATTCCGGGTTTGGAATAATGGAACCAACAACATTATTATTCCGTGTTGGGAATAATGGAACTAGTCGTTATCCCGGGTTAGGGATAACGGGGGAAACAAACTCATAACCGAACAAACGAATTTATGAAAACCTGTGAACTCACTCATCTTTAATGTTGACACTTGTTTCTTTACATGTTTCTCAGGACGCTAGGAGCTCTAGGTGCACTCACATGAATTGAACAAGACATCTTTTATCGAGTCTCATTTACAAACGTTGTTTTGGGTTTTTCATTTGTTTTGGCGTTTGTGTTGGCGCCCGTTTCTCTATTTATTTTATGCTTCCGCTCAACCACTTAAACTAATGCTTTCGCTAAACTTTGGTAACTAACTAAGCCAATCTAAAATCTACGATGGTTGGTTAATCAAATGACTTTTGGAAAATGTATTATCAAATCATATAGAGTCGTTCGAGGTACTAGTGTTTCAGATTCTGGTTTGTTCACACACCTCGCGGTAAAACTCCGCAAGTGGAAATTGAGGGTGTGACACCAAACAATACCTTCAACGTCTTTTAAGCAATGCAGGATGTTTAACAATAATTCTGCATATTTTATAAGCTTGTATTTGCTGCCTTTTTGCTAAATTTTGTTGAATCGCTGTTTAGTGTATAGACCCGGAAGTTTTCAGTGCATGTATTGTTTTCGGAAAGTGTTAGCATTAATCCTTGCGTTTCCACATGGGGTTTAATATACAGTTTGCATTGGACTCTCATGTAAGTCCTAAATCTGCAGTTTAACTGCGGACTAATACTGCGCTGGCGAAGCTAGTCTAATAGTTGTTTCCGATGCAATGTTTCAGGCAATTTTCAAACGGTAACCACTACACACATAATATGCATCATGTAATATATTCAGTGCACTTTCTACATTGATGTCATGCAATTCAAGCAGTTTAATTGTTCATAGTACGTAGTTATATCACAAAATTCATTGTTTAATTGTACAAAAATTATCCAAAAAGTGACAGTTGTCACATACTCCCCCCGTTAAAAAGAATTTCGTCCCGAAATTCAAGCTGAGTCATCTGTCACAGGAGTCTTCTCTAACAGGTGAGGGTATTTAGCCTTGATTTGATCCTCACTTTCTTAAGTATACTAGGGTCCGTGCCTTGAGTACCAACGAACTTTGACTAACTTGATACGACTTCTCCTGGTTTTCTGGACATTCCAGTCCATAACCTTAACAGGTTCTTCAGTAAATTGGAGCTTATCGTCTATACGAATCTCATTCGCAAGGATGATCATTGTTTCTTGCGTTGGGCCCTTTTTTAGATTTGACACATGGAAAGTGTCATGTACACTACTAAGTTCATCAGGTAATTTCAACGTGTAGGCAACGGTACCAACCTTTGCCAAAATTTCGAATGGACCGATGTACAGCGGATTAAGCTTCCCGCGCTTACCAAATCCATCTACGCCTTTCCAAGGCGAGACTTTCAACAAAACTTGTCTCCGACCTCAAAGGATAATTGTTTTCTTCTCTTGTCCACGTAGCTCTTTTTCGATCACGAGCCACCTTAATACGGTCTCGGATTTGAAATATCTTATCGGTAGTCTCTTGGACTAATTCAGGACCAATTAATTGTTTATCGCCAACTTCTGCCCAACATAGCGGAGAACGACACTTTCTACCATAAAGACTTCGAACGGCGCAGCTTTTATGCTTGTGTGGTAACTATTGTTATAGGAGAACTCCACCAAAGGTAGGTTAGTATCCCAATTGCCTCCTATATCCATCACACATGCATGAAGCATGTCTTCAAGAGTTGGATGGTTCGTTCACTATGGCCGTCGGTTTGAGGATGAAAGGTCGTACTTAGATCCAGTTGAGACCCAAATGCCTTTTGAAAGGATTGCCAAACTCTTGACACGAAGCAACCATCTCAGGCTGAGATGATAGAAATAGGCACTCCATGACGAGCCACTATTTCTCTAAGATATAGCTCGGTTAGCTTCTCTGTGCTGTCTTTTTCACGAATCGGTAGAAAATGCGCGGACTTTGTCAATCTATCCACTATTACCTAAATCATGCCGTGACCTCTTGAGTTTCTGGGTAGTTTTGTAATAAAGTCCATGGATATTTGCTTTCGTTTCCACATGGGAATCTCGGGTCGTTGTAACAATCCTGAGGGTTTCTAATACTCGGCCTTAACTTTCGCGCGGGTTAAACATTTACCGACATAAGTCGCGATGTCGCTTTTGAGGTTAGGCCACCAATAATATTCATTCAAATCTTGGTATATCTTATCCGATCGGGGATGGATCGATTACTTAGACGTGTGTGCCTCATCCAATACTTCCCGTAGACCGCCAAAATGTAGAACCCAAATTTGACCCATAAGGTATAAGGTTCCATATTCCTTTGGCACTAATTGTTTCTCCATACCTTTGAGAAGTTCTGCTTGAATATGTTCTTCCTTGAGTGCTTCTACTTGCGCGTCATGAATCTGAGTGGTAAGGTTCGTTTGAATTGTCATCTCTAGTGCTCGAACCCTTAAGGTTTAAACCCGTTCCTTCCGGCTCAAGGCATCTACTACAACATTTGCCTAGCCCGAATGGTACTTGATTTCGCAATCATAATCGTTCAACTGTTCAACCAAACATCATTGACGCATATTTAATTCTTTCTGATTAAATTTATGTTGAAGACTTTTGTGATTCGTGAATATAGTACAATGAGTACCATATAAGTAATGTCGCCATATCTTCAAAGCGAATACCATTGCGCCTAACTCAAGATCGTGCGTGGTGTAATTCTTCTCATGCACCTTTAGTTGTCTTGATGCATATGCGATGACTTTTTCCCGTTGCATAGGCACACAACCTAATCCTTGATCAGAAGCATCACAATATACCATGAAAGAATCGGTGCATCACATAATTCATCCTGTAGGAGTTGAAACGCCTCTTCTTGTTTTTCTCCCCAATCGTACTTTTTTTCTTTGCGTGAATGAGGTTAGTGGTTGGGCAATTTTGGAAAAGTTCTCAATATATCTCTGATAATAACCTGCTAATCCCAAAAATTGTCGAATCTCAGTAGGTGTTTTGCGCGCTTCCCAATTCTTAATTGCTTTAATCTTTGACGGGTCTATATGAATACCTTTCTGGTTTGCTACATGTCAGAGAAATTTCTCTTCCTAAATCCAAAACTCACATTTAGAAAACTTTGCGTAAAGTTTCTCTTTCTTCAGTAGCTCCAAAATGGCTCTCAAATGTTGCTCGTGCTCCTCCTTCGACCGTGAATATATTAATATATCATCAATAAATACTATCACAAATTTTTCTAGGTAAGGCTTGCACACTTGATTCATCAAATCCATAAAAACTGCCGGTGCGTTGGTAAGCCAAACGACATAACCAGAAACTCGTAGTGGCCATAAGGAGTTCTAAACGTCGTCTTCGGTATGCTCTCTTCTTGTATCCGCAACTGGTGATATCCAGATCTTAAGTCTATCTTGGAATAGAAACTCGATCCTTGCAGCTGATCGAACAAGTCATCAATTCTCGGTAGTGGGTACCGATTCTTGATGGTGAGCTTATTCAACTCCCGGTAGTCTATGCACATCCTGAATGTTCCATCTTTTTCTTCATAAATAAGACTGGAGCTCCCCAAGGCGAAAAGCTTGGTCAGATGAATCCTTTATCCAACAACTCTTGAAGTTGTGTGGATAACTCCTGCATCTCTGAAGGTGCTTGATGATATGGAGACTTGGCTACGGGTGCAGCTCCTGTCACCAAGTCGATGTGAAACTCGACTTGCCGTTGTGGTGGTAACCCCGGCAAGTCCTCAGGGAAAACTTCAGGGTATTCCTTCACCACAGGAATATCTTCAAGCTTAGGCTCCTCGGCCTTCTTGTCAACCACACGTGCTATGAAGGCTATGCAACCCTTTCTTAAGCACACTCTAGCTTTCATACAATTAATGATCCGCAATGGTGTGTCGCGTTTCTTCTCATGGATAACAATGGTCTCCTCAGTTGGTAGCGGTATGCGAATAATGTTCTCATGGCACACGACTTCCACTCATTATCGGATAGCCAATCCATTCCGACTACTACGTCGAAGCTTACCCAACTGTACGGGTAAAAGATCGATATTGGATTGTCGTATCCAAGTTCCAAAGTGTATCCTTATACAACTTCCTTTGACTCGACTAGTTTACTGTTTGCCAATCTTATAGATTAAGGGACATCTAGCTTACTCGGCTCTAGGCCAAGTGTATTTTAAATTCCATAGAAATAAAATTAAAATCGGCACCGGTATCAAATAGAATGTATGCGACATGTTAGTTAATAGGAAACGTATATGTGACCCTTAATGATTTCATATGACTCAGCTAATTCCCCATTAGCTAACTTGATAGAATAAGGTGTGTCTAATTTACAAGACTCTAATACGAGTATATGCTTAACACCTAAAGACACTGGCTAAGCTCGACTTTGTTGTAAAAAAAATTTTGGGACATGATGATTGTAGAGTAGAACGTACTCATGACAACATCGGAATCTTGAAAGTATCCATAGTTCTAATTAGTCACACACTTGTGCACCAAATTGACATTCTTAGGACGTTCATGTTTGAAGTGTCCTCTGTGCCACATTTAAACATCGTTGCTCTTTCTTGAGTATTACTTCATCACTAGTTTCTGACTTATGCTCAGTCTCACCACACATCTACTCCTGGCACTTTCGCAAGTGCCCTCATGATGAAAGTTTCGCTTATCACATTTAGTATTTTGGTAAGTTACCAGCATACTTCCTGGTGCGGGCATTGCTTATGGCAGCAATTGCCTTTGTTTTTCTCATCACGAGAGTTTCCTTTCGTTTGCTACTCACTCTCAAATCTTTCTTAAGGTTTGAGGACTTTCGTTTCTCAACGCTAGTAGATTCCACATATGCTTTCCTCATCTCAACACCCTTCTTTAACAATTTCCCCTATTCTCACCGCATCCACTGTGATACTAACTACGAGATTTACTCCTTGAGTGATCGAGGTAAGGTGGGATAGCGCTCAATACATTTAACTTCGGGTGTTACTTAGTATGGAACAGTCCTTGGTAGAACGTGATAGTGTTGAGTGTAACATTCAACGTCGGCTTCAATCCTAGTCAAGCTCCAGAATTTCGTTTCCATCCTTTGAATTTATAATAAGCAAGCAATACTCTTCTCACCTAAGGTCCTTAAGTTCTTCCCATGACAACCTCTTCACTGTATCACTCCCTATAGTTTGTACTTGGAGATTCCACAAAGTTAATGCTGCATTCAGTAGGGGATTATTTGTTTACCTAATCGTTAGTTAGGAGTACATTTACTAGCATGGCTAACCGACTTCATTGTCTTTATTTAGTGCACATAACTTAGCGCACCTCTCATACCAACGAGGTATCACGGCTTATAGTCTAGAAAATCCTTAGAATTAAAACCTTGTGTGATCGCATCTTTGGATGTGGTGCTGCCACCAGTTCCCGATCTATCGGAGTCTGGACTACTTGAACCGCCGATACCATCAGTACCGCTACTAGTGTCATCTCAATTAAGCTCATGTCGTGCGATTTCGGCAACCTCATGTTGTTCCATAAGAACTCTAGTTTCGCTTAATACGTAAACTGCGGGCTAACTTCCCCTTTTGGGAGTAGACCTTTTCGGTGCCACATAATATCAAGGAATCTAGACTTGTATTTGGACTTATATAATCTACCATGCGCCTAAGAGTTTGAGAAAGCAATCGGTTATGGAAACCTCAAGATCGTATTGTTCATACATGTTTGAAATAAAGATGACGTGAATAATCGCAACCTATATGCGTAGTACCTCTTGCGTGTATTGGTCATAAGTCTAAGTGGAACAAGAAATAATTCGTCGAGGAGGTGAACCAAACAGTCGTCTCCAACCTTACAGTATGTGTTCTATACTCCCTGGACCCAATCGTCCAAGTAGGGAAAATCCTTCGCCGCACTTTCCCATGTGGCAACTATAGTAATAACGCTTGGGCTTCACGAGTTCCAGCCCGATTGTTATAATTTCCACAATTGTTAAATAAAATGCAATGATGAAGTTGTAGCATGGCTCATGCCATACCAACACTTAGGACAAGACAAATGTCAAGTGAAAGAGTTTATTTTAACCAGCTCTACTAAATAAGATAAGGTGCCATAAACACCAAGGAACCAACCTATCTACAAGGATCCTAGAATGTCGAGGAAATATCCTCCCTTGGTGGCTGTCCAGTTTTGTTTGTTTAGATGACTAATAGCCGCCATCGTGGTATAGATTGAATGTTAGGTACCAACAAATATGTGTGGTCTTCCTGTTATGTAGTTTTGGATGAATAGTGATCATTAGCATGGCCCGCAGAGTCCACCAGGATTCCCATGCACTACAAGTTGTTATTACGTGGGCCCCCGTAATAATAAATTGCCTTGCACGGTCACCTTAGAATCCTCCCGTTTGAAGCAGATGATCAATCAAAGAGGGGACACTACTGTCTACATACCTTCAACCTAGAAGGGACCTTCGTGATGGTCCACGTGCTAACGTCCGTTGTCATTACTCACGAAGTGGCACGACGTTAGACGAAGTAGAAATGGAGAGAATCTGAAACAATAACAACTAAATGGGCTCCTTCAAGATGAGTGCTTCATCTTCCTTGTCCGGACAAGAGTGTCATCCATCAAGATTAGGAATAGTATGAGCCATAGGGACCTTGTCCGACTAATAGAGTTGTTATCCAAAGCTGCCACCTCCGTCTCATTGTCAGTACCAAAGTCAGGCATCACCGCATCTGCGGGAAAAGACAACCATCTTGTATGGAATCGAACTTAGGGTCTCACTTTAGGAACCGCGTCCGCCTAAGCTCCGCAGTAGACATGAGGTCAATAATCTCATCATGTGAGACAAGAATAATAATAGAATTCAAAGTTGAAGGTATTTCATTCTTGGTAAAATACTCCGTACAACAAATATATAGTTACTATATATATAATCACATAAAATACCATTTTAAGTTATACTACTTGTTTAGGGTGGATCAACTTAATGTTTTGTGCCCATCATTTGTAGACTAAGTCTCATAATGTCCTTGCTTGTTATTTCAAAATGAGTTTGTTAGTGGACTTTGCGAAATGTTTATGCAATGAAAATCTCTTGTTCATGTAAAAAATTTTTTCATGAGAGGATCCTAGTGATTGTAGACTAGACTCGAGAAAGAATCTTGGTTCACTACAATCGAAGCTCAGATACCAATCTGTCACACCCGCTCATAGGCGGAAGCGCACGGTTTGATCTGCTTGGTTCTCATTGCATACAACATAAGTGAACATACTATATGAATAAAACATTCTCCATATGCCATTACTGAAATTGTTTCAAAACGCAACATAGGTGAACTATATTGTTACAAACCATTAAATTGTCAAAATGTTAAATAACCAATATGCAAGATTTTAAATACTAAGGTTTTGACCCTTATATCACCACAAGTAGGTGGGATATACTGGACAAATCTTCAAAAGATGGCATAAGAGACTTGATACTTGTTCCTTGATTTACAACCTTCTGCATAGATCCACTAATTACCTGAAATACATGTTAAGTTGAAAATCAACAAAAGTTGGTGAGTTTATGTGTTTTAGTTGCATAAGATAAATCCATAAAATGTATGCTGTGTTTGTATCAAAAGCTGGTGCGTTTGCAAGGACATTAATATGTGTGACGACATAGGAAGCAATCTAAACCTAGACGATTTCTGTCGATTAACCTCGACTAGGACGGCAAATGCACTCTTATCTGTGGGTCCATGACCAAGAGTGGGGCTCGCCAACACCCACTAGATCTAACCTTTGAACCGTGGTCTTAAATAAGATTAATGGTGCTTAAGTTTCACCCTATTCGCACATGATCGAAGTTGTTTCAATCCTTAGCTTATCATACCATTGAACATGTATTTACCCCTATAGTTGTAAAACAGTAAAACATTTAAGATAAAAAGGGGGACATGAACTCACAGCTTTGCTTTCTTCTTTCACTGATTAACTCAACTACTTTTCTCTGGTTTCGTACCACAACGTACAAACGCGTTAGGTTTTAGTTAGACACTCTGGTCTTTGTAATGATTCATGTTCTTGTTTCTTTGTCTTATGTATTCGTTAAGACATGTTCAGTGTTTTGTTTTGTTTAGATATACATCTCGATGTATGATGCCAAATAGATGTACTTCATTAAGTATATATGCATCCTTGCAATGCATGTATTGCTAGTACGGGCCTAGCCGGCTAGACTCTGTGCCTTGCACGAGTAAAACGTATATGTCTCATGGCTTCTCATAGACGGGTTCCACCCATTTGCCTTGACGATACCATCGTCGAACATGTTCCATATAATTCTTCTTAATTAAATACCATCGTCGGACATGTTCTATATAATTCTTCTTAATTAACTTGTATTATTTGTATGCACCACTTTATATATCATTTTGTAATTGCGATGGGTTTGTTAAAAATAATCTATTTTTAATCTTGATATATATAATTATTTCATTGGTTTCATGATACCTATCCATGTTTAATAATTGTCAAGTATTACACATGAATATTCCCCCAAGTATAGGTTTACTTGTATTGTGTGTATTTGTGTATTTACATTCGTATTCTGATGGGTAAGTATAATACTTGTATAATGGTATTTTCACCAAACATTAGTGGTATTTATTTGCATGTATTTATACGTATAGGAATACGTATATTTCTTGTATTTTATTACCTCTTCACTTTTGTGTATTCTTCAATTATATAATTTTAAGATATATTCAAATTAGTGTATGTATTATTATGCTTGGTAAGTGTATATATAAAAAATAATATATATTTTTGCAATTAGTTGTAGAAAATATGTATTTTAATTTTCACCAAAAACAATATACTTTTAGAGGGTTTACGAAACATATATATTTTATACACTTCGAAAATAGTATGTTTTAGCGTTGCCGAAATACCATATGTTTTATATATTTGTAAAAATATATTTTTGTCACTTGTTCGGTTTTGAAAATAATAATTACCAAGCTTCCATATATTATACATTTTGAGTCCGTAAACCGTAGTAAGTTCGAATGTCCAATATGTCCGTATTTGTTTCCATGTATGGTTATGGATAGGTATATATATTTTTTGTAAGTCTTTGTTTGCCAATTATTGTGTATTTATTTGTATGATTTATTCTTCAAGTTCCTAACTATATATATATAATACAAACAATAAACACATAAATTGCGATTCTTATGATCACTAAATATATATTTTCCCAAAAATATATATTTATACCCATTTTTATACTTATAGAAATCATGTCTTCTTGAACTTATATTTTATATGAAAACATGGGGATTTTTATATTTATGGCTTCAAAACATGTTTACTTGTAAGGACTTGGTAAACATATATTTTTCTAAGTGTTTAATTTTTATAAAAATTTTGCCATAGTCTCCCATAGATTTAGGAGGTTTCCCATGTTTTAAAAACATGTGTTAAGCTTCCAAACTCATTACTTTATTCCCAAACATTTCAACAAGTAATACATGTACGTTTATATGTATTTTTGGGTCATGATGAACTTGAAAGTTTAATCAAAACATGTAGTCTTTTAACCTTGTGTTTAAGATGTTCATACATATTTAAAAATGGGTTTAGTTTCTAATATTTACTAACTTTGTTAAAAATCATTTTTAACAACTTACTTATATATATTTTTAGAAAATATTACAAGTTACTTTAATCATATTTTCAAGATCATCCATTATGTTAAAACATATTCATCAAGCTTTTTATTATTTTTAACAATATGATCATCCAACATTTCAAGAATCTTACAAACCATTTTGAACACTTTAAAAAGTCCATTTATTATATATATCATTTTCATCACTTCTTTGATCATGGATCTTACTAGATCCATGTGTATGCTTGTTAGATCATGTTTTTAATCATCAACTAACAAGCTCACATATGATGGATATGATCCATAGCACAAAATAAACATCTACATTTTTATTACATCTTCAAGATGGCTTTGTTTCCTTTAGATTATGTTACTTGTTCTTAAGTTCATCTTTTTAAGTTGATAACTTTGCATGGTGTAACCTTTATATTATCAACATACTAGTAACAAGATATTAAATGAAAGACTAGAAGGCTCACTACTAGCTTTTGTGGCTAGGGAAGTGGCAAGATAAACACTTGAAGAAGATGATGCAAACTAGGTGGATAAAAGCTCCCAAGAGAGATCCTTCCCCTTCCAAGACTTGTCACCTTCCTAACTATGCTTGATACACCCTTGGATCACCTTAAGGTGAAATGGAGAAGTATGTGGCCATGAATGGAGAAGGAAAGAATAAGGAGATGAAGTGTTTCTTGGTTGGTGGAAGTTTGGGATTATGTTGGGGTAAGATCATATATATAAGAACTTGTAACTAAATCTTCCAAGGGTTAATTCTTTTGCATCATCCAACATTAGACAACTTTATCTAGCACATGGGGGAATGTGGGACCCCCATGTTGATCGTTTGAAAGAGGGGGGGGGTTCTAGTTGGGTTTTAATCACTAGTTAGTTAACTAGTTAGAAGATTAGTTGTTAAGTTAAGGGTATTTATGTAGTAACGATTTTTGATGTATTTTAAAATATAGTTTAATATTGTCAAATAACATTAGCTAGTTTATATTTTATTTCTAGTTCGTGTTCAGTTGCTTAACGGGTGCTCGGTTCGTTAACGGGTCCTTAAACGGAAGTTTAAGAAACTAATAGGGACTTTAGGGATTTCACATCAAAACAATGTGTTTAATGCTTTTAACTAGTTATCTGATGTAAAAATATTGTTAACTAGTTCATGTGATGTTTGAGATTGTGTCCGGGTGTTTGTTCCGTTACCGGTTCATTAAAACGTTAACTTTCAAGTCTTATGTGATATGATATGTTATTGTGCCAAGCAATACCTTCAACGTCTTTTAAGCAATGCAGGATGTTTAACAATAATTCTGCATATTTTATAAGCTTGTATTTGCTGCCTTTTTGCTAAATTTTGCTGAATTGCTGTTTAGTGTATAGACCCGGCAGTTCTCAGTGCATGTATTGTTTTCGAAAAGTGTTAGCATTAATCCTTGCTTTTCCACATGGGATTTAATATACAGTTTGCATTGGACTCTCATCTAAGTCCTAAATCTGCAGTTTAACTGCGTACTGATACTGCGCTGCCGCAGCTAGTCTAATAGTTGTTTCCGATGCACTGTTTCAGGCGGTTTTCAAATGGTAACCACTAAACACATAATATGCATCATGTAATATATTCAGTGCACTTTCTACATTGATGCCATGCAATTCACGCAGTTAAATTGTTCATAATACGTAGTTATATCACAAAATTCATTGTTTAATTGTACAAAAATTATCCCAAAAGTGACAGTTGTCACAGTCAAGATCATTAATGTTTTGCCAGGACATTAATATGTGTGACGACATAGGAAGTACTCAACCCTAGATGATTTCTTCCAGTCCACCTAGCTGGGACAACAAAAGCACTACATGTGGCCACACAAGGACCCATGAGTGGGGCCCGCTACACTCGATAGATCTACCACTCTTATTCCTCGGTCTTATAAAAGATTAATGGCACTTAAGAGACACCCTATTCGCACATGATCTAATATTTCATTCCATAGCTAAACCATACCATCGAAATATGTATTTTCCCCCGAGAGTTATAAACCGAAAACATTTAAGAGAAGAGGGGGACATGAACTCATTGTTTTGCATCCGTAAATATATGTTAGCAGTTTAGGTATCCCAAAAGTGCATAACAACCTACAAGTGCTCTAACTCATTAGACACTTGAGTTAATGCTACATGTGTACACGTTGTTCATCTTAAACGTTATTGTATAAGTTAAGTATTTGGATCCCTTACGTATTATAAATATGTTGGCATTTTTTTTCGTATTTTTGTTTTCATATATATATACACTTCTTTTATATATATATTTCGTATCCATCAAGTGTACGAACGGGCCATGCCCTTCATGAGTCTTTGTGCCATGCACAAGTATAAATGGGTGTCACACCCGCTCATAGACGGAAGCGCGCAGTGTGATCTGATTGATTCTGATTGCATACAATATAAGTGAACATACTAAGAGTGAATAAAAACACGCTCCAAATGACATTGCCGGTATTGTTTCAAACGCAAGATAAGTTGAGTAAATTGTTTACAAACCATGAATGAAAATAAGTTGTCAAAGTGTTACACATCCCTGTTTGGTCCACTAATTTCCTGAAATACATGTTAAGTTGAAAAATCAACAAAAGTTGGTGAGTTCATGTGTTTTAACTGTTGAGATGGATCCATAAAATATATGAAGTATTTGTATCAAAACCCGGTATGTAAAGCATCAATGAAATCGTGATCACTATTGGTTTGCAAGGACATTAATATGTGTGACGACATAGGAAACATCCAAACCTAGATGATTTTCGCCGATTAACTCTACTGGAACAACAAATGCACTCTTCCGTGTGGGTCCATGACCAAGAGTGGGGCTCGCCAACACCCACTAGATCTAACCTTTGTACCGTGGTCTTAGACAAGATTAATTGTTGGTGCATATTGATGACAACAGCTTAATAGTTTAGTCTTTGGATATTTTGTATTGGGCTTAGTTTTGTGTTTAGATTGTTTAGAGTTGTAATGGGCTTGGAGAATGGCCTAGCCCAGTATAAAGCCTAGTATGAAAACATGTAGTATATATACATGTGGTGCATTAGGGTTTAGGGTTGTTGGAGAAAGAGAGGAGTGTGAGAAATGTACAAAGAGTGGCTGAAAGATTTCTAGAGAGTCTTGAATTGATTGTAAACCATTGTGTTGGATAATGAATAGAAGACTGTTTGAAGGAATTTGTTCGTGTTTCGTGTTCTTGTTTCTGTGAAATCTGATCTAGGGGATTTCTCACTCTAGATTACATACGGACTAGGGGACCTACATTAATGGTGCTTAAGTTCACCCTATTCGCACATGATCTAGTTATTTCATTCCCTAGCTTATCACCATAGGCATGTATTCCCCCGCGGTAGTTGTAAAACTGTAAAATATGTAAGATGAAAAAGGGGGACATGAACTCACTGGATTGCTTTATGTGTTCTCTATT
The DNA here is from genome assembly GCA_947069175.1 of Scalesia atractyloides. Taxonomy (NCBI): domain Eukaryota; kingdom Viridiplantae; phylum Streptophyta; class Magnoliopsida; order Asterales; family Asteraceae; genus Scalesia; species Scalesia atractyloides. The sequence goes on from CAMTDV010000023.1 coordinate 72,172,908, forward strand.
TAACTCAAGTACTTTCTTTGGTTTGTATCACAACCTACAAACGCGTTAAGTTTTGTTAGACACTTTGATCTTTGTAATGATTCATGTTCATGTTTCTTGTCTTAAGTATTTGTTAAGACTTGTTCAGTGTTTTGTTTCGCTTAGATGTATTTTCAATGTATGATGCCCACTGAGATGCTTTTCGGTGTATGACGTCAGCTCAATTGTATTTTCGGTGCATGATGTCAATATATATATATATATATATATATATATATTGCATCTCAAGTGTTGCAGGTACGGACCTAGTATGTAGTCTTCGTGCCTCGCACGAGTAAGATGTATATGTTTCATGCCTTCTCATAATCGGGTTCCACCCATTTGCCTCGAGAATGACATCGTCGGATATGTTCCATATATAATTCTTTTGAATCATATATAATTCCAAGTTCGATATATTAGTTAAAATATTATCTTTTAACTTGTATTATTTGTATGCACCATTTTATATATCATTTATAATTACCATGAGTTTGTTAAAAATAATCTATTTTTAACATGTCTTGATATATAATTATTCATGTGAATGGGTTTATGGTATACATGACCAAGTGTTATAATTGTTAAGTATTGTACATATGCATCTTCCCAAGTATAAGTATACTTGTATTATGAGTATTTGTGCATTTAAAGCCGTATTCTCATGGTTATGTATAATACTTGTGTAATGGTATTTTCACCAAGTGTTAGTGGTATATGTTGTCATGTATTTGTATGTATAGGAATACATATATTCTTGTATTTATAACCGATACCTTTGTGTATTCTCTAAATATATAACTTTTAAGATCTATCCAAATTAGTATGTGTATATTATGCTTAGTAAGTGTATGTATCCCAAAATGATATATACCTTTAAGATTAGTTATAGAATATATATATATATTTTTTGTTTCCACCAAAACAATATATTTTTAGAAGGTTTATGAAATATATATTTTTCTACACTTCAAAATAATACAATTTTAGTATGAGCGAAGATGATATATTCTATATACTTGTAAAAGTATATATTTTGTCGCTTGTTTTGAAAGTAATATTTACCAAGCTTCGATATATTATATATTTTTAGTCCGTAATCTATAGTCCGATTGTCCAATATGTCCACATTTTTGTCTCCAAGGTATGGATATATATATATATATATATATATATATATATATATATTTCTTTGTATTATTTTCAAGTCCCTAATTTATACGTAACTAATACAAATAATACACACATAATATGTGATCCTTATGATCACTAAATATATATTTCCAATATATAATATTATCCCTTTTATTTTTAGAAGAACCATGACTTCTTGGACTTATGTTTTATACAAAAACATGGGGATTTTATGTTTATGGCCTTTAAACAAGTTTACTTGTAAGAACTTTGTAAACATATATTTTTCTTAGTGTTTAAATTTTATAAACATTTTGCCATAGTTTCCCTATATTTAGGAGGTTTCCCATGTTTAAAACATGTGTTTAAGCTTTCAAAACTCACCAATTTAATCACAATAACTTCCACAAGTATAATATATGCATTTAGATGCATTTTCATATTATGATGAACTTGAAAGTTTACCAAATCATGTAGTGTTTTAACCTTGTTTTTAACATGTTCATCCATTTTTAAAAATGGGTTTAGTTTCTAATATTTACTAACTTTTAAAAAAATATATTTAACAACTTGTTCACATATTATCTTAAAACATCACAATTCATTTTAACCACTTTTATAAGTTCATCCATTATGTTTAACAAGTTCATCAATACTTTGATCATGGATCTTGTAAGATCCATGTGTATACTTGTTAGATTTATACTTCTAGCAAGTATACATATGACGGATATCATCCATAGCACAAATAATCAACTACATCTTCATTACAACTTCAAGATATGTGTTATTTTCTTTAGATCAAGTTACTAGTTCATGTGTTCATGTTTTAAAGGTGATATTTTTAGATGGTTTATCTTATACATTAATAACATACTAGTAACAAGATATTAAATGAAAGATTAGGAGGCTCACTACTAGTTCTTGTGGCTAGGGAAGTGGCAAGATGAACAAGGTGATGAAGATGAAGCAAAGATGGTGGATAATAGCTCCTTGAGCTTCCAAGACATGGCACCTTCTTAATTAACCTTGAGACACCCTTGGACATGCTTGGAATTACTTGAAAATTACTTGAAGATTGAGGTGTTTTGGAGGTTATGTGGTCGTGGAGTAGGAGCAAGAAGAAGAAGATGGAGTTTGAACTTGGTGGATGTGATAAGGTTAGAAAAGTGTTGTGATGATGTTCCTTTATGCATAACTATCCAACACAAAACCCTTCATGCATTATCAACTTACTTCCAACATGTTGGAGCATGTGAGACAAAAATGTGGGTGGCTAGTGGGCCCCACATAACCGTCCAAGGGGTATTTGGTTAGGATTTAACTTAGTTAATTTTTCTAGTTAGTGATTTAGTTAAGTTTAGGTTATGTTAAGTTAGGGTTTTTAGGGTTTTAGGGGTTTTTAGTGTAATTTAAGATGTATGGTGCCATATACTAACTTAACATTGTTAAACAATATTAACTAGTCCATAATTTATGTCTAGCTCGTGTTCGTTTATTAACCGGGTGCTAGATTCGTTATCGGGTCCTTCAACAAAGGTTTAAGCAACTTGTAGGGATTTTAGGGATTTTAAGCAAAACAATGTGTTTAATGAATTAAAGTAGTTGTATGATGTTAAAATATTGTTAACTAGTTCATATGATGTGTCTGATTGTGTCGGGGTGTTTGTTTTGTTGTCGGTTCGTTAAAACGTTAACTTTCAACACTTGTATGATATGATATGTTTTTGTGCCAAGCTGATGCTTTCAACATCTTTTAAGTAGTGTATGATGTTTAACACTATTTCTGAATATTACATAAGTTAGTGGATGCTGAATTTTGTTGAATTGTCATTTAGTGTGTATTTCAGACAGCTTTCAGTGTATGTGTAGTTTCCGGAAAGTGTTAGCATTAATACTTGCTTTCCCACATGGGGTTTAGTACACAATTTATGTTGGACTCCAATCTAAGTCCTGAATCTGCTATTTAGGTGCGTACTGAAGTTGTGCTATCACAGCTAGTCTACTAGTTGTTCCGATGCACTGTTTTAAACTGTTTTTGAATGGTAACCACTAAAAAATTATTGTGCATCATGTAATGTATTCAGTGAGTTTTCTAGGTGTATTCCATGCAATTCATGTAGTTTAACGTTCAAAACACGTAATTGTATCATAAAATTAACTGTTTAAGTGTACGGAATTTACCCGAAAGTGACAGTTGTCATATACTCCCCCGTTAAAAAGAATTTCGTCCTGAAATTCAAGCTGAGTCATCCATTGCAGGAGTCTTCTCAAACAGGTGAGGGTATTTGGCCTTGATTTGAGCTTAACGCTCCCATGTATACTCGGGTCCATGTCGTGAGTTCCAATGGACTTTGACTAAATTGATACAACTCCTCCTAGTTTTCTGGACTTTCCAGTCCATAACCTCGACGGGTTCTTCAGTAAATTGGAGCTTATCATCTATATGAATCTCTTCCATAGGGATGATAACTGTTTCTTGAGTTTGACTCTTTTTGAGATTTGAAACATGGAATGTGTCATGTACACTACTAAGTTTATCTTGTAATTTCAACTTGTAGGCAATGGTACAAACCTTTGCCGAAATTTCAAATGGTCCGATGTACCACGGGTTAAGCTTCCCGCGCTTACCAAATCTGGCTACGCCCTTCCAAGGCGAGGCTTCCAACAAAACCTTATCTCTGACCTTGAAAGATAGTGGTTTTCTTCTCTTGTCTGCGTAGCTCTTTTGTCGATCACGACTAATTCAGGACCAATTAATTGTTTGTCGCCAACATCCACCCAACATAGCGAAGAACGACAGTTTTGACCATAAAGAGCTTCGAACGGTGCGGCTTGTATGCTTGTATGGTAACTATTGTTATAGGAGAACTTTACAAAAGTTAGGTGAGTATCCCAATTACCGCCTTGATCCATTACACATGCACAAAGCATGTCTTCAAGCGTTTGGATGGTCCGTTCACACTGGCTGTCGGTTTGGGGATGAAAGGCTGTGCTTAGATCTAGTCGAGATCCAAAGGCCTTTTAAAAGATTGCCAAATTCTTGACAGATAAAGTTTGGCTAACTTTTATGTGATGTCTTTCTCGTGTATTGGAAGAAAATGCGCGGACTTTATCAATCTATCCACTATTACCCAAATCATGTTGTGACCCTCGAGGTCCTAGGTAACTTTTTAATAAAGTCCATGAATATTTGCTTCATTTCCACACGAGAATCTCGGCTTGTTGTAACAATCCTGAAGGTTTCTGATACTCGGCCTTATCCTTTGCGCAAGTTAAACATTTTCCGACATAAGTTGCAATGTCACTCTTGAAGTTAGGCCACCAATAATATTCCTTCAAGTCTTGGTACATTTTATCCGATCCCAGATGAATTAAGTACTTAGACTTGTGTGCTTCGTCTAACACTACTTCCCGAAGGCCGACAAAAAGTGGAACCCAAATTCGACCCATAAGGTATAAAGTTCCATCTTCCTTTGGTACTAATTGTTTCTCCATGCCTGGAGAAACTCCGCTTGAATATGTTCTTACTTTAGTGCTTCTAGTTGCGCATCATGAATCTGTGTAGTAAGGTTCGTTTGAATTGTCATCTCTAGTGCTCGAACCCTTAAGGTTTTAACCCGCTCCTTGCGGCTCAAGGCATCTGCTACAACGTTTGCCTTGCCCGGATGGTATTTGATCTCACAGTCATAGTCGTTCAACAATTCAACCCAACGTCATTGACGCATATTTAAATCTTTCTGGTTAAATATATGTTGTAGACTTTTGTGATCCGTGAATATAGTACACAGAGTACCATATAAGTAACGTCGCCATATCTTCAAAGTGTATACCACCGCACCTAACTCTAGGTCGTGCGTGGTGTAATTTTTCTCATGCACCTTTAGTTGGCGTGACGCATACGCAATGACTTTTTCCCGTTGCATAAGCACGCAACCTAAACCTTGATGCGAAGCATCACAATATACCACAAAGTCAGCGGTACCGTCAGGAAGTGAAAGAATCGGTGCATCACATAACTTATCCTATAGGAGTTGGAACTCCTCTTCTTGTTTTTCTCCCCAAACGAACTTCTTGTCTTTTTGCGTAAGTGAGGTTAGCGGTTGAGCAACTTTGGAAAAGTTCTCCATAAATCTCTGATAATAACCTGCTAAACCCAAAAATTGTGGAACCTCTGTAGGAGTTTTGGGCGCTTCCTAGTTCTTGATTGCTTCAATCTTTGATGGGTCTACATGAATATCTTTTTCGTTTACTACATGCCCGAGAAATTGAACTTACCGAATCAAAAACTCACACTTAGAAAACTTTGCGTAAAGTTTATCCTTTCTAAATAGTTCCGAACTGGTTCTCAAATGTTGCTCATGCTCGTTCTTCGACCCTGAATATATTAATATATCGTCAATAAATACTATCACAAATTTGTGGAGATACGGCTTGCACACGTGATTCATTCAATCCATAAAAACTGACGGTGCATTTGTTAAGCCAAAATGCATAACAAGAAACTCGTAGTGACCATAATGAGTCCTAAAAGCCATCTTTGGTATGCTTTCTTCTTGTATTCGCAACTGGTGATATCTAGACCTTAAGTCTATCTTGGAGTAGAAACTCGATCCTTGCAGTTGGTCAAACAAGTCATCAATTCTCGGTAGTGGGTACCGATTCTTGATAGTGAGCTTATTTAAAACGTTCCATCCTTTTTCTTCACAAATAAAACTGGAGCTCCCCAAGGCGAAAAACTTGGTCGAATGAATCCCTTATCTAACAACTCTTTAAGTTGTGTGGATAATTCTTGAATATCTGAAGGTTCTAGATGATATGGAGACTTGGCTACCGGTGCAGCTCCCACCACCAAGTCGATGTGAAATTCGACTTGTCGATGTGGTGGTAATCCTGGCAAGTCCTCAGGTAACACTTCAGGGAATTTCTTTACAATGGGAATATCTTCAAGCTTAGGCTCCTCGGTCTTCTTGTTAATGACGTGTGCTAGGAAGGCTATACAACCTTTCCGTAAGCACTTTTGGGCTTTAATGCAATTAATTATCCTCAAAGGTGTGTCGTGCTTCTCCCCATGGATAACAATGTCTCCTCATTCGATAGCAGTATGCGAATAATCTTCTCAAGGCACACGCCTTTAGCTCGATTATCGGATATCCAATCCATTCTGACTACTACGTCGAAGCTACCTAACTATAAGGGTAAAAGATCGATATTGGATTGTCGTATCCGAGTTCACAAAGTGTATCCTTATATAACTTCTTTTGACTCGACTAGTTTACTATTTGCCAATCTTATAGATTAAGGGACATCTAGCTTACTTGGCTCCAGGCTAAGTATGTGTGTATTAAGCTCTATGGAGATAAAACTAAAATCCGCACCGATATTTAATAGTATGGATACGAAATGTTGGTTAATAGGAAATGTATCAGTGACCCTTAATGAATCCACATGACTCAGCTAATTCCCCATTAGCTAACTTGATAGAATAAGGTGTGACTAACTTACATGACTCTAATTCGAGTATATGCTTAACACCTAAAGACACTGGCTAAGCTCGACTTTGGTATTTAAAAAAATTGGGACATGATGATTGTAGAGTAGAACGTACTCATGACGACATCGGAATCTTGTGGAGTATCCATAGTTCTAATCACTCACACACTTGTTCACCAATTTGAAGTGGCCTCTGTGCCACATTTAAAAATCGTTGTTCTTTCTTGAGTATTATTTCATCACTAGTTTCTGCTTTGTGCTCGATCTCACCACACATCTACCCTTGACACTTTCGCAGATGCCTCATGATGAAAGTTTCGCTCATCACATTTAGGATTTTGGTAAGTTACCAACATACTTCTTGGTGTGGGCATTGCTTATGGCAGCAATTGCCTTCATTTTGCTCATCGCGGTAGTTTCCTTCCGTTTGTTACTCACTCTCGAACCTTTCTTAAGGTGTGAGAACTTTCGTTTCCCATCGCTAGACATTCCACATGTGTTTACTTCATCTCAACATCCTTCTTTGACAATTTCCCCAATCTCATCGCATCCACCGTGAGACTAACTGCGAGATTTACTGTTTGAGTGATCGAGGTAAGGTGGGACGGTGTAAACATGCTTCAGATCTCATGGGCTAAACCCCAAATGTAGCGCTCAATACGTTTGACTTTGGGTGTTACCTAGTATGGAACAACCCTTGATAGATCGTGAAAGTGTTGAGTGTAACCAACACATCGGCTTCAATCCTGGTTAAGCTCCAGAATTCCGTTTCCATCCTTTGAGTTTCCAGTCAGCAAGCAATACTCTTCTCGCATAAGATTCCACCAAGTTAATGCTGCATTCAGCAGGAGATTATTTGTTTACCTAATTGTTTAGATAGGAATACATTTACTAGCATGGCTAACCGACTTCATTGTCTTTATTTAGTGGACATAACCTACCGCACCTCTTGTACCAATGGGTATCACGGCTTACAGTCTAGAAAAGCCTTGGAATTAAAACCTTGTGCGATCTCATCTATGGATGTGGCACTGCCACCTGTTTCCGATCTATTGGAGCCTGGACAACTTGAACCACCGGTACCATCAGTAACGCTACTAGTGTCATCTCAATTAAGCTCATGTCATGCCATTTTGGCAACCTAATGTTGTTCCATAAGAACTCTAGTTTGGCTAACACGTAAGATGCTGGTTAACTTCCCCCTTTGGAGTAGTCCTTTTCGGCGCCATGTTATTTTTTATACAAATATCAAGGAATCTGGAATTCTATTTGGACAAATATAGTCTACCATGCGCTTAAGAGTTTAAGAATGCAGTCGGTCATGGAAACCTCATGATCGCATTGTTCATACATGTTAGAAATAAAGATGATGTGGATAATCGCAACCTATATGCGTAGTACCTCTTGCATGTATTGGTCATAAGTCTAAGTGGAACAAGATATAATTCGTTGAGGAGGTGAACCAAACAGTTGTCTCCAACCTTACAGCATGTATTCTATACTCCCTGGATCTCGATCGTCCAAAGTAGGGAAAATCCTTCGCCGCACTTGCCCATGTGACGAATATAGTAATAACGCTTGAGCTTCACGAGTTCCAGCCTGATTGTTATAATTTCCATAAATGTCGAATATAATGCAATGAGGGAGTTGCAGAATGCCTCATGCCATACCAACCCTTGGGACAAGACAAATGTTAAGAGACAGAGTTTATTTTAACCAGCTCTATTAAATAAGATAAGGTGCCATAGACACCAAGGAGCCAACCCATCTACAAGAATCCTAGAATGTTGAGGAAACTTCCTCCCTTGGTGGCTGACCATTTTTGTTTGTTTAGATGACTAATCTCACCCGCCATCGTGATATAGATTGAAGGATAGGTACCAACAAATATGTGCGGTATTCCTGTTCTGTAATGTGTTATGGTAACCCCCTAGTTAGTGGTCTAAGAATGGAAGAAAAAAATTTGAATCTCAAGTAACATCTTAAGAATTTTGAACGAATATTGATCATTAGCTTAACCCGCAGAGTCCACTAGGATTCCCATGCACTACAAGTTGTTATTACGTGGGCCTACGTAATAATAAATTGCCTTGCATGGTTACCCTAGCATTCTCCCGTTCGAAGCAGACGATCAATCAAAGAGGGGACACTACTGTCTACATACCTTCAACGTAGAAGGGACCTACGTGATGGTCCACGTGCTAACGTCCGTTGTCATTACTCGCGAAGTGGCACGGCGTTATACGAAGTAGAAATGGAGAGAATCCATAACAGTAACAACTAGAGGGGCACCTTCAAGATGAGTACTTCATCTTTGTTGTCTAGACAAGAGTGTCATCAATCAGGATTAGGATTAGTATGAGCAATAGGGACCTCGTCCGACTAATAGAGTTGTTATCCAAGTCTGCCACCTCCGCCTCGTCATCACTACCATAGTCAGGATCACCGCATCCGCGGGGAAAAACAACCACCTTGTATGGAATTGAGCTTAGGGTCTCACTTTAGGAACCGCGTCCGCCATAAGCTCCGCAATAGACGTGAGGTCAATAATCTCATCATGCGAGTCAAGAATAATAATAGAATTCAAAGTCGAAGGTATTTCGTTCTTGGTAAGATACTCCGTATAAAATCACATAAAGTCCTATCTATCCATTCTATCTTGTATAAGCTGAACTTGTAAATTATTTATAATGCGTAGACTGATAATGTAATGTGTCTACAACACATAGTTTATTAATGTAAAGTGTCCATGACACATAGTCTGATAATGTAATGTGTATATTTCTCATAGAATTCACCCATGAAAATGTCCTTGCTTGTTGTTTCGAAATGAGTTTGTGTAGTGGACTTTGCGAAATGTTTATGCAATGAAAATCTATTGTTCATGTCAAAAATTTTTCATTAGAGGATCCCAGTGATTATAGACTTGACTCGAGAAAGAATCCTGGTTCACTACAATCGAAGCTCTGATACTAATATGTCACACCCGCTCATAGGCGGAAGCGCGCGGTGTGATCTGATTGATTCTCATTGCATACAATATAAGTGAACATACTAAGTAAATAAAAACAAGCTCTAAATGCCATTACCGATATTGTTTCAAAATGCAAGAGAAGTTGACTATATTGTTTACAAACCATGAACGGAAACAAGTTGTTAAAGTGTTACACATCCAAAATGCATGTTTTAAAATGATAAGGCTTTGACCCTTATATCACCGCAAGGAGGCGGTATATAATGGGTAAACCCTTTAAAAGCTGGCATGGAGACTTGACACTTGCTTTCCTTGACTGAAATTCCCTGTTTGGTCCACTAATTTCCTGAAATACATGTTAAGTTAAAAAATCAACAAAAGTTGGCGAGTTCATGTGTTTTAACTGTATGAGATGTCACATCCCAACCGATGGCTGAAACATCGGAGTGAAATGAAAGAGATTGCTCGAGACATCATAGCACTAGTTGTGACAATATTTAATTAAACAACCCATTTCATTTCATTCATCAAATTGTCAAGTACAACATATTTCAAATACAAAATAACAACAAATGGGGCAAGTTCAACAAAACATAGTAAATAACTTAGCACTCTAAGTGTGTTTCTATGTTGTTCCTACTAAGTTTCCTCATATCAGTCTTATCAACCGCTTCTTGCCTTTGTTGTTGCTCTTTGGGAGTTTGGGTGAGGTAGGTTCGGTGAGGGCTTCGGTTGTGGCTGGGTGGGCTTTCCTTAATGAAGCCTTGGAGGCTTCAAGAAGGACGTGGTTGTTGTTTAAATAGGCAGACAAGTGAAAGGTTTCTTCAAGAGTCTTGGTTGAGGTGGCATCGACAAGGTCCGTGAGGTGAGGAGGGAGGCAACGATGTATTTGGCAACTGCCTTTTCGGCCGTGTTGACTTAACTAGGTCAAATCGCACTCAGCTACTTGAAACGGGACGTGAGGCTGGCTTTGTCATTCCACACCTGCTTAAGGTTCCAAAACTCGCTTTCGAGTCGTTGGCATTCATGAGGGGGCAAAATTCATTCTCCATCAGCTTTTTGAGCTCAATCCACGGGAGGGCGTGAGCGGCATCGTTATCACGAGCGTTACGCTCAGAAGTCCACCAATCAAGAGCCGTTGATCGGAAAACTCCCATAGCGTTCATGGTATGCAGGTGGTCGGGATAACCATTTTGGATAAAAGTAACCTCGATGGCGTCAAACTATTCAAGCAACTTGGTTGCGTCCCCTTCGCCAGTGAAAGGCTGGGGGTTGCAAGAGCAAAACTGCTTATGGGTAAAGGTTGAATTAGGTGTTTCCACCATGGGGTGATTCAGCATTGGGTGGGGGTTGGATCTTGCTGACAATATCGGGTATGACCTTGGCCATTTGTTCGGCCATGAACTTCATACAGTCCTTTTTGGACATCGAATCAGAATGGGACCTTGACTTGGACTTCTTCTTGCCCATTATATTTCAAATACAAAATAACAACTAATGTCAAGTACAACATATTTCGCATACAAAGTAGCAACAAGTGAGGCAAGTTCAACAAAACATAATAAATAACTTAGCATTCTAAGCGTGTTTCTATAGCATGTATGATGGATTGTTTGTGTGATTTCATAGAATAAAAACGTGATTTAGTGTGTTAATGATAGATTAACATATTGCACCCAAAAAGTGTAAAGCGTACAAAGGGTGTCGAGTATACTCACGGTTTTACAAAGTTAATTCCGTGAAAACGTTCGGGTTGATTAGGGGGACGAACACCGAGTTATCCTACAAAAGGAAAACGTAGGTATGTGAGTATTGTAATGACCATGGAGTTCGGTAATTTAGGAATTCAAAGTATGCAAAAAGTATATATAGTCGAAAGTATTTATCTAGACATTAACGCTCGTTTTTGACATTATAAGCCTCGTAGGATGTTTGTCGTTTTATGGGTCATGCCTAATAGAATCGTAACGATGGTTAAATCTTAGATAAAATGACCTGATGTTAGGACAAGTAACCATATGGTCTTTGTCAAAGGTTCGGTTATATTTATTATTTACATATATAGTATACATATATTATTAGATGTTTATCATATAAATCATTGATTTCATATAAGTCATGGATGTCATAGAAGTCATGCATGGAGGTAGGTGGATAACCGTCCTTAACCTCTTTCGTAAGATCCACCAATACACAAATTGCCACAAGGACAATCCGGATGGTCATGAATAAAGTACTTCACTAAACTACGTTCCGGACCGAATAAGCAAGCTAGGTGCATGCATCCTGAACATGGCAATGTTTGGGGACGTGTCATAGCCTTGTTACTCAATTGAAGGTGAAACATAGCTTATTGGATAGAAATCATCAAGTGGGGGTGGATTGAAAAGTTGGATAGCCAAGGCCTCCACGTAATCACACCTTTACCAAACACAAGCTTGTAAGCTTAGATGGATCAACACTTGTGGGTTAAGAACCCTATTAAAAAGCACAAGTTTAGAGGCATGTTATACCTCTTGATTTTGTATGGAACAGGTCTAGCTAGCTCACCAACCATAAACTTGATTAGAGGCACAAGTAGCACAGAGTTGTTATGATTAAACAAGTTCAAGAAAAGTTTACAAGTTTAACTTCAAAAACGGAAGGTTTGGCCTTAAAAATAGTATTGTTCCACCTTGATTTTCCATGGAAAACCTCTAGTAACATCCATGAGGCTTAGTGAACATTGTTGAGGAAGAAACATGAAGAAAACTTCAAAGTTTGAAAGTTTTGAAAAGATAAAAACGGCATAAAGTTTAGCACACTTTTGGACCTCAAAATGGTGAGGTTATCCAAGTGTGTTAGAAGAAGAAACAAGGTTTAAAAAAAGAAGGAAGTGAGTTGAAACTTACTTGCAAGCTGAAGTGTTTCGGCAGAAAATTATGGGACTTTGAGAGGAATTTGGGAAGTATTGGAGGCTTGTAAAAGTGAGAAATGGACGGGGGAACTTGTTTATATAGGGAAGGGATTAGGGTTTAAGTTAGGGTTGCGTTTAATGGAGTTTGGTAGGAGATAAACTTTAAACAAAAAGTGGGAATCCATTGGCAGCTTGTAGCCACAAGCTGCTAGGGTTATTTTCTTTTCTTTTTTTGTTTGTTAAATAATAAGTGTTATGTTTGCTGTTTAATTTGTTTATCTTATGTATAAACTTAGTGTGATGGGTTGGAAGGTTTAAATCATGTATAAAGGTTGCTACATAACCCTAAACATAGCTTGCAAATGTTTAACATAAGTGTGACAAGAATCATGATGCCAAAAGTCTATGCATTTTGCGTTTAACTTGTTAATTGTTTTCTTGATTTGAAACATTTATATTTTGCAAACACAATTGCGTATGAAGATTGCGAATTTCGTATAATTGATCAATTTAATTTCAATCAAAGCCTTGGATTTACTTTGATTCCAAAATGAAATACGATTACAAGGTTTGGACTTTCCAAAATATAAAAACACGAAGCAAACTTACTAAAAATGGAAAGTTACAAAAACGAAGTGTTACAGTCTCCCCTGTTTTAGGAAATTTCGTCGTGAAATTTAGGAAGATGTAACGAATAGATGCGGATACTTAGTCTTCATGTCGCTTTCAAGTTCCCAAGTAAACTCTGCGCCACGTTTTCCTTCCCATCGAACCTTCACGATAGGAATTCGACTGCGCCTTAGTTGCTTAGTGCCTCGATCCATGATTTCGACTGATTTCTGCACAAAGTGTAAGGTCTCATTGATTTGAAGATCTTCAAGTGGGACTTGGTGTCCTTCTTCGGCTAGACACCTATTCAATTTTGAGACGTGGAAGGTAGGATGAACGTTGTTGAGCTCTTGTGGTAGGTCCAGTCGGTATGCTACCTTGCCAATCCTTTCGAGAATCTTGAAAGGACCCACATAGCGAGGAACGAGCTTTCCTTTCTTTCTGAAACAAACCAAACTCTTCCAAGGGGATACCTTGAGAAGTACAAAGACACCAACGTTGAATTCCAAAGGCTTGCGTCTTTTATCTGCGTAAACTCTTTTATCGGCTTCTGGCTTTGAGCAAGTTGTCCCAAATCTGCAAAATCTTGTCTGTCGTTTGTTGTATAAGCTCGGGACCGGTGATTTGAGCTTCCCTGATCTCATGCTAACAAATAGGCAATCAACATTTGCGTCCATACAATTCCTCGAAAGGTGCCATTTGAATGGTAACTGTTATTGTACGAGAATTCGACCAAGGCAAGTGCATGTCCCAGTTGCCACCAAAATCGATTACGCAAGAACGAAGCATGTCCTCTAGAGTTTGGATAGTATGCTCGGGTTGACCATTAGACTGAGGATGGAAAGAAGTACTAAGATTGAGGTGAGTACCGAGAGCTTTTTGAAACGTTTGCCAAAGACGGGAAGTGAAATGACCATCATGGTCTGAAATAATGTCAACTGGGACACCGTGACGACAGATGGACTTCATCCATGTAGATACGAGCCACTCGGTAGTCTTCACGTATGGAAAGGAAATTAGCAGATTTGGTCAGACGGTCGATGATTACCCAAATACTATCATGTCCAGACGATGTACGAGGGAGTTTGGTAATGAAATCCATGGCAATACTCTCCCATTTCCAAACAGGAGTTCCCGGTTGTTCGAGTAAGCCAGAGGGGCGTTGATGTTCGGCCTTTACCTTAGAACAAGTAAGGCATTTCGAAACGTAGCAGGCGATATCTTTCTTCACACCTGGCCACCAATAAGACGCACAAAGGTTATGCTACATCTTATCGGCGCCAGGATGAATTGAATACCGAGATTTATGAGCTTCACTCATCAAGAGGTCACAAAGATTATCACCGTTTGGAATCCAAATACGGTCAAGATAGCACATGATGCCATTGGATTTGGTCACTGTTGGTAAATAATGTCTATGGCCTACGACTAGGATATGTTGTTTTGTATATAGAGCATAGAACGTCAATTCGTAAATGTTATTGTTTGAATAATTTGTTTTGTAGTTGGCTCGTACGAGTGAGTCTCTTGACTCGTACGAGTGACACTCTATCATCCTGTGCGAGTCATGTCGACCTATAAATAGAGGAGTGTTGTGTCAGAGCTAAGGGGTGTTAGTCCAGTTGGTGTGGCGAAGCCCTGCTAAATTGTTTACTTGTGTTGTACCTTTTCACGTCAAGCAATATATTCAAAGAAGTTAAACAGTAGATCTCACTTGTTCGTTGTCAACCTCACTAACAACGCCTCTATTAGTTGAGTTAGATCAGTCTGGTTGCTCATCGGAGGAGTCGATCCCTCATTCACAAGTGGTATCAGAGCCTTGAGGTCTGATCTGCTAACAAATGTTAAGTTTCTGCAGGCTACCAACTGTTTTAGATTCAGATTCACTGTCGCAGCTTTCTACTTCTACACTTTTCCAAATTGATCTCGGAATAGAACGAATTTACGGACAAAATGGACTAGGGTTCTAGGATATCACGTAAAAATCAATCCTAATAAATCCTTAACAATTTCAGATCTAAAATCGAACTTAATCATGTCAAAATCGGTAAAATTCATCCCTTTGGAGACTTAAGTTGTTTCATATGGGTAGAGAGACCACTCGCAGGAACAACTGTCAGTACAATTTAAGTCATTCATATGAACGAACAAACAGAAGATCTTAAAATTTACAAGTTAAAAACTGTGATTTGCACGAGGTACATACTCGTACGAGGTAACCTTTTCATCCGTACGAACAATGTGTTCGCACGACTATTTTCTCCGTACGAATCATCTCATTCGCACGAATCTCTGTGTCGTACGAATTCATATTGGTCGCACGAACTTGTCTGTATCCGCACGAAGAAATTTTTATCATACTAATCAATTATAATTCTTTGTAGAAAAATGGCAGAAGAGTTATATAACACATTTGCTACATCAGTGGTCACGACTACTGCAGCACAAAACATGGGTAAGATGACGAAACCGCCAAAGTTGATGAACCTCGAAGACTTTGACAGTTGGAGCAAACGTTTCAAGAATTGGGTTCAGTAGAATCATTTTACCAGTTGGTTTGCTATCAAAGAAAAGTACCAGTCTCCTGGTTTTGAAAGAGAAAAGTTTATAAATGAGAAGAAAATGATGAACATTCTGCAACAATCCATCAAAGAGGACATATTGGCGCTGTTACAACATGATGATGACACTCAATCATTATGGAATGCACTTCGATTAAAATTCCAAGGTAGTGCACAACTGCGAAAAAGCAAAAGGGCGTTGTTGAGAAAAGAATTTGACATCTTTACTTTGATCAAAGGAGAGACGGTGAAACAACTGATTGAAAGATACTGTCATCTGGTCGTACAAATGAAGCGAATGGGAATCATCAAGACGAATGAACAACTAGTTGATAAACTCGCCGATTCTTTACCACAAGGCGAATGGTCTACCTATTTGACCATTTTGAAGAATGGAACTATATATGGTAATTTCTCATTACCACGATTCATTGAAAGAATGGAGGGACACGAACTAGAAATGCAGAAGATGGCAAAGAACTATGGTGTTCAAATGCAACAAGACGTCTATCTTTATTTCAAGAATAGTTATGTCGCTCAAATACAATCTCCAAAGATCTAGACTGCCTTTAGCACTTACAGCACACCAAGCCCACCATCAAATCAAAACAGTAGTTTTCAATCATTTGATACGGTCAATCCGAACACGTCTCAAAGCCCACAATCATCACATGGATCGAGCAATCCCCTGATCAACCAGAACAGTCAGTCAAATCCTACTCAATAGATACTACTGTGCAATATATCTGTTGATTTCCAGAATGCACAATACTTCGATGAGAAGACTGCAAAGCAGCATGTCACTATTAGCACCGGTTCTCGCATACTATGACAGTCTTGTAGCAGGAAGATTGGAAATTCTGAAATGACAAGAGAGGGCTATGACCAGATTGATCCGGTAGAGATGGAGTTGATAGACTTGTGTATGGAATCTATTGTTAGACGCGCACAACGCTTTATGAAAATCACCGGGAAAGAAAACTTGGGAGGATTGGTTAGAAAACTGGGATTCGACAAGTCCAAAGTTACTTGTTTCAAATGTCGGGAGAATGGACATTTTAAACGTGAATGCCCAAACAGAGAAGCTCAGGGTAATCAGAACCCATTTGCAGACTACTACTACAAGAAGGCTATCTACCATCGTCCTCAACCACGAACTCGAATGGTGCAGATCGAAGATAGATAGCCAGAGACCAAATACAAAGCGCTTGTAGTTACTCAAGAAGACGAGGGCTTTAACTAGAACAAATACATTTCCAAGAATGAAAGTTTGGCATTGGTTGCTGAAATAATCAAAGAACCTGAAGAAGAATCAGAGGCATCTTCAGATGAGGCTCTAGAAGATGATTATTACTATCACACATCATCAGATGAGGAGGAACTTTTGAACAGTGCTTTTAAACATCTCCTGCATAACGATATCTTGAAAACTTTTGCAGGTTACTTTGTACCAAGCCAGCCATCGATCATCTTGTGAATAATAGAAGACGCATGATGTTGAATAGAGAGTTGATGAGAAAATGGAGAAGTTGATTGATGAGACCAGTAAAGCTAATGGATGTAAATGAGTCTAAATGTGAGTATGTGATAGAAAAACCATATTTGAAATGTGCTGAGCCATGCAGTGAATGTGTTGTAAAAGACACACAATATAATGAGCTTAAAAGTTCAATAGATAATTTGTCATGTGACTATAAAGCCATAAAAAAGCTTTTGACAAATTGAGCAAATCTGTTAAACAGTATGAAAAAGCACTTAGAGAAAATGATGGAAGAATTTCTAAGCTCAAAGCGACAGTAATGGACAAGCAAATGGCCATTAATATTCATTTAAATACTATCACTGAGCTAAAAACTGAGCTTGAGAAGGTAAGAACCGAAACTAAATGGGTAAACAAATTGTTAATCAGTTATTCCACAAACTCAAACATCATTGATCACATTTTACCCAAAATCGAAAACAAAGAAGAATCTAAAAAAGATGAAACAAGAGTGCAAGTTACGATCGTGTTCCACCACCCATGTGGAATAGCTATGCTTGTAAAAAGCCATCATGGGTGGAAAAGGCGTTCAATTTAAATTTGAAAACCGAACAGTCAAATGAGCTGCCAACGAACATCGACGTAACTTAGATAAAACCTGAAATTGAATGTGATTCTAAGGTAGTTAAAACATTGGTCGAAAGTGTTTTAAAAGGTGAATATGAAGAATCTGATGTTGAAACATGGGAAAATAGTTTAAACAATGATCCAAACGTCATCGTTTATGAAATGCATGGATCTGATAAACTATATTCTGATGAGGACTTTCCCATCCAGAATGTGAATCTAGATCGTGTTAATAAATTGTTCAAGCTTGTGGAGGTAAGCCATTCTGATTTAGACAAACACGATATATCATTTTACTCTGGATCAAAATGTGTTTACTGACCCTACCATCATAAAAACAGAGATTATCCGGAGAATAAGAGGGCTGGTTTGGGTTTTCAAAAGTGAAGAATGAACAACAAGTCCAAAAAGCTAGACTTTACCAAGAAAATCAATTTTGTTATTGGGACAACAACAGAAAAGGAAAAAGAAATCATCGGAACACAATCAAATGATGATTTTAAGAAAGGGAAAGAGACAGAGAATAGGAAACAAGTTTTGGATTCCTCTGTCCGTAAAGACAGTAGGACATGCTATAAATGTAAGAATGTCGGGCATATCGCACGATATTGCTCACAAATATATCCAAAATTGTTTCTAATACTAACAGGTTTACAAAGGATGAGAAACAAAAGGCACCTATGGTTGCACCTAAGAAAAAGAAACAACGAATCCTATAAAAATGTTAAACCAATGATTCAACGTAATTCTAAATTTGAAATTGGTGAAACATCAACTAAATATCGCCGAATCTATTCAAAATTTTCTGCTAAAAAGTATACTCTGAAAACGCAAACATGGGTTGCGAAAGTCAAACCATCCAAGGTAGAACTGAAAACTTCTGTTTCAAACAAAACCAAGTGTAAACTGAATGTCAAAAACAAAGTAGGTCTGAAATTTGATATTCCAAACCCACCCAAGATCAAGCAGGCTTGGGTTTCTTTGTTTAAATAGTTTCTTCATGTGTGCAGGGGCTCCCGCGATCGATCATGTCTAAATGGATTATGGATAGTGGAGCTTCCGGACACATGCAGGGATGCTCGCGTTGTTACACGACGTAAAAGCGATCCGAGGAGGATATGTAGGTTTTGCAAGAACACAAGGAGGAAGAATTGACAGAGAGGGAATTCTCACGAATGGAGTCATTTCCTTTGATAAAGTGAACTTCATCGCGGAACTTTAGAACAATCTACTCAGCATTTCACAGATTTGAGATAAGAAATTCTCAATGCACTTCAATGATAAAGAATGCTTAATTCTAAGGCCGGGATTCAAGATTCCTGAGGAATGGATTCTTATACGTGCTCCGAGAGAGAATGATCTATATGTTCTCGATATAAGTGTCGCATCTACAACATCAAAGAAAGTTCAATGCTTTGTTTCTAAAGCTACCGAGAAAGATGAATTATCTGGTGAATAACAACCTAGTGGAGGGTGTTAATCTGAAGAATTTTCAGTTATCCGATGATTGTATGAGCTGCAAAAAGGGGAAACAACATAAGAAATTACACCCATGAAAGATGTTGAATTCTATCAAGTTACCACTAGAGAGGCTACATATGGATCTTTTCGGTCACGTAAACGTCAAAAGCATTTCTGGTGATCTATATTGCCTAGTCGTTACAGTTGATTTCTCAAGTTTCTCATGGGTTTTCTTTCTAGAGAGCAAAGATGAAACATTTGAGACTCTAATGATTCTCTTCAGAAAACTCGGAAACCTATATCACTTGCCAATCAAGAGAATCCGCAGTGACAATGGTACAGAGTTCAAGAATAAAAGGATGCTCGAATTCTGCAATGAAAAGGGGATTCTTCACGAATTCAGTGCCCCTATACTCCTCAACAAAATGGAGTAGCTGATCGAAAGAATCGCACATTGATCGAGACTGCCATAACCATGCTCGCAGATTCAAAATTGCCAATCAGTTTCTGGAGTGAAGCAGTCACATCAGCGTGTTACACCCTCAATCGTGTGTTAACAGTCAAGCTTCACAATAAGACTTGTTTCGAGTTACCTAATCAACGAAAGCCTAACCTCACGTTTCAGGAGCCTTTTGGATCACCGTGTACTGTATTGGACCTGGATGGTAAATTTGGAGCCAAATCCTTGGAAGGATTTGTTGTAAGTTATGCTACTTCACAGAAACGTGTCATCTTGCCGAGTATGAACCAGGTTATTCTTGCGCAGCATGTTGATTGTCAACGCTACACTACACCTATGCAGAAACCTGGGGATCCATGGCTGTTCAAGTATGAAGGTTTGTGGAATTCTTTCAATCTACCAGACGTGCCATCTAAAGAAGAACTTGCCTTGCTCTTTCAACAGCGTCAAATCTCTAATCAAGAGCAAGTTACCAAACCGTTAGTGATTTCCCCGTCACTTCCTATGTCTAACACTTCTGATGTAGGTTCGAGCTCTACTCTTCAATACTCTCTCTCTGTACCATTCATGAACACTGCCGAATCATCTGCCCAGCAATAGCCAGATGCCGACTCTGATCGTGAACCAACTTTCGATGATGGAGGATCTAATTCTGATGAAGGATCTGAGCAAATTGAAAGCTTCCTGAATAATCAAGTTGATCAATCAAATGCCAGGAATGAAGCTTCATCATCCGCACGAGTTGTTGATGAAGTTATCACAAACTTGCAAACTCAAGTGGATGTTCCGAGTGAAGTGATACCGAGAACACTTTTATATCATCCATCGGAGAATATCATTGGCAGCTTACAAACAAGAGTGCAAACTGGCAATCAGATCAATAAGAATCTAAGTTGTTTTTATACTCGTATTGCTCCACTGCAAACCAGACTTTCTAATAGTTGTTTTGTTTCTTAGGTAGAACCCGAGAACTGGAAAGACGCGTTAAAAGAAGAGAGCTGGGTGGACACAATGCAGGAGGAATTGCTTCAATTCCAGAAGTTAGGAGTCTGGAAGCTTGTTGACCTACCAGATCATCACAAAAAGAAATGGGTCTTCAAGTACAAGCGTGATGACAGAGGGATTGTGGTACGTAACAAAGCTTGACTAGTGGTACAAGGTTTTCATAAGCAAGAAGGGATAGATTATACTGAAGTCTATGCCCTAGTCGCCCGTCTTGAAGCGATCCGCATATTCTTGGCTTTGCTTCTTGGGAAGGTTTCAAGGTGTACCAGTTGGATGTCAAATCTGCTTTCCTGTACGGAAAAGTTAAAGAGGAGGTGTATGTTGGCCAACCAGCAGGGTTTGTCGATCCCATACACAAAGACAAAGTCTACCTTCTAAACAAAGCCTTATATGGTCTTCATCAAGCCCCGAGAGCTTGGTATGAAACGCTGTCATGACATCTTCTAGACAATGGCTTTCTGAGAGGAACTGTAGATTCTACCCTCTTTACTAAGGAAGTGGATGGGCATTTAATTATTGTACAAATATATGTGGATGATATCATCTTCGGATCGACAAATGACAAGCTATGTAAAGACTTTGAAGATGTCATGAAGCACAAATTTGAAATAAGTGTGATGGGGTAGATGAAGTTCTTTCTAGGACTTCAGGTTGATCAATCGCCTGATGGTATCTTCATCCATCGAACGAAGTATGTTCATGACATATTGGAGCAATTCGATATGACAAGAACTATACCAGCATCTACCCCATTAGCTCCTAAACATGGCATTTGTCTAGATCTTAATGGAGTCAATGTTGACGAAACATTATATCGCTCCATGATCGGATCCTTGATGTATCTCACTGCTTCTCGACCTGATATCATGTATCCTACATACTTGTGCGTCCGTTTTCAGTTCAGTCCAAGAGATTCGCACTTGCTAGTCGTCAAGCGTATTATGAGATATTTGAAAGGATTTCCAAGCACCGGCTTGTGGTATCCTCGGCATGACAACTTCAATCTTGCGGGTTACTCGGATTCTGATTTTGGTTGTTGCAAACTAAACGCCAAATCTAGGATGGCTGGTTGCGAGTTCTTCAAACCCGTTTGGTAACATGTCAATGCAAGAACAGATCACGGTCGCTCTCTCTACCTGTGAAGTTGAATACGTTTCAGCATCCAGTTGTTGTTCCCAGATTCTCTGGATTCAACAGCAAATAAGAGACTTCAGACTGCAATTTCTTGACACGCCCATATATGTAGATAATCAGGCTGCAATTGATATCACTAAAAACTCATGTCAACACTCACGTACTAAACATATGAGACTCGACACCACTTTATCCGTGACTGCTACGAGAAAAAGTTGGTTAGAATCGAAACCCACACTGATGACTAAAAAGCATATTTTTATACCAAAGCATTTAAGCGTACAAGATTTAAAAATCTTCTAAAATTAAATGGTTTAAGAAATCTGACAAGAGGGGATATTCATGAGGTGAGTTTGAGGATGACGAGGACTTGACGTGATTCTCATCGGTATGACGTGTTATTCTGTACATACTTTCTTAAATTTCTAAAAATCCAAAACTATTTTTTTGATTTTAGAGGGAGAATGTTTAGGAAAATACAAAAATATATAAAAGTCAAAAAGAGCTTTTGTGAAAAAAGGGAGATCATATTACATCATTATGACAGCCACAGTATGTGAAAGACAGGGAATGTTTAAACAAGTAATTAAAAAGGACATACTGCGGATGTGCCAATAGGCTTCACTCGTTCAGTAAATTGTTTTTCAAGATGTAAACCTAAAAAGAAAAAAACCTGACCACATCTCTCGGATATATGGACTTAGTACTCTGAAATTTCGTTTGAGAGAATGCTAGATTCTTCGATACTAGATCTTTATATTTAATCGATATCTGGGGTATTATCTGAGGTCTTATGATTTGCGTCAGCAATGGCCTAGAACTTGTATAATACTTTACGCATCATTCGCCTGGAAAAGCTGCATAAAAAATTATTATGTCAAACTTTGTGACATTTGCACTTCAAAAGATTCCTTTAAGGAACACCACCTAAAGACGAGCCTTCATCTCTTTATCTGTACGAAGTACTAACCTGAGCTCTTAAGGTCTCGCAATTCACCCTATTTACAGATATCAGTTGGATATATTCACATGTGAAATGAAATTCTGGGAATCTCAATACGGGAGTATATTCTGAGATGGGAAACATAGTTATTTCATGTTCCTAATATTACCAAACATATCTTGAAACAGTTGAGAAACGAGAAGAAGTTTAAGTGGATAAGTATATTGGCAATCTAGGTAAATCTGGTTAAAAGTTTAATGAGTATACCAAGATGAACGGTATTGGTGATTTGTTTAAAGCTTGATATGATTCTCTTAACACAAAACTCACAAAAAAATACATAATGTATATACATCTTTACATGTTATTTCTTTTCAAAAAATCCCAAAACACAAAAAGATTTTCAGTTTTCTTAGCATTTTAGTTTAGTTTTAGTCTACCGTTGATGAAAACAATGATAGTTCAAGTCACGGCGACACCTCGCTGAAGGAAAACTGAAGACCATGGGTTGGGAGCTAATCATGAAGAGAAAGTTTTACCTGAACGTCAATAAAGTTCATTAATTTGAAACTTTACATTTTTAAATAAATCTATTTTGGTCAAACAAAGGTCAACCAAGGTCATTAACTTGGACTTGGTAGGCAAATCAGATAACCAGGGTCATTACTTGGATTTTGTTAACTGAGTGGGTTTTAAATAGATAAATTTTATAAAAAAATCAAAAGGTTTGACAAGTATCAGAACTGACTCGTACGAGTGGCACTGACTCGTACGAGTTACATTTGTTTTCATTTGCAGGAATCATTGATTCGTACGAGTGATACTGATTTAGTATAAAAGGCTCCTTCAATTGCACGAGTTCACTGTGCGACTGAGAGAGAACTTTGGGTGAACCAGTTCTATACTTCATTTTTCTTGACATATTCTACGTACCAATACATTGGGGAGGCCGATTCGCACACCTCTTACAATGGGAAAGGTACTAATGCTTGTTCTTAGCCATTATAATGCCGAATTTAGACCAAACGGACATAAAACATAGTTTTAGGGAAATTGGACCTGTGAATCATAAAATTGAACTTAAAAACGTTAAAATCAGCCCCAATAACCTATAAATCAACCTTCAATTTGTTAAAAATAACACGCTTTAAGTTTGATTTAAACTTGGTGTTATTCGACACGGCTTAAAACTTGTACGAATGTTCACTCGTACTAACGACGGCTTTCAGAATGTTATATCTTTTCACTCGTACGAGTAGGATCTTTAAAAATTAAAAGATAGAAATGTTAAAAGTTGACAACTCGTATGAAGCATTGTTCGTACAAAGCACTTTGGTCAAAATCTTTGAAAAATTCTAAGTTTTTGGTCACTCGTCCGAAGTAGTGACTCGTACGAGTGATGATTTGATCCAAACTTGAAAAATTGTCTAACTGTTGACTTGTACGAATGAATGGATCGTATGAGTGATTCTCAAAGTTGAAATTTTTGAAAAGTTTTCTAACGGTTTGAAATGTCTATGTGTACAGGTTAAAAATCTTCTTTTTCTCCGTTCCACAACGTATGATGTCTTCTTGATGAATCTATTCCGAAGCCTGCTGCCTACCAGGAAGTGTTAGAGTTTTTGGGCAATATTCGTATTACGAAGGCTCTGACAGATTGCCATGTCGCTTATAGATCACATATTGAATACTTCTGGAATGCTGTTGAGTTTGATTCTGAGGAGAATGTGATTGTCTCAGCTGTGAGAATTGATGATAAAGATATTCAGGTGAAAAATACAGAAGAGTTGATCAGAACGGTGTTGGATTTTAAAAACCATGAAGATGATCCTGACGGGTTTTCGGAATATATGGTGAAGGGATGTTTCTACCGCATGGGTGACACCGGGTTCATGAATGCTGCTCCTTTAAAGAAGGGTAACCTAAGTGCGCCGTTTCGAGATATCGCCCATTGTGTAATTCATGCACTAAGTCACCAAAAAGGAGGTTTTGATTATTTGGTTGACTACCAGATGTGCATGATCACTGCACTTGTTCTTAATCTTCGATTCAACTTTTCGAAGGTAATTTTCACTCAGATGGTGCAGAATATTCAGAGAGAGAAATTTTTACAGTACCCTCGTTTCATATAGATGATGCTAGATCATCTACATCCAAATTTGAAGAAAGAGAAAGATGATGTGCTGAAGTTGGAACACATGGATGTCTCTACTCTGAAGAAGATGAATTTGCATCTTAAGACATTCCCGAACGCGAAGCCTGTGTTTGGCGTAATCATTGACAAAGATTATATCGCTCCAACACCAGGAAAGTGGATAAAGGAAGATAGTGGTGACGAGAATGAAGAGATTATAGTACTTGATGGGTTTATTGCAAAGCGTAGTGTTTGGTTTGTCAAACATGCGGAAAAGGGAGCAAAGAGGAAACTAATGTCTACATCTTCTTCTTCTTCTATTCCTCAGAAGAAAAAGAAAACAGCTGAAAGTTCTAGACTGATAGATGAACCAGTGATTGAGGAGAATATTGAAGATATTGCTGCTGAAAAAGTGGCTAAGAAGAGTCGTGTTCTAGCACTGATTCTGAGGATAGACGAGCAAGAGAAAGGGAGAGGGCAAAAGAGATTGAAAAAGAACGCTTAGCCGAAAAGAAGAGAAAAGCTGAAGAGAAAAAGCGAAAAGTGACAAGAGAGGAAGATTTGACTTATATACCTTCGGGTTCAGATTATGATACTCCTGTGCGCAAGCCTGTAAAGAAGAAATCTCGACGTCTGAAACGATTGGGTGAGAGAAGCACTAATTCTCCTAATGTCAAATCAAAAGGAAAAGTGCAAACACATACTAAAGAAGAGGTACATATTGAGCCAACTCCACCAACACCACCATCACCGGCTCGTCAACAAACACCTTAGCCAGCACTATCTCCACCACAGCAGCAAGCAAAACAACCGACACCGCAACCTCCGCCGCAACCGTCGCAGTCACAGCCTCACTTTGATTTTGATTTTGGTGACATTCCACAGGGCGAAGACTTAATTGAAGGTCATGTTAAACACCGTCAAGATTGCAGAGTTACAAGAATAGCTCAATGTCTTAAACGAAGACAAATAGCAGCTTGAAGAGATACTAGCCAGCATTGTATCAGAAAATGAGCACTTACGAATTCGCATGGCTGAATATGAGGAAGAGCGACTCAGAAGTGATAGAAGGATGAATCTTTTTGAGAAGATACTAACTAAGAAGCTGGGTGTTAATGTTGCTGCTGAGATTGATGAAATCGAAAGAATTGAAGTGAGCGAGCGCGTCGCTGAACGTGAATGTCTTGCAAAGGAATTATCAGATGCGCAAAGGAATTATCAGATGTGCAAAGTAAAGGCAAAGCTAAAGTCGGTGAGGATCCTGTGAATGTTATAACTGAGCTAGAAGCTGATTCTGCGCCAGTTATTACAGATATTGTGGTATATACAGTCTCAAGGAAATTTATTCTAGTAGTAAAGCCAAAGGATGTGGATATTGATGACAGATCTTTCAGATAGACATCGTGAATGGCTACAGAAAAGGAGGTTAGAAAGAGAGATTGAAGGAGCGGTTGAAGAGTTTGAAAAGGATGCTTAAAAGGAGACTGAAGACTTAGATGCTTTTGATGATTTATTTTCTGATGATTATGATCATGATAGTGATGATGGTGATGATGATGTAGGTGGTATGCTGTCTGTGTAACAGAATCTGTTTTAAATGAAGATATTGATTATTCTGCTTACTTGGATGACTCTGCGAATCAGGTGAGTGAAGATGGAGATCAGGGCAGATCTGAAGACCCTACTGGTGCTCAGTAGGCAGGAATCATCATGGTAACCGATACATCTACCGTTCTTGTCATGAAAAAACCAAAGATTTTATATCTTGCGCACCATGTTGATGAGGGTGAATATGTCCATAGCTATACTAAGGAAGAGATTGCTAAAATATTAGGCGTGGACAAAGAAAATTTCGAGTTTGATTTTGAAGACGAGCTAAACGATATTAGTGCTTTCGAGCCAGTTAACTATGTCTGCGAACATGTTGAAGATGAGAATGATTATGATAGAGTTGTTGTGGAGGATGATTCTGATGACGATGTTATTAATCTTGTCAATCAGGGTACAGATGACTCCCTAACTTTTACTGAGTTGTTTTAGCAGAAAATGCTGATGTTCTAAAATGTAAAGTTGAAGAAGCTGCTAAATAGGGTACCATTCCTCAACAGTTGAATAGAGCTGAAATTGCAGAGATGAGAAAGAAGTGGTTCAAAGTTTCACCAGTCGAGCGAAAGTTCAAAGGTCCTCTAGCATTGTTTACACGTGATGCAGATATTTCTCTAAAGGACATAATTAGCTGGGGATAGATCGAGGAACTTAATGTTTACGCTATCAGAAGGGAGTTTGGGATTCAGTGCTTCAAATACTTAAGCGACATCAAATCCTTGTTGTATTGGGATATTAAAGAGCTCGTGCAAACGAAGATGATAAATCTGAAGATGAAATTTCACGACCAACAGCAATGGAAGTTGATCAAGCTTGAAGCTGCACATGGATTTATACACAAGAAACCTCATTTTTTGAAGCGTATTACGAAGATTGATCGGATTACTAAAGAAAAAGATTTTATGCTCATCGTGAAGAGGCCAAAGGTAATGAAGAATATGCCTATGATTCAGATGGAGCAAGATTTCCACAAAAAACTTTAAGTGATGGCACTATGATTATAACAGAGGAGCTTACCGAAGCCGTCATAGCACAAAAACGATGATGATTCGTGGAAGATAACAGAGGAGCTTACCGAAGCCGTCATAGCATAAAAACGAATATATGGGTTGGGCATGGCAATCGAGTACTAGACCCTATGTGGCTAGCAAATTGTTCAAAGAAAGATATAGATTATTTTTTCTACAACAAAATCAGCTACGAAGAGAAAGACAAATAACAAGCACTCCAGTTTGAGAAGATTATTAATGTCTGTTTCGCCAATGATATTCTGGATCAGCATGGAACACTTCATGGAGGAAACTGGAGGAGATAGAGCAAAGAAAGAAAGATAAGAAGGAAGAGAGGATTGCAGAGCGAGCTCGTATAGCGTCGCTGAGAAGTTTTCGGTGTGGCAATACAATTAACCGACCTCCTCCAACAGACTAAATGCCTATAGCTTTTGAGGAGTGCCGCAAGCCACCGAAGCGGTTCTTTGGTCGATAAACGTTAAATCTTATGAAGTTTTTTTGAAGACCATCCAAGACTCCAGCAACATCCAATGGGCAGTTTGTTGGTGCATAATGTCTATTGCCTACATCTAGGATATGTTGTTTTTGTGTATAGGGCTTAGAACGTCAATTCGTCAATGTTATTATTTAAATTATTTGTTTTGTAGTTGGCTTGTAGGAGTGAGTCTCTTGAATCGTACGAGTGACACTCTTTCATTCGTATGGGGCAACCACTCGCACGAGTCATAGTCTCTGTAAGACACTTACCCGTGCGAGTCATGTAGACCTATAAATAGAGGATTGTTGTGTCAGAGTTAGGGGATGTTAGTCCAGTTGGTGTGGCGAAGCCCTGCTGAATTGTTTACTTGCTTTGTACTTTTTCACGTCAATCAATATATTCAAAGTAGTTAAACTGTAGATCTCACTTGTTTGTTTGTTAACCTCACTAACAATGAATTCCTCATCTGTTAGTTGAGTTAGATCAGTCCGGTTGCTCATCGAAGGAGTTGATCCCTCGTTCATAGTCACGAGTTGGTTTTCAGCACCACACTTCAACTCATTATTGAGGTTACCCCATTAACGGTCGAGTATTGTGCCTCACGAATCAACTTTTGAAGCTTTCCCAAAGTTTGGTAGCAACGTATACTCTTAACATGAATTTTTCTGACTAAGTGCGTCGGATACATCATTCGCCTTGCCAGGGTGGTAGCGAATATCGCAGTCGTAGTCGTTTAACAATTCCACCCAACGACGCTGACGCATGTTAAGTTCCTTTTGATTAAAGATGTCTTGGAGGCTCTTATGGTCGGTGAAGACCGTACACTTTGTACTATAAAGTAGTGTCGCCATATCTTCAATGCAAAAACAGTTGCGCCAAGTTCAAGGTCGTGCATAGTATAGTTTTTCTCACGAATCTTGAGTTGTTGTGACGCGTAAGCGATGACCTTGTCTCGCTGCATGAGAACGCAACCAAGACCTTGTTTTGAGGCATCGCAATACACGAGGAAGTCGTTGGTACCACCAGGAAGGGCTAGTATAGGAGCATTGCAATTTTAGAGTCAAGAAAAGGTTTTTCCTTTTAAGTCAAGGAAGTGAGGGGCACGACAATTTTAGAGAAATTCGAGATAAACCGATGGTAATAACCAGCTAAGCCGAGAAACGAACGAATTTCAGACGGAGTCTTAGGAGCAACCCAATTCTTCACCGCCTTGATTTTAGTGGGGTCAATGTGAATACCAAGTTTGTTGACAACATGACCAAGGAATTGAACCTCTTTTATCTAAAATTCACACTTGGAGAACTTGGCGTAAAGATGTTCAGTACGCAAAAGCTGAAGGATCAAATGCAAGTATCGTTCATGCACTTCTCGCGTTTTGGAAAGGTTAGGATATCGTCAATGAATACGATCACGAATCAGTCGAGATAGGGCTTACACACGCGATTCATCAAATCCATAAACATGGCGGGTGTGTTGGTCAAACCAAATGGCATGACTACGAACTCGTAGTGCCCATAACATGTGCGAAACGCGGTTTTGGGTATATCTTCGTCGAGGACTCGAAGTTGATGATAAATAGAAGGAAGGTCGATTTTCAAGAAATAAGTCGTGCCTTGAAGTTGATCAAAAAGGTCGTCGGTGCGAGGAAGAAGGTATTGGTTCTTGACCATAAGCTTGTTGAGCTCACGATAGTCGATGCACATTCGGAAGGATCCATCTTTCTTTTTGACGAATAGAACGGGAGCTCCCCAAGGAGATGTGCTAGGGTGTATGAAGTCTTTATCAAGAAGTTCCTGAAGTTGGCTAGACAGCTCTTGCATCTGCGAGGGTGCTAGACGATAGGGGGATTTTGTGACAGGAGTTGTGCCAGGGATGAGATCGATGCGAAAGTCAACTGAATGAGGAGGAGGAGGACTAGGAAGATCCTCGGGGAAGACGTCAGGGTAATCACGCACAACAGAAACTTCACTCACGCTTAGACCCTTATCCTTCTTTTCCACAATGTGGGCAAGAAAGGTGAAGTATTCCTTACGCAAGTACTTGTTTGCTTCGATACACGACATAAGCTTGAGACCTTTGGAGGGTTTCTCGCCATAGACGTGTAAGGAATCATTATTGGGAAGGGGAAGACGAATGAACTTTTCCGAACAAACAACTTCAGCACGGACCCACCTAAGCCAACCCATACCTACTATGATATCAAAGCTACCCATTTGCATGGTTATGAGGTCAATGGAAAAGTATGGTCGTTGAGATTTAAAGAAAAATTGGAAAGGACATAATTACAGTGATGGATTTCCATCAGCGACTTTCACTTCGAATGATTTAGGCAAGTAAGAACGTCTACACTTAAGCAAAGGTTTGAATTCAACGGATACAAAACTTTTATCCGCACCAGAATCAAATAAACACTTAGCGTAAACATTGTTAACCAGAAACGTACCCGAGATGAAATCGTTGGCATTTTGAGATTTTGCGGCTGTGATGACAAAGGCTCGACCGCGAGCTTGCTGCTGCTGTTAGTTGTTGTTGTTGTGCTGCGGGCAGGTGTTGGCAAAGTGGTTGGGATCTCCGCATCTGAAGTAGGCACGAGCGGTGGGTGCAAGTGGTCGGTTTTGGTTGGCGGTTGGGTTTTGAGGTGCGGTTATGGCTCGGGGTTGGTTGGTAGGGGCTTGTGGAGCACTTCGACATTGTGGGGCGAAGTGTCCATACCTATTGAAGTTAGTGCATAGGCGGCAAGGGGCTGTAACGGGATGGTGAAAGGGGCACCTTGGCTAGCTGTTGAGAGAGTTGAGGGTTTGGCGGAGTGACTACCACGCAGTTCTGGTTTGAAGCCTTCCGCTTCTTGCCTTTGTTGTTGCTCTTTTGGAGATTGGGTGAGGTAGGTTCGGTGAGGGATTCGGTGGAGGCTTGCTGGGCTTTCCTTAATGAAGCCTTGGAGGCTTCACGAAGGACGTGGTCGTTGTTTAAATGGGCAGACAAGCGAAAGGTTTCTTCAATAGTCTTGGTGAGGTGGCATTGACAAGGTCCGTGAGGTGAGGAGGGAGGCATCGTATGCATTTGGCAACTGCCTTTTCGGCCGTGTCGACTTGACTAGGGTAAATCGCACTCAGCTACCTGAAACGGGCCGTGAGGCCGGCGTTGTCATTCCCAACCTGCTTGAGGTTCTAAAACTCGCTTTCGAGTCGTCCGCGTTCCGGGGGGGAATTCATTCTCCATTAGCTTTTTGAGCTCAATCCACGGGAGGGTGTGAGCAGCATCGTTACCACCAATCAAGAGCCCTTGATCGGAAACGTCCCGTAGCGTTCATGGTACAAACGTGGTCGGGACAACCATTTTGGATAAAAGTAACCTTAATGGCATCAAACCCTTGTAGCAACTTGGTGGCGTCCACTTCGCCGGTGAAAGGTTGGGGGTTGCAAGAGCAAAACTGCTTATGGGTAAAGGTTGATTAAGGTGTTTCCAGCTTGGAGTCGACGTAGGTGTGCGGTGATTCGGCATTGGGTGGGGGTTGGATCTTGCTGACAATATCGGGTATGACCTTGGCCATTTGCTCGGCCATTTGTTTGGCCATGAACTTCATGTAGTCATTTTTGGACATCGAATCGGAATGAGACCTTGACTTAGTCTTCTTCTTGCCCATAATATTTCAAATACAAAATAACAACAAATGTCAAGTACAACATATTTCAAATACAAAATAACAACAAATGAGGCAAGTTCAACAAAACATAATAAATAACTTGCCATTCTAAGCGTGTTTCTATGCCAATCCTACTAAGTTTCGTCATATAAATCTCATCAGCCTGCAACATGTTAAAAAGTATAGTTCAATAACAAAGTATTGGCGAGTACACAAGTTTAAATTATAGCATAAGTAGTAAAAACGTTTAAACAAATCCACATGATAAGCTAGTATACGAGAATAATCTAAACAAGGCATGTGAACTACAAGTCAATCCTTAAGTGTACCACATAATAGATTAAAAACTTAACATTGACCTCAAGAATACGGGCGGTGCATTACTCCTATAGCGCTATACATGTTAAGGGAGGCTTGATCGAAGTTAATGACAATTAGTATCACATAAGAGTGTTCCAAGTAAACAATTCAAGTATCACATATCTATAGCATGTATGATGGATTGTTTGTGTGATTTCATAGAATAAAAGCGCGTTTTAGTGTGTTTATGGTAGATTAACATATTGCACCCAAAAAGTGTAAAGCGTAAAAAGGGTGTCTAGTGTACTTACGGTTTTGTAAAGTTAATTCTGTGAAAGCGTTCGGGTTGATTAGGGGGACGAACACCGAGTTATCCTACAAAAGGAAAACGTAGGTCTGTGAGTATTGCAATGACCATGGAGTTCCGTAATTTAGGAATTCAAAGTATGCAAAAAGTATATATAGTCGAAAGTATTTATCTAGACTTTAACGCTCGTTTTTGACATTATAAGCCTCGTAGGGTGTTTGTGGTTTTATGGGTCATGCCTAATAGAATCATAACGATGGTTAAGTCTTAGATAAAATGACCTAATGTTAGGACAAGTAACCATATGGTCGTTGTCAAAGGTTCGGTTATATTTATTATTTTCATATATAGTATACATATATTATTACATGTTTATCATATAAATCATTGATTTCATATAAGTCATGGATGTCATAGAAGTCATGCATGGAGGTAGGTGGATAACCGTCCTTAACCTCTTTCATAGGATCCACCTTGCCACAAGGACAATCAGGATGGTCATGAATAAAGTACTTCACTAAACTACGTTTCGGACCGAATAAGCAAGCTAGGTGCGTGCATCCTGAACATGGCAATGTTTGGGGACGGTCGTAGCCTTGTTACTGTTTTAAAGGTGAAACATCGCTTAGTGAGTGAGGGGTGGATTGAAAAGTTGGGTAGCCAAGGCCTCCATGTAATCACACCTTCACCAAACACAAGCTTTTAAGCTTGGATGGCTCAACACTTGTAGTTAAGAACCCTAGTAAAAACCACAAGTTTAGAGGCATGTTATATCTCTTGATTTTGTATAGAACAAGTCTATCTAGCTCACTAACCATAAACTAGATTAGAGGCACAAGTAGTATAGAGTTGTTATGATTAAAACAAGTTTAAGAAAAGTTTACAAGTTTAACTTCCAAAACAGAAAGTTTGGCCTTAAAAATGGTATTGTTCCACCTTGGTTTTCAATGGAAAACCTATGGTAACATCCCATGAGGCTTAGCAAACATTGTTAAGGAAGAAAACATGAAGAAAACTTTACATTTTTAAAGTTTTGAAAAGAAAAAAACGGCCAGAAAGTTTAGCATTCTTTTGGACCTCAAAATGGTGAGGTTTCACCTTAGTTTTCACAAGAAAACTTGTGAAAACCTTCCTAGAGGTTATCCAAGTGTGCTAGAAGAAGAAACAAGGTTTAAACAAAGAAGGAAGTGAATTGAAACTCACTTGCAAGCTGAAGTGTTTCAGCATAAAATTCTGGCACTTTGAGAGGAATTTGGGAAGTATTGGAGGTTTGTAAAAGCGAGAAATGGATGGGGTAATGCTTGTTTATATAGGGAAGGGATTAGGGTTTAAGTTAGGGTTGCATTTAATGGAGTTTAGTAACAATAAGTGGGAATCCCTTGGCAGCTTGCGGCAACAAGCTGCTAGGGTTTTTTTTTTCGTTTTTTTTTTGTTTGTTAAATAATAAGTGTTATGTTTGTTGTTTAATTGGTGTACCTTACGTATAAACTAAGTGTGATGGGTTGGAAGGTTTAAATCATGTATAAAGGATACTACATAACCCTAAACATAGCTTGCAAATGTTTAACATAAGTGTGACAAGAATCATGGTGCCAAAAGTCTATGCATTTTGCGTTTAACTTGTTAATTTTTGCTTGATTTGAAAAGTTTATATTTTGCGAATACATGATAAGAATCCATGAGTTAAATTGAAGCTTTAAATTGTGTAATGAATACGTGTGTGAACACAAGTACAATTGCGTATGAACATTACGAATTCCATATAATTGATCACTTTGACTACAATCAAAGCCTTGGATTTAAAATGATTCAACAATGAAATACGGTTACAAGGTTTGGACTCCCTAAAATATAGAAACACCAAGCAAACTTACTAAAAACGGAAAGTTACAAAAACGAAGGAGTTACATGAGATGGATCGATAAAATATATGAAGTATTTGTATCAAAACCTGGTATGTAAAGCGACAATGAAATCGTGATCATTAATGTTTTGAAAGGACATTAATATGTGTGACGACATAGGAAGCATCCAAACCTAGACGATTTTCGTCGATTAACCTCGACTAGGACAACAAATGCACTCTTCCGTGTGGGTCCATGACTAAGAGTGGGGCTCGCCAACACCCGCTAGATCTAACCTTTGTACCATGGTCATAAACAAGATTAATGGTGCTTAAGTTCACCCAATTCACACATAATCTAGTTATTTCATTCCCTAGCTTATCATACCATAGACATATATTTCCCCCCGATAGTTGTAAAACTGTAAAACATGTAAGATGAAAATGGGGACATGAACTCACTGGATTGCTTTCTGTGTTCTATGTTTAACTCAAGTACTTCCTTTGGTTTGTATCACAACCTACATGTGACACCCTGGTCATAGCGGAAGCGCAAGTGTGTGACTATTAGGTAATCATTGCATCCAATCTAGTAAACAATATAATTTAACAACGATGCCATGCAATTAGTAAGTTTCGTTCCATAATTACAACCACGTAAAAGTGATATCATATTGTTATCTGTTTCAACTTGTCATCATAAATCATAATTCAAAATACATCATTTCTAAAATAAGACATTGTTTTCATTATAATTGCATAATGAGGTTTTGTCTCTTATATACCCAGACAAAGTTGGGATATAAAAGGCAAACCCTCCAAAAGATGGTACATCGTTGTCTTGACATTTTCGATACCCGAATCATATCACCAGCTCGTGCATGCGTCCTGAAAGACATGTAATTTTAAAAGCACCAGACATAAAGTTGGGAGTTCATGTAGTTAATGTTTTGGTATAAAAATGTTATTCTTGAAATCCAGTAATGAAATCCGAGTGTGTTATTAGCATTCAGGGAGTTTAAGGATCTATCAGTGTGTAGCTAGCACCCTTACATATGTACCATAAGTAAGCAACCAACCCGAGACAACTCTTGACATCATTTGGGATCACAAAAGCACTCCTAATCGGTTAACACACCAGGAGTGGAGCGTGCCTCAAACTCTATAGATCTACACCTTTTGCACCTTGGTCACTAAGTGATTAATGGTTACTCTTGTCATCATCCTACTTATGCACATTGATCGTGTTATCAACTAACCCCATAGCTAACACACCATTTGTTACGACATGTATTAAAACAAAACTTTGAAATAATTGAAAGGAGGGACATGAACTCACAGTTTTGCTTTTCGTAAGTCGTACTAGTAACGGTCGGTGTCCGTACACGCGTGTAACCTACATGTGTATTAAGTTTATTAGAAACCTAGGCCTCAATGGACCTTGTACTCGTTGTTCATCTTGAATTCTTGTTATGATAGAACAACTTTTAGTGTTATTGTAGTGTTGGTAGTTCGCTTGTTCAATTCATATTGTCATATATTTTTCTCAATATATATATATTATATATATATATATATATATATATTTATTTTCATTCTTTGATCATGTGTATCTTGTCATTGGGCCTAGCCCAAATTTATTTACAAGAGCCCATTTTTAATAAGTTTACACTTATATCACTTTTAACTTTCCGGACTTTTGGTTTTGATAACATATATCTATGTTGACGTCTAAATATATATTTTAGACTCTTCGTGTCGGCGATTCACTTGTGATAACCGTGGCGAAAACAAGTAAACCCTAATTGATACGTACGGCTTGTACGGATAAGAAAACGATACTAAATATGAATTGGAGGAATCCGAGGGTAGTTATGAGAAACATGAAAATAATGATACCTAAAGTGCGATGTGGATGCCTCAGTGTGCTAAAAACAGTTTAAACAGAAGCTTTCTATTTAATAGTTCACAACGATGTAGATGCAAACGTAAGCACCAGAGACTATTCTAAGAGTACATAATTACTTAGACATAGTACTTAGACAATAATATAAGATTTAGGCCTTAACATGTAGTTACGTTCAACGAGGCGGTTTCGGTTAAAAAACGCCTATATTTTAACGCAAACGAAAATAACCAAACATGCATTTTATGATTAGTCAAACCTAAAACATTACTCATCAAACACTAATATAATGTATTTTACGCAAATACGTGAAAGCGTTCAGCTTTTCGTTAAAAACAGGTAAGTATTTTAAAAACTACGCGTGGTACGATCATTTACCAAACTGACGGGTCGAATGACAATTGGGACTATGAGATACCTTAACAGACAGTTAGTATTATAAGACCCGTTTGATAAAAATTATAAAATATATCATAATATATTATAATATATCATATTTGGCCCTACTCCGATTTTAACGAAACTCTGGTCAAAATGTAGAGAAAAATAAGCTCGTCTCAAGGGCATATTCATAATTTTATAATATGCTATATTTTGAGAGTTATACGAGTTAAATGAGTGAAGCAGCTGAATTAATTAAAAATTATAATAATAATAATAATAATAATAATAATAATAACAAACAATTACACTAACCGCCTCACGAACGAGCAGATTAGCATGATATGTATATATATGATGTTTCTTGAGTTCATATGAAACATCTATTTTCACTTAGTTCCTACTTTGTTACACACACAAAAGTCAGATCCAGCCGAGAAACATTAGCCTTCAGCTATAATCTAAACCTTTGGAAGGGTAGAGATGCTCACTTGATCGAGAAACGCGAGGTATAACACCCGAAAACTGAAACTAGTAGTCGTAAACTTAGTTTTTGTATAACTCTTTGCGTGGTTATTGTTAAAATTGGATAATTTACAAGATGGTCACCCATGGTGACAGTAAGACTCGATAAAAATTTTAGAATTTTATAAAATTTTGGTGATTTTTGGTGAATTTTTAATTTTTAAACTAATAAATTTGGATAAAATACTAAACGAGCTCAATAAATCACCAAAAATTATAGATATGTTTACTTTAATATGTAAAATAATTTGGACAAGTTTGGGGATCATTAGCTGAGTTTGGAATGGATTTCAAAAATTACGTTGTCGCGAAGTGTCGGTAGCCGGAAAAGTTGTATAACGAATTTAGAAAAATATCAAATTTTTGCAAGAGGTTCCCAGAGATGTTGGGACAATTCTGTAAATTTTTGGGAATTTTTGAAAGTCGGATCATTTTGGATGTAAATTGTTCGGTTAAAATACAGTTTCTCATGAATTTATTAAAATTAATATCTTAGTTTTATAAATTCTGAAAATATTTTTCCAGAATTCTATATATTTTTACAACTTATATAAAAATATTTATAATTTAATGAAGTATATCCATTGATTAATGATTTTTGGAATTAAATATCTTATTATTTTATACGAAACCGGCAGTTGTAAACGTATAACGAATCTGTCGGGACCGCGAAATGACAAATGACAAATGACTAAATTGGCAATAAGTGGAACACTGGAGCCATTTTGGACTGTTCGGTGGCAAAATGGGTACTTGGGGTACATTACACGCTAGTTTGGGAGATTCCACGACGGCGAAAAAGGAAACTTAAAATCGGGCAACCTGGGATCCCCAAACGACTGAACTCCCTTAATATAAAGTTAATCATTTCTAATGAACAAGACATTAGTACAATCCATATGATCATACCATTTTCCGAACATTTAAAACAAACGACTTTGACTGACACGCAAAACGGTGCCCGGAACCCAAACTAAAAGCTGACACTAAGATAATACCCATAGCTCTACTGTTAGGATATAGGTAAAGTCTCAGATGAATATCCTCATCTAAGCCATAGTTATTGCGATTACCGAATTGAAAACTGTATTCGGTAATATAACCAAACACTAACTGATATCAAGACCGAAGGGATAGAGCATTGATACTTACCCATCCTGTGATACTCGTGCTATATACTAGGTGAGTTTCACTACCCCGCTTTCAAACTATTTTACTATTTTACTTGGGGTGAAATGCATGTTACATACGGACATACTTGCACATACATATATGTTGTGATGTGAATTATCTGAGTTATACTAACACACGAAAAGTCCCCACAAACACGAGTGATCAACAATATGCCGGTGGATGTGTGAATAGTACTATTGGTCTGATGAACCCAATTGATCTGGCACAATTGCCATAGCTTATACTGCAATTGCACATGTCCATGCAATTCTATGAACATGCTATGTGGTGTTAGATATAGCTACTTGGGGTGGTAAAGTGTTGAGGTGTCGGTTGTGGGACACGACACTTGAGAACAGTCAAGGTTTCACTTGTGGGCTTAGTATAATTTCATGTCAAACATGCAAAATCAACCAGTTCAAACTATATTGTGAAACAACCTAAAACAGTGAAATTCACAAGCTATTTGTAGTTACCGTTCAAACTTAACATGCGTTTCATGTAAAGCTAAAGAAGAATAAAGTGAAGTGCGTATGGGTTTCAAGTTTTGTTGATCGAATACTACTGTACATAGAAGCATGCTTAGCAAAGACAACCGCTTTTGGGACATTAGTGCCTGTACAGTAAACCTTAGTGTGTAATCAAACATTGTAACCGATGCTTGTGTTGTGTAATAAAATATCTTTTTAAATAACGTATTCATACCATGTATCTGTTGCACCCGCGTGCGCTTCCACTGCGAGTCGGGGTGTGACATCATCCGTTGCTCGTCGACGTGCCGATGTATTCGTGAACGTTCACCCATTGTCCGTATTGCTTCGTTTGTCCGATTTTTGTTTCGACGCTTTGTAAGAATATATTTGTTTATGTCACCACACTTGGTGTTATTTTTAAGTGTTTATATTTTTGTATATGATTGGGTATTTTTATTGTGAATACACTAAGCTTCTAAATAGATACACATACAATACACCTATGTATTTATACAAAATTCTTGGTGACAAAATATGTATACATATTTTATTTCGCAAGTAACTATATATATTTATAAAGGTTACTTATTTTTACTTGTAAAAGTATATATATGTACTTATTAAATACTTCGGTATTTAGGGTTTAAGCCCTATCATTAGAACTTACTTAATGACGATTTAAGTTACTAATCATGTTTTGTCCCGCTAATCACCCCATTAATCATGTCTTAATTGCAATTAAATTTTTAGAAAATTTCGCCATAGTTTACTATGGCGTTTTCCGCATTTCAAAAACGTATTTAAAACCTGTTTAAACTCATAATCAAGATCAACAATCTATCACAAATCTCCCTATTATTTATTTACAACATTAATGTATCATATCATCATGGGCTTTGTTTCAAGTCATTTAGATCAAGTTCATTTCTTTCAATCTCTTGATATCTATACTTTTTAAGATGGTTACAACTTAAATAATAATGCTTATTTCTTTTAAAAATCATTCATGTGTAGGAAATATTATTTTTAGGTTGTAGTAATCTTCATGGATGATGTAGTTGATGATCTTGTTTTGATTTAAACATTACCATGTTTAAATCTTCATTTTCATACTTGATCATAAAAGATCATCCAACTTTTATACCCTACTTTAACATAAACAACATCAACATGCTAACTAACTACCATATAAACACATAATCAACACAAAATAAACAATATTTAGTGTTATTATTATGGTGTGAGTTAGGATTTTTTGTTTATCTTTTCTTCATCTTCAAGATGATCAACTTGTACGTCACTAAATCTAGACATATAAATAAGCTAGATTATGAAATAATTTGTCTTACAATGAGTGTACAAGTTAAATGGTGATTTAAGAAGGAAATGAAGCTCCAAAATGCCTCTAATAGTCTCTAGCTCCTTGAATGACCTTACAGTGTGTGAACTGGTGGTTATCGTGGCTAAGTAGTGTGTGAAGTGGTGGTTATGGTGGCTAAGTGGTGGTTATATGGGTGGTGGTGTAGCCATAGTTTAAGGAGAAATATGGAGGAGATGGTTGCAAACTATTTGAAGTGATAAGTGATGGAAGACTAGTGTAGGTTAAGTTATATAATCATCATCCATCAAGCCACAAATCAAATCTACACACACCATGGTTCATATCCACCATTTTCAATAAAATCAAGTGGGTGTGGGACCCACTTGAAACTGTCAATGAGAAGGGGGGGGGGGTAAAGTGTAATATATTTTTTTACACATGTTACTTTGGAAGATATTTTGGTCATTAAGCTAAGTATTTGTGATTAGGGGTTTAATCCACTTGATCCTCCAATATAAGTTTCGGATGACAGAAATGTCGTTAGATTGTTCATTGACGCAATAATCGCTAATAAACAAACTTAATTATTTGGTACGGGAAGCTTTCGTTTCCGACCACCACAATTGTCATGGTGTCTACTAAGTGCATTTCGGCCTAAATATATGCATAACTAGTTCACTAGAAGTTAGGATGGCCGAAATGCCTTTCGTTCGATCGTTCGCTCGATATCGGCACTTTTATAATCCGCCGTCGAACTTTTCCGAAAGTTGTGTTTCCATGGCCTCATGTTAGTTAAATGGATTCCGAGTTCCAAACGAGGCTTAACTAGTTTGCTAGATGCCTGAATGAGGCTATCAGCCACCAAAATGTTCGTCGTTTCGACAAACGGTCGCTTTCCGATCGCATTGTGCACTGTTTGCCGAATGACCGGAAACCATGTCTTTTGTGCATTCTTGCTATTCACACATTGTTTTAGGATGATTAACATTTTTTTATTAATATTCTTACATCCGGAATCCACCGAATTAGTGCTACGGACAAACTGACATTTGCCGCCTTTTTGGTCGAAACATACAATTTTGCAATTTAGGCGTTGTACCGGAAAGTTGTGTATTATTGAAATGGTTGATCTCAAATAAGTGTTTTCATTTATATATGGACTCAGGTATGGCGTTAACATGCCGTTATTTCTTGTTCTGATTCGTTTTAGCGGATTTACCCACACAGTTAGTGTCACCGCAATTAGTGCGCCCAACACTTTCTACCAACACTTTTAGGGCATTTTTTGGATTGCTCCACGTCATAACGGAAACTAGTTTATGTTATGATCAGATTTACTTGACCTAATCCTTAGGATATTACGTACGACTCAGTTACGCAATTAAATTACGATAATATGCATGAGATTATGGACTAAAAATAGTGATTAGATTGTATGAAATTACCGGTTATTTTCTATTTGTCACACTCCAAATGCGTTAAGTTTTGTTAGACACTTCGTCTTTGCAATGATTCATGTTAATTTTTCTT
Organism: Scalesia atractyloides; assembly: GCA_947069175.1. Classification (NCBI taxonomy): domain Eukaryota; kingdom Viridiplantae; phylum Streptophyta; class Magnoliopsida; order Asterales; family Asteraceae; genus Scalesia; species Scalesia atractyloides. The sequence continues at coordinate 72,214,332 of CAMTDV010000023.1, forward strand.
GTCTTAAGTATTTGTTAAGACTTGTTCAGTGTTTTGATTCGCTTAGATGTATTTTCAATGTATGATGCCCTCTGAGATGCGTTTTCGGTGTATGACATCAGTTGAGGTGTATTTTGGTGTATGATGTCAATATACATACGTATATATACATACATATATATATATATATACATATACATATATGTATATATCTATATTTCCTTGCATCTCATGTGTTGCATGTACGGACCTAGCCCGTTAGTCTCCGTGCCTCACACGAGTAAGATGTATATGTTTCATGCCTTCTCACAGTCGGATTCCACCCGTTTGCCTCGAAGATGCCATCATCGAATATGTTCCATATATAATTCTTCTTAATTATATATTATTTGTATGCACCATTTTATATATCATTTATAATTACCATGGATTTGTTAAAAATAATCTATTTTTAACATGTCTTGATATATAATTATTCATGTGCATGGGTTTATGGTATACTTGACCAAGTGTTATAATTGTTAAGTATTATACATATGCATCTTCCTAAGTATAGTATATTTATATTATGAGTATTTGTGCATTTAAAGTCGTATTTTCATGGTTATGTATAATACTTGTGTAATGGTATTTTCACTATGTGTTAGTGGTATATGTTGACATATATTTGTACGTATAGGAATACGTATTCTTGTATTTATTACCCATATCTTTGTGTATTCTCTAAATATATAACTTTTAAGATATATCAAAATTAGTATGTATATATTATGCTTGGTAAGTGTATGTATCCCGAAATAATATATACCTTTAAGATTAGTTCTAGAATATATATATATATAGTATTTAGTTTCCACCAAAACAATATATTTTTAGGAGGTTTATGAAATATATATTTTTATACACTTCAAAATAATACAATTTTAGTATGTGCGAAATATGATACATTTTATATACTTGTGAAAGTATATATTTTGTCGCTTGTTCGATTTTGAAAGTAACATTTTTCAAGCTTCGGTATATTATATATTTTTAGTCCGTAATCCTTATATAGTCTGATTGTCCAATATGTCCACATTTTTGTCTCCAAGGTATGGATACTGATATATATATATATATACACATATATATATACATATATATACATATCTATATATATATATATGTATATATATTATATATATTCGTAATTCTTTGTTTGTCAATGTTTATTGTATTTGTTTTTGTGTATTATTTTCAAGTCCCTAATTTAGATATAACTAATACAAGCAATATACACATAACATGTGATCCTTATGATCACTAAATATGTAATTTCTCAAATATATAATTATATCCTTTTATTTTTTGAAAACCATGACTTCTTGGACTTATATTTTATACAAAAACATGGGGATTTTTATGTTTATGGTCTTTAAACAAGTTTACTCGTAAGAATTTTGTAAACATATATTTTTCTAAGTGTTGAAATTTTATAAAAATTCTGCCATAGTTTCCCCTAGATTTAGAAGGTTTCCCATGTTTAAAAACAGGTGTTTAAGCTTTCAAAACTCACCAATTTGATCACAATAACTTCCACAAGTATAATATATGCATTTATATGCATTTTCATATTATGATGAACTTGAAAGTTTACCAAATCATGTTGTGTTTTAAATGCATTTTCATTAATCACCCCGTTTATCATACTTTAATCGTGATTAGATTTTAGAAAAATTTCGCCATAGTTTCCCCTAAACTAATGTGGTCCCGGTGACGGCGGTTCTAGACGGAAGTTTGGGGGAATGATAGTACCGATTCGGTAGAACGTTACAGAAAGGGAGTAGGAACAAAATCAGGGGAAGCATTCATTCATTCATACCGAAAGAGTATACATCTTGTTGGTTGGCGGAATTTATAGAGAGAATTTGTCATCGTTTCCCCTCAGGGAACTTCCAAAACATACAAACAATGAACACACAACACCTATATATAGACATAAGCAGCTCGTGCGAAGCGAGTACGTTGTCACTCGTACGAGTGAGATGTTATCGCTCGTACGAGTAACAAAGTCACTCGTACGAGGCACATTGTCACTTGTACGAGGCATATTATCACTTGTACGACTCGCATCTCACTCGCACTTGGGTTCGTGTGTTTGTATCTAATCTATACAATATTTAATACACACTCTTTCTATCCTATTTGCAGAGTGACGAACATAAAGGGCATCAACAATGTGCATCAACAACTAAGTTCTCCAGAGAAGAACTTAAAAAACTATTACCTGAAAACTGGATAACTAACTATGAACAGATCCACCAAGCACTGGTTCATACAACGATAACCCCTGACTTTGTCGTTTTCCACGTTTTTAAAACTATTTTAAGCATGTTTAAAATCCTTAATCATAATCAACACATATCAAGTTTCAATCTATCAATTTTGCATGTATAAACTTCCAGATGAATATCCTCATGCTCCAAGAACTTTATGTATTTTTCTAGTTACACTTTTAAGATAAATATGATGACACTTTTATATTAGTTATCAAGATCATTAAAACCAACTTATTTCTTATGAACTTCCGTCTTGTTCTTCCATTTAACAACTTGTTTAAACCACTTTTTAAGATACTCTTAGTGAAAATTATGGTTTTAATCTCTTTACAAATTATGGTTTTTAAGATGCTCTTAGTTATAACTCATTTTTAAATTGTAGTAAAGTTCATGGATCATGGGATGGATGATCTTGTCTAGATTTAAACATTAATATTTTTAAATCATCATTTTTGTTCTTAATCATGCAAGATCATATACTTAAACAACCTACTTGAACAAGATCAACATATGTAAAAGTATCATCTAGCACATAATAACATAATCACTACATTATACATTATTTTTAGTGAACTTTTAAGGTGGGATTAGGGTTTTAAGCTTTTATTTTCTTTAAGGTTCAAGATGATCAACATGTATATTGTTAACTACATAATAACAAACTTAAATTTAATAAAATAAAGTCGTACAACTTCGCAATGATTATGATGAAGATTAAGAAGAGATTAAGCTCCAAATGAAGCTCTAAAAGTCCTCCATGCTTGCACCTTCCATGAGGGGTCTTGAGGTGGGTTTTATAAGCTTATTTTGGTGGGTTTTGTGGTTCAAAAAGGAAGGGTTTTGGGGCTTGGTGCTGCCGAAAATGGAAGGAAAAAGGGATATGTTTTTTGATTTTTTTGGAATTTGAAAGTGATAGAAAGTTGATGATGAAGTTAGGTTATATAGAAGTAAGTTCAACCATCATCCAATCTTGCAACCATGCCTTGTATCCTACATTTTCAACAATGAAACAAGTGGGTGGGGCCCACTTGTTGACCGAATTCTTGAAGGGGGTGGGGGGTAATGTAACATTTTATTAACATGTGTATTAATAATATATATTTAGGTAATTTACTTAAGTATATTAGTTTGTGATTGGTCTTGTATCATTAGGGAGTAATTAGGGATTTTAGATATTAATTAGTATAAATTAATTCTCTTGACTAGTTGGTGTTAGTTTGGGGTGGTAAAAATATTATTAGATCGGTCGTCGGGTCACTTTCAGACAATATACGGAAGGTGTGCTTTAGTACCGGAAATGTCGTCTCGGCTTATTATACGGCATCACCAATGTTGTTTCGGACACGAAATACTCTTAACTAGTTCACTGGATGATCCGTTTAGGTATTAGGATGGTAAGGATGCTTCCTACTAGTTCGTCGGACCGGTATCGGACAAGTTGTGCCCTGGCGTATCGTCGGAAGCTTATGTTTAGGATGTTCCGTTGACGTCCCCAAATTTATTTAGGATATATAACATTATTTACAAGTATTATGACCCTCAAATTGTTGAGTTTTGGCGTTTTGGACAATTTACTTTGTTATATGAATTTTAACAACACGTGTTTTCCAGAAAGTTAAAGTGTTTTTGTATTTAATGTCCCTAATTAGGGATTTTTATTTGTATTTCAACCATAAATTGCTTTCATGCCATTCGTTGCTCGTTCAGATAGTTTTCAGAAACTTGCTGGCATGAATTGTGTGTTCCAGCGAATAGTGTTTTCATCATTTTGCCAACATATTTCGACATAGTTTATTGTTTTCTAGCAACGTGAAGAATGTAACGATGTTGTTTGGCATAATAAACCATGTCCTATGATTGCTAGACTTTCCGCGACCAATCATGCATTAATTAAGTCGTAACGAACAGATTAAATTGTATAATCAAGTTGTTAAGTTGTACGGAAATTACCATTATTTTGCCGGTTGTCACATTCTCCCCCATTAAAAGAATTTGGTCCTGAAATTTCAAGCCGTGTTATTATTTGTAGGGGAGCCTTGGAACAAATGCAGGTACTTGGACTTGATTTGATCTTCATGTTCCCACGTATACTAGGGGCCGTGACGTGCGTTCCAACTAACTTTAACCAGTTTAATACGACTTCTCCGTGTCTTGTGGATCCTTCCGGTCCATAACCTCAACGGGTTTTTTAGTAATACGGAGTTTGTCGTCGATGTGAATCTCATCTACTGGAATGATAACCGTTTCTTGTGTAGGACTCTTCTTGAGATTAGACACATGGAATGTGTTATGTATGCTACTGAGCTCGTCCGGTAACTTTAACTTATACGCTACGGTTCCAATCTTTTCCAATATTTCGAAGTGTCCATTGTAGCGTGGGTTCAACTTTCCATGTTTGCCAAATCTAGCTACGCCTTTCCAAGGCGAGACTTTCAATAATACTTTGTCTCCGACTTCAAAAGATTCTTGCTTTCGTCGTTAGTTGACACAACTCTTTTGTCGGTTACGTGCCGCCTTGATACAGTCTCGTATCTGAATGATTTTGTCTGTAGTCTCCTATACTAATTCCGGACCAATGAGTTGCTTATCTCCAGTCTCCGCCCAACATAGCGGCGATCGAAAATTTTGTCCATATAGAGCTTCAAACGGGGCGGCCTGTATAATAGTGTGATAGTTGTTATTATACGAGACCTTCACTAAGGGCAAGTGGGTATCCCAATTTCCACCCAAATCCATCACACAAGCACGTAATATATCCTCCAAAGTTTGTATCGTGCGTTTACTTTGGCCGTCCGTTTGAGGGTTAAAGGTTGTACTAAGATCCAGTCTCGATCAAAAGGCCTTTTGAAATGACTTCCAAATCCTTGACACGAATCGACCGTCTCGATTCGATATGATAGAAATAGGCACTCCATGCCGTGCCACAATTTCTTTGAGGTATAGTTCAGCTAGTTTCTCTGTGCTATCCTTCTCACGGATAGGAAAGAAGTGTGCAGACTTCGTAAGCCGATCAACGATAATCCAAATCATGTCGTGACCTCTGGAGGTCCTGGGTAACATAGAATAAAATCCATTGAAATCGTTTCCCATTTCCATACGGGAATTTCAGGTTGTTGCAGTAGTCCCGAAGGCTTTTGATATTTTGCCTTAACCTTGGCGCAAGTAAGGCATTTTCCGACATAGTTAACAATGTCGCCTTTAATGTTAGGCCACCAATAGAATTCCTTTAAATCCTGGTAAATCTTATCTGATCCTAGATGTACAGAGTACTTCGACTTGTGTGCTTCATCTAGAATAATTACCCGTATATCGCCAAAGTATGGAACCCAAATTTGTCCCATAAAGTATAATGTTCCATCTGTCTTTGGCACCAATTGCTTTTCCATTCTGCGCAATGATTCGGCTGGTATGTTCTCAGGTTTAAGTACTTCTTGTTGCATCACGAATCTGAGAAGTAAAGTTGTTTTGTATGGTCATTTCTAAGGCTCGAACCCTTAAAGGTTTCACTCGTTCTTTGCGACTCAGGGCGTCCGCCACTACGTTCGCCTTGCCCGGGTGGTATTTAATTTCACAGTCATAATCGTTCAATAACTCAACCCATCGTCTTTGCCGCATATTTAATTCCTTCTGAACAAATATGTGTTGCAGACTCTTGTGATCCGTAAAGATTGTACAACGAGTACCATATAAGTAGTGACGCCAGATTTTTAACGCGAATACCACCGAACCCAGTTCGAGGTCGTGCGTGGTATAGTTTTTCTCGTGCACCTTAAGTTGTCGATATCGTACGCAATAACTTTGTCTCGTTGCATCAACACACAATCGAGACCTTGACTATGATGTGACACATCACAATATACAACAAAGTCGTCGGCATCGTCTAGTAGAGATAAGTTAGAAGCATCAAAGACTTTGTCCTTTAACAATTGGAATGCAGCTTCTTGTTTGTCGCCCCAGTCAAACTTTTTATCCTTTTGAGTCAGGGACATTCGCAGTTGGGCAATCTTTGAAAAGTTCTTTATAAATCGTCTATAATAACCCGCTAGTTCCAAAAATGGTTGCACTTCCATCGGCGTCTTAGGTGCTTCCCAATTCTTTATTGCCTCAATCTTGGAAGGATCGACATGAATTTCTTTCTCATTCACCGCGTGTCTGAGAAACTATACCTCGCGAATCCAAAATTGGCATTTGGAAAACTTTGCGTAAAGCTGTTCATTTTTCAGAAGTTCCAAGATAGTTCGTAAATGTTGCTCATGTTCGTCCTTCAATTGCGAATATATTAATATGTCATCAATAAATACGATAACAAGCTTATCCAAATCGGCTTGCACACGCGGTTCATGAGATCCATGAACACTGCCGTTGCATTTACCGCATCACTAGGAACTCGTAGTGTCCATAACGAGTTTGAAAAACCGTTTTAGGTATGCTTTCTTCTTGAATCCTCAACTGATGGTAGCTCGATCATAGATCGATCTTTGAATAGAAGCTTGAGCCTTGTAGCTGATCGAACAAGTCGTTAATTCTAGGTAAGAGGTATCGGTTCTTGATAGTGAGTTTATTCAACTCCTGATAGTCTATGCACATACGTAAGCTCTCGTCCTTCTTTTTAACAAATAGTACCGGAGGTCCACAAGGTGAGAAACTCGGTCTAATAAATCCTTTATCCAACAACTCTTGAAGTTGAGTGGATAGCTCCTGCATCTCGGACGGAGCTAATCGTTTAGGAGACTTCACCACTGGTGCCGCTCCTAGCACCAAATCGACGTCTCCACTTGGCGTTGAGGAGGCAGATCCGGCAAGTCTTCTAGAAAGACTTCTGGAAACTCCTTCACGACCGGAATGTCTTCTAACTTCGGCTCCTTAGTTTCTTTGTCTACTACGTGAGCAAGAAAGGCTATATAACCTTTTCGTAGACATTTTGCGCATTCATGCAATTAATAATCCGTAAGGACGTGTCACATTTTTCTCCTTGTATAACGAGTGTTTCTCCATCTGGTTAGGGAGTGCAGATGGTTTTCTTATGGCAAACCACTTCCACTCGATTGTCGGATAGCCAATCCATTCCGACAACCACGTCAAACCTACCCAATACGATGGGTAAAAGATCGATATGGAATTTTCACGCTCCAAGTTCGAGTGTACAACCTCTAATAATTTCTCCCGTTTCGACAAGTTTTCCGTTTGCTAATTCTACGGAATATAGGATGTCTAGTTTAATCGACTCTAGGCCAAGTATATTTTTAAACTTTATAGATATAAAACTAAAGTCGGCGCCTGTATCAAATAGAAGGGATGCAAAGTTTTGGTTTATAGGAAACGTACCCGTAACACGTTCGGGTCTTAGCGTGCAGCCTTAGCTCCTATCACGAAAGCTCTTCCTTGAGCTTGGTTTTCTTTCGGGCAATCCTTCCGATAATGCCCGTTTTCTCTACCCATAACATCCTTGACCCTTGCCATTCTCATTTAAACCTTGATAGTTATGTCTGTTACCATCTTAGTTTCCATTACCGCCTTGATTTCTATTTCCACGTCCAGAACCCACCTAACAAGTCTCTTTGTTATGCCCGGTCTTACCACATTTGTCATACTTGGTATTTCTGCAAGGGCCCAAGTGATGATACTTACACTTATCACATTTCGGTAAGAAGTCCGTATAACCTCTACCATTATTTGCGTTAGTTACTGCATAGGAATTAGCTTCCCTAGGAGTGTTGGTTGTTGTTGTTCGCTCGGGTCCCTTTCTTAAAGTTAGTGAACTTTCGTTTTCCCTCACTCGTGGACTCCACATGAGTTTCCTTCTTGTTAGAACCAGCCCTAGAAAACTTTCCTAAACGAACAGCCTCCTCAGTGAGACTAACAGCCAAATTAATTGCTTCACTGATATTAGCAGGCTTAGAAGAAGTAACCATGCTCAAGATCTCAGGAGCAAGTCCCCAAATGTATCGCTCGATTCTTTTAAACTCTTGTTCCACCAGATATGGAACTATTCTTGATAAGTCATGAAAGCGTTGTGTATATCCAGCAATATCAGTTTTGATCATCTTTAAATTCCAAAACTCGGTCTCAAGTTTTTGAATTTCAGCCCTTGAACAATATTTCTTTGTCATCAACTCCTTGAGTTCTTTCCACGTCATAGCATATACAGCTTCTTCCCCTTTAGTTTGGACTTGGAAGTTCCACCATGACAGTGCTCCGTCTATGAATAAACTAGAAACATATGTGACCCTTAGGTTAGGAGGACACTTGATCATTCTTATGATCTAATCAGTCTTTTCGGTCAAACGAACAAATACCAGGCACCTCTAGTGCCATCAAATTCAGAGGTTTGCAACCCAGAAAGTGCTTGTATGAACAACATGAAACATTTGCATAGACAAATCAATAATGAGCAATGTCAAAAGCACGAATAGAATAAATGAGAGTATTGTGTGGTGTCATGGAAACGCTCCAACTCCTAGACCGTACGAGAGAGGAGCTGGATCTGTAGCTGTACGGACTGAACGAGATCGTTCCTAGTGTAGGTAGGGTGGTGACTGGGGTGGTAAGGGTCTGTCGTGGACATATGAGGAGGTGACTAAAATGGCTGGGGTGAAGATCCCTCTCCTGGACGTGGTGCTGGAATCTAGTGAGTGAAAATGACAGATATACTGGTATGAGAGAGGGGTCTCAATGAATAAAGACTGCTAGGCCATGGGGTGTGAGATCATCCCTAGTGTAGGTAGGGTGGTGACTAGGGTGGTAAGTGTCTGATGTGGACATATGAGGAGGTGACTAAAATGGCTGGCGTGAAGATCCCTCTCCAGGACGTGGTGCTGGAATCTAGTGAGTGAAAATGACAGATATACCGGTATGAGGGAGGGGTCTCAATGAATAAAGACTTCTAGGCCATGGGGTGTCGATCGGAGGAGCAGGTATGTCGGCATGTGTGTCTGTCACACCCTGGTCGTATCAGAAGCGCAAGTGTGTGACTATTAGGTAATCATTGCATCCAATTTAGTAAACAATATAAATCAACAATGATTCCGTGCCGATATAAGTTTTCGTTTCAATTTTTACAACCAACAAAGTAAGTTCATAATTCTATTTGTTTTCAACTTGTCATCATAAACATAATTCAAAGTACATTACTTCAAAATAAGATATTGTTTTCATCATAACTGCGTAATGAGATTATGACCCCTATATACCCATACGAAGTTGGGATATAAGAGGCAAGCCCTCCAAAAGATGGCACATCGTTTTCTTGTAATATCCCGATATGTGTGCTAGCTCATGCCGTACGTCCTGAAATACATGTAATTTTAAAAGACAACAAAAGTTGGCGAGTTCATGTAGTTAATGTTTGGTATAAACTGTCATCCTTGTAAACCAGTAATGAAATCTGAGTATGTTATTAGCAATCATGGAGTTTTAAGGATCTATTAGTGTGTCGCGAGCACCCTGACGTATATGTGCCATAAGTAAGTAACAAAATCGAGACAACATTGACATCATTGGGATCACAAAAGCACTCCGAAGGGTATACCGACCAGGAGTGGAGCGCGCCTCAAACTCAATAGATCTACATCTTTTGTACCTTGGTCACTATGTGATTAATGGTTACTATTGTCATCATCCTACTGACGCACAATTGATCGTGTTATCAACTAAACCCATAGCTAGCATACTGTTTGTTATGACATGTATTTCCCCTTGATAGTTTTAAAACAAAACTTTGAAATAATTGAAAGAAGGAACGTGAACTCACATCTTTGCGTTCCGTACGTCGTACCATTCACAGTTCGGTGTCCATATGGGTGCGTAACCTACATGTGTATTAAGTTTATTAGACACCTAGGCCTCGTTGGACCTTGTACCAGTTGTTCATCTTGAATTCTTGTTATGTATTTATTTATTACCTTAGAACAATACAATACAATACATATGTATTTGCACATAATTCGTGGTGAGAAAATACGCATATACATGTGCTTTTATTTTCACACGTATATATATATATATATATGTAAGAATCACTTATATTTTTAACTTGTAAAAATATATATATGCATTTGTTAAACACTTGGGTGTTTAAGGTTTAACCTTGTCATTAGGATTCCTTAATGATGATTTATGTCACTAATCGTGTTTAGTCTCACTAATCACCCCGTTAATCACACTTTAATCACGATTAGATTTATAGAAAATTTCGCCATAGTTTCCCCTAAACTATGGTGTTTTCCACCTTTTTAAAACGTATTTAAACCATGTTTAAACTCACAATCAAGATCAACGATAATCTAAGCTCCCATATTATTTTGTTTACAACTTATGAGCATCATCATCCATGGCTTTTGGTAATCATATTCTTATTGAAAGTATAATGATATTTCTTACATTTATTGGCATTTCTAAGCCGCCATTTTTGTTACGTCATTAAATCAAGTCTTTCATTTTAAACTCCCTTGGTTTACTACACTTTTTAAGATGGTTACATCTTAAATCATGGTTTTTATTCTTTATAAAAGTTATTCATGTGTACTAAATCACTTTCAGATTGTAGTAATCTACATGGATGAGGAAGTTGATGATCTTGTTTAGATTTAAACATCATCATGTTTAAATCATCATTTATATATTTATTCATACAAGATCATCTACTTTATACACCTTACTTTAACATAATAAAGATCATCATGCTAACTAGCTAACATATAAGCACATAATCAACACATAATAAACTATATTTAGTGTTATTATTAAGGTGTGGTTTAGGGTTTTTGAGTTATATTTTCTTTACTTTCAAGATGATCAACTTGTACTTCCTTAAACTAGACATGGTAAGAAGCTAGAATATGAAGAAATATCTTACCATGGTTAGACAAGATTAGTGAAGATCTAGGAAGAAAATAAAGCTCCAAGAAAGCCCTAATGGTCCTCCACCTTTGCTAGCATCTTGGATGGTCTTGAAATGGATTTCAAGTGAGTGTAATGAAGTGGTTAATGGTGGACATGTGGTGGTGGTTGTAGCCATGTGAAAGAGAGAGGGATGGAAGAATGGTTTCAAATTTTTTTGAAGTGGAAATGATGAAGAAAATGGTGTAGGTTATGTTATATATTTAGCTATCATTCACATGCCACAACATAATCACACACCATACTCCCAATCTCACATTTTCAACCCAAATCAAGTGGGTATGGGACCCACTTGAATCCGCCACATGAAGGGGGGGGGTAAAGTGTAACTTTTTATACAACTTAGGTTTATTTATTAGATACTTAAGTAGTTAACTTAAGTGTTGTGATTAGAGGGGTTGATCTTGTATCCTTAGCATATAATTAGGGTTTAGGGTGTTAGTCTATGATAATTAGTCCACTTAACAAATTAATATAAGCTTCGGATGACAAAAACATCACTAGTTCGCTAATAAACAAACCTTATTATTTAGTACCGAAGCTTTGGTTTTTGACCACCACAATTGTCATGGCATTTATTTAGTGCACTTCTGATCTAGAAATATGCTTAACAAGTTCGCTAGATGAATATATGTTGAGTTAGGATGGCCGAAATGACTTTCGTTCGATCGTTTGCTCGATATCGACACTTATATATCTTGTCGTCGAACTTTTTCCGGAAGTTGTGTTTCGGTGACCTCAAGATAGTTGAATGGATTCTGAGTCCCAAATTAGGCTTAACTAGTTCACTAGATGCATGAATGAGGCTATCGGCCACTAAAATGTTCGTCGGTTCGACAAACGGTTGCTTTCCGGTCGTGTTGTGCGTTGTTTGCCGTATGACCGGAAATGATGTCTTTTATGCATTTCTTGCTATTCTCATATTGTTTTAGGATGTTCAATATTATATTGTTATTATTCTGACATCCGGAATCCACTGAGTTAGTAGTTCGGACAAACTGACATTTGTCGCCTTTTTGGTCGAAACGGACAATTTTGCAATATAGGCGTTCTACCGAAAAGTTATATATTTTTTAAATGGGTGTTCTCATATCAATGTTTTCATTTATACATGGACTTAGTTATGGCATCAGCATGCCATTATTCGTTGTTCTGATTAGTTTTAGCAGTTTTTGCAACACAGATAGTGCCACCACATATAGTGCGCCCAACAATTTCTACCAACACCGTTAGGGCGTTGTTTGGTTTGTTCCGTGTCGTAACGGAAACTAGTACATGTTATGATCTAATTTACTTGCCCTAATACTAGGATATGATGTACGAATCAGTTACGCAATTAAATTACAATAATACGCATGAGTTTATGAATTTAAAAATAGTGATTAGATTATACGAAATTACCAGTTATTTGCCATTTGTCACATAGCCCCTGTTAAAAAGAATTTCATCCTGAAATTCACTTTGAGGCATCCTTTGAAGGAGTCTCCTTGAACAGGTGGGGGAACTTAGTCTTGATTTGACCTTCACATTCCCACGTATCCTCAGGTCCGTGACGTGAGTTCAAATGAACTTTGACTAGTTTGATTTGACTTCTCCTTATCTTTCCAGTCCATAACCTCAACGAGTTCCTCGGTAAACTGGAGTTTGTCATCAATATGAATCTCATCCCCTTGAATGATAACTGTGTCATTCGTTGGGCTTTTCTTTAGATTAGACACATGGAATGTGTCGTGTACATTATTGAGTTCCTATAGCAGTTTAGTTTGTAAGCCACTGTACGGATCTTTGCCAGAATTTCGAAAAGCCGAATATATCTTGGGTTTAGTTTCCGTGCTTCCCGAAACTTGCTACGCCATTCCAAGGTGAGACCTTTAGTAACACTTTGTATCCGACCTTGAAGGATAGTGGTTTGTGTCTCCTATCTACGTAGTTCTTTTGTCTATCTCGGGCCGCTTTGATATGCTCACGGATCATGAATATTTTGTCTATGGTCTCTTGTACTAGTTCGGGACCAATGAGTTTTCTGTCGCCGACTTTCGCCTAGCATAGCGGAGATACTTGTGTGATACCTGTTATTTAGGAAAACTCTTCCAGCGGCTAATGAGTATCCCAGTTTCCGCCTAAATCCATCACACAGGCCTGAAGCATGTCTTCCAACGTTTTGATGGTTTGCTCGCTTTTACCATCGGTCTGTGGGTGAAAAGCTTTCCTTAAGTCTAAGTGAGAACCAAATGAAGTTTGAAATGATTGCCAGATCCGTGAAACAAAGCGACCATCTCTATCAGAGATTATCGAGATTGGCACTCCATGACGTGTCACAATTTCCTTAGATACAGTTCAGCTAACTTCTCTGTACTATCTTTCTCACGGATGGGTAAGAAGTGAGCTGATTTGGTTAACCGATCAATGATAACCCAGATGATGTCATGACCTCAAGAGGTCCAGGGTAATTTTGTAATAAAATCCATTAAGATTTGTTCCCACTTTCAAACTAGGATTTCGGGTTGTTGCAATAAACTAGATGGTTTTTGGTATTCGGCCTTGACCTTTGCACAAGTTAGGCATTTCCCAACATAGGTCGCAATATCTCCCTTGATATTTGGCACCAATAATACTCTTTTAGATCCTGGTACATTTTATCCGATCATAGGTGTATCAAGTATTTGGACTTGTGTGCTTCATCTAGCACCAAGTCTCACAAATCACCATAATAGGGAATCCAGATCCTTCCCATGAAATATAGAGTCCCATCCTTGTTCGGTTCTAGTTGTTTTCCATTCACCGTAATGATTCCGCTGGAATGTTTTCTGTTTTCAAAGCTTCTTGTTGTGCATCGTGCACTCGAGCCGCAAAGTTTGTCTGCATCGTCATTTCTAAAGCCCGTACCCGTAAATTTTTGACTCGTTCCTTCCTGCTCAAAGCATCTGCTAAAACATTTGGTTTGGCCGGGTGATACTTGATCTCACAGTCATAATCATTCAACAATTCCACCCAACGTCGTTGTCGCATATTCAGTTCCTTTTGGTTGAATATATGTTGAAGACTTTTATGATCCGTGAATATGGTACACTTGGTGCCATATAAATAAGGACGCCAGGTTTTTAAGGCAAATACCACTGCACCTACGTCTAGGTCATGTGTTGTATAATTCCTTTCGTGAACTTTCAGCTGACGTGACGCGTACGCGATGACTTTTTCGCGTTGCGTTAACACGCAACCCAAACCTCGATGCGATGCATCACGGTACACCACAAAATCATCGGTACGCTCTCGGAGTGATAATATCGGCGCCTTACATAATTTTTCTTTTAATATTTGAAATGCCGATTCTTGCTTTTCTCCCCACTCAAACTTTTTGTCCTTTTGCGTAAGAGAGGTTCGCAGCTGAGCAACCTTTGAGAAGTTCGAAATAAATCTCCTGTAATATCCCCTAAACCTAGGAACTGTCGTATTTCCATGGGGGTTCTTAGCGTGGTCGAATTCTTTAAGGCCTTGATTTTTTTGGGGTCAACATGTATTCCGCGCTCGTTTACCAAGTGACCGAGAATTGTACTTCGCGAATCCGAAATTCGCATTCCAAGAACTTTGCATATAATTGCTCCTTCAATAGCAATTCCAGTATAGTCCTCAAGCGTTGCTCATGTTCTTCCTCAGTTCGGGAGTATATCAATATGCCATCTATAAAAACAATCACAAACTTGTCGAGGTATGGCTTACATACCTGGTTCATCAAATCCATAAATACTGTAGGGGCGTTTGTTAGGCAAAAAGGCATAACAAGGAACTCGTAATGACTGTAGCGAGTCCTAAACGCCGTCTTGGGAATACTTTCCTCTTTGATTCTTAACTGATGATACACGGGTCTTAAATCAATCTTTGGGTAAAAACTAGACCCTTGCAACTGATCGAATAGATCGTCGATTCTCGGTAATGGGTACCGTTCTTGATGGTTAACTTATTCAGTTCCCGGTAGTTGATGCACATTCGGAAAGTTTCGTACCTTCTTTTCACAAACAGCACCGCAGCTCCCCAAGGTGAGAAACTTTGTCTTATGAACCCTTTGTCAAGCAGCTCTTGCAACTGAGTAGATAATTCCTGCATCTCCGAGGGCGCTAGTCGATACGGGGCCTTCGCCATAGGTGCAACTCCTGGCACTAAATCAATATGAAACTCGACTTGTCATTGTGGAGGTAGTCCCGACAAGTTATCCAGAAAGACCTCGGGGTATTCCTCTACAACTAGTATGTCTTCCACCTTGCGCTCCTCAACCTTTTTGTTCACCACATGGGCAAGAAAGGTGATGATCCTTTCCTCAAATATTTTTGAGCTTTCATGCAGCTTATGATTCATAATGGCGTGTCATGCTTCTCACCGTGAATCATCAGATGTTCTTCGTCGGGTAGGGGATACGATTGATTGCTTGGTGACATATGACTTCGGCTCGATTATTAGATAGCCAATCCATACCAATAACGATATCGAAACTACCCAGTTGAACTTGTAATATCTATATCGAACTTCCGTTCACCCAATTCTAAGGTACATTTCTTTATAATTTCCCCCGACTCTACCAATATCCCATTAGCTAGTTCAATCGAGTGTGGAACATCTAATTTACTTTACTCTACCCCAAGTATATCTCTAAATTCTTGAGAAATAAAACTAAATTTGCCCCAGTATCAAAAAGAATAGATGCGATGTGATTGTTGATATGGAACGTACCGGTGACCACATTCGGGTCCCGGCGAGCATCCTTAGCTTCAATCATGAATGCTCTTCCCCGAGCTTGGTTTTCTTTAGGGCAATCTTTCTTGAAATGCCCTTTGTCTCCGCATCCAAAACAACCTTGATCTCTAGCATTTGTTCCCCGTACCTTGAAATGTCCAAACCTACCACATTTTCCACACATGGGCCTCAACATTCCCTGTAGTGGTGGAAAGGGCATTTGGGGCATTTTGGTGCTCCCCCGTATAAGATTTATTAGCAGCCGTGTTTGTGGTAGTGGTAACATATGCCTTCGTTTCTTTGACTTCTCTGGTGGCTTGCTTCTTCCCACTGTTATTATTACCTCGAGAGCCTTTCTTGAAATGGGAGAATTTTCTTTTGTTGAAGTCTGTAGTCTCCTCAGTAGTTTCCTTCTTGCTCAGACCACACTTAGGTAACCTCCCCTAACGTACCACCTCCTCAGTAACGGTGACACCTAGATCAATTGCTTCTCCAATTTCAGTGGGTTTCGAAGAGGTAACCAGACTCAGAATTCCAGGGTAAAGTCCCCAGATGTACCTCTCAATCTGCTTAAATTCGGGCTCCACTAAGTATGTCACCACTCAAGATAAGTCATGAAATCGTTGCGTATACCAAACAATATCTGAAGCAATCATCTTTAAATTCCAGAACTCCGTCTCCAACTTCTGAATTTCTGATCTAGAGCAATACTTCTTTCTCATCAGTTCTTTAAGTTCCTCCTAGGTCAGGGCGTATGCAGCATCGTCGCCCTTAGTTTGGACCTAGAAGTTCCACCAAGATAAAGCTCCATCCACGAAGAGTCCGGTAACATAAGTGCCTCTTTGTTCAGCAGGACACTTGCTCATCTGAATGACCGAGTCAATCTTCTTAGTCCAACGTATGAAGGCTACAGCTCCGGTACTGTCATAATTCAGAGGTTTGCAGTCTAGAAACTGCTTGTAAGTGTAACCTAAAATCATTGGATACACCATTTAAGTATGAATAACCAAAAAGCACGATTAGAATAAATGAGGGTATCATGCGGTTTTATAAATAATCGTGTATTACCAGTTGGAGGATTGCCTCCGGTTGAACCTCCGGTACCACAGCTATGTTCGGAGCGGTTAGCTTCGTACTACGCAATTTCCTTAGAAATGCGTTCATCGAACTCCTATTGTGTTGTAGGTAGTGTGTTATTGTTGGAACTCCTTTGGCGGGGCCGCATGGTCTTCTAGTAGAAAATGTCGCTCGCAATTAGCCGAAATACTCAATAATAAATACATATTCATTATTAAATTTCTTATATTTATTTATTTACTATTATTATTATTATTATTTTTGTCAAACATATATGTATAAGCACATCCGTTATATAATAAGTAAGAAAATATACGTATATGCTCTACGTACACCCATCGTCACCATAACTCATCACATAGATAGTCGCCACATCACAAGATATCAAGCAGAGTATCACCACGACACAATACATCAACCGTAATATCACCACATCATGACACAATCAGCCATAACATAAAAGACGTACAATGTGAAAATAAAGAAAGTACACTTTTATACAATGACAACTTGTTAAATTTTGTTCATGAAGATCAAAAGGACTTAGGGATACATAACCCTAGTCAGTACAAGTTTTACATTACAAAAGTAAGATTTCTTTCTACATTGCTTTTCATGTCTTCAAGTTCTCTCCCAAAAGTTGGGATCTTTAAAGCTGAGTCTTCATGAGCTAGTTCATCAAAAGTAAGTCTGATCCCCAAAAGATAATCACAAACATACTACTACGATGGAGGGGGTGGTGGAGATGGTGATCGGTGGAGCAATCCGTGATGGTAAGCCACATCCTCCCCTAGGCCAGAAATCCGCCTAGTGGCATTAGTCTGAAACTTCCCTAACTCCTGCACTTGCGCCTCAGATGGGCAGGACGAGTGGTGAAATGGACAGTAGAAGGGTGGGGTCGGTGGTGGTTATAGTGGTTGTGGTGGTGGTGGTGGGGTATGATAGTGGGGGTGGTAGTGGCGATGATGGTAATAAGGGTGTGGCTCTGGCAGCGGCATGAGTAGTACACTGGGTCTTTATCTCCTAGATCCTTCGAAAGATCAAGGAGAGCTGAAGATCATGCAAAGTCACTCCTTCCTCCACCGAAATCGGAGGGAAGTGTGAGGGGTGGTAGGGGTCAGAAGGACTCATGCCCTGTGGGGGTATCGGGGTAGACATGCCTGCAGTAGATGGTATGGGGCGTGTGGCATACATGGGTGGTGGTCCAGCTAGGAAAGAAGGTCCTACCATGTGAGAGGGTCCGTATACGGGATGATAAGTGGACCTCCCAGAGAAAAATGGGGGTAGCTGCTTAGGGGCATGTGGGGTACCGCTCAGTGAATAGTGTCGTGCAGGTCCAGAATAGGGAGCGGGTCCATGGGTAGGGGTACTAAAAGGAAATGAGATAACACGGGCCGGTGAGGCTGCAGGGGGTGAGTGCATCGGTACGGGTGAATCTGGGGGCGGAAGAGGCATCATCCGCCATATGCTCACTCTGGGTGGTAGCTAAGGATAACGAGATGTCGACAACTGAAATGACAGGGGATGGTATCTAAAGTATAGCTATGTCATCGAAGACCTCGCCGTCTCTGAGCTCATCCTCCATATGGTCGACGTGGAACACTGGTATGTCATCATCAACATCACCCAGATTGATGACTTGAGGAACCATGGCAAGAGGTACGGCCAAGTGTAATATCGCGTGCTCGCCCTCCAGATGACCATAAACAATAACATCATGTGAAGGCTACGGAACGACTAACACGTCATCTCCTTGTGGGGCATCATCCTCCATATGATCAATAAGAGCAAACGACTGAAAGTCGTCAAGGTCTTCGTCGTCAGGGGCCTCATGGTCGGCTCCATCCTCATGGGGTAGGGCCTCAGCATCGGGGCCGTATCCATCATCGGACACGTACTCCATAGGAACCTCCACGTAGCTTGATGAAGAAGACATAGTCCTGGCAAATAATCCGTACAATGCATATATATACATGTTAGTTATGATATTTTATATTAATCACCGCTTCTCATGCAAGACTTGTTTTCTTTTGTTTTCACGTGTAATCTTAACGTTCCGGTGTCTATCCATTATAGACTAATCATGTATTGACCCTTGCTCGGTACTTATAGTTGAGCTCGTGTGATAGATCCTTATGTTATCGTGACATAATGAAAACCCATTTTTCATTTTGTCATAGTTCTGAAAATATTTATGATATGTTATAAACTTTGTTTTCATGTGTGAGCCCCTGGTGATTGTAGACAAACTTTAATAAAAAGTTTTTCTCCGGTTCACTACAATCGGAGCTCTGCTACCAACCTGTCACACCATGGTCGTAGCGGAAGCGCAAGTGTGTGACTATTAGGTAATCATTGCATCCAATTTAGTAAACAATATAAATCAACAACTACCCCATGCCAATATAAGTTTTCATTTCAATTTTACAATCAACCAAAAGTAAGTTCATAATTCTATCTGTTTTCAACTTGTCATCACAATCATAATTCAAAGTACATTACTTCAGAATAACATATTGTTTTCATCATAACTACATAATGAGGTTTTGACCCCTACATACCCATACGAAGTTGGGATATAAGAGGCAAACCCTCCAAAAGATGGCACATCGTTGTCTTGTAATTTTCCATATCCCGATATGTATCACCAGCTCATGCCTTGCGTCCTGAAATACATGTAATTTTAAAAGTCAACTAAAGTTGGCGAGTTCATGTAGTTAATGTTTTCGTATAAACTGTCATCCTTGTAAACCAGTTATGAAATCTGAGTATGTTATTAGCAAGCATGAAGTTTTAAGGATCTATCAGTGTGTCGCGAGCACCCTGACGTATATCTTCCGTAAATAAGTAACCAAACTAAGACAGCTTTGACATCATTGGGATCACAAAGGCACTCCAAAGAGTATACCAACCAGGAGTGGAGCGTGCCTCAAACTCAATAGACCTATATCTTTTTCCCCTTGGTCACTATCTGATTAATGGTTACTATTGTCATCATCCTACTTATGCACAATTGATCGTGTTAGCACTAAACCATAGCTAGCATACTGTTTGTTATGACATGTATTTCCCCTCGATAGTTTTAAAACAAAACTTTAAAATAATTGAAAGAAGGAACGTGAACTCACATCTTTGCGCTCCGTACGTCGTACCATTCACAGTTCGGTGTCCGTATGCGTGCGTAACCTACATGTGTATTAAGTTTATTAGACACCTAGGCCTCGTTGGACCTTGTACCAGTTGTTCATCTTGAATTCTTGTTATGTATTTCTTTATTACCTTAGAACAACTTTTAATGTTATTATAGTGTTGGTAGTTCGATTAATATTTTTATACATATATTTCTCACATATATATATTGTTTTTCTTAGATCGTGTGTGAATCTGGCCTTGCCCTTCACATGTCCTCGTGCCTTGCACGTGTGTCGTTGGGCCTCGCCCATGTCATTTATGTCATTGCGTCTAGCCCCTGTTTTCGTGTCATTGGGCCAAGCCCATGTAATTTATTTCAATGGACCTAGCCCATGTCTTTTATGTCATTGGGCCTAGCCCATGTCTTTATGTTATTGGGCCGAGCCCATGGATTTATGTGATTGTGCCTAGCCCATGTATTTTATATCATTGGGCCTAGCCCATGTCTTTATGTGATTGGGCCTAGCCCATGTATTTTATATGTTTGGGCCTAGCCCATGTATTTTTACTTTTGGGCTTTGTGCATATATTTTATGCAATTAGGCCTAGCCCATATTCATTTTTAAGAGCCCAATATTTTATAAGTCCTACACTACAATTATTTTACTAAGTATAGATTTGTGAGTATATATATTTTTGTACTTTTATAAAAATCACTTAGTAAATTCTTTTATATTTTAACTTCTCGGGTTTTGATGTCGATAGCATATATATATATATATATATGACAAGTGCCTAAAGCAAATTATTTTAGTCTTGTCGTCGTCATTGCTTAATATATGCTTTTTCACGTCGGAACTCATCCGTCGTTGTAATAACTCTTAATGTCGGCAATTTATTCGTTAGTCGATGACGTGACGGTGTATTTGTATACGTTTGCTCACCGTCCGCATTGCTTCGTTTGTCCGATTATCGTTTCGATGTCTTGTAAAAATGTATTTGTTTATGTCACCAAATGTTTGTAATATTTTGTGTATAGTTGGGTACTTTATGGTGGGTATCCTAAGCTTCTAAATACATACACATACAATACAAATGTATTTACACATAATTCTTGGTGACAAAATATGGATATACATATGCTTTTATTTTCACAAGTATTCATATATATATTATATTATATATATATATATATATATAAGAATAACTTATATTTTAACTTGTAAAATATATATATGCATTTGTTAAGCACTTGGGTGTTTAGGGTTTAACCCTCATCATTAAGACTTCCTTAATAACGATTTATGTCACTAATCGCCTTTAGTCTCGCTAATCACCCCGTTAATCACAATTAGATATTTAGAAAATTTCACCATAGTTTCCCCTAAACTATGGCGTTTTCCATGTTTTTAAAACGTATTTAAACTATGTTTAAACTCACAATCAAGATCAACTATTAATCTAAGCTCCCATATTATTTTGTTTACAAGTTATGAACATCATCATCCATGGCTTTTGGTAATCATATTCTTATTGAAAATATAATGAGATTTCAACATTTATAGCATTTCTAAACCACCATTTTTTGTTACATCATTAAATCTAGTCTTTCATTTTAAACTCCCTTGGTTTACTACACTTTTTAAAATGGTTACATCTTAAATCATGGTGTTTATTCATTTTAAAAGTTATTCATGTGTAGTAAATCACTTTTAGATTGTAGTAATCTTCATGGATGATGAAGTTGATAATCTTGTTTAGATTTAAACATCATCATGTTTAAATCATCATTTATATATTTATTCATACAAGATCATCTACTTTATACACCTTACTTTAACATAATCAACATCATCATGCTAACTAGTTAACATATATGTACATAATCAACACATAATAAACTATATTTAGTGTTATTATTAAGGTGTGGTTTAGGGTTTTTGAGTTATATTTTCTTTACTTTCAAGATGATCAACTTGTCTTCCTTAAACTAGACATGGTAAGAAGCTAGAATATGAAGAAATATCTTACAATGGTTACACAAGATTAGTGAAGATCTAGGAAGAAAATAAAGTTCCAAGAAAGCCCTAATGGTCCTCCACCTTTGCTAGCATCTTGGATGGTCATGAAATGGCTTTAAATTGAGTGTAATGAGGTGGTTAATGGTGGACCTGTGGTGGTGGTTGTAGCCCGTGTGAAAGAGAGTGGGATGGAAGAATGGTTTCAAATTTTTTTGAAGTGGAAATGATGAAGAAAATGGTGTAGGTTATGTTATATATTTAGCTATCATTCACATTCCACAACATAATCACACACCATACTCCCAATCTCACATTTTCAACTCAAATCAAGTGGGTATGGGCCCACTTGAATCCGCCACACGAGGGGGGTAAAGTGTAACTTTTTTATAACTTAGGTTTATTTATTAGATATTTAAGTAGTTAACTTAAGTATTGTGATTAGGGGGTTGATCTTGTATCCTTAGCATATAATTAGGGTTTAGGGTGTTAGTCTATGATAATTAGTCCACTTGAAAAATTAATATAAGCTTCGGATAACGAAAACGTCACTAATTTCGCTCATCGACATAATATTCGCTAATAAACGAACCTTATTATTTAGTACCGAAGCTTTGGTTTTTGACCACCACAATTGTCATCGCGTTTATTTAGTGCACTAACGATCTAGAAATATGCTTAACAAGTTTGCTAGATGAATATATATTGAGTTAGGATGGCCGAAATGACTTTCGCTCGATCGTTCGCTCGATATCGGCACTTATATACTTGTTGTCGAACTTTTTTCGGAAGTTGTGTTTCCGTGACCTCAAGATAGTTTTCGAGTCATAAATGAGGCTTAACTAGTTCACTAGATGCATGAATAAGGCTATCGGCCACTAAAATGTTCGTCGGTTCGACAAACGGTCGCTTTCCGGTCTTTTATGCATTTCTTGCTATTCTCATATTGTTTTAGGATGTTCAATATTGTTTTGTTATTATTCTGACATCCGAATCCACCGAGTTAGTATTGCAGACAAACTGACATTTGTCGCCTTTTTGGTCGAAACGGATAATTTTGCAATTTAGGCGTTGTACCTGAAAGTTACGTATTTTTAATGGGTGTTCTCATATCAATGTTTTCATTTATACATGGACTTATATATGGCATCAACATGCCGTTATTCGTTGTTCTGATTAGTTTTAGAAGTTTTTCCGACACAGATAGTGCCACCACATATAGTGCGCCCAACAATTTCTACCAACACCGTTAGGGCATTGTTTGGTTTGTTCCATGTCGAAACGAAACCAGTAGACGTTATGATCTAATTTACTTGCCCTAATACTAGGATATGATGTACAACTCAGCTACGCAATTAAATTACAATAATACGCATGAGTTTATGAATTTAAAAATAGTGATTAGATTATACGAAATTACCAGTTATTTGCCATTTGTCACATACCCCCTGTTAAAAAGAATTTCGTCCCGAAATTCACTTTGAGGCATCCTCTGAAGGAGTCTCCTTGAACAGATGGGGGTACTTAGTCTTGATTTGACCTTCACGTTCCCACGTATACCCAGGTCCGTGACGTGAGTTCCAACGAACTTTGACTAGTTTGATTTGACTTCTCCTTGTCTTTCCAGTCCATAACCTCAACGAGTTCCTCGGTAAACTGGAGTTTGTCGTCAATATGAATCTCATCCCTTGGAATGATAACTGTGTCATTCGTCGGGCTTTTCTTTAGATTAGACATATGGAATGTGTCGTGTACATTATTGAGTTCCTCTAGCATTTTAGTTTGTAAGCCACTGTATCGATCTTTGCCAGAATTTCGAAAAGCCCAATATATCTCGGGTTTAGTTTTCCGCGCTTCCCGAATCTAGCTATGCCATTCCAAGGTGAGACCTTTAGTAACACTTTTCTCCGACCTCCAAGGATAGTGGTTTGTGTCTCCGATCTGCGTAACTCTTCTGTCTCTCTCGGGCAGCTTTGATACGCTTACGGATCATGAATATTTTGTCTGTGGTCTCTTGTACTATATCGGGACTAATGAGTTGTCTGTCGCCGACTTCCGCCTAGCATAGCGGAGATCGGTACTTTCGTCCATATAGTGCTTGGAATGGCGTGGCCTTGATACTGGTGTTATAACTGTTATTGTAGGAAAACTCTTCCAACGGCTATTGAGTATCCCAATTTCCACCTAAATCCATCACACAGGCCGAAGCATGTCTTCCAACGTTTTGATGGTTTGCTCGCTTTGACCATCCGTCTGTGGGTGAAAAGCTTTGCTTAAGTCTAAGCGAGAACCAAACAAAGTTTGAAATGATTTACAGATCCGCGAAACAAAGTGACCATCTCTATCAGAGATTATCGAGATTGGCACTCCATGACGTGCCACAATTTCCTTAAGATACAGTTCAGCTAACTTCTATGTACTGTCTTTCTCATGGATGGGTAAGAAGTGAGCTGATTTGGTTAACCGATCAATGCTAAGCCATATCATGTCATGACCTCAATAGGTTCGGGGTAATTTTGTAATAAAATCCATTAAGATTTGTTCCCACTTCCAAACTAGGATTTGGGGTTGTTGCAATAAACCAGATGGTTTTTGGTATTCGGTCTTGACCTTTGCGAAAGTTAGGAATTTCCCAACATAGGTCGCGATATCTCCCTTGAGATTTGGCCACCAATAATACTCTTTTAGATCCTGGTACATTTTATCCGATCCTGGGTGTATCAAGTATTTGGACTTGTGTGCTTCATCTAGCACCAAGTCTCGCAAATCACCATAATAAGGAATCCAGATCATTCCCATGAAATATAGAGTCCCATCCTTGTTCGCTTCTAGTTGTTTTTCCATTCCCCGTAATGATTCCGCTGGAATGTTTTCTGTTTTCAAAGCTTCTTGTTGTGCATCGTGCACTCGAGCCGTAAAGTTTGTCTGGATCGTCATTTCTAAATCTCGTACCCGTAAAGTTTTGACTCGTTCCTTTCTGCTCAAAGCATCTACTAAAACATTTGGCTTGCCCGGGTGATACTTGATCTCACAGTCATAATCATTCAACAATTCCACCCAACGTCGTTGTCGCATATTCAGTTCCTTTTGGTTGAATATATGTTGGAAACTTTTATGATCCATGAATATGCTACACTTGGTGACATATAAAGAAGGAAGCCAGATTTTTAAGGCAAATACCTTTGCGCCTACATCTAGGTCATGTGTGGTATAATTCCTTTCGTGAACTTTCAGCTGACGTGACGCGTACGCGATGACTTTTTCGCGTTGCGTTAACAGCAACCCAAACCTCGATGCGATGCATCACAGTACACACAAAATCATCGGTACGCTCGGGGAGTGATAATATCGGCGCCTTACATAATTTTTCTTTTAATATTTGAAATGCCGATTCTTACTTTTCTCCTCACTCAAACTTTTTGTCCTTTTACGTAAGAGATGTTAGCGGCTGAGCAACCTTTGAGAAGTTCTCAACAAATCTCTTGTAATATCCCACTAAACCTAGGAACTGTCATATTTCCGTGGGGGTTCTTGGCGTGGTCTAATTCTTTAAGGCCTCGATTTTTTAGGGGTCAACATGTATTCCGCGCATGTTCACCAAGTGACCGAGAATTGTACCTCGCGAATCCAAAATTCGCATTTCGAGAACTTGGCATACAATTGCTCCTTCTTTAGCAATTCCAGTATAGTCCTCAAGCGTTGCTCATGTTCTTCCTCAGTTCGGGAGTATATCAATATGTCATCTACAAAAACAATCATGAACTTGTCGAGGTATGGCTTACATACCTGGTTCATCAAATCCATAAATACTGCAGAGGCATTTGTTAGGACAAAAGGCATAACAAGGAACTCGTAATGACTGTAGCGAGTCATCTTGGGAATACTTTCCTCTTGGATTCTTAACTGATGATGCCCGAATCTTAAATCAATCTTTGAGTAAAAACTTGACCCTTGCAACTGATCGAATAGATCGTCGATTCTTGGTAATGGGTACCGGTTCTTGATGGTTAACTTATTCAGTTCCCGGTAGTCGATGCACATTCGGAAAGTTTCGTCCTTCTTTTTCACAAACAGCACCGCAACTCCCCAACGTGAGAAACTTGGTCTTATGAACCCTTTTTCAAGCAGCTCTTGCAACTGAGAAGATAATTCCTGCATCTCTGAGGGCGCTAGTTGATACGGGGCCTTCGCCACGGGTGCAGCTCCTGTCACTAAATCAATACAAAACTCGACTTGTCGTTGTGGAGGTAGTCCCAACAAGTCTTCCGGAAAGACCTCGGGGTATTCCTCTACAACTAGTATGTCCTCCACCTTGCGCTCCTCGGCCTATTTGTCCACCACATGGGTAAGAAGGTGATGCATCCTTTCCTCAAATATTTTTGAGCTTTCATTCAGTTTATGATTCATAATGGCGTGTCATGCTTCTCCCCGTGAATCATCAGATGTTCTTCGTCGGGTAGGGGGATACGATTGATTTTCTCTTGACATATGACTTCGGCTCGATTATCAGATAGCCAATCCATACTAATAACGATATCGAAACTACCCAGTTGAACTTGTAATAAATCTATATCGAACTTTAGTTCACCCAATTCTAAGGTACATTTCTTTATAATTTCCCCCGACTCTACCAATATCCCATTAGCTAGCTCAAATGAGTGTGGAACATCTAATTTACTGGACTCTACCCGAAGTATATCTCTAAATTCTTGAGAAATAAAACTAAAATTTTCCCCAGTATCAAAAAGAATAGATGCAAAGTGATTGTTGATAAGGAACGTACCGGTGACCACATTCGGGTCCTTGCGAGCATCCTTATATCCAGTCACGAATGCTCTTCCTCAAGCTTTGTTTTCTTTAGGACAATCTTTCTTGAAATGCCCTTTGTCTCCGCATCCAAAACGACCTTGATCTATAGCATTTGTTCCCCGGCACGCATCGATGCGATGTCCAAACCCACCACATCCGGGAAATTGGACCGGTATGAAATAGATGGTTCGTATGAAATAAAGTTTGAAATTAAAATGTTAAATTTGCAAAGTATTTTGTACGAAGAAGGTGAATCGTATGAAAAACATGCATTTCAAACTTTAATTTTTGGATAAGTTTGTGCTTGGTACGAAAAATATGTTTGGTATGAATCATTGAAAAAAACTTTGAATGTTCAAAATTTTTTAACGGTTGGTTGTTATTTTTGTGTACAGGCCAAGAAATCTGCGTTTTCTCCAGTGCACAATATATGTTGTATCACAGATGCTTCAATTCCAGAGATAGCTGCTTATCGAGATATTTTGGATTTTCTCACACGAATTCGAGTGACTAAAGCTTTAACGGACAGACATACAGTATATCTTTCGCATGTGGAATATTTTTGGAATGCCGTTGAGTATAGTATTGATGATAATGCCATTATTTCAGCTGTAAAGATTAATGATGTCGATATTCCAGTGAAGATTACCGAGGAGTTAATTAGGAAGGTTTTGGTGTTTAAAGATAACAAAGACGATCCGACAGGTTTCTCTGAATACATGGTAAAAGGATGCTTTTATCGAATGGGTATACAGGATTTGTGAACACTGCACCGTTTAAGAAAGGAAACCTGAGCTCCCCTTTCAGATATCTTGCACATATAATAACTCACGGTTTGAGTCATAGGAAAGGTGGTTTCGATGACTTGGTGGATTATCAGATGTGTATGAATACTGCGTTAGTGTTGAATCTTCCATACAACTTTTCAAAGGTTATATTCACTCAGACGATTCAGAATATTCAGAAGGAAAAGTTTTTGCAGTATCCAAGATTCATTCAGTTGATGTTAGATTTTTTGCATCCTGATTTGAAGAAATCTCCGAACGATGTCCTCAGGCTTGAACATATGGATGTTTCGGGATGTTTCGACGTTACGAAAGATGAATGTGCATCTAAAGTCTGCTACTGTAGCTAAACCAATGTTTGGTGCGATTCTCGATAAAGATTACATTTCACCTGCACCAGGAAAGTGGAGAAAGGAGGAAAGTAGCGACGATGAAGAAGAGGTTAAAGCATTATCGTTGTTTGTTGGAAAAAGAAGTCCTTGGTTTGTGAAGGATGCAGAAAAAGGTGGGAAAGCTACATATAAAGGAAAAAAAAGAGAAAAACTGCGTCTGCAGCTGGAAGTTCAGGGTTAAGAGATGAACCAGAAGTTGAGGAAACGGTTGAGGAGATGGCTGAAGAGATTGAACATCAGGCTTTTGGAGCTGACAAAGTAGCTGAAGAAATACTATCATCAAGTACCAATTCAGAAGATAGAAGAGCTGGAGAAAAGAAAAGAGCTGAAAAATTGGAGAAGAAACGACAAGCTAAATTGAAACACAAAGCAGAGGAACGCAAAAGAAAAGCAACAGGCGAGGATAATACAACTTATGTTCCATCTGAATCTGATACTGAATCTGCTTCTCGAACTCCCATCAAGAAAAAGCAAAGAAGAATGAAGCGTCCTACAGCTTGAATATCTCCGAGTGTCATTCAAAAGGAAACTGGTGCTGAACCTATTATTGAAGAAAATGTGGAGGAACCATCACAGAATATTATGTCCCAACTACAACATGTGCATCCAGAATCAGCTCAGCAAAAATCTAAACCAGAGATATCTCCTCAACAACAATCAATTCCTGAGCCAGAAACAGATCGACAACAGCAAGCACCACAACAACCTGAACCAGAGCCAGTTCAGCAATCAATTCCTGAACCAGAGCTAGTTCAGCAACCACCGAAACAACAGTCTGCTCAACAACATTCCCAACCATCTCATGCGCAACAATTTCATCCTACACAACAGCCATTTGAATTACAATCATTCTTTGATGAGATTGGTTTAGATGATTTACCAGAGGAGATGAATTTCGATTTGATGATCCAAGAGTTGACGACTTGCAAAAACAGGTTACGATGAATGTGGTGCGTATAGCTGAGTTGCAAGAGCAGATAAATGAGTTAAGGGCTGAAAAACTTGCAATGCTTGAAAGGATCGGAGGATTAATTGTTGACAAATAGCAGTTAGAAGCGATGTTAGCAAGTATTGTTTCTGAAAACGAAAGATTGCGTTTACGAATGCAGTTAAACAACCACGGATCCCCAGTTACTACACATATCTAATCGATCAGAAAATCGAAACTTTTGCGAGATTGAAAATCGAGGAAGTGGGACTAGTTGACAAGGTGCGGGTTTCACCCCTAACTTGACAACATCGTACCCTAAGTGTGGTTGGTGCTTACCAAACGAAGAGCAAATTCCGATTCATTGGTAAGGGTCCACTAGAGTTTGAATTTGAAATTTTCCATCAAGATGTGGATTTCACTCCTAACTGGATGATGAAATTTCGTGCAAAATGAATAAGAATAGCGGAACGAGAGTTGTTCACCAAATTGTGGGTTTCACGCCTATTTTAGTGAACCCGTCTCGTTTATGTTACGAGTGTCTTCAAGTCTTCAAAGTGTATATTGTGTAAAAATGTCTTTAGGAAAGACATTATGTATATGTATTTAGACCAAAAGAAAAGAGGAGAAGCAAAGTAGGAAGCATAAGGTTTTAAGCATAAACAAGAATAGTCAAAACGGGTACTTAGAATTATAGACTAGGTCGAACATGGCAATTCTACCTAATACCCTATAGTTATGGCTCTAATACCAATCTGTCACACCCCAATCAATGGCGGAAATATTGGAGTGAGACGAAATAGATTGCTCATTGCTAATAGTGACAATATTTAAATAAAGTCAAATTTCATTTCCTAAATAATTGTCAATAATACAACATGGAAACAAATACAACAGTAACACAATACAACAAAATTGATACAACAAGATTAAACTAAACGTCTAAATGTGTGTATCTAGGTCCTTGCTATTTGATTTCATAGCATCCTCTTCATCAACCTGTAACATGTTTAAATTACAATTCAATGCAAAAGCAAAGGCGAGTACATAAGTTCAAGCATAACATACGTATACGAATAAAGTTTAAATAAATCCTCATGGACTATGATTCTATAAGAGCATATACAAGGCATGCAATACTACTAGTAAAACCCTTAACGCAAACACGATGTTTTAACATGGCCTCAAGATTACACGATGGAGGGGGAGATGTTACTTCCTAAAGAGCTTATACATGTCAAACGAAGGCTTAAAACAAGTTAATGACTAAAGTATCACATAAAGAATGTCCAAGATATAAGCATCACGTAAGCATATCAAGTATTCATGTGTATAGGAATGTTTGTGCATTTCATAAAGTTTAAGTGTTGTGGTTTTGGTATAAGTAAACACGTTACACCCAAAATTGTTGTAAACGAAAAGTGGGTCGAGTGTACTCACGGTTTTGCTATGTCATCAAACTTGACAAGTCCTTGAAGGTGGTTGGTGGATGGGATGAACGCCATGTTACCCTACAAGAGGAAGATGTAGATTTGTAAATACGATGAAGTACGTAAACGAGAAAATAATCATATAGACTTAATACTCGTTTTTGACACTATAAGACCCATTCGGGTTGATGTGTTTTCATGGGTTAGGATACCCATTGAATCGTAACGAGAGATTAAGTACTTAGGTGATGTAACCTAGTACCATGACGGATAATCATTTGATTACCATCAAGAGTTCGGTTAGTACTCATATATACATATATATTATATAGTATAACAATAAGTAAATCATAAACGTTATGTAATTTCATAGAAGTCATGCATGAAGGTAGGAGGATAACCTTCCTTTTAAAACCTCGCTTGTATTAATTACCAATACACAAATTGTCACAAGGACATCAAGGATGGTCATGAGTAAGTTATAACAATAAAAGTAAAGACCAAAGTAAACAAAACGTCAAGTGAGGTGGTGGATCGAAAGTAGGATAGGCAAGGCTTCCAAGCGATCACACCCTACCAACTCAAGTCTTGTTTCGAGAACAAGCTTGGAAGGATACAACACTTGTGGGAAAAACCCTATTAAAACCAAACGATTCTTACACTTGGGACCTTAGACATGGTGATGTTCCAAGTTGGTCTTCCATGGAAGACTTATGGAGACATTCCAAAGGTATGTCAAGTGGTAAGAAAGAAGAAAGATCAAAAGGAGAGAGGTAAGTAAGAACTCACTTTTTGAAGCCTTGATCTTTGAGAGAAGAGAGAGCTCTTAGAGCTTAGAGAGAAGAGAATAGATGATTTGAGGTGTAATTTGAGAGGAGATGGAGTGGGGTATTTTAGGTAAACTTGGGAGGGTGTTAGTTAGGGGTATCAAATGGAGAAAACACAAAATTGGCCAATCCATGAGCTTGAAACCAACATTTCCGGATTATGCCCCTCTCGCGGCCCGCATGAGGGTGAAGAGATTTTGGTCGTGGGCCGCGAGGGGTCCGGTGGCCGCGAGAGACTTCCAAGGACTCAGTCGTGGGGGGCGAGGTAGGTTATTCCAGAAGGTTCTTTGGTTTTTGTCACTTTTTGTCCCTTAACTTACTTTATTTTACCAATTTTGCATTGTTTAAGCGTATATCGCGTATAACTGTTGAGTGTGAATGCGTATAACAAGTTTCAGTTATGTAATAAACATTTGAATGCATGCAAGACAATATGTATTAAGTATAAGTTCCATTATTATTCAAGTCTCGGATTACAAAGTTGAGAAAAAGAATTTACACTTTCTAA
This sequence comes from Scalesia atractyloides, assembly GCA_947069175.1. Taxonomy (NCBI): domain Eukaryota; kingdom Viridiplantae; phylum Streptophyta; class Magnoliopsida; order Asterales; family Asteraceae; genus Scalesia; species Scalesia atractyloides. The sequence goes on from CAMTDV010000023.1 coordinate 72,246,158, forward strand.
GCAAGAAAGTATGAAAAAGAGAGGCGTTACCATCACTTTCACTTTCTAAAACCTTTTCAACCACTGGTTTAACCACATCATATTCATAGTCTTTGTCTGACTTAGTGTATGTTACACAATGTTCTCAAGCAACTCATTTTTCTTTTCAGTTTTCAAAATTAGATTGAGCGCTTTTTCCACCCTGATGGTTTCTTTCTAGCATAGCTTTCCCACATGGGTGGTGGAACATGGTTGTAACCAACACTTTTGTTCTTACCTTTCTTATCATCTTCTTCCTTTTTAATTTTTGGAAGAATATGATCAATGACATATGAACTGGTGGATTAACTGGTTAACAATTTGTTAACCCTTTCCATTTTGATTTTCATTTTTTCAAGCTCGTTTTTAAGTTCAGCAATTTTGTTCAGACGAATGTTAATTGCCATTTGTTTGTGTCACACCCGCTAAAATGAGAGTTCGGCGTGATCTGACTGGTATCTTCATTGCACAGCGGGAGTGTATAAAATGCTAAGACTTCTAGAAAGTGAACGCTCGCTAAGTACTCGAATCCCCGTGGGTTCTCCTATTCCAACGTGCCATGATCTGAATGTCTAACCTCAGAAAAACATGCGAAAAATCAAAATAAAGTTGGCGAGTTCATAGTTTGTTTGAAAAAGATTTTAAATAAATCTTTTTTAGTAACCGGTTTAAATAATTGTTTAGAAAACGTAATAAAACCATTTTTCCTGGCATGTCAATTGAAAACCTTGTTTTTGTAATATTTGAATAACCGTCGATGTCCGTGTACGGCAAAGACAACATGCCCCCATGAGCCTATAACCAACCTCAAGCTAGGAAGTGCCTCGCCAAACTGTTTACTAAGACGGTAGACTAGCAGGCGGTTATAGTTCCGATAGTAGCGAGGACTTCACTACACAGTTTTAAGCGACCCTACGACCCTTAGTGTTGAGTAGTGGACAAACTAGTCCTTGTGTTTATAAGCAAGACCAACCCGTTCCTTATTTGTATGTAGGACAAACCAGTCCTTGAGTCTGTAAGCAGGACCATCCAGTCCCCTTATTCGTATGTAGGATAAACCAGTCCTTGTGTCTGTTAGCAGGACCAACCAGTCCCCTTAATTGTATGCAGGACAAACAAGTCCCTTAGTAACTAGGACCTTCCTATCACTAATCATGAAACTCATGCATATCTTGAAAATACGCGTATGTTTTGTAAAGCTGATATGTTGAGCATAAACCTTTCGTAAACCATTCGAGTTTATTGAAATCCAATTTGCAACATGGTTTAGAAATACGAATTTTCGTTCATCTAAATTGTGTGTACTTTTGCAAAACTTCCATTTCTTTTCACCCTGAAAACATTTATAAAAATTTAAAACTGTAAAAAAATAGGGGTTATGAACTCACCTCGATATCCAGTGCAAAGCTAGCATAATATGATTCCAAAATGTTATTTCTAAAACGTAGCTCGATAGCATGCAATCTATAACATTTCTATCAAGGAATAACTTATAAGTTTCTAATAAAATGATGTAGCTAAACTACGTGCCACTGAGCTCTACCGAATCGCTAACCGAATGATTTGATCAGAAGATGTTAACTTGAAGGGCACGATAATGATATACTTATTTAATCCCATTTATGATCGACAACGAATACCAAGTCTTGGAAATACTTGGTGTTCGAGAGGTTTAGAGTATATACTTGTATAAAAATATAAATATATTTATAAGATCGTGTTAGTCGTCTCAGATGGTAGCACATGTATGTAACAACTATTTGTATAAAAATAATACATGTTATAGACTCGTATAATGTGTTTGTACGGTTTCCAAGTAGTTGCCACGTACGTTGATGAATCATTTCGCGACTCGTCGTAGTTTTCGTAAGATGTACATGTATATAGGTATACATATATTGTAGCCGTATTAGCAGTCTCGCGTCTCATGGATAATTATCAAAATAATTATATAGTTGTTTGCTTGTTATAATCGACTTTCATTTGTTCATTAGCAAAATAACTTGGATAATATTAGTTGCTAAGAGCGTATGGTAACACGTTGTATCCGCTTAGACGTTCGAAATAACTCGTATTCAAGACGTTTGAACAAATATAAATAATTATATTTTATTTTGTATAATTGTCGAATACTATGCATTTGAAATAATTATATTTATATTATATAGATTTCCGGGCTCCGTTATCTTGTAAGGCGTGTTCGTTGGAATGTTGTTAACTCGTTTGGTGTGAGTCCTAAGCATCGCCACAAATAAACATACACTTACATATATACAAAAATAAAATACTTTGAATCTCGTTGGAGAATATAACACGTTTCGTATTACGGATTTTATGAAAAAACGGGCAGAGTTTCCTCCGTTTTTGGACGATCCCGACAACACAAGTTGTCGATATATTGGTCAAAACGCAACAATTCAATATAACCAAGATATTTTTAATTCTATCGTATCTTTAAAGCGTCGAATAATTATGGCGACCAAGTTTATATATATATATGTATATATATATGTATATATATATATATATTGTATAATGATGTTGGGTGTTTTTAGCTACCACATACACAAGTTATATACGAAGGCTCGGTCGTTAGTATATGATTTCTTTTGTTGGTTCGGGTTAGAGCTTGATGTTGCATTAGAACGAAACCTTAAGTAATTATTTAATAACTTGCGTTATTATTATTTTACCAACAGCCGTTGTTGCCCGATTTTGACTGAGTTGATCATGGTTGACCGAGTTTGACCGTAGTTGACCTTGTTGAATATGGTTGACTGTGTTGATTAAGTAAACCCGAACACCTAACCGAACCAACACTTGAATCTGTCCTGGAACTTGAAACATGAACTAAAACATGAACCGAACCCGAATCTTGAACTGAATCTGATGTTGACTGCGGTTGACCAAACCCAAACCAAATCTGACTGGAACCGAACCATGACCTGAGGTTGACTAAGTTTGACCCGTAACCTGACTTGTTGAACCGAACCGAGACCCGAGATCAAAGACCCGAATCGGAACCAAAACCCAAACCGAGTGTGAACCAAAACTGAGCTGAGTCGAACCTGAAACACCCAAAGCTATATAGAATCATGTCGTAAGTCGTTATTGCGTGCGTTCGTCGGTCGCGTTAAAATTGCATAAAATCTCTTCGGTTGTCGTTTCTTATACGTTTTTCGATCCGGTTTTGACTGTGAGCATCAGAATTCAAAAATGAAGCTAAATATATCATAATATATTAATATTTAGACGTAACTCCAGTTCGGTTCTTTCGTTTCGTGGTTTATTTCCGATGCGTTTTGATTTTCATGTAACTTCCGCTTTTGTGCTCTGTGATGTTCAGGAATCCGAATAGTTTGCATAATTATAATATATGATAAATATAATCTCAAAATTTGTATTTTTAAGCATTGTCAGTATTTTGTTTGGTGTCAGTTGGCTTAAAGTTTAAACGCGCGCTAAAATTCTCGAATATCGTCAGACCGCGTAATGTGAATCAAGTAGACGTGCCTATGTTATCCAAGGGCCTAATTAAGTTAGTTACGTCTACTTATATTCCGTTTATTGTCTTAATGTATGTTATTCGTGTAATTAATATTGTAAAGTACCGGTTGTCACAGTTTGTCCATAAGAGTTGCTTTGAACATCGACAAACTTGCACTATCTTCAGTGTTAACCTTTTCATATTGTTTAATTGCTTTAGATAATTTACCATAATCCTGTTTCGTTTTATTATAACCACTTGACAAATGATCTGAAAGTTTTTTCAGTTCATAATAGTTTTTATCTTTCTTGACACATTCCTTGCAAGGTTCTTGGCCTCTCTTGCATGGTTTTTCAAGCTCAACAACCTCAACTTTGACAACCTCCCTTACCGACTCTTTGACAACTTCGATCACTTACTCTTCCTTGACTTCATTAGAAACTACCTCTTTAAGGTTAGTCATCATTGCTTGTTTTCAATCTCTATCAAATTCTCGGCATTCATCTCTTTTTCCACATCTATCAATTCCACACATTCAGACTTTGATTCCTCTTCTGCTTGCACTTGAAAACTTTAATCAAAATATCCTACAAAATATGGAAATAGAGTAGCTGGAATCAGATTTCTAAAAGCGTTATGCAATATATTCTCTTTTTCAGCATGTTGTTCATGAATATATCCTTCAAGAACAACTTCCTCAAGAGCTTCATCGAATACTGCTTCAGAATAATCTTCTGTTTTAAGTTCAGGCTCATCGATTACCTCTATGAGAAGTGTGAGACTTTCTTTTTTAGAAATGTACTTGCTCAAGTAAAATCCTTCGTCTTCTTGGACGACTACTAAAGCTTTGTCTTTAGAATTAGATGGACCGTCTTCTATTTGAATCATCCTTGAATTTGATTGTGGTGGTGACGGCTTATTATAGATAGCTTTCTTGTAGTAATCATAAGCAAAAGGACTTTGATTACTGTTAACTTCTCGGTTAGTATATTCCCGCTTGAAATGTCCTTTCTCTCTGCATCTGAAATAGGTAACTTTTGATTTGTCGAATCCAAGCTTCCCATCCAAACCTCCCAAACTATTTCTGCCCATAATCTCCATAAATTTTTTAGCTCTTCGAACTACAGAAGCCATGCACTATTTGATGTCAATAAGCTCTAATTCTTTTGAATCTATTTGATAATAATCTTCCTTGGTCATATGTGGATTTCCTATCTTCCCAGCAACCATGCTTACGTAAGATTCAAGAACAAATGCGAGTAACAACATGTGCTGCCTGGCGGATGTTCATTAAAATCTTGTGTGTTTTGAAGATTCACAGCTATGTTACACTCTAAAATCCTCTAGTTTGAGTTTGATTGACCAGATTGTTAACTTTGGAAACTGTTTGAACTCTATGAAGACTGAGATGTCACACTGAAGGAAGTTTAACTTTCGGACTTTGAGTACCAACAGAACTGCCTTTAAAGTAAAGGTTTGCATCTTGTTGCATTTGAGCACCTTTTGATTTGGCCATCTTCTGCATTTCTAGTTCATGACCTTCGAGCTTTTCTATGAACTTTGATAGGCTTTAACCACTATACTCTACACCATTTTTCAAAATCCGTCAAGTATGTAGTCCATTCTCCCTCAGGCAAAGCATATACCAACTTGTTGACTAACTCCTCATTTGTTTTCAGAATTCCCAACCTCTTCATTTGAACAACTAGGTGACAGTAACGCTCGATCAACTACTTCATAGTTTTGCCATAAAAGGTTGAAAATATCGAACTCTTTTCTAAGCAGTGCCTTTTTGTTCTTCCTCATTTGTGAACTTCCCTGGAACTTCAACCTTAATTCATTCCATAATGATTGTGAGATATCATCATGTTGCAGTAATGCTAAGATATCTTCTTTGATTGATTGTTGAAATATGCTCATCATTTTCTTCTCATTGACGATTTTTTTCAGCCGGTGTGAACTGAGTCAACGTATTCTCCAATTCACTTTCCCCAATTAGTGTGGTATATTTTCTTCTATAGCAAACCAGCAGTTAAAATGATTCGCCCGCACCCAGTTAACAACCCGTTCACTCTAACTGTCATAATCTGTTGGTGCATGGTGATAACAACTTAATAGTTTATTAGTTAGTCTTTGGATATTTTGTATTGGGCTTAGTATTTGTGTTTAGCTTGTTTAGAGTTGTAATGGGTTTGGAGAATGGCCTAGCCCAAGATAAAGCCTAGCATGTAAACATGTAGTATATATATATGAATTAGGGTTTCAGGGTAGACAAGTTGAGAAAAGTTGGTTGGGAGAAATCTACAGGGAGTAGCTGAGAGATTTCTAGAGAGTCTTGAATTGGTTGTAAACAGATAGTGTTGGATAATCAATAGAAGACTGTTTAAAGGAATTCTTGTTCGTGCTCTTGTGTTTTCTGTGAAATCTGATCTAGAAGATTTCGCACTCTAGGTTGGATAGACCATTCTGTCAAGATCCATAAGGACTAGGGGACCTACAATTGGTATCAGAGCTTTCGGCTCTTGATTTTGCTCGGTTCAGAATCGGAACAGCAGAAAAAGTCAGATTTTTAAAGTTTTTGGAGGGTGGTTGAAGGTTGTGATAGCGGAATTAGGATTTCTGACACTGTTTCGGATAAGAGCAGGCATTTCGGATAGAAGTCTTGCATTTCGGATCACAGAATTATTATTTCGGATTGGAAGACTTGAATTTCGGATTGAAAAGTTGCATTTCGGATTCAAATTCGGATTAGAGTGTATTCCGGATTTCAAAAAAGTCATTTCGGATTCCATTTCAGACTGAAATTCGGATCAGAATCTCTTTCAGATTGAATTTCAGTACAGAAGTGCATTCCGGATTCCATCTCGGATTAGAACTATTCCAGATTCCATCTCGGATCAGAGTAGTCTATTCCGGATTTCCATTTCGGATCAGAACAGTGCATTCCGGATTTCATCTCGGATCACTATTCCGGATCACCATTTCAGATTAGCATTTCGAATTACTGTTCCGGATTGTCATTTTGGATTGTAAATCCGAGTTATTGTTCCGGATTTGGTACTATTCCGAGTTATATACAAAAAGGTGGAAAGTTAACCGGCTGGCGTAACTAGAGTTAAACGTTTTTGAACATAGAAGTTGATCCGTAAACTATCTTAACAAACCGACTGCACGGTTAGACTCGTGTGATTTTTAGGGCAAAAATAGGCACGGAAAATCCTAAAATCGCTATCGGACGATATATATCATTGGATTCGTATCGTCGAAATGAGTTTAACCGTACAATTCGGTAACCACACTTTTCGGACAAATTTTTGAACATTTTAACCGTACGATTACGGTAAAACACGAAGAAGGATTAGAAGAGAGGTTAGATTTGGGTTTTGATACAGGTATACCAAAATCCATTTAAACTGATACTCTGCGTGGTAAGGATGGTCAGAATGAAGAACAGTAGTGAGTGTCTTAATAACTGCCCAAAGTTGATGAATGCTGAAAAATATGTAGCCTGGAAAGCGGCATTTGTTCAATGTGAAGATTCAAAGATGTGGAGTTGTATGATTGATGGGTATATTGCTCTCACACGTCGAGTTAACGGGAGAATTATGGTACTCTAATATGAGAAGATGGAAGTTTATGAGAAACGTATATATGATGCTGAGAAGAAGGCTTTAGCAGCGGTAAAGATGTCCTTGCCATTTGATATGAAGTACTCTGATAACGTTTTTCTGAAGCTTTTACAGCTCTCTAGAAGATCCATACCTATTACATCATATATGTTTTGTTAGTTGAATTAGAAAAACTGAAAGAGTCAAATGTTCTTTTGAGTAAAGGGAGTCAAATTTTTTAAATACACTCAATTCAAATGAACAAGAAATCATTAGTTTAACTAGCAAAGTCAATGAACTATTACAGATTATTGATTTAGCTCGTGAAACTGTGAAGGATAAGACTAACGAGCTTTCTAAAAAGTGCATAGAATTGGCTGGTGCACATGCCAAAATTATTGAACTCCATAAAAAGTTAGATGAATTTGGAGAATCCTCGTTAGTCAGGACTCAAATTCAGAAAAGTTTGGAAAGGAGTAGTGATAAAACAGGAGTGGGGTTTAGTAAAGCTCCATCTTCTGAGGATAAGGATTACTCCTTTTTACCAAATGAAGAAGAGCTAACAGATTTTGTGCCTACTACACCAGCTGTAGTGGATCCGATAACTGTTGACATACCTGATAGTCCAGGTTCATTGAAAGAATCTGTTAGGTCCATCAGTACACCTCATAAAGTGGATGAGGATACTGAAGACGAAACGATCAAAACATTTAAAAAGGGATCGAACAGAAAGAAAATTTTTAAGAAGAGATCCTGTTTTAAATGTCACAACAAAGGGCATGTGGCTAGTTGCTTTCCTTTTAAAAAGGGTAAGAAAGTAGAGGCTGAGGTTGAGGTTAAGGATGGGAATCAGGTTGGTTCAAATATAAATGTTAAATCAGGTGTTCAGACAAATCAACCGAGATTTCAACCTAAACCTTCAACATCAAGAAGATTTGTTGGTTCCAGAAACTCTTCTCCTAAATCATGTCACAATAAGGGTCAATCAAATTCTTCTCAGGGGAAAAATTTTGGATATCAAAATCGATACCAAACTTTTGGTAATCGAAACTTTCAAAGAAGAAATGAATATAGGGGTTTTAGTAACTCGAATGTTCAAAATAATCCAAAACTTTTTAAAAGATCAGATTATCATAATGGGAGAAGATGATTTTGAGATAATAATTTCCAAAGGTCGGAAAATCCGAGAGTTTATTGATATTCTCGTGATTAAAGGTCTCGTGAAAATTATAAATCTTGTTCAACAGCTTGGAAGACATCCAAGACACCAGTACGGTGTGATGGATATTGGATTGATGTTCCAGTGGTTGCTGAATCTGGACGACCCAAGACCTTTAAGGCTTAGGTCCCCCAGTCTAACTAAGTTGTTGTGTGTGTGCAGGATGACCAAGAAGGACTGTTGATGTGTTCAACAGTGGTTATTCCTGTAAATCAACTGAGGTGAATAGTAGGTTACCCATAGTAACGAATTATTTACATATGTGATAGCAAATGTTTACTAACAGTGAAAAGCCTTGTCAGGTTAAAGTGGGAGTTTGTTTTACTCCATAAAAAAATGTGGGGGGAGAAATTTCCCTAAGCCAAAAAGAGTGTTAGTTAGTGCGTGAGTTTAGGGGGAGTAAGTTGAAAAGTTTAATTTTTTTCATAAAAATAGTTTGTAAATTATTTACTGCTTTTCAAAAATCAATAACATAATTAAAAAAATAGAAAATCAAAAAAGAGTTTTCAGTGTGTGAAAAAAGAAATGATAGTGCATCAGCAAGTTAGACTGTCACACTGAAATTAAAAGAAAATTGCTTAAGTGTGATAGCAGCTTCATCATATGATGTACCAGTTGTCAAAAGGCATGAATAATCAACTTACCTTTGTGATACATACATAAAATAAACTATGTCTGAGTGGGGAACATATCAGTGGTGTATGGTTTTATAACCTTAAATCTTACGTTGATAGATTGTTGTAGGTCCACCTGCGGATGGTGTTAAACCAATTCCTTGTTTATATGACACACACACAAGTGCGGAATCCAAGTGTGCATGCAACCAAAGCAAAGTATAAAACACGTGGTAACCAAAGATTCACTATCTTGATTAATGATTGAGAAAAAGTACAAACATATACACACAATGCTTGTATAACTCAAATAAACTTGCTATGTTCTTGTGTCTTTGTCTACATCAGAAATGCTAACTTAGAGATCTCACCAAAAGATCAGTTTGCTAGCTCGTTCTTTCAGTCTGGTCAGTCTAGTGAGTTAGTCAGTCACCTTGACTGAGAAGTGCATGTCTGCTTTTATAGTGTCTGTCTAGTTTCGTACGAATCACAACTCTAGACATATGGAACACACTATTTCACACAAGACACAACTCCGAATTTGGTACGAGACATTGTTTCGTATGAAATACTTTTTCGTATGAAACAAGTAACACAATTGTTACTCAAGAATTTTGTACGAATCACCTGGTTCGTACGAAAACTCTAAATCGCACAAATTTTCTTCTTCTTGGAGAACGTGTGTAGACTTGACGTGTACAAGACTTATCAGTATGCACACATGCAACTGATTAACACAAACAAGCTAAGATGTCATACTAGATCAAGATAGAAGGATATCTCGATCTATTCGACACGACAAAACCTATACAGACACTTGAGCAAAGACCGTACAATTACAACTGTAATTAAGAACAAGCGACAAACACAAAACTGTACCAACAAACTCCCCCTTGGATGTTGCTTGGTCTTCGGTCTTCGATCTTTGGTCTCAAGACTTTGGTCTTCACATAGAATGGTTTGGAGTATCAACAAACTCCCCCTAAAGATCTGCTATCCATTGATAGATCTGCTATCTAATGATTAGAGTATCAGATCTTCGAACTTCTAAGAAACTTCAAATCTTTCTTGTTTCCTCGTCTGACTTGTCTGATTTCTTCGTTGCTGGTCTTTGTTTATGTTCTTTTGTATCAATCTTTACTCAATAGACAAATATAATTAGAACACAACTTTCTCAGTGAATACACACGAAGAACTTATCAAAGTTTCTTCATATGATTGTATTCCCTGAACGAGATACACACACGCGTATGATTTCCAGCTGCAGATTTGAGAAAAACAAGTGACCAGGTCAAATCAAATGACTAGGTTCATTCGTATGAGATGCACACACTCAAACGAATTTCAGATTTTGGATTTCTTTGATGGATTACTTGTTGCAAGATATTACTTTATGAAGTTGTGATATCAAACAGATGGTTTTCTGGCGTATCGTGGTAGAAATTCTCGAGTATCAACTTTGGCTAACTTTCAAAAAGTAATTACATAAGCAACTAAATAAACTAGACATAAAATCAAAATATACAGATACTATATATCTATTGAACAATCATTTTTGAGTTTCAAGGTAAAAGAATCATACCAGCATTTTAATCTTTGTCAAAGATGGTATTAGGTTTTCAAAATTAAACAGATAAGTATTTAACTATGATTGTCGGTATTGTTGTCCATGTAAGCTCAGACTAATCAGATGTAATCATGATTAGGAGATATGATTAAGATATGGATTTATACTTACTAGCCGGTGTTCAACCACATCACGACACATTCCCGTATCAAGATATGCACGAGAGAAAATCTTACCGGTGAGTATACTGCTTTATCATCTATTTTGACGTATATGAATGATGTGAGATACTCACTTATTTTTTACTACCCTTTGTGATTTAATCACTTATTGATGAGGAACTTGATTTTCATATAAATGCAGGGCACATGAGTAGGTCCGTGAATAGGTTAGCACCATCGTACCGACAAAGAGATGAACTTAGCTCCCACATAAAGCTGTGATATTTTATCACTTATTTTGGGGATGTGATATTTTTATCACTTATTTGATGGTCGAATGCAGTATGTACATGTATGTGTGATATCATGGAAGTTCTACACTTGCGTCACCATTAAATTTAGGCAAAAGATTCAACCATGATGCCCAGATGATTAGCAAGCATAAAGACCGTATATCTCAGATCCTCGGCACTCTATCAAACGAAATTTCGGTACTAAGACCATATGCCAATGAATGGTTCCCACCTGGCGTTCTGTCTGTTAAGTTTATATCAACCTGCACATTTTATTCTGATTGTGAGCCTACCGACACATCATTAGTAAAAGCTACTTATCAATCTTTTTTCTATGCTTTTAATGATATCTGACAGATTTACCTGTGAATTTCATCATCTTCAACTTATCCAAAAATCTCATTTTTTATTTTTCTAATGTTTTTGTATTTTTCTGAATTTTTCTCCCCCTTAAACAAAGAAGGTAAATAAAAGACATATTTTTGTATTTTCATGAAATTTACTCCCCCTAAAATGTAAAACTGAAAATCCTTTTTGTAGTTTTAGATATTTAGAAAAGTATATACAAAAATAGTTAGCCATGGTTGAGTTACTCAGGTCTCACCTTGATGCCATTGACAAAAAGTAGATAATCAAAACGTGATTTATCAAAGGCTTTGGTAAAAAGGTCGGCACGTTGGAGATCAATGTGGATTTTAACAACATCGATAAGTCTTTTCATAACAATCACGTATGAAATGATACTTAATCTCAATGTGTTTTGTTTTTGAATGCTGTACAGGATTCCGAGTGATCTGCAAAGCAGCTTCATTATAAAAAAACAGGAGTAGTAAGAAATTCAAAACCGTAGTCGAGCATTTGCGGTTGAATCCATAGAACTTGAGAGCAGCAACTAGAAGCTGAAATATACTCAGCCTCACATGTTGATGTAGCTACACAAGTCTGCTTTTTGCATTGCCACGTGACTAGGCGATTTCCCAAGAACTGACATCCTGCTGTTGTTGATTTTGCATCAATTTACATCCGCCATGATCAGAATTACTAAATGCTGTCAGATCAAAGTTATCATCCTTAGGGTACCATAGACCAGTGTCAGGACGACCCTTTAGATAACGAAAGATCCTTTTCACAACCATCAAATGAGAAACCTTCAGACTAGACTGATAGCGCGCCAAAAGGCATGTTGGGTACATTATGTCGGGTCTTGAAGCAGTAAGATACATGAGAGATCCGATCATAGGACGATAGAGAGATGGTTCTACATGTTCACCCATTCTATCTGGAGTAATTCCATGATTTTGAGCTAATGGAGTTCCCAAAGTCTTTGAGTTATCCATCTGAAATCGCTTGAGAATATCTCCGACGTACTTGGTTTGATGGATAAAAATCCCTTCCTTTGATTATTGAACCTGCAAACCTAAAAAGAAAGTCATTTCTCCCATAGCGCTCATCTCGAACTTCTCCTGCATAACCTGTTCGAATTCTTTGCACATTCGAGTCTTAGTAGTCCCAAATATAATATTATCAACATAAACCTGTACTAGCAGCAAGTCATTGTCCTGTTCCTTGATGAAGAGAGTACAGTCGATCAGGCCTCGTTGAAAACCATTCTTCAACAGATAGGTAGACAACGTTTCATACCAAGCCCTCAGAGCTTGATGAAGACCATACAATGCCTTGTTGAGAAGCCACACTTTGTCAGATGGAGAGGACCTTCAAAACCTGGCGGTTGCTCCACATATACTTCCTCTTCTACCACACCATGAAGAAATGCACTCTTCACATCCATCTGATAAACGATGAAGTTCTTGAAGGAAGCATAAGCCAAAAAGATTCTTATGGCCTCAAGTCGTGCAACCGGTGCATAAACTTCATTGTAATCGATTCCTTCGACTTGATTAAAACCTTGAACAACCAATCGCACTTTGTTTCTCACAACAACACCTCGGTCATCCTTCTTGCATTTGTACACCCATCGTGTACCAATCTTCTTGTAGCCGTCAGACCTGTCAACCAATTTCCAGACGCCCAACTTCTGAAATTGCTGAAGTTCTTCCTGCATGGCTTCAACTCACGAGTCTTCTTTCATTGCCTCTTTCCAAGATTTTGGTTCTACTTGGCACACATAGCAGGCAATAGACCAATCATTCAGACCACCAGATTCCCTGATTTCCAAATACAATCTAGCATTCTGGTTGTTTCGAAGCTGATTACGAGTCTGCACACTACTCTGGACAACTCCAATAATATTATGCTGAGGATGGATATTATGAATACGAGTTTCTGGCACACCAGGAACTCGAGAATTGATATCCAAATTGTCGATATTCAGATCAACAGTTAATTGGAGAGCTGGATTTGATGACGTTGTAGATGCTGACCTTCATTCATTCCTTGAGGTTGAATATTTGACGTATCATTTGAAAATCTAGGAACAACACCAGAGGCAGCTTCATTTGCATCATGAAACTCATCGTCTTCTGATGAAACATTATAATCCGCAGCGTCTTCGAATTCCTCATTTTGAACAAGATTGTTAACCGAAGTCAACACTTGAGAGTTAATAATAATTGGTCGAACTAATGACGAGTCTACTGCAGTATCACTTTCCAAATAACAGCTGTGCAGCAGCTTTTGCATCATCAAAAGTTGGCAGATTAAAGGAGTCAAATAGCCCATCATAGTCGAACATCCAAGGAGCACCCGGAGCTCTTGTAGCTTCTGTATATCTTTGAACCTTGACTTCACCCCATTCTTCACTCTTCTTCGAAGACAAATTCCACACCCGGAAATTTGGAGTAGCATATCCAAGAAAGAAACCTTCAATAGCCTTGGGACCAAACTTTCCATGTGGGTCTATCATAGTGCATGGAGCTCCAAAAGATTCTAAGAAAGAAATATCTGGTTTCCTTTTATGTAACAACTCAAAGCATGTCTTCCCATGTCTCTTCACTGTCAAAACTCTATTCATCGTGTAGCACGCAGTAGCAACAACTTCTCCCCAAAATTGAACAGGAAGTTCTGATTCTACTAACATGGTTCTTGCAGTTTCAATAAGAGTTCTATTCTTCCTCTCGACGACGCCATTTTGTTGTGGAGTGTATCGAGAACTGTACTCATGCAGAATACCCTTTGAGGAACATACTCGTCCATAACTTGATTCTTGAATTTGGTGCCAATGTATCTTCTGATTCTCCTTACCTTCAGATTGTAGAAATTTTATAACAGAGTTAGGAGATTCTTGAGGATACTAGGAACTTCACTCTTGTGTGCCAACATGTTTACCCATGAGAATCTAGAATAGTCATCAGTAACTACCAAACCATAAGAATCACCAAAGGTTGTCTTGTGTTTCATAGGTCCAAAGAGGTCCATATGAAGACGTTCCAGTGGCATATTCACAGTGTTGATCTTCTTCAAAGGATGGGACTTTCTTGCTTGCTTCCCTTTCTGGCATGATACACAAACGTCTTGAAGATAAAAGTTCTTCACTGGTACACCATTCAATAGATTGTTCACCAAATAGTTTATTTTCCTCAGGTGAATGTGTCCTGTACGTCTGTGCCAGGAGATTGATTCCTTCTCGGTGGCTTTGGAGACAAAACATGTGACTTGTGCAGATGTTGTAATAGCTTGGCTCATATCAAGAATATATAAATCATTAATTCTTGGAGCCGACAGGAGAATCCATTCCTTGGGGATCTTGAATCCAGGCTTCAGCACATAACATTCGGTATCATCAAAATGTACCGTGAACTTGTTGTCGCAGATTTGAGAAACACTAAGAAGATTGTGATCAATTTGCCGCACATAATTGATCTTCTCGAAGCTCACAACACCATTGGAGACCATTCCATCTCCAGTGATGTATCCACCTTTATCACCAGCAAAAGCAACATAACCACCCCTAATACTTTTCACATCATATAGGAGCCGCAAGTCGCCCGTCATGTGCCTTGATGCTCCATTGTAAACAATCCAATGAATGTTTATAGTTCCTCCTGGACCACCCTACACATTGCACAAACAAGATTAGTTTAAGATGGGGACCCAAGCCTTAGTGGTCTTGGGTCGTCCCTTATCATCGAGAAATGTAATCTCAATTTCTTGATGATTAACAAACTGAGAAACTCCTTTTGAACCATTACCGGTCTTCTATTTCCAAGAACCTTGTTTATTACCAGATTTACTATTATTTATACTTTTAACAGTGTCTGGTTTTATTAACTTTGAAGATGTTTGATCCTTTTTCGAAGAATCCGATTTTAAAGCTTTCTCAACTGCTTTTACTTGTTTACGTTTTTGTTTCTCTTTTTGATCTTTAATAATTCGTTTATCTTGGGTCGGAGAAACAGCTTAGCGTTTGCAAGTTGGTTCATGAGGGGTTTTCTCTATACATCTTGATTTGGCTGGATTTTGACAATCGTTTATAATGTGGCCAAATTCTCTACATTTGAAACATGTTCTCCTTTCAACAAAACTAGGAGATCGTGTTTCTCAGCTTGATGTTGAATTTGTGGATCCTGAGGTACTGGGTTCATTTTCATTACATCCATCAGTGTGTTAGGTGTAATGGTTTTGACTATTTCTTTTCAAAATCTTATTTCTTTAAAAAATCAACATTAGATGTTCCTTGAAAAGTTTCGACTATATTGGTACCTTTAGAACTTACAAATTTAACAGTTTTAGCCTTTTTCTGGTAACGAGAAGTTGTGTTTTTCAACTTTTGCTTCCATTCTTTTTCGGTTGAGAAGTTGTGGGCTTTTCAACTCGCTTCCTTCTTTTTCTTTTGAAGCGGATAATGGTTGTGTTTTGGTGGGCTTTTTCTTCTCTAAAGGTTTGGTTTTTGACTTTTCAAACACCTGATCTATACAGATTGGATTTACGTTTTTAATTGGAAAATCTTTGTTTGAATAGATTTTCTTATCTCCAACCAAAGTATACAACACATTATCTATTTCTTGTGTAGACACACTTGTCTTCATAGATTTCTTAGGAACAATTTCTTCATTCTCAACAGATTGAGTACTAGGAGTAGCAAAAGATTCTACTCTTTTCCTTTCATCAAGAGGCTGACCCTGATTATCATTTCTTGATTCATCATCTGATGTATCATCCTTTTCTTCATCAGATGATGAACTTTCTTGCTTGCTTGGTTCTTGAGGGAATTACCTAGTTTGAACCCTAACCCTGCTGCGAATTCCTCAGGATTCAAAGGTACAGAGGGTTCAAAACGAGGCATCCCCTCTTCATCAGGCATTTTGGTATAATTGTGTTTCATTGGGGGTGGACACGAATTATACCCTATGCATTGAGCATCTCCTTTTAGTTTTGGAACTTCAATGATATGATCAAGTACATATTGGGAGTTAGAATAACTTTCCAATTTGCGTTTGATCGAATCATATTCGCATTTGGCGATGGCTAACTCATTCTTTGTTTCTTCTAGGAGATTAATGTAGTTATTAATTCCTGTCTGTTTATTCAAAACTGTTTTTGTCAATTCACAATCACTTTTCTTAAGGGTTTCTATTACAGATTTGAATTCTTTTTCATTTCTAGTTAGCCCCAAGTTCGCCTCTTTTCATTTTGATAGTTCAACAACTAAATTCTGATTATGACTGTTGACGGTTTCATATTTTATTTTCTACTCAACACACTCATAGCAAACAGTAGGAGGGTCAGAATTTACCTGTTTTGAAGAACCTTCAACATTTTCCATAAAGGCAGTGTGATGAGGAAAAGCTGCACCATCTGTAGAGAGTGTCTCTGTCTCTTTTTCCGCAGCTTCTACAGTCCTCGTCATACTTACCTTTTCATCTTCAACATCTCAGCTTCACTCAGCAACTCTTCAACCTCAGCTTCACTTCCTTTCTTCACATCAGAATCAGACTCATAACCATCTGAACTTGAACATTCTTCATCAGAACTACCAACATCCCTAGATGTATCATCATTATTTTGAGTGTTGATGCTGTAATCATGCTTGTTTTGATCCACGATCCTTGCATAGCATGCAGTTCTTTCGTTGTTCTCTATTCCCAACTGTACTGACCAATCGCATCCTTCATCAACTGAACTACCATAGCTCTGTGCATGTTTAAAGGTCCTGATTGATTGGTGTTGTTAGAGTTGCCAACAACTACTATTCTTCTTTCGTTGTACTGTGCAGTGTTGGATGGTTGAGACTGATTACGAAAGGGGTTGCGATTTCCTTCCTTGCTGGGTCTTGTGCATTCCTGCTTAAAGTGACCTCTTTCTCCATAGTTGAAGCAAGTAACGGCGGTTTTGTCAAAGCCGTATTTTGTATCCTTATTTCTTTCCAAACTGGTTCTACCCGTTCTTCTCATATAATCCTTCGCTCTTCTCATAGCACTTGCAAATGCCCACTTGATGTTCATCAGCTCCATTTCATCTAGGTCAATTTGTTCATAGTCTTCGTTTTTCACATCTATGTTCCCTATTTGACCTGCAACTAAACCACAATACGCACTGATCATGGTATTTAGAAGTTCTACATGTTCCTGTGCAACTTCTACATTGATTTTGGAGAGATTTGACGTGTCAAGTTTGACAGTGTTTGGATTTGCAGATTGACTGTTGCTTCCATAAAAAGCTTGTTGAGGAACTTGCTGTGGAGCTTTATGCGCTAAGTCCCTTGGCTGTGGAAGGAACGCTTTCGGATCAAAAGCTTGTCCATAGGCTTGATTACTTAAACCTGTAGATTGACTTGATTGGATAGGCTGGGGTAGGAAAGGGTTCATGTTTAACACAAACGCGGTCTGCAACTTCGGTTGCTGACTTGAGCTTGTACCTGCATTTATACCTTCAGAATACATCTCAGGGTTTTGTGGAGCAGAGACTCTTTTGCCTTCCAGAAGAAATCTTCATTCTTGTTCTCCAGTTTCTACACAAATTCATAAATACTAATCGAGTCCAAAACACCTGTTTGTTTTAAAAGATCAATAAATTGACCCCATTTTGGTGGTAAAGCATCAGCAAATCGCATCACAATTTCTTGTGGTGCTGCTAACACTTTACATGAGTACATTTTGCTGAGAAGATGATAAACCAAGTGGTCATATTATTCAAGGTTTCGTTCTCCATGAACATGAAACCTACAAACTCTTTCTTGAGCAGATCATGCCGAATCTTCCTGGTAGCAGCGTTACCTTCACCTCTTGCTTCCAAAGTGTCCCACAAATTTTTTGTTATAGTACAATACACAAACTGATGATAAATGCCTTTATGAGAGATTGTGTGAGGATAGCAAATGCATTTATCTCTAGATCGTAAGCTTTTTTGTCACTTTCGACTAGATTGGCCAATGAGGTTGGATTTGATCCAGCTTCTTCAAGTGCTTCATTGTAGGGGGTAGTGAAACACGTCCACAATTCTGTGTTCTGTCCAAGAATTTATGTATGAAAACGACTTTTCCAGAAGGATAATCGTTCATATGATTTAGCTTGGGCGGACGGTTGTTACTCCCTGTTTCACTTTCGCTCATTAACAAAGTTTGGATGCTTTGATTTTATTCGCAACACACGCCCATTGATTTGCAGAGATCATTGAAGTATGTTGAGGCATCAAAGATTTTACCCATGATGTTGCGGAGCTTTGTGAAGACTCCTGATTTTTACTTGAACAACTCCAATCCCACATGTTAGAACTTATTATATTTTCTTGTTTTATGAAAAATTTAAAGGTTTAAAGTTTCAAAATTATAATTACCTTTTAAAATTTTCAGATTTGAAAATATGACAAATTCTTAAAATCACAAAGCTTTGAAAAACACGAAAAACAGTAAAAAACAGTTTCATGCGAGACAACTGTTTTGCACGAAACAAGGATGTTTCATGCGGATCAGGTGGTTCGTGCGGGTCAGATGATTCACACGAATATTTTCAGTCTCACAAACTGTTTTGTTCAGCGTTTTTCAGAGGAATCTTTTCAGAAATGGTTTGGTGAGAAATTTCCTTTCTTGTGTAGAACTGCTTTTTCGAAATTACCTGTTGTCTTACCCACTTTTATTAAAACACAGATTTTTAATCAGTACATAATCTAAGTCCAGATCCAAGTCAGAAAATGTCAACCCTACCAAAACTAATCAGATTCAAATTTTTGCTGATTTCTTCTTTAAGGGTGTTCTTCAAAAAACTTTTACCATAAAATTTTTTGCATACAAAGATTTTAACCAAGTTTTAAGTTAGTTAACTATCCAAAACTTATGTTTTCTACTGAGGCTCATGAACACTTCAGAAATCTTCAAACTAGCTCAGACACAACAAAGCCCGGTTTTGAACAAGGAAAGAGCAAAAGCTATCATACTACTTGTAGGTCCACCTGCGGATGGTGTTAAAACAATTCCTTATTCATATGACACACACACAAGTGCGGAATCCAAATGTGCATGCAACCAAAGCAAAGTAAAGAACACGGGGTAACCAAAGATTCACTAACTTGATTAATGATTGAGAACAAGTACAAACATACACACACAATGCTCGTATGACTCAAACAAACTTGTTGTGTTCTTGTGTCTTCGTCTACACCAGAAATGCTAACTTAGAGATCTCACCAAAAGATCAGTTTGCTAGCTCATTCTTTCAGTCTGGTCAGTCTAGTGAGTTAGTCAGTCACCTTGATTGAGAAGTGCATGTCTGCTTTTATAGTTTCTGTCTAGTTTCGTACGAATCACAAATCTAGACATATGGAACACACTATTTCACACGAGACACAACTCCAAATTTGGTACGAGACACTGTTTCGTACGAAATACTTATTTCGTACGAAACAAGTAACACAATTGTTACTCAAGAATTTCGTATGAATTACCTGATTCGTACGGAAACTCTGACTCACACAGAATTCTTCTTCTTTGAGAACGTGTGTAGACTTGACGTGTACAAGACTTATCAGTATGCACACATGCCACTAATTCACACTGACAAGCTAAGATGTCATACTAGATCAAGATAGAAGGATATCTCATCTATTCGACACGACAAAACCTATACAGACACTTGAGCAAAACCGTACAATTACAAATGTAATTAAGAACAAGCGACAGACACAAAACTATATCAACAATTGCCAAATTCTGAGGTTTTAGGTCTTTATATCGTTATTTTCCTCCGGGGTATCAAGGTTGTCCTTCTGCTGCATCCAGATATATGCTGACCTAGGCACAACCGGGATATCTTAAAAGAGCAAAAAATGCCAAATCCCAAAAATGGAAAAAGCTCTCCTAGAGAGTCATTCGAATGTGCAAATTGCATTAATCGTACCAAAATTTGGTATTTGTCCTAACCCTCGTTGGATATTGGTCTCTTTGCTATATGAAAGTATTGACCTGATCACCAATTATCTAATGTTGTAAATCAAAAAGGATGGATTTCGGTATACTCACCTACTACGATGAATTTTTGTGCATACCTTGATCAGCGGGGGTATGTCCTGAAGTGGGACACACTAGTATATCAGTAATAAATTATCTAAGCAGACCACAAGGTAATGGTACTTGAAAGGTTCATGTATTTTGTTTAAGTGGATAAACAATACTGGTAATCGTCGTGAACTGCTTTTCATGAATATTGCATATAGAAATATATAAGAGTGTGAAAACAGTTTGATAGTGCTGATATGATCTTCTTAACGGGGATTCTCACAAAAGTAGTGTGTTTATTTTCTTGTTAATTATTTGTTTTCAGAAAATAAAAAACAAGTACAAAAAGATTTGTTTTTAAAGTCTCCTAGATTGATATGATAAGTTGTTTATTTTTGCATGATAAGATAAAATATTGGTTTATCTTTTATGTGGAAAAGAACTAATGGTTTTTCAAGTTACTTGCTTGTGTTTCTAAATAGATTGATGCAGTTACCAAAATAAAGTGCAGAACTCAAGTAAAGTACATTTTAAGAATGGAGAGTAGAATGTGTGAAGATGCATGGTAGGATCCTTCTACTACATTGCAAAGGGAGATATAGAGGAATTTGGTGATATGAGCTTAACCAGAGAATGCTAGCTCACTAATCTACAATGAATGAAGTTTTGGTGATTGGATACATCAGCTTAGGGGGAGTCTGTTGTTGTCAGAATCTACATGTAGCTGAAGTTATCCAAAGACTAAAAAGATCACAAGATGTTTGAAGACAAAGTTACACTATGAAACTGTTCTCAAGGAGGAGTCTGTTGCCGCATATTGGTGACAACAGCTTGATAGTTTAATAGTTAGTCTTTGGATATTTTGAATTGGGCTTATTATTTGTGTTTAGCTTGTTTAGAGTTGTGATGGGCTTGGAGAATGGCCTAGCCCAAGATAAAGCCTAGTATGTAAACATGTCGTATATATACATGTTATGCATTAGGGTTTCAGGGTAGACAAGTTGAGAAAAGTTGGTTGGGAGAAATCTACAGAGAGTGGCTGAGAGATTTCTAGAGAGTCTTGATTTTGTTGTAAACACATAGTGTTGGATAATAAATAGAAGACTATTTAAAGGAATTCTTGTTCGTGCTCTTATGTTTTCTGTGAAATCTGATCTAGAGTATTCCGCACTCTAGGTTGGATAGACGATTCTGTCAAGATCCGTAAGCACTAGGGGACCTACATAATCCTCCAAAAGTCATCAACTTTGGGGGTTTCACCATTGTTCCCATTTCGTTCTCTAAATTAAGATTTTGTGCGGCTGTAGCTGATACATTAATAGTTGACATCGCAAACGCGTTGTAAAAATCGTTCTTGGTTCTACCAACATGAAACAACGTTAAATGCTAAAATGATTAAGATTTCGGTTCAAGTGAAGTGAAAATGTCAAAAGTTGATTTATCTCCGTGCGAAGATAGATGCATCTTCATGCTAACGTAATGATTTTAAACCTTTTCAATTTTTGTCTTTGTGCAAAGATAAAATTACCTTCATGCGAAGGTAAAGTTATATTCGTGCAAAGATAGGTTCAAAACTTGACATTTTTTGCAATTTTCAACAGGAATTCGTCGTTTTCAACTCTGATTTTCTCAAGGGTGTATCTAAACATGTTTTTACGTATTATACTTGAAAATTAGTTCATTTTGACCAGAGATTCATTTTAAAAAGTGAAAAATAAGAAGAATGAGTAGAATAAGAAGTCTTCTAGGCTGATTCTTGAACAATTGTCTTCAAAATCAGGCTCTTTGATCTATGATACCACTTGAAGGATCGTTTTTTTTCCAATAGCAAAGTTCCTAATTTGAGTATCTAGTCCATACGCATGGAATTCATATGAATTAGTGACTATTAACAAGAATATTTCATCAATTAACTGATTTCATTTAATGTTTAACAGTTACAAATGACCAGGAAATTCGACAGAGCTTCGCCATCTTAGTCATAAAATTTCTATTCACTAACACCTCACACTAGCTATATAGAGACATGCTACCTTCGTTCGAGGGTAGTTTATTTTTGCACGAAGGTAATTTACCTTCGTGCGATGGTAGCTTTACCTTCCTGCGACGATAAATACAAACAATGTAAATCTAACATTTCGCCCTATTACAAAATACAGACACAACCCTAAGACGTAGGCCATAGACATTATGCACCAACAAATGATGATCCTAATTTGGTTCATATAAAATGAAAGGATTTAACAAACTATATTCCGATCAAGAGTTTCTGATTCATAATGTGAATTTTGACAAAGTGGAACAAGTGTTTAAGTTGGTTGAAGTAAACTTGTCTGAACTTGAAAATCTAAGCGCATCTTACTATTCTAAACCTAAAGATTCTTATAATAACAATTACAAAGGAAAGAATATCTAGAGAACAAACGAAAGGGGTTGGGATATGTTAAGAAACATAAATAAAATTTCATAAACCAAATTTTTCAAGGAATGTAACTTTCGTATTCGGAACAAGTTCAAAAGCGAAAAAGGAGAATTTGGCTAAGTCACAGTCAAATGATGAGTTTATGCCAAAAGAAGCGTTGTGAATAGGTCCAGAAATCCTTTGTTGGAAACGACAGTAAAACATGTTTCAAATGTAACAAAGTCGGGCATATTGTTAGACAATGTACCCAGACTAACTCTAAACCTGTTTACAACGTCAAGAAGTCGTCATAAGATAAGAAAAAGAAAACCCCAAAGTTTGTTCCATCATAGATTTTGCAAAGAAACTACGAATCTAACATAGTGAAACCAAAAAGATTAAAAATTTTACACTAAACAAGCATTTTCAAAACAACAAAATTGGGTGGTTAAAACAAAACTATCTTCTGAGAGTAGCAAAACAACTGTTCTAACAACGACTGACAAAAAGGTTGAGGTTGAACAGGTTGTTGAAATCAAGAAAAATGGTAAGTGTATTTGTGAACCAAAGTATGACATCCCGAACCCACCCAAACCACTAAGGCTTGGGTCTATCCATTTAAATAATCGCTTAATTATATGTGTAGGGGCTCCCGAGATCAATCATCTCAAAGTGGATAATGGATAGTGGAGCTTCTCGGCACATGATGGGAATGGTAGCCTTGCTTTATGATGTCAAACCAATCCATGGAGGCTACATTGGGTTTGTGGGTAATCATGATGGAAGGATAGTCGGCGAGGATTCTTACGGTGTGGTGTCTTTCGACAAGTCAACTACATAGCTGAAGTAGAGAACAACTTGCTGAGTATTTCACAAATTTGTGATAAAAAGTTCACCACACACTTCACATATAAAGAATGCTTAATTCTGAAGTCGGGATTCAATATACATGAGGAATGGATCTTGATACGAGCTCCTTGAGAGAATGATTTGTATGTCCTCGATATGAGTATTGCTACAAATACGACAAAAACTGCGTAATGTTTCATATCAAAAGTAACTGAAAAACAATCGATTATGTGGCACAAAAAAATGGGGCATATTCTTAGGTCCTTAAGGTTTATGAATTAGTCTTTTAGTATGTTTGGACTTATTTTATCAGACTAGGCTTGGGAAGGGTTATCAGCCTAGGGTTTTGGGGTAATGGTGCACTAATCCCTTACTAAAAATAGTAAATTATGTATTAGGGATAGTGATTCTTTGGTGGCTAACATAAGCTTGTATTAGACAAATCCATTTTGTATGCAAGTTAGTCTTTCATCTATTCTATTTCATCTTATTTCTTCTATCTCGAATCTATAGCTTGTTTGTGTGATTCCACCACCAAACAAGCTTAGTGTGATATTGTAGATCCAGTTTTCGGGACTTACAATTGGTATTAGAGCATGGTAAACATGTTTCAAGGCTCAGATCTGATATCACACAGATTCGGATTGTTACTGTTGCTGGTCTGCTGCTGTTTCAGGGAGATTTGAAGTTTATGTTCGCATTTCGGATCATCTGCTCATAATTACGGATCATCCTTTGAAGATTCGAACGTATTTTAGATCATCCTTTGAGGATTTGAATACATTTCGGATCATCAAATCGAATTTCAGAGTACATTTTCGATAAATAGCTTGAGTTTCAAATTCTTTCGGATCACAAGCTTGGATCTTGAACTCATTTTGATCATTTGCTTAAAATTTCGAACTCATTTTGGATCATACTTGTTGAAGTTTGCCTGCAATTCAGATAAGCTTAGTAATCTCAGATCATTTCGGATAAAACCACTATTCTGAATTGATCTTACTTGCATGTCGGATGATCTATTGTTCCAAGTTCAATTCACTGTTCTGATTGACCTTTCATTTCGGTCTGTCTATTGTTTCAATTAGACTGTTTCAATTGGACTGATTTGCACTATTTACTTTTAATTTTCAACTTACTGAGTTTCTATTCAATAAACTTAAAAAAATGATGAACCCGAATAGTGTTTTGACTGTTGCGGATCTCGCCAACGCAACCTTAGGTGCCATCAAATTCAGACTCTAGCATTGCATAGGAACTCTATGAGATCATCGGCACATCAACCAAAATTTCGAGGTTGTTGTATAGAGATGATTACTTTGATTGGACCTGGCGTTTTGAGCAGTATTGTAAGGCAAAGGAGACAAGGGCCTGGAGGTGTATTTGAGATAGTCCCCGTACAATTATGTACGCAATTGAAGGTGATCCTCTAACAAAGATTTGAAAACCTGAGAACCTGTGGACGGACGATGATCGAAGAATCAAAGACGAAGATGATAAGGTAATTGCGAATCTCACTATGGGTCTTGGTCCGGATATCTAAGTCGTTAGGAACTGCACGAATGCGAAGGAGATTTGGGATGTGCTTAAGAATTTGCATGAAGGCAACACTGACATGAAGGCTTGCAGGGTAAACATGCTAAACCATTAGTTCAACTCATTCAATCACATTTACGGGGAGCCTGTGGAGAACTAAATCTGAACATTCGTCAAACTGGTCTCACAAATGATAAGTGCTAGCATCACTATTACTAACAGTGGGATGAATCGCCAACTTCTGAACTCATTTCTGAAAAGCTGGGATGCTGATGTCTCGATGATTAAGCGTTCAACAAACCTGACTGAAGTCACACTCGTCGAGCTAATTGCTACAGTCAAGTCATGTGAGATTGACAATCAGTAGAGATAGCTAAACCAGAAGAATTCAATGATTGCTATCGGGATGTGTAGTTCCAACACTTCCTTCATGTCTTAGACTCATCCTAACATTGTTTTCAGCCCCGTTCATGGAGTGTCGAATAGTAACCTGAATTTTGTTTTCAGTCCGATAACTCAATCTCAGCCACAAGCTCATAAGAAAAACTATCTGTACGGCATGTCTCTTCCAAACAACTCAGCTACACCCACTCCTGCTCAGCATACCAATGTGGTTTTCAGTCTAATGAACTCTTAATCATCTCAAAATGTCCCATCCACTCCGTCTGCAAAAAATCTAGCTTTTCTGACCAAGCAGAACCAAGAAAAGTTGGCTCTCGCAGCTTCTATGATTAATAGTCTGAACACCTTTCTCGCATGTGATCTTTTGCCTCCATCCATTTTTGCAACAGAGATTAATCAGGTGGTCGAAGAAGATATAGAAGAACTGGATGCGTTTTGGAACTTGGCTTTGGCAGCTTTCGAGCAGAGAAGTTTGAGAAAAGATACGTTCGATGCCCCATGTCAAATATTCAGACTGGATCGATAAAAGACAAGCTAAGGTGCTACAAATGTCATAAACTGGGACACTTTTCTAGGGATTGCCAGAAGATACAAGTTGGTTATGAAGTTACATTGGCTGCTGCTGCTAGGAACTCAAAGAGGTGAATGGTCCGTATTACTCCGGTTCAAACTTCAACTTCAACCAGCCAAGGAGCCACTAGGGTTGGAATGGCGTTGATGGCTCAAGAGCAACATGTATTCAGCTGGGTGGATGCTACTACATAAGAGGCATCTCTCAAGATCTCTAAAGTTTCTTAAACAAACCACCCATGCTTGATGGCACAGACCGAGGAACCCAAAACTCTCTCCGACATGGTAAACTCTCTTTTATGTTCCGAGCATTGTAGAAATAAAATTGCCCAGATGAGAGCAAATAATTTCGCTCTTATCAACGATTACAATGGTGTCATGTCTAGGTGCATCGGTCTTCGAGAGAACAATAAAATTCTCCATGAAAAGATTGATGCGCTGAAGAAGGACATAACTCAGCTACACTTGGACGTTAATCAACAGAAATGTTGGGTCCATGATTACAAAAATAGACTAAATTTAAAATTTATGGAATGCCACTTTGTGAGAGCTGAGCTAGAAGTTCTTACTGGAAACTATCAACAACATGAGTTAAACTTAAAGAAATTTGATAGTTATGACGACATTGTTCATAATCTATACAATGTACAATTGGCATACAAAGAAAACAAGGGCAAAGGGTTGGGTTATAAACAAGTTCCTCCGCCATATAATCATAATTATCACGAATGCCCATTACTAAGCAAGAATTAGAAAATTATGATAAGATTATGTATGGCAAACCAAGCGATTACATTCAATGGGAACCTTTTAAACCAAAGAATGCTAGACCTAATGATTTACAAAAGCCCATGAGTTTTATTAAGAACATGAATCAAGAATGCTTAAATGAATCAGTTGCAAATTCTTATCATGAAAAGGAGTCGATGAAAACTCCGTCCGAGGAATCTTAAGAAAAATCATCATCTTCTAATTCTGTCGATAATATTAAATATTGTAGTGTATGTGTAGAGTCAGTGATAGTTGAGGAGCGATCGAAGTGAATGATGAACCATATCCAATTGATGCTGATGATTTGAATGTTTATTTATGTGATAAACAAGATATTCATGTTTGGAACTATGTTCAGTCTTTGGTTTTTGAGACTCAGGGTTTCTTTTCTGAAGAAGTTGTGAAAACTAAAACTTTAAATGCTTTGGTTTTTTATTTTAATTGTGATTTACCTGTTTTACAAAAAGAGTCAGGGGCATCCGGTGCTGAATCCAATACATCTGTTTTGAATGATTCAGATATATGTTATTATATGCCTGACACCTCAATTGATGCATTAGATCTCTCTGAATATTATGAAGTTGAAAATTGTAAGTCCCGAATAATCTGTATCAAAAAACGATATCAAACAATCACCAAGGATGGGCGGAATCCAAACTTTTTGAGATTCAAGAAAACTGAAAAATTAGAAGATCGAGATGAACAAGAGTAACACACGGATCAATTCAAACTTGCATACGATTCTATTACTAACAATTAGCAAAACCGTCTTATACAAGTTCTTCACCTCGATCTATCTCTCTAAGAATTCTCTATGATGGAGGCACTCTCTAAAGGCTTAACCCTAGAATGATATGACACAAGCTTATATACCTAGGGTAAGCCCACTCCCCACATGGGCTCCCCTTGGGCTTGCCCAGCCCACATGGCCTTAGGCATGCCCAAATGACATATAAAGGTCTAAACCTAATACAAACTAACCCAGATAAATCCCAGTTCGCAACCATATCTCGTTGCTTATATTTGATGCGTCAGTCTCACACTTCTAGGACCTATTTTGAACATTATTCTAAGGGAAAGGAGCCTGGGGTCTGGAGGTGTATTCGAGATGGTCCTCGTACCATTATGTACGCTACGGAAGATGATTCTCTAACTTAGATTCCTAAACCTAAGAATATGCGGACAGACGATGATAGAAGAATCAAAGACAAAGATGATAAGGCAATGGCTAATCTCACTATGGCTCTTGGTCTGGATATCTCAATCGTTGTTAGAAACTTCACGAATGCGAAGGAGATTTGGGATGTGCTTAAGTATCTATATGAAGGAAACACTGACATGAAGGCTAACTGGGTAAACATGCTAAACCAGCAGTTTAGTTCGTTCAATCACATTTATGGGCAGACTGTGGAGAACCAAATCAGAAGATTCATCAAATTGGTCTAACAAATGATAAGTGCTAACATCACTATTACTAATAGTGGGATGAATCGCCAACTTATGAACTCATTGCCAAAAAGTTGGGATGATGATGTCTCAATGATAAAGCGTACAACAAACCTCAATGAAGTCACACTCACCAAGCTGATTGCTACAATCAAGGTATGTGAGATTAGCAATCAGAAGAGAGGGCTAAACCACAAGAATTCAATGATTGCTGCCGGGATGTGTAGTTCCAACACTTCCTTCATGTCTTAGACTCATCCTAACATTGTTTCTAGCCCTGTTCATGGAGCGTCGAATAGTAACCCGATGTTGTTTCAGTCCAATAACTCAAGCTTAGCTACAAGTTCATAAGAAAAACTATGTGTACGGCATGTCTCTTCCAAACAACTCAGTTACACACACTCCTGCTCAACAATATCCTCAACATGCCAATGTGGTATTCTGTCAAGTGAACTTTTCATCATCTCAAAATGTCCCATCCACTCCCTCTGTAGAAAATCTAGCTTTTCTGACCAAGCAGAATGAAGAAAAGTTAGCTCTCACAGCTTCTATGCTTAATAGTCTAAACGCCTTTCTCGCGTGTGATCTTTTGACTCCATCCATTCTTGCAACAGAGATTAATCAGGTGGTCAAAGAAGATATAGAATAACCGGATGCGTTTTAGAACTTGGCATTGGCAACATTACCAGCATAAAAGTTTGCGAAAAGATACGGTCGATGTCCCATCTAAAATATTCGGACTGGATCTGTAAAAGACAAGCTAAGGTGCTACAAAATGCCATAAACCGGGATACTTTACCATGGATTGCAAGAAGACGCCAATGGGTTATGAGGCTACACAAGCTGCTGCTAGGAACTCAGAGAGGTCAATGGTCCCTTTTACTTCAGATTGAACCTCAACTTCAACTTCAACCAGCCAATGAGTCACTTCAGCAGAAAGGCATTTATGGCTCAAGAGGAACGTGGTTTCAGCTGGGTGGAAGTTGTAGCACATGTGGAATCTCTCAAGATCTTCGAAGCTTCTTGTGGGAGGATTGGCTTTCTTCGAAAGCACCGAACCAGACTTCAACTTAACTAACGTGGGTGGAATTCATCATTAGTAAGTTGACAATGATCATATCTACCATTCAAATGCTTCGGCTTCTTTATATTGATAAACATTGAATAATAGAAATGCAAAACTGAGAGGGCTTCACCACTTGATCAGAAAAACAGCTAAGGACTCAACACCCTTAAACTCCTATTTATAGACAAGCTTAACTCGCACAAGGGTGGAGGTGGTCATCTCGTGCGACGTGTACCTCGTACGAAGTGACATGTTCCACTTCATACGAGGCGTTTAACACTTCATACGAAGTGAACAAATTACATACAAAACACAATAAAATCTAACATTTTAAGCCCTCTTGCATTATGACATGAAGGCTATAGATATTCTACACTAACAGACTTCCCCTTGGATATTGCCGCCATCTTGGTCAGTCTTCAAAATCTTTGATAGTTAACGACCAAAGAAATGCTTCATCGGTCTTCGGCGCTCCTCAGATGCAATAGGCGTTTGATATGTGGGAAGAGGTATGTTGTAGGAGTTCCCAAATTGGAATCTTCTCAGGGACGCCTGCCTTCTTCTCAGAAACTCTTACTTCATTCCGAACCTTTTTCCGTTGCTCTTTATCCTCAAGCTTTCTCCATTCCGTGTTCCAGACTGTACCTGAATTAGTGTCATTAGCATAACAAACGTTAATAACTTTCTGGAACTTCAACGTCTACTCCTTATCTTTTCTTCATAGCTGATCTTGCTATTGAATAGACATTCGATATCTTTCTTCGAGCAGTATACGGATACCTCTCCACAAACCATATATCCTCTTACGAGCAATCACAGCCTCTGTTAACTCTTTCATAATCTTTCGTTCATTGGATAAATCTCCTTCGAAACCAAAGAGATACAGATCATCCATGTTAGTTGATTGACCGGTAGGATGGGATTGACGCTTTTGAGTAGATTGCAGTGTTAGTTGTGGTGATGGTTGAGGGGTGTCATGTGTTGTAGTGATGGTGGTGGTTGTGATTGTGGTGGTGGTTGTACAGTGGGTGGTGGTGATGGATGTGGTGGTGGTGAAGGTTGTGGTTGTGGTGATGGTGGTGGAGTTCTCTTCTTGATAAACTTCTTTCAAGCTTTCTTTGCACTCGGAGAACTAGTAGCTTTAGTAGCATCAGACGCTTTACTTTTCGTATGCTTTGCTGGCTTCCGTGCAAGCTTAACCACAGTAATATCTTACTCTGAATCATGATTAGACGACATGTAAACCTCATCGTCTTCACCAACAACTTTATTCTTCTTCGCCTGTGCCAACCTTTCCGCTTTCTCCACTTTATCAAATGTATCATGAGAATCTTCATCATTATCACCATCATCACCTCCAGCACCAGTTGTTCTCAAACTAATCTCTGCTTGTTCCTTTTCTTGCTTAGACATAGCAGAAAAGACATCGTCATGCACATTTCCTGTCTCTACTTCAATATTCACATCTACCTGAGCTTCGATATTCATTGGCTCTTCTACTTGGACTTCTACAACCTCGGGTTCATCAACTAGTAAAGTACGAACAGCAGCACGTTTGCGTTGAAGAGTTGAAGATGAAGTGCCAGTAGCTTGTTTCTTTGGAGGTACACACATGCATTTCTTTGTCTCTTCTTTCTCATACCAACTTCTTCGCTCAGGCTCAAACCCTTCTAAACGTGCAAGCTCATCTCTTTCATCTCCACTAGAATTGTTTCTCCACTTTCCCTTCGGTAGTGCAATATAGTTTTTATCTTCAATAGCTCCTAACATTAGCCTAGCAATCGGTTCATCAGTCTACTTCATGTAAAGATTCAAACGGTTCAACGTATCAACATCCATATGATTAAACTTTAGCGCATCATCTTCATTCTTTTCCATATTCGAAAACTGATCGTCGAGCTCATTTGTATGAACCTTGGATACTGTAAAAACTTTTCTTTATTATTCTTCAGCACCATCTAGTCAAAGATCAGCTTTGTGAAGTTGTAAGGTAGGTTCAACACAAGCGTCGTGATCATGCACATCTGATAGTCGATCAAATCGTCGAAACCTCCCTTTCTATAGCTATGTGCGCATATGACAGAGTGTGTGAAAAACTTGTATAGCCTACCTAGGTTTGTTTTCTTGAATGGTGCAGCATTAGCGTGTCCCTTGTAACCTATACGATAAAAGTATCCTTTCACCACATGTTCAGGGTAGCCCGTTGGATCACTATCTTTATCATTGAATTTCAACACTCTGCGGATCAAGTCTTCTGTAATGTTGACTTCAAACTCCTCCTCCCCGATCTTAACTACAGACAAAATTGCCCTTGGCTTTACTTCAGATCTAGCAGATGCTCAAAACCGTTTGATATGTGATCTGTATGGATTGTATTTATCTGTTAGTGCCTTTGTAATCGATAAACATCCCATAAACTCGGCACTTCGCTGAACGATGCTATTTCCATAATATTCTTGTCGAGCAGGTAGCATATGTTATGGATTAGTTCGAACGTCATTTTCTTATCCTGTACATACACAATAAACCAACATTAGAAAATTTTTCAAAATTTCAACCCTGATTCACTTTGTACGTAGTGTGCATAAACACTAAGAAATTTTTGACCATTTCACTCCAAACGAGGTGTACATGTGCTTCGTACAAAGTGTGTTTTGTACCATTTCATATTTTGCCTTTAGTCACTTCGTACGAGGTGTACATGCACCTCGTACGGAGTGATACCCTCTGCACAAAGGCGGCTGCCATGAATACACATCTTAAAACTTGTATTTTTTGAGCGGTCTAATATAAGCTAAAAATGTTGATAAGCCTAATGGTGTTCTCAATTTTATCTTTTACCGGTTAGTTTAGCCTAGATCTCTGTTTTAAGTCCTTTTTGGCCGAAATCATCAAATCAACGACTAAATCACGGTTCATTACCTTTCCCATTGTAAGAGTTGTGTAAATCAACCTCCCCAAGGTATGTATGGATCGTAGTTTGTTCGTATTTGTTCGAAAATGTCAAATCGCACAAGGGTTGCTCCTAAGTCAAATCGTACAAAGGCTGCTCTCAACTCACACTAACAGGAAATGACAACTCGTACGAGTTGTTAACTATTTATAGAGAGGGGGCCGCTCCATACGAGTTAATATCCTTGGTTGTCCACTTTGTGACCAAACTGATGTTTTTCGAAAATTTCAAGTTTCAAATTAATGAACTTCTTAATGTTTGAGAAAATTTTTTCTTTTCCAGATTAGCTCCCAACCCGTAATCCTTCAGCTTTCCTTCAGCAACTGTCGCTTTCGACTTAGAAGATCGGTTTTCCATCAGCTGTGGTTAAAGTTAAGATAGAAATAAAATATTTTTGAATTTTTTAAAGTTTATGCTAAAACACTCTGAAAATATTTTGGGGGTTTTCAGAAAAGAAACATAAATACTGTACAAACATATTTATAGACATAGTTCTGTGAATTTGTTTTAGAGGATCATATCAGTTTTTAAGACATACCACTAGTACCGTTGATCTTTGATAAAACTTTAAGTTCTAAACCGATTTACTTAAATTGTTAGTATACTGATCAATTTAAACCTCTACACATTTCTCAGTTGTTTCAAGATATGTTAGGTAATATTTAGAAACATGAATTAACTGTGTTTCCCACCTCAGAATATACTCCCGTATCGAGATTCACTAGATTTCTTTTCACAGATGAATATGCCTAACTGATATCTGTAAGGGGGTAGTGCGAGACCTTGGGAGCTTAGGTTAGTACTTCCATAGAGAGAAAGAGATGAAGGCTCAACTTAAAGGTGGTGTTCCATATTTGGAATCTTTTTGTACTGCAATTGTGGTATATTTTGATATTTTTTATCTTTTCAATCTTTTGATGCAGCTTCGTGGTGTAAATGCGAAAAGTATTATACAAGTTCTAGGCCATTGCTGATGCAAAATAACAAGTACTCGTATAATACCCAGATATCAATTAAATATAAAGACCTAGTATCTTAGAATCTAGCATTCTCTCAAACGAAATTTCGGATACCAAGTCCATATATCCGAGAGATGTTAAACGTCAGATTAGTTAGTTTTTCTTTTTGGTTTATATTTTGAAAGCAATTTACAGAAGGTGCAAAGCCTACTGGCACATCATTAGAAAGACCTATTTAGCCACTTTTTAACATTACATTTCTTTAGCGTACTGTGATAGTCCACTAATGTACTATCATTTCCTCTTCTTACACGAAAACTCTTTTTGTATTTTTCTATTTTTTAATGTTTTTATATTTTCCATAGCTTTCTCTCCCTAAAATATAAAAACATATTTTTTATTTTTGTTTTTATATAGAAAGAAATTATTTAACACTATGAATATGACACACCAACGAGGATCACGTCGAGTTCTCGTCATCCTCGAATTCAACCTAAATTCCATCCTCTGATGTTAGATTTCCTAAGCCTTTTAATTTTAAAAGATTTTTGAATCTTGCTCTATCAAAAGCTTTAGTGTAAAAATCTGCGTTTTAGTCATCAGTATGGATTTTTTCAATTCTCACCAACTTTTTCTTGTAGCAATCATGGATAAAGTGGTGTTGAATTTCTATATGTTTAGTTTTATAGTGTTGAACCGGATTCTTTGTGATATCAATGGCTGCCTTGGTATCTTCGTATATTGGCATGTCAAGAAATTGCAGTCTAAAGTCTCTCGTCTGTTGTATCCACAGTATCTAGGAACAACAACTAGATGCTGAAATGTATTCAGCTTCACAAGTAGAGAGAGCGACCATGATCTGTTTCTTGTACTGCCATGTTACCAAACGAGTCCCGAAGAACTAGCAACCAGCTGTTGTAGATTTGGCTTTAGCTTGTAACAACTGAAATTAGAATCAGAATATCCCGCAACATTGAAGTTGTCATCGCGTGGATACCACAAGCTGGTGCTTGGGCTTCCTTTTAGATAACGCATTATGCTTTTGACGATCAACAAGTGTGAATCTCTGGGATTGGACTGATATCAGGTGCAAAGGTATGTCGAATACATGATATCCGGCCTAGAAGCTGTAAGATACATCAATGAACCGATCATGGAGCGATATAATGTTTTGTCAACTTTAACTTCGTTAGGATCTGGATGAATGTCGTGATTTGTGGCCAATGGATTTAATGATGCTGATGTTCCTATCATGTCAAATTTCTTCAACAGATCGTGAACATACTTCATCTGATGGATAAAGATTCCATCAGGAAACTGATCGACCTGAAGTCCCAAAAAGAACTTCATCTCCCCCATTGCACTCATCTCGAATTTCTTTTTCATGACTTCTTCAAAGTCTTTACACATCGATTCATTTGTCGATCCAAAGATGATATCGTCCACATATGTTTGTACGATGGTCAGATGCCCATCCACTTCTCTGGTAAAGAGGGTACTGTCTACTGTTCCTCTGGTGAAGTCATTCTGTACTAGTAGGTAAACCTTATCCTTGTGCATTGGATCGACAAACCATGGTGGTTGTCCAACATACACTTCCTCTTTCACTTTTTCATATAAAAGGCGGATTTCACATCCAACTGGTACTCTTTAAACCCTTTAGATGACGCGAAGGCCAGGAATATGCGGATAGCTTCCTAACATGCGATAGTAGGATAGACCTCAGTGTAGTCTATCCCCTCTTACTGATGAAAACCTTGGACTATAAGCCAAGTTTTGTTTCTGACCCCTATCCCTCTATCATCTCGCTTACACTTGAAAACCCACCGTGTATTGATTTTCTTATGGTCATCAGGTAGATCAATAAGCATAAAAACTCCAAGCTTTTCAAATTGTAACAACTCTTCCTTCATAGCTTCGACCCAGCTTTCTTCCTGAAGAGCATCCTTCCAAGTGTTTGGTTCAACCTGTGAAATTAAACTGTAAGAAATAGTATCTTGCAGTGGTGCAACTTTAGTGTAAAAGCAACTTAGATCCTTTTTGATCTGATTTCGCATTTTAACTCCTGTTTGCAAATCTTCGATGATATTCTCTGATGGATAGTATGAATTAG
Source organism: Scalesia atractyloides (assembly GCA_947069175.1). Classification (NCBI taxonomy): domain Eukaryota; kingdom Viridiplantae; phylum Streptophyta; class Magnoliopsida; order Asterales; family Asteraceae; genus Scalesia; species Scalesia atractyloides. Next base: position 72,281,576 of record CAMTDV010000023.1, read on the forward strand.
TTCTTGGTATCACTTCATAGAGACATTCACTTCGCTTTCAAGATTTGTAACATTCTGTTTAGCAACCTGTTCTGAAGTAGCAACATCACTCCTAGCACTTGATTCACCAACTTGATTGTTTAGTAGAATTAGAATCTATTCTGATGCTTCATCTGAGCTGGATACCGCATTGTCATTATAGGATCGTTTTGTCCAATAGCTCAAGCACTAATTTGATAACCTAGTATAAACGTGCGGAAGCCGTTGTATAGTTAGGCGACATTGTAAACACGATGTGTTCTCTATAATAACTGTTTCGATAACATTTTGTACGTTACAAATCCTAGAAATAGTTGGACAGAGCTCCGCCGTCCAAGTTACAGGACGTTAAATGAACTAGCTTACACGTCTATTTATAGCTTTGTGCTACCTTCATGCGAAGCTAGCCTCACTTCGTGTAAAGACATACATACATATCAAATCTAACATGTTCATTCCTATTAAAAACTCAATATGATTCGATGATGTAGGCGCGAAAAAAATGCATCAACAGTCATACGTAGGCTCTTCATCAGAATCCGAATCTTCTAACTGATCGAAAGAGGGTGCTGTGTTGTTTATCGCTAGTTTGAAGATAGGTTCAACGGCAGGTCCTGGTTGAAAATCTGTAAGACCTGCTTCAGATGTACTTATATTGTATTGAGGTTGTGAAATTACCAACGGTCTAAAACTTGCTCTTGATTAGACGCTTGATTTTATTGATATAACAACACTAGTTCTTCAGCTGGTGGTTCATCCAGCAAGTCAAACGAATTCCACAGACTCTCGTAATTGAACATCCATGGATCACCATGCTTTTGCATTGGAGATGTATATCTTGATAATCAAAATTCTGAGCTAGGATAACATCGTTTAAGCTTGGCAGATAACTCTTTTCTCAGGACTAGCGTATCCCACGAAGAATCCTTCCAAAGATCTAGCACCAAATTTGCCATCTAAGTCAGTGACTGTACATGGAGATCAAAATGGTTCTAGACATTTCAAGTTAGGCTTTTGTTGGTTAAGCAGCTCAAAGCAAGTTTTCTTGTGTGCATTGACTGTTCAAACCCTGTTTAACTGTAACATGTAGAGGCAACGGTTTCGCTCTAAAAACTTACTTGTAATTGTGAATTGACGAACATCGTGCGTGTAGTTTTGATGAGAGTACAATTCTTACGTTCAGCTACTTCATTTTGTTGAGGAGTACAAGGGCGCTGAATTTATGAAGAATACCTTTAGCGTTGCGGAATTCAAGCATCTTGTTGTTTTTTAACTCCGTATTCTTTTGATTGGCAAATGGTACAACTTCTCCAACTTTCTGAAGACGATCATAAGATTTTCAATAGTTTGGTCTTTACTCTTAAGAAATAGAACCCATGAGAACCTTAAATAGTTATCAGTCATGACGAGGCAGTATAGATCAATAGATAGACTTTGAACATTAACTGGCCCAAATAAATCCACACACAGCCTTTCCAATGGTAGTTTGATCGAATTTAGAAGCTTCCTTGGGTGAGATTCTTGCGTTACTTCCCCTCCTTGCAACTCAGACAATCATTATTCAAAAGAAAACTTTTGACGTTAACTCCTTCCACTAGATTGTTGTGAACCAGGTTATTCATTTTTCGAACGTGGATATGCCCCATCTTTTGATGCCATAAGATCGATTATTTTTGTGTTGCCATTGTAACAAATCGTTAACTGGTTTTTTAAATAATGGATGCAACTGGACATAGAGATCATTTGCTCGTGGAGGGCGAAATCTTGAATCCCGGCGTTAGAATGAGACATTCTTTATCATTGAAGTGAGTTGTGAACTTTTTATCACAAATCTGCGAAATGCTTAGCAAATTGTTTTCTAATTTTGCAATGTAGTTGACCTTATCAAAAGATACCACGCCGATTGTGAGAATACCGTCACCAATTTTACGACCTCTTATGTTCCAGCAAACCCTACATAGCCTCCACAAATACCTTTTACATCATATAATAAGGCTAGCATTCCCGTCATGTGTCAAGAAGCTCCGCTGTCCATTATCCCCTTTGATATGACTGACCTCGAGAGCCCCTACACATGTAAATTAGTAATTACTTAAATAGTGAAACCCAAGCCTTCTCGGTCTTGGGTGAGTTTGGAACATCAAATTTTAGAATTTTGATTTGAACCTTCTTTCCAACCTTTAATTAAATTTTATCTTTCTCTTTCATTAGCACAGTGGTTGTTTTCTTAATTGTAGAAGATGGTTTGGATTTAACCACTTAAGTTGGTGCCTTTGAATATACTCCTTTTGGATACAATTTTGAATCCTTTAGTTCATTTGTAGTCGATGATTCTCCAACTTCGAAGTTTGAAAAATTTGAAATTGATGGCTTCATATTTTTTGTGGATTCGTTGTTTTGTTTTAGGATCTCGGTTGGCACAAACTCAGGACCCTTTTGTTTTACATCTTCTATGCTCTTTCTCACACGATAAACATGTTTTGGATTGTTTTGCGAACATGTCGTGCAATATGCCCAACTTTTTTGCATTTGTCGCATGTCCTACTGATGTGCGTGAATTAAATAAATTTTTATTATTATAATTTCCGTTCACACAGATTAGGTTTTAAAATAGTTTTTATTAAAACCAACTACACACACATAGGGCAAGTGTACCCGTCAGGTGGTAGTATAGTTCACTGGTAAGAACCGGATATCAATCTGTGGACTCGGTGTCTCAGTACTAAATTTTCGTTACTTATAAACATATTTCGATCAATGAGTAGATTTCTTGATTGTTTTTAAACTATCATGTAAGGATAAAAATTAACTAAATGAATTAACAAGAACAATATTTAAGAAAGGTTGCTTCAATTGAGCATCCATTAATAAACATATGACAACTTTTTAAGGAAAACTAATGGTGATTCAAGTCTTAGAATCAACTAAGTTTCCAATCAAGGTCCCCTAGTTTTATAAATCTTGGGAAAATTATAATGATCAACATTTTAATCACCTAAGATTCATTCTTTACGTTCTCTTGCTAAATTTATGTTAATCTTTAATAATGAGTTAATTGTTAATCAAAACTCCTATCTCTACAAATTAAGGAAAACTAACATGAACAACACATTAATCACCCTAACTTTGTTTCAAGTAAATGATATCTTCAACAAGCTCTTGACATAAATCACAAGCATGGTCATGCTAAACAACAGCTTTGGCCTAAATCATCAATCCAACTATGAACACAAACCATAGAATTTGTCACACCCTCAATTTCCACTTGCGGAGTTCTACCGCGAGACGTGTGAACAAACCAGAATCTAAGACACTAGTACGTCGAACGACTCTATATGATTTGATAATACGTTTTCCAAAATCATTTGTTGTAAATTTTAGATTACCAATATTTAGCATAAGTATCAGTTTTTAAAGTTTGAGCGGAAGCATAAATAAGTAATGATGCGGGCGCCAACACAAACGCCAAAACACATGAAAAATCCCAAAACAATATTAATAAATGAGACTCTATAATGATGTCTTGTTCAATGCGTGTGCGTGCACCTAGAGCTCCTAGCGTCCTGAGAAACATGTAAAGACACAAGTGTCAACATTAAAGATGAGTGAGTTCACAGGTTTTCATAACATTGTTTGTTCGGTTATAGTTTGTTACTCCGTTATCCCCAACCCGGGATAACTTATCAGTTCCATTATTCCAATCCCGGAATAATAAGTCGTTGCTTCCAATATTCCCAAACCGGAATATTAAGTTGTTGTTTCCATTATCCCCAACCCGGGATAATAAGTTGATGTTCCAATATTCCAAACCCGGAATATTAAGTTGTTCCGTAATTAAGTTCAATATTAATGTATATAGGTAGCTAGCCTAAAGTCATGTCACTAAGTGTTCGCGATCGAAGCTGACTGTGTGCCTCCGTTTTGCCAGGCCTATCACATGACCATGGCGGTGTTAGGCCAATCATACACCCGTTGACCATACCCGGTCGGCTAGCGCGACTAGCTCGGATGGGGCTCGTCAGACCCAGTAGTACTACTTATAATTCCCCCGCTATTTAACCCAAATACTAACGATCCGAGGAGATTGTCGAGGACTTAAGTGATAAAGCTGCTTAGTGCCCATAACATTACATTAACATTAACTTAGTTACCGTATAGTTATGTGACGTTAAATTCGTATAATGTAAAGAGTTTGAGTTTGAGAGTGTATACATGTTTCTCCCCCTGTTGTTTAAAAACCGGATAAAGTTAGGGGCCGTGAACTCACCTTTGTTTGCTCGGTTAGTGTAGCAAAGATGTTATAAGAGATGGGACCGCTAGTTGCGTCCTAACAAACCAGTTAATTCCACGTCAGTGTGAAATTACACCAATACAAATTCCACACGCAATTTACTCACAAAGTGATACACACAAACAACATATCTAACACTTAAACATGCATGCAAGTATTCTCATATAATCATAGTAATCAAACAACTTATCATGAACACATTCCAAATCCATGCAACACTTTAATGCATAAAATCACAAGTTAACAACTTTCTGCTTAACACTCAATTATTCAGCTGTTTTCTAGGATTTTTATAAAATAGTTCCAGCATTCTAAAAATTCCAATATTATTACAGTAGGTGACATCTATACCATAGAAATTTATAAAATTTTTCCAAGTCCTAAATCTTTACCAATTAGCCATAAATATTAATTCACTAAGCTGCAGTCAGATTTACCGCTTTCTGACTGCAGTCCACGGAAGAATTTATTTAAAAATCACTGATCGTCCGATTAACAAAATTCCAATTGGAGTTGCCCGGAAATTTCTATACCTAGTTACTGTACAAAAATCATGACTCAACTCTCTACTGATTTTAAAATCTAGCCTGATAAACAATCAACAAAATTCCAGAATTTTAACAGCTTTACCTACTGAACTTGTTTAGCCCTTTAAAAATATCAAACGATTTCAGAAAATTATGAATCCAGCGCCATTAGATTCCTTATTCAAATCTCCACGTTCTAGACTTCAGAAAATCCGTTTTTCGACAACTAACGACCAAGTTACAGCCTGATGAAGTCGGCTGTTTCTTTTAATCAGCATCCTGTTTCAGCATCTCCTTATAATAAGTTCGTATAACTCGTTCATGTGATTAGCCTAGGCGATCAAGATTCGATTTTTAATCATAGATTAATACTAATAATCTATCCATGCAAACCCTACTCAATAACTTCTAGTTATTATAACAAAACACACTTGCAACCTCATGAGATCCGAATATCATTATGTTTATAACCAATTCAGCCGATTACTTGCAAGCACATATAATCCGAAGACAACTAATCAATTAATCATATGTCCGAGACAACAATTCATTCAAGCATATGTCCGAGAAAATGAATCATTCAAGCATATGTCCGAAACAACTAGACATTCAAACATATATTTAGCCGAAACAACTAGACATTCAAACCTATATTTAGCGGAGGTAATACAATCATACAACCCGAACACAACAAAGTTACACACATGTATCCGAATATGGTCTTATATAATAAGGTAAACGAACCGTGCTTAAGCTAAGGAATCCGGCGATCAAAAACCGCTTGCAGCCGAGAAGATCCGTGACCGAGAAGGAGGCTGGTTTGCGACCGTGAAGAAGAGTGAGGAGCGGCTGTTTCGCGACCGAGGTGATGCAGAAAGCTGTTGCTTGTTGCGACCGAGAAGATGAAGAAAGTAAGGCAGCCGACGGCAATGAGATTAGGGTTTTGTGTTGTGTATAGAACATGCATGAGTGCTAGTATATATAGGCGCAAGGAGGATGAGAGTCACGGTTTGGTTTAGCACTCGGCCGCAAGGAACTTGGGTGGTTTGGTTTGGGTTTTATCTTATGACCGAGGATTAGGGTGGTTTCGGTTTGGGTTTTATCTTATGACCGAATAGTTAGAGTTGTAAGTCTAGGTTTGATCGTTGTTTTCTTCTAGCCGAAGGCTTAGGTTCAAGGTTTAAACTTTGTGAACTCCTAGAGTCACCATGAACCAAGGTTGGAACGTGTCGCGGTTCGGTTCAGTTCGTACACATATCAACTCTAATTATTCAATCACTAAAACAATCACACAAACACTCATCACGTATTCATTCCATGCATGTTTAATACTTAGCACACATATTATTTGACAAGTGTCACGTGTAAGTTATCCGAAAAACCCGGGATATCACATTATCCCCATGTTGAAAGAATTTTCGTCCCGAAAATTGAGTAAACGTGGTTTAGCATGTAGCGTACATGTTTAGAGTGCCACAACAAAGAGTTAGTTCGTTAATGATAGTACGCAACGTTACAAGAAGTTCTCAAGTGTCATACACAAAGATTTCCAAGTGCCATGCACAAGAATTTAGTCAACAATAGTACACGAAAGTATAAGAAGTTTCAGGTTGTCACATCATCCCCTTGTTGAAAGAATTTTCGTCCCGAAAATTTAGTTACTGGTATCGTTAGTTTGCTGCTCAGTTGCAAAGAGGTGTGGGTATTTGCTTTTCATTTGGTCCTCTCTTTCCCACGTGAACTCCGGTCCACGCCTAGAGTCCCAACGAACTTTAACGATCGGAATCTTGCTGTGCCTCCGAGTCTTGATCTCACGATCCATGATCTCGATAGGCTTTTCCACGAAGTGTAGTTGTTCATCCACTTGGATCTCATCCAATGGAATCACTAAAGTTTCATCTGATAGACACTTCTTCAGATTTGACACGTGAAATACGTTGTGAACTCCACTGAGTTCGGCAGGGAGGTCTAATTGGTATGCTACGGGTCCAATTCGTTTCAAGATTTCAAACGGGCCTACGTACCGTGGGTTAAGTTTGCCCCGTTTTCCAAAACGGATTACACCCTTCCAGGGTGACACCTTTAGTAGGACGCGATCGCCTACTTGGAATTCGAGCGGTTTGCGTCGTTGATCAGCGTAGCTTTTCTGTCGATCTCGTGCCGCCGCCATGCGGTTTCTGATTTGTACAATCTTTTCAGTAGCCTCAAGTATTAACTCTGGGCCTGTGAGTTGACTGTCACCGACTTCTGCCCAACAGACCGGTGATCTACATTTGCGACCGTATAATGCTTCAAACGGTGCTGCCGAAATACTCGTGTGATAACTGTTGTTATATGAGAATTCCACTAGAGGCAGGTGAATTTCCCAATTATTTCCGAAGTCCACTACGCATGCCCTAAGCATGTCTTCCAAGGTTTGTATGGTCCTTTCGCTTTGACCATCAGTCTGAGGGTGATAAGCTGTGCTCATATCCAAGCGTGTTCCCAACGCTTTCTGGAGTGACTGCCAGAAGTTTGACGTGAAACGAGCATCTCTATCTGAGATGATGGACGTTGGCACTCCGTGCCGAGAAACTACTTCCTTAATGTAGATGCGAGTCAACTTCTCCATCTTATCCGTTTCTTTGATAGCTAGGAAGTGTGCGGACTTAGTTAAACGATCCACAATCACCCAGATGGTGTCGCAACCACCCAAGGTTCGCGGGAGTTTAGTGATGAAATCCATTGAGATCTGATCCCACTTCCACACTGGGATCTCAGGTTGTTGGAGTAGCCCCGTTGGCTTTTGATACTCCACCTTGACTTTTGCACAAGTCAAACATTTACTCACGTAGGTGGCTATATCGGCTTTCATGTTGGGCCACCAATACGCAACTTTAAGGTCTTGATACATCCTATCCGAACCCGGATGGATAGAGTATCGAGATTTGTGAGCTTCATCCATGACTAGCTCTCTGAGGTTCCCGTAGAGAGGTACCCATATGCGATTCATGAAATACCGGGCTCCATTGGGTTTTACTTCCCAATCGCGTTCCATTTTTCCCACTGATTCGGCTTTGATGTTTTCCTCCTTAACTGCTTCTAACTGGGCGTCGCGTATTTGATCGGGTAGCCCCGAATGAATAGTGAGTTGTAGTGCTCGTACACGACGAGGTTTCAAGTGTTCCTTCCTGCTGAGGGCATCAGCTACCACGTTAGCTTTACCCGGGTGATACCGAATGGCACACTCATAATCGTTCAGGAGTTCGACCCAGCGACGCTGTCGCATGTTCAACTCCTTCTGATCAAAGATGTGCTGGAGGCTTTTGTGGTCAGTGAAGATTGTGCACTTCGTTCCATAAAGGTAGTGTCTCCAAATCTTAAGTGCAAACACTACTGCTCCCAATTCTAGGTCATGCGTCGTGTAGTTCTTCTCGTGAACTTTCAGTTGTCGTGACGCATACGCGATGACCTTATCGCGTTGCATGAGTACGCATCCCAATCCCTGAATGGAAGCATCACAATACACTACGAAGTCATCTGTCCCTTCCGGCAAGGACAGAATGGGTGCACTGCAAAGTTTCTGCTTCAGCAATTGAAATGCTGCTTCTTGCTTGTCACCCCAAGTATACTTGATACCTTTCTGGGTGAGGGTAGTGAGCGGTTGTGCAATCTTTGAAAACCCCTCGATGAAGCGTCTGTAATAACCAGCCAATCCTAAGAATTGGCGGATCTCCGTCGGTGTCTTAGGTGCTTCCCAGTTTTTAATGGCTTCAATCTTGGCAGGGTCTACATGGATACCCATTTCATTCATGACGTGCCCGAGAAACTGAACTTCCCGGATCCAGAAATCACACTTCGAGAGCTTGGCATATAGCTTTTCCTGTTGAAGTAATCCTAGCAGTAATCGTAGATGCTCAGCATGCTCTTCTTCACTTTTGGAGTAGATGAGTATGTCATCGATGAACACGATGACAAATTTGTCGAGGTATGGTTTACACACGCGGTTCATGAGGTCCATGAATACCGCAGGTGCGTTAGTAAGACCGAATGGCATGACCAAGAACTCGTAATGGCCATACCGAGTGCGAAATGCTGTCTTAGCGATATCCTCCTCCCTGACGCGTAGCTGATGATAACCGGACCGTAAATCAATCTTAGAGTAGTAACTTGACCCTTGCAGTTGGTCGAATAGGTCGTCGATGCGAGGTAACGGGTATCGGTTCTTGACTGTAACCTTGTTGAGTTCCCTATAGTCGATGCACATGCGGAAAGTCCCGTCCTTCTTCTTGACAAACAGGACTGGAGCTCCCCATGGCGAAACGCTTGGTCGGATAAATCCTTTTTCCAACAGCTCTTGAAGTTGGGTAGACAGCTCCTGCAGCTCGGCTGGAGCTAGGCGGTATGGAGCCTTGGCGATGGGAGTTGCATTGCTTGCCAATTCGATTTCGAACTCCAATTGTCGATGTGGTGGAAGACCAGGTAGTTCTTCTGGGAATACATCAGAAAAATCACGGACGACAGGGATGTCTTCTATACGTTTCTCGTCCTTAGGCTGTTTGGTAATTAGTGCAAGTAAAGCGAAGGAATTCTTTTTCCGAAGATACTTCTGCGCTTGCATAAATGAGATGATGTTGGTGACGGCGCTTGCCTTGTTGCCTTGTACCGTCAGGATTTCGTCGTTCGTGAGTGGAATACGGATAGACTTTTCGGAGCAGAGAACTTCAGCCCGGACGTCGGATAGCCAGTCCATTCCGACTACCACGTCAAAACTACCCAGGGTAGTTGTCATCAGATCGATGGTAAAAGTGTGGCCCGCGAGTTTGAGTTGACAGCCGGATACGATTTGGGTCACATTTTCGGATTTACCATTGGCTAATTCTATCACATAAGGGGTCTCTAATGGTTTAAGCATGAGATTTAGGTTCTTCCTAAAAGACTCAGATATAAAGCTCCTATCCGCACCCGTATCAAAAAGCACAGAAGCAAAATGTTCATTAAGGGGAAACTTACCGGTGACCACGTTCGTGTCGTTTCTGGCCTCTCCGCGGCCCAATGTAAATGCACGACCTTTGGCACCTCCTGTGCCACCGTTCCCATTGTTGTTGTTGTTATTATTGTTGTGGTTGTTGTGGTTGTGGTTGTTTCCACCATTATTGTTGTTGTTGCGCAACTGTGGGCAGTCTTTTCTGAAATGAGCGGTGCTACCACACTGATAGCATCCCCGGTTTATACCCTGCTGCTGACCTTGGGGCTGATTCTGATTTTGTCGGGACATAATTTCCCCACGACAATCCCTTGCCGCATGTCCCATCTTGCCACATCTTTGGCAGCGATTTCCGGCACAAGGGCCGTTATGATGGAGATTACAGCGGTTGCACTGCGGCTTTCGACCTACATAACCGCCTGCATTCTGGTTGTTGTTGTTGTTGTAGTTGCTGTTGATGTTGTTGGAACGATTTTGATGACCCCGGTGGTTGTGGTAGTGATTGAACCGTTTCTGGTTCCCTTGCTGTGGATGAGATGACGAAGACTGTCGAATGGTGGAGTCTTCAAACTTTCTTTTGTTATCTGAGGCAACTTCAGTGGTACCCCGTGCTGGCAGTTTCTTCTGTTCCACCGCTTTATCGGTGAGTTTGTGAGCCAATCGGATAGCTTGATGTTCTGTTACAGGGTTACTAGACATCACCATACCCTGAATTTCCGGAACCAGACCCCCGAGATAGAACTCGAGTCTTTTCTCCACCGTGTTTGCCAAATCAGGACACAGAAATACCAAGTCATGGTGTTTTGCAGTGTAAGCCTCAATTTCCGATCCCACCATCTTGTGGTTCCATAGAGCTTGCTCTAACTGTTGCACTCAGTCTCGTGGACAGTACTCCTCTTTAATCAGGGCCTTGAACTCAGTCCATGCCATTGCATTTGCAGCTACCAGTCCACGTGTTTGGACTTGGGCATTCCACCATGTCAGTGCCCCATCTTCCAGCGTTGAGGCGGCGTATTTGACCTTGTTGGCCTCTAAGCAGTTGCACATTTCAAAAACGGATTCCGACTTCTCGATCCAGCGGACCAGTCCAATGGGTCCTTCCGCCCCCGAGAAATTTCTAGGCTTTGCGTCAAGGAACATCTTATAGGGATTAAAGCCCCTCCTGCTGACAGAGAACAGGAAGTCAGCAAGGAATTGTACTAGCCTCACTATTAGATTTTCACGCGAAAATTTAATAATGGTTACCTGCCGGCTGGTTCTGAACACCCGCTAATGCTGCGTTCACATGTGCTTGGATCGTTGCGGCCAATTCTTCGTTGACATGTTGAGGTTTCCGCGACGTCCAGTTGCCATTTCAAATAAACTAAAGAAAACAAACGGGGATTGGCGAGACGAGTTAGTCCTCTACGTCTCCATCTCCCAAGTTGTTGTCGTTGCCGTCATCCTCCGCGGCGTTTCCAGCTTCTACAGCCGGGTCTTTCTTCGGATCCTCCTCTGGATCCTCTTCTGGATCCTCCTCTACCGGCACTGGAGGGGCCGGTGCTGGTGCAAGTGCTTGATTTTGCAGTTCCTGAATGTTCCAACTATTTTCCAGGACTCTGTCCTCAAGCCAGTTGGCTCTTATCTGCTCAGCACGCAGATCTCTGTCTATGATGTTACGAGCTATATTACTCGTATGATGCTCTTCCTCGAGCGAGTCGGTTTTACCAGTCAGTTGGCGGATCATCCATCCCTGTGCTAGGGTGGTTTCATGCATTCTTTCTAGTTGTTCTTGTCGCGTTCTTATCTTATCTCTAAGTAGGTCGTTCCCTACTTCTAACGAGTTAACCGGTTCGACCGTCACAGTGATGGTCAAGCGTGAGGACGACTCCTCCTCTAGAGCGAGTCTTTTCCTAGCAGCTGAGCGTGTCTCCACGCCATAAGATGGTAAGGGTTCCACCATGGGTGCCTTTCCTGGCGCCCTTGGTTGCGTAAGTTTGTCGGATGATGATGAGGATGATGATGACATTGCCTTTAGGTTGTGTAGTTAGTTACGAGTTGCATTCGCTTCAATTATGCATTCATATTTCACATAACATAGTAGTGGTACATCGCATAACAAGATATAATAATTCAGTGCCAAACTACGTCTAGTGTTGTGATATCAGCTATAGTTTAGGTCTACTTCTAATGCAAACCTGGTTCTCTATAGCTAGTGGCTCTGATACCAATCTGTCACACCCTCAATTTCCACTTGCGGAGTTCTACCGCGAGACGTGTGAACAAACCAGAATCTAAGACACTAGTACGTCGAACGACTCTATATGATTTGATAATACGTTTTCCAAAATCATTTGTTGTAAATTTTAGATTACCAATATTTAGCATAAGTATCAGTTTTTAAAGTTTGAGCGGAAGCATAAATAAGTAATGATGCGGGCGCCAACACAAACGCCAAAACACATGAAAAATCCCAAAACAATATTAATAAATGAGACTCTATAATGATGTCTTGTTCAATGCGTGTGCGTGCACCTAGAGCTCCTAGCGTCCTGAGAAACATGTAAAAAACAAGTGTCAACATTAAAGATGAGTGAGTTCACAGGTTTTCATAACATTGTTTGTTCGGTTATAGTTTGTTACTCCGTTATCCCCAACCCGGGATAACTAATCAGTTCCATTATTCCAATCCCGGAATAATAAGTCGTTGCTTCCAATATTCCCAAACCGGAATATTAAGTTGTTCTTTCCATTATCCCCAACCCGGGATAATAAGTTGATGTTCCAATATTCCAAACCCGGAATATTAAGTTGTTCCGTAATTAAGTTCAATATTAATGTATATAGGTAGCTAGCCTAAAGTCATGTCACTAAGTGTTCGCGATCGAAGCTGACTGTGTGCCTCCGTTTTGCCAGGCCTATCACATGACCATGGCGGTGTTAGGCCAATCATACACCCGTTGACCATACCCGGTCGGCTAGCGCGACTAGCTCGGATGGGGCTCGTCAGACCCAGTAGTACTACTTATAATTCCCCCGCTATTTAACCCAAATACTAACGATCCAAGGAGATTGTCGAGGACTTAAGTGATAAAGCTGCTTAGTGCCCATAACATTACATTAACATTAACTTAGTTACCGTATAGTTATGTGACGTTAAATTCGTATAACGTAAAGAGTTTGAGTTTGAGAGTGTATACATGTTTCTCCCCCTGTTGTTTAAAAACCGGATAAAGTTAGGGGCCGTGAACTCACCTTTGTTTGCTCGGTTAGTGTAGCAAAGATGTTATAAGAGATGGGACCGCTACTTGCGTCCTAACAAACCAATTAATTCCACGTCAGTGTGAAATTACACCAATACAAATTCCACACGCAATTTACTCACAAAGTGATACACACAAACAACATATCTAACACTCAAACATGCATGCAAGTATTCTCATATAATCATAGTAATCAAACAACTTATCATGAACACATTCCAAATCCATGCAACACTTTAATGCATAAAATCACAAGTTAACAACTTTCTGCTTAACACTCAATTATTCAGCTGTTTTCTAGGATTTTTATAAAATAGTTCCAGCATTCTAAAAATTCCAATATTTTTACAGTAGGTGACATCTATACCATAGAAATTTATATAATTTTTCCAAGTCCTAAATCTTTACCAATTAGCCATAAATATTAATTCACTAAGCTGCAGTCAGATTTACCGCTTTCTGACTGCAGTCCACGGAAGAATTTATTTAAAAATCACTGATCGTCCGATTAACAAAATTCCAATTGGAGTTGCCCGGAAATTTCTATACCTAGTTACTGTACAAAAATCATGACTCAACTCTCTACTGATTTTAAAATCTAGCCTGATAAACAATCAACAAAATTCCAGAATTTTAACAGCTTTACCTACTGAACTGGTTTAGCCCTTTAAAAATATCAAACGATTTCAGAAAATTATGAATCCAGCGCCATTAGATTCCTTATTCAAATCTCCACGTTCTAGACTTCAGAAAATCCGTTTTTCGACAACTAACGACCAAGTTAAAGCCTGATGAAGTCGGCTGTTTCTTTTAATCAGCATCCTGTTTCAGCATCTCCTTATAATAAGTTCGTATAACTCGTTCATGTGATTAGCCTAGGCGATCAAGATTCGATTTTTAATCATAGATTAATACTAATAATCTATCCATGCAAACCCTACTCAATAACTTCTAGTTATTATAACAAAACACACTTGCAACCTCATGAGATCCGAATATCATTATGTTTATAACCAATTCAGCCGATTACTTGCAAGCACATATAATCCGAAGACAACTAATCAATTAATCATATGTCCGAGACAACAATTCATTCAAGCATATGTCCGAGAAAATGAATCATTCAAGCATATGTCCGAAACAACTAGACATTCAAACATATATTTAGCCGAAACAACTAGACATTCAAACCTATATTTAGCGGAGGTAATACAATCATACAACCCGAACACAACAAAGTTACACACATGTATCCGAATATGGTCTTATATAATAAGGTAAACGAACCGTGCTTAAGCTAAGGAATCCGGCGATCAAAAACCGCTTGCAGCCGAGAAGATCCGTGACCGAGAAGGAGGCTGGTTTGCGACCGTGAAGAAGAGTGAGGAGCGGCTGTTTCGCGACCGAGGTGATGCAGAAAGCTGTTGCTTGTTGCGACCGAGAAGATGAAGAAAGTAAGGCAGCCGACGGCAATGAGATTAGGGTTTTGTGTTGTGTATAGAACATGCATGAGTGCTAGTATATATAGGCGCAAGGAGGATGAGAGTCACGGTTTGGTTTAGCACTCGGCCGCAAGGAACTTGGGTGGTTTGGTTTGGGTTTTATCTTATGACCGAGGATTAGGGTGGTTTCGGTTTGGGTTTTATCTTATGACCGAATAGTTAGAGTTGTAAGTCTAGGTTTGATCGTTGTTTTCTTCTAGCCGAAGGCTTAGGTTCAAGGTTTAAACTTTGTGAACTCCTAGAGTCACCATGAACCAAGGTTGGAACGTGTCGCGGTTCGGTTCAGTTGTACACATATCAACTCTAATTATTCAATCACTAAAACAATCACACAAACACTCATCACGTATTCATTCCATGCACGTTTAATACTTAGCACACATATTATTTGACAAGTGTCACGTGTAAGTTATCCGAAAAACCCGGGATATCACAGAATTCATATAAACATTCATAAGATCTTTACAAATCCAAATGCAAGAATTCATACTCATATTCAAATAATCATCTAATCATGTTAGCAATTACCATTCCTAGTTTCATGCTATGAATCAAATCAACAAATAACAAGATTCAATAATCATAATCTCTACATGGGCTTTCCAACACTACATGTAAATTTTTATGATCAAACATTCAAGAATAATAACTTTAAACATGAACATGCATTCCAAGAAACTTGAATAAATACCATCATTGAGATTAACATACAGTAATCACCATATTTATTTCCGTATTGTCAAGTGTTCATTAGCTTCAACAAAATTCAAACAGACACAATTGTTTAGCCTAGAAGGCTCATGATAACTAAGACAAACATAAGTAATATGGATTGTTCATGAATAACAAGTGAAATACTAGTGTTTAAGACAAGGTAATTAGCTAAATGAGTAGGATTATCAAGTGATACAACCTCCTAAGGGCTCCTTTCTTCAATCTCCAAGCTTCCAAGATCAGCTTCTTGAGAGAGAAATCCACACAAATGCTCCAACTCCCCTTCAAATGAGCTGAATTCACGTATTTAAGCTACTGGGCATTTGGCACGACCGTGCCACCTTTTTGGACTGTCATGCTTGGTAAGTGTCACGTGCCTTTCTGAGTTGTTGACCAAGTTTAATGCCAAATCCGGAAACATCCCGCTAAAATTTCCCGAGGTGGCACGACCGTGCCACCTTTGGGCACAGTCGTGCTTATTGATACCGTACCTAGAAACGACTAAGTTGAACTCGAAAACTAGCTGATCAGGGCCTGTGATTGCACATGCACGGTCGTGCTTGGGGTTGGCACGATCGTGCCAAGTGTTGATTTGACTCGGATTGTGCAGTCTGATGATAGTGCTTGTGATAGTGCCGACTTCTAGATGCTTGGCACGGTCGTGCCAATGGTTCGCACGGTCATGCCATATCTGGCAGTTTGGCAGAAATGTTCCATTTTTGCTCCAATTTGCTCCAAAAGCCTTTGTTTATTACCGGGCCGAAGCCCGACCTGCATTTTCACAAATATCTCAAATGAGTATCTAGATCAATGAAAACACAACGAATTTCCGCATTAATGGGGAATATTTGACGTTTAAAAGATGTATAAATTCTTATACATCAAACATCCCCACACTTGAACTTTGGTTGTCCTCAAACAAACTAAAGTAAACAAAATTCTATCTTGCAAACATCTCAACTAGCGTTATATAAGCGCAAATAAGTAACTTGGGTAAAACAAAAGGATTACTCGACATAAAAGGAATAACCAAAAAGTATATGAAATATGGTTATGAGCGATGATCCATCTCGGCATCCCTACAAGTTCACCTTACATCCGCGCAATGTTCACAAACACTCGGCTAAAATATAGGGAACATACAATTCAATGAGTATGTTTAGAACACTCGATGCCAAGACAATGACTATGCGATATCATAAGCTTGTATAAGGATCAAATCTAAACACTTAACCAACAATATAAAAAATAAGAGGTCTTGTGTGGGTGGTAATTTGGCTAGGGTAAAGGGTTTGGAAATGGATTATAAAAGTGGCTAAAATGGCTAAAGACCGAAGGCTCGACTAACTTGAAGTGAAGAAAAATAAAAATATCCAAATAACTAACCTAGAGCTAGCAAACCGCTTGGATGTATCCACAAAATTGCTCTAGTTAAGCCAATTGACACGGCTTTTTTTTTATTCACCACTTTAGAGGGAACTAAGTATGTGTACTTAGATAAAAACTCCAAGCTATGATGTTATGACTAATAAATTGATAAACTATACAAGAAAACTTACAAGTTAGTTTAACCGGATCGGACATAAACCAAAAAACTGTGGCTGAATTGGCTGATTGATGATATTTAGTGGTTTATATGAAATGAAAGCGAGAGGCTCAAATTGGTTTAACTAAGGGTGTGATTTGGGTGTAAGGATAATTGAAATTGGTTAAAAAAAAAGGTTTCCTACTACCTCAATCATTTTTATGTTATGTGCTTGCTTTGTGTTCTCGAAATGCATGCATAACACAAGTTCTAAATCGCAAAAGTTATCCGGCGCACTCAATCTTTGCCTGCAAAAACATGAGCAAAAATAATTCTAAAGCTATAAGGCTCAAAAATAACTCACGGAAATGGGTGTATTGGATAATTATGCAAGGGAAACAGGTAGGAATTTTGCTCGATTTCTCACGCTCGATTTTATACAAAAAAGATTACTAAATGGTAACTTTTATTCGAGAAAATCCTTTTTGTTCACCTTTGTGATATCAAAAACATTTAGATTTATATAAAACTTGTGTTGAGTTGATTATTCAAGAGGGTTTTGTTATTATTATATTATATTATTATTATTATTGTTTTTTTTTCAGACAACTATAAACAAGCTTAACCACCTCCCCACACTTGAATTGTACATCGCCCACGATGTACAACAAAAAAAATGAGCATAATGCAATGCAATAGTATAGCAGTGGAGGAAGTGGGAATACGAAAACTCCCCTGGTTTGCAAAGGCTAGAAATGGAGCGAAAGAAGGTAACATGATACATTCCAACGCACCACTGCACTATCCAGCGACTAGCATATCATCAATTTCAAAACTGCACACTTGCAAACCTGATCAAGATTACCATAAACAACCCAACCCAACAATCCCTTATCATAGTTCAAAAATTAAACCACTAAATAAAATAAAAGAGTACGAAATTAAAGCAACAACGGAGGAGTGTACAGACAGTCCAAAATGGTACACCCCTCAAACATAGAAATGCAAATGAAAGTACGATAGGAGCTGCAAGATCAGGGTCGGCCGCCAGATCCTGAAGGACCAGCATCGCCCCGACGGTCAAACCGGGATCTCCTAGTGAATTACGGCGACGGCTGTGTGTACGTATGATCGAGCGAGCTTGCTAGATGTTGCTGAGACCCGAATAACCAGTCGAAGCTACGCCTACTTTGCTCGTACATATCTTCCAAAATATTACCCTGACGATGCTGCTCAGCGCGGATCAAGTCCATGTCGTGTCGTACAGCTTGATGATCCAATGCTAGCCCATCCATTCTTCTCCAAAGATCCACTGTAGACGGCTCATGCGGACCATACGCACCCTGCTCGTAACCACCACCAAACAAGTGCTCCCAACTTGGGCTTCCAAAGCCCTGGCTATTTCACCCATCTGAAGATGAGGGTCTGCTCCCCCAGCAGCCTCACCTAGCCCGAATCCTGGAGCATCCTGCATGTGGACGTCCTCGGCTCCACCAACATCGTCCTCTTCTGGATCACTTTCTCCCTCAGGAAGTGGGTCCCAAATCCTATCCAATCAATCCACCAACTTCGGGATGCCATTAACCTTGCGAATCATATGCATGGCAGTCAGCTGTGCCACATCAAGTAATCCATAATCACAAGCTACGGTAAGATCATCCAACCGCACCCTGTAGTGCCTAGCTAACCTGGTGGCAAATGCACCACCACAGATCCTCGATGTGGGGGTCGACCCAATACCCCTTTGGATGGACTCTACAACACTAACTGCGACATTGCAGTTGGACCCCGATATGATCCAATAGAGGTGGAAAAGGTCGCGGATGGTGATGTTTCCAGTGCTATTACCCCGACCGCCGATTACGTGGAATATGGCGCGCTCTATGATGCGGTGCAACGGGTCAGGAATCCATGTGGCCTTGGCTTGGCGTGGATCCCAGGCCCGGCCCGGTACAGTGATCTGATCCCAGAATGCTGCTTTATCCGTATCAGCCTCCCATTCTTGCAGACTACCGTGAAATAACTTAGATTCAATCTCATCCTCCTCATAAAATCCAAGTATCTGTCCAAACCTACTGATCGATTGATGATGCCACTTTCGTCCCAGATGGTAACTAACACCAACTCTTTTCTCATAAACATCAGGGCAGGAGAAGATTAACCAGAACGAGGCAAAAAAACTCGATAACTAATTTGACATATTGGGGCTCCGCCATTGCGAATAGGCGGGTCTAAGGAGGGGTCATAAGCTCCTCAAATTTTTCAGTCTGACCGAGTAGTTCAAGATCGACCATTTGCAGCGTCCTCATAGGCTCGATTAAGTGCTTCCGAGCCCACACTCTTTCAACCTTCGCAATACAATGCCCTTCCCTGGCATTGTCGCTGAAACGAAGAAATAGGTGATTCATCTGCAAGAATAGAACAATATCAGCAATTGTAATGCAGAAAATCAGCAAAAACTAGTTTACAGAGGGGCTTGCACGACCATGCCATATATTGGCACGACCGTCGTGCTTATTTCAGCAACCTTTATGAAGATGTCAATTTTATGAAGTTTTCTGGTTTTGTTCATCATGAAGCACGATCGTGCCACACTCAAGTACTACCGTGCAGGACCGAATCTGGGTGAATTTTGTGGGAAAACTAGAAATTTTTATGAAGGGCACGACCGTGCCAAATCTTTGCACGACTGTGCTTGTTGAATTTCTAGGCAAGATTTCCAGATTCATCAAGAATTTATGAAGGGCACGATCGTGCCATATGATGGCACGATCGTGCTTGATGATTTTCTGGGCAGGATTTCTAGATTCACCAAGAATTTATGAAGGGCACGACCATGACATATGATGGCATGATCGTGCTTGATAATATTCAAGTTTCCTGATGCAGTTTATCACTTTTTTATGAAGAGCATGGTCATGCCAAGTGTTGGCACGACCGTGCGTGACGGAACCGCAGCCTGCAAAATCCCTTAAAATGCACCCAAAACCCCGATTATTCAACACTTTTGCTTTGGGGTTTTGTAGATCGGTCCAGAGTGAAGCACAACAAGATAAAAAACATGAAAAACGGGCTTGAATCGGACGATTAAGACCAATCCCTAAAAACTTTACAGAAAACCTAACTTGAAGAACAAACCTTAAATATTTAACAACTACAAAGAGAAAGTGGAAAGATTCGTACCTGGAACGAAGCTTGGGATGAAAAGAATACAAATTTCTTGAGAGAAGGAAGGAAGTGTGGAGGATTCTTGAGTAAGTTTGTGAGATTCAAGTGGGGTTTTGAAGATTTTTAAAGAAAATTAGATCATGGGCTTCTTCTGCAAATGGACCTACACTATCAGATCTAACAGTGCCAGAAAACACTGTTGATAGTGCCGGTTTTTTTACTAAAACCCAATTACAAACGTCACTTGAACCTGGATCACTCAAGAAACACTTCCTACCAAGAAAAGAGCCGAACTAACATACCTGAAGATCGACAATGTGTTCCAACATCCCCCGTGTTCAAGACGAACCGCAACCTGAAAAGAAACTAAGCAACCAATAGAAAAATAACTGAAATCCCAAGAACATGCTAAGTTTATTTACGAGTCTTCAGCTAGACTCACCACCCCGAATTCATTTGTTCTTGGGGTGGAGGGTGATAACCTCCTCACATCTATCCACCGGGCCGCCAACATACGACTTCAGTCTGTGCCCATTGACCTTGAACAGGCGGCCATCCTCATGGCCTATTTCCACTGTTCTGTAGGGAAACACAGACCACACCGTGTAAGGACCTGCCGATGTGATTTAAGCTTGCCAGGAAACAGGTTGAGATGCGAGTTGTATAAAAATACCCGATCACCGACCCGGAATTCCTTCTTGTCTTTCAGGCGGGAGTCGTGGAGCGTCTTAGTACGTTCCTTGTACAACTTGGAGCTCTCATATGCATCATTTCGGAGCTCTTCAATCTCATGGATCTACACAAACCTGTTTTCGCTCGCAGCTGCCATATCAAGGTTAACAGTTTTCAAGGCCCAGTATGCCTTGTGCTCGAGCTCAACAGGGAGATGACAAGACTTCCCATAGACTAACTTAAATGGAGTAGTGCCTATAGGAGTCTTGTAGGCCGTTTGGAAGGCCCACAGTGCATCATCCAATCTTTCAGACCAGTCCTTACAGCTGGCGTTCACCATCTTCTCCAATATGCGCTTAATTCCCTGGTTTGTGACCTCGACTTGCCCACTAGTCTGTGGGTGGTATGGTGTGGATAACCGATGTTGCACACCATATCGGGAAAATGCTTTTTCTAATTGAGCATTACAAAAGTGTGTCCCCAGGTTACTGATTAGCGCTTTAGGAGCACCGAAGCGCGTGAACAGCTTCTTCAGAAATTTGACCACCACCCTAGCATCGTTGGTGGGCAGAGCTTGTGCTTCCGCCCACTTTGAAACATAGTCGACCGCGACTAGGATGTATCGGTTTCCGAAGGAAGTCGGAAAAGGTCCCATAAAGTCTAGACCGCAAACGTCAAAAACCTCGCAGACTTGAATGCCGTTTTGTGGCATCTCGTGGCATGCAGAAATATTGCCTGCCCTTTGACAGGCGTCACAAGATTTCACAAACTCATGGGCGTCCTTAAAGATGGAAGTCCATAAGAATCCAGCATCAAACACCTTTTTGGCGGTATTATTTGCCCCATGGTGACTTCCCGTAGGTCCCTCGTGGTAGTGGCGAAGGATGCCTCTCGCCTCATTGCCGTGCACGTAGCGTCGGATCATCTGATCCGCACCCACCCTGAATAGATAGGGGTCATCCCGTAGGTAGTACTTGACATCCGCAAAAAAATTTCTCTTCTGCTGAAAGATCATCCGTTTGATCAGGATGCCGCTGGCTAGGTAGTTTACGATGTCAGCAAACCATGGGGAGTCGTCATTTGTCTCGATCCTCATAAGAAACTCGTGGGGAAAATTGTCATTGATGTTGGCCCCACGAACTTCTTTTCCCTTGTAATGCTCAAGACGGGACAAATGATGAGCCGCCAAATTTTTGGCCCCACGAACTTCTTTTCCCTTGGGGCATTCACGAACTTCTCCTTTAACAACTCCAATGCCTTCAGGTATTCATCAGAGAAAACAAACTGGGCATCCTTCTCCTTTATGAATCGCCGGTAGAAACCTGCATGACCAAGAAAGCTCCTAATAGATTTCACGGATGTGGGCGTCGGGAGCTTAGAGATAGTCTCGACTTTGGCCCGATCAACTTCGAGTCCCGCCTGCGAAATCTTGTGCCCAAGCACAATGCCCTCCTTCACCATGAAGTGGCATTTTTCCCAGTTCAACACTAGATTGGCCTCCTCACATCGGGCAAACATCCTTTTCAGATTCCCGAGACAATGGTCGAAAGAACTCCCGAAAACAGAAAAACCATCCATGAAGACCTCCATGGAATCCTCGATCATGTCATGAAAAATAGCCACCATGCATCTTTGAAATGTGGCCAGGGCATTGCATAGTCCAATAGGCATTCGCCGGTAGGCAAATGTGCCATAGGGACATGTGAATGTCGTCTTCTCCTGATCCTCAGGAGAGATGGAAATCTGAAAATAGCCAGAGAAACCGTCAAGGAAACAGTAAAACATCCTCCCTGAAAGCCTCTCTAACATCTAATCAATGAAAGGAAGAGGAAAATGATCTTTCCTCATGGTATCATTGAGTTTGCGATAATCAATGCAAACTCTCCACCCGGTGACAATACAAGTGGGAATCAACTCGTTCTTCTCATTGGTCACCACTTTCATCCCTCCTTTCTTTGGGACCACCTGCACAAGACTAACCCAACGCGAATCAGAAATCGGGTATATCAGACCTGCATCAAGCAATTTGATGACCTCTTTCTTCACAACATCCTGCATGTTCGGATTTAAACGCCTCTGATGCTGCACTACGAGCTTGAAGTCCTCCTCCATCAAGATCTTGTGGGTACAAAAAGATGGATTGATTCCTTTAATATCCATGATCTTCCAAGCTATCTCCTTTTTATGTTGCTTCAAAACCTCCAGCAAGCGACCCTTCTCTTCTTCTGACAACCTAGCATAGATGATGACGGGTAGTTGAGTCGCACCCTCTAAGAAATCATACTCCAAGTGATCTGGATGTTCCTTAAGCTCAAGTGAGGGTGGATCCTCAACTGAAGGGCGTGCTTTAGGCTCAGCAACGCGATCCACCACTTCAAAAACCTCAGTACGTGGGGGAGCCACATGACCTATCAGACAGGTCATCTCTTCAGCAGACTGGACCATAGCAGGCTAACCAAAACTCTCTCCTCCAATAAGCTATGTGTCCACAACTTCCTCCTCAAACGTGCTATGAAGATGGTCACTCACATATGTGTCAATAGTCTCGATAAAGTAGAGTGTGTCATCATGGCTCTGTGGGTGCTTCATGGATTTCCCTATATCAAAGGTCATTTCTTCATAAAGTAGAGTGTGCCAATGCAGACATCGATCAACGCTCGAGCAGTGGCAAGGAATGGCCTACCTAAGATGAGATGAATAGTTCTGTCCTCATCCATGTCAAAGATCACAAAATCAACAGGAAAGACAAACTTTTCGATCTTCACTGGCATATTCTCAACTATACCTCAAGGGTACTTCCTGAACGATCGGCTAACTGAATGCTCATACGAGTGGGTTTTTGCTCTCCCAAGTCCAGCTTAGCAAAAACCGCATAAGGCATGAGGTTTATGCTGGCTCCAAGATCAACTAGTCATTGCTGACCGACAAACTACCAATCAAGCATGGGATAGTAAAACTCCCGGGATCACTCATTTTCTGTGGTATCTTGTTCTGAAGAACTGCTGAACACTCCTCGTTCAAGGTCACATGCGAAAGCTCCTCAAGTTTCTTTTTGTTAGATAGAATATCTTTCAGAAACTTGGCGTACTTAGGCATTTGAGCAAGTGCCTCGACAAACGGTAGGTTTATATGAAGTTGCTTAAAAAGCTCAAGGAACTTACCGTAGTGTTCTTCCATCCTCTGCTTCTTCAACCTCCCCGGATGTGGAACAGGAGGGACATACTCTCTCACTGGCTCCTTGGGACGTGTTGTACTTGCTGGGTCTCGCCTCAGTTGCACCTCTCTCGGAGACTCAGTCTCAATCTCCTCAACAATCTCGTCGCCAACCGGCTTACTCGGATCAGCCGAAGTAACAGGCTCAGCGATCTTGCCGCTTCTCAACGTGATGGCCTTTGCAGTAGCTTTCGGATTTGGCTCTGTGTTACTTGGAAGGCCCCCTTGCTGTCTCTCGGACAACATCTTCGCGATCTGACCAACTTGGTTTTCAATGGTCTGCATGGAAGCCTTTTAGCTTCTCAACTCACTCTCGTGCCTCGTGAAATGACCGTCATACACCTTGAAGCACTTTTCATTTTCGATTCTTTGAGAATTTTGACCAGCTAAGAGTTGACTAAACATGTCCTGAACACTAGGTTCATTAGTGGAAGGCATCTGCTAAGGCCGCGGTGCACCGTATCCTCCAAGAGCTGGGGGGCGTGAAGCGAATCCGGGTGGATGCTGATTTGACGCTTCAGACTTCCAACTGAAATTTTGGTGATTATTCCACCCCGGATTGTATGTATTGCTGTAGGGATTATGCTGAGGACGGTACTGGTTTCCCATAAAATCTACATGCTTGTGTGAAACCTCTCCAGTCGGGAAATCGCCTACATGATATGCTCACCCACTCGAGGAACCACTCGAATGGATCTCCATCACTCGATCAAACTTTGAAGATAAGGCATCCATTCGTGCTGTGATGGCGGTGAAGTCATTCACGTGATGAACTCCTTGTCTAGAACTCTTCCTTCGCGATGGCTGCTGTGTCTGATTCTTCAAGGCACATTTCTCTAAGATCTCAAATGCCTCGTTGGCATTTTTCGTGTGTCTCCGCCTGAATATGTATCGACCATCATCTGCCCTTGATCATCCAAACCATGGTAGAAGATCTGACATTGTTGCCACTTGGGCAACCCGTGGTGTGGGACCTTTCTCATGAGCTCTTTAAACCGCTCCCACGCCTCATAGAGGGGCTCATCATCGTCCTGACGGAAGTTAAGAATCTTGGTTCTTAACCGAACAGCTTTCTCTATGGGAAAATATTTCTAAAGGAACTTCTTAGCTAATTGATCCCACGTAGTGATAGATCCAGCTGGAAGTGAAAGAAGCCACTCTTTAGCTCCATCACTAAAAGAGAACGGAAAGAGCCGAAGACGTATTGCATCCGATGGTGCATCACGAATGGTGAATGTGGCACAAACCTCCAGAAACCCCGCGATATGGACACTAGGTACCAGATTTGATCTTGAAATTATTATTATTTATTGTGGGTGCATTGATGCTAGCAGGTAAACCCTCAAGTGAAGGTTTTCCTATGTTTTTTAAGACCCTCGTTCCCTCTTCGTCTGCCATTTCTACGTAAACCTCGTGAAGTGTGTCGTCTCCCAATGCGTCAGCCTCAATTGTGGTGGCCACCCTGCGGGCCCGCTCCAACAGTCTTCGATGAAAATTGCGCTCCGGTTCCAATGAAGGCTCAACAACTTCAGCAACTGGGGTTGAGGACATGCACGACCTGTAAGGAAAAAGAAGGAACACAATGCCCTATGTATACACAAAGATAAAAAGAAATAATTAATTACTTAACATATTTTTTTTCAATTAATCATGTGAGACAAATAAAAACGACTAGACAAACTTTTTTGTACACTTTTCACAATGATTTAACAAGTAACTCCAACCATTCTTGAGAAGACCGCGTCCCCGGCAACGGCGCCAAAAACTTGATGTGCGTGAATTAAATATATTTTTATTATTATAATTTTCATTCACACAGATTAGGTTTTAAAATGTTTTTACTTAAAACCAACTACACACACATAGGGCAAGTGTACCCGTCAGGTGGTAGTATAGTTCGCTGGTAACAACCGATATCAATCCGTGGACTCGGTGTCTCAGTACTAAATTTTCGTTACTTTTTGTGACAACCTGGAAATTTCTCATACTTTCGCGTACCATTGTTAACTAAATCCTTGTGCATGGCACTTGGGAATCTTTGTGCATGGCACTTGGGAATCTTTGTGCATGGCACTTGGGAACTTCTTGTAACGTCGCATACCATCGTTAACGAACTAACTCTTTGTGCGTGGCACTCTAAACATGTACGCTGCATTCTAAACCGCGTTTACTCAATTTTCGGGACGAAAATTCTTTCAACATGGGGATAATGTGACATCCCGGTTTTTTCGGATAACTTAAACGCAATACTTGTCGAATGAATTATGTGCTACGTATTAAACGTTTATAAGTTGGTGTGTTATTATGTGATATCCGAGTTCGTGTTTTATGTTAGTTATAATGTATAGACGTAATAAATAAACAAATGAATCGAGCCAAACCGCGACACGAGCCGGTCTCTTTTCTTGCGACTCAAGGAACCAAGACTAGGAGTGAACCAAGTTTAAACCCAAACCATGTCGCGAGCAAACAACCCAAACCGACCCACCCAAGCCCTCGGCCGCGAGACACCAAACCGTAACCTCCTTATCTCTTTGCGCTATATATACAAACACACATGCATGTTGCTTCACAAAAACAAAAACACAAGAAACCCTAGTGAGAAAGAAGCCGACGGCAGCCCTTGTTCATCTCTTCGACCGCAAACAGCCTTCCGCTTGTTCCATTGATCGCGAGCAGCCTCTTCCTTCTTCATATCAATCGAGAGCAGCCCACTTGTTCACTTCCTCGATCACAAACAGCCTACTCCTTCTTCCCGGTCGCGAACAACACTTCCTTCTCGGTCGCAATTATCTTTGATCATCGGTTCCTCATCTCACTCACGGACGCAATTAGCGGTCCCATCCCTTACAACTTCTTTGCTACACTAACCGAGCAACTAAAGGTGAGTTCACGGCCCCTAACTTTATCCGGTTTTTAAACAACAGGGGGAGAAACATGTATACACTCTTCAAACTCAATCTCTTTACGTTATACGACATTAACGTCACATAACTATTCGGTAACTAAGTTGATGTTAATGTAATGTTATGGTCACTAAGCAGCTATATCACATAAGTCCTCTACAATCTCTCGGATCGTTAGTATTGGGTTTTAATAGCGGGGAAATTATAAGTAGTACTACTGGGCCCGACAAGCCCCATCCGAGCTAGTCGCGCTAGCCGACCGGGTATGGTCAACGGGTGAATAATTTGGCCTAACTTCGCCATGGTCAGTGATAGGCCTGGCAACTCGGAGGCACAACAGTCAGCTTCGATCGCGAACACTTACGTGACATAACTTTAGGCTAGCTACCTATATATGTTAACATTGAAGTTAATTACGAATCAACTATATTATCCCGGGTAGGGGATAATGGAAACAACATCATTATTATTCCGGTTAAGGAATAATGGAACTATCGGTATTATTCCGGGTTGGGAATAATGGAACTAAATCGTTATCCCGGGTTAGGGATAACGGGGGAAACAAACTCATAACCGAACAAACGAATTTATGAAAACCTGTGAACTCACTCATCTTTAATGTTGACACTTGTTTCTTTACATGTTTCTCAGGACGCTAGGAGCTCTAGGTGCACTCACATGCATTGATCAAGACATCTTTTATCGAGTCTCATTTACAAACATTGTTTTGGGTTTTTCATTTGTTTTGGCGTTTGTGTTGGCGCCCGTTTCACTACTTATTTTATGCTTCCGCTCAACCATAAAAACTAATGCTTCCGCTAAACATTGGTAACTAACTAAGACAATATAAAATCTACGATGAGTGGTTAAACAAATGATTTTTGGAAAACGTATTATCAAATCATATAGAGTCGTTCGAGGTACTAGTGTTTCAGATTCTGGTTTGTTCACACGCCTCGCGGTAAAACTCCGCAAGTGGAAATTGAGGGTGTGACACTTTTAAACCTGCTTCGATCAATGCGTAGATTTCTTGATTGTTTTTAAACTATCATTTAAGGATAAAAATTAACTAAATGAATTAACAAGAACAATATTTAAGAAAGGTTGCTTAAAATTGAGCATCCACTAATAAACATATGACAACTTTTTAAGGAAAACTAATGGTGATGCAAGTCTTAGAATCAACTAAGTTTGCAATCAAGGTCCCCTAGTTTTATAAATCTTGGGAAAATTATAATGAACAACATTTTAGTCACCTAAGATTCATTCTTTAAGTTCTCTTGCTAAATTGATGTTAATCTTTAATAATGAGTTAATTGTTTATCAAAACTCCTAACTCTACAAATTAAGGAAAACTAACATGAACAACACATTAATCACCCTAACTTGGTTTCAAGTAAATTATATCTTCAACAAGCTCTTGACATAAATCACAAGCATGGTCATGTTAAACAACAACTTTGGCCTAAATCATCAATCCAACATGAACACAAACCATAGAATTCATATAAACATTCATAAGATCTTTACAGGTCCAAATGCAAGAATTCATACTCATATTCAAATAATCATCCTAATCATGTTAGCAATTACCATTCCTAGTTTCATGCTATGAATCAAATCAACAACTAACAAGATCAACAATCATAATCTCTACATGGGCTTTCCAACACTACATGTAAACTTTTTTGATCAAACAGTGAAGAATAATAACTTTAAACATGAACATGCATTCCAAGAAACTTGAATAAATACCATCATTGAGATTAACATAGAATAATCACCACATCTATTTCCATATTGTCAAGTGTTCATTAGCTTCAACAAAATTCAAACAACACAATTGTTTAGCCTAGAATGCTCATGGTAACAAAGACAAACATAAAGTAATATGGATTGTGCATGAATAATAAGTGAAATACTAGTGTTCAAGACAAGGTAATTAGCTAAATGAGTTGGATTATCAAGTGATACAACCTCCTAAAGGCTCCTTTCTTCAATCTCCAAGCTTCCAAGATCAGCTTCTTGAGAGAGAAATCCGCCCAAATGCTCCAACTCCCCTTCAAATGAGCTGAATTCACGTATTTAAGCTACTAGGCATTTGGCACAACCGTGCCACCTTTTTGCACGGTCGTGCTTGGTAAGTGTCACGTGCCTTTCTGAGTTGTTGACCAAGTTTGATGCCAAATATGGAAAGATCCTGCTAAAATTTCCCCGAGGTGGCACCACCGTGCCACCTTTTGGCACGGTCGTGCTTATCGATATCGTACTCGAAAATGACAAAGTTGAACTTGAAACTAGCTGATCAGGGCCTGTGATTGCACGCGCACGGTCGTGCTTGGGGTTGGCACGATCGTGCCAAGTGTTGATTTGACTTGGATTGTGCAGTCTGATGATAGTGCTTGTAATAGTGCCGACTTCTGGATGCTTGGCACGGTCGTGCCAATGGTTGGCACGGCCGTGCCATATCTGGCAGTTTGGCAGAAATGTTCCATTTTTGCTCCAATTTTGTCCAAAAGCCTTTGTTTCTTTACCGGGCCGAAGCCCGGACCTACTTTTTCACAAATAACTCAAATGAGTATCTAGATCAATGAAAACTCAATGAATTTCCTCATTAATGGGGAATATTTGACGTTTAAAAAGATGAATAAATTCTTATACATCACCTACTGTCGTTTCCAACAGAGGAATCCAAGGCTTGTTCACCGAGTTCTTTTTCCTTATTAAATTCTTCATTTGATTGTTTGCCCAAACTTTCTTTTTCATTCACAATGATTGTTCCAAAAACAAACTCAACTTTCTTTTTGTAGCTTGGTTATTGAAACCTTTTGTCATTTCTCCTTCTTTCATATCACAAACCCTTCCTCTTGTTTTCAGGATAATCCCTACCCTTCTGATACTAGTCATTGTAAACTCTTTTTGGCTTGGAATTCTTCATCGATCGCGAACACTTACGTGACATAACTTTAGGCTAGCTACCTATATATGTTAACATTGAAGTTAATTACGAATCAACTATATTATCCCGGGTTGGGGATAATGGAAACAACAACTATAATGGAAACAACATCATTATTATTCCGGTTAAGGAATAATGGAACTATCGGTATTATTCCGGGTTGGGAATAATGGAACTAAATCGTTATCCCGGGTTAGGGATAACGGGGGAAACAAACTCATAACCGAACAAACGAATTTATGAAAACCTGTGAACTCACTCATCTTTAATGTTGACACTTGTTTCTTTACATGTTTCTCAGGACGCTAGGAGCTCTAGGTGCACTCACATGCATTGATCAAGACATCTTTTATCGAGTCTCATTTACAAACATTGTTTTGGGTTTTTCATTTGTTTTGGCGTTTGTGTTGGCGCCCGTTTCACTACTTATTTTATGCTTCCGCTCAACCATAAAAACTAATGCTTCCGCTAAACATTGGTAACTAACTAAGACAATATAAAATCTACGATGAGTGGTTAAACAAATGATTTTTGGAAAACGTATTATCAAATCATATAGAGTCGTTCGACGTACTAGTGTTTCAGATTCTGGTTTGTTCACACGCCTCGCGGTAAAACTCCGCAAGTGGAAATTGAGGGTGTGACAGATTGGTATCAGAGCCACTAGCTATAGAGAACCAGGTTTGCATTAAAAGTAGACCTAAACTATAGCTGATTACACGACACTAGACGTAGTTTGGCACCAAACTGATTATATCTTATTATGTGATGTACTACAACTGTGTATGTAGATTATGACTTCGTAATAAGAAATGAAAACAACTCGTAATTAACTACACGACCTAACAGGCAATGTCATCATCATCATCATCATCATCATCCGACAAACTTTCGCACCCAAGGGCGCCAGGAAAGGCACCTATGGTGGAACCCTTACCATCTTATGGCGTGGAGACACGTTCAGCTGCGAGAAAAAGGCTCGCCCTAGGGGAGGAGTCGTCATCACGCCCAACCATCGCTGTGCCGGTCAAATCGGTTAACTCTGTAGAAGTAGGAAATGACCTACTTAGAAACATGATACAGAAACAACAAGAACAATTAGAAAGAATGCAGGAAACCATCCTAGCACAGGGATGGATGATCCGACAACTGACAGGTAAAACCGACTCGCTCGAGGAAGAGCAACATACGAGTAAGATAGCTCGTAACACCTTAGCCAGAGATCTGCGTGCTGAGCAGATAAGAGCCGACTGGCTCGAAGACAGAGTTCTGGAAAATAGTTGGAGAATCCAGGAGCTAGAGCAAAATCAAGCACCTGCACCAGCACCGGCCCCTCCAGTGCTGGTAGAGGAGGATCCGGAAGAGGATCCAGAGGAGGACCCTGAAGAGGATCCAGAAGAGGATCCGGAAGAGGATCCATAGGAGGACCCTGAAGAGGATCCAGAAGAGGACCCAGAGGAGGACCCAGAGGAGGATCCAGAGGAGGATCCGGAGGAGGACCCAGCTGTAGAAGCCGGGAATGCCGCGCAGGATGATGGCAATGATAGTGATCTGGGGGATGGAGACGTAGACGACTGACACGTCTCGCTTATTTTATTTACTTTCCTTCAGTCTATTTATTTTCCCACTTGTGTTTAAACTTGAGACTTTATAGTGAATTCATATGTTTGGTTGGCACTTTGTAAGACGTTGAAACTTCATTTCATCAAGTATTTCTTTTGACTATTTAATATATTTGAGTTGACATAACTTGATAATTATTTAAGTACGAAGTAGGATAACTATATTGGATATATAGACTTATCGGGGTGTGTTTATGTTGTTTTTCGAAGATCTAAATGGCAACTGGACGACGTGGAAACCTTAACATGACGCCCGAAGAACTAGCTGCCATGATTTAAGAGCACGTGAACGCAGCTCTAGCGGGTGTTCAGAACCAACCGGCAGGTAACCATTATTAAATTTTCATGTGAAAATCTAATAGTTGGGCTAGTAGAATTCCTCGCTGACTACCTGTTCTCTGTCAGCAGGAGGGGTTTTAACCCCTACAAGATGTTCCTCGACGCGAAACCAAGCAAATTCTCGGGGGCAGAAGGACCCATAGGACTGGTCCGCTGGATCGAAAAATCTGAATCAGTATTTGAAATGTGCAACTGTCTAGAGGCCAACAAGGTCAAGTATGCAGCCTCAACACTGGAAGATGGGGCACTGACTTGGTGGAATGCACAAGTCCAAACGCGTGGACTTATTGCTGCAAATGCAATGGCCTGGGCCGAGTTTAAGGCCCTAATCAAAGAAGAGTACTATCCGCGAGACAGAGTGCAACAGTTGGAGCAAACTTTTTGGAACGACAAGATGGTGGGATCTGAAATCGAAGCATACACAGCAAAACATTATGACTTGGTATTTCTGTGTCCCGATCTGGCCAACACTGTGGAGAAAAGACTCGAGTTCTATCTTGGGGGTCTGGTCCCGGAGATTCAGGGTATGGTAATGGCTAGTAACCCTGCAACTGAACATCAAGCAATCCGATTGGCGCACAAACTCACCGATAAGGCGGTGGAACAAAAGAAGTTGCCAGCTCGGGGTACAACTGAAGTTGCCCCTGATAATAAAAGAAAGTTTGAAGAGTCGTCTGTTTGACAGTCTTCGTCATCCCAGCCACAACAGGGGAACCAGAAACGGTTCAATCATTACAACAGCCACCGGGGTCACCAAAATCAGCCCGCCAACAACAACAACAACCAGAACGCAAGCGGCTATGTAGGTCGAAAGCCGCAGTGCACCCGCTGTAATCTTCATCATCACGGCCCTTGTGCCGGGAATCGCTGCCAATGATGTGGCAAGGTGGGACATGCGGCAAAGGATTGTCGTGGGGAAATCATGTCCCGACAGAACCAAAATCAACCCCAAGGCCCACAACAGGGTGTTAACCGGGGATGCTATCAGTGTGGTAGCACTGCCCACTTCAAAAGAGACTGCCCACAGCTGCGTAACAACAACAACAATGGTGGGAACAACCACAACCACAATAACCACAACAACAACAATAACAACAACAATAATGGAAACGGTGGCACAGTAGGTGCCAAAGGTCGCGCATTTACATTGGGCCGCGGAGAGGCCAGAAACGACTCGAACGTGGTCACTGGTAAGTTTCCCCTTAATGAACATTTTGCTACTGTGCTTTTTGATACGGGTGCGGATAGGAGCTTTATATCTGAGTCTTTTAGGAAGAGCCTAAATCTCACGCCTAAACCCTTAGAGACCCCTTATATCATAGAACTAGCCGATGGTAAATCTGTAGACGTGACCCATATAGTATCCGGCTGTCAACTCAAACTCGCGGGCCACACCTTTACCATTGATCTAATGACAACTACCCTGGGTAGTTTTGACGTGGTAGTCGGAATAGACTGGCTATCCAATGTCCGAGCTGAAGTCCTCTGCTTCGAAAAATCTATCCGAATTCCGCTCTCTAACGACGAAATCTTGACGGTGCAAGGCGAGAAGGCAGGCGCCGTCACCAACAAAGTATCTTCGGAGGAAGAACTCCTTCGCTTTACTCGCACTGGTTACCGAACAGCCTAAGGACGAGAAACGTATAGAAGACATCCCTGTCGTCCGTGATTTTTCCGATGTATTCCCAGAGGAATAACCTGGTCTTCCACCCCATCGACAATTGGAGTTTGAAATCGAATTGGCGAACCATGCAACTCCTATCGCCAAGGCTCCATACCGCCTAGCTCCAGTCGAGCTGCAGGAGCTGTCTACCCAACTTCAGGAGCTATTAGAAAAGGGATTTATCCGACCAAGCGCTTCGCCATGGAGAGCTCCAGTCCTTTTTGTCAAGAAGAAGGACGGGACCTTCCGCATGTGCATCGACTACAGGGAACTCAACAAGATTACTGTCAAGAACCGATACCCGCTACCTCGCATCGACGATCTCTTCGACCAACTGCAAGGGTCAAGCTACTACTCCAAGATTGATCTACGGTCCGGTTACCACCAGCTACGCATCAGGGAGGAGGATATCGCTAAGACGGCATTTCGTACTCGGTATGGCCATTATGAGTTCTTGGTCATGCCCTTCGGTCTCACCAACGCATCTGCGGTGTTCATGGACCTCATGAACCGTGTGTGTAAACCATACCTCGACAAGTTTGTCATTGTGTTCATCGATGACATACTCATCTATTCCAAAAGTGAAGAAGAACATGCTGAACATCTAGGATTACTGTTAGGATTACTTCGACAGGAGAAGCTATATGCCAAGTTTTCAAAGTGTGATTTCTGGATTCGGGAAGTTCAGTTTCTTGGGCATATCGTAAATGAAAAGGGGATCCACGTAGACCCTGCCAAGATTGAAGCCATCAAAAACTGGGAAGCACCCAGGACACCGACGGAGATCCGCCAATTTTTGGGTTTGGCTGGTTACTACAGACGTTTCATCGAGGGATTTTCAAAGGTCGCACAACCGCTTACTACCCTCACCCAGAAAGGCATCAAGTATGCCTGGGGTGACAAGCAAGAAGCAGAATTTCAATTGCTAAAGCAGAGAACTTTGCAGTGCACCCATTCTGTCCTTGCCGGAAGGGACAGATGACTTTGTAGTATATTGTGATGCTTCCATTCAGGGGTTGGGATGCGTACTCATGCAACGGGATAAGGTCATCGCGTATGCGTCCCGCCAACTGAAGGTTCACGAGAAAAACTACACGACGCATGACCTGGAATTGGGAGCAGTAGTGTTTGCACTTAAGATTTGGAGACACTACCTCTATGGAACGAAGTGCACAATCTTTACAGACCACAAGAGCCTCCAACACATCTTTGATCAGAAGGATTTGAACATGCGACAGCGTCGCTGGGTCGAACTGTTGAACGATTATGAGTGTGCCATTCGGTATCACCCGGGTAAAGCTAACGTGGTAGCTGATGCCCTCAGTAGGAAGGAACACTTGAAACCTCGCCTTGTACGAGCATTACAACTCACTATTCATTCGGGGCTACCCGAACAAATACGCGACGCCCAGTTAGAAGCAGTTAAGGAGGAAAACATCAAGGCCGAATCGGTGGGAAAAATGGAACGCAATTGGGAAGTAAAACCCAATGGAGCCCGGTATTTTATGAATCGCATATGGGTACCTCTCTACGGAAACCTCAGAGAGCTAGTCATGGACGAAGCTCACAAATCCCGATACTCTGTCCATCCTGGTTCGGATAAGATGTATCAAGACCTTAAAGCTGCGTATTGGTGGCCCAACATGAAAGCTGATATAGCCACCTACGAGAGTAAGTGTTTGACTTGTGCAAAAGTCAAGGTAGAGTATCAAAAGCCATCGGGACTACTTCAACAACCTGAGATCCCAGTGTGGAAATGGGATCAGATCTCGATGGACTTCATCACTAAACTTCCGTGAACTTTGGGTGGTTGCGATACCATCTGGGTGATTGTGGATCGTTTAACTAAGTCCGCACACTTCCTAGCTATTAAAGAAACAGATAAGATGGAGAAGTTGACTCGCATCTACATTAAGGAAGTAGTTTCTCGGCATGGAGTGCCAACATCCATCATCTCAGACAGAGATGCTCGCTTCACGTCCAACTTTTGGCAGTCACTTCAGAAAGCGTTGGGAACACGGTTAGATATTAGCACAGCCTATCACCCTCAGGCTGATGGTCAAAGCGAAAGGACCATACAGACCTTGGAAGACATGCTTAGGGCATGCGTAGTAGACTTTGGAAATAGTTGGGAAATCCACCTGCCTTTAGTGGAATTCTCATATAACAACAGTTATCATACGAGTATTTCAGCAGCACCGTTTGAGGCATTATACGGTCGTAAATGTAGATCACCGGTCTGTTGGGCAGAAGTCGGTGACAGTCAACTCACAGGCCCTGAGTTAATACTTGAGGCTACTGAAAAGATTGTACAAATCAGAAACCGCATGGCGGCGGCACGAGATCGACAGAAAAGCTACGCTGATCAACCACGCAAACCGCTCGAATTTCAAGTAGGCGACCGCGTCCTACTAAAGGTGTCATCCTGGAAGGGTGTAATCCGCTTTGGAAAACGGGGCAAACTAAACCCGAGGTACGTAGGTCCGTTTGTGATCTTGAAACGTATCGGACCTGTAGCTTATCAATTAGACCTTCCTGCCGAACTCAGTGGAGTTCACAACGTATTTCACGTGTCAAATCTGAAGCAGTGTCTATCAGATGAAACTCTAGTCATTCCACTGGATGAGATTCAAGTGGATGAACAACTGCACTTTGTGGAACAGCCTATCGAGATCATGGATCGTGAGATCAAGACTCGAAGGCACAGCAAGATTCCGATCGTTAAGGTTCGTTGGGACTCTAAGCGTGGTCCGGAGTTCACGTGGGAAAGAGAGGACCAAATGAAAAGCAAATACCCACACCTCTTTGCAACTGAGCAGCAAACTAACGATACCAACAACTAAATTTTCGGGACGAAAATTCTTCCAACATGGGGATGATGTGACAACCTGGAAATTTCTCATACTTTCGCGTACCATTGTTAACTAAATCCTTGTGCATGGCACTTGGGAATCTTTGTGCATGGCACTTGGGAACTTCTTGTAACGTCGCATACCATCGTTAACGAACTAACTCTTTGTGCGTGGCACTCTAAACATGTACGCTGCATTCTAAACCGCGTTTACTCAATTTTCGGGACGAAAATTCTTTCAACATGGGGATAATGTGACATCCCGGTTTTTCGGATAACTTAAACGCAATACTTGTCGAATGAATTATGTGCTACGTATTAAACGTTTATAAGTTGGTGTGTTATTATGTGATATCCGAGTTCGTGTTTTATGTTAGTTATAATGTATAGACGTAATAAATAAACAAATGAATCGAGCCAAACCGCGACACGAGCCGGTCTCTTTTCTTGCGACTCAAGGAACCAAGACTAGGAGTGAACCAAGTTTAAACCCAAACCATGTCGCGAGCAAACAACCCAAACCGACCCACCAAGCCCTCGGCCGCGAGACACCAAACCGTAACCTCCTTATCTCTTTGCGCTATATATACAAACACACATGCACGTTGCTTCACAAAAACAAAAACACAAGAAACCCTAGTGAGAAAGAAGTCGACGGCAGCCCTTGTTCATCTCTTCGACCGCAAACAGCCTTCCGCTTGTTCCATTGATCGCGAGCAGCCTCTTCCTTCTTCATATCGATCGAGAGCAGCCCACTTGTTCACTTCCTCGATCACAAACAGCCTACTCCTTCTTCCCGGTCGCGAACAACACTTCCTTCTCTGTTACGGATCTTCTCGGTCGCAATTATCTTTGATCATCGGTTCCTCATCTCACTCACGGACGCAATTAGCGGTCCCATCCCTTACAACTTCTTTGCTACACTAACCGAGCAACTAAAGGTGAGTTCACGGCCCCTAACTTTATCCGGTTTTTAAACAACAGGGGGAGAAACATGTATACACTCTTCAAACTCAATCTCTTTACGTTATACGAAATTAACGTCACATAACTATTCGGTAACTAAGTTGATGTTAATGTAATGTTATGGACACAAAGGAGCTCTATCACATAAGTCCTCGACAATCTCTCGGATCGTTAGTATTGGGTTTTAATAGCGGGGAAATTATAAGTAGTACTACTGGGCCCGACAAGCCCCATCCGAGCTAGTCGCGCTAGCCGACCGGGTATGATCAACGGGTGAATAATTTGGCCTAACTTCGCCATGGTCAGTGATAGGCCTGGCAACACGGAGGCACAACAGTCAGCTTCGATCGCGAACACTTACGTGACATAACTTTAGGCTAGCTACCTATATATGTTAACATTGAACTTAATTACGAATCAACTATATTATCCCGGGTTGGGATAATGGAAACAACAACTATACTATCCCGGGTTAGGGATAATGGAAACAACATCATTATTATTCCGGTTAAGGAATAATGGAACTATCGGTATTATTCCGGGTTGGGAATAATGGAACTAAATCGTTATCCCGGGTTAGGGATAACGGGGGAAACAAACTCATAACCGAACAAACGAATTTATGAAAACCTGTGAACTCACTCATCTTTAATGTTGACACTTGTTTCTTTACATGTTTCTCAGGACGCTAGGAGCTCTAGGTGCACTCACATGCGTTGATCAAGACATCTTTTATCGAGTCTCATTTACAAACATTGTTTTGGGTTTTTCATTTGTTTTGGCGTTTGTGTTGGCGCCCGTTTCACTACTTATTTTATGCTTCCGCTCAACCATAAAAACTAATGCTTCCGCTAAACATTGGTAACTAACTAAGACAATATAAAATCTACGATGAGTGGTTAAACAAATGATTTTTGGAAAACGTATTATCAAATCATATAGAGTCGTTCGAGGTACTAGTGTTTCAGATTCTGGTTTGTTCACACGCCTCGCGGTAAAACTCCGCAAGTGGAAATTGAGGGTGTGACACTTTTAAACCTGCTTCGATCAATGAGTAGATTTCTTGATTGTTTTTAAACTATCATTTAAGGATAAAAATTAACTAAATGAATTAATAAGAACAATATTTAAGAAAGGTTGCTTAAAATTGAGCATCCACTAATAAACATATGACAACTTTTTAAGGAAAACTAATGGTGATGCAAGTCTTAGAATCAACTAAGTTTGAAATCAAGGTCCCCTAGTTTTATAAATCTTGGGAAAATTATAATGAACAACATTTTAGTCACCTAAGATTCATTCTTTAAGTTCTCTTGCTAAATTGATGTTAATCTTTAATAATGAGTTAATTGTTTATCAAAACTCCTAACTCTACAAATTAAGGAAAACTAACATGAACAACACATTAATCACCCTAACTTGGTTTCAAGTAAATGATATCTTCAACAAGCTCTTGAAATAAATCACAAGCATGGTCATGTTAAACAACAACTTTGGCCTAAATCATCAATCCAACATGAACACAAACCATAGAATTCATATAAACATTCATAAGATCTTTACAGGTCCAAATGCAAGAATTCATACTCATATTCAAATAATCATCCTAATCATGTTAGCAATTACCATTCCTAGTTTCATGCTATGAATCAAATCAACAACTAACAAGATCAATAATCATAATCTCTACATGGGCTTTCCAACACTACATGTAAACTTTTTTGATCAAACAGTGAAGAATAATAACTTTAAACATGAACATGCATTCCAAGAAACTTGAATAAATACCATCATTGAGATTAACATAGAATAATCACCACATCTATTATCATATTGTCAAGTGTTCATTAGCTTCAACAAAATTCAAACAACACAATTGTTTAGCCTAGAATGCTCATGGTAACAAAGACAAACATAAAGTAATATGGATTGTGCATGAATAATAAGTGAAATACTAGTGTTTAAGACAAGGTAATTAGCTAAATGAGTTGGATTATCAAGTGATACAACCTCCTAAAGGCTCCTTTCTTCAATCTCCAAGCTTCCATGATCAGCTTCTTGAGAGAGAAATCCACCCAAATGCTCCAACTCCCCTTCAAATGAGCTGAATTCACGTATTTAAGCTA
This sequence comes from Scalesia atractyloides, assembly GCA_947069175.1. NCBI lineage: Eukaryota > Viridiplantae > Streptophyta > Magnoliopsida > Asterales > Asteraceae > Scalesia > Scalesia atractyloides. The sequence continues at coordinate 72,320,846 of CAMTDV010000023.1, forward strand.
CTAGGCATTTGGCACAACCGTGCCACCTTTTTGCACGGTCGTGCTTGGTAAGTGTCACGTGCCTTTCTGAGTTGTTGACCAAGTTTGATGCCAAATATGGAAAGATCCCGCTAAAATTTCCCCGAGGTGGCACCACCGTGCCACCTTTTGGCACGGTCGTGCTTATCGATATCGTACTCGAAAATGACAAAGTTGAACTTGAAACTAGCTGATCAGGGCCTGTGATTGCAAGCGCACGGTCGTGCTTGGGGTTGGCACGATCGTGCCAAGTGTTGATTTGACTTGGATTGTGCAGTCTGATGATAGTGCTTGTGATAGTGCCGACTTTTGGATGCTTGGCACGGTCGTGCCAATGGTTGGCACGGCCGTGCCATATCTGGCAGTTTGGCAGAAATGTTCCATTTTTGCTCCAATTTTGTCCAAAAGCCTTTGTTTCTTTACCGGGCCGAAGCCCGGACCTACTTTTTCACAAATAACTCAAATGAGTATCTAGATCAATGAAAACTCAATGAATTTCCTCATTAATGGGGAATATTTGACGTTTAAAAAGATGTATAAATTCTTATACATCACCTACTGTCGTTTCCAACAGAGGAATCCAAGGCTTGTTCACCGAGTTCTTTTTCCTTATTAAATTCTTCATTTGATTGTTTGCCCAAACTTTCTTTTTCATTCACAATGATTGTTCCAAAAACAAACTCAACTTTCTTTTTGTAGCTTGGTTATTGAAACCTTTTGTCATTTCTCCTTCTTTCATATCACAAACCCTTCCTCTTGTTTTCAGGATAATCCCTACCCTTCTGATACTAGTCATTGTAAACTCTTTTTGGCTTGGAATTCTTCATCTGAATGCAGTTTATCCGATCCAATCATTTTGTAAACCACCACATTTGGATCATCACTTAAACTGCTTTCTGATGATGATTATGAAAATTTTCTTCATTTTTAGAATGTGAACTTGACTAAGATTTTTCATGATTCGATTTAGCACTTTCTAAATCAATGTTGTCAGACTCATTTCCTAACACATTTTCGACCACTATTTTCACAACATCAGACTGACATTCATAGGTTATGTTACTGTTTTCAAGCAACTCATCTTTCTTTTGTTAAGTTTTCAGTTTTAGATTAAGCGCCATTTCCACCCCATCTTGATATTTCTTACAATATTTGTTCCATATTGGGCTTGGACATTGATTATAACCATGCCCTTTGCTTTGTTTTTCAGGTTCATTTTCTTCCTATTCTGTTTTCTTAAGTTGATGAGGAAGAATATGATCAGTCAGATAGGAGGACGTTGAGTAACTAATAAACAACTTGTTGACTCGTTCAGACTCAATTTTTATGGCTTTGAGTTCTATTTTTAGCATAGTAATGGTATCTATGTGCATATTAATTGCCATTTGTTTGTCCATTATAGTAGCTTTTAACATTGATTTTAGAGCCATGTCCTATCTACTGACTTTCTGAAATTGTTTGATTTATTTTCTTAGTTTATCATAAGAAACTTTTATGTTTTGAAAGTCACTTGTCATGTTATCAGTGTGTTTCTTTAATTCGTTAAATTTAAGGTCCTTTTCTGAACATTCCTTGCACGACTCTAGGCATTTCGTACATGGCTTCTCAACTTCTTTTGTCACAACATTGATCTCTTTTATGACTCAATCAACTGACTCTTTCATTCCAACGTTACTCTGTTCAGGAACTGCCTCATGCAGGTTAGCCATCATTGCTTTGTCGGCTATCTTTTTCATATATTCTGCATTTATTTCCTTCGTTACCTTGATAATTTCTACTACGAGCTTCTTAGAACTTCTGATGTTGGTGTATCCTGGATTTGCTTGAATTTCCTCCAAAGAAACCTGCAAAAGAATTATAAACATCAGAAGGAATCATAGATTGAATTGCATGATGAATCATGTCTTCCTCGACACAACGATCATAGTAGAGTGCATCAAGGCATTCTTCAGCACTTTGATCAAGCATTTCGTAAAAAATGTCTCGCTTTCTTCATTCTGACTCTCCTCAACCACTTCATCATATACAAGTTCTTCTATGATTTCAGCAAGCAATACCAAACTCTCGTTCTTTGAGATGTACTTGTTCAATTAAATCCCTCATCTTCTTGAGCTATTTGATGGTCCATCTTCAATCATTTTAGTAGTTGTTTGCGGAGGAGAAGTTTTATGATGTATCGCTTTTTGTAGTAATCTTCTCCGAAAGGATTATGATTACCCTATACTTCTTTGTTTGGGCATTCTCTCTTGAAATGCCCTTTTTCTGGGCATTTAAAACAAATTACTTTTGATTTATCGAAACTCAACTTTTCGTCTAAACCTCCCAAACTGTTCCGGCTAGAATTTTCCATGAAACGCTGAGCTTTTCTATCTATACTTGCCATGCACCGTTTGATGTCAATCAGCTCTAATTCTTCAAGGTCGATTTGATCGTAATCCTCTTTGGTCATGTTAGGATTCCCGATCTTACCGACCACCAGGCTCTCATAAGATTAAAGTACTAAGGCGAGTAGAGCCATGTGTTGTGCAGCCGTTTGCACATTGAGGTTCTGTGCGTTTTTAAAATTGACCACAATGTTACGCTGAAGAACTCTTTGAGTATGGTTACACTGGTTGTTTTGGTAGTTTTTGAAGTTATTGGAGCCTTGGACAGATTGTGGGTAGATGGAGAATTTGGTTCATAGCTTTAGAATGAAGTGAAACCAGTATTGTTGTATGATTGATTTTGGACATTTACCGCATTGTTTGTACTTCCCTTATAGTACAAGTTAGCATCTTGCTGTGCGTTTGACCCCTATGAGTTTGTCATTTTCTGTAGCTCTAGTTCATGAGTTTCAAGCTTTTCGATGAACTTAGCTAAGGGCATGGTATTGCTACCGTAATCTAGACCATTTTGATAACAGTCAGATATGTCAACCATTCGCCTTCTGCCAGAGCATCTGCTAACTTTCTACTAAATCTTCATTTTTGTTGTTAATACCTAAACATTTCATTTCTACGACCAGATGATAGTATCTTTCGATGAGCTGTTTTAGTGTTTCTCCATTTAACGGATGAAAAATATCAAATTTTTCTTTAGCAGCGACTGTTTGCTCTTGGTCATCTGTGTACTGCCTTGGAACTTGATTTTTAGGATGTTCCATAAGGATTGAGAGGTGTTATCATGTTGCAATAAAGTAAGTATGTCTTCTTTGATGCCAAGCCGTAGTATGTTCATCATATTCTTCTCCCATTTAAACAAATCCTTTTCTTGCTCGGTGTATTGCAGCAACACCTTTTCAAGACCCGTTTCTCCAACCGGAGTAGGATAACCCTCTTCTGTGGCATACCAGTTCTCGAGATAATACGCTTGCACCAAGTTGGTGAAGCGTTCGTGCCATCCCTTATATTCTTCAAGATACATAAGTTTAGGTGACTTGGTCATAGTTCCCATCTCATTTTCAAGCTTTATATTTTGGGCTGTGGCGGTTGTTATGTCGATCGTTGTTGCGAATGCGTTGTAAAATTCTTCTTCTTTTTATCGGAAAATTTGTTAAACACTGGTTTGGTGCGAGGTGTCACTTCATGCAAAGGGTACACAAGTTTTGAAAAATGCTAGAAAGACACTTCGTACGAGTTGCTATGCACTCTGTAAGAGGTGTTGTACGCTTCGTGCGAGGTGACAACTATGATTACTAAAGCCTTATTTTGTGTGATGTGCATTTCGTACGAGGTGTCTAGTTTCCTCATAAAAGTTGCTCTTGTCACTTTTGAACAAGGTGTTCTCAAATATTCGCGTTTTTGCAATTTTCGACAAGAATTCGGTTGATTTTAGGTTTGAAAGTTTCATGGGTTAGTTTAAACTGATTTTAACGTGTTATACTAGAATCTTAGTCCAATTCGTTCATGAATTTGTCCAGATCTAATAAATGTAACTACAAAGAGTAGAAATTGATATCTTCAATGGCTAAAACTTGATTGATTGTCTTCAAATCAGGCCTCCAAGATCTGATACCAGTTGTGGGAGGATCGGCTTTCCGCCGAAAGCACCAGATCGGACTTGAGCTTAACTAACGTGCGTAAAATTCATCATTAGTAAGTTGACAATGATCAGATCTACCATTAAAATACAGACGTAAAACTAACAGGACTCACACAAGGGTGGAGGTGGTCATCTCGTGCGAGTTGCACCTCTACGAAGTGACCTGTTCTACTTCTTACGAGGCGTGTAACACGTCATACGGAGTGACCAGATTACATAAAAAACGCAATGAAATCTAACATTTTAAGCCCTGTTACATTATAACATGACCCTAAGGCATAGGTATAGACATTCTACATAACTCCCAAACAACCACCCATGTTTGATGGCTCATTCTGAGGAACCCAAAGCTCTTTCCGAAATGGAACGACAATGGAGGGCTATCGCTAGACTTTGGTTTATCGATAGTGGTTGTTCCAGACATATGATGGGGACATCTCCCAGTTGAATGACATCAAAATCCTCAACGGCGGACTTGTCAACTTTGTAGGAGGAGAAACTAGAAGAATAACTAAGAAGGGTACAATAAAAAACGGAGTTCTCAGCTTCTCTGATGTCAATTATGTTCCTGAACTCAAACACAGCCTCTTGAGCATCTCTCAGATGTGCAATAAAGGTCTAGATGTTCTCTTCACAAAAGGTGGATGCGTAATTTTAAATCCCGGGATAGTTGTACCGGAGGATTGGTATTTTCTTGAAATCGAACGTCGTGGAAATACTTACGTGCTTGACATGAACAAAGCTCCCTCTGATCAAAATACCTGTTTGTTCTCTGATATCGCCAAAGATGATGCTATGTTGTGGCATCGTCGTTTAGGTCATCTGAACATGAAGAATCTAAATCGACTTGCCAAAGGTATTAGTTAGAAATCTACCAATCAAGGATTTCATGCAGATCGAGAAATGTGAATCATGAGCTCGTGGGAAACATCATCGTAAACCTCTCAGGTCCAAACTCGTGGACACAACGTCTAAAGTTCTTGAATTGCTTCACCTGGATCTTTTTGGCCCTGTGAATGTGCTAAGTATTGGAGGGAAGGCTTATTGCATGGTTATTACTGATGACTTTTCTCACTTCACTTGGGTGTTTTTCTTATAACAAAAGAGTGAAACTGCTGGTTTGATAAAGAAATTTGTCACTCTCATCGAGAACAAAGCAAATGAGCAAGTGAAAATTATTTGATGCGACAAGGGGATAGAGTTTAAGAATGTTGAGCTGGATAATTTCTGTGCCTTGAAGGAATTGATCTTCAATATAGTGCAGCTCGAACTCCTCAACAAAATGGAGTCGCTAAAAGACGTAATCGAACTCTCATTTAAGCTGCTCACCCGATTATGATAGATTCTAGCCTTCCACTGATATTTTTAAAGTTGCTTTCACGAAGTTGCTACTGAACCGCATCATACTTCACCAACTCAGGAGCCAATTCCTGAATCTACTACAACAGTTACTCCTTATGATGCAGAACACTGACGCATCTACACCACAAACTACTATGGGTCCCTTAAATTCAAATATCCAAAGAGCTTCATTGTTTCTAGAGCCTATTCCATTAGAATGCACTACAGATCCACTGGTTATCAACACTACTACATCAAATGAGGGGGAGCAAACTTGGACAGTATCAAGAAGTCTTTCAAATCTGCAACCAAACTTGCATGCCCCTGCTGTAGGAATTTCACAACGTGTTCAGAGAAACATCCAATTGAAAATGTTATTGGTCCTATAACACATGTTTATATACACGATTCATTTCACAGATTAAGCCTACGAGCATTGATGTTGCTTTGTAGGAACCTGGATGGGTTGATGCATTGCATGAAGAGCTTAATCAGTTCGAAAAGTTAGGTGTATGGAAATTAGTGAAGCTGCCTCAAGGAAAACGTGCTCTTGGAAGACGGTGGGTTTACAGGAACAAACATGATGATACTGGAGTGATAGTAAGAAACAAAGCGCGATTAGTGGTACAAGGTTTCAAGTAGATTGAAGGTAAAGATTATGACGAAGTGTACACTCCCGTAGCAAGACTTAAAGCCATTCACATCCTCTTGGCATATGCATCTTACGTGGGATTCACCGTTTATCAAATGGATATCAAGGCGGCGCAAACCCCTGAGTCTGTTGATTCAAGGAAGCAAGGCTATGCCTACAAGTTAGATAAAGCTTTGTATGGACTGTACCAAGCACCTGGTGCATGGTATTCAACCTTAACAGAGCATCTTCTTGCACATGGATATACCCAGGGGACTATAGATCAAACGCTATTCATTAAACGCATTAACAAGGATCTCATCCTTGTTTAGATCTAGGTTAACGATATCATCTTTGGGTCAGCCAATGAAGATTTATGCAAGGAATTCGAGGAGGTAATGAAAAAGAAGTTCGAAATGAGCTCTTTGGGTGAAATGACAATGTTCTTGGGTTTGCTAGTCTGTCAAAGCATCAAGGAATTTTAATTCATCGAGGAAATATATTTAGGACATTATTTCAAAATTCGATATGATAGACTCCAAGCCCATGGACTCCCCATTGCTGAAAGACCACTACTAAATGAAGATGCCGAAGGAAGTCCGATCAATCCAACATTGTACCGATCTATGATTGGTTCAATGATGTATTTGACTACAAGCCGGCTAGACATTATGTTTGCCATCTGCCAATGTACTCGTTGTCAGGCCAATCATAAACTTTCTCATCTTGCTACCGTTAAACGAATCTTTAGATACCTAAAGGGAGCTCCAAAACTTGGACTCTTGTATCCTAGAGGTTCAAACTTTGATTTGTTTGCTTTTTCTAACAGTAATCTTGGAGGGACAGACATGGATATGAAGTCTACATCGGTTGGATGCCAATACTTGGGAGACAGAGTCATCTCGTGGCAATGCAAAAAGCAACAAACAGTGTCGCTCTTAACTGTATAAGCACAATACGTTGTAGCATCTGCTTGTTGTCCAAGGTTATTTGGATTAAACACCAGCTCGAAGATTATGGTTTGACTGATCTAAACACTACTATCTATTGTGATAATGACGCCGCTATCCAAATCATCAAAAACCTTGTTTTTCACTCTAAAACCAAGCACATTGATGTCAAAGTTCATTTCATTCGAGATTGCTATGATGGAGGATGAATTAAGCTTAAACAGATCCATACTGATGCTAATACAGCGGGTCTTTTTACAAAACCTATCAGAAACTCGAGATTCGGTTGATTGTGGTCCTTCTAAAAGTGATACGGTACACCGACTGAGCAATTTAAAAAAAATCCAAACTTGGTGAGATTCAAGAAAACCAAAGAATAAGAAGATCGAGATGAACAAAAATAACACACCATCATATTTAAACTTGCATACGATTCTATACTAACAATTAGCAAAACCGTCTGATACAAGTTCTTCACCTCGATCTATCTCTCTAAGAATTTTGTATGATGAAGGCACTCTCTAAAGGCTTAACCCTAGAATGATATAACACTAGCTTATATACCTAGGGTAAGCCTACTCCCATATGGGCTCCCCTTTGGCTTGCCTAGCCTACATGGCCTTAGGCATGCTCAAATGACGTATAAAGGTCCAAACCTAATACAAAATAACCCAAATAAATCCCAATTAGAAACCATAGCTCGTTGCGTATATTTGATGCGTAAGTCTCACACTTCTAGGGCCTAACAATCTCCCCCAAGACTGATGCATCAAATTGTCTTCAACGGAGTCAATAGTTGTCACTATGCTTTGATGTTGTAGAAGTTCTTAACTTCTGAACTCTCAGAACTGGGGCTCTTTCTTTTTCTCTGTGGTTACCTTCATAACAGGATCACGATCAGCTATTCTTGAAAATCTTGTTAAAAAGGATGCGAGAGGAGGATTCTTAGCAGCTCTTTTCTTCTTCAATCTTTCTCTTTCAAGCAATCAGGTTCACAAGTACTCCTTCAAATGTACTGTCATTGTAAGTACTTTACTTGGATCAAAATTCAAATTTCTTTCATTTTGATGATCAGTCAAATCTTAAAACGGTTAATGATTTTTTATAAAACAAATAAAAACACTCTATTTTTCGAATTTTTTATTTTGTAAAAACAAGACACTATTTTTGGATTTTTGAATTTTCTATTTCTTTTATTTTTTTAAATATAAGAATATAAACAAAAACGCAAATAAACAAAGAACCTAATTAACAGTTATAATTTGCAATGGGAACAAAATCGTTCTCAGGCTAACTAATGAACACTTTTTTGTGTGCATTCATTCAGATTGGTCTATGCTATTGCCGATAGCATTGTCTTTTAAACTTTAATGCTCAATTTCAATTTTTTTTAACTTCGTGATAGGCTTAAAGTAATATTATACTATAATACCCGTGTGTCCCATAGCATGACATACCCCCGTGATCAAGGTAAGCACACCTATTAATCGTAGCGGGTGAATATACTGAGTATATCCTTTCATTTTTCAACGTTAGACTTATTGGTGAATAAGTCAGTACATTCGTACATCAGAGTGACCAATAAATGTCTGATGAGGATTAGGTACATACCTTTAGGTACGAATTTTACTTTAATAGCACAACGAATTCTCTCGTTATGAATAAGGTTTTTGGCCCTTTTTGGCTCAGTTAAGATATCCTAACGGTGCCTAGGTCTAAATATAGCCAAGATCCAAAAGACGGACAACCTTGATATCCAAGATGACTCACTAGTATAAACACCCAAAACTTCAGACATTGGCTATCTATAAACACAAGATTTAAGACCATTAAAATCATATGCCAATGGTATATTACCCACATGGTACATAGTTCGTTATGTTTATATCACTTTATATCTTTTATCACTTTGAGCGTCAAGCCTATTGACATATCACATAAGATCTTAGTCTTTTCAACTACAATACCCTACATTTATTGGTCAAACCGTTTAGCACGAACATTTATTTCATTTCCCATATGATGCAATAAAATCTTTTTGGATTTTTTTTGTTTTTCACATGTTTTTGTACTTTTTGGTTTTTCAAATGTTTTTATATTTTTCTCATTTCTTCCTCTCAAACGATGTATTTGTACATATATATCCCTCTTCCCCCTAAATTTGTACATCATGCTTTGTGCCCAAATTTAATTAATGATGAAAAAGTATGTACAGAGTTATAAACCACATTAAATGAAAATATTTTTGTTGTTTTTGTTTAACAATTTCGTTCTCAGATTTACGACTAATTAATATCAAAATTTAAAGCACGAAATTGAAATTGTACCTTTTCGTTATCTTATCTTACCTTCCTTATCTCCTCCAAAGGAAACATATCATCTGTAAAAAAAATTTGAACTTTTTGCAATAGTGAAATGTTACCCTCTTTATCTCTGGAACAACTGCTATCAACATTCCCGAGATTGTTAACAGCTCTTCCTAGGTTGTCCCTGAAAAATAAGGAGATTAGTAAGATCATTGGTACCCATGCCATCGTGGTCCTTGGTATTCCTAAAGCATCAAAATAAGACACTTCCTTTAAACACATGTCCCATTTCGTTTCAAGGATTGGTGATGTTGCTGCTTTGTTTTTAGGTTTCCAAATTTGTTTTGGCTTAACAAACGCGTTTGTTGCCTTTGGTTGAGAAACTTTAGCTGTTTCAGGTTTGTTAATTTTAGAAAAAGATTTTTGTTCTTGAATGTCCTTGCATTTCTGTTTAGCAGTGTTCCAATCCCCATCAGACGATTTAACCTTGGGATTCACATTCTTCATTGCCTTAGGTGAAGACACCTTCATTAGCTTAGAATGATAATTATCCTTTGGTGTAATGATGTGCGTGAATGACATATATATATATATATAATGATGTGCGTGAATGACATATATATACATATATATATATACGTAAATATATAGTTAATATATATACGTATATATATATATATAAAGAATTTAATTTTCCTTCACACAAATTTAGTTTTAAAATGATTTTCACCAAAGAATTACACACACAAAAGGGCAAGTATACCCGTCGTGTGGTAATATAGTTTGTCGGTAACAACCGGATATCTATCCGTGGACGCGTGTCTCGATACTTAACTTTTGCTACATTAAAGCCTTATCAATTGATGGGTTGATTTTTTTTTCCAATTTATCATGCAAAAATAACACACTACTAACTAATCTAAGGAAAAACAATATCTAAAAGAGGTTGCCTAATCTAAGTATTCAGTAATAAACATGTGACAACAATGAGAAAGACTAGTGGTGATGCAAGCTCTAAATTCAACTAAGTCCCCAATCAAAGCTTCCTAGTTTTATAAATCTTAGGAAAACAAAAATGAAATAAAATTCTAATCACCTAAAATTTATTCTTTTAAGATCACTTGCTAAGTTGATGTTTATCTTTAATGATGAGTTAATTGTTTGTTAAAACTTCTAACTCTACAAGTTGGCGAAAACTACTATAAACTAATCACCCTAACTTGGTTTTAGATAAGCAATACCTTCATCATGTTCTTGATATGAACCACAAGCATGGTCATGCTAGACAACAATCTTGGCCTAAATCATCACACTAATACAAACACAAACTATAGAATTCATATCAACATTATTTTGATCTTTCCAAATCTAAATGCAAGAATCCATACACACGTTCAAATCACCATTCAATTCATGTTAACAATTACCATTCCTAGTTTCATGCTATGAATCATACTAACAAGTTAACAAGATTCAACAATCATAATCTCTACATGGGATTTCCAACACAACATGTAAATACTTATGACCAAACGTTCAAGAACAAAGACTTTAAACATGAACATGAACTCTAAGAACAAGATTAAACATCACTATAAAGATTAACAAATAAACAATCACCACATCTACTTCCATGTTATCACATATTCATTAGCTTCAACAAAGTTTAAGCAACACAAATGTTTAGCCCATAAGGCTATAACTGTCTAAATCAAGTACAAGAAAACTCAAATTGTTCATAATGTAAATAGTAAGCTAACCAAGTTTAAAGATAAGATTAAATGGTAAATTAGTGAATCTTCTAATGATTAAGCCTTCTTTAAGGCTCCTTCTTCGCTCTAACAAGATTCCAAGTCCATAATTTTGAGATAAAACTTCACCAAAATGCTCTAGCTTCCCTCCAAATGAGCCTGAAACTCTTATATAAGCACCTGGGTATTTGGCACGACCATGCCACCTTTTGGTACGGTCGTGCTTGGTATGTGTCAGAGTCACTTTACATATGTCAATCTTGTTTGCTACCATTTTTGGAAAAATCCCGCTCAAAGTTTGCCGAGGTGGCACGACCATCCCAAACCACGGCATGACCATGCTTATCGAAGAATTGCCGACGATGGCTGCTGCGATCTCGGAAATAAGCTGATTAGAGACTGACTTGGACCAGGCACGGTAGTGCATGGGTGTAACGCTTCGCTTTTTCATATTTTCCTTAATTAGAAAGTGTAATCGGGTTCCTATTTATGGAAACTTATATTCGTATCGCATACATATTTCTTTTCTCAAATCTTGTAATCTGAGACTTTGATCTTAATAAAATTCATACTTGATATATATTTCTCTTACATGCAATCAGTTGTTTAATACGTGTTTACATACAAACCGATACTTATTAAACGTGCAAAACTCATACATACATACTTGATACTCAAAATATACTTACATATATTTATACACTTAAGAACATGCCAAAATACCAAGTTCAAGCATGAAGTGAAGGAAAAACTAAGTTAAGGGACTAAAAGTGACAAAAATCAATCAAGTTTCTGGCTCGGAGCCTCTCGCGCCCCGCGACCGTCTTCCACTTTGCCTCTTGCGGCCCGCCAGAGGGCTTGATCCACAGATAGTTGTTTCCAGCTCATGGATTGGGCAAATGTGTGTTTGTTAGTTGTGTTTCTTGCATTCATTGCTTACCTAACTCACCCCTCTAACCTCAACTATAAATACCCATCTCCTCTCACTCTCGTTTCACGCCTCAAACATTTATCTCTCTCTCTCTCAAGTGAGTTCTAACTCATCTTTACCTCCTTCTTTACTCTTCTTCTTCTTCTTCTTATTAATACTTGGAACACATCTATGAGTTTTTCCATAGGTTTTTCATGGAACACCAACATGGAACATCACCATATTTGAGGTCACAAATGTAAGAAACTTTCCGTTTCAATAGGGTTTGAACCCACAAGTGTTGTATTCTTCAATGCTTGTTCTTGAAACAAGACTTGAGTTGGTGGTGTGTGATTACTTGGAAGCCTTGGCTATCCTACCTTCAATCCACCACCTCACTTGATGATTTTGAATATTTTATGTCTTTCACTTTTATTTTAACTTATTCATGACTATCCTTGTTGTTCTTGTGACAACTTGTGCATTGGTAACAATACGAAAGAGGTTAAAGGAAGGTTATCCTCCTACCTCCATGCATGACTTCCATGAACTTCCATGATAAATAAGATCAACTTATTATGTATACTATATACTATATATATATACACTAAAAGAACCCTTGATGATAATCGGATGATTGTCCGACGTGGTACTAGGTTACATCACCTAAGTGCTTAACTTCTTGTTACGATTCTAATGGGTATCTTAACCCACGAAAACACACCAACCCGAACGGGTATCATAATGTCAAAATGAGTATTAAGTTTAGGTGGTTATTTTATGATATACATACTTTGGTTTATTTAAAATTCCCAATCCTCCGTTATCATCTGAATACTTACCAACTTATGTTTTCCTCATGTTGGATAACTCTGTGTTCCTCTAACTCTCCAAAATCTTCACATAATACTCAAGTGGAAGTTTGCAAAACCATGAATACACTTGACCCATTTCCCTTTTTACACAATTTGGGTTGTAACATGTTAACTTATAAAAATAAACAAATACACAAACTACATGGTATACACTCGATCTGTTATACATGCTTATTGTTATGCTTAGGTTCATGATAAATTCATACAAGCTTCTTGTCATTAGCTTGGCTAGCCGCAAGTTAACATATATAGTGCTATAGGTGTAGCACACCGCCCGTCGGGGTATTATTAAGCTTTAAGCTGATTCATTTTTAATTCATACTTTAGTCTCTTGCTTCCTGTGACGAGCGATACATTCATTCTTATGGACACTTGGGTTTGACAATTAGTATTGCATGCTAGCTTACGTTGTATACAGTTGCCATGTGGTTTTAAGTAAACTCTTTTATACTTATGCTATGTACTTAAACTTGTTTACTCGCCAATTCTTTTTTTATTGAACTATACTTTTAACATGTTGCAGGTTAAAGATGTTGGATATGACGAATCTAGTAGGGATGCATTAGAAACGCACCTAGAATGCTAGTTTTCTATGTTGTAATTTTTTTGAATGTGTTGTACTTGAATTATGTCATATTTGACTTATGAAATGAAATGAGATTTGAATTTAAATATTGTTGCATATAATGTTATGATGCCTTGAGCAATCTATTTTGTCTCACTCTGATGTTTCCGCCATCGGTTTGGGTGTGACAGATTGGTATGAGAGGCATAACTATAGGGAATTAGATAGAATTGCCATGTTCGACCTACTCTATAGTTTAAGTGACCAACACTCGACCATTCTTGTTTCATGCCTAAAATGTTAATTCTTCCTACCTTTTTTCTTCCTATTTCTTTGGTCTTAACATATACAATGTGTCTTTCCTAAGACACTTATATAATATACACACATGATGACTTGAAGACACTCGTATTACAAACGAGACGACTTCACCAAAATAGGCGTGAAACCCACACTTTGGTGAATGACTCTCAATCCGCGTATTCGATTTTTCAAAAAATTATGCCATCAAGTTAGGAGTGACATCCACACCTTAATGGGAAATTTCCATTTCATACTCTAGTGGATCATTACCAACGAGTAGGAATTCGCTCCTCGTTTGGTAATTACCAACCACGCTTAGGGTACGATGTTTTCAAGTTATGGGTGAAACCTGCACCTTGTCAACTAGTCCCACTCCTCGATTTTCAATCTCGCCAAAGTTTTGACTTTTCGATCAAATTCGAGACGTGTAGTAAATGGAAGGGTAAAATGCCTTTAATCGCTTCTCGACGAGAGCATTTTACCTATAACACGTTCCTCTAATTTGAAAGGATCTTTGATTCACTTTGGAATAGTCGACGCTTCTCAACCCAAAGCACTCCAATATTTTATTAAGCCTATCTTTTATGCTATCTCAATTTCTATGTGTTTTAATACTTGTTACCTCGTTCATTTCGAACCTGATGCACAATTTGCATATCTTTCGCAATAAAAAACAATTGTAATTCCCGCAAACCAACTAAATTTATACTCCTTACGCAATCATACATGTTTATGCTATTGAATACTTGTTATGCTTATGTCACCTATGTGAACTCATACGTGTAATACAATACTTACATGCTCAAATGTAACTTTCATAATCACGTCATGATAAAGCCTCACCTTTTCCCTATTGTCGACCCCTTTCATGACAACTAATCAATTTAGATTTATACCTAAACCTTTTTATCATTAAGTGAATTCCCCACTTATGCATGAACCTCGAACCCTACTATTACATCCAAACGATTTCTCACCCTACAACTTATTTACGTAAATGACATACACAAAACTCCTAATGATACTTTAAGTGTTTCTTTCCCAAATTTTCAAAATCTTATGAAAAGCTATCTATCAAACTTAGATGGCTTAATGAACCTTTTGCCCATGATCTTCATAATTCGTCCAATCACTAGAACACACTCACTGTATACTATCATTCTAAAGACATTATGTTCCCTACGAAGAACCAACGAAAACTTTCTCTCACATACATATAAGTACATTTTACAAAAAAAATAAATAAATAAAATAAAATAAAATTTTTCCTTTCAAAAATCAAAATTTATCCATGGAATTTTCAAACACAACTTTCCTTGTTTCAATATAAAACACCTTCAATGAAGCAAGTTCACTATTTTAAAGACTTTTTCAAGAATGTTAATAAGCAATTCTAAATCTAAACACGTGGGCATGAAAGACTCATTAGGTCGGACAATCTTCGACATACTCATATCCTAATTTTTTTTTGAAACCAAGGTAACATTTTTTTACAAACCATATCTTACATCAAAAATTAGTACTTTTCTCAATATTCACCCGACATTCACAATTTTGGTCCTTCATTCCCGACAAACCTGACTTATTTTATTTTAACTAACTCAATGTTTTGACTCAAGCAACCACACACATGCATATCGCCTTACACGTTTCTATTTATGCAGTCAATGTTACATGACAATATTACACACATCACTATTACACTTCGTATTTTACTCACTCGCAAGTTCATGGTAGCTTATATATACTAAATCCCATTTTATTCCACCTATACACTCGATACTACATCCTAATGTTATACGTATTGTCTTCAATCATACTCAAAATTTATGCATTCGCACTACTTGGTAGTCATACTTGAAATCTATAAGTAGGCATAATCCGAGTGGTTTCGCTTACGTTCGACACTCTCATACATACATACAATCATGCTTACATACTTAATTTTTTATACGCTATCTTACACACCTTTGCTTGTAGTACTAAACGTAACCTGACTCATACACTACTATTACAAAATATGCGGATCATGCACAAACCAAAATAATCGTAGGTGCACATAGAATTATATTGGTAGACACATGAAAACCATAGTGGGATCTACTGTGTATCGCAACACACAACGTAACATGACACCGAATAGCGAAACATACGTAACATGGTGTGAACATGGTGGATACACTGCTGGTACTTCCTATATATAGTGCCCCTACCATGTTACCAAACTTTCGTAAAACATGCCATGAGAAATTCCGTGATTTCCCGGACCTTGTTAAATACATTTGATTTATAACAAACTTTGGTGACCCTACTTCAAAATGATTAGTACTCGATTATCCATGACAAAACTTCATTCTCAAAATCGTTAGCTTTAACCGCTACAACAATCGCTAGCATCTCTCAACGTTCCTTGTTCACATTTTATCTGATATTCATACCATTTTTACCCCTCGCATATACCGAATTGTTTACTACCATACCACGATATTCCAAATTATTCCCTTAACATTTCATCTAAACTTTATTTACAATGAATCACCCTAAACATACAATACATTTTTGTAAGCGTCCCCACCGGCTCTATCTTATCAAATGTTCTGTTTCTTTAAAACTATCTTCCCTCTTATCAATGCGAAAACTACAACTAGTCGGTCTATTACTGCCAAATTCTTTTTGAAACCATAAATATTTACCATCCTAGCTCTCTCCAATAAACATTTTCTATAACAAGTGATTTTACTAATACACCTTAGAACTGACAAAACTTTTCTTACAACTTACGGTGCGAACTGCTCATTTTAATCAAAATACATCCTTATGATTGGCATCTCAGAAACACCTTAGTCAAAGCAAAGTACTTTAACGAGCCTACCGTTTTTATCCTTCAAAATTTCGATACATATTTTCACATTTATAAACTTTAAACTTCAAAATCATGATTTTTGGCCAAACATTTTCACCAAAATGACATCTTTTCCAAAGTCTTCCTCTTGAATAAATTTTGGGACGAAATTTCCTAAAGGATGGGAGACGGTAACGCCTTGCTTTTTCATATTTTCAATAATTAGATAGTGTAATCGTGTTTCAATTTATGGAAACATATATTTATATCGCATATGTATTTCTTTCGCAAATCTTGTAATCCGAGACTTTGACTGTAGTAATTCATACTTGATATACATTTGTCTTACATGCAATCAATCGTTTAATATGTGTTTACATACAAAATGATACTATTTATACGTGCAAATACTCATACATACATACTTGATACTCAAAATATACTTACATATATGTTATACACTTAAAACATTCCAAAATACCAAGTTCAAGAATGAAATGAAGGAAAACCCAAGTTCAGGGACTAAAGTGACAAAAATCATTTAAGTTTCTTGCCTGGAGCCTCTCGTGCCCCACGACCGTTTTCCCCTTTGCCTCTCACAGCCCGCCAAAGGGCTTGATCCGTAGATAGCTGTTTCCAGCTCATGGATTGGGCAAATGTGTGTTTGTTAGTTGTGTTTTTTGCATTTAATGCTCACCTAACTCACCCCTCTAACCTCAACTATAAATACCCACCTCCTCTCACTCTCGTTTCACACCTCAAACATTTATCTCTCTCTCTAAATCTCTCTCTCAAGTGAGTTCTAACTCACCTTTACCTCCCTTCTTTACTCTTCTTCTTTTTCTTCTTAATACTTGGAACACCTCTAGGAGTGTTTCCATAGGTTTTCCATGTAAAACCAACATGGAAAATCACCATATTTGAGGTCCCAAATGTAAGAAACTTTCCGTTTTAATAGGGTTTTAATCGACAAGTGTTGTATTCTTTAAAGCTTGTTCTTGAAACAAGACTTGAGTAGGTGGTGTGTGATTACTTGGAATCCTTGGCTATCCTACCTTCAATCCACCACCTCACTTGATGATTTTGAATATTTTGTGTCTTTCACTTTTATTTTATCTTATTCATGACCATCCTTGTTGTTCTTGTGACAACTTGTGCGTTGGTGAACAATACAAAGAGGTTAAAGGATGGTTATATTCCTACCTCCATGCATGACTTCCATGAACTTCCATGATAAATATGATCTACTTATTTTGTATACTATATAATATATATATATATACACACTAACCAAACCCTTGATGATAATCGGATGATTGTCTGTCATGGTAAAAGGTTACATCACCTAAGTACTTAACTTCTCGTTACGATTCTAATGGGTATCTAAACCCACGAAAACACATCAACCCAAACGGGTATCATAGTGTCAAAACGAGTATTAAGTCAAGTTGGTTATTTTCTCGTATACATCCTTTGGTGTATTCAAATTCCTAATCCTCCGTTATCATCTAAATACTTACCAACCTACGTTTTCCTCATGTAGGATAACTCGGTGTTCCTCCAACTCTCCAAACTCTTCACGGAATACTCAGATGGAAACTTGCAAAACCGTGAGTACAATTGACCCATTATACATGCTTATTGTTATGCTTAGGTTCATGCTAAATTCATACATGCTTCTTGTCGTTAACTTGGCTAGCCCTAATTTAGCATATATTGCGCTATAGGAGTAGCATACCGCCCGTCGGGGTATTGTTAATCTTTAAGTTGATTCATTTTTAATTCATACTTTAGTCTCGTTACTTCGTCTGACGACGGACACATTCATTCTTGTGGACACTTCGGTTTGACAATTAGTATTGCATGCTAGCTTAAGTTTATACAATTGCCATGTGTATTTGAGTAAACTCTTTTATACTTATGCTATGTACTTAAACTTGTGTACTCTCCAATACTTTTTGTATTGAACTATACTTTTAACATGTTGCAGGTTAAAGATGTTGGATATGACGAATCTAGTAGGGACGCATTAGAAACACACCTAGAATGCTAGGTTTCTATGTTGTAATTTTGTTGAATTTGTTGTATTTGAATTATGTCGTATTTGACTTATGAGATGAAATGAGATTTGAATTTAAATATTGTCTCATATGGTGTTATGATGCCTTGTGTAATCTATTTCGTCTCACTCAGATGTTTCCGCCATCGGTTGGGGTGGCACGATCGTGCCAGTCATGGATTTTCCTGGTTTGTGTTATCGGTTTATAGTACTGATGAGAGTGCCGATGCTGATTGGCTTTGCGCGGTCGTGCCATATCTGGCAGTTTGCTGGAATATTCCGTTTTTGCTCCATTTTGCTCTAGAAGCCTCTGTTTCAACACGGGTCAAAGCCCGGACCTGTATTTTCACAAAAAAACTCAAATGAGTACCAAAATCAATGAAAATACGACGAGTTTTCGCATAAACGGGGCATATTTGATGTTTAAAAGATGTATAAATTCTTATACATCATGTAACCTTCTGATTTTGAGCATAATACGGTATGTATTGACTATATGTGTAGTTCCGAGCAATGTGACCAGGAATGCTGCAATTGAAGCGTGTTTTTCTTTTCACGTATAAAGCATTCTGATCAGCTTGATTTGCTCTTGCGGGCCCTGAAGGAAGAATCGATCCTTTCTGTGCTTGTTTTTGTTGCACATTTCTTGTAGACGCAGATGAATTTGGATGTCTATACTTTTCGTTTGCAAGGTCCTTCTGTTGTGGAGATTTCTTTTGATTTTGCTTTTTAAGAAATCTCACGAACCTTCTCAAAATCTTTGTTAGCACGGTCAAATGCATATTCTCTCATATTTGCCATTACTGACCGGCTTAACAAAAGCATTTTTCACATCACAAGCCTTTTAAGGACTATTGATGCCCGCAGATATTTTGGAGAGCGTGACTATCTGTGACGTTTGGACTTCTGCTTTCTTCGTCACTAATTTGCTTGTTTCAGTTCTTGTTGCATGATATAAACCTTTACAGCACTAATAGAGGGTTCAGATTGTTTAGCTTGCGTACTAGGAGCCTTCACGTCAGTCTTTACCTGATCAGCTTTAAAAGAATCATAGAGTCCTGACACACCAGAAACTTTAGCTGAATCATCGGAAGTGTCACCAGCACAATTTACAATTGACACCTTTTCTACACATGAAGTAGAAGCATTAGTATTGTTCATATATTTTTGCTTCAATTTAACATTTACAGGTCTAACAGACTCCCGAGTGTTTGATGTATAATCATTGGGATTATAACCTTCGTTATTACGATCACGTTTCAAAGTTCAGTTGAACTTTGACTTGACCAATTATGGTCAGAACTAAAAGTCAACCAGGAAGAAAAATTGTTCGACTTTTAGCTCAGAATAGCTAAAAAATGAAAGAAGAAGGAAGAGTAGTTACTCGTGTTAAAGAACACTTTCGAAACTCAAGATAGGAGGCTTCCAAAGGCTGGAAATAAGCTCCAAGAAGGATATAAAGACGAACTTCACACTTTGCTTTGAAGTGTTTTGAAGTGGTGTGAAAACAATGGATGAAGCATGGGGTATTTATAGTATTTTGAAGTGTCCTCAATGTGGATTAGTGTCCTAACATGTGTCAACACCATATTAATTGTGGCAAAGTGAGTGCTAGGTGTCAAAAATTGGAGATAGGTGGCAAACTTGGTGAAGAAGCAAAAATATTTATTATATTTTTGACATTTTTGGCCCTTGGACTTGTATTTTCACTTCTTTGCCATTTTTAATCCCTTTAACTAATATTTAGGTTATATAAAGGTGTTAAGACATGTGTAACTTGGATTATGCCCGAAAATGTCGTGGATGTCGGTTGGTTCGGCTGTACGGTTATGTGATTCGGAGACATGCGTAAAACGCTTTAACGAACACGAAAATGATCGAAATTGTGCAACGATTGACATTTTTGCATCCTCATCAATAAAATACTAGATTTTATTGAATACAAAAATATTTGGTAGTAAAACTCAGGGTTTCATTTAGTACGAAATTGTTTGTAATTGTGCAATGACTAAAAAGGCACAAATGTCATAGTCTCCCCTACTTTTGGAAATTTCGTCCCGAAATTTAATTAGAGGAAAATTTTGTGAAACAGATGTGGATATTTCACTTTCATCTGATCCTCTCATTCCCAAGTAAATTTTGGGTGACGTTTGGATTCCCAGTGAACTTTAACTATCGGTATTCGTCTACGCTTCAGTTTCTTGACTTCACAGTCCAATATCTCCACAGGTTTCTCGACAAAGTGCATAGTGTCATCAACGTGAATTTCATTGAGGGGAATGTGGAGGTTTGTATCGTCTAAACACTTTTTCAAATTGGACACGTAGAATGTTGGGTGAATATTTCCAAGTTCAGGAGATAGCTCAAGTCGGTAGGCCACCTTTCCGACTCTCTCAACGATCTTGAATGGTCCAATATATCGTGCTGCAAGTTTTCCTTTCTTTCCAAATCTAATCACACCTTTCCAAGGGGATACCTTGACAAGGACATGATCACCAACTTGGAATTCCATGGGATTGCATCGTTTGTCCGCATAACTCGTTTGACAAGGACGTGATCACCAACTCTGTTGTGTCGTGAATGAGTTCAGGCCCAATGAGTTGAGCTTCACCGACCTCATTCTAGCAGATAGGTGAATGACATTTTCGACCGTACATAGCTTTGAAAGGCGCCAATGTTGATGTTGGTGTGATAACTATTGTTGTAGGAGAATTCGACCAATGGTAGATGTGAATCCCAACTACCACCAAAATCGATCACACATGCTCTAAGCATATCCTCAGTGTTTGAATTGTCCTTTCAGATTGTCCATGCGTTTGAGGATGATAAGCAGTGCTCAGATTGAGTTTGGTTCCCATGGCAATTTAATGGTCTTCCAAAAATGAGATTAGAATCGAGCATCTCGATCGGATATGATGTTCAAAGGAACACCATGACGAGATACAATCTCATCAACGTAGATCTTGGCGAGTTTATCAGCAGATAGAACCTCACGGGTTCCCAAAAACTTTTATGACTTTGTTAGACGATCAATCATTACCCAAATGGCATCATGACCTCTAGGTGTGCGCGGTAGTTTAGTGATGAGATCCATCGCAATGTTCTCCCACTTCCATACCGGTATTTGTGGTTGCTCAAGTAAACCAGATGGGTGTTGATTTTCTGCCTTAACTTTAAGACAAGTTAGGAATTTAGACACATATAAGGCAATGTCCTTCTTGATACCCGGCCACCAATACTGGGTATGGAGATCCTTATACATTTTGTCTTGTACTAGGATGGATTGAATAACGAGACTTATGAGCTTCATCCATCAATAAGGTGTGGAGATTGTCTTGACTATAAATCCACAAACGTTTCTGGTAGTAGAGTAATCCGCTGTCTTTTGTTTCAAGTTGAAGTTCGAGATTTTGTGGCAGCTCATTTTTCAACAAGCGTTGGGTCACACATGTATGTGGTGCTTGAAGGATACGTGTCTGGATATCAGATTGAACTCGAACACAATGAAGTTTGACACGTTCCTTACGACTAAGTGCATCAGCCACAACATTCTCCTTACCAGGATGGTAGCGAATCTCGCAGTCTTAGTCGTTCAGAGGTTCGACCCAACGTCGTTATCTCATGTTTAGCTCCTTTTGATTGAATATGTGTTGGAGACTTTTGTGGTTAGTGAAAACCACACATTTTGTACCGTAAAGGTAGTGTCTCCAAATTTTTAGAGCAAAAACTATGGCTTCTAACTCAAGATCATGAGTTGTGTGGTTCTTCTCATGGATTTTCAATTGTCTTGACGCATAGGCTATGACTTTGTCTTTTTGCATGAGAACACAACCAAGTCCTAGGTTTGATGCGTCACAATAGACAATGAAATCATCGTTGCCGTGGGGTAAAGATAAAACAGGAGCATTACAGAGTTTTTGTTTCAGTGTTTGAAAGGCTTCCTCTTGTTTGGGTCCCCACTCGAAAGGTTTATTCTTCTGAGTCAAAGTGGTGAGGGGAACCACGATCTTTGAAAAGTTCGTGATGAATCATTGATAGTATCCAGCAAGACCAAGAAATGAACGAACTTTGGTAGGAGTAGTAGGTTTACTCCAATCCCTAATCGCACTAATTTTGGCGGGATCTACATGTATACCTTGTTCATTAACAATGTGTCCCAAAAATTGAAATTCTTTTAGCCAAAATTCACATTTGGAGAATTTGGCGTAAAGTTGTTCTTTCTTCAAGAGTTCCCTCATTAGACGGAGATGTTGTTCGTGATTGGCTCGAGACTTAGAATAAATGAGAATGTCATCAATGAAAATAATAATGAACTTCTCTAAATCAGGTTTACAAACCCTATTCATTAATTCCATGAAGATGTCAGGAGAAATTCGTCAAACCAAAAGGCATGACAGTGAACTCGTAATGGCTGCATCGAGGGCGAAAAGCAGTCTTGGGAATATCTTCTTAGGAGTGCACGAAGTTGATGATACCCAGAACGCAGATCAATCTTTGAAAAGAAGGTCACACCTTGTAGCTGATCAAAGAGATCATCAATGCGAGGTAGGGGATATCGATTTTTGATTGTGATTTTGTTGAGCTCACGATAATCGATACACATACGGAAGGATCCATCCTTCTTTTTAACGAATAGGACAGGAGCGCCCCAAGGTGAAAAGCTCAGATGAATGAATCCCTTGTCTGAAATTTCTTGGAGTTGCTTTGACAACTCTTGCATTTCAGATGGTGGAAGACGGTAATGAGATTTAGTAATTGGGTTAGCACAAGGTACAAGGTCAATACGAAACTCAAGTTGACGAATTGGGGTAAACCAGGTAGCTCTTCAGGAAACACCTCAGGATATTCCCGAACAATGGGGATGTCCTGAGCTTTTTTGCCCTTTCCTTTTTCCTCTACGATATGTATCAAAAAGGCTACATAATTCTTTATAGGTATTTTTGGTCATCGGTACAGGTCATGAGTTTTAGGTTACTAGAGGGTTTCTCTTTGTGAACTTCTAAGGTTCCGCAAGATGAAAGAGGTATACGAACAACTTTGTTGAAACAGATCATCTTAGCATGGTGTTTGGTTAACCAATCCATTCCTATGATGATGTCAAAATTCCCGAGTTGTATTGGTGTGATGTCATTAGGAAAAAGGTGGTTATCCAAGTTCAGTTGGCAACTATGAATGACATAGTCGAGCACAAGGGGTTCACCACTAGCTATTTCCACCGTCAAGGGTTTTCCTAGTTTAGTTGTTGGCATCGAAAGCAAAGGTTCAAAGGCTAGTGATATAAAGCTTCTATCAACACCCGAATCGAAAAGAATAGAAGCAGGATGATTGTTAACAAGGAACATACCGTTAATGACTTTGTTATCAGCACGAGCCTCGTTGGCATTGATGTTGAATGCGCATCCACGGGATGGATTTGCATTCACGTTCACCAATTTTGGGTAGTTGTTGCTAAAGTGACCCATCTTCCACAGTTGTAGAAAGAACTAGGTGGGAGCGGAGGTCTAACAGGGTTGGCTTGGGGTTGAACAAGGTTCTGAACAGCTTATTTTGGGGCCGAATGACAAACATTGCTATGTGACCGAATCTTCCACATGATGTGTATTGGCGACACTGTATGTGAGCTTGATGGTGACCATTTCACCGGTTGCACAACGGTGCAGTACCAGCATAAGGCTTCCTCGCAGGAGGTTGTGCTGGCTGGTTTTGAGTGTTCTGGTTCGGTTGTGCAACAACTGCAAAGTTCTGTGAAGCCTTACGCTTCCTCGACTTCTTGAAAGACCCAACTTTGTTCTCCTTTGTTTTCTCTTGAGTGGTCTTAACTGCCTGTTCTTGTCGCCCTTAGCGAAACAGTTTCCCCTTCTTGACCTTAGACTCAGTCAGGTTAGCAGCTAATTCGGTAGCCTGTCGAACAGTGGTAGGGTTGCTACCAGTAACAATGTCCTGAATGGGGTCAGGCAGGCCATCGATGTACCTCTCGATTGCTTTATCCAACAGGGTGACCATGGCGGGACACAACAAGCTCAATTCTTTGTAACAGTCAGTGTAGGCACGATGCTCTCCACTATCTTGCTTAAGATTGTGGAATTCATCTTCCAGTTCCCGTTGTTCATGACGTGGGCCGAATTCCCTCATCATTAGAGCTTGAAGCTCTTCCCATGTTTCTGCCATTGCCACATCGGCACCCCTATCTCTCATCACACCATTCCACCATGTAAGTGCTCTTTTCTGGAATACACTCAATGCAAACTCGACTTTTCGCTCATTCGAGCATTGAACATGACGAAATGTGCTTTCGAGACTCTCTAACCACTGCAGGAGTCCAGTAGCTCCTTCGGACCCAGTAAACTTGAGTGGTTTAGCTGAGTTAAACTGTTTGTAGTTGCACTATGTAGGTGCATTGTTGTTGTTATTATTGTTATTGTTTGCTTGGTTTATCTGGGTCACTAGGTTTGGGAGTACAACACCAATTTGCTGAGCGATCATAGCTGCCATTTTGGCATTTTAAGTTGTATTACGTCGAGGAGGCATTCTAGAAGAAAACATGAGGGAAAATATGTGTGATTGACATTGGATATTGAAGCGAGATGTTAACAATATCGACGAAATATAAGGATGGTGGTCATTCATTCATTACTTAAAAACAAACAAACGAGACACGGTGACTAATCAAAGTAATTGGATCTTTATAATGTATGGCGAAGACATGCTTTAGCTTATAAGTGGACACTCACCCTAAAAGTTCCCAGGTAAGAGTGACTGGTCCGGTAATGCGGATTTGTACGAACACTCTAACTTAGACAGAAATCTCAGGGTACATGCATCCACCCTTCCAGATTATACGTGTTCACATTAATAAAACCAAACTTTGATGGGATGCTAAAAATTTACAAGGCCTTAAGCCAAAACAAATCATCTAAGGTAGATGATTGATTTTCAAAATGAATTTTTAACTTGTGTATTTGTTTTGGTAATCACCTAAGGATAGGTGATGGTATTGTTTTAAGTAATCTACATGCAAGATACCTCATGTTAGGGTCCTAGGAAGGTTATAGTCTAGGTCAAAGCATTACTAATAACCTAATTCCCTATAACCATAAGCTCTGATACCAATCTTTCTGTAACACCCCGACCGCGTAAAACAACAAACCGCGGCAGAAACGTCGGGGAGTCATGTCACAGAACTATTGTTTCACAACTCATGGAATTTAAAATTTTGTTTTATTAAGTTAAATGTTTACATTATCTTGGGATAAACAAGAACAACACATAAATAAACTGCCTTTCGTGTTTGAAGTCACTAAGGCCCACATCCAGTCCTACGTGAAGCATGTATCATATTATCAAGCATTGACTCCTGAAACATATGTGAAAAGTGAGTCAACATAAAAATGCCGGCGAGTACATTGGTTTTGTGAGTGTGTCAAATTCGTGGCTTTGTATACATACTGCAACAACTTCATTCGACTGCAAGAGTCGTTAAGTGAAAACCTCGTATCAAAAGTGTTTGATATTGCAACACAATTAACCAACTAACACAAGTTGGTTAGAGTTGTGAAAACCTTGTAGCCATGAATCTTGACCAAAACGTTTCTTTTGTAAAATAAACTTGTAATTGATTGATTTAAAAGAAAACTTCATATGGTTTATATCTTTAAATGAAAATCATTGCGTGATATTGCTCAAAACCATTTGTCCGTGTTATAAACCATTTGTATGTGTTATAAATCAATCGTCCGTATCATAAACCAATTGTCCATGTCATAAACAAATCGTCCATTTTTTTAGTTGTGAAAACTTTTGATCGTTCTTTAATGAACACATTCAAACCTATGTTGACTATACCACCAAAGGGTATCTTTAATAGACCACCAAAGGGTCTCTTTAACTAGACTAACAAATGATTTGCTAATCAGAAACAGTTTCTGTCATTATCCAAACTTCCACCAAATCCAGTGAACAGTCCGATAATGAGATTGTCAGTCCTATGGTATCATAACATACTACTGGTTGGCTCAGCCAAAGCTAATGAATGTCATTCGTGTTATGGATAACGCATCAACAAGTTGTTCACATTATTGAAATCATAACCATAGACATTGTTTTGAAAACTTGAAAATAATTTAGCACATACCAGTCACCCCAAAACATTTACAAAATGTAAAAGAGGGGAACTATGTACTCACTTTGAAAATCATTTTGTATATATAAACATGTATATTGTTTTGAAATCTTGAAAATAATTATAAGCACATATGAATAACCCCAAAACATTTAGAAAATGTAAAAGAAGGGAACTATGTACTCACTTTGAAAATCATTTTGTATATATAAACCATTTATATTGTTTTTAATTCTTGAAAATAATTATAGGCACATATGAATCACCCCAAAACATTTAGAAAATATAGGAGAGGGGAATTGTGTACTCACTTTGAATTGCGAAAGTGTTCTTGATCAACAAAATAAACAAAGCTCAAACGTGTCCTAATGTGTAATATGTTAGCGTGTCCGGACTACAAACGGGAGATCAGAGAGAATGAAGTCTTATAAACCAAACGAGTGTTGGAACTGATGTAATATGGTTTAACAAACTTAACATTATGATTTGGAAAGGATCCTAAGTGCTTTTGACCCATTATGACTTGTTAAGGTAGTTTACGCTACTTTAACGGGTCATTAGCGTAAACGTGTGATCGAATGGTTAAACATTTCCTATGATAAGTCTTAAATACCCAAACATGTTTGAAAAATGTTATAACATCAGTTTATATGTAAAAACTTTGGTTACATGTGTTTAAAATGGATTTACGCGCAAAAGGGCATTTTGGTCAATTTTTAAGGACATAGAAGTAACTTATCATAACACTAACCCAACGACGTGACCACAAGGTATAACCTTAGTAGGTTATTCCCTATACAACTATGGTCACAAATATGTCTATGGTCGGATCCTAAGATCGACCAAACTGGTCGGATAAACTTGAAAGTCAAAGCGGTGGTCAAGACCGCTCGACTTATTACCCTAAATAAGCACTAAACTAGAAGTGACGAGTTAGACATGTCAAAATATGTCTAACTAAGTTTATAAAACTGATTTGGTATCAAAACTTGGTGTTTTGATACCCAAAAATAGTTTCGTCGTAAAATGCACATCATGCGCATTTTTTACCGAAACTTTGACTCGTCACTTCGACTAGTAGACGTGGTAATCAGAAAGTGAAATTGTTAGGGATTATAAGCTTCGTGATTACGATCACGTTTCAAAGTTCAGTTGAACTTTGACTTGACCAAATATGGTTAGAACCAAAAGTCAACCACGAAGCGAAACTGTTCGACTTTTTGCTCAAAATAGCTAAAAAATGAAATAACTAGGAAGGGTACATACTCGTGTTGAAGAACACTTTCAGAACCATAGGAGCTTCCAAAGGCTGGAAACAAGCTCCAAGAAGGATAAAAAGAAGAACTTCACACTTTGCTTTGAAGTGTTTTGAAGTGGTGTGAAAAAAAAATGGAAGAATCATGGGGTATTTATAGTATTTTAGGATTAAGGAGGTGATCACAAATGTCCTCAACTGTGGATTAGTGTCCTAACATGTGTCAACACCATATTAAGTGTGGCAAAATGAGTACTAGGTGTCAAAAATTGGAGATAGGTGGCAAACTTGGTGAAGAAGCCCTTTAACCTTGGACTTGTATTTTCACTTTTTTGCCATTTTTAACCTCTTAACCTAATATTTAGGTTATATAAAGGTGTTAAGACATGTGTAACTTGGATTATGCCTGAAAAAATCGTGGATGTCGGCTCGTTCGGCTGTACGGTTACTCGTTTCGCAAAAATGCGTAGAATGCTTTAACAATCATGAAAATGATCGAAATTGTGCAACGATTGACATTTTTGCATCTTTATCAATAAAATATTAGATTTTATTGAATACAAAAATATTTGGAAATTAAACCCAGGGTTTCATTGAATACGAAATTGTTTGTAATTATGCAATGACTGAAAAGGCACAAATGTCACATTGATAACCCAAAAGACTCTTGAAAACCGACTTTAAGAGGCTGTTACACTTCTCTCGCAGGTCACCACCGTAAGCTACGGTGCCCACCATAGCCTACGGTGGTAATCATCTCCTTACGGTTTCAAACTTCTGGCTTACGGTGCACAAAAAAAAAGTCAGACATCACCATAAGCTACGGCGCCTGCCGTAGCCTACGGAGGTTCCACTTTTCATCTTGTTCTTTTATCAACTCTCTATTGTTACATCTTCACTTGGACAAATACAAGCTCCCATCAAAGCACATTCCGATAATTAACCGCTTATTTATGCTCTTCGGTACCTGCAAAGCAATTCACACCGTAGTTATCACATTCCGATAATTAACCCAATTAAGTGCGGGATAACAATCTTTTTAAAGAGTTTGAGGGTTTTCCAATGGACTACCCGTCACATCCCCACACTTAACCGTTGCTTACCCCAAGCAACACATCAAAAACATTTCCAAGCCTACAGGTGATCAAAGTGTAAACGAAACAAAAACATGTCATCCATTTGTTAATCTACCATCATAACTAATGACACACCCCACAATGACTCTTCTCTCGTTGACAAAAAGGTACTAGCAAGATTGTGCTAGATCACTCAATGAAAGCGCATGATTGTGCGACAATAAGCTTGTATTATAATCAAATCTCCACCTACGAAATACTTAACATGCTTACGAATCAAAAGAACTTTCGGGTTGTAACGAGGCTATGTGAAAAGGTGAGAATTGGTGGGATATACATGCAAGTAGCTCATTAAATCGACACGGTCCTATTATCACAACTTAAACAAAAACAACCACTAACTATATACACAACTCACTTTCTCTTTCTTTCTTTCTTTTTTTTTCATTTCTCTTTTTTTTACTACATTAAACAAAAAACACATACATATCAACATCAAACACTACATACAAAGCTCCTAAACCGTGTCAAATCAATAAGTAGAATTTTGTAAGAAATAGGCTTGGGTTAGAAATGAATAACATTAAGCTCAATTTTGGCTACTAAAGACCAAACCCCCGCCCTTCTCACTACCAAGCTCATATATTATATCGTATGAGGTCCAAGCCCCAATCCCACACTCTCACACATCCAGACGAGGCTACCTAAATGCCCTTATCATCTTCACAAGCATGTTACACCAAGGACTCGACAAGCATATAATAAATAAGTTCTATTAACACAATCACACACTGCCACTCAAACCAAAGAAATAATTTCTAATAATCATATATGTGTGGCCCAAGAACTCACCATGAAAGGATAAAAGGGTGACGGATGTGTCATGCGGAGTAATGATAAATTTTCAAATTTGACAATTGTTTTGCTTGGTTTAAAAAAAGTTCAAAATCCTCAAAAGTTTTCTCATCCCCATACTTGTGATACATTGACCCTAATGTATGGATTTGAAGGAAATGATCACTAAAACCACCTCAACATCACTTTCAGCTCAACTCTCAAATCCCAAATTTCTTTTTGTTTTTCTTTATATATGAAAACATATAAACATCACCAACACTACCACAATCCATGACATAAATATCAACACAATACACCACCCTTCCACCCAACCATAAACAAAAACATAATAATGTCTACAATAATATACAAGAGAAACACCACCTGACTAGTAATATCGTGACTGCGGAGGCCCAAAGATATACGTCATCATCTCTGAGAACTCTTTGAATGCAAATGCACCGCTCCCACTACCGCTACCACCTTCACCTCCTCCTTGCTGCGTGGCGTAATGCTGCTAACAGTATCATGGATCAACCCACTGTAAGTGATGCAATGGTGGCATGGGGTATGAAATACTACCATCATAAGGTCACAATGTCGTATAATCCATCGGTGGCGGGTCCACAACAACTGGTCGCCTACATGCCAATCAGCATGCATGTGCCGATTCTGATCATCAAGATATCGGTTGTTTATCTCTTGTTCGAAAGCATATGCATGAGTGCGATTCCGTGATTCTTGTCGATCAAAGTTGTGCTTTAAAGCACGTTCCATGCTCGCTCCCATCCATGTTTGATGATAAAAAAGTCCGTTCGGACCCGCTCCAACTATCGAATACAGGAGGATGTTGACTTTCGACTACCTCTTGCATTGTTCCTTGATTAGCCCAATTTGGTTCATAAGGATGACTTGAATAGTCGAAGAACCCCCCAGCATGCCCACTACTCGAACCCCCTGGTCCACATTCATGGGGTCCACATATTGATTATCCATATAATCCTCATCGCCACTCTGAACCTCCTCTTCACTTTGAGGATCGTCAACTTCCCCTGGTCTCAATGGCTGCGCGTCGGCTTTTAAAACTCTCCATCTTTGGCCCTCACTCTTCAGTTTATGATACCTTTCAGATTCGGTATACTTCCATCCGGCCACCAACTATTTCACATCAAACGATTTGAATTTTTTTGTAAGACCCCTTATCATCAGCATTGATTGCCCCATACATCTTTAACAACGCCGTAATGAGCCTTCAATGCGGTATGATCTTCCGCTAAAGATTGTTCCGACTGATCCAAATATTATTCAACACTAGAAATCAAAACAGGAACAATGGAGCCGCAGTCAACAAAGTGAATAACACCGACACTTCAGGACGCTGCACATCAACTTTGTCACCCGCCATGGAATGACATTCTACAAACATTTCGCCAACATCAGTTTCCCCTCAATTATCAGATTCTTGCGGTAGAGCTTCCCATGTGTAGGACAAGGTAAGAACAAATAGTCCATCATTGTATTCCACCTATGGAGGTATTCCGGTTCGAAATACAAATCTTCCAACCTCAGAATCATGTATTGGTTCACCGGTTTATTATCAAATTTAGCCACCCTTCGCAATGAATCAAACGACATTTCCACATCAATAACATTGACTATTCCAGTCAGCTTCATTTTCGACGCACTCCTATATGGAGGACATCGTAATGTGGCCATCCACTCTTGAATTTATGCGTCTTACAAATTTGTTCCCTAATGATCATAGCACCTCGATGCAACCTCCCAACCTAATGCCTAGAACTTATCAGTAATCCCAAACGGATCAAAATCCACCTATCTAACTTCTTTTTCACATATAAATGCCTCCTTCCGTCGGGCTAATTTGTTTATTTGATCATTAAATAACTCCACTTGCCATTCAGATGGTTGGCCATGCAAGGGCCCGGATGTCCACTTTGTCTTCGGACCCATTTTCGGTGCTTCTTCCTATTCTTCTTCTACATCCCTTTGCAGAACCAATCTCCTTTTCTGTTGAGTTGGATTACTTGAGGATCCGACTTGCTCTTTACCTTTACAGCCTATTTGGTGCAAGATACAACCACAAATAACACAAATCATTCCTCTTCTCATTAACCCCCAACATCCCCACACTTGCTTATCACTATGGTTGTGGATATAAGCCAAATGTGATTTCAACTTAAACTTTATTATTATTTTGACTAGGTTAGTAAAATTATACCCCAAAACCATGTCTTTACCAAATGATTTAACTTCCATAATCACAACCACTCAAGACTCATCAGCATTAATCTCACCCTAAAAACTACAAGCAAGTGTGTAAACAAATGGAACATAACACTTAGAATTCTACAATGCATCATCAATAATATAAGAGAATACATACCTTTGCTTTGTAGAAGATAAGACTACTAAGAACTTCAAGATTAGTCAAAACCCACCAAAAACCCAAAATTTCCAGACCCAAATGTCTAAAATCGACCACCCAAACGTTAGATTCTTCAAAATGCAAGCACAATTTAAGAATCCTTGTGAAATTCTAGTCAAAGTCGACCCAAAAATCACTCGATTTGGTGAGAATATGGTGAAATTGTGAAGTTTTGAAGTGGTGTTCTTGAAATGGTTTTAGGAAGAAGAAGAGAAGAATGTGTGGCTAGGGTATGTGCAGAAGTTGTGTGGCTAGGGTAAAAACTCGTTATTTCTTTCTTTTGAGGCGGACCCACTCTCGGTGATCACCGTAAGCTACGGTGGTCACCATAATCTACGGTGGTCACTAGTATTTTAACACACCGTAAGACAGAAGCTCTACACCGTAAGGAAAATTGTTGTTTTAAGACCTATCGTAAGCTGCGGCCCCTACCGTAACCTACGATGGCATCTGGGCATTTTTATCTTATTTTTTTGTTTGAAAATATTTTTTAACTATTTATTTATTTAAACATAAATATTATGCTACCCCCCTCGAAAAACCCATGTTGTCCTCAACACTATGTTAGAGAAATTCGTAAGAATTTCCCCACACTTGTTTCAAACATAAGTTAAAACGTGTACGAGAAATTTCTTGAAAACAAACTAACTATACTAACCAAACTAAATATTTACACTACCAAACTTGGGCCTCTTATGCTTATTCCTCATCCAACGGCCGTAAAATGTAGCCCACCTTGTCAAGCTCGAGATTTTTGATATCATTCCCTTCCAAGTACGGTTTGAGCCGATGCCCATTCACCGTTTGCTTCGTGTTAGTATGAACATCTTCAATATATATATCTCGATCGGTAAATGACATCCTTTACCATACACTAACCGGTAAGGAGTTGTACCAATAGGAGCTTTATAGGTCGTTCGGTATGCCCACAATGCATCATGCAACTTACTTGACCAATCTTTTATATCCGCTCACACCGTCTTCATGAGAATTTCTTTGATTTGACGGTTGGATAATTCAACTTGTCAACTTTGCGGATGATACGGCATATCAACTCGGTGATTCACAATGTACCGCTTCAACAATTTCCCGAAGTTAAAATTTTTAAAATATGATCCACCGTCGCTAATTATGACCCTCGGATCCCAAATTGAGCGGAAATATTAGATTGCACGAACTTGCATACTACCGAATGATCGTTGGTTCTTGTTGGTATGGCTTCAATCCATTTCGAGACATAGTCTACCGCAACCAAAATATATAAGAACCAATTCGAACTCGGGATAGGACCCATAAAATCTATACCCCATACATCAAATATCTCAACCACCAAAATGGGTTGCAATAGCATCTCATCCCGTTTCGAAATACTTCCATTTTTTTGGCAATTTACACAGTTCCGGGCAAACTCACACGCATCCTTGAAAATTTTCGGCCAATAAAACCCACGGGTAAGTACCCGATATCCCGTCTTGTGGCCACTAAAGTGCCCCCACAAGCGGATGAATGAGCATGGGTCAAGAATTCTAACACTTCCGTTTCAGACACACATCTTCGAATCACTTGATCGGGCCCAATCTTAAAAAGGTCCGGTTCATCCCATATATATTGTTTGACTTGCACCATAAACTGTTGTCTCCTTTTCTTCGTCCAATGACTAGGAATAGCACCTGTAGCCAAATAATTAACGTAATGGGCGTACCATGGTGCAACACAAGTAGACACGGTCTTGTAATAAAAGCACCCAACGAATCAAACAGGGATTTGCGTCTTTCTTCTCCATCAAGTAACAAACCACAATATGGTCCGAATACACAACCACCTTGCTTCCCCATATGTATGACCGAAATTTGTCCAAGGTATACACCACTACTAACAATTCCTTTTTGGTAGTGGTGTAGTTCAGTTGCGCCTCGAACAATGTCTTGCTTGCATAATAAATTGCCACCGGCTTCTTATCAACTCTATGACCTAAAACTGCTCCAATAGTTGTGTTACTCGCATCAAACGTGATCTCAAACGGCTTTGACCAATCCGGCGGTTGCAAAATGGGAGCTTTCACTAACTGTTCCTTCAAGATAGTAAAGGCTTGCACACATTCGTTAGTAAAATCAAAAGGTACATCTTTTAGTAACAAATTACATAAAGGTTTAGTCATAACACTAAAACCTTTAATAAATCGCCGGTAAACCCTCATGTCCCAAAAAGCAATAATTTAGACCCGATAACTTTTCAGTAATTTGGTCAATGAAAGGTAATGCGAAATGATCCCTAGATGTCGCGGCATTCAATTTCCGGTAATCGATACAAACACGTCACCCAGTGACCCGTCGGGTGGCGATTTGTTCACCATTTTCATATTTGATTACTTGAATGCCGGCCTTTATAGGCACCACTTGGGTAGGCTCACCCAAGCACTATCTGAAATCGGATAGATTATACCTGCGTCTAACCACTTAATTACCTTCTTTTTTACCACTTCTCGTAGATTCGGGTTCAATCTCCTTTGAGCCTCTCTAGTTGGTTTTGCATCTTCTGTCATGATGATTTTGTACATGACAATTGATGGACTAATTCCTTTCAAATCGACAATCGTCCACCCAATAACCGCCTTATTTGCTTTCAACACCTTCAACAACTCTTGCTCTTGAGCCATCTCCAAGTTAGAGGCAATAATAACTGGTACAGTGTCATTATCCCCTAAAAGTGCATACTTCAAATGGCTCGGCAAGTCTTCCAACTCCAACTTCGATGGCTTTGTCCCCGAATTAATCTCCACCGGTAAGCTTTCGAACTGATGTGTCCATGGCGGTCGACCCTCCTTAACTGCCATAGCATCTTGCTCTTCCTCCTCAATCCTCAACGCACACGCGTGTACCTGCTCAGAAAAATCACAAACACACACATCATATTGGTCAGAGAAGCCCCCCAGTAAAATACTACTCCGGCTCCAAGATCTAATAACGCCTTTGACTTTGGAAAATTTCTAAATTGAATGTTTATTAGTGGCGTTCGCGGATCTTGGAGTTTGGGAGGAAGATCCCCTTTAAGCACCACACTTACCTGTCCGATCAAGTCGACCCGCTTAGGCAATTTTTTCTTTTGTTGCCTCTTTTGTGTGCATAATTCTTTTAAAAATTTTGCATAAGCGGGTACTTGTTTAATTGCATCGAGTAAGGGGAGATCTACATTGACTTGCTTGAAAACATCTGACAATTCTTCTTTTGGAGGACCCCTTGTTGAAATAAATTTTTTCTTACCCGGGTCAACTAAAGCTGATAGAAATGGGACTTGACTTGGTCCCCCTTCCTCGTTTTTGTCTTTTAAAATTTCACCCAACCCCGGTTTTTGACTAACCTTTTCAACATTAGGATCCTTAGACACAATTGTTGGTGAGACTTCATCCTCATCACTTTCATTTCCTGTAATGTCTTCAACCACCCCATCAACCAAACCTGGTGACAAGTTTGCCTTAAATTCTTTTCCACTTCTTAAAACACTGACATGGTTAATAGGAATATTACGTGAAGAAATATAAGAAGGATTTACCTTAGAGTCTCTAGGTAGTTGACCTTTACCTTTTTTCAACTCCACCACCTCGGTTGCAAGTTAACCCATTTGAGTGGTCAATGTTTGAATGCTCTTATCAAGGACCTCATCCTTTTGCATCCGAGCTTCATCAAGTTGATTTCTCCTTTGCATATCTTATTGCATCATCCGGAGCATATCCATAACTTCATTCCCACATGATGAAGTTTGACCCGGGGTACCATTTGACCACCCGATTGTTGAAATTGCCCTTGGTAGCCTTGACTATTCCCACCTCTAAAATTATCTTGATTGTATTGTTGGCGTGGAAAAAAATTTCTTTGAGCTCCTTGGAAATTTGGATTGGCTTGGTTCGCCGGGTTCCCATAACGAAAATTGGGATGGTTCCTTAACCCGGGGTTGATTGGATGTGTTCGAGTTCATGTTGAAATTACTACCACCCCTTGAATAGCATTCACCTCTTCTACTTGCCCTTCAACCACACCCACCAAACACACATCCGCCGAATGACCCAATTCATTACAAGTTGTACAACGTCATACACTTGATTAGTTGCTTGTACCCCCCCCCCCACCATCTACCGCATAAACTTGAGGTTTTGTAATAACGTGCCTTACCCTTCTTGAAGATTGCGCCTTTCTCTTAGACGTGACCACCATTTTCTCCAAAAATGCCCAATCATCTTTCTCAAAATTTGTATCAAACGTACCATTAGTAATCGACATTAAGTCACGAGCATCTTCCAAACTCAACCCCTCACGAAAGGCATTCAATAACTCCCAAAGTGCAATGCCATGATGAGGACACTTTTTCAACATCATATTAAACCTCTCGAATGCTTCATGAAACATCTCACCTGGTTGTTGTTGAAAACTTCTCAAACTTTGCCTAGCCTCATTAGTCTTTTGGGCTGTGAAAAATTCTTCCAAAAACCTTTGTTGCATGTCGGCCCATGTGTATATTGACGCGAATGGTAAAGTATGAAACCATCTTTTAGCCTTGTCTTCCAAATAAAATTGGAAGAGTACCAACTTGACATCATCCGAAGAAAAACTTTGCCGTCCAATAGTGTTGCAAATAGAATCGTATGTCTCCAAATGAAAGTACGGTTCCTCTGTTGCTAACCTCTTGTACTTCGGCGAACTTTGAAGTGCGGTTGTTCTAACCTCAAATGTTCTTCTAGCCGGGTGAGGAGGAATCACCACCGGAGAAGGATTAGTAGTGATAACAGGTCTAAAATGCGCTTCAATCCCCCTCACCACCTCTCGGTTATGTCTTCGCGGAGCACCCAATGGTACTCTCGATAGACCCGCTTAGCCTTGCCTTGGTCCTTGAGGTGCAAACTGTGTTTGGTATTGAGGTTGTTGCATTTGTGGTTGCTGCATCGGCCTCTGGAATTGAGGTTCTTGATATTGAGGTTGAACTTGTTCTAGAGGCATTGGCCGTTGAAACTGTAGCCCTTGCGGACGAATCTGTTTTTGTTGGTAAGCCATTTCTCCTTGAGGTCCCAAATTACTTCCATCTCCTCCATAATAATAACCCTCTTCTTCATATCCTCCAAATTCTTCCTCATGCCCATCATCAAATCCATCTTCTCCTACACCCGAAGATTGCACAAACTTAGAAGATGGATAATGAAAACCCGGTTGGTTTTA
Organism: Scalesia atractyloides; assembly: GCA_947069175.1. Taxonomy (NCBI): domain Eukaryota; kingdom Viridiplantae; phylum Streptophyta; class Magnoliopsida; order Asterales; family Asteraceae; genus Scalesia; species Scalesia atractyloides. Next base: position 72,358,354 of record CAMTDV010000023.1, read on the forward strand.
TGGTTGAAGTGTAGAAGTAGTATGAACAATGCTTGAAATTGGTGGCAATTGATTTGGTGGTGGTTTTTGGGTGGAAGATGATTGACCGGAAGTTGGGAAAAAATGAAAAGGGTGGAACCATTGATGTGGGTTAAAAGTAAGAACGGGTCCGGTTTGGGTAGTTGAAGATGATGTTGTGCTGATTAGGTTGACTTCATGTGTTGAAGTAGGATGGGTAGTAGAAATTGGTGAAGGTGTGGATGGTGTTGTTTGACACGTAGCGGGAGGTAATGGATCCATTGTGTTAACCGGTGAAATTGGTGTTGTAGGCGTTGTTGATGAACAATTGATTTTATTTTCTCCTAGTAAAACTCTATTTCTTCACAAAGCTCGTTCAATCTTCAGATCAAATGCCAAGGTTGATAGCATGTGAGAGCCTCTAGTATGCATGCACCTGTAAATACCTTCACACTAACACAACCAACATAAACCCGGAAAATAACAAACTAAACTATCAAAGATAGCACACGTTGCGCACTACTCCCTGGCAATGGCGCCAGACGTAAGATCGTAGTCTCAAGCAAATTTAATCCAAATACTACTAATAGTTAGCGGTAAGTGGGTATCGAACACAGGGAGTTTGTGGAATATGTGTTATCTAGATATTAAGCTAAAATGACTAACTTATCTAAAATGCAAGAAAAATGAATTCAAGATTTGATTGTTTTGGTTTTAAAATTAAAATTAGCTAAATAAGTTGCAATTCAAATATTGGTTGTTAAAACAGATTAGGAGAAAGTAACCATCCTAGGTTCCAGTTTCAATTAACATTCGTGTTTAAATCCAACTAGAATGAATCTAGACATGATTCATGTATGATTATTTGTTCGTGATGAAAGGGAACTAAGTACTCGGATTATTAAAATGCGAGGTTGTTACCCGATGACCAATTAACCAATATCCAACCCTAATCCCTCCTGTGATATCTCGATTGTCAACGACACCAAGAACGTACGATTTAGGCTAAGATCAAAACATCAATTAATAGCTTACAAACAAACATTCAAGCACCATAATAAACTACAAACATTGCAAGTCTATTATTCTAGAAATATGGATAAAAACACAAATGTCTTAAGCAAACCTTCAACCTAGGATGATCACAATGAGTTTAGCCTCTCATATTCCAACAATTCATCATACCGTCAAGTTTTATGTTCATACGAATCAAAACACAAAAGAAAATGTTTTTGCAATTGTTTTTAATCAACAATAACACCCAAATTCGCCTCCTAGCTGCTTAGAAACTTCTCCAATGATTTGATAACCCAAAAGAATATTGAAAACAGGTCACCACCGTAAGCTACGGTGCCCACCGTAAGCTATGGTGGTAATTATCTCCTTACGGTTTCAAACTTCTGGCTTACGGTGCACAAAATAAAAGTCAGACATCACCATAAGCTACAACGCCTGCCGTAGCCTACAGAGGTTCAGTTTTCATCTTGTTCTTTTAACAACTCTCTATTGTTCCATCTTCACTTGGCCAAATACAAGCTCCCATCAAAGCACATTAAAATTGATTATTTATTCTCTTCAGTACCTACAAAGCCATTCACACCGTAGTTATCACATTACAATAATTAACCCAATTAAGTACGGAATATTAATCTTTTTAAAGCATTTGAGGGTTGTCCAATGGACCACCCATCAGCCTTGTTTCCCTTTTGTTTCCCTAGTGCAGTCTTGGTAGATTGCTTCTTGTCGTCGTTGCAAAAAAGTTTACCTTTCTTGACTTGCAAGTCAGTGAGGGTTGTAGCCAACTGGATAGCCTGTCTGACTGTAGCAGGGTTGGTACTAGTGACTACGTCCTGAACTGGGTCAGGAAGTCCATCAATGTACTTTTCAATAGCTTTATTCAAGGGCGTGACCATAGCAGGACATAACAAACTTAGCTCCTCATAAATGTCAATGCAGGCACGATGTTCTCCACTATCCTGTTTAAGGTCATGGAATTCGTTCTCAAGTGCTCTTGGCTTGTGGCGTGGGCAGAATTCCTTCATTACGTACTAGGTATGCTAAGTTAATATAGCAAAATGTCTTTGAAATCATGTACTATATGTACTAGATAAGCAAAACATGTATAATGTCATGAAAACATGGAAGTAGTGATAGAAACATATGAATCCCCAAAACATTGAAAACGTAAACGAGGAGGCTATGTACTCACTTGGGATAGTGTAAATGTCATGTTCAAATGATCAAACAAAGCTCAAGGATTGAAGAGTTCAAGTGTGTCCTATTGTATCGGAATACTATGTTAGTGTGACGAGACTGTAATCGGAGGGTTGGATAGAATGAGGTCTTATAAACCGAACAAGTGTTGGGACTCGTATGATATGGTTTTTAATAGCATACATTCTGATTTGGAAGACTTTCTAAGTACTTTAACCCGTTACGACTTGTTAAAATGGTTTACGCCACTTTAACGGGTCGCAAGTTTAACTATTGGTTTGGATGGTTAAATAAGTTCTATGCGAGTTTACATGCCAAAACTAGTTTAATTGTGTTATAGTATCAGTTTAGATGTCAAAACTATGGTCTTACATATGTAAACCATTTTATGCACCCAAAGGGTGTTTTCGGCATTATAAAGTACATAAAATCGACTCATCATATAACTAACCAAACTATATGACTATAAAGTAAAACCTCAGAGGGTTATTCACTAAATTACTATGGCCATAAAAATGGCTTGGTCGAATCCTAAGATTGACCAAACGGGTTAGATTCGAAAGTCAAAGCGGTAGTAAAACCGCTCCACTTACGACTAACAAATAAGCACTAAACTAGAAATGAGGAGTTAGACATGTTTGAGCATGTCTAATAATGTTATAAAATTATTTGAAGTTAAGTTTTAATACCCAAAAACATTTTGGTCGTAAAATGCATTTTTATACAGTTTTTTTTACTTTTAACTCGTAAAACATTGACTCGTCATCTCGCCTACTAAACGTGGTAATCATAAGGTGGAATCGCACGGGATTAATACTTTCGTGGTTATGATCATGTTGCAAAGTTTAATTTAACTTTGACTTGACCAAAGTGGTCGGAACCGAAAGTGAAACAGGAAGCTAAACTATTCGACTATTAGCTCAAAATAGGTTAAATAATGAATGAACTAGGAAGAGTACTTACTTGTGTTGAAGAACACTTTTAGAACTCAAGATAGAAGGCTTCCAAAGGCTGGAAACAAGCTCCAAGAAGGATAGAAAGAAAAAATTCACACTTTGTTTTGAAGTGTTTTAAAATGGTGTGAAAAAAGCAATGGATGAATCAAAGGGTATTTATAGTGTTTTTGGATCAAGGAGATGATGACAAGTGTTACCAAGTGAGAATTAGTGTCCTAACATGTGTTAACACCAAATTAAGTGTAACAAAATGAGTGCAAGGTGTCAAAAATTTGAGATATGTGGCCAAACTTGGTGATGAAGCAAACTTTTTTTTGACAATTTTGGCCCCTAGAGTTGTATTGTCACGTTTTTCATTTTAACCCATCTTAACCTAATATTTAGGTTATATAAAGGTGTTAAGGCATGCGTAACTTGGATTTTTCTAGAAATGTCGTGGATGTCGGTTCGTTCGATTGTATAGTTACACGTTTCGTAAATAAAGAATAAAACTTTATCGAACATGAAAATGACTGAATTTGTGCAATGATTGACATTTTTGCATTCTTACCAATAAAATGCAATACTTTATTGAATAAAAATATCCGGGATTGTATAATGATTGGTAAATATACATTCTCGCAGATAGAACACAAGATTTTATTGAATACGAAAATGTTCCGGAATTGTATAATGACTAAAATGTACGAATGTCACACATTGCTTACGCAAAATCAGAAGAACTAATATAATACCCCAGATATCAATTACATATAAAAACGTAGTATCTCGGAATCTGACATTCTCCTCAAACAAAATTTCAGAGTACTAAGTCAATATATATCTCAGAGATGTTAGCCACAGATTAACCAGTTATTATTTTTAAGTTTATATCTAGAAAACAATTTACTTAATTATAAATATTACATTTCTTTAGCATGCTGTAATACTGATGAGCTATCATTTCCTCTTTTCACATGAAAACTCTTTTTGTCTTTTTTATGTTTATTGTATTTTCCACAACTATTTCTCCCCCTAAAATCAAAAACATACTTTTTTTGGATTTTTTTTTGTTTTTAAAGAAAGAAAAATTTTAAAACTAAAAAATGACACACCGATAAGGATCTCGTCAAGTCATCATCATCCATCACGAATTCAACCTCATTTTCATCCCTTGATGTCGGATTTTTTAAACCGTTTAGTTTGAAAAGCTTTTTGAATTTGGATCCTTTCAATTCGAACAAATTTTTTCTCGTAGCAATCACGGATAAAGTGGTGTTGAATTTATATATGTTTAGTTTTTGAGTTGTAAACCGGATTCTTTGTTATATCAATAGTTGCCTCGTTATCTACGTATATAGGCGTATCAAGAAATTGCAATCTGAAGTCTCTTATCTGTTGTTGTATCAACAAAAATCAGCTTTACAAGTAGAGAGAGCGACCAAAGTCTGTTTCCTGCATTGCCATGTTACTTATATTGTTCCAAAGAACTAGCAACCAGCCGTTGTAGATTTGACGTTAAGTTTGCAGCAACCAAAATCAGAATCTGAATATCCCGCAAAACTAAAATCGTCATTCCATGGGTACCACAAGCCGGTTCTTGGGCAACCCTTTAGGTAGCGCATTATCCTCTTGAAGATCAACAAATGTGAAACCCTGGTATTTGACTGATATCGGGCGCAAAGGCATGTCGGATACATGATATCCGGCCTCGAAGGTATAAGGTACATTAATGATCCGATCATAGAGCGATATAATGATTCGTCGACTTTCACTCCATGAGTATCGGGACAAATGTTGTGGTTGATGGCCAATGGGGTTGATGCTGGTGATGTCCCTAACATGTCGAATTTCTCCAATACATCGTAAACATACTTCGTCCGATGGATAAAGATACCATCAGGCAACTGATCGACCTAAAGTCCGAAGAAGAACTTTGTAACACCCCGACCGTGTAAACAACAAACCGCGGCGGAAACGTCGGTGATTCATGTCACAGAACTATTGTTTCACAACTCATGGAATTTAAAATTTTGTTTTATTAAGTTAAATGTTCACATTCTCTTGGGATAAACAGAAACAACACATAAATAAAATTGCTTTCACATTTTAAGTCACTAAGGCCCACATCCATTCCTACGTAAAGCGTGCATCATATTATCAAGCATTGACTCCTGAAACATATGTACAAAGAGAGTCAGCATAAAAATGTCGGCGAGTACATTGGTTTTGTGAGTGTGCCAAATTCATGGCTTTGTAGTTCCCATTCGGGAACCCGAGACACGACGAGGCGGGCCCTTCGGGTGCACGCCAAGATGATGAGCAGGATTAGCGGGAGGGCAGTCTAGAGTCTGTAGATCCTTGGTGTCATTATTTATTTTTATGGTTTTCTTTGTTCTTTCTATAGGGTTTTACATTTTACTAGTATTTTTGAAACCCCTCGAATATGTATTACTTTTGAAACAATTATTATTGTTTTTATATATAATTTTCAATTAATGGATGAAACCTTATTTATCTCACATTTTGATTAATGGCGTTGCTTGAGTTTTGGCTAGATTGACAAATTTTGCAGGTACATGGAAATGCAAACAGAGTTGAAAAGAAAGACGGTCACGTAAAATATCTCCTAGTCTTCTTCAACTCGAGGGGAGTATTATTCATGCTTTTTCACACTTTAGTTTCGCTATTAATAGTTGCGTAACTAACTTTTGGTTCACATTGGGGACAATGTGAAGTTCAAGTGTGGGGAGGGGTTTAACTTGCATAACTTTGTTTGTCCTCGTAAAAAAATCTTTATATAAAAACGGTCAGTTGTGTTTTTAGAAAGCCCCAGCAAGTACAAAGCAACTCTAGAAGCCAGTTACAGATTATACCCTCCAATTTCATACCCGGGCAGGCTGAAGAAACAAAGGAACGAAGAACAATATGGTAAGTTTCTTGAGATGTTTAAGCAATTGCATATAAAAATACCATTTGTTGAAGTGTTGGCTCAAATGCCTAAATACGCGAAGTTCTTTAAGGATATCCTCACAAACAAGCAAAAGCTCGAGGACATGTCATTTGTGTTAATGAACGAAAACTGCTCAGCTATTCTCCAAAACCATTTACCTGAGAAGATGGGAGATCCAGGCAGTTTCACCCTTCCGTGTCTTATTGGCAGCATGTCTGTCAGCCATGCATTGGCTGATCTAGGAGCGAGCATCAACCTTATGCCGTATAAGGTTTTTGCTAAGATGGATTTGGGTTAGCCATCACCCACGAGGATGAGCATTCGACTTGCTGATCGATCAATCAAATATCCGCGCAGGTTCGTTGAAAATATGCTTGTTAAGATCGATAAATTCGTGTTTCCCGCGGATTTTGTTATTTTGGATATGGATGAAGACTCCAAAGTGCCTTTGATACTTGAACGCCCATTTCTCAACACCACGAGAATGATTGTTGATGTGGCCGCTGGCCAAATCACTTTCCGGGTTAATGACGAGCGTGTAACCTTCGACATTAAATGGTTGATGCAGCATCCACAAAATCAGGATGATACGCTCTATTATGTCGACATTGTTGATACTTTCGTGAGCTCTCATTTCCAAGGCACGATTGTGGGGATCGATTTGCACATTCACGCATTGTGTGGGAACCTAGAGGGCATTATGCAGGAAGGCCATGAAATTGAGCGGCCAGTTTATCAAATCAGTGACGATGGTTCCCGGAGTCCGGATAGATTTGTAGAGATTGATCGTGAGGTTGAAGGAAAGTCGAAGCCTTCAGTTGAAGAACCACCATCATTGGAGTTAAAAGAGCTTCCACCGCTTCTCGAGTATGCATTCCTAGACGAGGAGTGTCGCTTCCGGTCATCATTTCATCATCCTTGGAGGAAGAGGAAAAGAGAAAACCTCTCTAAGTTCTAAAACTTCATAAGAAGGCCATGGCGTGGAAGATTATGGATATTAAAGGTATCCATCCTTCCTTTTGCACTAACAAAATTTTAATGGAGGATAATTACAAGCCGTGTATGCAGCATTAGAGGCGGAAGAAAGAGGTTATTAAGTTGCTGGATGCAGGCTTAATATATCCTATCTCTGATTCAGTTTGGGTGAGCCCTGTGCAAGTGGTGCCCAAGAAAGGAGGCATGACTGTAGTATCAAACGATAGGAATGAGCTTATTCCGACCCGTACCGTCACTGGATGGCGAGTTTGCATTGACTACAGCAAACTTAATGACGCCACCCGAAAGGACCACTTTCCGCTTCCATTCATCGATCAGATGTTGGAACTTCTGTCAGGGAATATTGTTTTCTGGATGCAGGCTTTTATACTGACGCAAACAAATTTGAAAAGAAAGACGGTCACACAAACTGTGTTTTTAGAAAGCCTCAGATACGATTAAAATCGGCAAGCTAAATTGATTTTTTTCAAAAAGTGATAATAACTAAAAGCGTGACAAACAAAAAGAAAGATTTACATGGTTATCTTTACACTTATACCCACTCCTTCAATTACATGAGCATATTTGAGCCTTTCAATTCTTAACATGCTTGTTTTTGTTCGGAATACGAGTGAGCCGGATGTTTCATGTAAAGCAGAACTTTCAATAGTATACTTCTCAAGATCATGAATATGTAAAAAGGGCATGAATGTGATAGAGGAACTTAGGATACCCTTTTGTGTTTAAGCCTTTTTCTTTGTTTATATATTCCGTAACCACCATCATTCCATTAGTTAAACCATGCTGAGCCTACATCCCGTGTTTTTCTAATTACACCCATTTTAACCCACTTAGCCAAATTTAGCCTTTTTATTGTTTAAACCTTTGTGTTAAAACTCTGTTATAGTTATTATCTAACTTGCGTAACTTGATAAAAAAATACAGCAAACAACAATCAAAAATAGAAGAAAGAAGATCAAATCCAAGCAATTTTAGGCGCTAAATATTACAATCTCGTCGACTAGCTCGATATGGTCGAAATTGTCCATTTAAGCTTTACTTACGTATAGTTTATGTCATTTGCGCTAGTTAGAAATAACCGTCGAGTTTTAACCATTTAACCACTTTTAAATGTCCCCTCCTACCATTAACCATTGCCTATCATTACATCCCTCAAAGACCTGTTGATTTGTGTCTTTTCGCATGCTAGGTGTTGGAGATTAGATCTTTTGACAAGCTTATGATATTGCATGATTCATCGACTTGGCATCGAGTGTTTTACACATACACATTACATGTATGACTCATAAATATAACCGAGTATGTGTGAACATTGTGAGAGATGTAAGGATTTACATGTTAAGTCGATCAGAAGTGGAATCATTGCTTTTTGGTTATCTTTGCTTATATTCGCATATGTTTGTTTGGTTTCAAATCTTTGATGATTGACTTTTTTAAATACCAATTGACCACCGAATATTTAGGTAGTGTTGTAAATATTTGACGTTCGGGTCCCTCATTGGCCCGCGTTCGTTAGCTTTTAGTTTGCTTGAGGACAAGCAAAAGTTCAAGTGTGGGGAGGTTTGATATACATTAAAATATACATATTTAAGTCCCCTATTTTACCCTCGTTTGTGTGTTACTGGCTAAAAATGCGTCGTCTAGGTACTTAATCGGTTACTTTTATATTTTTAGGTCCAAAACGGTGTGCCACAGACAAAGTTGGAGAAAAAGTAGGATTGACGAACGTTCCGGATGAATTCTGCAGAAAATGCTGAAGTTACAGAGCACGCACGGCCGTGCAAACCATTGGCACGACCGTGCGCGACTTGCGATCTCGGGAGCTCTAGCAGTGCGCAAGGTAGTGCAGCTCATTTCTCGATGCGCACGACCGTGCGACCCAAGTGGACAACCGTGCACTAGCTGATCATGATCAACAACTTATCTGGAGATCTTGCACGTTCGTGCAACCAAAGCGCACGACCGTGCACATCTGAAGACTTTGCCGCCCAAAGTCCACTTGTCGACCCATACCCTACAGCTGCCCGTTATGATGACGTGCACGACCGTACACATAAAGTGCATCGGCCGTGCGGATATTAATTTCTCTATAAAACAGAGCATTCGCTACTGGTCAAAATGTTGGGTAATTTTCCAAGTTTCTAGGCGATTTCCGAGGTCCGAGAGCTGCCGGTTCTGGTCAATTTCAAGCCTCAAAGTTGCAGGAAGCTCATCTTTCATCAAATCCATCAAATCATTACTTGTTTATGGTTTGAATTCTTGTTCTTAACATATATTTTAAACACATTTGCAAGCATTGAGCTGACATTTATGTATTATTGTTATGAATGCTAGTAAAATACTTGTTTTATGAACACTCTTTAGTTGTAATCATGTTGGAATGAAGCTCAGACAACTTGTTCATGTTTGAATCTTGATGATCATATGGCAACTTAGTTCATTGATGTAGGATTTTTGATTGAGGTTGTTTATCTTGAATGATTAGTAAATGGTTAGTTAGGATAAGTTGATAAAACCCCATAATTAATCATAGTAAACTGTTAACTTGTTAATGTGTTTACACCATGAAACTAGAAATGAGTATCAGTTTAATAAAAGAAAATTCTGATTTTGATCAAGAATGCTTTCTTACACGTAAGGACTCTAACGGGTAGATGGTGTATTGTAAGTCCTTAACTTGTGTGATAATCTTTGTTGAGTATTTTTGGCCAAAATGATCAACTTGGTGGATTTATGTTTAAGACTTGCAAAATGGATAAGTTTGTGATATGATCTACTTTATGCTTGTCTTGGTGGTTGTATTGTGTTATCGGTACTGCTTCCCTTGATAAAGTGAGGTTAGAAAACTCTTAACGGATGACTAACTTATTTTTAAAAGATTCACATGAAAATATATCAATAGCTCGTTAATGAATAATTTTAGGTGGTTAAAGTGTGTTCATCGCGTTTGCTTTCCAAAGAATTATCATGTTAGGATTCCCGAAAGGGATACTAATTGCCTTTATATTTGGAAAATTGATCAAGTGCCTTTGCGACATTTCTGACTTAGTTAACATGCTTAGGTTGTTTATAAAACAAGACAAAAGAAAAAGAAATTATATTTTTGTACTTGGAGTCTTATATGTTTAAAAATATAATTTATACAGTTTTAGTAAAAACTCTTTCACATATCTTTTTACCGGTAGATAAATGATGATGGTTTAGTATATAAGCACATGCCCGCGTCCATGGATCGACATCTGGTTCTTACCCATACTTTACTACATATACGATAGGATACACTTGTCCTTTTGTGTGTGTTTTAATGTTAAGGTATAAATCATTTTTATAAATATTAAAACCGAGTTCGTGTGAAAATTCATTGTAAAAACATGTATATATACGCACACATCAGAAAACTTGTAGCCATGAATCTTGACCAAAATGTTTTTTTTTTTGTAAAAACCTTGTAATAGATTGATTCAAAAGAAAACTTGGTATGGTTTATATCTTTAAGTGAAAATCATTGCGTATCATTGTTCAAAACCATTTGTCCGTGTTATAAACAATTTGTCCGTGTTATAAACCATTCGTCCGTGTTATAAATCAATTGTCCGTGTCATAAACCAATTGTCCAAAATCGTCCATGTTTTTAATTGTGAAAACTTTTGATTATTCTTTAATGAACACATTCAAACCTGTGTGACTCTACCAACAAAGGGTATCTTTAATAGACCACGATAGGGTCTCTTTAACTAGACTAAAATGTCAACAAATGAATTGTTAATCAGAAACAGTTTCTGTCATTACCCAAACATCCACCAAATCCAGTGAGCAGTTTGATAATAAGATTGTCAGTCCTATGGTATCATAACATACTATTGGTCGGCTCGGCCAAAGCTAATAAATGCATTCGTGTTATGGATGACGCATCAACAAGTTGTTCACATTATTAAAATCGTATTGTTTTATATAAAACCATAGACATTGTTTTTGAAAACTTGAAAATGATTTAGCACATATGAGTCACCTCAAAACATTTGCAAAACATAAAAGAGGGGAATTATGTACTCACTTTGAAAATATTTTTGTATACATAAACCATGTATATTGTTTTGAAATCTTGAAAATAATTATAGGCACATATAAATCACCCGAAAACATTTAGAAAATGTAAAAGAGGTTGCTTCGTACTCACTTTGAAAATCATTTTGTATATATAAACTATGTATATTGTTTCGAAATGTTGAAAATAATTATAGGCACATATGAATCCCCAAAACATTTAGAAGATGGAAAAGAGGGGAACTATGTACTCACATAAGTCTTTCGTAGTAAAAATGTTTATTTGAAAAGATAGTATAGCACATATGAATCACCCCAAAACATTTAAAACGTAAAAGGGGAACTATGTACTCACATAAGCCTTGCGTAGTAAATATGTAGGTTTGAAAGGATAGTTTAGCAAATTTGAATCACCCCAAAACATTTAAAACGTAAAAGAGGGGAACTATGTAATCACTTTGAAAATCATTTTGTATCTATAAACCATGTATTTTGTTTTGAAATCTTGAAAATAATTATAGGCACATATGACTCACCCCAAAACATTTAGAAAATGGAAAAGAGGGGAACTATGTACTCACTTGGGATTGCGAAAGTGTTCTTGATCAGTGGAATAAACAAAGCTCAAATGTGTTCTAATATGTCAGATAAATATGTTAGCGTGTCGGGACTAGAAACGGGAGATCGGATAGAATGAAGCCTTATAAACCAAACGAGTGTTGGAACTCATGTGATATGGTTTAACAAACTTAACATTCTGATTTGGAAAGGATCCTAAGTACTTTTGACCCATTATGACTCGTTAAGGTAGTTTACTCTACTTAAACGGGTCATTAGCGTAAAAGTGTGATCAGATGGTTAAACATGTCCTATGATAAGTCTTAAATTCCCAAGCATGTTTGAAAATGTTATAACATAGTTTATATGTCAAAAATTTGGTTACATGTGTTTAAAACGGATTTCTACGCAAAAGGGCATTTTGGTCATTTTTAAGGACATAGAAGTAACTTATCATAACACTAATCAAACAACGTGACCATAAGGTATAATCTCAGTAGGTTATTCCCTATACAACTATTGTCACAAATATGTTTTTGGTCGAATCCTAAGATCGACTAAACGGGTCGGATTCAAAAGTCAATGCGGTGGTTAAGACCGCTCGACTTACTACCCTAAATAAGCACTAACTAGAAGTGATGAGTTAGACATGTCAAAATATACCTAACTACATTTATAAAACTGATTTGGTATCAAAACTTGGTGTTTTGATACCCAAAAATAGTTTCGTCATAAAATGCACATCATGCGCATTTTGACCGAAACTTTACTCGTCACTTCAACTAGTAAACGTGGTAATCAGAATGTGAAATCACTAGGGACTATAACCTTCGTGATTACAATTACGTTGCAAAGTCCAATTGAACTTTGACTTGACCAAATATGCTCAGAACCAAAGTACTCAGAACAAGTTAATCAGGAAGCCAAATTATTCGACTTTTCGCTAAAAATAGCTAAAATAATGAAAGAACTAGGAAGAGTACTTACTCATGTTGAAGAACACTTTCGGAACTCAAGATAGGAGGATTCCAAAGGCTGGAAACAAGCTCCAAGAAGGATAGTAAGAAGAACTTCACACTTTGCTTTGAAGTGGTGTGAAAAAAAAATATTGAAGAATCATGGAGTATTTATAGTACTTTATGATTAAGGAGGTGATGACGAGTGTCCTCAAGTGTGGATTAGTGTCCTAACATGTGTTAACACCATATTAAGTGTGGCAAAGTGATTTCTTGGTGTCAAAAATTTGAGATAGGTGACAAACTTGGTGAAGAAGCAAAAATATTTATTATTTTTTTGACATTTTTGGCCTTTGGACTTCTATTTTCACTTGTTTGCCATTTTTACCCCTTTAACCTAATTTAAGTTATATAAAGGTGTTAAGACATGTGTAACTTGGATTATGCCGAAAAATATCATGGATGTCAGTTCGTTCGGTTGTACGGTTACGCGTTTCACAAAAATGCGTAAAACGCTTTAACGAACACGAAAATGATCGAAATTGTGCAACGATTAACATTTTTGTATTCTCATCAATAAAATACAAGATTTTATTGAATACAAAAATATTTGGATTGATACACATGGTTTGTATGTTGAATACGGACCAACAGACTTTCGCAGTTTGACGAAAATATTCTCTTGACTTGTATAAGCGTGTTTTTGTCATACCTAACCCTTCAAAACTTAAATCTATGTTATGTAAGGGGTATTTAGGGTATGTGTAGCTTATGACCTTTTTTTGGAATGTACGTCGCGTTAAGCTGATTGCGTTTGAGTGTTAGTTAATGAATTATTTCTACAAAAAAATTTGAGGGTTCGAAGTCGTGCAAGAAATTGAAATTGTGCAAATGTGTTAGATAATTATACAAATTTCAGAAATAAAACACTGGGTTTCATTGAAAACAAAATTTTTTGTAATTGTACAATGATTGAAAAGGCACAAATGTCATAGTCTCCCCTACTTTTGGAAATTCCGTCCCGAAATTTAACTAGAGGAAACTTTGTGAAAACAGATGTGGATATTTCGCTTTCATCTGATCCTCTCGTTCCCAAGTAAATTTTGGGCCACATTTGGATTCCCAGCGAAATGTAACTCTTGGTATACGTCTACCCTTGAGTTTCTTCACTTGACGTTCCAATATCTCCATAGGTTTCTCGATTAAGTGCATAGTGTCATCAATGTGAATTTCGTCGAGGGGAATGTGGAGGTTTGTATCGGCTAAACACTTTTTCAAATTGGACACGTGGAACGTTGGGTGAATATTCTCAAGTTCAGGAGGTAGCTCATTTTTCAACAAGCTTTGGGTCACACATGTATGCTGTGCTTGAAGGATACGTGTCTGGATATCAGATTGAACTCGAACACAATGAAGTTTGACACATTCCTTACGACTAAGTGCATCAGCCACAACATTCGCCTTACTAGCATGGTAGCGAATCTCGCAGTCGTAGTCGTTCAGATGTTTGACCCAGCGTCGTTGTCTCATGTTTAGCTCCTTTTGATTGAATATGTGTTGGAGACTTTTGTGGTAAGTGAAAATCACACATTTCGTACCGTAAAGGTAGTGTCTCCAAATTTTGAGAGGAAAAACTATGGCTCCTAACTCAAGATCATGAGTTGTGTAGTTCTTCTCATGGATTTTCAATTGTCTTGACGCATAGGCTATAACTGTGTCTCTTTGCATGAGAACACAACCATGGCCTATGTTTGATGCGTCACAATAGACAACGAAATCATCGTTGCCGTCAGGTAAAGATAAAACAGGAGCATTACAGAGTTTTTGTTACAGTGTTTGAAAGGTCTTCCTCTTATTTGGGTCCCTACTCGAAAGGTTCATTTTTCTGAGTCAAAGTGGTGAGGGGAACCGCGATCTTTTAAAAGTTCGCGATGAATCCTCAATAGTATCCAGCAAGACCAAGAAATGAACGAACTTCGGTAGGAGTAGTAGAGGTACTCCAATCCCTAATCGCACTGATTTTGGCGGGATCTACGTGTATAACTTGTTCGTTAACAATGTGTCCCAAAATTTGAACTTCTTTTAGCCAAAATTCACACTTGGAGAAGTTGGGGTAAAGTTGTTCTTTCTTCAGGAGTTCCATCGTTAGACGGAGATGTTGTTCGTGATCGGCTCAAGACTTAGAATAAATGAGGATGTCATTGATGAAAACAATAATGAACTGGTCTAAATAAGGTTTACAAACCCTATCCATTAAGTCCATGAAGACGGCAAGAGCATTGGTCAAACCAAAAGGCATGACAGTGAACTCGTAATGGCCGTATCGAGTGTGAAAAGCAGTCTTGGGAATATCTTCTTCGAGCACACGAAGTTGATGATACCCTGAACACAGGTCAATCTTTGAAAAGCAGGTCGCACTTTGTAGCTGATTAAAGAGATCATCAATGCGAGGTAGGGGATATCGATTTTTTATTGTGAGTTTGTTTAGCTCACGATAATCGATACACATACGGAAGGATCCATCCTTCTTTTTCACGAATAGGATAGGAGTGCCCTAAGGTGAAAAGCTCGGATGAATGAATCCCTTGTCTGAAAGTTCTTGGAGTTGCTTTGACAACTCTTGCATTTCAGATGGTGTAAGACGGTTTGTTTGAAAGTTCTTGCAGTTGCTTTGACAACTCTTGCATTTCAGATGGTGCAAGAGGGTAAGGAGATTGGCAATTGGGTTGGTACCAGGTGCAATGTCAATAAGAAACTCAACTTGACGAATTGGGGGTAAACCAGGTAGCTCTTTAGGAAACACCTTAGGATATTCCCGAACAACGGGGATGTCCTGAATTGTTTTGCTCTTCCCTTTTTCCTCGACGATATGTGCCAAGAAGGCTACATAATTCTTTCGTAGGTATTTTTTGGCGTGGGTACAGGTCATGAGTTTTATGCTACTAGAGGGTTTCTCTCAGTGAACTTCTAAGGTTTCGCCAGACGAAAAAGGTATAGGAACAACCTTGTCGAAACACATCACCTCAGCATGATGTTTGGTTAACCAATCAATTCCTATGATGATGTTAAAACTCCCGAGTTTCATTGGTGTGAGGTCAATGGGAAAAAGGTGGTCATCAAGGTTCAATTGGTAACTACGAATGACATAGTCGAGCACAAGGGGTTCACCACCAGCTATTTCCACTGGTAATGGTTTTCCTAGTATAGTTCTAGGCATCAAAAGAAAATGTTCAAAGGCTTGTGATATAAAGCTTCTATCGGCACCCGAATTGAAAAGACTAGAAGCAGGATGATTGTTAACAAGGAACGTATCGCTAATGACTTCGTTATCAAAATTTATTTTTTTATAATGCAATAACATATTCTTCTAGAAGAAAACGTGAGAGAAAATATGTGTGTTAGACATTGGATAATCAAGAGAGATGTTAAAAATATCGATGAAATATAAGGATGGTGGTCATTCATTCATTACTTAAAAACAAATAAACGGCACACGATGACTAATCAAAGTAAATGGGTCTTTATAATGTATCACGAAGACACGCTTTAGCCTATAAGTGGACACTCACCCCAAGAGTTCCCAAGTAAGAGTGACTGGTCCGATAATGCGGATTTATACGAACACTCTAGCCTAAGATAGAAAACTCAGGGTACAGGCATCCACCCTTCCAGATTGCATGTGATTACATTAATAAATTAAAGTTTGACTGCATTTTAAAAACTTACAAGGATTTAAGCCAAAACAAATCATCTAAGGATAGATGATTGATTTTCAAAACGAATATTTAACTTGTGTATTTTTTTTGGTAATCACCTAAGGATAGGTGATGGTATTGTTTTAAGAATCTAAATGCAAGATAACTCGCGTTAGGGTCCTAGGAAGGTTATAGTCTAGGTCAAAGCATTACTAATAACCTAATTCCCTATAACCATAAGCTCCGATACCAATCTTTCTGTAACACCCTGACCACATGAACATCGAACCGCGGTGGAAACGTTAGGGATTCATGTCACATAACTATTGTTTCACAACTCATGGAATTTAAATTTTTTTTATTAAGTTAAATGTTTACATTGTCTTGTGATAAACAAGAACAACACATAAATAAACTGTCACTAAGGCCCACATCCATTCCTACGTGTACCATGCATCATATTATCAAGCATTGACTCCAAAAACATATGTGAAAAGAGAGTCAGCACAAAAATGCCGGCGATTACATAGGTTTTGTGATTGTTTCAAATTCGTGGCTTTTATACATATTGTAGCACCTCGTCCAACTACAAGAGTCGTTAAGTGAAACCTCGTATATAAAGTGTTTGATATTGCAATACAATTCACCAACTAAAACAAGTTGGCCAGAGTTGTGAAAACCTTGTAGCCATGAATCTTGACCAAAACATCTTTTTTTTTGCAAATACCTTGTAATAGATTGATTCAAAAGAAAACTTCGCATGGTTTATATCTTTAAGTGAAAATCATTGCGTGCCATTGTTCAAAACCATTTGTCCGTGTTATAAACCATTCGTCCGTGTTATAAATCAATCGTCGGTGTCATAAACCAATTGTCCAATATCATCCGCGTTTTTAATTGTGAAAACTTTTGATCATTCTTTAATGAACACATTCAAACCTGTGTTAACTATACCACAAAAGGGTCTCTTTAACTAGACAAACAAATCAACAAATGATTTGTTAATCTGAAACAGTTTATGTCATTACCCAAACTTCACCAAATCCAGTGAATAGTCTGATAATGTGATTGTCAGTCCTATGGTAACATAACATACTACTGGCCAGTTCGTCCAACTAATGAATGTCATTCGTGTTATGAATAACGCATCAACAAGTTGTTCAAATTATTGAAATCGTATTGTTTTATATATAAACCACAGAAATTGTTTTTGAAAACTTGAAAATGATTTAGCACATATGAGCCACCCCAAAACATTTGCAAAACGTAAAAGAGGGGAATTATGTACTCACTTTGAAAATCATTTTGTATATATAGAACATGTATATTATTTTGAAATCTTGAAAATAGTTATAGGCACATATAAATCACAAGAAAACATTTAGAAAATTTAAAAGAGGGCGCTGTGTACTCACTTTGAAAATCATTTTGTATATATAAACAATGTATATTGTTTTGAAATATTAAAAATCATTATAGGCACATATGAATTACCCCAAAACATTTAGAAAATGGAAAAGAGGGGAACTATGTACTCACATAGGTCTTTCGTAGTAAAAATGTAGATTTGAAAAGATAGTTTATCACATATGAATCACCCAAAAACAATACCTACAGAAGCCTGCATGACCGAGAAAGCTAACAATGGATTTCACACTCGTCGGAGGAGGAAGCCTACTAATGGTGTCTATTTTAGCCCTATCCACCTCTATGCCTGCTCGGGAAATTTTGTGGCCTAGAACGATCCCTTCCGTCACCATGAATTGACACTTCTCCCAATTTAGCATCAACTTCGTCTCCACACATCTCTTCAACATAGCCTCAAGATTAACTAGACACTAATCGAAAGAGTTGCCATAAACCGAAAAGTCGTCCATGAAAACTTCCATGGAACTTTCAATAATATCTTGGAAAATGGCAACCATACATTGCTGAAAAGTCGCCGGAGCGTTATGTATTCCAAACGGCATGCGTCGGTACGCGTGCGTGCCATAAGGACATGTAAAGGTTATCTTCTCTTGATCCTCCGGTGCGATGGGATGTAGAAGTAACCTGAAAACCTCTCAAGGAAACAATAGAATTGTTGCTTCGCTAGACGTTCTAGCATTTGATCGATAAATGGAAGCGGGAAATTGTCCTTTTGGGTGGCGTCATTTAATTTTCGGTAATCAATACACACTCGACAACCGGTGACCGTACGTGATGGCATGAGTTTGTTCTTCTCATTCATAACAACTGTCATCCCTCCCAAGAAGAATTAGAAATTTTGTATATCAACCCGACCTCTAACAATTTCAACACCTCCTTCTTAACCACTTCTTGCATGTTTGGATTGAGGCGTCTTTGAGGTTGCACCAATGACTTATATACATCCTCCATAAGAATCCGATGGGTGCAAAAAGTGTGGCTTATCCCCTTTTTGTCTGACAACATTCGTGCAATATGTTCTCAACACCTAGTGTAACCTCAACTTCTCCTCCTCCGTCAACTTAGAAGAAATGACGACGGGCAAACTCGAACTCTCTCTAAAAAACATACTCTAGGGGTGATGGAAGGACCTTAAGCTCTAAAGGGGCCGGAGTATCTACGGGGTGACTCTCACTCTCCTCACTAATCTCATTGAGCTCCATCATTTCGGGGACCCAAAATGTGTCCTTGACTGGTGGACCGTAGGATAACCCTTAAGTGGCATAATCGGTATGAAAATTATATATTTAATAGGGTTATCATTTAGAATTAGATAACTACGATTTACTTGTTATTTCAGGTACAAAGTAGTTAAAAAGGTGGAAAGGAAAAAGGTTGGCAAAAGGCGAATGAGACATGGAATTGTAGAGTACCAAATGACGAAACAATAGTCATAAACCTAACCTCTATCGTAGCTTACGGTGTGTGGACGGGGATTGAGCTCCTGAAATGAGCAATGGATCTGATCTCGCTCAACTAGCAGAGGCGGAATTCATTGCTAGAGAGGTAGATATGATAAACAAGGCAGAACTTACTGTTTAACTGCTTCTGATCTATTAAAGACGTTCAAGTTACAGATGCAAGTAAACAAACTGACAGAGCTTCGCCGTATGAAATGACAAATCCATTCCTAGCTCTAACACAACACTTCCCTATTTATAGGTCGACATGACTCGTACTGAAGTGCGTGCACTAACAAACAAACCACTATGACTCGTACGAAATTGTATTTTGTACGAGTGACTGATTTCGTACGAAACACTCTCATGTTTCACGCAAATCATAGTGTAAGACATATAAATTTTACATTTTCTTATTTAAACATTAACTTGTAATCTTTATAAACATTACGGATAAATGCTAGACGTAGGCAATAGACATTATGCACCAAACAAACTCCCCCTTGGATGTTGCCGTAGTCTGGATAATCTTCAAAACTTCAATTCGATTTGACTTTAACGCCCAAAAAATCTCTTTAACGGCTTTCAACGTTCCTTAGAAGCAATAGGCGTTTGATCGGTCAGAGGACGTCGTTTCAAAAACTGAAAACTCCTTAATGATGCTACTCTTGAATGTTCAGCGATCCGAGCTTCTTTTTCTTCAGTTTTCTTCGATTCATTCTTCTCAATCTTTCTCCATGTTTTCTTCCAATTTGATCCCGAATGAATATCATTTGCAAAGCACACATTTACGACCTTTTGAAATTGAAGTGCTTGCTCCTGATCCTTTTCTTCAAAACTGATCTTGCTATAAAATAAACATTCAATGTCTTTCTTCGAACAATTTACTAGCCACATAAGGTCTAGTGCTCGAATGCCTCGCCACAACCCAAATATTCTTTTATGTGCTATGGCGGCTTCGGTTAATTCCTCAGTTATCTTCCACGAATCTTCATCTGGGTGTACACAAATAACAGCCTCACCTATATTAGAATCGTACTACCACCACTTGAAGAATGTATAGAAATCTTGCTCCATTTTGATCATCGGCATGTTTTTCAACACACGTGGTTTCTTCACAATCAACGTAATATCTTTCTCCTTTGTCACTGGATCCTCTTTAATAATACGACGCGGATAATGCGGTTTCCAGTGAACAAAACCATGCTTCGCTTCAAATTTGATCAACCTCCACAGCTTTTGATCATGGAACTTCATCTTAAGGTTTATCATCTTTGTTTGCACAAGTTCCTTAATGTCCCAATATGGCAGTGAATAATGACATATGCCAATATCGAAACGGCGCACTTAGATTACTCTTCTTAAAAGGAGCAGCATTCACAAAACCCGTATAACCCATCCTGTAGAAACAACCTTTCACCATATATTCAGTAAAGCCCGTTAGATCATCCTAGTTATCTTTAAACTCTAACACTTCCCGAATCAAATCTTCAGTAATCTTAACTTGAATATCCACATCGTTAATCTTCACTACTGATATAATGGCATTGTCGTCAAGACTATATTCTGCAGCATTCCAGAAATACTCCACATGTGACAAATATACAGTAAGTCTTTCTGTAATCGCCTTTGTCACTCTAATTCTTGTCAGATAATCCAAGATACTTCGGTATGCAGCTATCTCTGGGATTTTAGAATCTGTGATACAGCATATGTTATGCGTTGGAGAAAAACCAGATCTCTTTGCCTGTTCAAGAAAATAACAATCAACTGTTAGAAAAATTTTCAAACTTTAAAAAATTCTTCACTAATTCGTACAAAACCTATGTTTCGTACGAAATATACTATCTCGATCAAGAGCTTGAAACTTTCAAAGTTTCTATCTCTTGGTTCATACAAAACCCCATGTTTCGTACAAAAACACTATCTTGATCAAGTGTTTCAAACTTTCAAAGTATCTTTCTTTTGATTCGTAAAAAAACTTAGGTTTCGTATGACAAATTCACTTGGTTAAAAGTTGAAATTTGAAGTTCATGGCTTCCATATGATTCACTTGCTTGGTACAAAAATTCTGCACTTAATCAATTAAATTTTCTTTCGTGCGAAATACTTTAGTCGTACCAAATCGTCGTCGTTCCAAAATTTGTCCAATTGTAATTCGAACCTAAAACTTGTTGTTTTAGAAAATTGATAGTTGATTTTCAGGTTATTAGAGCGATATTAGAGATTTTGTTGTCAATTTTAAGTTCTACTGGTCCAATTTCCCTAGATCTAAGTTTTAGTCCGAATCGTACGAAATTTTGACATTATAACAGTTAGATCGTGACGAAATTACCTTGCCCATTGTAGAAGGTGTGCAAATCAACCTCAACAATGTGAATAGCAAGTACAAAAACCAAGAAATGAAGTTTCTGAGATGAATCGCACAAAATCTCTCTGAGTCGCTCAACAGTGCTCTAAGACCAGAAATCTCATTTTTGTGCGAGACAATTGATATTTATACTAACCATGATTCGTACAAAAACTTGTGAATCGTACCAAAAGTTTTATCCTTGTTTCATACAAAAACGACTTACCCGCATGAAATTTGATTTTGTACAAATCAAATCTAAAAACTTTCAACTTTTTAATTTCAATTTTTATTTTTTTGTATTTTTCATTCATTTTATCAAAAACATTTATATGTTTCAAAAATCCACTTGACTATCCAAGTCCAAGTTAATGACCCTAGTTATCCAATTTGCCTTCCAAGTCCAAGTTAATGACCTTGGTTGACCATATTTGACCAAACAAATTTATTTTAACATGTAAAGTTTCAAATTAATGAACTTTCTTGATATTTGAGTAAACTTTGTTAAAAATTATCTCCAACCCATAATTCCAAGCTTTCTTCAGCAAGGTGTTGCTATGAATCCAACCATCAGTGTTTTTATCATCGGTAAACAAAAATAAAACTATTAAGCTAAGAAACTAAAAAACTTTTTGAGTTTTTTTACGAATTTTTTTTAAAGAATAACAACATTTTTTGTGAATTTTTCTTTTTCAGAGGATCATTTCAAGCATTCATATAAGTCATCAGTACCATTAGTCTAGAAACACCTTTTAAGCTTTTAAACAAATTTATCTAGATTGCCAATATATTTATCCATTTAAAGCTCTTCTCGTTTCTAAATTGTTTCAAGATATTTTAAGGTATTATTAGAAAACTGAAATAACTGTGTTTCCCATCTCAGAATATACTCCCGTATCGAGATTCACAGAATGTTATATAAAAGGTGAATATATCGAATTGATATCTGTTTATAGGGTGAATGCGAGACCTTGAGAGCTCAGGTTAGTACTACCGTACAGACAAAGATATGAAGGCTCGTCTTAAGGTGGTGTTCCATTAAAGAATCTTTTGTACTTCAAATGTCATAATTGCTTAAGACATAATCATTTTTATGCAACTTTCGGGTAAATAATGCGAAAGTATTATATGAGTTCTAGGCCATTCCTTTCGCAAAATCAGAAGAACTCGAATAATACCCCAGATATCAATCAAATATCAAGACCTAGTATCGCAACATCTGGCATTCTCTCAAACGAAATATCAGAGTACTTAGTCCATATATCCGAGAGATGTTAACCCACAAGTTAATCAGTTTTTGTAACCTAGGTTTATATCTCGATAACAATCTACTGAACGAGTGAAGTCTATTGGCATATCCATAGTAAGACTTGCTTAAACACTTTTAAACAATACAATTCTTTAGCATATTGTGACTATCATTTTTGATTTACTATGATCACTCTTTTTACACAAAACTCTATTTGATTTTTTAAATGTTTTTATATTTTCCTCAAATATTCTCCCCCTAAAATCAAAAACATATTTTTGGTTTTTAAGATATTAGAAGAAAGAATGTACAAAAAATGTTTAACCGATGACAAATTCACATCAAGTCGTCATCATCCTCAAACTCAACCTCAAACATATCCCCTGAGATCATATTTTTTAAACCATTTAGCTTTAACAAATTTTTAAACTTTGTTTTATCAAAAGCTTTGGTATAAAAATCTGCTTTTTGGTCATCAGTGTGGATTTTCTCAATTCGTACCAACTTTTTTCTCGTAACAATCACGGATAAAGTGGTCTCGAATCTCGATATGTTTAGTACGTGAGTGTTGACATGAGTTTTTGGTGATATCGATTGCGGCCTGATTATCTACATATATAGGGGTATCAAGAAATTGTTGTATCCAGAGAATCTGAGCACAACAACTGGATGCCGAAATGTATTCAGCCTCACAAGGAGAGAGCGACCGCGGTTTGTTTCTTGCATTGCCACGTTACCAAACGGGTTCCGAAGGACTGGTAGCCGGCCGTTGTAGATTTTGTATTCAGTTTGCAACACCCAAAATCAGAATCCGAGTAAACTGCAAGATTAAAATCATCATATTTAGGGTACCACAAGCCGGTGCTTGGAAAACCCTTCAGATATCTCATTATGCGTTTAACGATAAGCAGGTGTGATTCTTTTGGATTAACTGATAACGGGAGCAGAGGCACGTTGGATACATGATATATGGTCGAGAAGCAGTAAGATACATAAAGGATCCGATCATGGAGCGATATAAAGTTCCATCAACTTTTTCGCCGTTAAGATCTGGACAGATGCCGTGATTTGGAGCTGACGGGGTCGATGATGGTTTAGTCCCTGTCATATTGAATTTCTCCAATATGTCATGAATATATTTCGGCTGATGAATGAAGATACAATTAAGCAACTCATCAACCTAAAGTCCTAGAAATAACTTCATTTACCCCATTGTGCTCATTTCGAATTGCGCTTCATGACTTCTTCAAAGTCTTTACACAGCTTGTCATTTGTCGATCCAAAGATAATATCATCCACATATATTTGTACGATAATTAGATGTCCATCTACTTCCTTCATGAAGAGAGTTTAGTCTACTGTTCCCCTAATAAAGCCATTATCCAAAAGATGATTCGATAATGTTTCATACCTAGCTCTCGGGGCTTGATGAAGACCATATAAGGCTTTATTCAAGAGGTAGACTTTATCTTTGTGCACTGGGTCAACGAACCCCGGTGGTTGGCCGACGTACACCTCCTATTTCACTTTTCCGTTAAGAAAAGCAGATTTAACATCCAATTGGTACACCTTGAACCCTTTCCACGAGGCAAAAGCCAAGAATATGAGAATTGCTTCAAGACGTGCAACTGGGGCGTAGACTTCAGTATAGTATATCCCTTCTTGCTGATGAAAACCTTGAACCACAAGTCGAGCTTTGTTGCGTACCACAACTCCTCTATCATCTCGTTTACACTTGAAGACCCATCTTGTATTAATCTTTTTGTGGTGATCTGGCAGGTCTACAAGCGTCCAGACGCCAAGTTTCTGGAATTGCAATAACTCTTCTTGCATCACATCCACCCAACTTTCTTCTTTCAACGTGTCTTTCCAGTTTCCCGGTTCAACGTAAGAAACAAAACAACTATGAGAAAATCGGACTTGAAGTGGAGCAATACTAGAATAGAAACAGCTTAGATCTTTATTAATCTGATTGCGAGTTTGCACTCCTGATTGTAAGCTGCCTATAATGTTCTCTGATGGATGATATGAAAGTGTCCTAGGCAGCACTTCAGTTGGAACATGTACTTATGATTGCAAATTTGAGATATTTTCATCGACAACCGGTACAGATGAAGAAGCTTTATTCCTAGCATTAGACTGATCAGCCTGTTGGTTCAGAAAGTCTTCAATCTGTTCAGATCCTTCATCAGAGGTGGATCCTCCATCGTCGAAAGTTGGTTCCCGATTAGCGTCATCATCTTCATTTGGCTGGACAGAAGATTCATCAGCATTGACATTTGTAGCAGGAACCGGATTTAAAACAGAAGAGCTTTAACCACCATCAGATGTGTTAACTGGTAAAGATGTAGAAATCACCAAAGGTCGAGGAACTTTTTCTTGATTCGATAACTGATGTTGTTGAAGTAATATAACAAGTTCTTCTTCAGTTGGCACATCTGGAAGATCAAACGAATCCCACAATCCATCGTAGTTAAACAGCCACGAATCCCCAGGGTTCTGCGTAGGCGTCGTATATCTTTGACAATCTACGTACAAGGAAGATGCCTCACCCACTAATGTTTCTAAAGAACCAACTTTTGAAAAAATTCTTGAAACACTAGGTTTGAATGAATTGTTGAATGATAAAGACAAGGGTTTGGGGTCAAGTGAAATCCCATTTCCATCGGCTTTAGTCGACCCGGGCAAGAAAAATATTATTTCAAAAAGGGGTCCTCAAAAAGATGAAATGTGGGAGGAATTTAAACACGTAAAAGTAATTTGTGACATCCCGGCTTTTCAGGTATCTTAAACGCACTACTTTAGGGTTATTCACTCCTACGCTGATTTAATTTGGAGAATTAAATTACACGCTCGCAATAACTACGCTAACTTCATGAATCTATAGGGTGAATCACGTGCTATGTGTTAGTAGACGGGTTGTATCTGAATAATGTGCTATGTGTGATTAGACGCTTGTAGATTATTGTATCACGCTTTGATTTCACGATTTATTAGTAATAAGCCTTATGTTACCGAATTGTAAAAAATAAAAAAATAAATAAATAGCCGAACCGAACCGAGCCGCGAAACATGTCGACCTTGCGACCCACACCTCCTTGCGGCCCAAGGAAATAACACAAACTTGCCGCCCAAGACACTTACCCAAACCCCCCCTCTCACGGTCGCAAACCTCACACCTCCCGGATTGATTCCAAGCTTGTCCCGGTTCGATAAGCATCATTGTTTCAAGGTTAGGGTTTAATTGTTTTGCGATTCACACTAGGTTTTGTGTAATCTTGATCATGATTATGTGTTTGTGGGATTTTTAGTATGAAAAAGTGTTGTGATTTATGATTAGTTCGGATGAATGTGCGAATCTTTGCGGTTGTGATGTTATGTTGAATACTAAAATCGTAGGCTGTGTTTTAGCGATAAAGATCATGATATATATTTAGGGTTTGCATGAATATTGATATATATGATGATATTTGACAAATTAACCTGCTATTAATCAATACAACTAAGCATCATGACCGTTTAAACATATTCTACTGCGATAAAGTCGAAAACAGTAAGTTGATTGGCATTTACAGCCAACTTCAGTTCGCTGTAACCTGATCGTTATTTATCGAAAAGTGAATTTTCTGAAGCCTAAAATGTGTATTTTTAAAAACCGCTTCAAATGGCGCCGGATTCATATTTTTCTGACGTCATTTGCTATTTTTAAGTTGTCATTTAGTGCAGCAGCTGAAGCTGCGTAAATTTTGCAGAATATACAGGTTGTTTATCGAGTCAGATCTGATAGTCTGTATGGGGTTAGGTTAGGAAATTTGTACAGTAACTGGAGACGGGAATTTCCAAAAACCTCCCACTGGAATTTTGTTAATTGGATGAACGATGATTTTTAAATAATTTTTCTCTTGGACTGCAGTCAGAAAGCGACGAATCTGACTGTAGACTAGTATATAAATGTTTATAAATAATTGGTAAAGATTTAGGATTTGAAAATTTCACACAAAATTCTACAGTCTAATTGACATCTCCTTAAGTAGCTTTATCACGGAAGTCCTCAACCAATTCTCGGATCGTTAGTATTGGGTTAAATAGCGGGGAAATTATAGTAGTACAACTCGGCCCGACAAGCCCCACCCGAGCTAGTCACGCTAGCCGACCGGGAATGGTCAACGGGTGATTAATTTGGCCTAACTTTCGCCATGGTCAGTGATAGACCTGGCAACACTGAGGCAACAACAGTCAGCTTCGATCGCGAACTCTTATGTGACGTAACTTTAGGCTCGCTACCTACATGTTAACATTGAACTTAATTACGAACCAACATTATTATTCCGGGTTAGGAATAATTGAACTATGTCGTTATCCCGGGTTAGGGGTAACGGGGAAAAAACTTTTAAACCGAACTTGTGAACTTATAAAAATTTGTGAACTCACTCTTCTTTAATGTTGACACTTGTTTCTTTACATGTTTCTCAGGACGCTAGGTGCACTCACTTGCATTTGATCAAGACATTTTTATCGAGTCTTATTTACAAATAATGTTTGGGATTTTGGTTTTGGCGTTTATGTTGGCGCCCGTTACTTAAATTTAATGCTTCCGCTAAACTTTGAAACTTTGTTATTTTGAAAATGACTATGAATGTTTACAACAAATGTTTTTGGAAAACGTTAAATAAATCATATAGAGTCGTTCGATATTGCTAGTGTCTAAGATTCTGGTTTGATCACACACCTCGTGGTAATACTCCGCAAGTGGAAATTGAGGGTGTAACATAAATCTTCCTTTACTTGAGGCAATAAAACAAGTGCCCGCTTACGGTAAATTTTTAAAAGAATTGTGTACACAAAAGAGGTAAGAAAAAGTGCC
Organism: Scalesia atractyloides; assembly: GCA_947069175.1. Lineage (NCBI taxonomy): Eukaryota > Viridiplantae > Streptophyta > Magnoliopsida > Asterales > Asteraceae > Scalesia > Scalesia atractyloides. Next base: position 72,386,032 of record CAMTDV010000023.1, read on the forward strand.
TAAATGGGTCGATTTAACCGAAAGGGTAAGTGTGGTTTTGAAAGGGGAGCTTCCTCCTAAGCTTCAAGATCCCTGAACGCCATTAATAAACCTACAAGTTGGTGATTCTCAAATAACAAGGGCGTTATTGTATCTTGGAGCCGAAGTAAGTATTTTATCGAGAGACGTATATGACCAATACGATTTTGGTCCATTGAAACGGGTTGAAACAACGAATGTTTCATAAGCTTCCCCGAGTGATTGTGCGGGATGTGATAGTAAAAGTGGAAGAATTTTACTATCCGTTGAGTTATTGGTTTTGGATTACTGATTGGTTAACCCAATTTAACAACAAAATGTCATATTGGGTCGATCATTTCAGAATACCGCTCAAGCCATTATTGATTATCAATATGGTACGGTTGACATGGCATTTGGAAATAGAAAATGTGTTTAGATGTTTTTACTAACGTTTCTAATTCTTCGTGGGGTGATGAGTGTTTCATGGAAAATTTTGTTGACAGGTGTGACCCAAATCAAAGATATGAAATTAAGATATGCAAACACACCAAATCAAAGAACCAAAGTATTACCTTTCAAGAAAAATCCATAACACAATTAAGATTCGATAAAAATCCAAAATTTAGCAAGCGTTCATCTCAACCTAAGTAGTTTTGGAGGTTTAGCCAAGAAACATGATCGCGGGTATCAAAACAATAGTCTTAACAAAGAATTCATCAATAAAAGTGGAAAACGAAGAAAATAACATAAAACGGGAAGACAAAACCCATTAAATCTTCAATCTCTAAACTTCTGGCTCCTACAAAATGATTCCCAAGCTTCCTTGCCTTCAAAACCATGTTAAACTTGTTGCTGCATTTGCCTCAGTTTGTCAAATTTCACCTAGGGTTGCAACTTTGCATGATAATGAACTGTATATATGTTTCAACAGGAATCCAACTCCAATAATGAGTCTATCAAGAAGAATACACTCGTCTGCGTAGCGCGATTGGTAAATCTCTATGGTGTCGTGTAGCGTGACATGTTGTTTTCAAAAAGCATTATTTTAATGCTTTCGCGTTACACGGAGGCATATCCTCTTCACGGTCGGGATGCGCGACGGGTCACTTTCCTAGCTTTTCTCAATTTTTGTTCTCGTTCAGCCACGTCACAACCCGATTCCCGTTGCTAACACTTTTCCAACGGATTTTAAGCATTTTCTCCTCTGTTAAGCAACCGAGTCCTATAGACACAAGAACTATCAAAAGAGACTAATTCTACCTAAGAATCAAAACAAACGAAACGAAAAAAGTGTACAAACTATACATGTTAAATAGATGTATTTCGTAATACATCACTATATTTATTTATATATTTACGTGTGGACACTACGTACACTTATAATATAACCTGCAACTAAAGACTTTTTGAAATGTCAAGTAAGGTGAATTTAGAACTATGTTTGATGTCACATAATTGTGAATTTACAGGTACTTGAGAATTCTGGGGAATTCTATTTCATAACCTATGCATAACTTAATAGTTGTATTACTATTGATGTTGCAAACGCAATCATAAGTCATTTCGTAGTGGGTCAGTGTGACTTCGATTTTATATTCAGAAACATTCGAACTCGATAATAGTGTGAGGATCTACTCATCCAATAAGCTCAGGTCCTAATCTATTTGCCTAGTTCAATATGCGCGGAATTCATATTAACAAGTGACAAGATCAAGATTTACTTTTTAAACTGTATATCTCATTAATATTGATTAACGTTTACAATCGAGAGAACACTTGGACAGAGCTTCACCGTCTAGTCAACAAAACAACAATACAGACTCAAGACCCAACACACCTAAATATAGACATGCTCTTCGTGCAAGGGTAGAGCATCTTCGCACGAAGTGACCTCACTTCATACAAAGTGAACTAGGTTACCTTCGTACGAAGTGAAACTTATACATACAAATTTTACATCTAACAATTTTGCCGTATTACATATACAAACATGACCCTAACACGTAGGCGATAGACATGCTACATCAACAAACTCCCCTTTGGATATTTCCGTAGTCTTGGTTAGTCTTCAAAACTTTAAAAATCTTCATATAACGTTAATCTCTATCTTCCAAAGAAATTCTTCCTTGGTTTCCTTCTTTCCTCACTAGGAATCGGTGTTTTATCTATCGTTGGAGCCCACTTTACAAATTAAAACCTTCTGATTGAAGCATTCTATGTAACAACATCAATTTTTTTTCCTTTCAAATTTGCTTCACAAACGCAACTCTTTCTAACTCTCTCCACTTAGATCTCTCACACCTTGGTATTGCATCACTTGAGGGTTCTCCTTTGCTTCATAGCAGATCTTGTTATAAAACAAACACTCAATATCCTTTTCAGAAAAGTTTGCTCGACACATCAGGTCTAGTATCCGAATTGCCTTCCATAAGCCTTTAGCTTTAAGCACAATTACCACTTCCTGGGTAAAAGTGGCTGGTTCGATAATGTGGATTTGTACGAACACTCTAGCCTTAGACTGCATGTGTTCAGATTATTAAAACCCAAACTTCGACAAGATTTTGAAAACTGTGAAGGCATGAAGCCTAAAAACAAATCATCTAAGGATAAATTATTGATTTTCAAAACGAATTTGTAATTTATGAATTTGTTTAGGTTATCACCTAAGGATAGGTGATGGTATTGTTTTAAGATCTAAACACAAGATAACTTATGTTAGGGACCTAGGAAGGTTATAGTCTAGGTCAAAGTATTACTAATAACCTAATTCCCTATAACCATAAGCTCTGATACCAATCTTTCTATAACACCTCAACCGCATAAAACAACACACCGCGGCGGAGACGTCGGGGAGTCCCTTCATAGAACTATTGTTTCACAACACATGGTTCAAAAAGTTTTGAATTATTGAATTTAACTGTTTTCATTTTCTTGGGGAATGAAATAGAAAAATATAACAATTTTCTTGAAAATTTTAAAGTCACTAAGGTCCAAGTCTGCCCTATGTGAAGCATGCTCAAAGTCAAACATTAGCTCTTGAAACACATGTGAAAATAAAACGTCAGCATAAAAATGTCTCTGAGTAACATAGGTTTGGTGATGAAGATTCATGGCTTTGAAAGTCAAAAGAAATGTTCAACTATTACAAAAGTAGCCATGATTCTTTACAAAAATGTTTCTTTTATGAAATCATATGAAAATCAAATGATTTAAAAGAAATGATGCATGGTTAACTTAATAACCAAAATAACTCGTGCCTTGTATAAAATATATCATGTCTTGTATTTTGTCGGATAAACCTTTCTAAAGACAAAGGTTTATCAAATGTTCATCGGATTATGTCATTCCCTAAAGTCACTTCCAAACAAAGTTAGGAAGCGGGAACGGGATTGTCAATCTTATGGTACCTTTACATACTACGGTCGGGTGATCAATCTTAATGAATGTATAATTGTATATTAAACGCACCAATATGTCTTGAACAATGTAAGCATGTCATGAAAATTTTTTAAATCATGTACTTAGCATACTAGGTCAATATACCAAGCAAATTATGTCTTTGAAATCGTGTACTAAGTATGCTAAGTCAACATACGAAGTAAAAATGTCTTTGAAATCATGTACTAGGTATGCTAAGTCAACATATGAAGCAAATTATGTCTTTGAAATCATGTACTAGGTATGATAAGTCAACATACGAAGCAAAAATGTCTTTGAAATCATATACTAGGTATGCTAAGTCAACATACGAAGCAAAAATGTTTTTAAATCATGTACTAGGTATGCTAAGTCAACATATGAAGCAAAATGTCTTTGAAATCATACACTATATGTACTAGATAAGCAAAACATGTATAATGTCATGAAAAGAAGAAAGTAGTGATAGGCACATATCAATCACCCTAACACATTTAAAAAAGTAAAAGAGGGGGCTATGTACACAATTGGGATTGTGTAAATGTCTTGTTCAAATGATCAAACAAAGCTCAAGGATTGAAGAGTTCAAGTGTGTCCTAATGTATCGGAATACTATGTTAGTGTGTCAAGCCTTTAATCGGAGGATTGGATAGGATGAGGTCTTATAAACAATACTAGCGTTGGGACTCGTATGATATGGTTTATAATACCTTACATTCTGATTTGGAAGAGTTTTAAGTGCTTTGACCCGTTACGACTTGTTAAAATGGTTTACGCCACTTTAACAGTTCGCAAGCGTAACTATGTGTTTTGATGATTAAATAAGAACTATGATGAGTCTAATATGTCCAAAGTAGTTTGATTACGTTATAATATTAGTTTAAATGTCAAAACTATGGTCTTACATGTTTAAAACCATTTTATGCGCCAAAAGGGTGTTTTCGGCATTTTAAAAGTACATAAAATCGACTCATCATATAACTAACCAAACTATATGACTATAAGGTATAACCTCAGACGGTTGTTCCCTATGGTCATAAACATGCGCTTGGTCGAATCCTAATATTAACCAAACGGGTTAGATTCGAAAGTCAAAGCGGTAGTAAAACCGCTCGACTTATGACTAAGAAATAAGCACTAAACTAGAAATGACGATTTAGACATGTTTGAACATGTCTAATAATATTATAAAACTTATTGGTGTCAAAACCTTAAGTTCTAATACCAAAAAATGTTTTCTTTGTAAAATGCATTTTGATACATTTTTTAACTATTAACTTGTAAAACTTTGAGTCGTCATCTAGCCTACTAAACATGGTAATCAGAAGGTGCAATCATAAGGGATTAATAAATTCGTGATTACAATCATGTTGCAAAGTTCAATTTGAACTTTGACTTGACCAAAATGGTCAGTTTCGAAAGTCAAATAGGAAGCTAAACTGTTTGACTTTTAGCTCAAAATTGCTAAAATAATGAAAGAACTAGGAAGATTCCTTACTTGTGTTGAAGAACACTTTCAGAACTCATGACAGGAGGCTTCCAAAGGCTGGAAACAAGCTCCAAGAAGGATAGAAAGAAGAACTTCACACTTTGCTTTGAAGTGTTTTGAAGTGGTGTGAAAAAAAATGGATGAAGCAAAGGGTATTTATAGTGTTTTAGGATCAAGGAGGTGATGACAAGTGTTACCAAGTGTGGATTAGTGTCCTAACATGCGTTAGCACCAAATAAAGTTTCTCAAAATGAGTGCAAGGCATCAAAAATTTGAGATAGGTGGCCAAACTTGGTGATGAAGCAAACTTTTTTTTGTGACAATTTGGCCCCTAGACTTGTATTGTCGCGTTTATCCATTTTAACCACTCTTAACCTAATATAGGTTATATAAATGCGTTAAGGCATGTGTAACTTGGATTGTATCCGGAAATGTCGTGGATGTCGGTTCGTTCGATTGTACAGTTACACGTTTCGTAAATAAAAGTAGAAAACTTTATCGAACACGAAAATGACCGAATTTGTGCAATGATTGACATTTTGCATTATTACCAATAAAATGCAAGATTTTATTGAATAAAAATGTCTGGGATTGTATAATGATTGATAAATATACATCCTCACAAATAAAACACAAGATTTTATTAAATACAAAAAATGTTCCGGAATTGTTCAATGACTAAAAATGTACAAATGTCACAACCTGTACCACCCTGGGTGTTATCATCATCATCATCACCCGTATCATCGTCATATTTCTTGTCACCTATTCCAATTTTTGTATCATCATCCTCTTCGTATCCATCAACCACTTCATCAATCTCAACATCCATCTTTTTCTTATCTAAGTACTTTTGTTTTGCTCAAACCCAAGTAACATCAACAGGTTTTCCAACCAGCACATAATTCACAAACGGTTCAGGCTCATTAGGTATAATAACTGGTATAATCTATCTTGTTCTTTCCTTTACCCGCAGCTGCTGCTTCAGCTTCAGCTTTCTTTGCTCGTTCACAGCTCTTGTCTTATCCTCTTCAATCTCTATTACATCATACTTTGTATCGAAGTTAATATTGAACCTTTTCTCTAACACTCTGTATAACATATCAAACTTCCTAGCATTGACAAAATTTTCAACTTCTAGATCTTCAACAACTCTACGAAGTCTCTCGTTCTCCACGATAACATTTGTGAGCATCAGGACCAACTACACATTTTCAGCTTCAAGTTATTTAAATTCTTTTCTCATACAATTTGATTTTGTTCTCCAAATCTGTAACCTTATTGTCATTGAAAATATCTACATCAAATCAACCTGTGAAGGGAATTTCACCAAAATCATCAGGAAAACGCTCATGTAAAGATCTTCTAGCAGCAGATGGAATTGTTGATCTTTGTTGTACATGAGGTGTTGATTGTTGATGTCTTGGAGGTGTTATATCTTTTGGTGGTGAGGTAGGAAATGGAGGTCTAACATGTTGTGATGATGGTGGTGGTGGTTGTGTAGATTCAACTCTTGGTGTAACCAGTGCTTCATACTCAAGTGACTTCCACTTTTTATACTTGTGTCTAGCTTCCTAGACTGCAGGAGAACCTGTTGTTTTCTTCACCACATCTGCAGGCTTGCTCTTTACTCTTCTTTCTCTTTTAGTTGGCCTTTCTATAATCTCTTCAGGCTCTGAAGGCTCATAAATTTCTTCGTCATCACCTAACGCCTTTTTCTTTCTAAGTACGACTCTTTCTGCTGCAGCTTAGCTTCAAGATAGATGCTTTCATCAAAACTATCTTCATCATCGTCTCCGAACGCTTGTTTCTCAACTTTAGCAGCTATGTTAACAACATTCACATTATCACTCTCATTATCCAACATCGCAGAGAATACCTCTTCTTCAACATTCTTTTCAGCCTCAACATTCTGCACCACATTATGTTCAACATTCACATTCACATCAGCTTCATCATCAGTTGCCTCGTCTCTAAGCAAAGTTTCAGCCTTCCTTTTCAGAGTAGACTTTTTCTTCTTTGTCTCCTCTTTGTCATACCAAACACCCCTCTTTGCAACATAATCCTCCATCTTATCTTCATCATTATCTGAGTTGCTATCATCATTTCTCCACTTATCTTTTGGAGGTGCTTTGTAGTTCTTGTCTTTGAATCTTCCAAAGAATTTCCTTGCAACTGTCTATGTCTTCTTCTTCAAGTACTGGTTCAACCGATTTAATGAAATATCTAACATGTGATACAGTGGTAACAAATCTTTCTTCTCTATTGCTAGGTTCAAGAATTGATCATCGAGCATCATTTGAACGAAGCTCGGATACTGTAAGAATTTCTCTTTCTCGATGTTTAACTTCATCAGCTCAAATATAATTCTGGTGAAGTTATATGGCTTGTTCAATGCTAGTGTGAATGGTGGATCAGCTCCTCCAATGAGCAACCAGACTGATCTAACTCAACTTACAGAAGCGAAATTCATTGTTAGTGAGGTTGACAAACGAACAAGTGAGATATACTGTTTAACTACTTTGAATATATTGATTGACGTGAAAAGTACAATGTAAGTAAACAATTCAACATGGCTTGGTCGTACCAACTGGACTAACTCTACTTAGCTCTGACTCTCTCGTACGAGCCAACTACAAAACATATAATCTATACAATAACTTTTACAATCTGACGTTCTAATCCCTATATACAAGAACACATATCCTAGACGTAGGCAATAGACATTATGCACCAACAAACTCCCCCTTGCATGTTGTCGCAGTCTTGGATAGTCTTCAAAAAATTTCATAAGATTTAATGTTTATCGACCAAAGAACCGCTTCAGTGGATTGCGACGCTCGTCAAAGCTATAGGCGTTTGGTCTGTTGGAGGAGGTCGGTTAACTGTATTGCCAAACTGAAAACTTCTCAGCGATGCTATACGAGCTCGCTCTGCAATCCTCGCTTCCTTATTATCTTTCTTCTTTTGCTCTGTCTCCTCTAGTTTTCTCCAAGAAGTGTTCCATATCGATCCAGAATGTATATCATTTGCGAAACAGACATAACAATCTTCTGAAACTGGAGTGCTTTTTCTTTGTCTTTCTCTTCATAGCTGATTTTGTTGTAGAACAAACAATCTATATCTTTCTTCGAACAATTTACTAGCTACATAAGGTCTAGTACTCGAACGCCACGCCACAGCCCATATATTCGTTTTGTGTGCCATGAAGGCTTCGGTAAGTTCCTCTGTTATCTTCCACGAATCATCATCAAGGTGCACACAAATCACAGCTTCTCCCGTGTTAGAATCATAGTGCAACCATTTGAAGTTTTTGTGGAAATCTTGCTCCATCTGAATCATAGGCATATTCTTCATTACCTTTGGCCTCTTCACGATGACCGTAACATCTTTTTCTTTAGTAATCGGATCAACCTTCGTAATACGCTTCGGAAAATGAGGTTTCCAGTGTATAAATCCATGCAAAGCTTCAAGCTTGATCAACTTCCATAGCCGTTGGTCATGAAATTTAATCATCAGATTTATCATTTTCGTTTGCACGAGCTCTTTAGTATCCCAATACGGCAAGGATTTAATGTAGCTCAAGTATCTGAAGTACTGGATCCAAAACTCCCTTTTGTTAGTGTAAACATTAAGTTCCTCGATCCAACCCCAGCTAATTATGTCCCCTAGAGATATATCTGCATCACGTGTAAAGAATGCTAGAGGACGTTTGAACTTGCGCTCGGCTGGTGAAACTTTGAACCACTTTTTCCTCATTTCTGCAATTTCAGCTTTATTCAACTGTTAAGGAATGGTACCTTGTTTAGCAGCTTCTTCAACTTTACGTTTCAAAACATCAGTGTTTTCTGCTGAAACAACTCAGTAAAAGTTGTGGAGTCATCTATACCCTGATCGACAAGATTAATAACATCGTCATCAGAATCATCCTCCACGACAACCCTATGATAATCATTCGCTTCTTCAACGTGCTCGAAGACATAATCACTTAGCTCAAAAGCGCTAATCTCATTCAGGTCGTCTTCAAAATCAAACTCGAAATTTTATTGATCTACGCCTAACATCGTAGCAATCTCTTCCTTAGTATAGCTATGGACATATTCACGCTCTTCAACATCGTGCTCAAGGTATAAAATCTTTGGCTTTTGCACGACAGGAACGATAGATGTATCGGTTACTGTGATGATTCCTGCCTGCTGAGCACTAGTAAGGTCTTCAGATCTACCCTGATCTCTATCTTCACTCACCTGATTCGCAGAGTCATCCAAGTAAGCAAAATAATCAATATCTTCATTCAAAACAGATTCCGTTACACGAACACCCAAACCACCTACATCATCACCATCATTATCATCGTCGTCAGACTTATCAGAAAACAACTCATCTAAATCATCTAAGTCCTCTTTCTCTTTGTCAGCATCCTCAACAAACTCATCAACCTCGGCATCAATCTCATTGTCTAACTTCTTCTTCTGTAGCCATTCACGATGTCTTTCTTAAAGATCTGTGGTGTCAATATCCACATCTTTAGGCTTTCCTACCAGAACAAACTTATTCGAGACTGTATACACCACAATATCTTTAATAATTGGCGCCGATTCAGCTTCTGGTTCAGTTGTGACGTTCATAGGATCCTCAACTACTTTCTCTTTGCCCTTACCCTGCGCATCTGATAATTCCTTTGCAAGGCGTTCTTGTTCAGCGACACGCTCTCTGGCTTCAGCTCGTTCGATCTCATCTATCTCTGCAGCAATATTAACACCCAGCTTCTTCGTCAGTATCTTCTCAAATAGATTTATCCTTCTATCACTTCTGAGTCATTCTTCCTCGTATTCTACCATGCGAATTCATAAACGCTAATTTTTTGATACAATACTAGCGAGCATAGCTTCGAGCTGCTGTTTGTTTCTGTTTAAAGCACTAAGTTGTTCCTGTAAATCTGCAATCTTGACGGTGTTTAACATGACCTGCTTCTGTAACTCTTCAGCGCGTGGGTCATTAAACATGTTTGCAGAAAAGTCTTAGCCCCCTGGAATGTCAACAAAATCAAAATCAAAATCAAAGTGAGACAGTGACTAGGAGGGTTGCGACGGAGGTTGCGGTGTCGGTTGTGTTGCTTGCTGCTGTGGTGGAGATGGTGCTGGCTAAGGGGTTTGTTGATGAGCCGGTGATGGTGATGTTGGTGGAGTTGGCTCAACATGTACCTCTTCTTCAGTCTATGTTTGCACTTTTTCTTTTGATTTGACATTAGGAGAATCAATGCTTCTCTCAGCCAACCGTTTCAGACGTCGAGACTTCTTCTATTCCGACTTGCGAACAGGAGAATCATAATCTTAACCCGAAGGTATATAAGTCATATCATCCTCTCCTATCCCTTTTCGCTTTTTTCTTCAGCCTTACGCTTTTTCTCTGCGAGTCGTTTAGCTTCTATCTTTTTAGCTCTCTCTCTTTCACCCGCTCTTCTGTCCTCTAAATCAGTGCTAGAAGACGACGCTTCTTCAGCCACTTTTTCACGACCAAAGCTTGCTTCTCTATATCAGCAACTATGTCTTCAATATTTTCCTCAATCTCTTGTTCATCTATCAAACTAGAACTCTCGACTATTTCATTTTCTTCTGAGAAGTAGATGTGGAAGATGTAGTCGTTGCCTTTCACTTAACCCCTTCTTTGACAAACCATGCACTACGCTTTGAAACAAACCATCAAGCGTTGTTAGCTCTTCATTCTCATCCCCACTATCTTCCTTTCTCCACTTTCCTGGTGCTGGAGAGATGTAATCTTTATAATTGATTGCACCAAACACAAGCTTCGTGTTCGGGAATATCTTAAGATGTAGATTCATCTTCTTCAGAGTAGAGACATCCATGTGTTTCAATTTTAGCACGTCACCTTTTTCTTCTTTAGATTAGGATGCAGATGATCTAGCAGCATCTGAATGAAACGCGTGTACTTGCAAAAATTTCTCCCTCTGAATATTCTGGACCATCCGAGTGAATATCACCTTCAAAAAATTATATGGAAGATTCAGAACACGCGCGGTGATCATGCACATCTGATAGTCTACTAAATCATCAAAACCTCCTTTTCGGTGACTTAGAGCATGAATAACACAATGGGCGATATATCGAAACGGTGCACTTAGGTTACCTTTTTTGAAAGGAGCAGCATTCACGAATCCGGCGTAACCCATGCGATACAAACAACCCTTAACCATTTACTCCAAAAAATCTGTCGGATCATCTTCATGGTCTTTAAAATCTAACACCGTTCTGATCAACTCTTCTATGATTTTCACCTGAATATCCTCATCACCAATCTTTACAATTAAGACAATCGCATTCTCCTCATAATCAAACTCCGCAACATTCCAGAAGTACTCAATATGTGATCTATAAGCGACATGGGATCTGTCAGAGCCTTCGTTATACAAATTCTGCCTAAAAACTCTAGCACTTCCTGGTAGGCAACAATCTCTGGAATAGATTTATCAAGAAGACAACATATTTTGTCGAACCGAGAGAAAGAAGATTTCTTGACTCTTACACATAGATATTTCAAACCGTTAGAGAATTTTATAAAAATTCTAACTTAAAGAGACACTCGTACGACCCAATCCTTCGTACGAGTCACTATTTCGTACGAGTGACCAAATACTTAGAAATTTTTCAAAGATTTTACCAAACTGCTTCGTACGAACAATGCCTCGTACGAGTGAAAACAATATGTGGAACATTTTGAAAACTCCGATGGTACAAGTGGACATTCGTACCAGTTGTAAATCGTTCCAAATAACACCAAGTTTAAACCGAACTTAAAACGTGTTGTTCTTAACAAAATGATGGTTGATCTATAGGCTATTGGGGTCGATTTTAATGTTTTTAAGTTCAATTTTATGCTTCACCGGTCCAATTTCCCTAAATCTATGTTTTATGTCCGTTTGGTCTAAATCTAGCATTATAACGGCTAAGAACACGCAATAGTACCTTTTCCATCGTAAGATGTGTGCAAATCGACCTTCCCCATGTTTTAGTATAAAGTATACGTCAAGAAAAATGAAGTATATAACTGGTTTGCACAAAGTTCTCTCTCAGTCGCACAGTGACATTAGGTTGACTCGTGCGACTGAATGAGCCTTTCATACTAACTCATTGTCCCTCGTACGAATCAATGGCTCGTGCGAATGAAAACCAAATGTCACTCGTACGAGTTAGTGACACTCGTACAAGTCAGTTCTGATACTTGTTAAACTTTTTGATTTTTTATCAAATTTTATCTCTTTAAAACCCACTCAGTTAACCGAATCCAAGTTAATGACCCTGGTTGTCTGATTTGCCTACCAAGTCCAAGTTAATGACCTTGGTTAACCATTGTTTGACCAAAACAGATTTATTTTAAAAATGTAAAGTTCAAATTAATGAACTCTGTTGACGTTCCGATAAATTCTTCTCAAGATTAGCTCCCAACCCGTGGTCTTCAGCTTTCCTTCAGCAAGTGTCGCCATGACTTGAACTATCAGTGTTTCCGTTATCGGTAGACTAAAAATTAAACTATAATGCTAAGAAAACTGAAAATCTTTTTGGGTTTTGGGATTTTTCGAAAAGAAATAACAACTAAAATTTTTTTTGTGAGTTATGTGTTTAGAGGATCATATCAAGTATTTAACAAATCACCAGTACCGTTGATCTTGGTATACTCATTAAGCTTTTAACCATATTTACCTAGATTGCCAATAAACTTATCCACTTATACCTCTTCTCGTTTCTCAACTGTTTCAAGATATGTTAGGTATATATTAAGCAACATGAGATAATTGTGTTTCCCATCTCAGAATATACTCCCGCATCGAGATTCCTAGAATTTCATTTCACAAGTGAATATATCCAATTGATATCTGTAAGGGTTGAATTGCGAGACCTTGAGAGCTCAGGTTAGTACTTCCGTATAGATAAAGAAATGAAGGCCCGTCTTTTGATGGTGTTTCTTAAAGGAATCTTTTGAACTGCAGATGTCACAAAGTTTATGACAATCATTTTCATGCAGCTTTTGTGGGCGAATAATGCGTAAAGTATTATACAAGTTCTAGCCAATTCTGACATAAATCAGAAGAGCTAGGATAATACCCCAGATATCGATTAAATACAAAGACCTAGTATCGCAGAATCTGGCATTCTCTCAAACGAAATCTCGGAGTACTAAGTCCAGATATCCGAGAGATGTTAACCCACAAGTTATTCTTTTTTCTTTTTAGGTTTATATCTTGAAAACAATTTAATGAACGAGTGAAGCCTATTGGGACATCTTCAGTAAGACCTATTTAATTACTTGTTTAATCAATCCATATCTTTAGCATACCGTGACTGTCAATGTAATATGATCTCTTTTTTTTCACAAAAAAAAAAACTCTTTTTGCCTTTTATAATGGTTTTGTATTTTCCCAAACTTTCTCCCCCTAAAATCAAAAACATATTTTTAGAATTTTTAAGAAAGAATGTACAGAGAACATGTCATACTAATGAGAATCACGTAAGTCATCGTCATCCTCAAACTCAACCTCATGAATATCCCCTGGTGTCAGATTTCTTAAAAAAATTTTAATTCTAAAAGATTTTTAAATCTTGAACGATCAAATGCTTTGGTATAAAATCTACTTTTTGGTCATCATTGTGGATTTTTTCAATTCTAACCAGCTTTTTCTCGTAGCAATCACGGATAAAGTGATGTCGAATCTCAATATGTTTAGTTCGAGAATGTTGACATGAGTTTTTAGTGATATCAATTGCAGCCGGGTTATCTACATATATGGGCGTGTGAAGAAATTGCAGTCCAAAGTCTCTCATCTGCTGTTGAATCCAGAGAATCTAGGAACAACATCTGGATGCTAAAACGTATTCAGCTTCACACGTAGAGAGAGCGACCGCAGTCTGTTTCTTGCATTGCCACGTTACTAAACGGGGTTCGAAGAACTGGCAACCAGCCGTTGTAGATTTGGCATTAAGTTTGCAGCAACCAAAATCAGAATCCGAGTAACCCACAAGACTGTAGACGTCATGTCGAGGATACCACAAGCCGGTGCTTGGAAATTCTTTTAAATATCTCATAATACGCTTACGGCTAGTAGATGCGAATCTCTTGGACTGGACTAAAAACGGGTGCACAAGCGTGTAGGATACATGATATCAGGTCAAGAAGCAGGGAGATACATCAAGGGTCTGATCATGGTGCGGTATAATGTTTCGTCAACTTTGACTCCACTAAGATCTGGACAAATGCCGTGATTAGGAGCTAATGGGGTAGATGCTTGTTTAGTTCCTGTCATATCGAATTTCTCCAATATGTCATTAACATACTTCGTGTGAAGGATGAAGATACCATCAGGTAATTGATCGACCTAAAGTCCTTGAAGGAACATCAAACTTGTCATTCGTCGATCTGAAGATGATATCATCCACATATATTTGCACGATTATTAAATGCCCATCCACTTCTTTAGTAAAGAGGGTAGAATCTATAGTTCCTCTCAGAAAGCCGTTGTCTAGAAGATGTCGTAACAGCGTTTCATACCAAGCTCCCGGGGCTTAACGTAGACCATATAAGGCTTTGTTCAGAAGGTAGACTTTATCTTTGTGTATATGATCGATGTAACATCCGTAAAAAACCGGATTTACCAAACCCGCTCCGTTTATTAACCGAACAATCAGTTAAAAATTTCGTTGCGTATTTCTTGCCCAAATTATTATTAAACGATACATAATTAATAAGTATATTGGATTATAAAGTTTTATTTGAAAACGTATAAAAATTAATGAAATAAAAATAAATTAATGCTGCCAGGTTTCGAACCCGGGTCAGCTGGTAAACAACAAAGCATTAACACACACGCGCTCAACCACTCCGCCACTTTGGGTTTTTGTTAAGATACCGAAACAATTAATTCAAATAATGAAAACATAAATCAAATCCAGTCAACTGACGCCCCCAAATCCGTTGACGCCGGAAAATCCGACGATTTCGTCAAACGGCGTCGGTTATCAATGACTTAACGTAAACATTAACTACAACATCGGTTATAACCGATGTCTAGTCCGCGACACAAGTTATAACCGCCGGAAAATCTTTAACCGATGAATCAAGACGGAAATCGGACTAAATTCGTCAATGTTCTGCCCTATAAATACCCCCTCTAACCTCTGTTAGCTTTTCGCTCACAATCACACTCTTTCCCGACATAATTTCACTCGCCGGAGAACTGCTGCAACTCGCCGGAAAACCGAGCCTTTCACCGTTGTGCCTTACTGAACACCCAGAACTCATACCGAAGCCACCCACACTCATCTCAAGCTCCCTGAAGACCTTCTGCCGCAGGACACACGTCGCCGGAATAATCTGCTGTCGTCGGAGTTTCGCCGGGGAAACAGAGGAGTCCAGTTCGGTATACCTTACACTTAATCTCTTATTCTTTTTATTAATCTCACATACAATTAATCGCAACACACTAAAAGAACTTGATTAAAATCGTTGAACCAATCAGACACCGATTCTGGTTAAGATTAACGAAGAAGATGAAGTTTCAGTAGTATATATCTTTAATTAAAATCAAGATATATCTCGGGTTAGACACACAGTCCAGCGGTGGACTGTGTGCACATAAACACGCATACGTCCCGAGTTCGATTCTTGTCCCACGCACACTCGCCTTAATAAAAATGTTCTTTTTTTTTAACCGAACCGGATTCACTGCAATAGATGTTAAGTTTAATAAAAACCGGAATAATAACCAAGATAGACACACAGTCCAGTGGTGGACTGTGTGAACGTTTAATCACACGTCACGAGTTCGAGTCCGGACTATCGCACCGGTTCGGGCAATTATCAAACTTTTTATATAAAACAGAAATGAAATTATTTAGTTTGTAAATAAGTATAATAAAAATCAGAGTATTTACCAAGTTAGACACACAGTCCAGCGGTGGACTGTGTGTTAACCTAAACCATAGGTCCCGGGTTCGAGACCTGTGGAGAACACCGGTTCGATGCATTAAAATCGTTTTTAAAAATAAATGATTTTCGATTTAATTCAATTAGTATATAAATATAATTAAAAATAGAAATATTTCAGGTTAGACACGTAGCTCAGTTGGTAGAGCTGCGTGCACGCGAACGGGAGGTCTTGGGTTCGAGCCTCACCCGGCGCACACAATTACACAGTCTGACCGGTCAACAAGTCAACGGTCAACGGTCGCAAAAAGTCAACATTTTTTATTATTTTTAATTTATTTATTTTATTTAAAAAAATCAATTAAAAATACTTAAACATAACGTTTTTAAGGTTAGAAAATAGCCTTAAACTCACAAAATATATCCAATCATTCTACTGAAATTGATTAATAAAATCCGCTTATTTACCAAACCATTATGTTATTATCTAGGTTAGTTTCACTCGTGGTTAAAACCAATTTCGTGCGCATTCAACATCATCAACCGAACGCACCCAATGTGAGTGAATCTTACAACTCCCCTTTTTAATTACACGTTTTGGGGTTTGTCATGTGTCAATAAAATTAACTCGTTTATTTAAACTTGTGCCATACCATATAGTGATCTAAACTTAGATTGTATATTTTGTTTGTAGTTATGTATTTCATATTGTCAAGTTATATGCATTTCATTCATTAGGCCCATCAGTTCCTCGTGGGAGACGAGTTGAGCAACGCGTGCCTCAAAACAAATCCATTATTGTTCGTGTGTGTATTATTTAGTATATATTGTTTGTGGTTATGTATTTCATATTGTCAAGTATATGCAAATCATTCATTAGGCCCATCAGTTCCACGTGGGAGACGAGTTGAGAAACACGTGCCTCAAAACAAATCCATCATTGTTCGTGTGTACATTATTTAATATTAAATGATTGGTGAATAAGTTTACATCTATTTTTACTCATGTGTGGTTGTGCACTTTATTTTATAATCAATTAAATAAACTTGTTCAAATGTTTTTCATAGGATTCACTCGCCAACTTTTTGTTCATCCAAAAACCATTTTTACACATGATACAGGTGAACAGGATGAAGCAAGGAAAACATAGGAAATGCCTTAGAAGAAAAGAATGAAGTCTAGAATGATGTTTAGGACATGATGTAATTATGATTGTAAATTTCCCATTAAATTGTATTAATGAATATGAAACGTTATAATAAATGACATGAGCTTTGATGATAACCCAATCATGCCCCGATCACCTTTTCCGCTGCGGGTCGGGGTGTGACAGATTGGTATCAGAGCCATGACTATAGGGATATAGGATAGGTTATTAGACCCTTAGAGCCTATACGATAGTTGCCTAAATTTTTATTGTTTAGGTGGTTACATACAAACTTATGATATTTATTTGTTTCATATTTGTTTATACTTATAGTCAAACATACATACTTACATACACATTCATCATACATATTTCAATGTTCATATATTCAAATCATCTTCATACTTTTGTTATTCAAAGATTTTGTCGCAATTTTCAAATCCATCAAAGTGAGTTCTGCGACGGGCATGTAGTAACTGGAAGGGTACAAGTACCGGTAGTCGGAACGTCCTGTCTAGGTTGGCATTCGTATAAATCCAATATAACGGACCAGTTTGCCTACCTGGGGACTAACGATGAGAGTACGAAGGACCTATTAGGCCAAAGCATGCCACACCAAACGTCGTTCGAACTAACCCCACTTTGAGGTGTCACCGTGTCCACACCTGGACACATTCCGAATATCATACGTTATATACATATTTCTCAATTTTCTCCAGGTTTTAGTGTACGTAACCAGGCTAACACATGCGAACCATATGAAAAAACCGGTATTCATGGGGGCCCACATGATTACGAAGGTGAAGTATGGCGGCATGCAAGGCCTAATGACGAGCAAAGCCCAAGACATCCTATGGATGTAGTAGATTTATTTTTCTATATTTATTTTATGAATGTTCATTCCTAAATACGACCCATGATCGCAAAAACATCCAACTCATACTCATGATACGTATTCCTTGTAGATGTCTTCTAGCCTCGCCCGTAGGAAGATGAGAGCAGGAAAAGCCCGCGAGCGCATGGTTGCACTAATCGCCCAACAAATGGCTGCCGTAATTCCCAACATTGTAATTCAAGTCCAACAAGCCCTAACCGCTAATCCTGTCAACCAAGAAGATCAAAATATTATCAACCCTCCCCCAAATACCACTAAATGCACCTACAAGCATTTCAAATCATGCGACCCTCCAAAATACGAAAGGACTGAAGGTGTCACCGGTCTCCTCCATTGGTTTGAAGAAATGGAGAACACTTTTCTAAATTACGATCGCCCCGATGATCGCAAAGTGCGATATGCTACCGGTCGTTTATATGGAATAACAATTACCTGGTGGAATACAGAGAAGGCCAAACGAGGCGTTGGCGATGCTATAACTTTGACTTGGGAAGATTTGAAGGAAATCATGACAAGACGGTTTTGCCCAAGGAGCGAAATCAAGAAATTAGAAGATGAGTTCTATTCGTTGAAGCAAAAGGAAGGCGACCACACCACATACAACAAAAGATTCCTCGAGTTAAATCAAATGGTTCCCAACTTGTTCACTCCCCACTACCGTTTGATCGAGCACTACATTCGAGGTCTTCCGTCAAAGATTCAAGACTCTGTAATAAGTACCGCGCCTGCAACTTTGGAAGCAGCAATGGAGTTAGCTATAGAGCTTACCGAGAACCGAATCCGGAACAAGGACTTCAAGGAGGAGAAGAAGAAGGATAAGGCATCGACTGAAACTTCAAACTCCACCCAAACCGAATCCCCTTCTCAACCCACTTTTAAGAGAAAAAGAGACGGGCAACTTTTCGCTACTACACAACGTAATCAACCAATTTCGCACGCCATACCCATCCAAGCTATCCCAATCACTCAAGTAGCACCCAACTCAACTTACCCAAATAAGAAACCATACCTTGGACCTCACCCTCGATGTAACACCTGTTTTTATCACCATCCATCTACCTTACCTTGTCGACTATGTGCGAATTGTGGACGCTATGGTCATTTGAGCAAGGTTTGCCGCACCCCTCAAAACCAAACCTCACCTCCTACTCAAAACATGATCCAAACATATCAACAACATCAATACCCCATGTTCCCATATGTTCGAGCTTTTTTCAATTGTGGCGACCCTACCCACTTTAGAAACACGTGCCCTCGATTGGTTAACATCATAAACGCTCAAGCTCAATCAAACCCAGTTAACCAAGTAAATCAAGAAAACCCAATCACTAGGCCACCAGCAAGAGGAAGAGTTTTCAACATGAACGCCAATCCTGTCGAAGATAATGACGGCCCAAACGAAACCACCCAACTAGTCCCCTTCACCGAAAATCAAGATTCAACTCCAATCGTTTAGTTTTATGTTTTTCTTTATGTTTTAGAATCACATAGAACCAATTATAACTTAAGGATAAAGCCAATGAAATTTTGACAAGAATATGGTGGATACGCCGCTGGTACTTCCTATATATAAGTATTCTTGTCAAAGGATCGGAGGCATTATCAGGCGGTTATGAGAGGTTCGATGTATAAACTGTTTGTGTGATTATTGTTTAGATTAAATTTATTATTTTCAAGTACATGCAATTTCATAGGCCGCCGCTCCCCATTACATTATGAGCGTGAACCTGGCGTGCCAACATACAATCGGCTCCGTTTGATTGAGCCTTGATCGTACAGACATTTTTCATTTTCAGTACATGCAATACGATCGGCTCCGTTTGATTGAGCCTTGATCGCACAGACATTTTTCATTTTCAGTACATGCAATACGATCTTTTGGTTGTTGTGTTTGTTGTAGAGTAACATAGAACTAATCATAACTTGCGGATAAAGTCAATGAAAATTTGACGAGAATATGGTGGATACGCCGCTGGTACTTCCTATATATAAGTATTCTCGCCAAAGGATCAGAGGCATTATCAGGCGGTTATGAGAAGTTCCATGTAGGATTTAGTATTGTCTTGGTTGAAATTTGTGTTACATTCATATAATCTCGCCATTTAAAGAAATTGGATTGTGTTCTATTTCTACATAAACTAACCTCTCCATCCT
Organism: Scalesia atractyloides; assembly: GCA_947069175.1. NCBI lineage: Eukaryota > Viridiplantae > Streptophyta > Magnoliopsida > Asterales > Asteraceae > Scalesia > Scalesia atractyloides. The sequence goes on from CAMTDV010000023.1 coordinate 72,406,069, forward strand.
TAACAAACGAGAGAGGAACTGTCACCATTCAAACATGTATGCTATCAGAATTTGGACTCAAATATTGGTTGTTGTGTTTATTTATGTTCTAGAGTTACATCATAGAACCAATCATAACTTACTGATACAACCAATGAAAGTTTGACAAGAATATGGTGGATACGCTGCTGGTACTTCCTATATATAAGTATTCTTGTCAAAGGATCAGAGGCATTGTCAGGCGGTTATGAGAAGTTCTATGTAGGATTTAGTAATTTCTTGGTACATTGGTTCTGGCGTTTATTTATGTTCTAGAGTCACATCATAGAACCAATCATAACTTACTGATAAAACCAATGAAAATTTGACAAGAATATGGTGGATACGCCGCTGGTACTTCCTATATATAAGTATTCTTGTCAAAGGATCAGAGGCATTGTTAGACGGTTATGAGAAGTTCCATGTAGGTTGTAGTACTAGAAGTTTTGCTTTAGGATATAACCATATCTTCCCAAACATATCAAAACTCCTACGCATGATATCATATTTAGTGAATCAACTCTGCTTATCAATATTTTTACCGTAGGCAACAAAAAGCGATTCCTGTAACAGGGTACTTAACCCTTACAAGGGACGTTACCGCCTCAAACAAAAACTTAAACTTTTACTTTTTTCTAAGCATGTAACTGTCAAACTAAACACCATCCTTTTTAGACAAATATGTCACTACTTAAATTTCGGGACGAAATTTCTAAAAAGCAGGGGATACTGTAACATCCGTCAAAAACCGGATTTACCAAACCCGCTCCGTTTATTAACCAAACAATCAGTTAAAAATTTCGTTGCGTATTTAATGCCCAAATTATTTTTAAACGATACATAATTAATAAGTATATTGGATTATAAAAGTTTTATTTGAAAAACTATTAAAATTAATGAAATAAAAATAAATTAATGCTGCCGGGTTTCGAACCCGGGTCAGCTGGTAAACAACAAAGCATTAACACACACGCGCTCAACCACTCCGCCACTTTGGGTTTTTGTTAAGATACCGAAACAATTAATTCAAATAATGAAAACAGAAATCAAATCCAGTCAACTGACGCGCCCAAATCCGTTGACGCCGGAAAATCCGACGATTTCGTCAAACGGCGTCGGTTATCAATGACTTAACGTAAACATTAACTACAACATCGGTTATAACCAATGTCCAGTCCGCGACACAAGTTATAACCGCCGGAAAATCTTTAACCGACGAATCAAGACGGAAATCGGACTAAATTCGTCAATGTTCTGCCCTATAAATACCCCCTCTAACCTCTATTAGCTTTTTCGCTCACAATCACACCCTTTCCCGACATAATTTCACTCGCCGGAGAACTGCTGCAACTCGCCGGAAAACCGAGCCTTTCACCGCTGTGCCTTACTGAACACCCAGAACTCATACCGAAGCCACCCACACTCATCTCAAGCTCCCTGAAGACCTTCTGCCGCAGGACACACGTCGCCGGAATAATCTGCTGTCGTCGGAGTTTCGCCGGCGAAACAGAGGAGTCCAGTTCGGTATACCTTACACTTAATCTCTTATTCTTTTTATTAATCTCACATACAATTAATCGCAACACACTAAAAGAACTTGATTAAAATCGTTGAACCAATCAGACACCGATTCTGGTTAAGATTAACGAAGAAGATGAAGTTTCAGTAGTATATATCTTTAATTAAAATCAAGATATATCTCGGGTTAGACACACAGTCCAACGGTGGACTGTGTGCACATAAACACGCATACGTCCCGAGTTCGATTCTTGTCCCACGCACACTCGCCTTAATAAAAATGTTCTTTTTTTTTAACCGAACCGGATTCACTGCAATAGATGTTAAGTTTAATAAAAACCGGAATAATAACAAAGATAGACACACAGTCCAGTGGTGGACTGTGTGAACGTTTAATCACACGTCACGAGTTCGAGTCCGGACTATCGCACCGGTTCGGGCAATTATCAAACTTTTTATATAAAACAGAAATGAAATTATTTAGTTTGTATATAAGTATAATAAAAATCAGAGTATTTACCAAGTTAGACACACAGTCCAGCGGTGGACTGTGTGTTAACCTAAACCATAGGTCCCGGGTTCGAGACCTGTGGAGAACACCGGTTCGATGCATTAAAATCGTTTTTAAAAATAAATGATTTTCGGTTTAATTCAATTAGTATATAAATATAATTAAAAACATAAATATTTCAGGTTAGACACGTAGCTCAGTTGGTAGAGCTACGTGCACGCGAACGGGAGGTCTTGGGTTCGAGCCTCACCCGGCGCACACAATTACACAGTCTGACCGGTCAACAAGTCAACGGTCAACGGTCGCAAAAACTCAACATTTTTTATTATTTTTAATTTATTTATTTTATTTAAAAAATCAATTAAAAATACTTAAACATAACGTTTTTAAGGTTATAAAATAGCCTTAAACTCACAAAAATATATCCAATCATCCTACTAAAATGGATTAATAAAATCCGCTTATTTACCAAACCATTATGTTTTTATCTAGGTTAGTTTCACTCATGGTTAAAACCAACTTCGTGCGCTTTCAACATCATCAACCGAACGCACCCAATGTGAGTGAATCTTACAACTCCCCTTTTTAATTACACGTTTTGGGGTGTGTCATGTGTCACTAAAATTAACTCGTTTATTTAAACTTATGCCATACCATATTGTGATCTAAACTTAGATTGTATATTTTGTTTGTAGTTATGTATTTCATATTGTCAAGTTATATGCAATTCATTCATTAGGCCCATCAGTTCCTCGTGGGAGACGAGTTGAGCAACGCGTGCCTCAAAACAAATCCATTATTGTTCGTGTGTGTATTATTTATTATATATTGTTGGTGGTTATGTATTTCATATTGTCAAGTATATGCATATCATTCATTAGGCCCATCAGTTCCTCGTGGGAGACGAGTTGAGCAACGCGTGCCTCAAAACAAATCCATTATTGTTCGTGTGTGCATTATTTAATATTAAATGATTGGTGAATAAGTTTACATCTATTTTTACTCATATGTGGTTGTGCACTTTATTTTATAATCAATTAAATAAACTTGTTCAAATGTTTTTCATAGGATTCACTCGCCAACTTTTTGTTGATCCAAAGTTCTCTAAGCCAAATTCTCTAAGCCAACTGAACTCAAGAGGGATGATGTTTTCTTTCTTTCCACACCATTTTCACACCAATCTAGTGACCATCCATCTTGTAGTTTAGATGTTCAGAGAAAATGACGCCTACGGACGTGACAGCAAAATCACCCACAGAATCAAAAAGTTTAAATTATTCTGAACCTGAAACTGACTCAGGAATGCTACTAACGTTTCTACCTCATGTGTAGAAGAAATATTAGTTGAGGATATTACAGATGGTGATCAAGAAGAATGTCTAAATTCCAATTCAGACAATTCAGCTGCTGCCTATGATTTTTATAAACTTGCTTTCGATATTTTGAATCAATTTCTTGCTGAACAATTTAAATTCTCAAACAGTGTTGGTTGTGTTGATAACGTAGATGGTTTTAATTCTGGGTCTCATCTAATGCTTATAATAAATGCGATAACTCTTGTGATGAAAACATAAATTTTGCTAACGATACAACATCGATAGGTGATACGGTTTCCTCTGTTCCTACTAAAGAGACTTGAATTTCTTCTCAGGAAGTACCATCTGTTGATGCTAATCCCAGGGTTGATAATGAAGTAAACAACCAAACACCTGAACCTCTGAGGAATGCCACTTGCATAGTACGAGAAGAGTCAGGCGAATCAGCTTCTTCAAACAAAAAACGATGGACTGATTCTGAAATGACAGAAAATGAGCATTATCGTTCTCCTGATTCAGAAAAAAATTTGAAAATGAATCTGAATAGAAATCTCAAATTTTTCAAAATCTAGAGATTCCTCCTATTTCTAATGCTTCAAGTTCATATTTTTAGCAATTTAGAAACGAATGTCCTGGCTGAATCACCCGTCTCTTCTGCAGACTCTGCCACGCAAAACGGTTTGAAAACTAATAATAAGAAACGGAGAACACGTAGATCTAAAAAGAAGAAAACCAAACAGGCATCTCAAACGAATGAAAAGGCAGTTGCTGAGTCAGTTCCTCATTCTGAGAAACTGACTCAGCAGCCCCAAACTGAATCTGTTAAGCAACAAGCTAAATAGAAATCAGTTAAATTTGTGACTAAGTCTACCAACGCTTAATTGTCTAATTCAATTCATAAACCTTACAAGTGTGCTGATGGTTGTGCGTAGGCTACAACCAAGATCAAACCCTTGCACCAGCCATGAGTACCAGAAAGCAAGAAACTGACAGACAAATTACCTAGAATTTCCCAAGCTGAGCGGACTGTTTTCTTCCAGAAGAGGCAGACCTATTTCAACTGTGGATTTCCCAGGCATATTGCATGAAATTGTCAAAAAGTATTTATACCTTTCAAAGAATTATTCTCAAAATATCATAAAGCTATGCCTAATCGCCTATATCAGGCTCGATTTGCTACGACTAAGCCTTCTGATCTAGACTGGAACATGGCCAAGAGACAAACTCACAAATCTCTAAGACCATCAGGTTCTCTGAATCCTTCTTGCACTCCAAAAATTGTGCAAAAGTTTGACTCACTAACCTGGAGGTCTAAAAACTTGACCAAGGTCCAGTCTCCTGCCCCAAAATCAGACAAATCAAAAACATCATCGACCTCATCCTCAACTAATTTAATTTTCTGTGAGGTTACCTATGTTGATGCACATGGCATGCCCAGATCGTCAATCGCCTGGGTTGCAGCTTCTAACTAAAACCTATTGAAATGTGCAGGAATAGCTATGGTGAACTCTCGTCAGACTATCGTATATCGATAGTGGCTGTTCTAGGCACATGACAGGGGACATCTCGCAGTTGAATGACATTCAACTTTTTGATTGTGCGTTTGTCTCCTTCGCAGGTGGTGAAACAGGAAAGATCTCTATGAGAGGAATAGTATGCAATGGAGCTCTCAGCTTCAAGAATGTGAATTATGTTCCAGAGTTGAAGCATAGTCTTTTGAGTGTGTCTCAGCTCTGTGATAATCATTTAGATGTTCTCTTTACCAAGAAAGGGTGTTATGTGCTAAAACAAAGCCTCATCATTCCGGATGAATCGATTCTTCTCAAAGCAGAACGAAAAGGAAAAGCATATGTCATCGACATGAACAAAGCTCTAACTGACAAGCTTACTTGCTTGTTCTGGTCGACTGCTGAGCACGATGCAATGTTATGGCATAGTAGACTCGGACATATCAACATGAAGAACTTAAATAGACTTGCAAAAGGTGGTTTAGTCAGAGATCTACCAGTTTGGGACTTTATGCAGATTGAAAAGTGTGAATCATGTGCACGTGGGAAACAACATCGACAGCCACACAAGTCTAAAGCCGCACCTTCCACGTCTCAAGTCTTAGAATTGCTTCATATGGATCTTTTTGGTCCGACAGATATTCTGAGAATTGGCGGGAAGGCATAATGTCTGGTTATTATTGATGACTACTCACGATTCACTTGGGTCTTTTTCTAGCATAAAAGAGTGAAACCGCAGAGTTAGTTAAACAGTTCATCACACTTATGGAAAACCAGGCAGACACCACCGTGAAGGCTATTCATTGTGATAATGGAAAAGAGTTTAAGAGCGCTACTTAAATTCTTTCTGCTCCTCCAAGGGAATTGATCGACAGTTCAACGCAACCAGAACTCCTCAACAAAATGGGGTTGCAAAACGGAGAAATCGAACACTGATTGAAGCTGCACGTACTATGTTGGTCGAATCCGAACTACCTCTCATTTTCTGGGTAGAAGCAGTCATTGTCGCCTGTTACATTCAGAATCATGCCCTGATCAACCAAAGACACATGAAAACACCGTACGAAGTGGTTGAAGGTCGTAAACCTTCGGTTAAGCATTTCCGCAAGTTCGGATGCCCTTGTGTTCTTCTACTCATGGATGCTAAGGGAAAATTTGGATCACGCGGGGATCCATGCATTTTCGTCGTGTATTCTAAACATACTTCCTATCGTGTCTATAATAAGATCAAGAAAATGGTAGTTGAAACCTACAATGTCGGTTGGCTGGAGGAGAATCCCAAGGACACACAAATTGGTCCTGACTAGCTCTATGATTATTCCTCTTTGTTTAAATACGTTATGTCCCTTCTAATGTGGCTGCAGGTACAGGCAAAACATCTAACCTTCCAACGATGCCTATCTTAACTAAGGATAATGCCGATCCTGAACAGCTGCTAGAGTCTTTTAAGCAGCTGAGTGTGGATCCACCTGGATTCAATGAAGCTATATCTACACCTTCACTAGTATCGCAAAATCAGGAAACAGCTTCTAACAGATCCCTCAGAATGGTTCCCCTGAAGTTGAGGCTCAAAACACAGAACCTCCTGTGATAAATGAAGAGCCTACACATCCTGATGTCTTAGGCTTATCTTTTTTTCCTAAGCCTACTCTGCCAGAATGTTCTGTTGATTCATCAGTCAATACTCCCACTGGTTTAACTAATGAAGGGAGTCATCTGGAGTTACCTCACCGAGTGTTACAAACTTGCAAACAGATCTCCTTGTACCTGCTATGCCGATACCACAACGTCTACACCGCAATCATTCAATTGAAAATGTTATTGGTCATGTTCCTGCTGCAGTTCGAACTCGCAGTCAATCAGGGGATATGAATACTTGCCTTTACTCTTGTTTTATCTCACAAACTGAACCTAAAAACATTGATGTCTCCTTGCTGGAACACCGCTGGGTTGACGCCATGCATGAAGAAATCAATTAGTTTGAGAAGCTTTGTGTATGGCAATTGGTGAAGCTTCCTCAGGGAAAACGTGCTCTTGGAACTCGCTGGGTATTTCGCAATAAACAGGATGACAATGGAGTTATTGTTAGGAACAAAGCTTGACTGGTTGTTCAGGGTTCCGTCAGATCGAAGGGTTGGACTACGATGAGGTTTATGCACCGGTAGCTCGATTGGAGGCTATTCACATTTTCTTGGCATATGCATCTTACATGGACTTCACCGTCTATCAAATGGATGTCAAGACTGCTTTCCTCTATGGCACGGTGAAAGAGGAGATATACGTGGCATAACCGCTCGGTTTCACTGATCCTGGCAAGCTAAATAATGCATACAAATTGGACAAACCTCTGTATGAATTGCATCAAGCGCCTCACGCGTGGTATGCAACTGTAATAGAGCATTTGCTTGCTCATGGATATACTCAGGGAACCATTGATCAATCTTTGTTCATCAAACATGTTGACAAGGACGTCATTCTTGTTCAAATTTACGTCGATGATATTATTTTTCTTCTACGGATGATGGTCTGTGTCGGGAATTTGAAGAGGTCATGAAGAAGAAATTTGAGATGACCTCAGGGGGAGATGACTATGTTTTTGGGACTTCAAGTTCGTCAAAGCCCGCAAGGAATCTTGATTCATCAAGGAAAATATGTCAATAACATTCTTGCGAAATTCAAGCTTACAGATTCAAAGCCTACGGCTTCACCTATTGCAGAACGGCCTGTGCTAAATGAAGACGTTGAAGGAACGCCTATCAATCCGACCATGTACCGGTCTATGATTGGCTCACTCATGTACCTCACTGCAAGTCGGCCAGATATCGTGTTTGCCGTCTGCCATTGTGCTCGATATCATGCTACTCCTAAACTCTCTCATTTACATGTTGTTAAAAGAATCTTTAGGTATCTCAAAGGGGCATCATCACTAGGCCTCTTGTATCCTAAAAAATTATGAATTTGAACTGTATGCTTTCTCTGATAGTAATCTTGGAGGTACAGACAGGGATATACGCTCAACTTCAGCTGGATGCCAATTCTTGGGAGATGGATTAATCTCTTGGCAATGCAAAAAGCAGCAGACGAGTTAGCTTTTATACAGCGGAAGCAGAATATGGTGCAACATCAGCTTGCTGTTCCCAGGTTCTATGTATGCAACACCAGCTTGCGGATTACGGTTTGACTTATCTAAACACAACAATTTATTATGATAATGATGCTACTATCCAAATTGTCAAAAACGCTATTTTTCACTCCAAAACCAAGCACATAAATATCAAAGTTCATTTTATTCCTGATTGCTATGAAAAGAGTCTCGTTTTGGCGGATTTGTTCACGAAACCCGTTAGCAACACGCGTTTTCAAGTGCTTGTGGATCTCCTCAAAATGATTCGTTTTTCTAACTGAGCATCCTCTATCTTTTCTGTTTAGTTTCTTGTCTTTATTTTATTTGTGTTTGCTTTGTAAATTTGTTCATGTGTATGCACAAACTTAGGGGGAGAATTATTAAAAAAAAAAACCTTTTATTTTCAAACAGTTTTTTCAATGATTGGGAAATGAAATACTTTTTCATGTTAAAGGTTTTGACTAACAAATGTAAGGTGTTGTAGCGGGAAAGACTTGAATCGAAGGTGATATGTTGATAGGTCAAGATCTCAACCGGATAGTGTAAGCTAAATGATATAAACATAAATAACTATATATTAAGTGGGTCACACACTATAGGCATATGATTTCATGGTCATAAATCCTGCGTTGATAGATAGCCAACGCCTGAGGTTTCAGGTCTTTATGCTGTTGAGTCATCCAGGGATATCTTGGCTGCCCTTCTGTGGCTTCCAGATTATATATACAGACCTAGGCATAGTCAGGATATCTTTAAAAGAGCCAAAATAGTAGGGCCAAAAACCTGAAAAGGAACATTCACTCAGGGAACATTCCAAGAATTCAAACATACCACTTAAGGTATCTACCTAACCCTCGTCATATACTATTGGTCACTCTGATGTACGAAAGTACTGACTTATTCACCAATAGTCTGATGTTGTAAAAGATAAAGGATGATCTCAGTATACTCACCGGCTATGATGAATCGTTGTGCCTACCTTGATCGCGGGGTATGTCATGGTATGGGACACACGTGTATCATAGTATTATACTACCTTAAGCATATCATTAAGAAAGAACTAGAAGGTTGAGTTTTAGGTTTAAATGGACATGTATATTGACAATTGCTTAGACCAATCTGACCCAGCTCAGACTGAAAAAAAATGTTCTTTAGTTGACTTTAAAAACGATTTGATCCCATACAAGATGGGTATGTGTTTTTGTTTAAATATTTATATTGCTTTTGTAGTTGGTAAACAGTGGTTGGATGCTTGGTTAGTTAAATTGTTGATTTTTGGTTATATGTTTTATGTCAAGGGATATTGGACTAGTCTGCTAAGTTTTGAAATTGAGCCAAACCAATAGAATTTTTGAAAGTCTTAAAATTGAACAAGTATGGGATAATGGTGGTACTGTTCCAGATTGGGCTTTCATACTTTTCCCGGATAGGCCCACTGACAATTCACTATTCCGGATTAGGCCTAACATAAGCCCAATCCGGATTATTTGTAAATTCGGATGATGGATCCCGGATTGATTTGGCCCAAAGGTTTTAGGCCCAAGCCCATTCCAGAATATAATATAAATGAATAAGAGTTACATTTCGGATCATTCACAAAAATTTTCCGAAATCCTCTGTTCATCTCCGAATTTACTATTCATCTTCCATCTCGGATTTCATCTTAAATTTCATCCGAATTAGGTATAAAATGTTTCCTAATTATGCAATTTAATGATAATCTTCAAATATTCACGCATTTCGGATAGCATTTCAGATTAATCTTCAAATTTCAATCGAGTTGAATGAACTAGGATTTCATCTCGGATGATGTCCATCCGGATTGATGAAAGGTTCATCCGGATTTCTGTTGAACTGTTTCAAATCCAGATTGATGAAAGGTTCTTCCGAATTTCTGTTGAACTGTTTTGAATCTGGATTCCAATGTCTGAACCTTTGAGTTATCCTGAACCTCTTCAAATGATTGAACCTCTAAACTAGTTTGAACCTTTCTAAATAATTGAACTTTTGAAGTATGTTTAAACCATCCAATTTTTTATGACCCTTAATCCTGATGAACTCTCTTAACTTCTGTCAGTAAGTTTTGTTGAGATTAGTTAACTTGGTTATTATTCCTGACAGAATTGGTGGAAGAAGCATTTGATGAGGTTATGCTAGTGGAGGAACAGTTTCACAACCAGACAGGGTATTTATTAGATCCGCCAGCGGAAGTTTTCCTGGAATTTAGATCCATGATGGCTGGGTTAAAAGAGTGCAAGATTACATACGCCCTTCGAGCCAACCCAGTTATATATCGAGATCTTGTGCACACTTTTTGGAAGAGAGCTAGATTCCATTTGAGAGGCGCTGATGGGAGGCCATACATCAGTTCACAGATTCAGGGAAAAGAGATTTTGGTGAATGAAGCATGTGTTAGAGAAATATTGTAGTTTGCTAATGCTACGAGTGATCCAACCTTGTATGCAAAGGAGAAAGTGTTGCTTGTTCTGACTGAGATGAGTTACGAGGGAACGTATCCGCAGTTGCTCAAGAAAGTGTTTCCCGCTTACTGGAGATTGTTAGTGCATGTGTTTATGTAGTGTATTTCTGAGAACAAGGGAGGGTTAGACCAACCAAATCAAACCCAAACTTGGGCGATTGTGGGTTTTGTTATGGATTGGAAATATAGCTTCTCTGGTTATATTTTTGAGAATATGATGAAGATCTTGGAACAGTCAAAGAAGAGAATGTTTCTGCTATATCCGTGTTTTGTACAGTTGATTTTGGATGCTCGGTATCCTGATCTGACCAAGGATGCTTTGATGCGAATCTTTGAATACGAAGCCGATGGGACCGACTATTTCCTAAACTATGAAGAAAAATCGATCAACATCAAAGACTATTTCTGTTGGTCGCATTCCATTGAAGAAGTTCGAAAGGTTTGCTGTGGTGATTGGATAGGACGTCCCAGCACCTAAGCCGTTAATGCTATGGTAGCTGAGGAACTTGATATACCGATAAAAGAGAAAGAGGTTGAGGATCTGGTTACTGATGCTGATACAGATGAGGAACAAGCTTTCTTGGATGATATTACAAATTTTAATGCTAATCTGACTCCAGTTTTACCAAAACTTACTACAGAGAATCTAGAAGCTCTTATTGCACACTTGAAAAAGATACAAGAGCGATAAGGTGATCCTCCTCTTGTGATACCTGCTGTTGATATTCCTGTTGGTATGGTTGAGTCTGAAGAAGAGATTGATGAAGAAGAAGTACCATTGATAAAGAGACGTCAGACAGAGGTTGTTAAAGAACCAAGTCATTTGGAGGTTCATGTTGGTAGTGTTGCTGAAGAATCTACACCTGTCACATCTACTCCTGTCACATCTTTATTTATTGTGCCGTTGATGGTTGCTCCGATGATTGACTCTACTATTCCTGTTGAACCAACAGTTGCTGACATTGCTACACATTCTACGGTTGTATCTGTTCCTGTCACACCCTCAATTTCCACTTGCGGAGTTTTACCGCGAGGCGTGTGAACAAACCAGAATCTGAAACACTAGTACGTCGAACGACTCTACATGATTTGATAATACGTTTTCCAAAATCTTGCGTTGTAGATTTTACATTAATTACCAATATTTAGCAGAGCATTAATTTTTAAGTTTGAGCGGAAGCATAAATAAGTAGTGATGCGGGCGCCAACACAAACGCCAAAACAAATGAAAAATCCCAAAACAATATTAATAAGTAAGACTCGATAAAAGATGTCTTGTTCAATGCATGTGCGTGCACCTAGAGCTCCTAGCGTCCTGAGAAACATGTAAAGAAACAAGTGTCAACATTAAAGATGAGTGAGTTCACAGGTTTTCATAAATTCGTTTGTTTACTCCGTTACAGTTTGTTACTCCGTTATCCCCAACCCGGGATAACATATCAGTTCCATTATTCCAATCCCAGAATAATAAGTTGTTGCTTCCAATATTCCAAACCCGGAATATTAAGTTGTTGTTTCCATTATCCCCCAACCCGGGATAATAAGTTGATGTTTCCAATATTCCAAACCCGGAATATTAAGTTGCTCCGTAATTAAGTTCAATATTAATGTATATAGGTAGCTAGCCTAAAGTCATGTCACTAAGTGTTCGCGATCGAAGCTGACAGTTGTGCCTCCGTTTTGCCAGGCCTATCACATGACCATGGCGATGTTAGGCCAATCATACACCCGTTGACCATACCCGGTCGGCTAGCGCGACTAGCTCGGATGGGGTCGTCAGACCCAGTAGTACTACTTATAATTCCCCCGCTATTTAACCCAAATACTAACGATCCGAGGAGATTGTCGAGGACTTAAGTGATAAAGCTGCTCAGTGCCCATAACATTACATTAACATTAACTTAGTTACCGTATAGTTATGTGACGTTAAATTCGTATAACCTAAAGAGTTTGAGTTTGAGAGTGTATACATGTTTCTCCCCCTGTTGTTTAAAAACCGGATAAAGTTAGGGGCCGTGAACTCACCTTTATTTGCTCGGTTAGTGTAGCAAAGATGTTATAAGAGATGGGACCGCTAGTTGCGTCCTAACAAACCAATTAATTCCACGTCAGTGTGTAATCACACCAATACAAATTCCACACGCAATTTACCCACAAAGTGATACACACAAACAACATATCTAACACTCAATCATGCATGCAAGTATTCTCATGTGATCATAGTAATCAAACAACTTATCATGAACATATTCCAAATCCATGCAACACTTTAATGCCTAAAATCACAAGTTATTAACTTTCTGCTTAACACTCAATTATTCAGCTGTTTTCTAGGATTTTTATAAAATAGTTCTAACATTCCAAAAATTCCAATATTTTTACAGTAGGTGACATTTATACCATAGAAATTTTATAATTTTTCCAAGTCCTAAATCTTTACCAATTAACCATAAATATTAATTCACTAAGCTGCAGTCAGATTTACCGCTTTCTGACTGCAGTCCACGGAAGAATTTATTTAAAAATCGCTGATCGTCCGATTAACAAAATTCCAGTTGGAGTTGCCCGGAAATTTCCATACCTAGTTGCTGTACAAAAATCATGACTCAATTCCCTACTGATTTTAAGATCCAACTTGATAAACAACCAACAAAATTCCAGTATTTTCACAGCTTTAGTTACTGAACTTGTTTAGCCCTTTAAAAATATCAAACGACTTCAGAAAATTATGAATCCAGCGCCATTAGATTCCTTATTCAAATCTCTACGTTCTAGACATCAGAAAATCCGTTTTCGACAACTAACGACCAAGTTACAGCCTGATGAAGTCGGCTGTAACCATTATTCAGCAGACTGTTTCAGCATTATTGTTACCATTAATTCGCACAATTCGTTCATACGGTTAATCTAGGTGATTATAAACCGATTTCTACTCATAGATTAAGACTAATAACCTATCCATGCAAACCCTAGTTCTTACTTCTAGTTATTACAAACAAAACACAGCCTATACGTATTCAACTTTCAAGCAACATTCAATCTAGTATACAAAATCCGAATCAATACAACCATCTAATGTAAACATCATTAACAATTCAGCTAGTCTGACATTCGTTCAATCATGCTTGGCAAGCTTATATGTTCGACAACTATCATACATATAAACAAAGATTAACAAAGCCGATTTCATTCAGCAATTATTGTCCGAAACAACTAACCATTCAAGCATAGATATATCCGAAAACAACACACTCAAGACACGTATATCCGACTAGGATCTAGCAACATATGGTAAACTCTAGACTTTTAATGATAAAGTAATCAAACCGTGAGTATGTTAAGGAATCGAGATCAATAAGCCGAGACTTGGATAGGATTGCTTCGGATGTGATGAAAGTTGTAATCGGGAAAGTGATTAGCAAGGACCACCGCGACCGAAAGAAGTGAGCAAAGGCTGTTTGCGGATGAATGGAATAAATGATCAGCTTGTTCGCGATTTATGGAGCAAGAGAAGGCGATTAGAGTTTGTGTTTTAGAAGAAAGCATGCATAGGTTTTGTAGATATAGGCGCAAGAGATAAGGATTACGATTTTGGATAAGTATTGCGGCCGAGGAACTAAAGTGAGTTAGTTTGGTTTGGACTTGATCTCGCGGTCAAGGAATAGGGTGGGTTCGGTTTGGGTTTGAACTAAATAAATCCGCGGCTTTGATCATGTGGTTTCGGGTTTGATCTTGCGGCCGGATTATTTTAGTTTAAGGTTTAACTTTGATGTCGGTTATGGGTTTGCACATGGGTTGATTTGGTTTGGTTTGATCGGCCGAATAGTTGTAGGTTTGTTATGGGTTTGAGTTTTGATCTTGGCCGAATTCTTGAGTTAAGGTTTAAAACTTGTTAACTCCTAGAGTCACAATGAATCACTTTGGTTCGTGTCGCAGTTTGGTTCAGTTCGTGTACGTATCTACTCTAATGATCCAATTACTAAAACAATCACACAACACACAACACGTATTCATTTAATTCGTGCACGCTTAATACTTAGCGTATATATTATTCGACAAGTGTCACGTGTAAGTTATCCGAAAAACCCGGGATATCACATTATCCCCATGTTGAAAGAATTTTCGTCCCGAAAATTGAGTAAACGCGGTTTAGCATGTAACGTACATGTTTGGAGTGCCACGTACAAAGAGTTAGTTCGTTAATGATGGTACGCAACGTTACAAGAAGTTCCCAAGTGTCATACAGAAAGATTTCCAAGTGCCATGCACAAGAATTTAGTCAACAATAGTACACGAAAGTATTAGGAATTTCCAGGTTGTCACATCATCCCCCTGTTGAATGAATTTTCGTCCCGAAAATTTAGGTACTGGTATCGTTAGTTTGCTGCTCAGTTGCGAAGAGATGTGGGTATTTGCTTTTCATTTGATCCTCTCTTTCCCACGTGAATTCCGGTCCACGCTTAGAGTCCCAACGAACTTTAACGATTGGAATCTTGCTGTGCCTTCGAGTCTTGATCTCACGATCCATGATCTCAATAGGCTTTTCCACGAAGTGTAGTTGTTCATCCACTTGGATCTCATCCAATGGAATAACTAGAGTTTCATCTGATAGACACTTCTTCAGATTTGACACGTGAAATACGTTGTGAACTCCACTGAGTTCGGCAGGAAGGTCTAATTGATATGCTACGGGTCCGATACGTTTCGAGATTACAAACGGGCCTACATACCGTGGGTTCAGTTTGCCCCGTTTTCCGAAGCGGATTACACTCTTCCAGGGTGACACCTTTAGTAGGACGCGGTCGCCTACTTGAAATTTGAGCGGTTTGCGTCGTTGATCAGCGTAGCTTTTCTGTCGATCTCGTGCCGCCGTCATGCGGTTTCTGATTTGTACAATCTTTTCAGTAGCCTCAAGTATTAATTCAGGGCCTGTGAGTTGACTGTCACCGACTTCTGCCCAGCAGACCGGTGATCTACATTTACGACCGTATAATGCCTCAAACGGTGCTGCCGAAATACTCGTATGATAGCTGTTGTTATATGAGAATTCTACTAGAGGCAGGTGAATTCCCAATTATTTCCGAAGTCCATTACGCATGCCCTAAGCATGTCTTCCAAGGTTTGTATGGTCCTTTCGCTTTGACCATCAGTCTGAGGGTGATAAGCTGTGCTCATATCCAAGCGTGTTCCCAACGCTTTCTGGAGTGACTGCCAGAAGTTTGACGTGAAACGAGCATCTCTGTCTGAGATGATGGACGTTGGCACACCGTGCCGAGAAACTACTTCCTTAATGTAGATGCGAGTCAACTTCTCCATCTTATATGTTTCTTTAATAGCTAGGAAATGTGCGGACTTCGTTAAACGATCCACAATCACCCAGATGGTATCACAACCCCCCCAAGGTTCGCGGGAGTTTAGTGATGAAATCCATTGAGATCTGATCCCACTTCCATACTGGGATCTCAGGTTTTGGAGTAGCCCCGATGGCTTTTGATACTCCACCTTGACCTTTGCACAAGTCAAACATTTACTCACGTAGGTAGCTATATCGGCTTTCATGTTGGGCCACCAATTCGCAACTTTAAGGTCTTGATACATCTTATCCGAACTCGGATGGACAGAGTATCGAGATTGGTGAGCTTCGTCCATGACTAGCTCTCTAAGGTTTCCGTAGAGAGGTACCCATATGCGATTCATAAAATACCGGGCTCCATTGGGCTTTACTTCCCAATTGCGTTCCATTTTTCCCACTGATTCGGCTTTGATGTTTTCCCCTTTAACTGCTTCTAACTGGGCGTCGCGTATTTGATCGGGTAGCCCCGAATGAATTGTGAGTTGTAGTGCTCGTACGCGACGAGGTTTCAAGTAATCCTTCCTACTGAGGGCATCAGCTACCAGTTAGCTTTACCCGGGTGATACCGAATGGCACACTCATAATCGTTCAAGAGTTCGACCCAGCGACGCTGTCGCATGTTCAACTCCTTCTGATCAAAGATGTGCTGGAGGCTTTTGTGGTCAGTATAGATTGTGCACTTTGTTCCATAGAGGTAGTGTCTCCAAATCTTAAGTGCAAACACTACTGCTCACAATTCCAGGTCATGCGTCGTGTAGTTCTTCTCGTGAACCTTCAGTTGTCGTGACGCATACGCGATGACCTTATCGCGTTGCATGAGTACGCATCCCAATCCCTGGATGGAGGCATCACAATACACTACAAAGTCATCTGTCCCTTCGGCAAGGACAGAATGGGTGCACTGCAAAGTTTCTGCTTCAGCAATTGAAATGCTGCCTCTTGCTTGTCACCCCAAGTATACTTGATACCTTTCTGGGTGAGGGTAGTGAGCGGTTGTGCAATCTTTGAAAACCCCTCGATGAAGCGTCTGTAGTAACCAGCCAATCCTAAGAATTGGCGGATCTCCGTCGGTGTCTTAGGTGCTTCCCAGTTTTTAATGGCTTCAATCTTGGCAGGGTCTACGTGGATACCCTTTTCATTCACAATATGTCCGAGAAACTGAACTTCCCGAATCCAGAAATCACACTTCGAAAGCTTGGCATATAGTTTTTCCTGTTGAAGCAGCCCTAGCAGTAATCGTAGGTGTTTCGCATGTTCTTCTTCACTTTTGGAGTAGATGAGTATGTCATCGATGAACATAATGACAAATTTGTCGAGGTATGGTTTACACACGCGGTTCATGAGGTCCATGAATACCGCGGGTGCGTTAGTGAGACCGAATGGCATGACCAAGAACTCGTAATGGCCATACCGAGTGCGAAATGCCGTCTTAGCGATATCCTCCTCCCTGACGCGTAGCTGGTGATAACCAGACCGTAAATCAATCTTGGAGTAGTAGCTTGACCCTTGCAGTTGGTCGAAGAGATCGTCGATGCGAGGTAACGGGTATCGGTTCTTGACTGTAACCTTGTTGAGTTCCCTATAGTCGATGCACATGCGGAAAGTCCCGTCCTTCTTCTTGACAAACAGGACTGGAGCTCCCCATGGCGAAACGCTTGGTCGGATAAATCCTTTCTCTAAAAGTTCCTGAAGTTGGGTAGACAGCTCCTGCAGCTCGGCTGGAGCTAGGCGGTATGGAGCCTTGGCGATAGGAGTTGCATTGCTTGCCAATTCGATTTCAAACTCCAATTGTCGATGTGGTGGAAGACCAGGTAGTTCTTCTGGGAATACATCGGAAAAATCACGGACGACAGGGATGTCTTCTATACGTTTCTCGTCCTTAGGCTGTTCGGTAATTAATGCGAGTAAAGCGAAAGTGTTCTTTCTCCGAAGGTACTTCTGCGCTTGCATAAATGAGATAATGTTGGTGACGGCGCTTGCCTTGTCGCCTTGTACTGTTAGGATTTCGTCGTTCGTGAGTGGAATACGGATAGACTTCTCGAAGCAGAGAACTTCAGCCCGGACGTCGGATAGCCAGTCCATTCCGACTACCACGTCAAAACTACCCAGAGTAGTTGTCATCAGATCAATGGTAAAAGTGTGGCCCGCGAGTTTGAGTTGACAGCCGGATACGATTTGGGTCACATCTACCGATTTACCATTGGCTAATTCTATCACATAAGGGGTCTCTAATGGTTTAAGCGTGAGATTTAGGTTCTTCCTAAAAGACTCAGATATAAAGCTCCTATCCGCACCCGTATCAAAAAGCACAGTAGCAAAATGTTCATTAAGGGGAAACTTACCGGTGACCACGTTCGTGTCGTTTCTGGCCTCTCCGCGGCCCAATGTAAATGCGCGACCTTTGGCGCCTCCTGTGCCACCGTTCCCATTATTGTTGTTGTTGTTGTTATTGTTGTTGTGGTTATTGTGGTTGTGGTTGTTTCCACCATTGTTGTTGTTGTTGCGCAACTGTGGGCAGTATGTTCTCAAAATGAGCAGTGCTACCACATTGATAGCATCCCCGGTTTATACCCTGCTGCTGACCCTGGGGCTGATTTTGATTTTGTCGGGACATGATTTCCCCACGACAATCCTTTGCCGCATGTCCTATCTTGCCACATCGTTGGCAACGATTTCCGGCACAAGGGCCGTTATGGTGAAGATTGCAGCGATTGCACTGCGGCTTTCGACCTACATAGCCGCCAGCATTCTGGTTGTTGTTTTTGTTGTAGTTGTTGGCGGGATGATTTTGATGACCCCGGTGGCTGTGGTAATGATTGAACCGTTTCTGGTTCCCTTGCTGTGGATGAGATGACGAAGACTGTCGAACAGTGGAGTCTTCAAACTTTCTTTTGTTATCTGGGGCAACTTTAGTGGTACCCCGTGCTGGCAGTTTCTTCTGTTCCACCGCCTTATCGGTGAGTTTGTGAGCCAATCTGATTGCTTGATGTTCAGTTACAGGGTTACTAGACATCACCATACCCTGAATTTCCGGAACCAGACCCCCGAGATAGAACTCGAGTCTTTTCTCCACCGTGTTGGCCAATTCGGGGCACAGGAATACTAAGTCATGATGTTTTGCAGTGTAGGCTTCAATTTCCGATCCCACCATCTTGTGGTTCCATAGAGCTTGCTCCAATTGTTGCACTCTGTCTCGTGGACAGTACTCCTCTTTAATCAGGGCCTTGAACTCAGCCCATGCCATTGCATTCGCAGCTATAAGTCCACGTGTCTGGACTTGGGCATTCCACCATGTCAGTGCCCCATCTTCCAGTGTTGAGGCTGCGTATTTGACCTTGTTTGCCTCTAGGCAGTTGCACATTTCAAAAACGGATTCTGATTTTTCAATCCAGCGGACCAATGCAATGGGTCCTTCCGCCCCCGAGAACTTGCTTGGCTTTGCGTCAAGGAACATCTTATAGGGATTAAAGCCCCCTCCTGCTGACAGAGAACAGGAAGTCAGCAAGGAACTTTACTAACCTCACTATTAGATTTTCACGTGAAAATTTAATAATGGTTACCTGCCGGCTGGTTCTGAACACCCGCTAATGCTGCGTTCACATGCTCCTGAATCATGGCAGCTAGCTCTTCGGGCGTCAAGTTAAGGTTTCCACGTCTTCCAGTCGCCATTTAGATCTTCGAAACACAACACAAACACACTCCGATAAGTCTATATATCCAATATAGTTATCCTACTTCGTACTTTAATAATTAGTACATTATGTCAACTTAATATGTTAAATAATCAAAAGAAATACTTGATTAACTGCAATTTCAACGTCTTGCAAAAGTGCAAATCACACATACGAATTCACTATAAAGTCTCAAGTTCTAACACAAGTGGGAAAATAAATAAACTGAAGGAAAACAAATATAAACGAGACGTGTCAGTCGTCTACGTCTCCATTCCCCAAGTCACTGTCGTTGCCGTCATCCTGTGCGGCATTTCCAGCTTCTTCAGCTGGGTTCCTCCTCCGGATCCTCTTCTGGATCCTCCTCTGGATCCTCTTCTGGATCCTCCTCTGGATCCTCTTCTGGATCCTCCTCTACCGGCACTGGAGGGGCAGGTGCTGGTTCAAGTGCTTGATTTTGCAGTTCCTGAATGTTCCAACTATTTTCCAGGACTCTGTCCTCAAGCCAGTCAGCTCTTATCTGCTCAGCACGCAGATCTCTGGCTATGGTGTTACGAGCTATCTTACTCGTACGATGCTCTTTTTCGAGCGAGTCGGTCTTTCCTGTGAGGTGTCGGATCATCCATCCTTGTGCTAGGATAGTTTCCTGCATTCTTTCTAGCTATTTTTGTTGTGTATGTACCAGGATTCTAAGCATGTCAACTCCTATTTCTACAGGATTAACCGGTTCAACCGGTACAGCAATAGTTGGGCGCAACGACGACTCCTCCCCCAGAGCGAGCCTTTTCCTCGCTGCTGAGCGTGTCTCCACGCCATAAGGTGATATGGGTTCCACCATTGGTGCCTTTCCTGGTGCCCTTGGTGGTGTAAGTCTGTCGGACGATGATGACGATGAGGATGATGACATTGCCTGTTAGGTCGCGTAGTTAGTTACGAGTTGTTTTCATTTCTTATTATGAAGGTTTAACCTACCAAACACGGTTGTGGCATATTGCATAACAAGTTATAATAATTCGGTGCCAAACTAAGTCTAGTGTCGTGATATCAGCTATAGCTTAGGTCTACTTCTAATGCAAACCTGGTTCTCTATAGCTAGTGGCTCTGATACCAATCTGTCACACCCTCAATTTCCACTTGCGGAGTTTTACCGCGAGGCGTGCGAACAAACCAGAATCTGAAACACTAGTACGTCGAACGACTCTACATGATTTGATAATACGTTTTCCAAAATCTTGCGTTGTAGATTTTACATTAATTACCAATATTTAGCAGAGCATTAATTTTAAAGTTTGAGCGGAAGCATAAATAAGTAGTGATGCGGGCGCCAACACAAACGCCAAAACAAATGAAAAATCCCAAAACAATATTAATAAGTAAGACTCGATAAAAGATGTCTTGTTCAATGCATGTGCGTACACCTAGAGCTCCTAGCGTTCTGAGAAACATGTAAAGAAACAAGTGTCAACATTAAAGATGAGTGAGTTCACAGGTTTTCATAAATTCGTTTGTTTACTCCGTTACAGTTTGTTACTCCGTTATCCCCAACCCGGGGGATAATATATCAGTTCCATTATTCCAATCCCAGAATAATAAGTTGTTGCTTCCAATATTCCAAACCCGGAATATTAAGTTGTTGTTTCCATTATCCCCCAACCCGGGATAATAAGTTGATGTTTCCAATATTCCAAACCCGGAATATTAAGTTGATCCGTAATTAAGTTCAATATTAATGTATATAGGTAGCTAGCCTAAAGTCATGTCACTAAGTGTTCGCGATCGAAGCTGACAGTTGTGCCTCCGTTTTGCCAGGCCTATCACATGACCATGGCGATGTTAGGCCAATCATACACCCGTTGACCATACCCGGTCGGCTAGCGCGACTAGCTCGGATGGGGCTCGTCAGACCCAGTAGTACTACTTATAATTCCCCCGCTATTTAACCCAAATACTAACGATCCGAGGAGATTGTCGAGGACTTGAGTGATAAAGCTGCTCAGTGCCCATAACATTACATTAACATTAACTTAGTTACCGTATAGTTATGTGACGTTAAATTCGTATAACGTAAAGAGTTTGAGTTTGAGAGTGTATACATGTTTCTTCCCTGTTGTTTAAAAACCGGATAAAGTTAGGGGCCGTGAACTCACCTTTATTTGCTCGGTTAGTGTAGCAAAGATGTTATAAGAGATGGGACCGCTAGTTGCGTCCTAACAAACCAGTTAATTCCACGTCAGTGTGTAATCACACCAATACAAATTCCACACGCAATTTACCCACAAAGTGATACACACAAACAACATATCTAACACTCAATCATGCATGCAAGTATTCTCATGTGATCATAGTAATCAAACAACTTATCATGAACATATTCCAAATCCATGCAACACTTTAATGCCTAAAATCACAAGTTATCAACTTTCTGCTTAACACTCAATTATTCAGCTGTTTTCTAGGATTTTTATAAAATAGTTCTAACATTCCAAAAATTCCAATATTTTTACAGTAGGTGACATTTATACCATAGAAATTTATATAATTTTTCCAAGTCCTAAATCTTTACCAATTAACCATAAATATTAATTCACTAAGCTGCAGTCAGATTTACCGCTTTCTGACTGCAGTCTATGGAAGAATTTATTTAAAAATCGCTGATCGTCCGATTAACAAAATTCCAGTTGGAGTTGCCTGGAAATTTCTATACCTAGTTGCTGTACAAAAATCATGACTCAATTCCCTACTGATTTTAAGATCCAACTTGATAAACAACCAACATAATTCCAGTATTTTCACAGCTTTAGTTACTGAACTTGTTTAGCCCTTTAAAAATATCAAACGACTTTAGAAAATTATGAATCCAGCGCCATTAGATTCCTTATTCAAATCTCTACGTTCTAGACATCAGAAAATCCGTTTTTCGACAACTAACGACCAAGTTACAGCCTGATGAAGTCGGCTGTAACCATTATTCAGCAGACTGTTTCAGCATTATTGTTACCATTAATTCGCACAATTCGTTCATACGGTTAATCTAGGTGATTATAAACCGATTTCTACTCATAGATTAAGACTAATAACCTATCCATGCAAACCCTAGTTCTTACTTCTAGTTATTACAAACAAAACACAGCCTATACGTATTCAACTTTCAAGCAACATTCAATCTAGTATACAAAATCCGAATCAATACAACCATCTAATGTAAACATCATTAACAATTCAGCTAGTCTGACATTCGTTCAATCATGCTTGGCAAGCTTATATGTTCTGACAACTATCATACATATAAACAAAGATTAACAAAGCCGATTTCATTCAGCAATTATTGTCCGAAACAACTAACCATTCAAGCATAGATATATCCGAAAACAACACACTCAAGACACGTATATCCGACTATGATCTAGCAACATATGGTAAACTCTAGACTTTTAATGATAAAGTAATCGAACCGTGAGTATGTTAAGGAATCGACGATCAATAAGCCGAGACTTGGATAGGATTGCTTCGGATGTGATGAAAGTTGTAATCGGGAAAGTGATTAGCAAGGACCACCGCGACCGAAAGAAGTGAGCAAAGGCTGTTTGCGGATGAATGGAATAAATGATCAGCTTGTTCGCGATTTATGGAGCAAGAGAAGGCGATTAGAGTTTGTGTTTTAGAAGAAAGCATGCATAGGTTTCGTAGATATAGGCGCAAGAGATAAGGATTACGATTTTGGATAAGTATTGCGGCCGAGGAACTAAAGTGAGTTAGTTTGGTTTGGACTTGATCTCGCGGTAAAGGAATAGGGTGGGTTCGGTTTGGGTTTGAACTAAATAAATCCGCGGCTTTGATCATGTGGTTTCGGGTTTGATCTTGCGGCCGGATTGTTTTAGTTTAAGGTTTAACTTTGATCTCGGTTATGGGTTTGCACACGGGTTGATTTGGTTTGGTTTGATCGGCCGAATAGTTGTAGGTTTGTTATGGGTTTGAGTTTTGATCTTGGCCGAATTCTTGAGTTAAGGTTTAAAACTTGTTAACTCCTAGAGTCACAATGAATCACTTTGGTTCGTGTCGCAGTTCGGTTCAGTTCGTGTACGTATCTACTCTAATGATCCAATTACTAAAACAATCACACAACACACAACACGTATTCATTTAATTCGTGCACGCTTAATACTTAGCGTATATATTATTCGACAAGTGTCACGTGTAAGTTATCCGAAAAACCCGGGATATCACAGTTCCAGCGGACACTGTATTGCAAATGATGGATTTTGGCGGTAGTTCAATGGGTGCCGAAGGATCTGGAGCTGGTGGTAGTGGTTCAGGTGGTATTGAGGGTGATGCTACAGAATATTCAAGGAGATTAGAGAAACGAGCCTTTGAGTTCAGTGGTTTGGATAGCGATGATGAAGATGAAGATGTAGATGTTGTTGATTTGAAAAAGAGGGTGATTGTGCTTGAACAGGAAGTTTTTCTTAAAGATGCCCAGATTGCTTCATTGCAGACTCGGATAAATGTCAAGGACCAGACGATTTATCAGTTGCAAGGGGATGTTACTATGTTGATGACACTGGTGTTTACTTTGAAGGCAAAGTTAGAGAACAAGTTTGGCCGAGAATGTTCTGATCCAACCGATGGTCCAATGAATATTTCATCGCTATAGAGCAGCCGGCAAAGTGAAGCCGATAGAGTAGGTGCTGAACAGTTAGCTTCTAGACGTTAAGCAGGGTTGGATGATTATTTATGTGATCCAAGGAAGAAGTACACTGCAAGTCAGAAACGTTCAACGGCTCAAAAGAGAAAGCAGATGGTTCTGATGAAAAAATGTAGATGTGAATCCACTTGATGAGAATTTTCAGTTGAAGGATCTTTCCAACCAATCCGAGAGATATGTCATGGAACTCGGCTCAAGTTATTACAACAAAGTCGGAAATAACTTAAAAGTGCTTAGTTGGATGTATGATCACCTGAAGAAGATGTGGATTATCGTCAGGTAGGATGGTACTCGTGAATATTATTCGAAGGAATCTCAATTTGAAACTTGGACAAAGATTACCTTGACTGACCTGTTAAGAGCTCCTTACACTGATGATGATACTACCGAACGTGGTCTGGGTTGGAGGTTGTTCAAACGCCTGGAGCATGAAGTGAAGACTAGTTTTAAGACGATGAAAACGCCTTAGCCATATTTATGAGCGGCGGGTTAGTGATGCAAGGACTGGGAGGCGGTTTGAATCAGTGATGTGACCTCCAACAGATAAAGAACTCCTCATATCAGTTACTCCGACATTCCCCAAAGGAATTCTGAAGAATTTTAATTTCTGGTTGTATGATCCTAAGGTTGGGAGTGTGGCGATTGTGAAAAAAGAGAAGGCATTTCGAGTAAACGATGTGGTTGATCTATTGAGTTTTCACGATGAAGATCTGCAAGTTCTTGCTGCAAATCAAATTCGAACGGCAGAATTGTATGAAGTTTGTGCTAAAGATTGGACGGCTGATGTGGCTGGGATAATTGCAGGGAGATTGGAAGTTGATGCGCTACCTATGGAATAGAGGCCTAATGTTGTAAACCTAGGGGAGATTCTTGGGCTTATAATTGAAGGTTTACACATTAGTGTTACATTTGGGCTTATAGTTGAAGGTTTACACATTAGTGTTACATTTGGGCTTATTAAAGGGTTTTGGGCTTCCTAGTGCCTCATGGGCCTAGGGTTGTAACTAATGGGCTATATGATTAGTATAAATAAATGTATTAGGTTAATGTTTTGGGGCTAGTCAGTGATTATTGAAAGACTTGTATCAGACACTATTCTTGTGTATGCGAGTTATTTGATTCAAAGATTGTTCTTCATTCTAGTCTTTATTTCCGCAATCATTAGTCTTACGATACTTGTTAGATCCGATATATTGGACTTACAGATGCCTCTGATTCTTCTTCAGGTTCTTCGATTATTTCAGCAACCAACGCCAAACTCTCATTCTTGGAAATGTATTTGTTCTAGTTAAAGCCCTTGTCTTCTAGAGTCACTACAAGCGCTTTATCTTTGGTATCTGGATGTCTATCTTTGATCTACACCATTCGAGTACTTGGTTGAGGAGGTGGTAGATAGCTTTCTTGTAGTAGTCGTCGGCACATGGGTTCTGATTACCCTGAGCTTCTCTGTTTGGCGTTCACGTTTAAAATGTCCCTTTTCCCGCACTTGAAACAAGTAACTTTGGACTTGTCGAATCCAAGTTTTCCATCCAAACCACCCAAGTTCTCTTTTCTCGTGATTTCCATGAAGCGTTGTGCGCGTCTAACAATAGATGCCATACACCATTTGATGTCGATCAGCTCCATCTCTACTGGATCAATCTGATCATAGTCCTCTCTGGTCATTTCAGAATTCCAATCTTTCCTGCTACAAGACTGTTATAAGACTCGAGAACCGATGCTAATAGTGACATATGCTGCTTAGCGGTCTTCTCATCAAAGTTTTGTGCATTCTGGAAATCAACAACGATATTGCACTCTCTGTGTAGGATTTGATGGACTAGTCTAGTTGATCTGGGGATTGCTTGATCCATGTGATGATTGTGGGCTTTGAGACATGTTCGGATTGATCGCAGCAAATGATTGCAAACTACTGTTTTGATTTGACGGGGGACTCGGTGTGCTGTAAGTACTAAAGGCAGTCTGGATCTTGGGAGATTGTATTGAGCGGCAAAACTATTCTTGAAATAAAGATTTGCATCTTGTTGCATTTGAACGCCTTTGTTCATCGCCATCTTCTGAATTTCTAGTTCGTGTCCCTCCATTCTTTCAATGAATCTTGGTAATGAGAAATTACCATATTCAGTTCCATTCTTCAAAATGGTCAAATAGGTAGACCATTCACCTTGTGGCAAGGAATCTGCGAGTTTATCAACAAGTTCTTCGTTGTCTTTATGATTTCCATTCGCTTCATTTGCACAACAAGATGACAGTATCTTTCAATCTGTTGTTTAACCGTCTCTCCTTTGATCAAAGTAAAAATGTTAAATTCTTTACTCAACAATGCCCTTTTGCTTTTTTCGCAGTTTTGCACTACCTTGTTATTTTAATCGAAGTGCATTCCATAATGATTGTGCGTGATCATCATGTAGTCACAGCGCTAGTATGTCCTCTTTGATGGATTGTTGCAGAATGTTCATCATTTTCTTCCATCTATAAACTTTTCTCTTTCAAAATCAGAAAGTTGAGCCAATGTCTTTTCGAGACCATTTTCACCAACAGGAGATTGATACTTTTCTTTGATAGCAAACCACCAGGTAAAAATGTTTTGCCTGAACCCAATTCATGAAAATTTTGCTCCCACTATCGAAGTCTTCGAGGTTCATCAACTTTGGCGGTTTCATCGTCGTACCCATTTCGTTTTCGAGCTTCGTGTTTTGTGCTGAAGTAGTCGTGATCGCTGATGTAGCAAATGCGTTATAAAATTCTTCTGCCACTTTTATGTAAAGATTTAGAAACACACTTTCTGAAAAAGCTCATTAGTAGTTAATTCGTACGGAGGAGGTTTCATGCGAACAAAGTGTTCGTACGGATGACAATCTGGTTCATACGAGTAAGTCGATCGTACGAGTGGTTACCTCGTACGAATCATAGTTTCAATTTTAACTTGTAAATTTAGGACCTTCTATTTACTCGTTCCTACGGATGAAATTAAATTGTACAGACACTTGTTCGTGCGAGTGGTCTCTCTACCCGTACGAAACAACTTAGGTCACCAAACGGATGAATTTTACCAATTTTGACATGATTAAGTTTAATTTTAGATTTGAAATTCGTAAGAATTTATTTTAACGTGATATCCTAGAATCCTAGTCCATGTTTCCGTAAATTCGTCTAATTCCGAGATCAGTTTGGGAAATTGTAGAAGTAGAAAGCTGCAACAGTGAATCTGAATCTGAAACAGTTTGTAGCCTGCAGAAACTTGATGTTTGTCAGCTAATCAGACATCAAGGCTCTGATACCACTTGTGAATGGGGAATCGGCTCCTTCGATGAGCAACCGGACTGATCTAACTGAACTAACAGAGGCGGAATTCATTGTTAGTGAGGTTGACAAATGACAAGTGAGATCTACAGTTTAACTGCTTTGAGTATGTTGATTAACATGAAAAGTACAATGCAAGTAAAAAATTCAGCAGGGCTTCGTCGTACCAACTGGACTAACTCTACTTAGCTCTGACACAACACTCGTCTATTTATAGGTCAACATGACTCGCACAGGAGAGTGTGTTGTAGAGATTGCGACTCGTGCGAGTGACAGAGTGTCACTCGTACGAGCCTTGTGACTCACTCGTACGAGCCAACTACAAAAAATATAATCAATACAATAACCTTTACAATCTGACGTTCTAAGCCATATTTACAAAAATAAAATATCCTAGACGTAGGCAATAGACATTATGCACCAACAGCTAAGGTAATGATAATGCACATTTTGTAATCAACTAACGCCTCACCCCTCCCTTCCTTTGACTAAGAGCGGAGATAACATAATGAACTAAGAATTTGTATGGCTTGCCCAGGTATGCTTTGTTCAACGTTGTATTCATATGTCCTTTATAGCCCATTCTGTGAAAGCAGCCTTTGCACATTCGTTCTGAATACATTATTGGATCTTTATCTTGAAAGTCAAGATTCTTCAGATCAAAGTCTCTGTAATAAGAACTTCCTTATCTTCATTTCCAATATGAACAAATGATTGTATAGCTTTCTACTCTGGTACAAACTGAGTATGTTCCCAAAATCTCTCCACATGTAAGCGATAGGCCTTGTGTTGATCGGTTAAGGCTTTCTTTATTGGCAGCTCATCCATAAAAATTAATATCAACTTGAGCAGTGCTATTTCAGGAATCTTCTCGTTGACAACACAACAGATGTTGTGCTTGGTGTCAAAATTAGATTTCTTTTCCTGTAAAACACAACATGAGCACATAGACAAAAATTTCAAACATTCCAAAATTTACTTCGTACAAAGTGGGTTTAGAACAAAGTGACATTTTAACATCATACGTAGTGGACATTCTCTTCATGCGAAGTAAATTCCCACTTCGTGCGAATGTAATTATTCAAACACTAATAAAATTTTGACGTTTTTCATGAAATTGAATATTCTAACATGTAGTACACATGCCGACAAGCACAAGTCTATGTTCAATTTTAATTTTGGCCCATTAAATTGACCTAGTCTACGTTTTTAGTTTGTTTTACCGAAAACATCAATTTAATGTCCAATTCGTGTCCAAGCTTGCCCAATCTACCTTAGGCATTATAAGTGGTCTGCCAATCAACCACTACAAGTCAATATTTGGGCACCACTTTATTTCTAGCTTAACAAATTCATGACTTCGCTTAGAGAAAAGTAAGAGTGACGATGTATTTCTCTTCATGAATAGTTCTCTTCGTGCGAAGTAAAATGAACATTTTCAAAAAAAATTAGACCTTTTCATTTCAACCAGTTTTATCAACCCACTCAGTTTACCAAGTCCAAGTTAATGACCCCGGTTAACTGATTTGTCTACCAAGTCCAAGTTAATGACCTTGGTTAAACACTTTATGAACACACTGTTGTTTTCAGTTAATTTTAAGTTTCAAATTAATGAACTTTTGATCATTTCAAAACATTTCTCATTTCAGATAAGCTCCCAACACGTTGTCCTCTAGATTTCCCTTAGCATACAACATCTCTAGATTTTGATGATCAGCTTTCCATCATCGGTAGTCGAAAGTAAGATGGAGGTTTTCTAAAGTTTATACGAAAACACACTTTTAATATTTGGTTTTTAACTGAAATGAAATGCAAAAACTATGTACAAACATACTTACAAACTTATTATTGTGAGTTTGTGTTAGAGGATCATATCAGGTTTTGAAACAAATCACTAGTACCATTGATCTTGAAAATTTTAAGTTCTAAACAAATTCACTTAGATTCTCAGTATTCTGACCCACTTAAACCTCTACACATTTCTCAATTGTTTCGAAATATGTTAGTTAGATGTCTTAGAACTTGACTTAACGGTGTTTCCCACCTCAGAATATACTCTCGTATCAATATTCCTTGTATTTCATCTTACAGGATATCTAACTGATATCTGTATCTGGGTTATGTGAGATCTTGAGAGCTCAGGTTAGTACCACCGTACAGACAAAGAGATTAAGGCTCGAGTTAAAAGTGGTGTTCCATATTTGGAATCTTTTTACTGTAGTTGTCAAATCTTGCGATACTTTCAATTTGCTCCAGTTTTGGGTTTTAAAGCAAAAGTATTCTACAAGTTCTAGGCCATTGCTGACGCAAAATAAGAAAAACTTGGATAATACCCCAAATATCAATTATCTATAAAGACAATGTATCTCAGAATCCAACAATCTCTCAAACGCAATTTCGGTGTACTAAGACCATATATCCGAAAGATGTTAATCCGCTAATTAAGAATTTTTCTTTATGTTGATATCCCAAAAAATAATTAGTGAACGTACGAAGTCTACTGGCACATCATTAGTAAGACATGTTTAAACATTTTGACACTACATTTATTTAGCGTACTGTGATAGTCCACTGATGTACTATCATTCGTCTTTTTACACAAAAAAACTCTTCTTTTTCATGTTTTTGTACGTTTTCAAATATATGTTTTTGTATTTTTCACAAAATTCCTCCCCCTAAAATGAAACATATTTTTGAATTTTTATTTTTAAAGAAATCTAAGATCTAAAAACTTTGATAAATCGATGAGGATCACATCAACTCGTCATCCGACTCGAATTCAACCTCTAAATCCGCCCCGGATGTCAGATTCTTCATCCCATTAAGTTTCAAAAGATATCTAAATGTAGCTCGATCAACCGCTTTGGTGTAAAAATTTGCCTTTTGTTCATCGGTGTGGATTTTTTCAATTCTATCCAACTTTTTCTCGTAGCATTCACGGATAAAGTGGTGCCGAATTTCAATATGTTTAGTTTTAGAGTGTTGAACCGGTTTTTTAATGATGTCAATGGCAGCCTCGTTATCTACATATATAGGCGTATCAAAAAACTTCAATCCATAGTCTCTCATCTGTTGTTGTATCCATAAGATATGAGAACAACAACTGGAAGCTGAAACGTATTAAGCTTCGCAAGTTGAGAAAGTGACCGTGATTTGCTTCTTGCATTGCCACGTTACTAATCGTTTGCCAAATAACTCTCAACCAGAAGTTGTAGATTTAGCATTTAATTGGCAACTCCCAAAATCAGATCGGAATATCCAGCGAGGTTGAAGTTATCGTCTCGTGTATACCACAGGCCGGTGCTTAGGCAACCGTTCAAATATCTGAATATTCGTTTGAGGATCAGCAAGTGTGACACTCGAGGATTTGGCTGATACCAGGCACAGAGGCATGTCGGATACATGATATATGGCCTTGATGATGTGAGGTACATTAAAGATCCAATCATTTAACAATATAAGGTCTCATCAATCTTCTATCTTTTCCCATCTAGTCCGATGCCGTGATTGAGAGCCAACAGGGTAGATAATGGTGATGTTTCCGACATGTCAAATTTTCCAAGATGCCATGCACATACTTGGTTTGATGGATAAATATACCATTAGGCAACCGATCGACCTTAACTCCCAGAAAGAACTCATCTTGAATTTTTTTGCATGACTTTCTCGAAGTGTTTACACAACACATCATTAATCGAACCAAAGATGATGTCATCCACATTGATTTGCAAAATGAAGATCTGTCCTTCAGATTCCCGTGTGAAGAGGGTATTGTCTATTGTTCCTCTGGTGAAACCGTTCTCAAGAAGGTGTTGAGAAAGTGTCTCGTACCAGGCTCTTGGGGCCTACTGTAAGTCGTATAAAGCCTTATCTAGTAGATAAACTTTTCATTGTATATCGGATCCACAAACCCTGGTGGTTGGCTGACATACACCTCCTCCTTCACCTTTCCATATTGGAATGCAGACTTTTACATCCAATTGGTACACCTTGAAACCTTTCTATGACGCAAACGCTAGAAAAATGCAGATAGCTTCTAATCTAGCAATAGGAGCATAGACCTTTGTGTAGTCAATTCCCACTTGTTGATGAAAACCCTTAACAACGAGTCGAGCTTTATTGGTACAATCACTCATCTATCATCACGCTTGCACTTGAAGAACCATTTTGTACTAATCTTTTTGTGATCATCCGGTAGGCCAACAAGCTTCCAAACTCCTAGTTTCTCAAATTGTTGTAGCTCTTCTTTCATCGCATTGACCCAACTTTCCTCCGTTAAAGCTTCTTTATACATTTTCGGTTCTACCTGTGAAATAAAGCAACCATATGAGGTAGTATCTTGAACATGTGCATTTTTAGAATAAAAACAACTAAGATCCTTATTGATCTGATTTCACGTTTTGACTCAAGTCTTCAACTCTCCAATTAAGTTTTCAGATGGTGATACGGCAACATCCTCGGCATACCTTCATTTGAGACACTCACTTTGTTCTCCAAAATAGCAATGTTTTGATCAACAACAAGATTACTTGTAGATACTTCATTATGAGCATTTGGGCCAGCTTGACTATTTAGTAAACTTTGAATCGGTTTAGCACCTTCATCAGAAGTAGATCCATCGTTTCATATGTCGGTTCAACATCAGAATCAGAATCATCACTTTGATCGAATGAGGGAGTTGGTTCATTCATCTCTTGATTTGTAGTGTGATCATTTGTTCCTATAGACTGAGATCCTGGATGTTGAGTACTTGTACTAGCTTCAGCACATGAGTGCCAACAGGTGTTTTAGAAAGCACAATTTGTCTCAGAACTTGTACTGATGATGCTTGCTATTGCTAATAAAGAACTAGAAGCTCCTCCTCTGTTGATTTAGTTGGAAGCGCAAAGGAATCCAAGAGACTATCATAGTTGAACAGCCAAGCATCCCCTTGTTTCTGTGTTGGAGACGCATATCTTTGACAATCAACATTCTTAGCAACAATAACTCGGTTTATTCCAGGAAGATAAACTCTACGAATCCGACTAGCATCTCCCACAAAGAATCCCTCTAAACATTTTGCCAAAAATTCGCTATCAGCATCTATTATGGTGCACGATTACCCAAACGGTTCTAAATACGTCAGATTAGGTTTTCATTGGTTAAGTAGCTCAAAGCATGTCTTCTTATGCGGCTTGACCGTCAAAACTCTTTTCAAAATATAGCCTGCAGAAGCCATTGGCTCGCTCCAAAAACCAGGGAGCATGGTTCTTGCTGTCTCTATTAGGGTTCGATTTTTGCGTTCAACTACATGATTTGTTGCGGAGTATATAGTGCACTGAATTCATGCAAAATTCCTCTCTCGTTACAAAACTCAGCTATTCGATTTTTTTTAACTATGTACCATTGTCACTATGAATTCGTCTAATTGGTAAGTGATACAGGGTCTCCAACTTTCGAAACAAAATCATCAGATTTTCAAACCTTTCGTGTTTGCTTTCTAGGAACATCACCCACAAAAATCTTGAGTAGTCATCAGTCACAACAGGATAGCAAAGATCTCCTTAAATGCTTTTAACATTGAAAGGTCCAAAGAGATACATGTGAAGTCTCTCTAGTGGGAGCTTAATAGAGTTCAGAAGTTTTCTCCATGAGACTTTTTATGTTGTTTTCCTTTCTAACAACTAATGTTGTCATCACTCAGATGAAAACTCTTCAGATTAACTCCGTCAACTAGATTGTTGTGAACGAGAAAGTTCATTTTTCATGAGATGAATATGCCCTATTTTTAGTGCCACATAATCCATTCTTTTTCAGTTGCTTTTGATATGAACCATTGCGTAGTTTTTGTCGAAGTTGTAACAACACTCATATCGAGGACACACAAATCATTCTCTCGAGGAGCTCACATCAGGATCCACTAAGGTATATTGAATCCAGGCTTCAGAATTAAGCATTCTTTATCTGCGAAGTGTATCGTGAACTTTTTATCACAAATCTAGGAAATACTCAGCAAGTTGTTCTCTAAATCAGCTATGTAGTTGACTTTGTAAAAAGACACCACACCGTTTGTAGGACTCCCCTCGCCGACTATCCTTCCACCTTAATTTACCCGCAAACCCAACGTAGCCTCCACGGATTGATTTGACATCTTAAAGTAAGGATAACATTCCCGTCACGTGCACTATCCATTATCCACTTTTAAATGATTAATCTCGGGAGCCCCTACATATACAATTAAGAAATTACTTGAATAGAGAAGCCCAAGCCTTAGTGGTCTTGGGTGGGTTCAGGATGTCATACATTGGCTCACAAACACTCTTACCTTTTTCCTTGATTTCAACAACTTGTTCAACCTCAACCTTTTTACGAGTTATTGTTGGAACAATTGTTTTTCTATTCTTAGAAGATGGTTTTGTTTTAACTACCCAAGTTTGTTATTTTGAAAAAGCTTGTTTAGTGTAAAATTTTGATTCTTTTTTATCATTCTTGTTTGATGATTCACCAACTTCTTTGTTTAAAACGTTAGAATTTGTTGGTTTCACTATGTTAGATTCGTTGTTTCTTTTCAAAATTTGTGTCGGAACAAACTTTGGGGTTTTCTATTTCTCATCTTCTAACATCTTCTTGACAGTGTGAACAGGTTTAGAGTTAAACTAGGTACATTGTCTAGCAATATGCCCAACTTTGTTACATTTAAAGCATATCCTACTGTCTTTTCCAATAGAGGATTTATGAATCTATTCACGATGCTTCTTTTGAGTATAAAAAATATTATTTTACTGTGACTTATCCAAATTCTCCTATTCACTATATGAACATGTTTCGAAAACAAAGGTTACATTTTTTGGAAAACTTGGTTTTTGGAATTTGTCATTATGTTTCTTAACATATCCAAACCCCTTTCTTTTGTTCTCCGGATAGTTCTTTCCTTTGTAATTTTTACTATAAAAACATTTGGGTTTAGAATAGTAAGATGCGTTCAGATTATAAAGTTAAGACAAGTTACTTCAACCAACTTAAATAGTTGTTCAACTTTTTGAAGATTCACATTCTAAATCAGAAACCCTTGATCATAATATAGTTTGACAGATTCTTTCATTTTATGCAACCAAATTAGGATCATCATCTGAAGTAAATTTTGATTTCTTAAGATAATTCTTATGAAAGCTTTTTTTTATTTTTAGAAGGTGGACTTGAACTACTTTTCTCCAAATTTGACTCAACACTCTCAAATTAATTGCTATCACTTTCTCTTCCTAAAACATCTTTTACCATAGTTTTAACCACATCTGACTTACATTCTTCATCAGATTTGGTGTAAGTAACATCAAGATTTTCAGGCAGCTCATTTTGTTATTCAGTTTTAAGTTTCAAATTAGGCGCCTTATCCACCCTGTCAGGTTTTTTCTTTGAATAACTTTCCACATCCGGGTGGGAACTCGATTGTAACTCATGTCTTTGTTTTGTGAGCAATCATTGTCTTCCGTTTTAATTTTTTCTGGTTGTTTTGGAAGAATATAATCAATCACATATGATGAAGTTGAGTAACTGATCAACAACTTGTTGACCCTTTATGTTTCAATTCTCACAGCCTCTAATTTACTTTTAAGCTTAGCAATCATGTTAAGGTGAAGGTTTATGGCCATTTGTTTTTGCATAACGCTTGCTTTAAGCATCGAAAGTGTAGCACCATCCTCTCGACGTGCTTGTTCAAATTGTTTAATTGTTTTACTCAACTTTTCATATTTTTCTTTTGTTTCTTTGTAATTGCATGACAGATTAACATAAAGTTTTTTCAAAAGTTTATATTTATCATCTTTTTCCACACACTCCTTGCAAGACTCCATGCATTTCTTGCAAGTTTTTTCAACTTCAATTATCTGGACCTTACCCTTCTCACCGACTGACTCTTTAACCATATCTTGAACCTGTTTTCAGACTACCTCTTTTAGGTTCACCATCGTTGCAATGTTAGCAATCTCTGTAAGGTTCTCGATAGTCATTTCTTTATTTATGTCAATCAATTCTTCAACTTCTAGCTTTGACTCTTCTTCACAACGCACCAAGTAATTTGGTTCCAATAAACCTGCAAAATTTTTATGCATATCAGGTGGTACCAAATTTTTAAATGCATTATAAAATATATCATCCTCAGGATTATAGTATTCATCAATTGGTGCTTCATCAAAGGTTGCTTCAGGATATTCTTCTTCAACTGGTTCTTTTATGACCTCAGCCAACAATGCAATGATTTTAGGCTTTAAAATGTATTTGTTCAAGTTGAAGACTTCGTCTTCCTTGGAAAAACAAGAGCTTTATCCTTTGAACTTCACGAGTCACCCTCGATCTGCATCATTCTAGATGTATTCTGAGGTGGTGATGTCTTGTGATATATCGCCTCCTTATAATAATCATCTGCAAACGGATTTTGGTTGCCGTTGACTTCACAGTTTGGACATTCTCTTTTGAAATGGGTTTTTTCTCGGCATCTGAAACGCGTGACTTTCGACTTATCGAATCCAAGCTTTCCATCTAAACCTCCCAAACTGTTTCGACCCGTGATCTCCATCAACCTTTGCTCGGCGAACAATCGAAGCCATATACCACTTGATATTAAGGGAATTCCAAATGCTAGTGTCCAAAGTCCAAAGATACACACTACATTTAGTGCAAATAGTTCTTCAAGTTCTTCATCATCGATACTTGTGGATGTTTCCAATCATTCCCAATATGTGAACCTAATTCACCTCAGACACCTCAGTCTTTGCAAAGCTCAAACAACTTTCTAAGAACCCAAAATAACTCAAACAAGAGAATTCTACAATGCAACATTGTTGTGAATCTCGAGAATGCTCAAGATTTCACCAAAACACTATAAAACAAAATATAGCACTGCTTGCATCTGTTCTTGAATCGTATGAAAGTCTGGTGGCTAGTAAAATTGGAAATCCAAACATGACAAAAGAAGATTATGACCAAATTGATCCGAAGGAGTTCTTGTAGATTTGGCAGTTTCGGATTTGGTCTCAGACTTTGATTCTTTCTTGTTATCAGTCTTAACAAGCTCAGACTTGATAACATCAGATGCAGTTGTCTTTTTCATAGCAACCCAGGCTTGTGATTTAATGTTTGCCTTTTTGATGTAAAACTTGTTTTCATTTGCCCTCGAAGTTTCACCATTTTTGAAAGTTGAGTTTTCAAATTTCTTTTCAATTTTAGGTTTAACTTTATAGTATAGATTCACGTCTTGCTGGATTGTTGAACCTTTGGTCTTTGCCGTTTTCTTCATCTCGAGCTCATAACCTTCTAGTTTCTCGATGAATCGTGACAATGTGAGAGAACCATATTCTGAACTGTTCTTCAAAATTGTAATATATGTAGACCAATCTCCCTCGGGCAGTGCATCGGCAAGTTTATCCACTAACTCTTCATTTTCCTTTTAAATACCAAGCCTTTTCATCTCTACGACAAGATGACAGTACCTCTCGATCAATTGTTTCATTGATTCTCCTTTAAGCAAATTGAAGTTATCAAACTCTTTCTTTAACAACGTCTTTTTGCTCTTTATCATTTGAGTGCTACCTTGGAATTTCAGCCTCAAGGCATTCGACACCAATCGAGCGTCATTATCATGTTGTAGTAGAGTGAATATGTCCTCTTCGATGGCTTGTTGAAGAATGTTCATCATTTTCTTTTCCCCCAAACAAATTTGTCTTTCTCTTGTGTCATGAATTGTGCCAATGTCTTCTCTAAGTCGTTCTCTCCAACTCGTGCAACATACTTTCCTCAATCGCATAACAACTGCAAAGTAGTTCGCTTGAACCCAATTGACAAATCTTTCATTTCCACCATAATAATCTTCTAAGCACATGAGGTTCATGGGTTTCTGCATCGTTCCCATCTCGTTTTCCAGATTTATGTTATGTGCCACTACCATTGTGGAAGTTGATGATACAAACGCATTGAAGAATTCGTTCCCCAACTTTTCATAAATTTGTTGAAAACTTCTTTTGTGCGAAGTGACCCTAGAACGAAGTGACCACAAAAACAATTAAAGTTCACTTCATGCAAAGTAAAATTACCAAATTGAGATTTACATTGGTGGGAAGGTAAATTCTAAATTTTTCAAGAGTTTCACTTCGTGCGAAGTGATTTTCCTTTTCGTGCGAAGTGAGTTTCCTTTCATGCGAAGGCAAATTCTCATAGTTTTACAACAAATATCACTTCGTGCAAATGAAATTTCTCTTCATATGAAGTGACTTTTAGCTCGTGCGAAGGTAAAGTTCAGATTTTCACTTTTTCCAATTTTGTCATGATTCCAGTTGAATTAAGGTCTTATTTTTAAGGGTTTGTTATTAGTCAATTTTAAACAATTCTGGAAAAATTCAGTCCATTTTGTCCATCCAATGTCAAGGAAATGATAAAAAGATGAAAAATGAGTAGAAGAAGGAGTACAATCTTGATGACAAGTCTTCAGATCAGGCCTCCAAGCTCTGATACACTTGTGAGCATCTGCTCATCCAATAAGCTAAGGTCCTAATGAGTTTTCCTAGTTCAATATGCGCGGAAATCATATTAAAAAGTAACAAGATCAAGATTTAATTTTAAACTATTTATCTCATTAATATTCATTAACGTTTACAACTGAGAGAACACTTGGACATAGCTTCGTCGTCTAGTCAACTAAAACAACATTACAGACTCAAGACTCAACACACCTATATATATACTAGGCTAAGGGTACAATCTCTTCGCACGAAGTGAACCTTATACATGCAAAATTCACATCTAACAATTTGCCCTATTACATACACAAATATGACCCTAAAACATAGGCGATAGACATACTACATCAACAAATAGTCTTGATTTAAGATCTTTAACGTCTTATGTTATGATTCCTAATGAATCTACCATTGTCTTTGGGTGTAAATATGAATTGTTGCTGCAACTAACATTTGAAACACGGCTTCATGTCTCAATCATATAAACCTTTTAGCGGCACAACCTGTTGATACAATTTTGTGTCTGTCGCTTGTTCTTAATTACAGTTGTAATTTTACTGTCTTTGCTCAAGGGTCTGTATAGGTTTGGCCATGTCGAATAGATCGAGATATCCTTCTATCTTGATATACTATGACATCTAAGCTTGTCTGTGTTAATCAGTTGCATGTGTGCATACTGATAAGTCTTGGAAACGTCAAGTCTACACATGTTCTCCTATAAAGAGGATTCTATGTGAGTCAGAGAATTCTTACGAAACAGAGGTTTCGTGCGAATCACTGAGTGGTTTCATACGAAATATGTATTTTGTACAAAACACTGACTCGTACCAATTCTGGAGTTTTGTCTCGTGTGACAGATTGTGTTCAGTATGTCTAGATTAGTGTTTCGTACCAAATCTAGACTGACACTATATAAGTATACATGCACTTCTCAGTCAGAGAGCACTTGCGCATGAAATTGACTAGCTCACCAGACTGACCAGAGAGATTGTTATCTCTGAAGACGAAGACACAAGAACACAGCAAGTTTGTTTGAGTCATACGAGCATTGTGTGTATATGTTTATAGTTGTTCTCAATCATTGATCAAGATAGTGAATCTTTGGTTACCCCATGTTCTTTACTTTACTTTGGTTGCATACACACTTGGATTCCGCACTTGTGTGTGTGTCATATGAACAAGGAACTGGTTTAACACCATCCGCAGGTAGTCCTACATGTGCTATCAGAGCTTTGGCTCTTTCCTTGTTCAAAACCGGGCTTAGTTGTGTCTGAGCTAGTTTGAAGATTTCTGAAGTGTTCTTGAGCCTCCAACAGAAAACTTAAGTTTTGAATAGATAACTAACTTAAAACTTGGTTAAAATCTGTTGCATACAGAAAATTTTATGGTAAAATTTTTGTGAAGAACACCCTTGAGAAGAAATCTGCAAAAATTTGAATCTGATTAGTTTGGTAGGGTTGACATTTTCTGACTTGGATCTGGACGTGGACTATGGACTGTTAAAAATCTGTGTTTTAACTAAAAATGGGTAAGACAACAGGTATTTTCGAAAAAGCAGGCCTAAACAAAAAAGGAATTTTCTCAACAAACTGTTTCTGAAAAGATTCCTCTATAAAACACTGAACAAAACTTTTGGTGCGACTGAAAAGTTTAGTGCGAAACAATTGTCTCGCACAAAACAACTGTTTCGCAAGAAACTGTGTGGTTCGTCGAAATAGGGTGTTATACGAACGGAATTAGTTTCGTACGAATAACTTTGGTTTTTGTTTGTTTTTCGGGTTTTCAAAGCTTTGTGATTTTAAGAATTTATCATATTTTCAAATCTGAAAATTTTAAAAGGTAATTATAATTTTGAAACTTTAAACCTTTAAATTTTCATTAAACAAGAAAATATAATGAGTTCTAACCCGTGGGATTTGAGTTGTTCAAGCTCAAATCAGGAGTCTTCGCAAAGCTCCGCAACATCATGGGTAAAATCTTTGATGCCACAACATACAGCAATGATCTCTGCAAATCAATGGGCATGTGTTGCGAATCAAAATCAAAGCATCCAAACTCTGTTAATTAGTGAAACTGAAACGGGGAGTAATAACCGACCTCCGAAGTTAAATCACATGAATGATTATCTTGCATGGAAAATTCGTTTTCATACGTATGTTCTCGATCAAAACACGGAATTGTGGACGTGTTTCAAGACCCCCTACAATGAAGCACTTGAAGAAGCTGGATCAAATTCAACCACTTTGGCCAATCTAGTCAAAAGTGACTAGAAAGCTTACGATCTAAAGAAAAAGGCATTTGCTATCCTCACATAGGCTCTGCATAAAGACATTTATTATCAGTTTATGTATTGTACTACAACAAAAAATTTGTGGGACACTTTGAAAGCACCACAAGAAATTGTGATACGATTTGCTGATGCTTTACCTCCAAAATGGGGTCAATTTATTGATCTATTAAAACATACAGGTGTTTTGGACTCAATAAGTATTTATGAATTTGTGCAGAAACTGGAGAACAAGAATGAAGAAGAACTCCGGAAGGCACAACGAGTCTCTGCTCCACAAAACCCTGAGATGTACTTTGGAAGTATTAATGCAGGTACAAGCTCAAGTCAGCAACCGAAGCTGCAAACTGCGTTTGTGTCAAACGTGAACCCTTTCCTACCACAACCAGTTCAATCAAGTCAGTCTACAGGTTCGAGTAATCAAGCCTATGGACAGACTTTTGATCCGAAAGCATTCCTTCCACAGCCAAGGGGTTTAGCGCATAAAGCTCCACAGCAAGCTCCTTAACAAGCTTTCTATGGAAGCAACAATCAATCGGCAAATCCCAACACTGTCAAACTTGACACGTCAGATCTCTCCAAAATCAATGTAGAAGTTGCAAAGGAACATGCAGAATTGCTAAATACCATGGTTAGTTCATATTGTGGTTTAGTTGCAGGTCAAACTGGGAACACAATTTGACAAACGAAGACTATAGAACAAATTGACCGAGATGAAATGGAGCTGATGGACATCAAGTGGGCATTTGCAAGCGCTATGAGAAGAGCGAAGGATTATATGGAAGAACGGGGAGAACCAGTTTGGAAAGCAAGAAGGATACAAATACGACTTTGACAAAACCGCCGTTACTTGCTTCAATTATGGAGAACGAGGTCACTTTAAGCGGGAATGCACAAGACCCACCAAGGAAGGAAATCACAACCCCTATCGTAATTAGTCTCAACCATCCAACACAGCATAGTACAACAACGAAAGAAGAATATTAGCTGTTTGCAACTTTAACAACACCAATCAATCAGGACCTTCAAACATAAACAGAGCTATGGTAGTTCAGTTTGATGAAGGATGCGATTGGTCAGTACAATTGGGAACTGAGAACAACGGAAGAACTGCATGCTATGCGAAGATCGGGGATCAAATCAAGCATGATCACAACATCAATACTCCAAATAACGAT
This sequence comes from Scalesia atractyloides, assembly GCA_947069175.1. NCBI lineage: Eukaryota > Viridiplantae > Streptophyta > Magnoliopsida > Asterales > Asteraceae > Scalesia > Scalesia atractyloides. The sequence goes on from CAMTDV010000023.1 coordinate 72,447,524, forward strand.
GATACATCTAGGGATGCTGGTAGTTCTGATGAAGAATGTTCAAGTTCAGATGGTTATGGATCTGATTCTGATGTTAAGAAAGGAAGTGAAGCTGAGGTTGAAGAGTTGCTGAGTGAAGCTGAGATGTTGAAGAGTGAAAAGGTAGGCATGATGAGGAATGCAGAAGCTGCGGAAAAAGAGACAGAGGCACTCTCTACAGATGGTGCAGCTTTTCCTCATCACATTGCCTTCATGGCAAATGTTGAAGGTTCTTCAAAACAGATAAATTCTGGCCCTCCTACTGTTTGCAATGACTGTGTTGAGTTGAAAATAAAATATGAAACCGTCAACAGTTATAATCAGAATTTAGTTGTTGAACTATCAAAATGCAAAGAGACGAATTTGGCGCTAACTAGAAATGAAAAGGAGTTCAAATCTGTAATAGAAACCCTTAAGAAAAGTGTTTCTGAATTGACAAAAACAGTTTTGAATAAATAGACAGGAATTAATAACTACATTAATCTCCTAGAAGAAACAAAGAAAGAGTTAGCCATCACCAAATGCGAATATGATTTGATCAAACGCAAATTGGAAAGTTATTCTAACTCCCAATATGTGCTTGATCATATCATTGAAGTTCAAAAACTAAAGGGAGATGTTCAATGCATAGGGTATAATTCGTGTCCACCCCCAATGAAACACAACTATACAAAAATGCCTGATGAAGAGGAGATGCCTTGTTTTGAACCCTCTGTACCTTTGAATCCCGAGGAATTCGCAGCAGGGTTAAGGTTCAAACTAGACAATTCCTCTCAAGAACCAAGCAAGCCGGAAAGTTCACCATCTGATGAAGAAGAGGATGATACATCAGATGATGAATCAAGAAATGATGATCAGGATCAACCTCTTGATGAAAGGAAAATAGTAGAATTGTCTGCTACTCCTAGTACTGATTCTGTTGAGAATCAAGAGACTGTTCCTAAGAAATCTGTAAAGACAAGTGTGTCTACACAAGAAGTAGATAATGTGTTATATACTTTGGTTGGAGAAAAGAAAATCTATTCAAACAAAGATTTTCCAACTAAAAATGTAAATCCAATCTCTATAGATCAGGTTTTTGAAAAGTCAACAACCAAACCTTTAGAGAAGGAGAAGTCAACCAAATCACAACCATTATCCACTTCAAAAGAAAAACAATGGAAGCGAGTTGAAAAGCCTATAGTTTCTCAACCGAAGGTTGAAGCAAAAGGCTCTCGTTGCCAGAAAAAGAACAAAACTGTTAAATTTGTGAGTTCTAATGGTACCGATAAAGTCGAAACTTTTCAAGGAAAATCTAATGTTGATTTTGTAATGAAAGATAAGATTTTGAAAAGAAATAGTCAAAACAATTACACCCAACACACTGATGGATGTAATGAAAATAAACCCAGTACCTCAGGATCCAAAAATTCAACATCAAGCCGAGAAACACGATCTCCTAGTTTTGTTGAAAGGAGAACTTGTTTCAAATGTGGAGAATTTGGCCACATTATAAAGGATTGTCAAAATCCAGCCAAATCAAGATGTATAGAGAAAGCCCCTCATGAACTAACTTACAAACGTAAATCTGTTTCTCAAACACAAGATAAACGAATTATTAAAGATCAAAAAGAGAAATGAAAATGTAAACAAGTAAAAGCAGTTGAGAAAGCTTTAAAATCGAATTCTTTAAAAAAGGATCAAAGATCTTCAAAGTCAATAAAACCAGACACTGTTAAAACTGTAAATAATAGTAAATCTGGTAATAAATAAGGATCTTGGAAACAGAAGACCGGTAATGGTTCAAAAGGAGCTTCTCAGTTTGATAATCATCAAGAAATTGAGATTACATTTCTCGATGATAAAGGACGACCCAAGACCACTAAGGCTTGGGTCCCCATCTCAAACTAATCTTGTTTGTGCAATGTGAAGGGTGTTCCAGGAGGAACTGTAAACAGTCATTGGATTGTTGACAGTGGAGCATCAAGGCACATGACGGGCGACTTACGGCTCCTATATGATGTGAAAAGCATAAGGGGTGGTTATGTTGCTTTTGCTGGTGACAAAAGAGGATACATCACTGGAGAAGGAATGGTCTCCAATGGTGTTGTGAGCTTCGACAAGATCAATTATGTGCGGCAAATTGATCACAATCTTCTTAGCGTTTCTCAAATTTGCGACAAGAAGTTCACGGTACATTTTGATGATACCGGATGTTATGTGCTGAAGCCTGGATTCAAGATCCCCAAGCAATGGATTCTCCTGTCGGCTCCAAGAATTAATGATTTGTATATTCTTGATATGAGTCAAGCTATTACAACATCTGCACAAGTCACATGTTTTGTCTCTAAAGCCACTTAGAAGGAATCAATCTCCTGGCACAGACGTATGGGACACATTCACCTGAGGAAAATGAACTATTTGGTGAATATCAATCTAGTGAATGGTGTACCAGTGAAGAATTTTCAACTTCAAGACGTTTGTGTATCATGCGAAAAAAGGAAGTAAGCGAGCAAGTCCCATCCCGTGAAGAAGATCAACATTGTGAATATGCCACTGGAACGTCTTCATGTGAACCTCTTTGGACCTATGAAACAAAAGACAACCTTTGGTGATTCTTAATGTCTGGTAGTAACTGATGACTATTCCAGATTCTCATGGGTAAACATGCTGGCACACAAGAGTGAAGTTCCTACTATCCTCAAGAATCTCCTGACTCTACTAGAAAATTTGTACAATCTGAAGGTAAGGAGAATCAGAAGCGACAATGGCACCGAATTCAAGAATCAAGTTATGGATGAGTACTACTCCTCAAAGGGTATTCTACATGAGTACAGTTCTCGATACACTCCACAACAAAATGGGGTCGCTGAGAGGAAAAATAGAACTCTTATTGAAACTGCAAGAACCACGTTAGTAGAATCAAAACTTCCTGTTCAATTTTTGGGAGAAGCTGTTGCTACTGCATGCTACACGATGAATAGAGTTCTGACGGTGAAGAAACATGGGAAGACATGCTTTGAGTTGTTACATAAAAGGAAACCAGATATTTCTTTCTTAGAACCTTTTGGAGCTCCATGCACTATGATCGACCCACATGGAAAGTTTGGTCCCAAGGCTATCGAAGGTTTCTTTCTTGGATATGCTAATCCAAATTTTCAGGTGTGGAATTTGTCTTCGAAAAAGATTGAAGAATGGGGTGAAGTCAAGGTTCAGAGATATACAGAAGCTGTTAGAGCTCCGGGTGCTCCTTGGATATTCGACTACGATGGGCTATTTGACTCCTTTAATCTGCCAACTTTTGATGATGCAAAATCTGCTGCTCAGATGCTTTTGGAAAGTGATACTTCAGTAGACTCGTCATTAGTTCGACCAATTATTGTTAACCCTCAAGTGTCAACTTCGGTTAACAATCTTGTTCAAAATGAGGAATTCGAAGACGCTGCGGATTATAATGTTTCATCAGAAGACGATGAGTTTCACGATGCGAATGAAGCTACCTCTGGTGCGGTTCCTGGATTTTCAAATGATACGTCAAATATTCAACCTCAAGGAACGACTGAAGGTCATGCATCTACAACGTCATCAAATCTAGCTCTCAGTGTAACTGTTGATCTGAATATCAACAATTTGGATACCAATTCTCGAGTTCCTGATGTGCCAGAAACTCGTATTCATAATATCCATCCTCAGAAGATTATTATTGGAGATGTCCAGAGTGGTGTGCAGACTCGTAATCAGCTTCAAAACAACCAGAATGCTGGATTGTATTCGGAAATCAGGGAATCTAGTGGTCTGAATGATTGGTCTTTTGCCTGCTATGTGTGCCAAGTAGAACCAAAATATTGGAAGGAAGCAATGAAAGAAGACTCATGGGTTGAAGCCATGCAGGAAGAACTTCAGCAGTTTCAGAAGTTAGGCGTCTAGAAATTTGTTGACAGGCCTGACGGCTACAAGAAGATTGGTACACGATGGGTGTACAAATGCAAGAAGGATGACCAAGGTGTTGTTGAGAGAAACAAAGCGCGATTGGTTGTTCAAGGTTTTAATCAAGTCGAAGGCATTGATTACAATGAAGTTTATGCACCGGTTACACGACTTGGGCCATAAGAATCTTTTTGGCTTATGCGTCCTTCAAGAAGTTCACCGTTTATCAAATGGATGTGAAGAGTGCATTTCTTCATGGTGTGGTAGAAGAGGAAGTATATGTTGAGCAACCACCAGGTTTTGAAGATCCTCTCCATCCTGAGAAGGTTTGGCTTCTCAACAAGGCGTTATATGGTCTTCATAAAGCTCTGAGGGCGTGGTATGAAACGTTGTCTACCCACTTCATCAAGGAACAAGACGAGGACTTGCTGCTAGTATAGGTTTATGTTGATGATATTAAATTTGGGTCTACTAACACTCGAATGTGCAAAGAATTCGAACAGGTTATGCAAGAGAAGTTCGAGATTAGCGCTATGGGAGAAATGAATTTCTTTTTAGGTTTGCAGGTTCAGCAATCAAAGGAAGGGATTTTTATCCATCAAACCAAGTACGTCGGAGATACTCTCAAGCAATTTCAGATGGACGACTCAAAGCCTTTGGGAACTCCATTAGCTCAAAATCAAAGGATTACTCCAGACGGAATGGGTGAACATGTAGAACCATCTCTCTATCGTGCTATGATCGGATCTCTCATGTATCTTACTGCTTCTAGACCCGACATAATGTACCCAACATTCCTTCTGGCGCGCTATCAGTCTAGTCCGAAGGTTTCTCATTTGATGGTTGTGAAAAGGATCTTTCGTTATCTAAAGGGTCGCCCTAACACTGGTCTATGGTACCCTAAGGATGATAACTTTGCTCTGACAGCATTCAGTGAATCTGATCATGGCGGATGCAAAATCCATTCAAAGTCAACAACAGCGGGATATCAGTTCTTGGGAAATCGCCTAGTCATGTGGCAATGTAAAAAGCAGACTTATGTAGCTACATCAACGTGTGAGGCTGAGTATATTTCTGCTTCTAGTTGCTGCTCTCAAGTTCTATGGATTCAACAGCAAATGCGCGACTATGGTTTTGAATTTCTTACTACTCCTATTTTTGTTGATAATGAAGCTGCTTTGCAGATCACTAAGAATCCTATACAGCATTCAAAAACAAAACTCATTGAGATTAAATATCATTTCATATGAGATTGTTGTGAAAAGAGACTTATCGATGTTGTTAAAATCCACACTGATCACTAATGTACCGACCTTTTTACAAAAGCCTTTGATAAATCACGTTTGGATTATCTACTTTTGGTCAATGGCATCAAGGTGAAACCTGAGTAACTCAACCATGGCTAACTATTTTTATATATTCTTTTCTAAAAATCTAAAACTACAAAAAAGATTTTCAGTTTTATATTTAGGGGGAGTAAATTTTAAGAAAATACAAAAATATGTCTTTTATTTACCTTTTTTGTTTAAGGGGGAGAAAATTAAGAAAAATACAAAAACATTAGAAAAATCAAAAATGAGTTTCTTAGATAAGATGAAGATGATGAAATTCACCGGTAAATCTGTCAGATATGGCTAAAAGCATAGAAAGAAGATTGATAAGTAGCTTTACTTATGATTTATCGGTAGGCTCACAATCAGACTAAAATGTGCAGGTTAATATAAACTTAACAGACAGAACGCTAGGTGGGAACCATTCATTGGCATATGGTATTGGTACCGAAATTTTGTTTGATAGAGTGCCGAGGTTCTGAGATGTACAGTCTTTATGCTGGCTTATCATCTAGGTATCATGGTTGAATCTTTTGCCGAAAAATAACGGTGACACAAGTCTAGAGCTTCCATGATATCATACATACGTGTACATACTGCATACGACCATCAAATAAGTGATAAAAATATCACATCCCAAAAATAAGTGATAAATATCACAGCTTTATGTGAGAGATAAGTTCGTCTCTTTGTCGGTACGATGATACTAACCTGTTCACGGACTTACTCCTGTGCCCTGCATTCATATGAAATTAAGTTCCTCATCAATAAGTGATTAAATCACAAAGGGCTTGTTTTCCATCAAAAATTAGTGAGTATCTCAAATCATTCATATACATCAAAACAGATGATAAAGCAATATACTCACCGGTAAGATTTTCTCTCGTGCATATCTTGATACGAGAATGTGTTGTGATGTGGTTGAACACCGGCTAGTAAGTATAAATCCATACCTTAATCATATCTCCTAATCATGTGGACAACAATACTGATAATCATAGTTGAATACTTATATGTTTAATTTTGAAAACCAAATACCGTTTTTGACAAAGATTAAATACTGGTATGATTCTTTTACCTTGAAACTCGAAAAAGGTTGTTCAATAAATATATAGCTTATCTGTATATTTTGATTTTATGTCTAGTTTACTTAGTTGCTTATGTTTTACTTTTTTAAAGTTAGCCAAAGTTGATACTCGAAAGTTTCCACCAAGATACGCCAGAAAACCAATGGTTTGATATTGCAACTTCATAAAAGTAATATCTTGCAACAAGTAATCCATCAAATAAATCCAAAATCTGAAATTCGTTTGAGTGTGTGTATCTCATACGAATGAACCTAGTCATTTGATTTAACCTGGTCACATCTGAAATTTGTTTGAGTGTGTGTATCTCATACGGATGAACCTGCTCATTTGTTTAACTTGGTCACTTGTTTTTCTCAAATCTGCTGCTGGAATTCATAGGAGTGTGTGTATCTCGTTCAGGGAATACAATCGTATGAAGATTTTATGATAAGTCTTTCATGTGTATCCCCTGAGAAAGTTGTGTTCTAATTATATTTGTCTATTGAGTACAGATTGATACAAAAGAACATAAACAAAGACCAGCAACCAAGATATCTGACAAGTAAGAAGAGGAAACAAGAAAGATTTAAAGTTTCTTAGAAGTTCGAAGACCTGATGCTCTAATCATAAGATAGCAGATCTATCAATGAATAGCAGATCTTTAGGGGGAGTTTGTTGATACTCCAAACCATTCTACGTGAAGACCAAAGTCTGAAGACCAAAGACCGAAGACCGAAGACCAAGCAACATCCAAGGGGGAGTTTGTTGATACAGTTTTGTGTCTGTCGCTTGTTCTTAATTACAGCTGTATTTGTATGGTCTTTGCTCAAGTGTCTGTATAGGTTTGGCCATGTCGAATAGATCGAGATATCCTTCTAGCTTGATCTAGTATGACATCTTAGCTTGTCTATGTTAATCAGTTGCATGTGTGCATACTGATAAGTCTTGGAAACGTCAAGTCTACACACGTTCTCCTACAAAGAGGATTCTATGCGAGTCAGAGAATTCGTACGAAACTGTGCGAATCACTAAGTGGTGGCATACGAAACAAGTATTTCGTACGAAACACTAACTCCTACCAATTCTGGAGTTATGTCTCGTGTGAAATATTGTGTTCAGTATGTCTAGATTAGTGTTTCGTACGAAATCTAGACTGACACTATATAAGCAGACATGCACTTCTCAGTCAGAGAGGACTTGCGCGTGAAAATTGACTAGCTCACCAGACTGACTAGAGAGATTGTTATCTCTGAAGATGAAGACACAAGAACACAGCAAGTTTGTTTGAGTCATACGAGCATTGTGTGTATATGTTTCTACTTGTTCTCAATCATTAATCAAGATGGTGAATCTTTGGTTACCCCGCGTTCTTTACTTTGCTTTGGTTGCATGCACACTTGGATTCCGCACTTGTGTGTGTGTCATATGAACAAGGAACTGGTTTAACACCATCTGCAGGTGGACCTACACAACCTCTTATTCTAATTCGTGCATAAGCCAAATTTCAATTGTTCATATTGACGAATTATACTCTTTTGTTGAAATCTCTTCAAGATCTATTGGAATTGTATTATTCAAAACAACTTGAGCGAGCACTTCATTTGATTAGGAACATCATGAACTAGTTTAACCTTTATTCTCATTGAATTATTTCAATTGCTACAACACCTAGTAGTGAAGTTTCTATCAGCTCGTGGCATTGATTAACTTTGTTTGTGTGTCAATTGTATGATCAGTGCAGCCATTTCATTTTGACGATTATTAAAAGTTTTTTTTCTAATATATTTTCGTATCATCGTAATTGACACAGTAATTTCTATTGTACTTTGATACATTTTGATCCCGGCTTTGTTGACCTCTTAGTTTCATATTCCTTCAATGGCCGAGGCCGGTTACTTTCAGTACTGACTTCATTGTTATCTGTCTATTGGCAATGTGCAACCATTCAACGTTGGCATAATTTGGCATTATTTGATTGCACTCATGGTGACCATACTCTCAAAGTACACTCGTTTTGAGTTGACAATTTCACCCTTAATAGGGATTGGCATTAGGATGCTACCATAACGTTATTTTCATTACTCGATTCAACTATTCATAGTCACTTTGATGCCTTGTGAACTAGACAATTGATGGGCCTTACCTTTAGCTTGTGTGTCATTTTGTTTCTCACAATCTCTTATGATTAATTAAGTATATGAACACAATTTTTTTAATGTTGTAATACTAAATTGTTCTGACTTGCATCATGGTACCATTTGAAATTGTGCCATCACTGTAATTTTCCGCATATGATCACATTGTAAGGTACACAATGTGGCTTTCGATGGAGATGAACAACATTGATTTTTATTGAGATCCACCTATTACTCTAACAATCAACTATTCATTTCCATTTTCTTTAGTTTTGGTGCAAGGTTGAATATATGTATATAGTTCATCGTAACTCGTTCGGGTGAAACGCTTGAGTCTCGATTATCATCAGATGTCTTTGAAGTCACTTAGTTTGGTAATGCATTCGCTCGCTAGCATCGTCTTGTGCTTTTACACTTTCTTTACTGATTAATTAACATTACATAAATCTCTAAAGTTATAAGTTCATAGTAGTAGTTGTAGTAACCTTCTCAACAATTAGTGTGGATCGTTATATGTTATATCTGCTCAACAACTTACAAGGACCATGATACATGTTCAACAACTAGTAGAAGTTGTGGTAACCAACTCAACAATTAGCAGATGTCGTGATAATGACTCATTAAGGAATCAATACCAAATGAATTTCGGGACGAAATTCTTTCAACATGGGGAGAATGTGACAACTATCAAATCCAGGCTCACATTCATACAAACCTAAATCTCGCACACATGGTGATATTTGGCTTTAAACTTAATTTTTTTTGGTCGTCATATGCATCGCAATATCTATCCATGTCACATTTTGCATTTGGTAAATTTTATAAATTACCAGGTCACACACAAGTTAATTCGAAAAACGCAAGCGTTGGTGATAGGACAATCAGAAGTTCAAGATAAAGTATATAAATTATTTTATGCATGATTTATTACATGCATTTTGATAATTCAAAAATCTATATGATATTTTGCGTCAACATGCTTTTATTTTCTTAAAGAATTTAAGATCATGAACACATGATTTGTGTTTGATACTATGATATGATTTTATGTAGTCAATTTTCAATTCTTGTCCTCATTTCCACACAAAAGTCAATAGCCTTAATAGCCACTTTCCACTCATTTTTGCAACATATTTATACTCACATGTGTTATTTAGTATGTGTACTTGTTGATGCATATGTATGTTGCGTATGTCATCGAGTCGTATTGATTATGTAATAAGAAAAAATGTTAGATTTATGTATGTATGAGAGTACCTTCGTACAAAGATAAACCAAGTGACTTCGTACAAAGGTGATCAATTCACTTCGTACAAAGGTGAACCAAGTTCGTAAATAGCCTAGCTTCGCACGAAGATAGATAAGCATATATATGTGTGCGAGCATAGTGTAAGATATAAGTTTTGTAAACCAGACAGCGGGGCGATGTCGGATTGTTTCCAGGATTTATAACCATGGAACATTTAATGAAATAGGGATTAAAAAGTAGATCTTGTTAATGTCGCCTAATCTAAAATGAATTCCGCACATATTGAACTAGGTTAAACAGATTAGACCCAAGCTTAATGGATTGAAGCAAAAAATGGGATTTCAGATGTTCGCGGGTTCTCATTGAGTTGAAGTTTAACGGTGTGGTGATTCGAAGTTTCCATCAATTGTCGGTCGGGTTTTTGAAGATCAGAGGATTATGCAGAGGAGCGTGCTAAAACCAAACGTGGTTGTGGTTAACATAGAAACTGAGAAGTTAAGTTAATTAGTTTCGAGTTGGTGATTATTTGTGAAGAGCACAGTTTAGCAAATCAGAAGTGGTCGGTAACCGTGCAAACAAAGACCTGTAGATTCATTCCAGGGGGAATTTGTGCATAATGAAGATAATGCAAGACCGAATCATCAATCAAGGGGGAATCAATTGAAGGTTTCAAGATGCCTAATTGAAGTTTCAGAATATTCAAACACAGCTCTCATATATTAAGATCAAGATTCGACAATGACGTACAAGTGGGAAATTGTTAGTGCATATTTCGTGTGTCCGTCACTGTGTGAATAGGCTAGATAGAGTGTGTGTTGAATATTGTATAATGAGATACTAACACATGAATTAAGAGTTAACGAGAGAGGTGTGTATATGTTTACTATTACACCCCAACCGATGGCAGAAACATCAGAGTGAGACGAACTAGATTGCTCGAGACATCATAACTCTATTTGCGACAATATGTAAATTAACAACCTTTTCATTTCATAGCATCAAAATTTTCAAGGTTACACCAAATATTCAAATAATAGAAATAGCAACAAAACAAATTCCACAATAACATAATGATTAACTTAGTGTTCTACGCGTGTTTCTATGCCATTCCTACTAAGTTCCATCATAACAACTTCATCAACCTACAACATATTAAAAGTATAGTTCAATAACAAGTATTGGTGAGTACATAAATTTAATATCATATCATAAGTATAAAATCCGTTTAAACAAATCCACATGAATAGCTAGCATACAAGATAAGTATAAACAAGGCATGTGAATCTATATGCCAATCCTCTAGTGTACCGCAAAATAGATTACAACTTAACATTGACCACAAGAATACGGGCGGTGCGTTAGTCCTATAGCACTACGCATGTTAAGGGAGGCTCGATCAAAGTTAATGACATTTATATCATATAAGAATATACCAAGTAACAATTCAAGTAGCATAAGACTAAAGCATGTTGATGGATTTTTTATGTGAAAACATAGAATAAAGTGTGGTTTAGTGTAGTTTTAGTAAATTAACATGTTGCACCCAAATAGTGTAAAGCATAAAAGGGGTCGAGTGTACACACGGTTTTGCAAAGTTATATCCGTGAGAGAGTTAGGTTGATTTAGGGGAAGGAACACCAAGTTTATCCTACACAAGGCAAGGTAGGTGTGTGAGTATTAGATTGACGGGGGAGTTCAATGAGTTTTGCAATTTAAAAGATGCAAGGAAAGCATATATAAATGAAAGTATTTGTCTAGGCATTAACACTCATTTTTGACACTAATAAGCCCCGAAGGGTGTTTGTGTTTTTATGGGTCATGCCTAATAGAATCGTAACGATTGTTAATTTTATGATAAAATAACCTACGTTTTAGGACAATTAACCATTTGGTCATGGTCAAAGGTTCGGTTATATTAAGTATTTACATATAGTTATATAATTACAAATTTATCATATAGTTCATGTATTTCATAGGTATCATGTAAGTTATATAAGTCATGCATGGAGGTAGAAGGATAACCATCCTAAACCTCTTTCATAAGATTCACCATTACACAAGATTGACACAAGGACAATCCGGATAGTCAAGAATTATGTAAATCATCAAGTGAGGGTGGATTAATAGTTGAATGACCAAGGCCTTCATGTAATCACACCTACACCAATACAAGCTTGTAAGCTTGGATGGCTCAACACTTGTGGGTTTGAAACCCTAGTAAAAACCACAAGTTCAGAGACATGTTATGTCTCTTGATTATGTGTCAACAAGTCTAGCTTCACACACTAACCATAAGCTTGGTTAGTGGTATAGTGGCATAGAATTGTTAAGTTAAAAACAACTTTGAAAATGTTTTTTAAGTTATCTTCTAAAACAAAAGTTTGGCCCCAAAAAAGGTGTGATTCCACGTTGGTTTTCCATGAAAAACCTATGGTAACATCCATAGGGCTTAGCAAAAAATGTTGAGGAACAAAACAAAGTGAAAACATTGAAAAACATGAATTTTTAAATATAAAAATTTGGGCAAAAGTTTTTACATTTTGGACCTCAAAATGGTGTGGTTTCACCTTAGTTTGACCAAAAATCTTGTGAGAACCTTCCTAGAGGTTATCCAAGAGTGTTAGAAGGAAAAACAAGGTAAAAAGAAGAAGAAAAGTGAGTCAAAACTCACTTGCAAGCTGCTAGGTTAAGATTAAGGTTCCATTAAGGGAACCCCCCATTAGTTGCGTCCGCAAGGGGCTGCCCCCTTTTTTTTGATCTTTCAAATATTTAGTTGATGCATCTAGGGTTTTAAATATTGCACATGATATATAAAACAAGTATGGGTCTTATAATGGTCTTTTGTCAAGTGTAAGGTTGTTTGAAAACCCTAAAAAAACAAGTTAATGACAAGTATCTTTTAAACATCATGCGACAAGATTTACATGATAACGGAAGCTTGAATAATTTGCATTAAGCCTCTAGTTGTCTTGTTTGAATTTGATATTAAGATTTATAACATTTAACAAACATTTAAAAGTCATTTCGGATAGATTTATTAAGAGATAAAGTATCGTATGATCATAAGTTTAAACACGAATAAAGTTTGCGAATTTAGCTTATTTGATTAATCTTGATTACAATCAAAGCCTTAGAATACAATGAATTGAAAATAGAAATATGATTACAAGGTTTGAACTTTCCAAAAATAGAAACACGAAACGATCTTACTAACAACGGAAAGATACAAATGCGAAGCGGTACAGTCTCCCCTCCTTTAGGGAATTTCATCCCGAAATTTAGGAAAACGCAACGAACAAATGCGGATGCTTAGACTTCATGTCGCTTTCAAGTTCCCAAGTAAACTCAAAGCCACGTGTTCCTTCCCATCAAACCTTCACCATAGGAATTCGACTGCGCCTTAGTTGCTAAGTACCTCGATCCATGATTTTGACTGGATTTTCCATGAAGTGCAAAGTCTCATCGATTTGGAGATCTTCAAGCGGAACTTGGAGTCCTTCTTAGCGAGACATCTTTTTAAGTTTGAGACGTGGAAGGTAGGATGAACGTTGTTCAGCTCTTGCGGTAGTTCAAGTCTATAGGCTACCTTCCAATCCTCTCGAGAATCTTGAAAGGACCTACGTAGCGAGGAGCGAGCTTTACCTTTTTCCCGAAACGAACCACACCCTTCCAAGGGGATACCTTGAGAAATACAAAGTCACCAACGTTGAATTCCGAAGGCTTGCGCCTTTTACTGGTACTCTTGTCGGTTAATTTCACAGTTCGAATCTTAATTGTCTGTCGTCTGTTGTATGAGCTCGAGACCGGTGATTTGAGCTTCCCCGGTCTCGTGCCAAAAATAGGCGATCGGCACTTGCGTCCATACAATGCCTCGAATGGTGCCATTTGAATACTCGCGTGGTAACTGTTATTGTACGAGAATTCGACCAAAGGCAAGTGCAAGTCCCAGTTGCCACCAAAATCAATTACGCAAGAACGAATCATGTCCTCTAGAGTTTGGATAGTACGCTCGGTTTGACCATCGGACTAAGGATGGAAAGTAGTACTAAGATTGAGTTGAGTACCAAGGGCCTTTTGAAATGTTTGCCAAAGGCGAGAAGTGAAGCGACCATCAAGGTCGGAGTTGTCAACGGGGACACTGTGACGACAGATGATTTCATCCATGTAGATAGAGCCAATTTCTCAACTCGGTAGTCTTCGCGTATGGGAAGGAAATGAGAAGACTTGGTCAAACGGTCGATGATTACCCAAATACTATCGTGACCAGACGATGTACGAGGGAGTTTTGTTATGAAATCCATAGCAATACTCTCCCATTTCCAAACAAGAATTTCTAGTTGTTCGAGTAAGCCAGAGGGTCTTTGATGCTCGGCCTTTACCTTGGAGCAAGTAAGGCACTTCGCAACGTAGCAGGCGATATCTTTCTTCATTCCAGGCCACCAATATGATGCTCGGAGGTCGAATACATCTTATCGCCGCTGGGTGAATAGAATATCGAGATTTATGAGCTTCACTCATCAAGAGATCACGAAGATGATCACGGTTAGGAATCCAAATACGGTCGAGATAGCCACATGATGCCGTCGGGTTTGGTCACGAGTTGTTTTCAGCACCACACTTCAACTCATTATCGAGGTTACCCTTATAATCGGTCGAGTATTGTGCCTCATGAATCATCTCTTGAAGCTTTCCCAAAGTTTGGTAGCAACGCACACTCTTAACATGAGTTTTTCGACTAAGTGCGTCAGCCATGACATTCACTTTACCAGGGTGGTAGCGGATATCGCAGTCATAGTCGTTTAATAATTCTACCCAACGACGCTGACACATGTTGAGTTCCTTTTGATTAAAGATGTGTTGTAGGCTCTTATGGTTGGTGAAGACCGTACACTTTGTACCATAAAGGTAGTGTCGCCATATCTTTAACGCAAAAACAACTGCAACAAGTTCAAGGTCATGTGTAGTATAATTTTTCTCATGAATTTTGAGTTGACGTGACACGTAAGCGATAACCTTATCTCGTTGCATAAGAACGCAACCAAGACCTTGTCTTGAGGCATCGCAATACACGACATAAATCGCCGTTACCATCGTGAAGGGTTGGATAGGAGCACTGCAAAGCATGCCCTTGAGCGTTTGAAAAGACTCCTCTTGTTCGGAACCCCAAACAAAAGGTTTATCCTTTTGAGTTAAGGAGGTGAGAGGCACGACAATTTTTTAAAAGTTCGAAATGAAGCGTCGGTAATGACCGGCTAAGCCGAGAAACGAACGAATTTCGGATGGAGTCTTAGGGGCAATCCAATTTTTCACTGCCTTGATTTTTATGGGGTCAACGTGAATACCAATTTCGTTGAAGACATGACCAAGAAATTGAACCTCTTTTAACCAAAATTCACACTTAGAGAACTTGGCGTAGAGACGTGAGTACGCAAAAGCTGAAGGATAAGACGCAAGTGTCGCTCATGCTCTTCTCGCGTCTTGGAATAGATTAGGATATTGTCAATGAAGACGATCATGAATCGGTCAAGATAGGGCTTACACAGGTGATTCATTAAATCTATAAACACGACGGGTGCGTTGGTCAAACCAAATGGCATGACCACGAACTCGTAGTGCCCATAACGTGTGCGAAATGCGGTTTTGGGTATATCTTATTCGAGGACTCGAAGTTGATGATAACCAGAGCGAAGGTCAATTTTAGAGAAACAAGTTACGCCTTGAAGCTGATCGAAAAGGTCGTCGATGCGAGGAAGAGGGTATCGGTTCTTGACTATACGCCTGTTGACCTCACGATAGTCAATGCACATGCGAAAGGGTCCGTCATTCTTTTTGACGAACAGAATGGGAGCGCCCCAAGGAGATGTGCTAGGACGTATGAAGCCCTTATCAAGAAGCTCTAGAAGTTGACTGGACAGCTCTTTCATCTCCGAGGGTGCTAGACGATAGGGGGATTTTGCGACCGAAGTTGCACCAAGGATGAGGTCGATGTGAAAATCAACAGAACGAGCAGGAGGAGGACCAAGAATATCCTCGCGAAAGACGTCTGGAATTCACGCACAACGGGAACTTCACTCACGCTTGGACCCTTCTGCTTCTTTTCCACAATGTGGGCAAGAAAGGCGAAGTACTCCTTACGTAAGTACTTGTTCGCTTGAATACACGACATAAGCTTGAGAACTTTGGAAGGTTTCTGCCATAGACGTGTAAGGAATCATTATTGGGAAGGGGAAGGCGAATGCATTTTTCCAAACAAACAACTTCAGCACGGACTCGCCCTAGCCAATCCATGCCTACTATGATATCGAAACTACCCATTGGCATGAGTATGAGGTCAATAGAAAATGTATGATCATTGAGGTTTAAAGAACAATTAAAAAGGACAGAATCAACGGTGACAGATTTTCCGTCAACGACTTCGACTTGGAATGATTTAGGCAACTTAGAACGACTACACACAAGCAAGGGTTCGAATTCAACGGATACAAAACTTTTATCCGCACCAGTATCAAATAAACACGTAGGTAAACATTGTTAACAAGGAACGCACCCGATATGACATCGTTTGAGTTTTGAGCTTGAGTGGTCGTCATGACAAAGGCTCGGCCGCGAGCTTGCTGCTTCTGCTGGTTGTTATTGTTGCGCTGCGTGCAGTGGTTGGCAAAGTGATTTGGGTCTCCGCATCTGAAGCAGGCACGAGCGGCAGGAGCAAGGGATCGGTTTTGATTGACGGTAGGGTTTTGAGGGGGCGGGATGGTCACGGCTCGGGCCTGCTTGATGGGGGTTTGCGTAGCGTTCCGGTACTATTGGGTAAGGTGCTCATACCTATTGCAGATCGTGCATACGCGGTATAGGGCGGTAACTAGGTGATGGAAGAGATATGTGTTGCACTTGGGATGGGGTCCGGTGTACGCTTTCTTAATGGGTTCGGGTGTAGGCAAGGTTGGCTAGCTGGTGGGGGTTTGGCGGAGTGACTACCCGCAATTCGGGCTTGAAGCCTTCTTCTTCTTGCCCTTGGTGTTGCTTCTTGGGGGTTTGGGTGAGGTAGGTTCGGTAATGGCTTCGGTGGTTGCTTGGTGGGCTTTTCTTGGTGGAGCCTTGGGCGGCTTCACGAAGACTTGGCGGTTGTTCAAGCGAGCAGCCAGCCTAAAAGCTTCCTCGAGGGTGTTGAGGGAGGTGGTATCGACCAGGTCCGCGAGGTTAGGAGGAAGGCAACGTATGTATTTAGCGACCGCTTTCTCAGTAGTGTCGACTTGACTTGGGCAAATCGCGCTCAGTTGCTTAAAACGGGCCGTGATGCCAGCGTTGTCATTCTCCACTTGCCGGAGGTTCCAAAACTCAGTCTTTAGTCGTTGGAGTTCATTATAGGGGCAAAATTCACTTTCCATTAACTTCTTGAGCTCGGCCCAAGGGAGGGCGTGGGCGACTTCGTTGCCACGAGCGCTACGCTCGAAAGTCCACCAATCAAGGGCTTTCGATCGGAACACTCCCGTGGAGTTCAAGGTGCGCAAGTGGTCGGGGCAACCACTTTGGATGAAGGTGAGTTCAATGGCGTCGAACCATTGTAGTTGTTTAGTGGCGTCCCTTCGCCGATGAAAGGTAAGGGATTGCAAGAACATAATTGTTTACGAGTGAAGGTGGTTTTGGGTGGTTCGGCTTTGGAGTCAACAGAGGTATGAGGTGATTCGACGTTAGGTGGGGGCTGGACCTTGCTAACTATTTCGGGGATGACCTTAGCCATGTGTTCAGCCATTTGCTCAGCCATGAATTTCATGCAGTCCTTCTTTGACACGGAGTCGGATTGGGACATCGACTTGGACTTTGACTTCCTTCTTCCCATAACGCTTTTAGAAAAAGACAGCTAAAGAGTTTGACAATGAAAGATAGATTTAGGCTTTGATTGTAAAGTGTTGTTATAAAGAAAAGTATCCGTTTTGAGCACATAAGCATCATGTAACACATATAATTTCACATAGATAGCATAAGCATGTTGGCGTTCAAAAGCATAAACACGTATGATTTGCGTAAAGAAGTATAAATTTAGTTGGTTCACAAGAATTATTATTATTGTTTTTGGTTAAGAAAGGCGTGCGAATCGTGCATGGGGTTCGAAATGAACGAGGTAACAAGTACTAAAAACAAATAGAAATTGAGATAGCATAAAAGATAGGCTCAAAAAAATATTGGAGTGTTTCGGGTTGAGAAACGTTTGACTATTCCAAAGTGAATCGAGATCCTTTCAAATTAGAGAAACGTGCTTTGGCCTATAGGTAAAGCGCTACTCGTCGAGAAGCGATTAACGACACTTTACCCTTCCAGTTACTACACATCTCTAACGATCGAAAAATCGAAACTTTGGCGTGATTGAAAATCGAGGAATGGGACTAGTTGACAAGGTGCGGGTTTCCCCCTAACTTGACAACATTGTACCCTAGGTGTGGTTGGTACTTACCAAACGAGGAGCGTATTCTGACTCGTTAGTAAGGGTCCACTAGAGTATGAAACGGAAATTCCTATCAAGATGTGGATTTCACTCTTAACTTGATGGTGGAATTTCGTGCAAAAACCAAATTCGTGGATTGAGAGTGATCACTAAAGCACGGGTTTCACCCGATTTTGGTGAGATCGTCTCGTTTTCAGTGTCTTCAAGTCTTCAAGTGTGTAAATTGTGTAAGTGTCTTAGGAAAAACACATGCATATGTTTAAGACAAGAAATAGGAAAACGCAAATGGTAAGAATTAACATTTTATTCAGAAGCAAGAATGGTCAAGTTGGTCACTTAAACTGTAGACTATGTTGAACATGGCAATTCTACCTAATTCCTATAGTTATGGCTCTGATACCAATCTGTCACACCCCAATCGATGGCAGAAACATCGGAGTGAGACGAACTAGATTGCTCGAGACATCATAACGCCATTTGCGACAATATTTAAATTAACAACCCATTTCATTTCATAGCATCAAAATTTTCAAGGTTACACCGAATATTCAAATACAAGAAATAGCAACGAAATAAATTCAACAAACATAATGATTAACTTAGTGTTGTACGCGTGTTTCTATGCCATTCCTACTAAGTTCCATCATAACAACATCATCAACCTGCAACATGTTAAAAAGTATAGTTCAATAACAAGTATTGGCGAGTACACAAGTTTAATATCATAGCATAAGTATAAAATCCATTTAAACAAATCCACATGAATAGCTAGCATACAAGATAAGTGTAAACAAGGCATGTGAATCTGTAAGTCAATCCTCTAGTGTACCGAAAAATTAGATTACAACTTAACATTGACCACAAGAATACGAGCGGTGCGTTACTCCTATAACGCTATATATGTTAAGGGAGGCTCGATCAATGTTAATGACATTTAGATCACATAAGAATATACCAAGTAACAATTCAAGTAGCATAAGACTAAAGCATGTCAATGGATTGTTTGTGTGAAAACATAGAATAAAGTAGTGATTTAGTGTAGTTTTAGTAAATTAACATGTTGCATCCAAATAGTGGAAAGCATAAAACAGGTCGAGTGTACTCACGGTTTTACAAAGTAATATTCGTGAAAGAGTTAGGTTGATTTGGGGAAGGAACACCAAGTTTATCCTACACAAGGCAACGTAGGTGTGTGAGTATTAGATTGACGGGGTAGTTCAATGAGTTTCGTAACTTAAAATATGCAAGGAAAGTATATATGAACGAATGTATTTATCTAGACATTAACGCTCGTTTTTGACACTAATAAGCCACGAAGGGTGTTTGTGTTTTTATGGGTCATGCCTAATAGAATCATAACGATTGTTAGTCTAAGATAAAATAACCTACTTTTAGGACAATTAACCATTTGGTCATGGTCAAAGGTTCGGTTATATTAAGTATTTACATATAGTTAGATTATTACTAATTTATCATATAGTTCATGTATTTCATAGATATCATGTAAGTCATATAAGTCATGCATGGAGGTAGGAGGATAACCATCCTAAACCTCTTTCATAAGATTCACCATTACACAAGATTGACACAAGGACAATCCGGATGGTCAAGAATTATGGAAATCATTAAGTGAGGGGTGGATTGAATAGTTGAATGGCCAAGGCCTTCATGTAATCACACCTACACCAATACAAGCTTGTAAGCTTGGATGGATCAACACTTGTGGCTTAGAAACCATAGTAAAAACCACAAGTTTAGAGACATGTTACGTCTCTTGGTTTTGTGTCAACAAGTCTAGCTTCACACACTAACCATAAGCTTGGTTAGTGGTATAAGTGGCATAGAATTGTTATGTTAAAAACAAGTTCGAAAAAGTTTTATAAGTTATCTTCAAAACTGAAAGTTTGGCCCCAAAAACGGTGTGATTCCACCTTGGTTTTCCATGGAAAACCTATGGTAACGTCCGTAGGGCTTAGCAAACAATGTTGAGGAAGAAAAAAAAGTGAAAACATTGAAAAACTTGAAGTTTGAAAGATAAAAATTTGGGCAGAAAGTTTGTACACTTTTGGACCTCAAAATGGTGTGGTTTCACCATAGTTTGCCCAAGCAAACTTGTGAGAACCTTTCTAGAGGTTATCCAAGAGTGTTAGAAGGAAAAACAAGGTAAAAAGAAGAAGAAGAAAAGTGAGTCGAAACTCACTTGCAAGCTGCTGAGTTTCAGCAGGGAATTCTGAAGTTTGGGGACTTGTTTGAGGTGTGTGGAGGCTTGCAAAAGTGAGATATGGGCACAGAACTCTTGTTAATATAGGGAAGGATTAGGGTTAAGATTAAGGTTCTGTTAAATGCAACTTGGTGGAGATTTGAATAAAAAAATAGGAGGGAACCCCCATTAGTTGCGGCCGCAAGGGGTTGCCCCTTTTTTATCTTTCAAATATTTAGTTGATGCATCTAGGGTTTTAAATGTTGCACATGATATATAAAACAAGTATGGGTCTTATAATGGTCTTTGGTCAAGTGTAAGGTTGTTAGAAAACTCTAAAAAAACAACTTAATGACAAGTATCTTTTAAACATAATGCGTTAAGATTTACGTGATAAGGAAGCTTGATTAATTTGTATTAAGCCTCTAGTTGTGTTGTTTGAATTTGATATTAAGATTTATAACATTTAACAAACATTTAGAAGTCGTTTCGGATAGATTTATGAAGAGATAAAGTATCGTATGATCATAATTTAAACACGAATAAAGTTTGAGAATTTAGCATAATTGATTAATCTTGATAACAATCAAAGCCTTAGAATACAATGAACTGTATATAGAAATACGATTACAAGGTTTGAACTATCCAAAAATAGAAACACGAAGCGATCTTACTAACAACGGAAAGATACAAATGCGAAGCGGTACATTTACCTTATTACGAAGATAAGATGTCAAGTTAGTACGAAGTTAACTTGTTCACTTCGTACGAATATAGATTGTTTATGTTCGTACCAAGGTGGTTGGCTCAAGTTCGCATGAGGGTATACTATCTATATATAGTGTCGTGTTTTCATAGTTTTCTAAGTTTTGGAGTTCCTAGAGGGGTAATGCTGCAATTTCGCCAGCTTGTCAAGATGTATACTCTTTCGGTATGAATGAAAGCTTATGACCTATGACTATTATTCTGCTTCTACTACGTTCTTAATAACATTTTACCGAATTAGTTCTTTTCTACCCAAAGTTCCGTCTAGAATCACTGGATCCTACCATCTCAGTAGTATTATTATATTAGTTCTTACAAAGCTTTGTAAGACATGGTCAACAGATTTATTGATCTTTTCTTCATTCCACATCCACATCAGTAATAACATAAAAAATTAAAACTAATTATGAGAAAAGGTTCATCATATCATGTTAAATATACTTGATTTGAATAATAGAAAGGCCATACCCATGTCTTTTCTATGTAAATATCAAGGACCTTATTATTTTTTATTTCTTTTCCTTTCCAATCCTTTATGGTGCAAACCGAACACCCCTCTAAATCAAGTCCTAGTTTCTAAAAGCTTTCTCAAATTTCTAGTTAGTTAAATTAGAATTTCTAGTTCCTCTATAAACCCTATTATAATATAATCCTTTTATAAATACCATGCTTTCACTCATCTCACACCCTTGTTCTCTTGGCCGTAAAACCCCAACACCCCATAATTTGATTTTCTTTTCTTTGTGGTTATTATTCAATCTCAAGAATCAAGCTCTAAGATACGAGCTAAAGTGTTCTACTAGTATTTCAAGCTTTGGTGTAGAAGATTCAAGCTCCAAATCTCTTCTTTACCTTGCTTGCTCTAAGTGATAACTTTCTAAAATTTATTTTTTTAACACTTACAAGTAGAATTATGTATAAGTATTCACCCAAGTAGTATGTGGTCTAAAAACAAATTTATGTATACAAACTTACACTTGAAACAAGTTGTTTTACCAAGATAATTGATGTCGTCTTTTAGTTTTTACAATAGTTATAAATTCCTATGGTGGTGTTGTGTGTTGGATACTTGTTAGTTTGATATTTTGTGACTAGATTATACTTAGCTACTATTAAATATGCCCAAACCAATAAACTCCCATGGATCTATACTTAAATATACGTTCAAAACTTGTTGAAAGTTATGATATATTTTCTTGTGTTTTTG
The DNA here is from genome assembly GCA_947069175.1 of Scalesia atractyloides. NCBI lineage: Eukaryota > Viridiplantae > Streptophyta > Magnoliopsida > Asterales > Asteraceae > Scalesia > Scalesia atractyloides. Next base: position 72,469,842 of record CAMTDV010000023.1, read on the forward strand.
CTAATAACTTAATTGTTAAGAAGTGTTGGAAAAATTATTTGACTTTGGTTTCAAGTAGTAATATTTTCTTGTGCAAAAAGATGGATCTAGACCCAACTTAGGTTTATCGTGAAATTAATATAAATGTTAAAAGTCACATAATATTTTGTTAGACAAACTAGTAGTATCATATATTATTGATAAGATATATGTCTTTAATATAAGTATATACACTTTTACCTAAAAATGGTGTTAAATATATTATTATAACCATTGATGGAAAATGGTTATACTAAGATGTATAAGTTTATGATGTTTTCGACAAACTAGTAAAGTTTTATATTCCGGAGAAATATATATATATATATATATATATATATATATATAAAAGTTCGACTTTACAAATAGTCAAAAATAGATATAAATATTATTTATAGTCATTACCCATAATATATATATTTTTGGTTAAAATTATATATATATATATATATTATGTAGCCAAAGATTGTATTTCAAGAAATCGTTTTATGACTTAAATATTTATTTCAAATATATATATATATATAAGTTCGACTTTACAAATAGTCAAAAATAGATATAAATATTATTTTTAGTCATTACCCATAATATATATATTTTTGGTTAAAATTAATATATATATATAATATATTATGTAGCCAACGATTGTGATTTCAGGAAATCGTTTTATGACTTAAATATTTATTTCAAATATTTATATTACGTTATTACAATTAGATAATCCTAAATTATATAGTGGTATTTTATGGGTATTTTTACAAGGATATATACCATGTATAAATCTATTTACCATATGTGTATTTATACGAGTCAAAGAAACGAAATATTCATTTTTCTATAACTATGGTATATGAGGGGAATATGTGTGTGGAAACATAATATATTATTTTTACCCAATTGGTAAGTTATTTGAAAGTATATCTCTCTAAAAGTAACATATAATTTTGTATTTACTAATTTGTTGATCGATACGAGTTATAATTTGAGTTAAGATAATTATTTATTTTATACGTCCGAACACGAGTTTCATACCAGATATAAAGACTAGTTATGATAGTTTTATCATTTATATTTGTATAATTATTTTAGATAAATATATATGTTTTCAAGAGACCAAAAATATATCACGAATGGTTCATCGAGTCAAAACGTTCAAAACACCACAAGTACTCCTATCGAGTCTAACTAAATGGGTGAATATTTTACATGACTAACTTTTATGTTAGGATATTTTGATTAGACTTTAAGGTGCCCTTTACTAGTAGTAGGTCACCACAAGGTTATTTCAAGCTTTGGGATTTGTTTGTCTTGGTTTAATATATGGAGTATTATGCTTTGCCGATCAGGTGAGTTCATAACACTAACTTTTTACATTTTTACATTCTTATAAATGGTTTTAGGGTGGAAAGATATATAACTTTTGCAAAAGCACACAATATTTTGATGAACGAAAGTTAAATATTTCTAAACCATGTTAAAAACGAATTATAACTAACACAAATGGTTTACGAAAGGTTTATGCTAAACATAACGGTTTTACAAATACGCGTTTTTCGAAACATGCATGACTAGTGACAGGATTGTCCTAGTTACAATTCGGGACTAGACTGTCCTACATACAATACAACTGAACTGGGTTGTCCTGCATACAAACAACGGGACTGAGTTGTCCTGCATAAAAATAATGGGACTGGGTTGTCCTACATACAGAAACAGGGACTGAATTGCCATAAATACAAACATAAGGACTGGATTCTCCTCTATTCAAGCGTAAGGGCCGTAGGGTCCTTAAAACTAGACAGTGAAGTCCTCCCTACATATCAGAACTATAATCGGCTGCTAGTCTACCATTTTGAGTAAACGATTTAGCGAGGCACTCACTAGCTCGAGGTTGGTTATAGGTTCATGCAAGCATGTTGTCTCTATCGTACGCGGACATTGACGGTTATACAAGTTTTACAAACACAAAGTCTTTCAAATAACATGCTGAGGAAAATGGTTTTATTATGTTTTCTCAACACTATTGAAACTGGTTATCAAAAAGATTTATTTCAAATCTTTTCAAACAAACTATGAACTTGCCAACTTTATGTTGACTTTTTCGCATTGGGATTCGAGTACTTAGCGGACGTTCAACTTTCTAGAAGTCTTAACATTATACTTCCGATGTAAATAAAGATACCAGTCAGATCACGCCACTCTGAATTTTACAGGGTGTGACAACTTGGAAGCAAGAAAAAGAACATAAATATATGTTTACATATATATACACAAATCTGTACTTAGATACATGAAACTAATACACAAAGGAAGACACATATATATATATATAGAGAGAGAGACACAATAATAATAATAAGCATATCCAAAGGATAACTTAAGGTAATTTGTCACTTCCCTTAAAACTCCTTTAATGCATGAAGTACAACATCTTTAAGCACAATATGTTTGAGCGACCAAATTTTGCATTCAATTTTTCAATTCCCGCTCATCCAAATTCCCCATACACCATTTCCACGGATATACATCAAGGGTTTTCTAGATTCATTTTTCCATCTCACATTTTCAAAATCCTCTGGCCCCTTTCTCTCTTTGGCGATTTAAGAGATGGCGATTTCACAAGATGTTCAAGGTTTCACAAGATCTAATCGATAAATCTAAATGATTTGAGATCTTCACTTACCCTCTCTCATTTTCATCTCATCTTAGGTTCAGATCTCTCATTTTCATCTCATTCAATCTAGATCCAAACTATTTAAGATCTTCACTGACCCTCTCTCATTTTCATCTCAACTCAGGTTCAGAGCTCTCATTTCATCTCATTCTCTCTGTTTCTTCATCCATTCAAGATCCAGATCTTGGTGAGTACCAGCATTTTTAGAATTTTAAATGTTCTTAATATAGTGCTGTATAGCTCATCAGAAGATCAGGTCACTCGCCTAGAAGTTGAATGGTGCAAATTACGGTAAGCTAAATAAAGCCACTTACTAATTAAAGTTAGAACTATGAATTTTATGGTAATACAAAACCTAAATCTTGACCCCTCTTTATTTACAGGTAGATGAAACGCCGCAGCCAGTGTGCAGTCGCAACGCCGCAGCCAGCGCAGCCGCAACAATTTTATACGGTAAGCAATAGGTGCACTTCCACTAAAATGATTTCGTAAACTATATCTCAAGAAATAAAAATAATATTAGACGTTATTGTTTGTCAGATTAGATCAGCAACCGAGTCTAGCACGTCTGACTATGATAAGAGAAATTGAAAGAAGGTTTAAATTGAGTGATATGTTTTCTTTGCTTTTTAGGGGGAAGATAGGTAGTTCTCTCCTAGGGCTTACAAAACACAGGTTATTGGCAGATGCCCGCCTTATTTAACATATTCAAAAACTTTATATGTTAAATATGGCAGACTGCAACACATAACTTGTGTTTTGTAAGCCCTATGGAGAGAAACACCCATTTTCCCCTTACAAGGCAAAGAAAAATTATTTGTAATTTGTCAAACTACACTAAATTCAGGAGAATATGTGTTAGATATAAAATATATGTTGGAATTGAACCCTACAAAAGAACAAAGATAAAATGCCAAAATAAAGTACAACCTTTGATCCAAACAATAATGTAACATCTGCCCAAGTCAAGGTCTGCTGAAGACTAAATGTCCAAGGCCTGCCATAGCTAAACTCTGTTGAAGACAAAGCTCTGATGCAAACAATAAGGTAACATCTGCCCAAGTCAAGGTCTAATGAAGACTAAATGTCCAAGGTCTGGCATAGCTAAACTCTGTTGAAGATAAGCTCTGAATCATACAAAAGAACAAAGATAGAAAGCCAAAATACACTACAACCTCTGATCCAAAAAATAATGTAACATCTTCCCAAGTCAAGGTCTGCTGAAGACTAAATGTCTAAGGTCTGCCACAGCTAAACTCTATTGAAGACAAAGCTCTGCTGAAGTCTAAAGCTGAAGGTTTGCCAAGGAAAAGCTCTACTAAAGACTAAAGTTAAAGGTCTGCCAAGGCAAAGCTCTACTAAAGACTAAAGGTAAAAGGTCTACCAAGACAAAGCTCTGCTGTAGATCAAAGCTAAAGGTCTGTCAAGGAACAGATCTGCTGAAGACCAATAGAGGATGTATCATCAATGTTTTCTATCAGTCCTTGTAATTTTTAGTATATAGCAGTGGTTAGCTTAGAAGTTGTTATAAGTTTATTATTTTTTTAGTGTCACTTTCATGCTGACATCATAATAAGATGCTCAGTGGTTAGGATTGTAGTATAAATAGAACAGTGCATGTACTGTTCTATTTGATCACTTTCATCGATTATCAATCTAAGCTATCTTCCTTACATTCTGTACGAACAAATCAGTGATCTTTGGCTGAGTCATATGCAAGTAATCATAATTACGAAAGCATGACAATGAAAACAGTCCCTCAAGTGTTATGAATTAAAGCAAACTTGACATAAATGCCCACTGATGCAAACCACTTACTCACTAACCACTGATGTTATAGTCACTAACCACTGATGCAAACCAATGATGCATGTTCATCGGAATTATTTTCTTTCATTTACCATTTTAGAACTTACATAAATAGTTTCAATCTCAGATCCTAACAATATACTAATAATAATCCGTAGTTAGAATCTAACTTCATTTGAACCATTCTCAATATAGTCAACTTTTCTTACACCTGTCATTTGAACCATTGTCAATATAGTCAACTTTTCTTACATCTGTATTTAACAATCTTCATTACTTAAGATAATAAGTGCAAGTACCTGTAATCCTATCCACTGACATAAATGCAAACTTGACATAAATGCCCCGAGAACTTATAAGAAAATAAGTATCAGTCCTTGTAATCCTATCCACTGATCAGAAACCATTAATGCAAACCATGATGACAAACCACTGCTAACACACCAACAGTAGTTGTATAGCAAAACCACCGATTCAACCACTGACTCACTAACCACTTATGTTATACTCAGTAGTGGTTGGCTACCACCAATAGTGTTTGCCTAACATCTGATGTTATTACTCCATGAAATCTATCCGTTGATGAAAGTGTATCCTCTATTCCTACTTCCACTATTGGTGAAACCACTATTTTCCCAATCCTCTAAGCATTCCTCTGTTCAGAACCACTGCTGGTCTCCATCAGAGGTTACCAAACAACTGTCATCCATTACTCAATAGAGTTCACACGTGCACAGATGATAGCCATCAGATCTTTTGGAAACCGTTGCCACGTCAGCGTTCACTTTTCCCATTATAAACCCTGTTTCATCCAAACAGAGTTTCCACTTCGTTTCAATTTCAAAAACGAAAAATCTCCCATAAATTTCTCCATTACTCTCTTCTTGTTTCAAACCCTAAATACTCACTTATCCACTATGAATTTTATCCTCAAAACTCCCCATAACTACCTTCCAATATTCGACAAAACCAACAATAATACTGCATTTCACTTGATGATTGATGTTCTACAAACATCATCATACAAAGATGTGTTACTTGCAAAAGCCCCGATCTACATTGACACCTTCCGCCAGTTTTGGGCAAACGCTGAACTGCAAATTCAGAAGAAAAAGCCCTTTGCCATCACATCAAAGATTGAACAGTCACTGGTCCAAATCTCTCCTTGTACTGTCTCCACCACTTTTGGTCTTAATGACCTTGATGACCCCACGTCTTTCTCAAAGAAAGATTTACATGCATAATTCATAGAGCGTGGATATGAAGGTCAGATTTCAGGTATTACCATTTTAAACCGGAATTTCCCGCTGACATGAAATTCTTTTTTCACACCCTTTTACTATGCCTGTTAGCAAAAACAACCGATTTCAACAAAATACCTTTCAATATTCAATACCTGGGTTATGCTATTTTAACCAAATCAAAATTTAATTTTCTCAGGTATTGTTTTCTGATCTAGTTGCTAATTTTAAATCTTAAAAAGTGTTGGTGCATAATGTCTATTGCTTACGTCTAGGATATATTGTTTAGGTATATAGAGCTTAGAACATCGAATAGTGTTTGTATATATATGGTTTATATGTTTGTAGCTTGGCTCGTACGAGTGACACTCTATCACTCGTACGAGGCATCGCTCGCACGAGTCACACACACACGCTCTCCTCTGTGCGAGTCATGTCGATCTATAAATAGAGGAGCCTGAGTGTTGTGTTAGTCATCTGTTGGTTGATGTACGGCAAAGCCCTGTCAAATTGTTTTCTCACTCTGTAACTCTTCACGTTTATCGATACAATTCAAGGCGTTTAAGTAATAGATCTTACTTGTTTGTTTGTCAAACTCGCTAACAATGAATTCCGCCTCGGTTAGTTGAGTCTAGATCGGTCCACTTCTCATAAGTGGAGAGCCGATCCTTTTTCACAAGTGGTATCAAAGCCTTGAGGCCTGATCTGAGGACAAACATCAAGTTTTCTGCATACTATCAACAATTTCAGATCCAGATTCACCATTGGAGTTTTTACGTCTACACTTTCTCACACAGATCTTGGAATTGGATGAATTAATGGAAAAACTGAACTAGGATTTTAGTATATCACTTTAAAATCAATCCTAATCAATCCTTGAAAATTTCAGATCTAAAATTAAAATAATTCATGTCGAAAACTGTAAAAATATCCGTTTGGTGACCAGAGTTGTTTCGTACGAGTAGAGAGACAACTCGTATGAACGGCTATCCGTACCAATTAAGTTAAAACTGTTATTCGCACGAAGCATTCAATCGTACGAACTATTCGCTCGCACGGGTAACCTTTTCTAGTCGTAGGAGCATCTCGCTCACACGAAGCGGTGAATCTCACGAGTTCTCACTCGCACGAATCAACTGGTTCGCACGAGAAACTTTGTCATATTTTTTTCATTCTAATCAATTTTTCAAAAGTGTGTTTCTAAAACTTTTGCAGAAAACGGAAGAGGAGTTTTACAATGCATTTGTTGCTTCAGTAGTTACAACTACCGCGACTCAATATAGGAACCTCTAGAATGAGATGGGCATGATGACAAAGCCACCAAAGGTTATGAACCTTGAAGATTTTGATAGTTGGAGTGAACGATTTAGGAATTGGGTTCAAGCAAATCATTTTACCTGCTGGTTTGCCATTGAAACAAAATATCAAGCTCCGATTGGAGAAAACGGTCTGGAAAAAACGTTAGCTCAACTATCGAATTTCGAAAGAGAGAAGTTCATAAACGAGAAAAAGATGATGAACATCTTACAACAAGCCATCAAAGAAGACATCTTGGCTCTTCTACAATATGATGATGATGCACAACCTCTATGGAATGTTCTACGGTTGAAATTCCAAGGAAGCGCACAGTTGCGAAAAGGGAAGAGAGCGTTTTAAGTAAAGAATTTCATATCTTACTTTGATCAAGGGATAGTCAGTGAAACAACTGATTGAACGATATTGTCACTTGGTTGTGCAAATGAAGCACATGGGAATCGTAAAGACAAATGAAGAATTAGTTGATAAACTGGCGGCTTCCCTACCACAAGGAGAATGGTCTACCTACTTGACTATTTTGAAGAATGGCACAGAATATGGTAATTTTTCATTACCAAGATTTATTGAGAGATTGGAAGGGCACGAACTCGAGATGCTGAAAATGGCGAAAAACAAAGGTGCCCAAATGTAACAAGACGTAAATCTGTATTACAAGGCTAGTTCTGCTTCGCATATACAGTCTCCAAAAATCCAAACTGCCTTCAGCGCTTTCAACACATCAAGCCCATCATCGAGTCAACACAGTGGTTTTCAATCCTTTTCTTATGTCGACCCAAACACGCCTCTAGGCCACAGTCATCCCATGGTTCGAGCAATCCCCAGCTCAACCAGAACAATCAATCTAATCCTAATCAAAGGATATTATAGTGTAATATTATTGTTGATTTCCAAAATCCTCAAAACTTTGACGAGAAGACCGCAAAGCAACCTATGTCATTATTAGCTTCGGTACTTGAATCATACGAAAATTTAGTAGCAGGAAAATTTGGAAATTCTGAGATGACGAGAGAGGATTATGATCCGATTGATTCGGTCGAGATGGAGTTGATCGACATCAAATGGTGTATGGCTTAAATCATCAAAAGAGCGCAACGTTTCATGGAAATTACCGGGAAAAAGAATTTGGGAGGATTAGATGGGAAACTTGGCTTCAACAAGTCCAAAGTGACATGATTCAAATGTCGGGAGAAGGGACATTTTAAACAAGAATGTCCGAATAGAGAAGTTCAGGGCAATTATAACTCATTTGCCGACAACTACTACAAGAAAGCCATTTATCATCGTCCTCAACCCAAAACAAGAATGGTACAAATCAAAGTTGGACCATCAAATTCCAAAGACAAAGCTTTTGTCGTGACTTAGGAGGACGAAGGTTTCAACTGGAACAAGGACATCACGAAGAACGAAAGTTTGGCGTTAGTTGCAGAAATCATTGAAGAACCTGAAGAATATGCAGGGGCATCTTTTGACGAGGCTTCTGAATAATACTTTCACACATCTTCAGAAGAAGAGGAATTGTTAAACAGTGCTTTTAAACATCTCCTGCCTAATGATATTCTTAAAACTTTTGCAGGTTATTTTGAGCCAAGCTATCGATCGTCTTGTGAAGAAAAGAAGAAGACTGAAGAAAAATAGAGAGTTGATGAGGCGTTCGAAAAACAGATTGACAAGACCAACAAAGCTTGTATGGCAAATGTGAATGAGGTAAACGTGTCAGAAAGTGAGTCTGTGATAGAAAAACTGTGTTTAAAATACAACGATCCATGCAGTGAATGTGCTGTAAAAGAAACACTTTACAATGAGCTCAAATGTCTAACAGATAATTTGTCATGTGACTATAAATCAGCAAAAGAAGCTTATGACAAATTAAGTAAATCTGTTAAACAATATGAAAAGGTAATCAGAAAAAATGACGGAACACTTTCAATGCTTAAAGCGACTGTGATGGACAAAAAATGGCCTTAACATTCATTTAAACACAATCGCTAATCTGAAAAGTGAACTTGAGAAAATGAAAATAGAAACAGAACGATTTAACACATATGTCATTGATCACATTCTTCCAAAGATCGAAAGTAAAGAAGAAACTAAAAATGAGGAAAACAAAGGCGCAAGTTATGATCGTGTTCCACCACCCATGTGGAATAGCTATGCTACTAAGAAACCATCGGGGTGGAGAAGGCGCTCAACTTAAAATTGAAAATTGAAAAGACAAATGAGTTGCCTATGAACATTGATATAACTTACACCAAACCAGAAAATGAATGTGAGTCTGATGTGGTTAAAACCGCGGTTGAAAGTGTTTTGAAGAGCGAGTCTGAGAAATCTGAATTGAATGTTGAATCATCATAAAATAGTTTAAACACTGATCCAAACATCATCGCATAAAAATTGCATGGATCTGATAAACTATATTCTGATGAAGATTTGCCAATCCAGAATGTCATCTGGATCTTGTTGAAAAGTTGTTCAAGCTTTTTGAGGTGAGCCACTCTGATTTAGAAAAACACGTGTTCATTTTATTCTAAATCAAATTTGTTAACAAACCCTACCATCAAAGAAACAGAGATTATCCTGAAAACAGGAGGGTTGGGTTGGGTTTTCCGAAGAAAAGAACAAACAACAAGTTTCAAAAGATGAATTTTATAAAGAAAATCAATTTTGTCTTTGGAACAATTACCGAAAATGAAACAGAGATCATTGGTACACAATCAAATGATGTTTTCAAGAAAGAAAAAGAGAGTAGAAAACAAGTTTTTGATTTCTCTGTTTGAAAAACAGTAGGACATGCTATAAGTGTAAAAATGTTGGGCATAATGCACGATATTGCTCACAAAGACATCCAAAACCGATGTCTAACTCTAACAGATCTACCAAATATGTGAAACAAAAGGAACCCATGGTTGTACCAAAACAAATTTTGAAAAGAAATAATGAATCTCACAAAAATCTAAAATCAATGATTCAACTAAATTCTAAATTTGAAATTAGTGAAACTTCTACAAAAAATTGTCAAAAGGATTCAAAGTTTTATTGAAAACACAAACTTGGGTTGCAAAAGTTAAACCATCTAAAGTGGATCTGAAACAATCTGTTCCAACCAAAACAAAGCTTAAACAAAATGTCAAAAACAAAGTTTGTCTGAAATTTTATATTCCGAATCCACCCAAGACCAAGCAGGCTTGGGTTTCTTTGTTTAAATAGTTTCTTCCTCATGTGTGTAGGGGCTCTCGAGATCAATCATGTCAAAATGGATTATGGATAGTGGAGCTTCACGACACATGACTGGGATGCTTGCATTGTTGCACGACGTCAAAGCTATCCGAGGAGGTTACGTTGGTTTTGCTGGAACTCAAGGTGGAAGAATCGTCGGAGAAGGTATTCTTACAAATGGAGTGGTTTCTTTTGACAAGCCGAACTACATTGTAGAGCTAGAGAACAATCTTCTGAGTATTTCGCAAATTTGTGACAAAAAGTTCACAACACACTTCAACGACAAAGAATGCTTTATTCTAAAGCTGGGATTCAAGATTCCTGAGGAATGGATTCTTATGCACGATCCAAGAGAGAATGATCTTTATGTCCTTGATATGAGTGTGGAATCTACAACATCAAAGAAGGTTTAGTGTTTCATTTCTAAAGCGATTGAGAAGGAGTATATCTTATGTCATAGGAAGATGGGGCACATTCATCTGAGAATGATGAATTATTTGGTGCACAACGACCTAGTGGAGGGTGTTAATCTGAAGAACTTTCATTTATCTGATGATTGTCTGAGTTGTAAGAAGGGGAAAGAGCATAAGAAATCACACCAAAGAAAGCCTCTAAATTCTATCAAGCTACCACTAGAAAGGCTTCATATGGATCTATTCGGGCCAGTAAACATCAAAAGCATTTCTGAAGATCTATATTGCCTGGTCGTAACAGATGATTTCTCAAGATTCTCATGGGTTTTCTTTCTAGAGAGCAAAGATGAAACGTTTGAAAGTCTTATGATTCTCTTCAGGAAGCTTGAAAACTTGTATCACTTGCCTATCAATAGAATCTGCAGTGACAATGGTATCGAGTTCAAGAACAAAAGAATGCTCGAATTCTGCAACGAAAATATCACACCAGCTCATAGGCGGAAGCGCGCGGTGTGATCTGATTAATTCTCAATGCATACTACATAAGTGAACATACTAAATGAATAAAACAACCTCCAAATGCCATTACTGATATAGTTTTCAAAACGCAACATAGGTTAAGTATATTGTTTACAACCAATCAAATTGACAAATTTTTAAATAACCAAAATGCAAGATTTTAAATACAAAGGTTTTAACCCTTATATCGCCGCAAGTAGGCGGGATGTACTGGGCAAATCCATCAAAAGGTGGCATTGAGACCTGATACTTGTTTCTTGAGTTGCAGCCTTCTACATAGATCCACTAATTACCTGAAATACATGTTAAGTTGAAAATCAACAAAAGTTGGCGAGTTCGTGAGTTTAAACTGTATGAGTTGGATCCATAAAACATAAGTAGTATTTTGTATCACAAAAACCCGGTATGTAAAGCGTCAATGAAATCGTAAATTAATGTTTTGAAAGGACATTAATATGTGTGATGACATAGGAAGCATCCAACCCTAGACGATTTATGTCGATTAACCTCGACTGGGACAACAAATGCACTCTTCCGTGTGGGTCTATGACCAAGAGTAGGGCTCGCCAACAGCCGCTAGATCTAACCTTAGTACCGTGGTCTTAAACAAGATTAATGGTGCTTACGCCCACCCTATTCGCACATGATCTACTTATTTCATTCCCTTGCTTATCATACCTTAGACATGTATTTCAGCCTCGATAGTTGTAAAACTGTAAAACATTTAAGATGAAAAGCGAGACATGAACTCACTGCTTTGCTTTCTGCTTTCACTGATTAACTCAAATATGTTTCTCCTGTTTTGTACCACAACCTACAAACACGTTAGTTTTTAGTTATAAACTTCGATCTTTGTAATGATTCATGTTCTTTTTTCTTGTCTTAATTATTTGTTAAGACTTGTTCAGTGTTTGGTTTCATTTAGATATACATCTCGATGTATGTCGCCAGTAGATATACTTATTAAGTATATGTGTATCCTTGCAACGCATGTGTTGCTAGCACGGGCCCAGCTCACTAGACTCCGTGCCTTGCACGAGTAAGACGTATGTGTTCCATGACACCTAATAGACGGGTTCCACCCGTTTGCCTTGACGACTCCATCGTCTGATATCCCATATATAATTATTCTTAATTATATATATAATTCCAAGTTCGATGTGTTAGTTAAAATATTATATTTTAACTTGTATTATTAGTATGCACCACTTTATATATATCATTTTGTAATTGCGATGGATTTGTTAAAAATAATCTATTTTTAACGTCTCTTGATGTATATATAAATATTTCATAGGTTTCATGGTTTACATGACCAAGTGTTAAAATTGTTAAGTATTATACTTATAACTTTTCCCAAGTATAGATATACTTGTCTTGGGAGTATTTGTGTACTTAAAGTTGTATTTTTATGGTTGTGTATAATACTTGTATGATAGTATTTTCACCATATATTAGTGGTATATGTTGGCATGTATTTGTACGTATAGGAATACGTATATTTCTTGTATTTATTACCCCCTCACTTTTGTGTTTACTTAAATTATATAATTTTAAGATATATTCAAATTAGCATATGTATTATTATGCTTGGTAAGTGTATGTATCCCAAATTATGTATATTTTGCGATTAGTTCTAGAAAAATATGTATTTTAGTTTCCACCAAAACAATATATTTTTAGGAGGTTTTTAAAATATATTTTTAAACACTTCAAAAATAATATATTTTTAGTATCGACAAGATATGATATAATTTATGTATTTGTAAAAATATATATTTCGTCATTTGTTCGGTTTTGAAAATAATACTTACCAAGCTTCGGTATATTGTATATTTTTTGTCCATAATCCGTATAAAGCTTGATCGTCCGAATAGTCCATATTTGTTCCATGTAAATGGTTATGGATAGGTATATATATATTTTGTAATTTTTTGTTTGCCACTTATTATGTATTTGTTTGTATGTTCTTTTTCGAGTTCCGAACTATATACATATATAATACAAACAATAAACACATAACTTGTGATTCTTATGATCACTAAATATATATTTCCAAAAATATATATTTGTACCCATTTTTATCTTTAGGAAAAGCATACTTCTTGGACTTATATTATATACAAAAACATGGGGATTTTTATGTTTATGAATTTTAAACAAGTTTACTTGTAAGGACTTGATAAACATATATTTCTCTACGTGTTTAATTTTTATAAAATTTCGCCATAGTAAAGAATACTTGTTGAAGTTGTGATTAGTAGATTTAAGAGGTTTCCCATGTTTGTAAAACATGTGTTAAGCTTCAAAACTCATCAATTTACTAATCACAACTTCAACAAGTATTCTTTATACATATATAGGCATTTTTAGGTCAGGATGAACTTGAAAGTTTACCCAAAACATGTAGTCTTTAAACCTTATGTTTAAGATGTTCATACATCTTAAAAAATGAGTTTAGTTACTATTATTTACTAACTTTGTTAAAAATCATTTTTAACATCTTGTATATATATATTTTTAGAAAACATCACAACTCACTTTAATCACATTTACAAGTTCATCCATCTTGTTGAACAAGTTTGTAAAGACTTTTGTCATTTTTAAACATTTGATCATCCAGCATTTAAAAAAAACATGACAAATCATTTATCCATTTTAAAGAGTCCATATATTATGTTATAACAAGTTCATCACTTCTTTGATCATGGATCTTGTAAGATCCATGTGTACACTTGTTAGATCTAAGCTTCTTTTATCTGTACATATTATGGATATGATCCATAGCATAAAATAAACATCTACATCTTTATTACAACTTCATTATATGCTCATAATCTTTAGATCAAGTTGCTTGTCCATATGTTCATCTTTTAAAGTTGATTCTTTTACATGATGTAACTTATGTATTAACAAAATATTAGTAACAAGACATGATATGAAAGATTAGGAGGCTTACTACTAGCTCTTGTGGCTAGGGAAGTGGCAAGATGAACTAGTTGAAGATGGTGATGCAAAGTTGGTGGATAAAAGCTCCCTTAGGTGGTCCTTGAGCTTCCTAGAATTGCACCTTCCTTAATTAGGCTTGAGACACCTTAGAATCACCTTGGATTAGCTTGTAAATGACTTGAAAATGGAGGTGTATGGAGGATGATGGTGGCCGTAGACAAGGAAGAAGAAGAAGAAGAAGAGAAGTGAAAGGTTTGAATTTTTGTGTTGGGAGATTGTGAAAGCATGAAGTGATCTTGTCTCCTATAATCTCCAACAAACATAACCTCCATCATGTAGTTCTTTTAACCATCATCTCTTAATCAAGATTAGGGGGACAACATGTGGGCATGTGGGGGCCCACATGTGTCCGTCCACTTGACAAAGATGGGGGGGGGGTATTAGTTGAACTTCTAGTCTAGTTACTTAATTAGTTAAGTATTAGGGATTTAGTTAGGGGTCTTGTAGTATTAGGTGTTTTTGATGTATCTTGAGGTATAAAATGCCATACACTAGTTTACTATTGTTAAAACGTGTTAACTTATTTATATTTTGTGTCCGGTTCGTGTTCGGTTGCTTAACGGGTGTCAGATTCGTTAACGGGTCCTTAAACGAAGGTTTAAGTAACTTGTTAACTAGTTCACATGTTGATGTTCTGCCTTAACTTTAAGACAAGTTAGGCATTTGGATACGTATAAGGCAATATCCTTCTTCATACCCTGCCAACAATATTGTGTATGAAGATCCTTGTATATTTTGTCTACACCAGGATGAATTGAATAATGAGATTTGTGAGCCTCTTTCATCAATAGGGTGCGGAGATTGTCTTGGCTTGGAACCCGTAAACAGTTCATGTAGTAGAGTAACCCATTGCTTTTGTTTCAAGTTGAAGCTCGAGATGATGGGGTAGTTCATTTTTCAACAAACCTTGGGTTACACAAGTGCGTTGGGATTCAAAATTACGTGTTTGGATATCAGATCGAACTTGAACACAATGTAGCTTGACACATTCTTTACGACTAAGAGTATCAGCTACGACATTCGCATTACCAGGATGGTAGCGAATCTCGCAGTCATAATCGTTTAGAAGTTCAACCCAACGTTGTTGTCTCATGTTCAGTTCTTTCTGATTAAGAATGTGTTGGAGACTTTTGTGGTCAAAACAATGTTTTTAAGGGTTTTCACTAGTTACATGTTGTTAAAATATTGTTAACTAGTTCACATGATGTTTCAGATTGTGTCCGGGTGTTCGTTTCGTTATCGGTTCGTTAAAACGTTAACTTTCAAGACTTGCGTGATATGATATGTTTTGGTGCCAAATAATACTTTCAATATCTTTTAAGCAGTGCATAAGGTTTAACATTATTTCTGCATATTACATAAGCTTGTGTATGCTGAATTTCGCTGAATTGCTGTTTAGTGTATATTTCGGACAATTTTCAGTGCATGTGTAGTTCCCGGAGAGTGTTAGCATTAATTGTTGATACAGTTTTGTGTCTGTCGCTTGTTCTTAATTACAGTTGTAATTGTACGGTCTTTGCTCAAGTGTTTGTATAGGTTTGGTCATGTCGAATTGATCGAGATATCCTTCTATCTTGATCTAGTATGACATCATTAGCTTGTCCGTGTTAATCAGTTGCATGTGTGCATACTGATAGGTCTTGGAAACGTCAAGTCTACACACGTTCTCCTATAAAAAGGATTTTGTGCGAGTCAGAGAATTCGTACGAAATAGAGGTTTCGTGCGAATCACTGAGTGGTTTCGTACGAAACATGTATTTCAAACGAAACACTGACTCGTACCAATTCTAGAGTTCTGTCTCGTGTGAAATATTGTGTTCAGTATGTCCAGATTAGTGTTTCGTATGAAATCTAGACTGACACTATATAAGCAGACATGCACTTCTCAGTCAGCGTGGACTTGCGCGTGAAAGTTTACTAGCTCACCAGACTGAGCAGACTGAAAGAACGAGCTAGCAAACTAATCTTTTGGTGAGATCTCTAAGTTAGCATTTTTGGTGTAGACGAAGACACAAGAACACAACAAGTTTATTTGAGTCATACGAGCATTGTGTGTATATGTTTGTACTTGTTTTCAAACATTAATCAAGATAGTGAATCTTTGGTTACCCCGTGTTCTTTACTTTGCTTTGGTTGCATGCACACTTCGATTCCGCACTTGTGTGTGTGTCATATGAACAAAGAACTGGTTTAACACCATCCGCAGGTGGACCTACAAGTAGTATCAGAGCTTTGGCTCTTTCTTGGTCAAAACCGGCCTTAGTTGTGTCTGAGCTAGTTTGAAGATTTATGAAGTGTTCTTGAGCCTCCAGCAGAAAACATAAGTTTTTGATAGTTAACTAACTTAAAACTGGTTAAAAATCTGTTGCATGCAGAAAACTTTTATGGTAAAATTTTTCTGAAGAACACCCTTGAAGAAGAAATCTGTAAAAATTTGAATCTGATTAGTTATGGTAGAGTTTACATTTTTTTACTTGGATCTGGACTTGGACTATAGACTGTTAAAATCTGTGTTTTAACTAAAAGTGGGTAAGACAACAGGTATTTTTGAAAAAGAGGTCTAAACAAGAAAGGAAATTTCTCACCAAACCATTCCTCTGAAAAACGTTGAACAAAACATTTTGGTGCGACTGAAAAATTAGTGCGATTCATCTGATCCGCACAAAACATCTGATCAGTACTTGACAACTATTTCGTGCGAAACAGTTGTCTCACACAAAACTGTTTTTGATTGTTTTTCGTGTTTTTCAAAGCTTTGAGATTTTAAGAATTTACCATATTTTCAGATGTGTGAATTTTTAAACGGTATTTATAATTTTGAAATTTTAAAACCTTGAAATTTTCATTAAACAAGAAAATATAATGAGTTCTAACCCGTGGGATTGGAGTTGTTGAAGCTCAAATCAGGAGTCTTCGCAAAGCTCTGCAACATCATGGGTAAAATCTTTGATGCCACAACAATAGCAATGATCTCTGCAAATCAATGGGCGTGTGTTGCAAATCAAAATCAAAGCATCCAAACTCTGTTAATGAGCGAAAGTGAAACAGGGAGTAACAACCGTCCGCCCAAGCTAAATCATATGAACTATTCTCCTTCCTGGAAAAGTCGTTTTCATACATACGTTCTTGGTCAAAACACGGAATTGTGGACGTGTTTCACTACACCCTACAATGAAGCACTTGAAGAAGCTGGATCAAATCCAACCACATTGGCCAATCTAGTCGAAAGTGACAAGAAAGCTTACGATCTAGAGAAAAAGGCATTTGCTATCCTCACACAAGCTCTGCATAAAGACATTTATCATCAATTTGTGTATTGTCCTACAACGAAAAATTTGTGGGACACTTTGGAAGCAAGAGGTGAAGGTAACGCTGCTACCAGGAAGATTCGGCATGATCTGCTCAAGAAAGAGTTTGAAGGTTTCATGTTCATGGAGAACGAAACCTTAAACGATATAACCACCCGGTTTTATCATCTTCTCAGTGAGAAGTGTTAACAACACCACAAGAGATTGTGATGCGATTTGCTGATGCTTTACCTCCAAAATGGGGTCAATTTATTGATCTTTTAAAACAAACAGGTGTTTTGGACTCAATAAGTATTTATGAATTTGTGTAGAAACTGGAGAACAAGAATGAAGAAGAACTCCGGAAGGCACAACGAATCTGTGCTCCACAAAACCCTGAGATGTACTTTGGAAGTATTAATGCAGGTCCAAGCTCAAGTCAGCAACCGAAGCTGCAAACCGCGTTGGTGTCAAACGTGAACCTTTTTCTACCCCAACCAGTTCAATCAAGTCAGTCTATAGGTTCGAGTAATCAAGCATATGGACAGACTTTTGATCCGAAAGCATTCCTTCCACAGGCAAGGGATTTAGCGCATAAGCTCTACGGCAAGCTCCTCAACAAGCTTTCTATGGAAGCAACAGTCAATCGGCAAATCCCAACACTATCAAACTTGACACTTCAGATCTCTCCAAAATCAACGTAGAAGTTGCACAGGAACATGCAGAACTTCTAAATAACATGGTCATTCATATTGTGGTTTAGTTGCAGGTCAAATTGGGAACATCAATTTGACAAACGAAGACTATGAACAAATTGACCAAGATGAAATGGTGCTGATGGACATCAAGTGGGCATTTGCAAGCGCTATGAGAAGAGCTAAGGATTAATGAGAAGAACGGGGAGAACCAGTTTGGAAAGCAAGAAGGATACCAAATACGGCTTCGACAAAACCGCTGTTACTTGCTTCAACGATGGAGAAAGAGGTCACTTTAAGCGGGAATGCACAAGACCCAGCAAGGAAGGAAATCACAACCCCTTTCGTAATCAGTCTCAACCATCCAACACAGCACAGTACAACAACGAAAGAAAAATATTAACTGTTTGCAACTCTAACAACACCAATCAATCAGGACCTTCAAACACGCACAGAGCTATGGTAGTTCAGTCTGATGAATGATGCGATTGGTCAGTACAGTTGGGAACTGAGAACAACGGAAGAACTGCATGCAATGAAAAGATCGTGGATCAAATCAAGCATGATCACAGCATCAATACTCCAAATAACGATGATACATCTGGGGATGCTGGTAGTTCTGGTGAAGAATGTTCAAGTTCAGATGGTTATGAGTCTGATTCTGATGTGAAGAAAGGAAGTGAAGCTGAGGTTGAAGATTTCCTGAGTGAAGCTGAGATGTTGAAGAGTGAAAAGGTAGGCATGACGAGGAATGCAGAAGCTGCGGAAAAAGAGACAGGGGCACTCTCTATAGATGATGCAGTTTTTCCTCATCACACTGCCTTTATGGCAAATGTTGAAGGTTCTTCAAAACAGGTAAATTCTGAACCTCCTACTGTTTGCAATGACAGTGTTGAATTGAAAATAAAATATGAAACCGTGAACAGTCATAATCAGAATTTAGTTGTTGAACTATCAAAATGCAAAGAGGCGAATTTGGCACTAACTAGAAATGAAAAAGAATTCAAATCTGTAATAGAAACCCTTAAGAAAAGTGTTTCTCAATTGACGAAAACTGTTTTGAATAAACAGACATGAATTAATAATTACATTAATCTCCTAGAAGAAACAAAGAAAGAGTTAGCCATCTCCAAATGCGAATATGATTCGATCAAACGCAAATTGGAAAGTTATTCTAACTCCCAATATGTGCTTGATCATATCATTGAAGTTCGAAAACTAAAGGGAGATGCTCAATGCATAGGGTATAATTCGTGTCCACCCCCAATGAAACACAACTATACAAAAATGCCTGATGAAGAGGAGATACCTGTTTTGAACCATTTGTACCTTTGAATCCCGAGGAATTCGCAGCACGGTTAGGGTTCAAACTAGGTAATTCCTCTCAAGAACCAAGCAAGCCAGAAAGTTCATCATTTGATGAAGAAGAGGATGATACATCAGATGATGAATCAAGAAATGCTGATCAGGATCAGCCTCTTGATGAAAGGAAAAGAGTAGAATTGTCTGCTACTCCTAGTACTCAATCTGTTGAGAATCAAGATATTGTTCCTAAGAAATCTATGAAGACAAGTGTGTCTACACAAGAAGTAGATAATTTGTTGTATACTTTGGTTGAAGATAAGAAAATCTATTCAAACAAAGATTTCCAATTAAAAACGTAAACCCAATCTCTATAGATCAGGTTTTTGAAAAGTCAACAACCAAACCTTTAGAGAAGAAAAAGTCAACCAAATCACAACCATTATCCGCTTCAAAAGAAAAAGAATCGAAGCGAGTTGAAAAGCCTATAGTTTCTCAACCGAAGGTTGAAGCAAAAGGCTCTCGTTACCAGAAAAAGGCTAAAACTGTTAAATTTATGAGTTCTAAAGGTACCGATAAAGTCGAAACTTTTCAAGGAAAATCTAATGTTGATTTTGTAAAGAAAGTTAAGATTGTGAAAAGAAATAGTCAACACAATTACACCTAACACACTGATGGATGTAATGAAAATGAACCCAGTACCTCAGGATCAACATCAAGCCGAGAAACACGATCTCCTAGTTTTGTTGAAAGGAGAACATGTTTCAAATGTGGAGAATTTGGCCACATTATAAAGGATTGTCAAAATCCAGCCAAATCAAGATGTATAGAGAAAACCCCTCATGAACTAACTTGCAAACGTAAAACTATTTTGCCGACACAAGATAAACGAATAATTAAAGATAAAAAAGAGAAACAAAAACGTAAATAAGTAAAAGCAGTTGAGAAAGCTTTAAAATTGGATTCTTTGAAAAAGGATCAAAGATCTTCAAAGTCAATAAAACCAGACACTGTTAACACTGTAAATAATAGTAAATCTGGTAATAAACAAGGATCTTGGAAACAGAAGATCGGTGATGGTTCAAGAGGAGGCTCTCAGTTTGTTAATCATCAAGAAATTGAGATTACATTTCTCGATGATAAGGGACGACCGAAGACCACTAAGGCTTGGGTCCCCATCTCAAACTAATCTTGTTTGTGCAATGTGAAGGGTGTTCCAGGAGGAACAGTAAACATTCATTGGATTGTCGACAGTGGAGCATCAAGGCATATGACGGGCGACTTGCGGCTCCTATATGATGTGAAAAGCATAAGGGGTGGTTATGTTGCTTTTGCTGGTGATAAAGGCGGATACATCACTGGAGAAGGAATGGTCTCCAATGGTGTTGTGAGCTTCGACAAGATCAATTATGTGCGGCAAATTGATCACAATCTTCTTAGTGTTTCTCAAATCTGCGACAAGAAGTTCACGATACATTTTGATGATGCCGGATGTTATGTGCTGAAGCCTGGATTCACCCCAAGGAATGGATTCTCCTGTCGGCTCCAAGAATTAATGATTTGTATATTCTTGATATGAGCCAAGCTATTACAACGTCTGCACAAGTCACATGTTTAGTCTCTAAAGCCACTGAGAAGGAATCAATCTCCTGGCACAGACGTATGGGACACATTCACCTAAGGAAAATGAACTATTTGGTGAAGAACAATCTAGTGAATGGTGTACCAGTGAAGAACTTTCATCTTCAAGACGTTTGTGTATCATGCTAGAAAGGGAAGCAAGCAAGAAAGTCCCATCCCGTGAAGAAGATCAACACTGTGAATATGCCACTAGAACATCTTCATATGGACCTCTTTGGACCTATGAAACACAAGACAACCTTTGATGATTCTTATTGTTTGGCAGTTACTGATGACTATTCAAGATTTTCATGGGTAAACATGTTGGCACACAAGAGTGAAGTCCCTGCTATCCTCAAGAATCTCCTGACTCTGCTGGAAAATTTGTACAATCTGAAGGTAAGGAGAATCAGAAGCGACAATGGCACGAAATTCAAGAATCAAGTTATGGATGAGTACTGTTCCTCAAAGGGTATTCTGCATGAGTACAGTTCTCAATACACTGCACAACAAAATGGTGTCGCTGAGAGGAAAAATAGAACTCTTATTGAAACTGCAAGAACCATGTTAGTAGAATAAGAACTTCCTGTTCAATTTTGGGGAGAAGCTGTTGCTACTGCGTGCTACACGATGAATAGAGTTCTGACGGTGAAGAGACATGGGAAGACATGCTTTGAGTTGTTACATAAAAGGAAACTGGATATTTCTTTCTTAGAACCTTTTGGAGCTCCATGCACTATGATCGACCCACATGGAAAGTTTGGTTCCAAGGCTATTGAAGGTTTCTTTCTTGGATATGCCACTCCAAATTTTCGGGTGTGGAATTTGTCTTCGAAGAAGATTGAAGATTGGGTTGAAGTCAAGGTTCAGAGATATACAGAAGCTGTTAGAGCTCCGGGTGCTCCTTGGATGTTCGACTACGATGGGCTATCTAACTCCTTTAATCTGCCAACTTTGATGATGCAACAGCTGCTGCTCAGATGCTTTTAGAAAGTGATACTACAGTAGACTCGTCATTAGTTCGACAAATTATTGTTAACCCTCAAGTGTCGACTTCGGTTAACAATCTTGTTCAAATTGAGGAATTCGAAGACGCTGCGGATTATAATGTTTCATTAGAAGATGATGAGTTTCACGATGCAGATGAAGCTGCCTCTGGTGTGGTTCCTGGAATTTCAGATGGTACATCAAATATTCAACCTCAAGGAATGACTGAAGGTCAGGCATCTACAACGTCATCAAATCCAGCTCTTGATGTAACTTTTTATCTGAATATCAACAATTTGGATATCAATTCTCGAATTCTTGATGTGCCAGAAACACGTATTCATAATATCCATCCTCAAAAGAATATTATTGGAGATGTCCAGAGTGGTGTGCAGAGTCGTAATCAGCTTTGAAACAACCAGAATGCTGGATTGTATTCGAAAATCAGGGGATCTAGTGGTCTTAATGATTGGTCTTTTGCCTGCTATGTGTGCCAAGTAGAACCAAAATCTTGGAAGAAAGCAATGAAAGAAGACTCTTCGGTTGAAGCCATGCAGGAAGAACTTCAACAGTTTCAGAAGTTAGGCGTCTGGAAATTGGTTGACAGGCCTGACGGCTACAAGAAGATTGGTACACGATGGGTGTACAAGTGCAAGAAGGATGACCGAGGTGTTGTTGTGAGAAACAAAGCGCGATTGGTTGTTCAAGGTTTTAATCAGGTCGAAGGCATTGATTACAATGAAGTTTATGCACCGGTTGCACGACTTGAGGCCATAATAATCTTTTTGGCTTATGCGTCCTTCAAGAAGTTCACCGTTTATCAGATGGATGTGAAGAAATTTCTTCATGGTGTGGTAGAAGAGGATGTATATGCTGAGCAACCGCCAGGTTTTGAAGATCTACTCCATCTTGACAAGGTTTGGCTTCTCAACAAGGTGTTATATGGTCTTCATCAAGCTTCGAGGGCTTGGTATGAAACTTTGTCTACCTATCTGTTGAAGAATGGTTTTCGACGAGGCCTGATCGACTGTACTCTCTTCATCAAGGAATAGGACAAGGACTTGCTGCTAGTACAGGTTCATGTTAATGATATTATATTTGGGTCTACTAACACTCGAATGTGCAAAGAATTTGGACAGGTTATGTAGGAGAAGTTCGAGATGAGCGCAATGGGAGAAATGACTTTCATTTTAGGTTTGCAGGTTTAGCAATCAAAGGAAGGGATCTTTATCCATCAAACCAACGGAGATATTCTCAAGCGATTTCAGATGGATGACTCAAAACCTTTGGGAACTCCATTAGCACAAAATCATGGGATTACTCTAGACGGAATGGGTGAACATGTAGAACCATCGCTCTATCGTGCTATGATCGGATCTCTCATGTACCTTACTACTTCAAGACCCGACATAATGTACCCAACATGCCTTCTGGCACGCTATCAGTCTAATCCGAAGGTTTCTCACTTGATGGCTGTGAAAAGGATCTTTCGTTATCTAAAGGGTCGCCTTGACACTGCTCTATGGTACCCTAAGGATGATAACTTTGATCGGACAGCATTCAGTGATTCTGATCATGGCGGCTGTAAAATTGATGCAAAATCAACAACAGCAGGATGTCAGTTCTTTGGAAATCGCCTAGTCACATGGCAATGTAAAAAAGCAGACTTGTGTAGCTACATCAACATGTGAGGCTAAGTATACTTCAGCTTCTAGTTGCTGCTCTCAAGTTCTATGGATTCAACAGCAAATGCGCGACTACGGTTTTGAATTTCTTACTACTCCTATTTTTGTTGATAATGAAGCTGCTTTGCAGATCACTCGGAATCCTGTACAACATTCAAAAACAAAACACATTGAGATTAAGTATCATTTCATACGTGATTGTTATGAAAAGAGACTTATCGATGTTGTTAAAATCCACACTGATCACCAACATGCCGACCTTTTTACCAAAGCCTTTGATAAATCACGTTTTGATTATCTACTTTTGGTCAACGGCATCAAGGTGAAACCGAGTAACTCAACCATGGCTTACTATTTTTGTATATACTTTTCTAAAAATCTAAAACTACAAAAAGATTTTCAGTTTTATATTTTATGGAGAGTAAATTTCAAGAAAATACAAAAATATGTCTTTTATTTACCTTCTTTGTTTAAGGGGGGGGGGGAATTCAGAAAAATACAAAAACATTAGAAAAATAAAAAATGAGTTTCTTGGATAAGTTGAAGATGATGAAATTCACCGGTAAATCTGTCAGATATGGTTAAAAACATAGAAAGAAGATTGATAAGTAGCTTTTACTTATGATGTATTGGTAGGCTCACAATCATACTAAAATGTGCAGGTTGATATAAACCTAACAGACAGAATGCCAGGTGGGAACCATTCATTGGCATATGGTCTTGGTACCGAAATTTCATTTGATAGAGTGCCAAGGTTCTGAGATATACGGTCTTTATGCTGGCTTATCATCTGGGTATCATGGTTGAATCTTTTGCCGAAAAATAACGGTGGCGCAAGTCTAGAACTTCCATGATATCATACATACGTGTACATACCGCATTCGACCATCAAATAAGTGATAAAAATACCACATCCCCAAAATAAGTGATAAAATATCACAGCTTCTTGTGGGAGCTAAGTTCATCTCTTTGTCGGTACGATGGTACTAACCTGTTCACGGACTTACTCATGTGCCCTGCATTCATATGAAAATCAAGTTCCTCATCAATAAGTGATTAAATCACAAAGGGCTTGTTTTCAATCAAAAATAAGTGAGCATCTCACATCATTCACATACGTCAAAACAGATGATAAAGCAGTATACTCACCGGTAAGATTTTCTCTGCATATCTTGATACGGGAATGTGTCGTGATGTGGTTGAACACCGGCTAGTAGGTATAAATCCATACCTTAATCATATCTCCTAATCATGATTACATCTGATAAGTTTGAGCTTACGTGGACAACAATACCGATAATTATAGTTAAATACTTATTTGTTCAATTTTGAAAAACAAATACCGTTTTTGACAAAGATTAAATGCTGGTATGATTCTTTTACCTAGAAACTCGAAAAAGATTGTTCAATAAATAGATAGTTTATTTGTATATTTTGATTTTATGTATAGTTTACTTAGTTGCTTATGTAATTACTTTTTGAAAGTTATCCATAGTTGATACTCGAAAGTTTCTACCAAGATACGCCAGAAAACCATTGGTTTGATATTGCAACTTCATAAAAGTAATATCTTGCAACAAGTAATCCATCAAAGAAATCCAAAATCTGAAATTCATTTGAGTGTGTATATCTCATACGAATGAACCTAGTCATTTGATTTGACCTGGTCACATCTGAAATTCGTTTGAGTGTGTATCTCATACGGATGAACCTAGTCACTTATTTGACTTGGTCACTTGTTTACTCAAATCTACTGCTGGAATTCATACGAGTGTGTGTATCTCGTTCAGGGAGTACAATCATACGAAGATTTTATGATTAATCTTTCGTGTGTATTCCCTGAGATATTTGTGTTCTAATTCTATTTGTCTATGAGTACAGATTGATACAAAAGGAACATAAACAAAGACCAGCAACAAAGAAATCTGACAAGTCAGAAGAGGAAACAAGAAAGATTTAAAGTTTCTTAGAAGTTCGAAGACCTAATGCTCTAATCATTAGATAGCAGATCTATCAATGAATAGTAGATCTTCAGGGGGAGTTTGTTGATACTCCAAACCATTCTATGTGAAGTCCAAAGTTTGAAGACCAAAGACTGAAGACCAAGCAACATCCAAGGGGGAGTTTGTTGATACAGTTTTGTGTCTGTCGCTTGTTCTTAATTACAGTTGTAATTGTACGGTCTTTGCTCAAGTGTCTGTATAGGTTTGGTCATGTCGAATAGATCGAGATATCCTTCTATCTTGATCTAGTATGACATCTTAGCTTGTATGTGTTAGTCAGTTGCATGTGTGCATACTGATAAGTCTTGGAAACATCAAGTCTAGACACGTTCTCCTATAAAGAGGATTTTGTGCGAGTTAGAGAATTCGTACGAAACAGAGGTTTTGTGCGAATCACTGAGTGGTTTCATATGAAATATGTCTTTAGTACGAAACACTGACTCGTACCAATTCTGGAGTTCTGTCTCTTGTGAAATATTTTGTTCAGTATGCCTAGATTAGTGTTTCGTAAGAAATCTAGACTGACACTATATAAGCAGACATGCACTTCTCAGTCAGCGTGGACTTGCGCGTGAAAGTTGACTTGCTCACCAGACTGACCAGACTGAAAGAATGAGCTAGCAAACTGGTCTTTTGGTGAGATCTCTAAGTTAGCATTTCTGGTGTAGACGAAGACACAAGAACACAGCAAGTTTGTTTGAGTCATACGAGCATTGTGTGTATATGTTTGTACTTGTTCTCAATCATTAATCAAGATAGTGAATCTTTGGTTACCCCGTGTTCTTTACTTTGCTTTGGTTGCATGCACACATGGATTCCGCACTTATATGTGTGTCATATAAACAAGGATCTGGTTTAACACCATCCGCAGGTGGACCTACATTAATCCTTGCTTTCCCACATGGGGTTTAAAGTACAGTTTGCGTTGGACCCTCATCTAAGTCCTAAATCTGCAGTTTAACTGCGTACTAACACTGTGCTGCCACAGCTAGTCTAATAGTTGTTTCTGACACACTGTTTCAAGCAGTTTTTAAATGGTAATCACTAAACAAATAATATGCATCATGTAATATATTTTTGAACTTTCTAGATTGATTCCATGCAATTCACGCAGTTTAGTTGTTCAAAACACATAATTATATCATATAATTCACTGGTTAATGTACATAATATCCCAAAAGTGACAGTTGTCACATACTCCCCTGTTAAAAAGAATTTCGTCCTGAAATTCAAGCTAAGTCATCTGTCACAGGAGTCTTCTCAAACAGGTGAGGGTATTTGGCTTTGATTTGATCCTCACGTTCCCAAGTATACTCGGGTCCGTGCATTGAGTTCCAACGAACCTTGACTAGTTTGATACGAGTTTTCCTAGTTTTCTAGACTTTCAAGTCCCTAACCTCAACAGGTTCTTCAGTAAATTGGAGCTTATCGTCTATATGAATCTCTTTCGTAGGGATGATAACTATTTCGGGCGTTGGGCCCTTCTTGAGATTTGACACATGGAAAGTGTCATGTACACAACTAAGTTCATCAGGTAATTTCAACTTGTAGGAAACGGTACCAACCTTTGCCAAAATTTCAAATGGCCCAATATACCGCGGATAAAGCTTCCCGCGCTTACCAAATCTGGTTACGCCCTTCCAAGGCGAGACCTTAAACAAAACCTTGTCTCCGATGTCGAAGGATAATGGTTTTCTTCTCTTGTCTGCGTAGCTCTTTTGTCGACCATGAGCCTCCTTGATTCGGTCTCGGATTTTAAATATCTTATTGGTAGTCTCTTAGAGTAATTCAGGCCCAATTAACAGTTTGTCACCAACTTCCGGCCAACATAGCGGAAAACGACACGTCCGACCATACAGAGCTTCGAACGGCTCAACTTGAATGCTTGTGTGGTAACTGTTGTTATAGGAGAACTCCACCAACAGTAGGTGAGTATCCCAATTGCCTCCTAGTTCCATAACACATGCATGAAGCATATCTTTAAGCATTTGGATGGTTCGTTCACTCTTGCCGTCGGTTTGTGGATGAAGGTCGTGCTTAGATCTAGTCGAGATCCAAAGGCCTTTTGAAAAGATAGCCAAATTCTTGACACAAAACAACCGTCTCGGTCTGAGATGATAGAAATAGGCACTCCATGACGAGCCACTATTTCCCTAAGATATAGCTTGGCTAATTTCTCTGTGCTGTCTTTCTCGCGAATTGGCAGAAAATGTGCGGACTTTGTCAATCTATACTATTACCCAAATCATGTCGTGACCTCTTGAGGTCCTAGGTAGTTTTGTAATAAATTCCATGGATATTTGCTCCCACTTCAACACGGAATCTCAGGTTGTTGTAACAATTCCAAGGGCTTCTGGTACTCGGCCTTAAATTTTACGCAAGTTAAACATTTACTGACATAAGTCGCGATGTCCCTTTTGAGGTTAGACCACCAATAATATTCCTTCAAATCTTGGTACATTTTATCCGATCTGGGATGAATTGAGTACTTAGACTTGTGTGCCTCGTCCAAAACTACTTCCCGAAGACCGCCAAAAAGTGGGACCCAAACTCGTCCCATAAGGTATAAAGTTCCATCTTCCTTTGGCAATAATTGTTTCTCCATGCCTTGGAGTAATTCTGCTTGAACATGTTCTTCCTTGAGTGCTTCTACTTGCGTGTCGTGAATCTGAGTAGTAAGGTTTGTTTGAATTGTCATTTCTAACGCTCGAACCCTTATGGTTTTAACTCGTTCCTTACGGCTCGACGCATCTGCTGCAACGTTTGCCTTGCCTGGATGATACTTGATCTCGCAATCATAATCATTTAACAGTTCAACCCAACGTCGTTGGCGCATATTTAATTTTTTCTGATTAAATATATGTTGCAGGCTTTTGTGGTCCGTGAATATAGTACACTGAGTACCATATATAATGTCGCCATATCTTCAAGGCGAATACCACCGTACCTAATTCAAGGTCATACGTGGTGTAGTTCTTTTCATGCACCTTTAGTTATCGGGATGCATATGCGATGACTTTTTCCCGTTGCACAAGCACGCAACCTAATCCTTGATGCGAAGCATCACAGTACACCACGAAATCATCGGTACCTTCAGGGAGTAAAAGAATCGGTGCATCACATAATTTATCTTTTAGGAGTTGAAATGCATCTTCTTGTTTCTCTCCCCAAGCGAACTTCTGGTCTTTCTGCGTGAGAGAGGTTAGCGGTTGGGCAACTTTAGAAAAATCTCAATAAATCTCTGATAGTAACCCGCTAAGCCCAATAATTTTCGAACCTCGGTTGGCATCTTGGGTGCTTCCCAATTCTTGATTGCTTCTATCTTTGATGGGTCTACGTAAATTCCTTTCTGGTTCACTACATGCCCGAGAAATTGCACCTCACAAATCCAAAACTCACATTTAGAAAATTTCGCGTAAAGCTTCTCTTCTTCAATAGCTCCAAGATAGCTCTCAAATGTTGCTCATGCTCGTCCTTCGACCTTGAATATATTAATATATCGTCGATAAATACTATCACAAATTTGTCGAGGTGAGGTTTGCACATTCGATTCATTAAATCCATAAAAATTGCCGGTTCATTGGTTAGGCCAAACGACATAACGAGAAACTCGTAGTGACCATAACGAGTTCTAAACGCCGTCTTTTGTATGCTCTCTGCTTGTATCTGCAACTGGTGATATCCAGACCTTAAGTCTATCTTTGAGTAGAAACTCGATCCTTGCAATTGGTCGAACAAGTCATCAATTCTCGGTAGTGGGTACCGATTCTTGATAGTGAGCTTATTCAACTCTCGGTAGTCTATGCACATCCTGAACGTTCCGTCCTTTTTCTTTACAAATAAGACTGGAGCTCCCCAAGGTGAAAAACTTAGTCCCCTTTATCTAACAACTCTTGAAGTTGTGTTGATAACTCCTGCATCTCTGAAGGTGCTAGACGATATGGAGACTTGGCTACGAGTGCAGCTCCCGGCACCAAGTCGATGTGAAACTCGACTTGCCGTTGTATTGGTAATCCCAGCAAGTCCACAGGGAAAACTTCAGGGTATTCTTTTACCACAGGAATGCCTTCAAGCTTAGGCTCCTCAGCCTTCTTGTCCACTACATGTGCTAGGAAGGCTACGCAACCTTTCCGTAGACACTTTTGTGCTTTCATAAAATTAATAATCTGCAAAGGTGTGTCGTATTTCTCCCCATGTATAACAATAGTTTCCTCATCTGGTAGCGGTATGCGAATAATCTTCTCGTAACACACGACTTCGGCTCGGTTGTCGGACAGCCAATCAATACCGCTACTACGTCAAAGCTACCTAACTGAACAGGTAAGAGATCTATTTTGAAAATTTTTTGACCTAGCTCCAACGAACATCCTTTAATGATTTCCTTTGACTCAACTAACTTACCATTTGCCAGTTCTATATAATAGGGGATATCTAGTTTACTTGATTCTATGCCCAATATATTTTTTAATTCTATGGAAATAAAGTTAAAGTCAGCATCAGAATCAAATAATGCGGATGCAAAGTGATTGTTGATAGGGAACGTACCAGTGACCATGTTAGGGTCTCGGCGCGCATCCTTTGACCCGATCACAAAAGCTCTCCCACGAGCTTGATTTCCCTTGGGACAATCGTTTCTCCAGTGATCCTTCCTTCCACAACCATAGCACCTAGTTTCACGCGCAACACCATTCATTCCCAGTACCAATTCTGCTTCCATTTCCTCCTCTAACTATATTCGTCCAACATGCTTCGGTACAATGACCAAGTTTACCACACTTATCACACTTGGGAGTCCGGCAAGCACCGGTATGGTGGTACGTACATTTAGCGCATTTGGAGTAAGGACCATCATACTTCTTTGGAGCAGTGATCGTTGCCGCTACAAAAGCTCTTGCTTCCCTCAGCTGATTAGCCGCTCTCCTCTTGTTACCACCATTGTTGTTGGAATGGTTGGCGTGACTGTTGTTGTTGTAGTTCACATGTATGCCCTTCTTGAAGTGTGAATACTTCCTTTTCCCGTCATTTGCCGATTTGACGTGTGATTCATTCTTATCTACCCCCTTCACAAACAATTACTTCATTCTCACAGCATCTTCTGTAAGACTAACAGCCACTGTCACAGCTGAAGTAATAGTAGCAGGGCTCGACACAGTTACCATGCTACGGATTTCGGGTACTAAACCCCATATATAGCACTCTATGCGCTTGAACTCCGGTGCTACAAGGTATGGTATCACGCGAGATAGATCATGGAACCTCTGGGTATAATCCACAATGTCAGCTCCATTCATATTTAAATACGTGAACTCGGTTTCCAGCTTCTGCAGTTCAGCCCTTGAACAATATTTTTCTCTCATTCTTTCCTTCAAACTCTCCCAAGTCATCCAATAAGCAGCATCATCACCTAGCATTTGCACTTGTAGGTTCCACCATGTAAGTGCTTCATCAATGAACAAACTAGTAATAAAAGTGACTTGCTGGTCTGGGGAACATTTGCTCATTCGAAGTGTGGAATCGGTTTTCTGCGTCTAGCGTACAAAGGCCACGGCACCACCGGTGCCTTCGTAATTCAGCGGCCTGCAGTCCAAAAACTGCTTGTAGGTGCACCGTGAAATGTTTATAAACGGATTATGAATAAGCAAATAATGAAACACACTAATAGATTAAAAAGAATTACTTGAGTTTAGCAACAACTGAATTTTACCACTCGCTTGGTTCCTTCCAGAGGCACCGCCCTGTCCCCGACTTCCTGATCCATCAGTTCCACAACTTCCAGCTGCCCCGCCTATTCCACCAGTCCCTCCAATATTGCTTTCAATTCGGTTGGCCTCGTATTGAGCTAGGGCCTGGGATATTCTTTTTTCCAACAAATCATTCAGTTCGGCCTCATTCCTAGGCATGGTTTGTGATTGGTTTACATTCCGAGTGTGAGGGGCTCTTCGTCTTGGTGGCATGATCTTTCAAGATAATATGGTAGCAAAGATTAGACGTTTATTTATTATATATTCTTTCAGCTAGTTATAATTTATAATTATTCATACATTCATATATATATATATATATACATAAGCAAGTAATCAAGCAATTAAATAACACATAATAGTTTAAATATATATAAACTATCCATCAAATAAATAAGTCGGCTTCACGCAATACACCATGCATAGAAATCAATATAATGCATCATAACGAAGACATCAAGTTTTTATATAATAAGACAACTTGTTACACTATAGTTTGTAAGGGAAACAATAATGTACTCTGGTTACACCACCCGGTCATACAAGTTTAATACATATAAAAACAAAATTTTCCTTCACTTGCAATCTTTATTCTTCGAGTTGCCTTCCAAAGTTGATGTGTAGTCTTCACCAAAAACGATTACCTAGTTCCCATCCAAAAGTACCTGCAAATAAAACCCTAAGGTACTGGGGGATGGTGGTGGGGTAGGGGTAACTAGACTACCGAGGTGGATAACCTCCTTCTCAAGCTCATGAACTCGACGAAGTAAGACGCCTATTTGCTGCTCGAGCATCAAGATATGAGTAGCATGATGGCATGGGAGGTGGTGTTGGAGGCATGGTAAGCACCTGCCTTTCCATGTCACAGACCCTCTAACGTAGGGTCTGAATATGTTGCTCCAGAGAGCGAACCCAACTGTCCGTGGAGTAAAGAGTATAGTGGCAGGGGTGGTAGTGGTCGGGCATGGGCATCACGCGTGGCGGTGAGCATGGGGTAGGGCTACTCGGCACACGGGATGGGCCTGCCTCATATAATGGGGATGGTGGTATATATGATGGTCAAGAGGAGTGGGTGTTATGGGAACGGAAAGCCTCCTGATAGGGAATCGATCTAATTCATGCAGAATCTCCTACTGGTCTAGAAATAGGAATGGTACTCGCAGTGGATGGTGTAGAGGTACGAACAGATGTATGTGTGGGGATGGGTGTGGGGGTCGTGGTAGCGATAGGTATGGTATCCAAGCTGCTATAAGTGGCATCCGCCCGAAGCCCGGCTCGGCGGATGGCTGAGGAAGAAACATTGTCACTAGCTTCAGTAGAAAAAGGGATTTATGACGACCATGACCCCATGGATATCGACTCAGACGATGAGGCTGGACCCATCGTACAGTACATTTCCTCGGATAGTGAGTCGAAGCCTGAGGAGGACCCCGATTTCGTAGCTTACGCAGACGTCCCTCTGGTGGACGACGTTTTCGCCCTACCTGCCCAGCACCATCAGCAGATTATCATAGGTCACCCTGAGGGTGAACACCTAGTAGATATTCTTCCTATCGATGCAATTCCCCTTGCTATTTGGCCCCCTATTATCGATATATCTGACGAAGAGGACGAGGTCCCGGTATTCCATGTTGATCACGTAGACGAGGACCTTAGTGATGGAGAGGTGATTGGCATCGCCATTTTGGAGGTATCCTCACCAGTAGTATCAGTCGTGGCTATTTCTTCCTCGGAAGCTAGTGACAATGTTTCTTCCTCAGCCATCCGCCGAGCCGGGCTATGTATAATTAATTGTTATATAGTATATATATGCACACAAAATGTAGGCATCACATAACGTACATTTAAAATTGTACTATTTGTTTTAGGTGAATCAACTTAATGTTCTGTGCCTATCCTTCGTAGACTAACTCCCATAATGTCCTTGCATTATTTTGTAAAATAAGTTTATGTAATGGATCTTTTGAAATAGTTATGCCGTGAAAACCTTTTGTTGATGTAAAAATTGTTTTCATTAGAGGATCCTAGTGGTTGTAGACTAGACTCGAGAAGGAATCTCTGTTCACTACAATCGAAGCTCTGATACCAATATGTCACACCCGCTCATAGGCAGAAGTGCACGGTGTGATCTGATTGATTCTCATTGCAAACAACACAAGTGAACATACTAAATGAATAAAACAACCTCAAAAACGCAACATATGTTAAGTATATTGTTTACAACCCATAAATTGACAAATTTCTGAATAACCAAAATGCAAGATTTTAAATACTAAGGTTTTGACCTTATATCGCCGCAAGTAGGCAGGATATACTTAGAAAATCCTTCAAAAGGTGGCATTGGAGACTTGATACTTGTTTCTTGAGCTGCAGCCTGCTACATAGATCCACTAATTACCTAAAATACATGTTAAGTTGAAAATCAACAAAAGTTGGCGAGTTCATGAGTTTTGACTGTGTGAGTTGGATCCATAAAACGTAAGTAGTATTTTTGTATCACAAAAACCCGGTATGTAAAGCGTCAATGAAATCATGATTATTAATATTTTGCAAGTACATTAATATGTGTGACGACATAGGAAGCTAACAAACCTATACGATTTCTGTCGATTAACCTCGATTGGGACAACAAATGCACTCTTCCGTGTGGGTCCATGACCAAGAGTGGGGCTCGCCAACACCCGTTAGATCTAACCTTTGTACCGTGGTCTTAAACAATATTAATGGTGCTTATGCCCACCCTATTTGCACATGATCTAGTTATTTCATTCCCTAGCTTAGCATACCTTAGACATGTATTTCACCCCCGATAGTTGTAAAACTATAAAACATTTAAGATGAAAAGGGGGACATGAACTCACTGCTTTGCTTTCTGCTTTCACTGATTAACTCAAATACCTTTCTCTAGTTTCGTACCACAACCTACAAACGCGTTAGGTTTTAGTTAGACTCTTCGGTCTTTGTAATGATTGATGTTCTTGTTTCTTGTCTTAATTATTTGTTAAGACTTGTTTAGTGTTTGGTTTTGTTTAGATGTACATCTCGATGTATGCCGCCAGTAGATATATTTCATTAAGTATATGTGTATCCTTGCAACGCATGTGTTGCTAGCACGGGTCCAGCCCGCTAGACTCTGTGCCTTGCACGAGTAAGACATATGTGTTCCATGACACCTCATAGACGGGTTCCACCCGTTTGCCTCGACGACTCCATCGTCTGATATCCCATATATAATTCTTCTTAATTATATATATAATTCCAAGTTTGATGTGTTAGTTAAAATATTATATTTTAACTTGTATTATTGGTATGCACCACTTTATATATATCATTTTGTAATTGCGATGGATTTGTTAAAAATAATCTATTTTTAACGTCTCTTGACGTATATATAAATATTTCATAGGTTTCATGGTTTACATGACCAAGTGTTAAAATTGTTAAGTATTATACTTATAACTTTTCCCAAGTATAGATATACTTGTTTTGGGAGTATTTGTGCACTTAAAGTTGTATTTTCATGGTTGTGTATAATACTTGTATAATAGTATTTTCACCAAATATTAGTGGTATATGTTGGCTTGTATTGTACGTATAGGAATACGTATATTTCTTGTATTTATTACCCCCTCACTTTTGTGTTTACTTAAATTATATAATTTTAAGATATATTCAAATTAGCATATGTATTATTATGCTTGGTAAGTGTATGTATCCCAAAATAATATATATTTTGCGATTAGTTCTACAAAAAAATGCCTTTTAGTTTCCACCAAAACAATATATTTTTAGGAGGTCTTTAAAATATATATTTTTAAACACTTCAAAAATAATATATATTTTAGTATCGACAAGATATGATATAATTTATATATTTGTAAAAATATATATTTCGTCATTTGTTCGGTTTTGAAAATAATACTTAACAAGCTTCGGTATATTGTATATTTTTAGTCCATAATCCGTATAAAGTTTGATCGTCCGAATAGTCCATATTTGTTCCATGTAAATGATTATGGATAGGTATATATATATTTTGTAATTTTTTGTTTGCCACTTATTATGTATTTGTTTGTATGTTCTTTTTCGAGTTCCGAACTATATACATATAATACAAACAATAAACACATAACTTGTGATTCTTATGATCACTAAATATATATTTTTCCAAAAATATATATTTATACCCATTTTTATCTTTAGGAAAACCATACTTCTTGGACTTATATTTTATACAAAAACATGAGGATTTTTATGTTTATGGATTTTAAACAAGTTTACTTGTAAGGACTTGATAAACATATATTTCTCTAAGTGTTTAATTTTTATAAAATTCGCCATAGTCTCCCCAAGATTTAAGAGGTTTCCCATGTTTGTAAAACATGGGTTAAGCTTCAAAACTCATCAATTTACTCATCACAACTTCAACAAGTCTTCTTTATACATATATAAGCATTTTTAGGTCATGATGAACTTGAAAGTTTACACAAAACATGTAGTCTTTTAACCTTATGTTTAAGATGTTCATACATCTTTAAAAATGAGTTTAGTTACTATTATTTACTAACTTTGTTAGAAATCATTTTTAACATCTTGTATATATATATTTTTTGAAAACATCACAACTCACTTTAATCACATTTACAAGTTCATCCATCTTGTTAGAACATGTTTGTAAAGACTTTTATTATTTTAAACACTTGATCATCCAACATATAGAAAAAAACATGATAAATCATTTTATCCACTTTAAAGAGTCCATTTTTTATGTTATAACAAGTTCATCATTTCTTTGATCATGGATCTTGTAAGATCCATGTGTACACTTGTTAGATCTAAGCTTCTTATATGTGTACATATGATGGATATGATCCATAGCACAAAATAAACATTTACATCTTTATTACAACTTCATTATATGCTCATAATCTTTAGATCAAGTTGATTGTTCATATGTTCATCTTTTAAAGTTGATTATTTTACATGATGTAACTTATGTATTAACAAAATATTAGTAACAAGACATTAAATGAATGATTAGGAGGCTCACTACTAGCTCCTGTGGCTAGGGAAGTGGCAAGATGAACTAGTTGAAGAAGGTGATGCAAAGTTGGTGGATAAAAGCTCCCTTGGGTGGTCCTTGAGCTTCTAAGACTTGCACCTTCCTTAGTTAGGCATGAGACACCTTAGAATCACCTTGAATTAGCTTGTAAATGACTTGAAGATGGACTTGTATGGAGGATGATAGTGGTCGTAGACAAGAAAGAAGAAGAAGAAGTGAAGAGTTTGAATTTTTGTGTTGGGAGATTGTGAAAGTATGAAGTGATCTTGTCTCCTTATAATCTCCAAAAAACATAACCTCCATCATGTAATCCTTTTAACCATCATCAAGATTAGGGGGACAACATTGTGGGCATGTGGGGGCCCACATGTGACCGTCCACTTGACAAGGGGGGTATTAGTTGAGCTTTTAGTCTAGTTACTTAATTAGTTAAGTATTAGGGATTTAGTTAGGGGTCTTGATATATTAGGTGTTTTTGATGTATCTTGTGGTATAAAATGCCATACACTAGTTTAATATTTTTAAACAATGTTAACTTGTTTATATTTTGTGTCTGGTTCGTGTTCGGTTGCTTAACAGGTGCCAGATTCGTTAACGAGTCCTTAAACGAAGGTTTAAGCAACTTGTATGGATTTTAGGGATCTTCAATCAAAACAATGTGTTTAATGATTTTAACTAGTTAAATGTTATTAAAATATTGTTAACTAGTTCACATAATGTTTCAGATTGTGTCCGGATGTTCATTTCGTTGTCGGTTTGTTAAAACATTAATTTTCAAGACTTACGTGTTATGATATGTTTTGGTGCCAAATAATAATTGCAATATCTTTTAGGCAGTGCATGAGGTTTAACATTATTTCTGCATATTACATAAGCTTGTGTATGCTGAATTTTGCTGAACTGATGTTTAGTGTATATCTCGGACAGTTTTCAGTGCTTGTGTAGTTTTGAAAGAGTGTTAGCATTAATCCTTGCTTTCCCACATGGGGTTTAAAGTACAGTTTGCGTTGGACTCTCATCTAAGTCCTAAATCTGCAGTTTAACTGCGTACTGACACTGTGCTACCACAGCTAGTCTAATAGTTGTTTCCGACGCACTGTTTCAGGAAGTTTTTAAATGGTAATCATTAAAAAAATAATATGCATCATGTAATATATTCAGTGAACTTTCTAGATTGTGTCATGTAATTCACGCAATTTAGTTGTTCAAAACATATAATTATATCATATAATTCACTGGTTAATGTACATAATTATCCCAAAAGTGACAGTTGTCACAGAAAGGGGATTCTTCATGAATTTAGTGCTCCTTATACTCCTCAACAAAATGGAGTTGCTGAACGTAAGAATCGCACACTGATCGAGACTGCTAGAACCATGTGAATTAATTCAAAACTGCCAATAAGTTTTTGGAGCGAACTAGTCGCATCAACGTGTTACACCTCAATCG
The DNA here is from genome assembly GCA_947069175.1 of Scalesia atractyloides. Taxonomy (NCBI): domain Eukaryota; kingdom Viridiplantae; phylum Streptophyta; class Magnoliopsida; order Asterales; family Asteraceae; genus Scalesia; species Scalesia atractyloides. Next base: position 72,507,886 of record CAMTDV010000023.1, read on the forward strand.
TGTATTGACATGCAAGCCTCACAAAAGACTTGTTTTGAACTGCTAAACCAACGGAAGCCGAACCTCGCGTTTTTGGAGCCTTTTGGATCACCGTGTATAGTTTTGGACCCGGATGGTAAATTTGGAGCCAAATCCTTGGGAGGATTTTTCGTCGGTTATGCTAGTCCACAAAAGCGTATCTTTTTGCCAAGTCGGAACCAGGTTATTCTTGCACAACATGTTGATTGTCAATGGTATACAACGCAAACGCAGAAACCTAGGGACCCATGGCTGTTCAACTACGAAGGTTTGTGGAATTCATTTGATCTACTGGAAGTGTCGTCAACAGAAAAACTTGTTATGCTCTTTCAACAACATCATATCTCTAATCAACAGCAAGTTTCTAGACCGTTGGTGATTTCCCCGTCACTTCCTGTCAACACTTCTGATGTAGGTCCAAGCTCTATTCTTCAAGAATCCGTCTCTATACCTATCTTGAACATTGCTGAATCATCTGCCCAACAACCTCCTAATGCCGACCCTGATCGAGAACCAACTTTTGATGATGGAGGATCTAGTTTCGATGAATGATCGGAGCATATTGAAAGATTTCTCAATGCTCAAGCTGATCAATAAAACGTCAGAAATGAAGCTACATCTTCTGCACCGGTTGTTGATGAAGTAATAAAGAATTTGCATACTCAAGTGGATGTTCCAATTGAAGTAATGCCAAGGACATTATCTTACCATCCATCGGAGAATATCATCGGCAACTTACAAACCGGAGTGAAAACTTGCAGTCAGATCAACAAGGATCTAAGCTGTTTTTATACCAGTATTGCTCCATTACAAACCAGACTTTCTTACAGTTGTTTTGTTTCACAGGTTGAACCAGGACATTGGAGAGATGCATTGGGATGCAATGAAGGAAGAATTGCTTCAATTCTAGAAGCTCAAAGTCTGGAAGCTTGTCGACCTACCAGATTATTATAAAAAGATCAACACTCGATGGTCTTCAAGTGCAAACGAGATGACAGAGGTATAGTGGTCAGAAACAAAGCTCGACTCGTGGTCCAGCGCTTTCACCAGCAAGAAGGGATAGACTGCACTGAAGTCTACGCCCCGGTCGCTCATCTTGAAGCTATTCGCAAATTCTTGGCCTTTGCTTCTTGGAAAGGTTTCAAGGTGTATCAATTGGATGTCAAATATGCTATCCTGTATGGCAAAGTCAAAGAGGAGGTGTATGTCGGCCAACCACCGGGGTTTGTCGATCCTATAGACAAGGATAAAATCTACCTTCTGAACAAAGCTTTATATGGTCTTCACCAAGCCCCGAGAGCTTGGTATGAAACGCTTTCAAGACATCTTCTTGACAACGGCTTTCTCAGAGGAACTGTAGACGGTACCCTCTTCACAAAGAAAGTAGATGGTCATCTGATTTTGGTGCAAATATATGTGGATGATATCATCTTTGGATCGACAAATTCGAAATGAGTGCTATGGGGATATGAAGTTCTTTTTAGGACTTCAGGTTGAACAATTTCTTGATGGTATCTTCATCCATCAGATGAATTATGTTCATGACGTATTAGAGACATTTGATATGTTAGGAACTAAACCAACACCTACTCCATTAGCCCCAAATCACAACATTTGGCAAGACGTTCATGGAGTCAAAGTTGATGAAACATTATATCGTTCAATGATCGGATCCTTGATGTATCTTACAGCTTCGTGACATGATATCATATATCCTACATGCCTATGCGCCCGTTTTCAGTCCAATCCAAGAGATTCGTACATGTTAGCCGTCAAATGTATCATGCGATATTTGAAAGGATGTCCAAACACCAGCTTGTGGTATCCTCGTCATGAAGACTTCAATCTTGCAGGTTACTCGGATTCTCATTTCGGCTGCTGCAAGCTTAATGCCAAATCCACTACGGCGGGTTGCCAGTTCTTCAGAACTCGTTTGGTAACGTGGCTATGCAAGAAACAGACCGTGGTCGCTCTCTCTACGTGTGAAGCTGAATATGTTTCAGCATCTAGATATTGTTCCTAGATACTGTGGATAGAACGGCAGATGAGAGACTTTGGACCGCAATTTCTTGACACACCCATATATGTAGATAATCAGGCTTCTATTGATATCACTAAAAACTCTTGTCAACACTCACGCACTAAACATATAGAAACTCGACACCACTTTATCCGTGACTGCTATGAGCAAAAGTTGGTTAGAATTGAAAAAATCCACACTGATGACCAAAAAGCAATTTTTTTCACCAAAGCATTTAATAGTTCAATGTGACATCGGTGCCTTTTGAATCATTGCACAATTACAAACAATTTCGTATTCAATGAAACCTTGTGTTTTATTTCCAAATATTTTTTTATTCAAGAAAATCTTGTATTTTATTGATGAGAATGCAAAAATGTCAATCATTGCACAATTTCGATTATTTTCGTGTTCGTTAAAGCATTTTACACATTTTTGCGAAACACGTAATCGTACAACCAAACGAACCGACATCCATGACATTTTCATCCATAATCCAAGTTACACATGTCTTAACACCTTTATATAACCTATATATTAGGTTAAAGGGGTTAAAAATGGCAAACAAGTGAAAATACAAGTCCAAGGGCTAAAAATGTCAAAAAAATAATAAATATTTTTGCTTCTTCACCAAGTTTGCCACATATCTCCAATTTTTGACACCTAGAACTCACTTTTCCATACTTAATATGGTGTTGACACATGTTAGGATACTAATCCACACTTGAGGACACTTGTCATCACCTCCTTATGTGACATCCCGGCTTTTCAGGTATCTTAAACGCACTACTTTAGGGTTATTCACTCCTACACTGATTTAACTCAGAGAATTAAGTTACACGCTCGCGATAACTATGCTCACTTTATGAATCTATAGGGTGAATCACGTGCTATGTGTTATTAGACGGGTTGTATCTGAATAACGTGCTATGTGTTATTAGATGCTTGTAGATTATTGTATCACGCTTTGATTTCGCGATTGATTACTAATAAGCCTTATGTTACCGAATTATAAAAAAATTAAAAATAAAAATAAATAAATAGCCAAACCGAACCGAACCGAGCCGCGAAAACGTGTCGACCTTGCGATCCACACCTCCTTGCGGCCCAACGAAATAACACAAACTTGCGGCCCAAGACACTTACCCAAACCGCCCCCCCCCCTATTGCGACCCCCACCCTTCCCCTTGTTATATTTATATGTACGTATGCATGGGATGTTTAAAAAAACACAAAACCCTAATCCCTAGAAGGAGGTCGACGACAGCCCCCCCCCTCTCACGGTCGCAAACCTCACACCTCCCGGATTGATTCCAAGCTTGTCCCGGTTCGATAAGCATCATCGTTTCAAGGTTTGGGTTTAATTGTTTTGCGATTCACACTATGTTTTGTGTATCTTGATCATGATTATGTGTTTGTGGGATTTTAGTATGAAAAAGTGTTGTCATTTATGATTAGTTCGGATGAATGTGCGAATCTTTACGGTTGTGATGTTATGTTGAATACTAAAATCGTAGGCTGCGTTTTTGCGATGAAGATCATGATATATATTTAGGGTTTGCATGAATATTGATATATATGATGATATTTGACAAATTAACCCGCTATTAATCAATACAACTAAGCGTCATGACCGTTTAAACATATTCTAGTGCGATAAATTCGAAAACAGTAAGCTGATTGGCATTTACAGCCAACTTGAGTTGGCTGTAACCTGATCGTTGTTTATTGAAAAGTGGATTTCTGAAGCCTAAAACGTGTATTTTTGAAAAACGCTATTTTTAAGTGGTCATTTAGTGCAGCAGCTGAAGCGGCGTAAATTCTGCAGAATTTGCAGGTTGTTTATCGAGTTGGATCTCATAGTCTTTATGGGGTTAGGTCACGTAATTTGTACAGTAACTGGAGACGGGAATTTCCGAAAATCTCCCACTGGAATTTTGTTAATTGGATGAACGATGAGTTTTAAATAATTTTTCTCGTGGAATGCAGTCAGAAAGCGACGAATCTGACTGCAGCCTAGTATATAAATGTTTATAAATAATTCGTAAAGATTTAGGATTTGAAAACTTTATACAAAATTCTACAGTCTAATTGACATCTCCTATAAAAACATTGGAATTTTTGGAACGTTGGAACTATTTTATAAAAATCCTCGAAAACAGCCCAGTTATGAGCGTACAAGCCGAAACATGATAACTTGCGTTTGTGTGTACCTAAGTGTTGTATGAGTTATCCTATGCTTATGACTAGTTGGTTTGATCGTTATTTTATATGATGATACCTTGCATGTATGATTTTAGTTTTGAATTGGTTATTACGTGTGCCGTACTTGTGTTCACACACTAACTTTAAATCGGTTGACATGTTAGGACACGATTAATGGTTCCATCATTTTCTTCTTTTGCGTTATTCTAACCGAGCAATTTAAGGTGAGTGCACGGCCCCTATTTTATCCGGTTTTAAACAACAGGGGGAGAAACATGTATACGCTCTACAACTCTATCTTTTTACGTTATGCGAAATTAACGCCGTTAACTATTCGGTAACTAAGTTAATGTTAATATACGTTACGGTCACTAAGTAGCTTTATCACGGAAGTCCTCAACCAACTCTCAGATCGTTAGTATTGGGTTAAATAGCGGGGAAATTATAGTAGTACTACTGGGCCCGACATGCCCCACCCGAGCTAGTCGCACTAGCCGACCGGGAATGGTCAACTGGTGATTAATTTGGCCTAACTTTCGCCATGGTCAGTGATAGACCTGGCAACACTGAGGCAACAACAGTCAGCTTCGATCGCGAACTCTTATGTGACGTAACTTTAGGCTCGCTACCTACATGTTAACATTGAACTTAATTACGAACCTAACATTATTATTCCGGGTTAGGAATAATGGAACTATGTCGTTATCCCGGGTTAGGGATAACGGGGAAAAACAAACTTTTAAACCGAACTTGTGAACTTATAAAAACCTGTGAACTCACTCTTCTTTAATGTTGATACTTGTTTCTTTACATGTTTCTCAGGACGCTAGGTGCACTCACTTGCATTTGATCAAGACATTTTTATCGAGTCTTATTTACGAATAATGTTTGGGATTTTGGTTTTGGCGTTTATGTTGGCGCCCGTTACTTAAATTTAATGCTTCCGCTAAACTTTGAAACTTTGTTATTTTGAAAATGACTATGAATGTTTACAACAAATGTTTTTGGAAAACGTTTAAATAAATCATATAGAGTCGTTCGATATTGCTAGTGTCTGAGATTCTGGTTTGATCACATGCCTCGCGGTAATACTCCGCAAGTGGAAATTGAGGGTGTGACACCTTAATCCTAAAATACTATAAATACCCCATGATTCTTCCATTTTTTCACACCACTTCAAAACACTTCAAAGCAAAGTGTGAAGTTCTTCTTTCTATCCTTCTTGGAGCTTGTTTCCAACCTTTGGAAGCCTCCTCTCTTGAGTTCCGGAAGTGTTCTTCAAGACGAGTAAGTACTCTTCCTAGTTCTTTAATTTTTTTAGCTATTTTGAGCTAAAAGTCGAACACTTTGGCAACCTGATTGACTTTTGGTTCTGACCATATTTGGTCAAGTCAAAGTTCAATTGAGCTTTGAAACGTGATCATAATCACGAAGTTTATAATCCCTAACGATTTCACCTTCTGATTACCACGTTTACTAGTCGAAGTGACGAGTCAAAGTTTCGGTCAAAAATGTGCATAAGGTGCATTTTACGACGAAATTATTTTTGGGTATCAAAACACAAAGTTTTGATACCAAATCAGTTTTATAAACTTAATTAGACATATTTTGACATGTCTAACTCGTCACTTCTAGTTTAGTGCTTATTTAGGGTCGTAAATCGAGCGGTCTTGACCACCGTTTTGACTTTCGAATCTGACCCGTTTGGTCGATCTTCGGATCCTACCAAAGACATATTTGTGACCATAGTTATATAGGGAATAACCTACTGAGGTTATACCTCATGGTCACATCGTTTGGTTAGTGTTATGATAAGTTAGTTCAATGTTCTTAAAAAACGATGACCAAAATGCCCTTTTGCGCATAAATCCATTTTAAACACATGTAACCAAATTTTTGACATATAAACTGATGTTTTATCATTTTCAAACATGCTTGGGAATTTAAGACTTATCATAGGACATGTTTAACCATCCGATCACACGTTTACGCTAATGACCCGTTAAAGTAGCATAAACTACCTTAACGAGTCATAATGGGTCAAAAGCACTTAGGATCCTTTCCAAATTAGAATGTTATGTTTGTTAAACCATATCACATGAGTTCCAACACTCGTTTGCTTCATAAGACTTCATTCAATCCGATCTCCCGTTTGTAGTCCCAACACGCTAACATATTTATCTGACACATTAGGACACGTTTGACCTTTGTTTATTTCTTTGATCAAGAACACTTTCGCAATCCCAAGTGAGTACATAGCTCCCCCCATCTTTTACATTTTCAAACGTTTTAGGGTGATTCATATGTGCCTATAATTATTTTCAAGATTTCGAAACAATATACATGGTATGTGTATACAAAATGATTTTCAAAGTGAGTACATAGTTCCCCTCTTTTACGTTTTGCAAATGTTTTGGGGTGACTCATATGTGCTAAATCATTTTCAAGTTTTCAAAAACAATTTTTATGGTTTATATATAAAACAATACGATTTCAATAATGTGAATAACTTGTTGATGCATTATCCATAACACGAATGACATTCATTAACTTTGGCCGAGTCGACCAGTAGTATGTTATGGTACCATAGGACTGACAATCTCATTATCGGACTGTTCAGTGGATTTGGTGGAAGTTTGGGTAATGAAAAAAATTGTTTCTGATAAACAAATCATTTGTTGATTCATTAGTTTAGTTAAAGAGACCCTTTGGTGGTCTATTAAAGATACCATTTGGTGGTATAGTCAACACAGGTTTGAATGTGTTCATTAAAGAACAATCAAAAGTTTTCACAATTAAAAACATGGCCTATTTGTTTATGACATGGACAATTGGTTTATGACACGGACGATTGAATTATAACACAGATAAATGGTTTATAACACGGACAAATGGTTTTGAACAAAGTCATGCAATTATTTTCATTTAAAGATATAAACCATACGAAGTTTTCTTTTGAATAAATCTATTACAAGTGTATTTTACAATTTGGTCAAGATTCGGCTACAAGGTTTTCACAACTCTAAACAACTTGTTTTAGTTGGTTAACTGTATTGCAATATCAAACACTTTAGATACAAGGTTTTCACTTAATGACTCTTGTAGTTGGACGAGGTGTTGCAATATGTATACAAAGTCACGAATTTGACACACTCACAAAACCTATGTACATGCGACATTTTTATGCTGACTCTCTTTTCACATATGTTTCAGGAGTCAATGCTTGATAATATGATGCATGCTTCACGTAGGAATGGACGTGGGCCTTTGTGACTTAAAACATGAAAGACAGTTTATTTATGTGTTATTCTTGTTTATCACAAGACAATGTAAACATTTAACTTAATAAAACAAAATTTTAAAGTCTATGAGTTATGAAACATTAGTTCTATGACATGACTCCCCGACGTTTCCATCGCGGTTCGTTGTTTTACGCGTCAGGGTGTTACAGAAAGATTGGTATCAGAGCTTATGGTTATAGGGAATTAGGTTATTAGTAATGCTTTGACCTAGACTATAACATTCCTAGGACCCTAACGCGAGTTATCTTGCATTTAGATTATTAAAACAATACCCATCACCTATCCTTAGGTGATTACCAAAACAAATACACAAGTTACGAATTCGTTTTGAAAATCAATCATCTATCCTTATATGATTTGTTCTGGCTTAAAGCCTTGTAAGTTTTCAAATCCCGTCAAAGTTTGTGTTTAATTAATGTGAATATGTGCAATCTGGAAGGGTGGATGCCTGTACCCTAAGTTTTCTGTCTAAGGCTAGAGTGTTCGTACAAATCCGCATTATCGGACCAGTCACTCTTACCTGGGAACTCTTGGGGTGAGTGTCCACTTATAGGCTAAAGCATGTCTTCGCGATACATTATAAAGACCCTTTTACTTTGATTAGTCACCGCGTGTCGTTTGTTTGTTTTTAAGTAACGAAGGAATGACCACCATTCTTATGTTTCGTTGATATTTTTAACATCTCTCTTCATTATCCAGTGTCAATCACACATATTTTCCCTCATGTTTTCTTCTAGAATGCCTCCTCATTGTAATACAACTCAAAATGCCGAAATGGCAGCTATGATCGCTCAACAAATTGCTGTTGTACTCCCAAATCTAGTGACCCAGATAAACCAAGCAAATAATAACAATAAAAAAATAACAATGCACCTGCACTGTGCAACTACAAAGAATTTAACTCGGCTAAACCACTCAAGTTTACTGGGTCCGAAGGAGCTACTTGACTCCTGTAGTGGTTTAAGAGTCTCGAAAGCACATTTCGTCATGTTCAATGCCTGAGTGAGCGAAAAGTTGAGTTTGCATCGAGTGTATTCCAGAAAAGAGCACTTACATGGTGGAATGTTGTGATGAGAGATAGGGGTGCCGATGTGGAAATGGCACAAATGTAGGAAGAGCTTCGAGCTCTAATGATGAGGGAATTACGCCCACGTCATGAACAACGGGCACTGGAAGATGAATTCCACAATCTTAAACAAGATAGTGGAGAGCATCGTGCCTACACTGACCGTTACGAAGAATTGAGCTTGTTGTGACCCGCCATGGTCACCCAGTTGGATAAAGCAATCGAGAGTACATCGATGGCCTGCTTGACCCCGTTTAGGACATTGTTACTTGTAGCAACCCTACCACTGTTCGACAGGCTATCGAATTAGCTGCTACCCTGACTGAGTCTCAGGTCAAGAAGGAGAAAGTGTTTCGCAAGGGCGACAAGAAACAAGCAGCTAAGACCACTCAAGGGAACACAAAGGAGAACAAAGTTGAGACTTCCAAGAAGTCGAGGAAGTGTAAGGCTTCACAGAACTTTTCAGTTGTTATACAACCCAACCAGGACACTCAAAACCAGCCAGCACAACCTCCTGCGAGGAAACCCTATGCTGGTACTGCACCGTTGTGCAACCGGTGCAATGGTCACCATTAAGCTCACATACAGGGTCGCCAATGCACATCATGTGGAAGATTCAGTCACATAGCGAATGTTTGTCGTTTGGCCCCAAAACAAGCTGTTCCGAACCCTGTTCAATCCCAAGCCAACCCTGCTAGACCTCCGTTCCCACCTGGTTCTTGCTACAACTGTGGCGAGATAGGTCACTTTAGAAACAACTTCCCAAAATTGGTGAACGCGAATGCAAATCCATCCCTTGGACGCGCATTCAACATCAATGCCAATGAGGCTCGTGCTGATAATGAAGTCATTAACGGTACGTTTCTATTCTTTTCGATTCGGGTGCCGATAGAAGCTTTATATCACTAGCCTTTGAACCTTTGCTTTCGATGCCTAGAACTAAACTAGGAAAACCCTTAACGGTGGAAATAGCTAGTGGTGAACCCCTTGTGCTCGACTATGCCATTCGTAGTTGCCAATTGAACTTGGATAACCAACTTTTTCCCATTGACCTCAAACCAATGCAACTCAGGAGTTTTGACACCATGCTCTCAAAATTAAAAGAGTGAAAGCCGAGCTTGTTGATGCTGTATATGGAACAACAAGGCAGATTGCTAGATGGTCAGAATCTAAAGTGGTAGATACCTACAGAAGGTTGGAAGAATTATGAAAAAAGGATCCTTCTTTTCCAAGAAAGCCAATCTATGATCAAACAACCATTGCTCTTAAACAGACCCTTGCTCCTAAAAGATGAACTTTAACCACCAGCTTATCCACCATTCACTTGAATCAAGCAAAGAGGCAAAAGCAGGTAGAAGAAGAATATCAAAGGATGCATGAGGAATTGAGAAAAGGGGGAATAAAGAACCAAATTTTGTTTTACACAGATGCTGCAAGTGACAAGCTTAGAGTCTCAATATCCACACTTGTATGCAGAACAACCTCACCCAACTCATCAAAAATAAAACTACTCCCAAGAAAACCATCTGACTCAAAAAATCTTGAATGGAAGTCTAACAAAGACAACCATGAATTGATATTGCTCAAGTCAGATGGTAGAGTTCAAAGGATAAAGATGGAGGATACATAAGGTCTGGATGTAGTTGATCTCCAAGACTTGCTGAATCTTGAGCTTGAAAGGGATGTAGAAGACATGATTGCCCTGGAATTTAAACTTCAATTCAAAGGCCAAATAAGGGAATCATTGATGATAAATAAAGATCAGTAATAAAGTTTAGTTTTGTCATCATCTGTTCTTGTAATGTTTAGTGTATTGCAAGTAATCATAATTACGAAAGCATGTATTGTTCTTCTAATGTTTAGCGTATAGCAAGTAATCATAATTAAGTTCTTGTAATGTTTAGTTTTGGCATCATATATGCATGTACTATTCTATTTGATCAACTTTTATCGATTATCAATCTAAGCTATCTTCCTTACATTCTGTACGAACAAATCAGTGATCTTAGGCTGAGGGGGAGATTATGAGTGATATGCAATTAATCATAATAACAAAAGCATCACGATGAAAACAATCTCTCAACTGTTATGAATTTAAGCAAACATGACATCAATGCCCATTGATGCAAACCACTGACTCACTAACCAATGATGTTATAGTAACTAACCACTGGTGCAAACCAATGATGCAAACCAGTGATTCAACCGCTGATGCAAACCACTGACTCACTGACCATAAACCACTGATGCAAAACCGTTGATGTTATAGTCAACTTTTCGTGCACCTGTCATGTATAGAGCCCATTTCAATACCAAACCTTTTAGTTACAATCTACCTTAAACTGACATATTCTTAGTTACTCTTCTGAGTTATCAGGCCTACTTTAACAACTGTGAAATACTAACCTTTTCAAATACCAACTCCCTAAGTTAGAGAATCTTTTTATTTTGTACTGTTGTCCTTTAGATTTTTTACTATTTAACCTATCAGTCTTGCTTTTACAGTTGCTTTTACAGATGTAAAGGAAATAGTGACTAGGTGGGTGTTAAATCATGCTTGGAGCTCTATAAATCTGTAAGACTCTACCATCACTTCACATTACAGTCCAGAGTGCATTGTTGTAAGTTTTTCTACTTCTTGGTCTTGCATTGTTGTAAGCTTTCTCGCTTTTATTGGTTTATTTTGTAAAATATAGCTATAACAATGTTTATTTCTTGGTTTATTTTGTGATTAATATCTTTATACAAGTGTAATTAGAAATACTACTTATATATAAATTTAAATATGTAAAGAAAATTTATAAATCTTTAAATTTTTCTCTATATATAACCAAGATATTTTTAATTGCTTTAAAATTGATTTTTCAGTTCACAATCCACTCCGATCACTTATCAATTGAGAGCTATGGGTGGTGGTTATCCAATTCCAGTTGAACCACAAGGACCTTCAAACCATGGATAATCATCCCGTCTAAATATAAACTTTCCAGTTTCAAACCGTCCTTCAAACCCCACAGTGACAAACCCTCTGCCTTTGACAAACCCTCAACATGATGATTTTACGGATGAAGAGTTGAATTGAGCGTATGACTATACCTTTGCTGAACTACAATTTGGTGGACTACGAAATGGGGAGGGTCATCATCGTCCGGTGGCAAACACTCCTGTACCGCCACAACATCCTCCACCTTTAAACCGCCGTCATGTCGAAAATCCCAGTCAAACACAAGAACTAATGAGTTGGGTTGAAGGGTACGAAACTAACCCTGGGGTGGAATACGAACCACCGTTGGATGAAGAAATGGATTGGGAACCTTAGAACAACTTTGATGATGGTTGCCTCCACCGCAATGATGATGATAATGATATATTTTGTGGTTTATCTAATGTTTTATTATCGGTTACTTAATTTTATTTCCATATACTTTTTTTTCTCGAATTAGTTTGAATATTAATCATATAGTTGTTTTAGTTTTAATTATGTATTAGTTCAAATTTAAATTTGTTGTTGTTTAATTTAATCATTTTTATAGCAAAACCCCTGATGACAAACCACTGCTAACACACCAACAGTAGTTGCATAGAAAAACCACTGATTCAAACACAAACTCACTAACCAGTGATGTTATACTTAGAAGTGGTTGTTTAGTAGTGGTTATCTACAACCAACAATGTTTTCCTAACATCTGATGTTATTACTCCATCAGTGGTTAGCAACATCATCAGACTTTGTCTAACATATGATGTTATTACTCTGTCAGAGGTTATCAAACTTATCAGAGGTTTGGAAAGGATTCCATCAGATGTTGGCTCATCAGTAGTTTGACTTTATATCATCATCTAATATAACTATCTTTTATTTAATTTGGAAGGTATTTGATACATTATCAATTAACAATGAATAATGGACAACCAAACCATCTTAATCATGCTTCTAGCTCGAGCATCCTCTTGTTCTTAAACTCAGTACCATTATCACTGCGGATTCTCTTGATAGGCAAGTGATATAGGTTTCCAGCCTTCTAAAGAGAATCATAAGACTTTCAAACTTTCATCGTTACTCTCCAGGAAGAAAACCAATCTTGAATAATCATCTGTCTTGACCAGGCAATTTAAATCTCCAGAGATACTTTTCACGTTCACTAGCCCAAAGAGATCCATGTGAAGCCTTTCTAGTGGTAGCTTAATAGAGTTAAGTAGCTTTCTCGGGTGCGAATTCTTAAGTAGTTTTCCCTTTTTGCAGCTCAGACAATCATCAGATAAATGAAAACTCTTCAGATTATTACCCTCCACTAGGTCGATATGCACAAAATAATTCCTCTTTCGTACGTGAATGTGCCCCATCTTTCGATGCCATAAGATTGACTCTTTCTCAGTAGCTTTAGAAACAAAGCATTGAACCTTCTTTGACGTAGTGGATGCAACGCTCATGTATAAGACATAAAGATCATTTTCTCGTGGAGTACGCATGAGGATCCACTCCTCAGGAATTTTGAATCCTGGTTTGAGAATTAAGCAATCCTTGTCATTGAAGTGGGTTGTGAATTTCTTGTCACAGATATGCGAGATGCTCAGTAGGTTGTTCTCAAGCTCTGCAATGTAGTTCACCTTATCGAAAGATACCACTCCGTTCGTGAGAATACCTTCACCCACTATTCTTCCACCCTGTGTCCCACCAAACCGAACGTAACCTCCCCGGATAGCTTTTACATCGTATAGCAACGCAAGCGTCCCTGTCATCTGTCGGGAAGCTCCACTGTCCATAATCCATTTTGACATGATTGACCTCGGGAGCCCTTGCACACATGTTGAAGAAATCATTTAAACAGAGAAACCCGAGCCTGCTTGGTCTTGGGTGGGTTTGGAATATCAAACTTTGGAACTTTGATCTTGACATTTTGTTTGATTTCTATTTTATGTGGAATAGGTGTATTGTTTGACTTTTGCGATCCAAGTTTGTCTTTTGAGAATTGCGTTCTTAGAATAGAATTTTGAATCCTTTTGACGATTCTTGGTAGATGTTTCACCAATCTCAAATTTAGAATTATGTTGAATCGTTGATGTCAATTTTTTATTGGATTCATTGTTTCTTTTTAGAATTTGTTTTGGTACAAACTTGGGTGCTTTTTGCTTCTCATCTTTTGTAGATCTGCTTGAGTTAGAAACAGGTTTTGGATTTCTTTGAGAACATTATCATGCAATATGTCGAACATTGTTACATTTGTAGCACGTCCTGCTATCATTTTTAACAGAGGAATCCAATTCCTATTTTCTACTCTCATTTTCCTTCATAAATTAATCATTGGATTGCTTACCAATGATCTCTTTTACCTTTTCAATAGTTTTCCCATAGACAAAAATCAATTTTCTTTGCAAAGTTCAACTTTTGAAACTTGTTGTTCTTTCTTTGATTTTGAAAACCTAAACCTGCTCTCCTACTTTCACGATAGTCCCTGTTCCTCTGATGATGGTATTTGGAGACACATTTTGATTTAGAATAGAATGATGCATCTTGTTTTTCTATATCAGAATGATTGACTTCAACTAACTTGAACAACTTATCAACTCGATCAAGATTAACATTCTGAATTGGGAAATCCTCATCGGAATATAGTTTATCGGATCCGTTCATTTTTTACACGACTACATTTGGATCATTGTTTAAACTATTTTCTGATGATACAACATCCAGTTCAGATTTGTCAGACTTATTCTAAAAAAACATTTTCGACCATAGTTTTTACCACTTCAGATTCAAAGTCACTTTCTGTTTTGGTGTATGTTACATCAATGTTCTCAGGCAGGTCGTCTTTCTTCTCAGTTTTCAATTTTAAATTGAGCACCTTTTCCACCCCCGATGGTTTCTTACTTGCGTAGCTATTCCACAAGGGCGGTGGAACACGATCGTAACTTACACCTTTGTGTTCATCAATATTATAGTCTTCCTTGCTTTCAATTTTTGGAAGAATGTGATCAATGACGTACGAACTTGTAGAATAACTGATTAACATATTGTTAACCCGTTCTTCTTTTTTTCAACTTCACTTTTTAGCTCGGCAATTGTATTTAAATGAATATTAATGGCCATTTGTTTGTCCATTACAGTCGCCTTGAGCATCGAAAGTGTCTTGTCATTTTCTCTTATCACTTGTTCAAATTTCTTAATTGTTTTGCTTAATTTGTCATAAGCTTCTTTTGTTGAATTATAATCACATGACAAGCTATTCGTATGACATTTCAGCTCTTTGTATCTTGAATCTTTATCGACACACTCAATGCATGGCTCTTTGCATTTCATGCAAGGTGTTTCTTTTACTGATTCATTTACTGACACATTTACTAGTTTAACTCTAGCTTCTTGAACTTCCTCAGTAACTACCTCATTTGTGTTAGCAATTAGAGCTTTGTTGGCTATGTCAGTCAGCTTCTCCAAAGTCAACTCTTGGGTTACATCGATCATCTCTTCTATTTCGTGCTTTTTCTCTTCTACAGATGGTGATTGATAGCTTGAGTCGAAATAACCTTCAAAAGTTTTAAGAATGTCAGAAGGAAAAAATATGTTTTAATGCACTATTTAAGAGTTCTTCTTCCTCTGACGACGTGTTGTAATATTCCTCTGGTGCTTCGTCAAAGGATGCCTCAGCAAATTCTTCTTCTGCCTGTTTTGTTCTTCAAGAATCTGAGCTACCAGTGCGAGCTTTCATTCTTTGAAATGTTTGTGTTCCAGTTGAACCCTTCATCTTCTTGGGTAACAACCAAAGCCTTATCCTTAGAGTTTGAAGGACCATCTTCGATCTGCACTAACCTTGTCTGAGGTGGTTGTGGTCGATGATAAATGGCTCTTTTATAATAATCATCAGCAAATGGATTCTGGTTTTCCTTTGACTTCTCTATTTTGGCACTCTCTCTTGAAATGTCCCTTTTCTCTGCACTTGAAGCATGTAACTTCAGCCTTGTCAAAACCGAGTTTCCCATCAAGACCTCCTAGACTGTCTCTTCTCATGATTTCCATAAAGCGTTGAGCTCTACGGACTATTGACGCCATACACCATTTAATATCAATTAGCTCCAACTCAACTGGATCAATCTGATCATAGTCTTCTTTGGTCATCTCAGGATTCCCAATCCTTCCGGCTACCAGACTGTCGTGTGATTCGAGAACTGATGCAAGTAAAGCCATGTGTTTTTTGGCTGTGTGTTCATTGAAATCCTGTGTGATTCGAGAACTGATGCAAGTAAAGCCATGCAAGTAAAGCCATGTGTTTTTTGGCTGTGTGTTGCATTGAAGAATCGCTGGTTTGGATTAGGTGGAGCGTTTTGACTGTTTTGAGGATTACTGGCCCTTTGTGCAGATTGAGGAGCTTGAGGAGAAATAGGGTTGCATGATGAAAATGACTGAAACCAAGTGGACTAGTTTGATGGTGGACTTGTAGCATTGTTGGCGCTGAAGGCGATTTGAACCTTGGGACTTTGTATGTGACCAGCAGAACTACTTTTGTAGTATAGGTTCATGACTTGTTGCATTTAAGCCCCTTTGTTCTTTGCCATTTTCTACATTTCTAGCTCATGACCTTCTAATCTTTCAATAAATCTTGGCAATGTGAAGTTACTGTATTCTGTGCCGTTTTTTAGAATAGTTAGATAGGTTTTCCACTATCCTTCTGGTAAAGAATCAGCCAGTTTATCAACTAGTTCTTCATTGGTTTTAAAGATCTCAATTCTTTTCATCTGAACCACTAAATGACAATATCATTTGATCAGCTGCTTTACTGTTTCACCTTTCGTCAAATTGAAAATATCGAACTCTTTGCTTAGCAGTGCTTTTCTTCCTTTTCAAAGTTGAGAACTTCCTTGAAACTTGAGTAGTAAAGCATTCCACAGTGACTGAGCGTCATCATTGTGTTGAAGAAGTGCCAGGATATCTTCTTTTACTGCCTATTTCAGTATGTTCATCATCTTCTTTTTGTTGATAAACCTTTCTCTCTCCATATCCGTCAGCTGAGCCAGTGTCTTCTCAAGACCATTCTCACCAGTAGTTGTGGTGTACTTTGACTCGATGTCAAACTAACACATGAAATGATTAGCTTTAACCCAGTTTATAAATCTCTCACTCCAATTGTCATAATTTTCCATGTTCATAAGCTTTGGAGGTCTCGTCATGGTTCCCACTTCATTTTCTAGATTCATGTTCTGTGTTGCGGTAGTCATAACAGCTGAAGCAGCAAACGCATTGTAAAACTCTTCTTCCATTTAATCTGAAATTTTAGAAACAGAAACTTTCAGAAACACTGATTAGATTGACAAAAATGCAAAATTTAATAAAAACATGGTGTTAAGGATCTTTTACTTAATAAGGCTCATAAATCGAGTTATTCGATTCACCAGAGAGCGACCAAGATGTATCGTGACTTGAAACAAAATTACTGGTGGCCTGGAATGAAAAGAGATATAGCCAAATACGTAGAAAAATGCCTAACTTGTTTACAAGTGAAAGCAGAACATCAAAAGCCCTACGGCAAACTCCAACCGCTAGACATACCAGTTTGGAAATGGGAACATGTTACCATGGACCTGTTGACCAAGCTGCCGAAACCGACTAGAGGATTCGACACCATTTGGGTGGATAGATTAACGAAAAATGCTCATTTTATTCCAATTCGTGAAACATATACAATGGAAAAGATGTCAGAAGTGTATGTGAATGAAATTATAGCACGTCATGGAGTACCAATATCAATCTTATCTGATAGAGATACCCGGTTTACATCAAACTTTTGGCGAGATTTCCAAGAACAAATGGGCACAAAACTCTTGACCAGCACTGTCTATCACCCTCAGACAAATGGACAGAGCGAGAGAACAATTCAAATATTGGAAGACATGCTCCGAGCATGTATTATCGATTTTTGCGGTAGTTGGGATGCTTATCTACCTTTAGTTGAATTTTCATACAACAATAGTTACCATTCGAGTATTGGTATGGCCCCGTATGAAATGCTATATGGTAGGAAATGCCGAACCCCGGTATGTTTGGGTGAAGTAGGCCCTCACGAACTTGCTCATAAAGATATAATTAGAGTCACAAACGAGAAGATCAATTTGGTCCGAGCCCATCTAAAAGCAGCTCAAGACTGACAAAAATCTTATGTGGATAAAAGACGAAGACCTATTGAATTCCAAATTGGTGATAAAGTAATGCTTAAAGTGTCTCTATGGAAAAGGGTTATTCGATCTAGGAAAAGAGGAAAACTAAGCCAAAGGTTTATAGGACTTTATAAAGTTATTGATCGGGTGAGAAAGGTAGCTTATCGTCAGGAACTACCGGAGAACTAATCGGAATACACAACACATTCCATGTTTCACATCTTCATAAATGTTTAGCCGATGAGACAGCTTACATTCGTTACTTGGCAAAACCTAGCGAACTCCTTGACATAAAGGTCAAAGGATTAAGGAACAAAAAAATTGATCAATTAAAGGTCAAATAGGAGCATCAAAAGGGGTCGGACACCACCTGGGAGTCAGAAGAAGAAATGAAACGGCTCTACCCTTCACTTTTCGGTACGTGTAGGCGTTTCAGGGACGAAAACTTTTTAAGGAGGGTGGATTTGTAACACCCTAAAAAGGGCAAATTATATATATAAATAGAGTCTTAAAAATAAAATAACTATTAATAACCAACCTAGTTACTATATGTTATTACTTAAAAGAGAAATTGGATTTAACAAACATGAGGGACTAAAAGTGTCAAAAAGGTAAAACTAATTAAATAAAAACAAAAAAATTAGGAAAAACACAACACACTGATTTTGTGCGTGTGTGTGCGTCCAGAAGAAGAGCAGGGAGCCGAATCCTAGTTCTTGGATATCAACCCAATTTCCATCCAAATTGACTAAAAATCAAAGTGATTTTGGTGCATGTTTGAGAAGTTAGAGCTACAGCATCATCTCATCCTAAGGTACGTCAAAAAATCAAGTTCGTGTTGAAGTAGTGAATTCACGATTGAATCTTATGATGTGAAATTGAAAGTAGAATTTAGAGTAGTGATAGAAATTGTAGTGCTTACATGATTAGGACAAAACCCTTGATGAAACTAGTGATCAAATGCCTTTAATTAAGTGTTTGAGTAACTAACAAAGTTTGTGTTTGATGGGTTTTGATAAAAATTAAAGAAAACATAAGTTGTGTTAGTGAAATTGTATTAGTTGATGTTATTTTCCTAAATTCTGGATCTTAATAGAACATACTAGACATTGAAACTTGAATGAATGCAATTACTTGGCTATTAGCTAAATCGTAGATTTGATGAAAATAGTTTAAAGATTATGCACGCAAAGTGCTTGAGGAAATGCCTAATCGAATTGCCAATCTTAAATTAATAAACCAAATATGTTAAAGGAAATGTGAGAGAATGTGTTTGGCAAATTACATGCCCTAATGATGAGCCGGGTGATTTTAATAACATCGATTTGTATACTTTAGGCAACGCGAGTGAATCGTCGGGAAGTCAAGCCGGTGCGGACACGCGTCTGAAGGGAAAGCTTTAAGGTATGTGACCCTGCGCTTGTAGTATCTTAATAAATGAATATTTGTTTTGATAAAAAAATAAAAGTGATGGAGTTCCATAAGACCACCAAATGGGTCAAATAACATGATAAATCATGATTTGATCGTATAAAAGCGATGGAGTTCGCTAAGATGACCAAACGCGTCAAATAACATTTTAAATCATGGTTTGATTATATAAAAGCGATGGAGTTCTCTAAGATGACCAAACGGGTCAAATAACGTGATAAATCATGGTTTGATCGTATAAACGCGATGAGTTTCGCTAAGACGACCAAACGGGTCAAATAACATGATAAATCATGGTTGATCGTATAAAAGCGATGGAGTTCGCTAAGATGACCCAACGGGTCAAATAACATGGTAATGGTAGTTTGGTTGAATAAGAGCGACGTAAATTGCTAAGATGACCTAACTGATCAAATAATAAAAGAATAAAAGTTTGGTTGAATAAAACGATAGATTTCGTTGTGGCAACCAAACGGGTCAAAATTTAGTCGTGATATTTGCTATGAGGCGTATGAATAATTATTTGGATATAAAACTTGATATAAAGTGTAAAATTGGAATTTAAGCATAAATTGACTAAGGGAAGTGTAAAATATTCTAAGGTTATTCCAAGGAGTTTGGGGTAACAATAAAATGATTATATGGATAAAGGATATAGCTAAACAAGATGAATTGTCAAAAATACACATACGGGTCAAAATGATTCAATCTACGAACTTGAATTTTATTAGTATAAATGTTTGAAACAAAGGTACTTCAGAAATGAAAATGTAAAATACCATATTACGAACATGTTCTGTAAGTATCGAGTCATGTTTTAAAGTGCGGAACATGAAACGGGTCAAATGAATCAATAAAAAATGCAGCAGCTTATGTGCTGTAGTAGATGCCGTCGGTGACTCCATTTCTGGCCGTCGCCGACGCAATGGCATTTCTCTGACGGTTTAATCCACTATCTACGGTAGAATGGCTCTGACGGTATTAAACGTGGGCCGTCGCTGACGCGGCTATTGTATTTCAAATTTTAAATTGTTTTAAAATTTGTTTTAATTGATTTTAATATGTTACCTTTGTTTAGTTATTTACTAATAATAGTAGTTCAGATGTTCTTGTAGAATGTATGTTTCGAGGAATGAAGATGATCAAGCTAAGAAGAACCAAACATTCCTTTTGTGCAAGCTTTCGCTGAATTAATTTACCTTGGTGTAATAACTTTTGTTCAAATGTAAAGGTTTTTTTCTTAAACTTATAAAGCTTAAACAAGATGGTATTGAAATCTAAGAGGAAACTTTATATTTTCAAGTATGAATATAGTATCATGTATGAAATGGTCATTTATTATTATGGGTCTTACAATTCTCTGACACGAGACTTGCAATCACTACTTCCATGTGCTTTCGTTCATTTTCCAAAAACTTTATTCTATTTTCCAAGTCTTTTATCTTCTGATCATTCTGAATGTCTAGAAAATCAAAGTTCATGTTTCCCATCGATTCCACATTTGGAAATAGAAAATCATCAAAAATATGTTTTATATCTATATCAAAAGGACCTGTAAGATGAGATTGTCATCGTTAAGAAGATTGTCAAGTTGTTTGCGGCTATCTTGGTGGAGATGGTGGTTTTGGTGGTGATGGTTGCCTTTGTGGTGACGGTGGAGTTTGAATCGGTATCACATTCTCGATTTCAACTTCAACTGTAGGCGTCTCCTTTTCTACAACCACTGTAGTTGTTTTCTTTAGATATATTCTTTTCCACAACCCTATTTTCTTCTTGCTAAGATCTGTAAGTATGCTCTTGACTCTCTTTGCTGGTTTCTCTACCGTTTTAGGATCAGATGGCACGTATGGTTCATCATCATTAGCAGTTGAACCTTTCTTTCTCTTTGAAGCTCTTTTATCCGCAGCTGCTCTAGGATCAAACGTTCTGGGTGCCACTCTAGATGCAACATCCTCATCACTATCAATTTCAGTTTCCTCATATTTTGTTTCATTACCACCCTCAAATGCTTGCTATTCAATCTCCCCAACAATTTCACTCGTATCTACTGTGCTCTTCTCAGCCCTTTCGTGATCTGAAGTAGCAGAGAATACTTTAGTTTCAACGTTTTCATGCTCAGTTTCTTCTATGCTCATTTTCTTTTTGCTGCTTGTTTCTTCTTTTTCTTTTCATCTTCCTCTACATACCATCTACTTCTTTTCGCTACAAATCCCTCTAAATGCTCTTCTTCATCATTTTCGGGGTTACTTTCATCCTTTCTCCATTTATATATTTGGTGGCGGAATGTAGTTCTTATCTTTGAAACTTCCGAACTTTCTGCTTGAAGGAAATGCTCTCTGATACAGATGATCTAATGACATATTCGTCATATGCTCAAGTGGCAGCTCATCATCTTTTTCTTTGGCAAGACTTGGGAATTGATCATCAAGCATCATCTACACAAATCTCGGATACTATAGTAATTTCTTGTTTGTAATGTTGGTTTTCATCTGCTCAAAGACTATTATTGTGAAGTTTTACGGCAGATTCAAAGTAAGAGTAGCAATCATACACATCTGATAATCTAATAGCACGTCCAAACCGCCTTTAGGATGCCCCAAAGCATGAATCACTAAGTTTAGAAAGAATTTCTAAGGCCTTCCCAAATAAGATTTCATAAAATTTGTTTTATTGACATGACCTGTGTTGGTGCATATTTGTGACAACAGCGATTTGCTCTTTAGATATCTTGTAATTAGTAAAACGATAAATAGTGAGTGGGTTTAGTATTGGAGTAGTTCGTTAGAAGTGATTGGGCTAATCCAGACACTTTACAGTGAATGGTAGGCGAATTAGGCCTAAACACAATAGCAATCCATGTATAGCCTAGTTGCAAACTTGTCTCTATATAAAGAGAATTTTGCATTAGGGTTAAGGTTGCTCAGTTGGATCAGTTGCTCAGGAGATTAGCTAATTACTTCATAGAGAGTTGTGAGAGAGTCTTGAATTGATTGTAAATACTTGTTTTAGATAATCAATAGAAGACTGGTTGAAAGTGATTGTGTTCGTGTTCTTGTTCGGATTTTCTGTGAAATCTGATTTAGGGATTCCGCACTCTAGGTTGGATAGACGATTCTATGAAGATCCATATGGATTAGGGGACCTACAATGGTATTAGAGCATTCGGCTCTTGTTTTTGCACTGTCCGGAATCGTTGCTGTAGAAAAAGTTAGATTTTTGGACGTGTTTCTGACAGCTGTTTTGATCGCAGTTCCGAGATTCCTTCTCGGATTGTTAATTCGAGTTACAGTTTTTCAGATTCAGTACTGTTCCGAGTTAAGTTCAAGAAGGTGGAAAGTTAATCAGCTGACGTAATCGGAGAAAACGTTTTCAGATATAGAACTTGATCCATAGATAATCTTTACAAACCGACTGCACTGTTAAACTCATGTGATTTTTAGGATAAAAAAAATCAGTATCAGACATTATACGTCATTGGATTCATATGTCGAGACGAGTCTAACAGTATAATTTGGTAATCACACATTTCGGACAAATTTTTAACGTTTTTAATGAGCCGGTTCTGTAAAAATATCGAGTATGTCTAACTTAAATGAATTGTTGAGAATGGAGCGTGAGGTAGGCACGACTAACAAACCTCTAAAGATGTTGAAGCTAGAGAATGACCTTACATGGAAGGATAGGTTTCACTCATTCATTGAATATCAGGACACTCGGATATGGATCTATATTCAAGATGGGTACGTTAACCCTACGCATGACTTTGAAGGCAGACAACGTGTCATTGCCTATGTGAACATGTCAGAGGCTGAGAAGAGAATGTATAAGTCTGAGAAGAAGGCCTTAGCTGCTATAAATACTTCAAGCGTTATACTACTTCAAAGGAGATGTAGGATGCCCTAGAGAAGAGATATGAGGGCAATCCTGATGTGAAGAAGAATAAGGTTGATTTACTGAAACAATTTGCTGTCTTTAAAGGCATGCGAAATGAGTCCCTTGAAGATATTATCACGAGATATTATCACGTGATGTCAGAAATGGACAATTATGACATAGAGGGATACACAGATGTTGAGATAAACGATAAGTTGCTTGATGCTTTACCTAAAAAGTGGGATATTTATAATTTTATGATAAAGGGTGAAGCTGACTATGAAGATAAAGACTTGGAAGAAGTTTTTGGGAAACTGAGAGCTTATAAGCTCAACACGAAGAAGAAGGAAACTGGATATGATCAGGTTCAAGATCCGGTGATTTATGAAGGGCTGACACCTTCATCTTCCAACAATGCTTCAGTGATTCTACAACTACGTTTCTCTCATGTGAAAATGAGCAGATTGTGACAAATGCAAATGGTGAATTATGCTTTGTAGCTAGTTCAGGAGGATCGTCAGTGGAAAAGAGACAACAAGCTAGCAATTATAACCACAGTACAAGATCTATGCCTCTGAGTGTCAAGGCTGCTGAAGATCATCTGGCCTTGCTTGCTTCTTTCGTTGCTTCCTATGAGAACTATATTCAGGGAAGAATATCTGATCCTACTACGTTTGATGAAGATTATGATCAGATTGACCCTGTTGACCAAGAGGAGATGGATCTACAATGGCAGATCGCCATGCTCTCAAGAAGAGTGAAGAGGTTCATGAATAGGTCGGGCGAAAAGTTTGTTGGAAAGAATGTGGGTTTTGACAAGTCTAAAGTGAAGTGCTACAATTGTCAAAATTTAGGACACTTTGCTAGGGAGTGTCAAAGACCTAAGTCTTAATCTCGTTCTAGCTCATCTTTTCAAGATTTTCCTTGTCATGGTTCAAGCAACAGGAACGCGTCAACTGACACTGGATCGAAGGCCCTGATCTCTACGGCTAGAGAGGGTTCTTATGATTGGAGTGTTCATCTGGAGGGTGATGACAATGCCACACAAGTTGATAATGAGGAATTGAAGGTTGATGCTAAGGTAGAGTGAGACACGGTAGCTGAAAAAAGCTGATGGAGAACAGAATGCTGCAGAGAAGAAGATGGCTGCTGATTTTGCTGCTTTCATGGCCGATCTAAGCAAATCAACAGGAGAGGTACGCTCTAACTCTGGTAGTTCTGTTGGTTTAAAATGTCGTGAACTGCAAAGTGAGGTTGACACAATAACAAAACAAAACCGAAGTCTGGTAAATGAGCTCTCGAACGTAAAGGAATCAAACTTTTTCGTAAAAAGGAATGAGTCATTATATTTGAAGAAAATTAAGGGTTACCAAGAAGAAATCAATATTTTAACCTGTAAGCTAAATGAAAAACTTTAAATTATTGACTTAGCTCATGATACGATGAGTGAGAAAACAAAAGAAATTTCTGAAAAATGCAAAGAGTTATCAGAAGCACAACTTAAAATTTTTGAACTCGAAAAAAATTGAATCAATTCAGAGATTCATCTTTTGTTATGAAACACATGATGAATGGTTTGAAGAAAGGTAATGACAAGACAAGGGTGGGCTTCAAAGGTTTCAATGAAGTTACACCACCTCTTGGTCATGACTATTCTTTCTTGCCAAATGAAGAAGAGCTAACCGAGTTTGTGTTAACTACACCTGGTAGTTCCACATTAGGGAATGTTGATGTGACTAAGAATGTCAAGAAGGATATTAACAGGGAACCAGTTTTGAAAACAAAGAATACACACCCTATGAATAAAAAACAATTTTTTGTTAAAAAGATTGATTTTGTTAAAGGAGTGATATGAAAGAAGAGGTCACTATTATTACAAAAGAGTCAAATGTGCAGTTTGCTAAAAATAAAAATAAAGAAAAATCAGAAAATAAGAAAACTAACAAGATCCTTCAAAGGCATTATCATCACATCATCATAATCATCGTCACCTGATGAATCTAAACTAGAGACTTCAATTAAGAAGTCTTCGGCTAGAAGATCGTGCTTCAAATGTCACGACAATGGACATGTAGCTAGCTGCTATCCTACCAAAAAGAATGAAGCATAGGTGAGTGAAAGACAAAGAGAAAAATCAAAAGCAAAAATTGGTGAAGGTGAGATGAAGGTTACTAACTCACCAAAGATATCTGCTACCAAGCAACAGAGTGTTGCTGTTGGTGTAGATAAGGCTGAAAAAGGAACTCACCAAGTTCCTCGTTTTCAAAGAAATCAACAAAGATTTTAGCCTGCATCTACATCAAGCAGATATGAAAGACCTAGAAGTAGTTCATCAAGAATGAATAACTTTAATGGTCAATCAAGTAATTTCAGAAGTCAAGTCAAAATTTTTATAACAATGGCTTTAGAAATTATTATCATCAAAATTCATGGAACCAAAACAAAAATTTCCAAAGGTCACAAAGTCCAAACATGTTTAGGAAACCTCAGGACCAGAGACCTAGTGGAAAACAAAAACAATTTCCATCACCAAGTCTGAGATCCAAGACTCCTGTTAGGAGTGATGGATATTGGATGAATGTTCATGTGGTTGATGAATCTAGAAGACCCAAGACCATTAAGGCTTGGGTCCCCCAATCTAACTAATTTTGTTGGGGTGTGTAGGAGCTGCTAAGGAGGATTATCAACTTGTGGTATGTTTATAGTGGCTGCTCCAGGCACATGACGAGGGATGCGAGGCTGTGGACAGAATTTGAGAATATAGATGGAGGTTATGTTTATTTTGCAGGTGCCAAAGGAGGGCACATTACAGGTCGAGGAAAAGTGACCAATGGGAAGATCACATTGGACAAAGTGAACTATGTGGAACAACTGAAGCACAATCTGATGAGCGTGTCTCAAGTCTGCAACAAGGGTTACTCGGTCCACTTTACTAAGTTAGAAGCTTTGGTGTTGAAACCTGATTTTGTGATGCCGGATGATTGGATAGTAATGAGCGCGCCAAGGAGAAACGAAACTTATGTCATGGAAATGGGTGTTAAGGACTCTTCAAATGTCGTGGCATGTTTACTGTCGAAAGCATCTGAGGCTGAGTCAATGTTGTGGCATAGACGCATGGCCCACATCCACTACAAAATGAATTATATTATTAAAAACGGTTTAGTGGAAGGGTGCCAGTGCAGCGGTTTCACGTGGAAGATAAATGTCTTCCATGTCAAAAGGGAAAACAACATAAGAACCTCACATGTCTAAAACAGTAAATTCCATAGCTGCCCCTTATGAATTACTTCATATGGATCTTTTCGGTTCGTTGAATGTAAGGAGCGTATGTGGAAAGTACTATTGCTTAGTTGTTACAGGTGATTACTCATGATACTCATGGGTTTTCTTTTTAGGTACAAAGGATGTGACAGCGGAGATGTTGATAGATCTTTCTACAAAATTGGAAAACGTCCATGATGCATGGATCAAGAGGATAAGGAGTGATAATGGCACGGAGTTCAAGAATCAGATTCTGGATCTCTATTATCTTCGCAAGGGAATTGAGCATCAATATTCTACTCCTTATACACCTCAACAGAATGGAGTCGCTGAGAGGCAAAGTAGGATGTTGATTGAAGCCGCTAGGACTATGCTTTCTGATTCAAAGCTTCTAGTTCTTTTCTTGGAAGAAGCTATGAACACAGCTTGTTGTGTCCTAAACCAAACTTAAAAGGCTTTGAACCATTTGGATTACCCTACACCATTGTGCGAAATAAAAAAAAGCAAAAATTCGGTGAGGTAGCTGACGAGGGTTACTTTCTAGACTATATGCCTGAAACACCGAATAAAAGGGTTTTTAATATAAAACTGGTAAAATTTAGGTTGTGTTTAATATGGAAATAATTAGTTATTCACCTCAACAATCAACGAGTGGTCTGCTATATTATATGATTATGATAGTGTTTTTAAATCATTTAATATTCTTGATTTTTCCAATGCAGATGCATCTCACGTGATTCAAAATATGATCAGTGAAGATGAAGAGGGTGAGTTCTTGCCAAGATCGAGTATATCCATGACAGATGCTCTAGAAACTTATTCCAGTGCAGCTCCACATGACTACAGGGATAGTGAGTCTAAACCTATTCAGGGGAGGATTTTACTAATCTTTTTGATAAGGACATTCAGGGGAGATTAGATCTAATCTGGGAGATAATCTAGTTGTTGACACCATTGCTACTACACGCACAAACAGAGATCATCCAGTTGAGAACATTATAGATGATGTTGCTGCAGGTGTTCAGACAAGAAGAGGTGTGATTGAAGGTTCCTGTTTATTTACTTCGATTCAGAAGACTGGGATGTTACATGAGTTTTTGGATAGCTGCTTTATTGCCCAAGAGGAACTGAAGAATGTTCACATGGCTCTAAAAGATAACTGTTGGGTTGAAGCTATGCAAGAGGAACTAGCTCAGTTTAAGAAGTTGACTTGCCCGAAGGAGAGAAGGAATTAGGCACCAAGTGGGTGTTTAAGTGCAAGAAAGACGACCGAGGGATCGTGATAAGGAATAAGACTCGGTTAGTGGTGAAAGGGTTCAATCAGTAAGAAGGGATTGATTACAATGAAGTGTTTGCACCAGTAGCAAGGTTGGAGGCAATTCGTTTGTTCCTAGCTCTTGCTTCATTCAAGGGCTTCAAAGTTTACCAACTTAACGTGAAGAGTGCACTTCTTTAAGGGAAAGTCCAAGAAGTGGTGTATATCTCACAACCAGATGGGTTTACTGATCAAGATTATCCAGATCGAGTTTAGCGACCTTATAAGGCATTGTATGGATTGCATCAGGCACCTAGGGCGTGGTATGAGGCACTATCAGCACATAAACAAATTTGAGATGAGTGCGATGGGTGAATTATCCTACTTTCTGGGTTTACAGGTTGAACAGAAGAAGGATGGGATGTTTATACATCAGACGAAGTATGTGTATGACATTTTGTCTCGTTTCAAAATGGAGGATTGCGCTACTTTCAATACACCTATATGTGAGAATCACAATCTTGGTCCAGATCATGAGAGTGTGGAGGATGTTGATCCAACTCAATACAAGGCAATGATTGGTTCTCTGATGTACTTGACTGCTTCAAGACCTGACATCATGTTCGCAGTACGTCTTTGTGCCAGATATCAAGCGAATCCAAAGGAGTCCCACATGAAAGCCGTGAAGCGGATTCTTCGTTACTTGAAGGGGAAACCTAAACTTGGGTTATGGTATCCAGCTGCTAGTGATTTGAAGTTTGTTGCTTCCACTGATTAGGATTTTGGAGGATGCAAATAAACAAAAAAGTCTACCACAGATGTTTGTCAGTTCTTAGGAGGAAGGATTGTGTCATGGCAATGCAAGAAGCAGTCTTGCGTGTCTACCTCTACATGTGAAGCTGAATATATTGTTACAGGTAGCTGTTGCTCTCAGGTTCTTTGGATCCAACAGCAGATGCGCGATTACGGTTTGAATTTCACTCGTACTCCTATTATGATAGACAATAATGCCACTATTTCAATCACCAACAATCTCGTAAAACACAGTCGCACAAAACATATTGACATTCGTCATCAATTTATACGGGATTGTGCTGAAAAGAAATTGATTGAACTACATCGAGTCGACACACTAGATAACCTGGCAGATCATTACACAAAAGCTTTTGACAGGGTCGTTTTGAACATTTAGTCGAACTCAACGAGATGAGGACTCCTGAATAACCAGTTTTCCATAAAATTATTTTGTAAATACTTTTTTGTTTTTCACAAATCAAAACATAAAAAAATATACAGAAAATCAAAAATGAGTTTTCACTATGTGGAAAAGAGGAAATGATAGTACATCAGCAAGTTAGACTGTGACACTAATATTCAAAATTAAATTGCATAAGTGTGACAACAGCTTCATCATATGATGTATTAGTAGGCAAAAGGCATGAAATGATCAACTTACCTTAGTGATATAAATATAATACACTTTGTATGAGTGAGTAACATATCAGTGGCGTATGGTTTTATAATCTTAAATCTTGCGTTGATCGATTGCCAAAATCTGTGGTTTTAGGTCTTTATATCATTATTTCATCTAGGGTATCAAGGTTATCCTTCTGCTGCATCCAGATATATGCTGACCTAGGCACAACCAGGATATCTTAAAAGAGCTAAAATGTCAAATCCCAAAATTGAAGAAGCTCTCCTAGAGAGTCATTCAATAGTGCAAATTGCATTAATCATACCAAAATTTGGTATTTGCCCTAACCCTCGTTCGATATTGGTCTCTTTGTTGTACGTAAGTGTTGACCTGATCACCAATTATCTAACGTTGAAAATCAAAAAGGATGAATTTCGGTATACTCACCTACTACGAGGAATCTTTGTGCATACCTTATCGTGGGGGTATGTCCTGAAGTGGGACACACTGGTATATAATATAAAATATCTACACATATCACTAGGTTACGGTACTTGAAATGTTCATATATTTTGTTTAATTGGATAAACAATACTGGTAATCTTCTTGAACTGCTTTCCATGAAAATTACATAACAATTATCTAATAGTGTGAAAACAGTTGATGTTGCTGATGATCTTCTTACCAGTGATTCTCACAAAAATAGAGTGTTTATTATTTTGTTATTTATTCGTTTTCAAAAAATATAAAAATCCAAAAAGATTTCATTTTCTTGTAAATTCTTAATGTACGGATATTGGTTGTTCATGGAGGAGTTGTTACCGATAGGGGAGACCATGTTAGAAGATGAGTTCAAACTTTTAAAATCTTGCAGGTCCAGTGTGCTTAAAATTTTAAGTTTGTGGTTAGAATTGAGAAGTTCTTAATCTGTGATACAATTTTACTATCTCTTGAGTAATAATAATTTGTTAATTTGTGTTGAAAAATTCTTATGGTTTATTGAGAGGTGGGTTATAGTATACAGATTGTATCAGTATGCTGATAAGTTTGGTGAAGAGGAGTTTGATTGGATGTATGGTAGAACCTCCTTTCTACATTGCAGACAGAGTTGATGAGTTTTGAAGATTGCTATGCAAGTGCTAACCTAGAGTTTACTAAAATGCTAACGATTAGAAGATTTGGTGATTGGGTGCATCAGCTTAGGGGAATCTGTTGCTAACAGAAGATATTAAAGCTAAAGCTATCCAAAGACCAACGATTTTCAAAGACGTTGAAGATTGCAAGATGATTAAAGACAAAGTTATTTTAATGAAGCTATTGTCAAGGGGGAATTTGTTGGTGCATATTTGTGACAACAACTTAGATTTGGTCTTTGGATATCTTGTAATTAGTAAAACAATAAATATAGATGTGGGTTTAGTATTGGAGTAGTTGGTTAGAAGTGATTGGGCTAATCCAGACACTTTACAATAAATGGTAGGCGAATTGGGCTTAATCCCAATAGCAGTCCATGTGGTGAAACCCTAGCCTAGTTGCAAACTTGTTTCTATATAAAGAGAGTTTTGCATTAGGGTTAAGGTTGCTCAGGAGATTAGCTAATTACTTCATAAGAGATTGAGAGAGAGTCTTGAATTGATTATAAACACTTGTGTAAGATAATCAATAGAAGACTGGTTGAGAGTGATTGTGTTCGTGTTCTTGTTCAGTTTTCTGTGAAATCTGATCTAGGGGATTCCGCACTCTAGGTTGGATAGACGATTCTGTGAAGATCCATATGGATTAGGGGACCTACAGCCTGTATAACCCATCTGAAAGAAACAGCCTTTCACCATCCTCTCTGAATATCCTACCGGATAACTATCTTCTTCTTTAAATTCTAACATTCTCCTGATCAAGGCTTTGGTGATAAACACCTCTTTATCTTCTTTCTCGATTTTAACAACTGATCGAATAGTTAGAGGGTCTGGTATAAACTTTGCATTATCCTAGAAGCGTTGCACATGAGATCTGTATGCTTTGTACTGATATGTAAGCGCCTTTTTAATAGGAATACGAAATCTAAAATTTTTTCAAAAGGCTTCATCTTTGGCAATATTGAGTCAAGCACACAACAGATGTTGTGCTTTGGTTCAAAGCTTGTGGATTTCTTCTACAAAAAGTCAAGAAAAACAACACTAGGCGAAATTTCAAAAATTGCCAATTTTTGTGCGAAGGTACTTATTTACGAAGATAACACACATGTTCCTTCGTACGAAGATAGGTTAAACAATCTTTACCAAAACAATTTTATCTTCGTGCGAGGGTGAAACAAAAACCATTAATCATTTTACCTTCATACGGAGGTATCATTTTATCTTCGTATGAAGATAGTTATCTCCGTATGAACACTGATTTAACAAGATTGATTTTTTGCATGTTCTAATGAAATTGATGGTTATACTAACAACTAAAAGTGCCGATTTACACAGATTTGAGTTCAATTTTAACATTTGTCGGTTCATTATGTCCAGATCGATGTTTTTAACTTTTTTTGGGTTAAAACATTCAAATTATGGTCCAATTAAGTCCAATCCACCTTAACCATTGTTTGTGATGTGCAAATCGACCACTACAAGGTATCAAATGGGCATCACTTGGTGGTTTGGAAAACAAAATCTCTCAAAGTTTCAGTTGGTGCGAAGTAAGTTTGAAAATGATAAAATGATTTTCTTCATACCAAGAAACCTTTTATAGGATTCTAGAAATTACCTTCGTGCTAGGGTATTATGTTTACCTTTGTACGATGGTGTTCTTTCATGTAAAGCTAACCCTTATTTTTTTCAACTTTTCAATTTCTCAAACATTTTACAAGTTTTAACAACCCACTCAGTTAACCAAGTCCAGGTTAATGACCCCGGTTACCTGATTTGTCTACCAAGTCCAAGTTATTGACCTTAGTTGAACACTTTATGAACAAAGCTGAAATTTTCTTTCTATTTTATGTTTCAAATTAACGAACGTTTGATAATTTCAAAACATTTTGTCATTTCAGATAAGCTCCCATCCCGTTGCTCTTCACATTTCTTTCAGCAGCTTTGGATTTTGAAAAAAACAGTTTTCCATCATCGGTAGTCAAAAAATAGGATGAAGTAAAATTTTTTGATTTTTCCAAAGTTTATGCTAAAACACACTAAAATCTTTTTAGGTTTGTGAAATGAAATAGTTATGTAAAAACATGTTTACAGATATTTTTTTGATTTTGTGTAAGAGAATCATATCGGCTTTTGAGACTTATCACTAGTACCGTTGATCTGAGTAAACTATAAGTGTTAAACAAATTCACTTAGATTGTCAGTATATTGGTCCTCTTAAACCTCTACACATTTCTCAATTGTTTTAAGATATGGTAATCAGATGTCTTAGAACTTGACTTAATAGTGTTTCCCACCTCAGAATATACTCATATATCAAGATTCCCTTGATTTCATCTTACAGGTGAATATATCTAACTGATATCTGTATCTCAGTTGTGCGATGCCTTGAGAGCTCAGGTTAGTACCATTGTACAGATAAAGAGATTAAGGCTCGACATAAAAGTGGTGTTTCATATTTTGGAAATTTTTTACTGCAATTGTCAGATCTTTCGATACTTTCAATTTAATGCAGTTTTAAGGTTTTAAAGCAAAAGTATTCTACAAGTTCTAGGTCATTGCTTATGCAAAATCAAAAGAACTTGTATAATACCCCAGATATCACTTATCTATAAAGACCTAGTATCTCATAATCCGGCAATCCTCAAACGAAATTTCGATGTTCTAAGAACATATATCTAAGAGATGTTAAGCCACTAAATAAGAAGTTTTTCATTATGTTTATATCTTGAAAACAATTTACTAAAAGTGCAAACTCTACTAACACATCATCAGTGAGACCTGTTTAAACGCTTTTTGACACTACATTTCTTTAGCGTAATGTGATAGTTCACTGATATACTATCTTTTCCTCTTTTTACATGAAAACTCTTTTTTGTCTTTTCAATGTTTTTGTACTTTTCAAATTTTTATATGTTTTTGAATTTTTCACAACATTGTCTCCCTTAAAATCAGAAACATAATTTTGGATTTTTGGTTTTAAAGAATGAACTTGAAAACAAAAATTGACAAACCGATGAGGATTACTTTCACTATTGTTTTTGAAAACCTTTTCAATGACATTGGATCTGTTATCCAATGATAAGCTCAGGTCTAATCTATAACCTAGTCCATAACGTGTGGAATCCGTTTTAGTTAGGGTGACAATATAACACGATTACTTTTAAATCATTGTTTCATTGATTTGGTAAACGTTTACAATCTAGAAACAACTGGACAGAGCTTCTCTGTCATGTCCGCAAAACAATAATACAGACTCAAAGACCACACACCTATTTATAGTACGTTGCACCTCTGTGCGGACTAAGTCTTACTACCTTCGTACGAACTAACATTGGTTACCTCCGTATGAACTAAAGCCTACCTTCGTACCGAGTGACAACTTCGTACGAAGTAACATACAATCACAACGAAATCTAACAGTTTGACCGATTATAGACACTGGCACAACTCGTAGACGTAGGCAATAGACAAATGTATCAACATGTATGACACTAGATCTTGTCGAATCATATTGAATATTTTACAATACATTTCGTACCTTGCGAAAAAACCGATCATTGTTTACTAACAGCACATTGTCTAACCAAATACATTCCTAAAAAAATCCGATTCAGGGGATTCTTCCCCCAACTAATAATGAGATCTTGGCGGAATTGCCACATAAGAAATTGAGCACAATTTTGCAAAGAAAAAGCCCACTTGTTTCTTGAGAAGAAATGAAAAAATGCTCAATATCAATTGATTGAATAGTTGACCCAATCCCTTGTTGTTTGAAAAAACCCTCCACTTCAATTGATATTTTTTCATGAAAAGTAGACATCAGATAACAAATCCTGTGTTTCACTAAGATTTCGAATAGTGGTCCCAAATTCAAGTTAATTTCTATTTGCTTCTTCCATAGAGAAAGAGAAAGATGGTTGAAAAATTCCCAACCATGGTCCTCGCGGATTGGACCATCCCTATAATATACAAAGAAAAATTCCAAATATTTGGGATCTTTCTCTTTGAATGATATCTCAATTCCAACGATGGTTTCATTAGATATCTTAGAACTAGAGTCGCTTTTTTTTGGATCCAGTCCCTCCACCACTGTGAACCCTAGTTAGATTTAGGCATGCTACACTTTTTAGTTATTGGGAGAGCCCAAGTACTCTCTTTTGAATTCAGGAAAAAACTCTCCTAGATCTTTTTTTTTTATTTTGGAAGATAGATACGAAACAATCAACCTATTGATATTGGCAGACCCAACAGATACTTCCAATGTATCATTTCGGGTCTAATATAATTCATAGGTATAGGAAGAATCCTTATAAAATAGAGATTTTTCTTTCAACCATATTTCGATTGTTA
The DNA here is from genome assembly GCA_947069175.1 of Scalesia atractyloides. Taxonomy (NCBI): domain Eukaryota; kingdom Viridiplantae; phylum Streptophyta; class Magnoliopsida; order Asterales; family Asteraceae; genus Scalesia; species Scalesia atractyloides. Next base: position 72,542,358 of record CAMTDV010000023.1, read on the forward strand.
ATACGATGTATAAGGACTGCTACTCCAAATAGAATTACACCTTTGATCGTGAAATATCGATTTGTGTGTATGTAGGATACTCCAAATTCGGGAGTCAAAAAGTTTTGATAAAACGTTCTTGGTGGAAAAACTTTGAATAAAAGATCCCACTGAATTGAATGGGGTCCAGGAATCTAAGAAGCAGTGAGAATTCTTGATCTCTCTCAATTCTAAAATCCAGGACTTGAATTCATGCTCCTCCTGATTTATTATAACTAAAAGAATTCCTTATAAGCATCTCATTGCTTTAGTTGGAAGATTATGTTTGAATTGGAATCTGGTAAAGGGGCAATTGTGGTAAATCTAATAAGAATAGATATGAAGTATCGTTTTGTTGAGAATTGCAGGTAACACTGAATATATAATATATGGTGATTTGGACGTAAAAGGGTATAAACAGAACATCAGGGAAAAAGTAGAGGACAAATGAATAAAATGAGAAATCTACAACCCATTTTTGACCCGAGGTTACCAACCATAAGAGCCGTCAATTGATCTAATACATAATCCGCATTGGAATTGGGCCACAATGGTCCCATGTAGGTTTACGAGCCTGGGCCAAGCCCATGTTTACGGCCTATAAACAACAAAACACCCGGATGCGATTTGTGATATAAAAAGCATGCGGCATGAAACCCTAGATATGACTAAAACTCAAGAATTTGCGAAAAAAGGGATTGTTGAAAGATGGAGAAAACAAATCAGAAGAGAGAAGAGGATGAAGCTAAGGATCGAAGTCATAGGGAAGAAGTAGACTAATTCCACGAGTTATTTTTTTGTAGTTTTCAAGTCTTTGAATTTTGTGTAATGAGGATGAATTTGATTTTGAGGTTATACTTGTTTATCATGTTCGGCTAGACTTTTTTATAACCATACGGATAAGATGATACGATGATTTGTTTATGGCTAATGATGATTTCCTACTTGTATGATTTTAGTAGTGGAGTATGGTAAAGTTGGTATGGTACATCTCTGTGTATGTTGAAATTAATAATGATGTTAGTTGTGTGGTGATATTGATCTTTCTATGATATTATACATGTTAGATTCGATACTTGCTATCTCTAGGGTATATTAACGTCCATTATCCTAGGGCTGGATACTTTAACTGACTGTAGATAGCTAATCGTCATAACTGGTTAGATATATGTGCTGCTTGTGGGAAGGGTTCAACTAAAGGAATCTAGAAACTAATTATGGTTTTATAAATGCCTCACCTTGATAGTTTTAATTTGCTCTGATCGTTAACCTCCTTTAGAACTAGGCTAGAAACCTTAAATCATAAGAATTCATATTATCCATAGCTTTATTCAAATAGATCTAAAGGTGTGTCTATAGCCTTGACCCTAGTCTGATAAGATTAACCTTATGCAGCATTAGTTTTTTTTAGCACTTCATACTCCATTGGCAGGTTAAGTCTTGGAGTGGTTTAGTTTACCATCAATCATCAGTCTAAGCAATCTTCGTCGATTCGAGTCTAGGATGGATATACATTCTTGACTCTTGGTAGTAATTCTCTGTGTTTTAGGTTGTTAAATTCTAAGTATTGATTTTGATATTCATAGATTGCATATTAAGTAATAGGTTTAGTACTAGTAGCCTGTAGTGTCCACGGTTTGATATTTGGGAACTTACCGAGGTTATACAATATACTCATAGGTACGAATGCCTAGAACGTGTGTAGTTAGTATTAGTGTGTTTATCCTTAAAACTCGGTTGTGTTTGTGTCAAACTAATTTATTACTTTCTAAGCACGTCAAGTTTTTGGTGCCGTTGTCGGGGACACGTTACTATTAGGAAAGGCCTTGTTTTAGTAGTATGATCATTTATTTGATTTGTTTGTTTATTTGCTTTCTTAGTTTAGTTAGGAAAATATTTGTTATGCATAAAACAAAATATGGTAGAGTAGGAGAACTTCTTTCAGAACCTAAAAGATCGTTCCATAAGTAGCCTCCGAAGAAGAAGAAGGACAAAGTAGAACCAAAAACCCGAAAAAGTAGCAACGAAAGGACCTTGATGCATTGCCGCTTTGGGAGACACAAACATGAAACAATCGATGAGGATCCAAATACACAAATGATTATGTTCTTAAAATGTTGCGACAAATTCAAAATCGCTGGTGTCTCTCCTAATGCAATCAAATTGCACCTATTTTAGTTTTTACTTGTTGGGAAAGCCCGAAGTTAGGATATGGCAAGATGGGGAGTCATGCACTAAAGCATGGGACCAATACAAAGAGATCATATGCAAATGTCCTAATCATGGAGGGGAGTCAGGGTTAGTTTGCTAGACCTTGTATGAAGGTCTATTCTTAGAGTCTAGGCTAACCCTAGATACACTCGCTAGAGGAGTCTTGGCACACTTAACAACAACTGCTGCTTTCGCACTGATGGATAAGTTAGTTGTAAATGACTATGGACCATTAAAAGCAGCTAGCTTTGGAAGGAAGGCATAACAATACCAAGTGGAGGTTAATGTTATTTTATAGGCAAAACGGCAAAGCTGCTTGACATGAAGGGAGGAAGTGTGGATGAGACGTGTACCGCATGTGGAGGAGAGCATAAGGTAACGATGTGCCCATTTGAAGCTATTGAAGGAGCATCGTACGTAAAAATCAAAGAGGATTTCCAAATAGTCCCTATAGTTGAACATACACTCCAACCTGGAGGAGCTATCCTAACTTTAGTTGGAGGAACTCTTCAACTTCTGCTTCACCAGGATTTACTCAGAGAAATACAATAGATGATCGAAAGCCTAATCTTTAGGATATAATGAAGAACTATATCAAGCTACTAATGTTCAGATGAGCAATACTGAAAAAGACTTGAAATTACAAAAAGCTTCACTATAGAACATCGAGAAGGCACTGGGAAGATTGGTCCAACATATGACTGATAGTAAATTGGGAAGGTTACCTTCAAATACTGAATTTAATCCTAATACGCAAGTCAAAGCTATTACCACCCGAAGTGGTATCTCAACACAAGATTCGGTTCCTACATTTGTTACTCCTGAAAAAATCTGCTAAGCAAGTAATTTAGGGAGTGGTGAAAGAGGCACCTACTAAAAAAGTTAAACCTAATGTGCTTGAATAGATACCCAACATTCCTTATCCTGGTTGTCTGAAAGATCAATAGATGGAAGAGCAATACTCTAAATTCCTTGAAATATTCAAGTCTCTTCGCATCAACATTCCATTTATCGAAGCTATATTTTAAATGCCTAATTACGCAAAGTTTCTAAAAACACTTCTTGTTTGGATATGATTAGTATTTATGAATTTGTTCAGAAGCTGGAGAATAAAATTGAAGAAGAAATTCGGAAAGCAAAAAGGGTTTCCATTCCACAAAACCCTGAGATGTACTTTGGAGGTATTAACACAAGTGTTAGTACAACTCAGCAACCAAAACTTCAAACCCCGTTTGTGTCAAATGTTAACCTCTTTCTACCACCACAGTTCAAACAGATCAATCTGCCAGCTAAAGTACTCAAACCTATGGTCAAGTATTTGATCCTAAAGCCTTTCTACCACAACCTCAAGTTGGTACACCTCAAGTTCCACAACAAGCTTCTCAACAAGCTTTCTATGGTAACAACTTTCAACGTGCAAATCCTAATACGTCAAACTTGATACATCACATCTTTCCAAGGTCATTGTAGAAGTTACTAGGGAACATATGGAACTTCTGAACACTATGGTTGGTGCTTACTGTGGACAAGTCGCTGGTCAAATTGGAAACATCAATTTGACTAATCAAGACTATCAACAAATAGACAGAGATGAGATGGAGTTGATGGATATTAAATGGGCGTTTGCAAGTGCGGTCAGAAGAGCTAAGGATTACCTATGCAGAACTGGGAAAACGAGTTTGGAAAGCAAGAAAGACACGAAATATGGTTTTGATAAAGATGTTGTTACTTGCTTCAACTGTGGTGAAAAAGGTCACTTCAAACTTGAATGTACTCGACCCAGCAAACAAGGAAATCACAACCCTTTCCGAAATCAATCACAACCATCCCACACAACTCAAGTTAACAATGAACAAAGAATAGTTGCTGTTAACAACCGAAACAACTCTAACCAGTCTAGATCTTCAAACAATACAAACAGAGCTCTAGTAGTTCAAGCAGATGAAGGATGCGATTGGTCAGTACAATTAGGAAATGAGAATTAAGGAGGAACTACATGTTATTCCAAGATTATAAATCGAATCAAACATGTTTACAACATTGACAATTCTGATGATGATGATGATGATGATAGTTCTGGGTATAATGAGAATTCTGATGATGATGATAGTTCTGGGTATAATGGGAGTTCTGAAACAATAAACAATCATAATCAAAGACAAGTAGTTGAACTGTCAAAATGTAAAGAGGCAAATATGGCTTTAACTCAAAACGAAAAAGAATTCAAATCTATAATTGAAACTCTTATGAAAGCGTTTCTGAATTAACTAAAACAGTTTTGAACAAGCAAATAGGAATTTATAACTACATTAATATCCTGAAAAAACGAAAAAGGAGTTAGCCATTGCCAAATGCGAACTTGATGCAATCAAGCTAAAATTGGAAAGTTATTCTAACTCCTGATATGTGCTCGATCACATCATTGACATTCAAAAGCTCAATGGAGAAGTCAAATGCATTGGGTATATTTCGTGTCCACCCTCGTTGAAACAAAATTATACCAAATTTCCTGATGAAAAGGAAATGCCATGCTTTGAACATTTATACCTCTTAATCCTGAAGAGTTTGCAGTAGGATTAGGGTTTAAGCTAGAAAATTCCTCAGTTGAATCAAGAAATTCAGACAACTCATCATCAGTTGTTGATCAGATTCCTTCTACAATAGAGGAGGATGATTCTTCAGATGATGAGTCAGAGAAAACGATCAATTTATTGATGAAGAAAAAGGAGTAGAAATTTCTATTGCTCCTGATGTGAAAGTTGTTGCAAATCAAGAGAATGATCCTATGAAATCAGTCAAGACAACTGAGTCTACAATCGAAAATGATAATATGTTGTATACTTTGATTGGGGATAAGAAAATTTACTCAAACAAATACTTTTCGATCAAAAATGTAAATCCAACCTCTATTGATCAAGTTTTTGAAAACTCAACAACCAAATTTTTTGAAAAGAAGAATCCAATCAAGTCACAACCATTATTAATTTCAAAAGAAAAAAAAACAAGAAAAGCAAGCTGAAAACCTAAGGTATCACAACCAAAAGTTGGAACCAAAGGAGCTCGCTACAAGAAGAAATTGAAGAATGTTAAATTTGTGGGATCAGCTAGGACTGATATTTCGAGACTTTTGAAAGCATGTCTAATATTGATTTTGTAAATAAAGTCAAGATTTTGAAGCGTAAAAGTCAAAATAATTACACTCAACATAGAAATGGGTGTGAAGATGAACCAAGTACCTCCAGACCCACATGTTCAACATCAAGTCATTAAATAGGATCTCCTAATTTTGTTGAAAGGAGAACATGTTTTAAGTGTGGAGAGTTTGGCCACATTATCAAAAACTGTACCAATCTAGCAACACCGAAGTTTGTTGAAAAAGGCTCTCCTGAACCAACTTGCCAACGTCGATCTGTATCACCAAAACAAGACAAATGAATTGCTAAAGAACAAGAAGAAAAAACAGAGACATAAACAAGTAAAAATAATTGAAAAAGAATTAAAACCAGATTTTTTTGAAAGGAAACCAAGTTCTTCAAGTTTTATAAAACTAGAAGTAGTTAAAAATGTAAATAATAGTCATTCCGGTAAATTTCAACAATCTTGGAAACTTAAGACCGGTAGAGGGGGAGGCATAAAGTTTCCAAATCATCAAGAGATAGAAATCACATTTCTTGATGATAAGGGTCGACCCAAGACCACTAAGGCTTGGGTCCCCATCTCAAACTGATCAGGTATTGAAATGTGCAGGATGTTCCAGGAGGAACTGTGAATAGTCATTGGATTGTTGATATGGGAGAATCAAGGCACATGACAGGCGATTTAAGCCCCTTTATGATGTGAAAGCATTAGAGGAGGTTATGTTGTCTTTGCTGGAGATAAGGGCGGATACATCACTAGAGAAGGAATTGTTAAATTATGTTTGTTAAATTGATCACAATCTTCTGAGTGTTTCTCAAATCTGCGACAAGAAGTTCATGGTTCATTTTGATGATATCGGTTGTTATGTGCTGAAACCTGGGTCCAAGATTCCCAAAGAATGGATTCTCCGGTTGGCTCCAACAATTAAGGACTTGTATATTCTTGACATGAGCCAAGCTATTACCACGTCTGCACAAGTTACATGTTTTGTCTCAAAAGCCAACGAAAAAGAATCAAACTCTTGGAATAGACGAATGGGACACATTCACTTGAGATAAATGAACTATTTGGTGAAAAATGATCTTGTGAATGGTGTACCAGTGAAGAACTTTCATTTACAAGATGTCTGTGTATGTGCCAAAAAGGAAAGCAAGCTAGAAAATCTTATCCTGTGAAGAAGATTAACACGGTGAATATACCTCTGGAACGTCTTCATATAGACCTCTTTGGACCTATGAAACACAAGACTACCTTTGGTGATTCATATTTCTTAGTAGTTACTGATGACTACTCAAGATTTTCATGGGTGAATATGCTGGCACACAAGAGTGAAGTTCCTGAAATCCTCAAGAATCTCCTGGCGCTACTTGAAAATTTGTACAATTTAAAGATAAGGAGAATCAGAAGCGACAATGGCACCGAATTCAAGAATTATGTTTTGGATGAGTTCTATTCTTTTAAAGAAATTTTGCATGAATACAGTTCTCGTTACACTCCACAACAAAATGGTGTCGTCGAGAGGAAAAATAAAACTCTGATTGAAACTACAAGAACTATGTTAGTAGAATCAGAACTTGTGTTCAATTCTGGGGGGAGGTTGTGACTACTGCATGTTATACGATGAATAGAGTTCTAATGGTGAAGAGGCATGGGAAAACATGTTTCTAGTTGCATAAAAGAAAACCGGATGAAGTCTTTCTTAGAACCCTTTGGAGCTCCATGCACTATGATTGATCCACATGGTAAAATTCGGTCCTAAGGCTATCGAATGTTCCTTTCTTTGATATGCTACACCTAATTTCAGAGTGCGGAATTTGTCATCGACAAGGATTGAAGAATGGGGTGAAGTTAAGGTTCAAAGATGCACTGAATCAGTAAGAGCTCCAGGTACTCCTTGGATGTTTGACTACGATGGATTGTTTGAGTCCTTTAATCTACCAACTTTTTATGATGCTTCTGTAGCTGCTCAAATGCTACTAGAAAGTGATACTATAGTTGACTCGTCATTAGTACGACCAATGATTGTTACCCCTCAAGTGTCTACGTCGGTTAACAATCTTGTTCAAAATGAGGAATTCGAAGATGCTACTTATTAAAATGTTTTGTCAGAAGATGATGAGTTCCATGATGCAAATGAAGCTACTTCTGGTCCGGTTCCTGGAATTTCAGATGTCATGTCAAATGTGCAAAATCTAGGGACAACTAAAGGTCATGCATCTACATCTTCATCAAATCCAGCAAACAAATTAGCTGTTGATCTGAATATCAACAATTTGGGTATAAATTCTTGAGTTCTTGATGTTCCCGAAACTCAAATTTATAATACCCATCCTCTGCAGAATATAAAGGAGATGTCCAGATTGGTGTGCAGACTCGTAATCAGCTAAGGAACAACCAAAATGCTGGTTTGTATTCAGCTATTAGGGAATCTGGGGAACATAATGATTGGTCTTTTGCCTGCTTTGTCTGCCAAGTTGAACTAAAATCTTGGAAGGAGGCAATGAAAGAAGACTCATCGGTTGAAGCGATGAAGAAGAACTTCAGTAGTTTCAGAAGTTAGGCATGTGGAAATTGGTTGACAGCCCTGACAACAACAAGAAGATTGTTACAAGATGGGTTTACAAGTGTAAGACAGATGACCGAGGTGTTGTTGTGAGAAACAAAGCAAGATTGGTTGTCCAGGGCTTTAATCATATAGAAGGCATTGATTACAATGAAGTTTATGCACCGGTAGCACGTCTTGGGGCCATAAGAATCTTTTTGACTTATGCGTCCTACAAGAAGTTTACCATTTACCAAATGGATGTGAAGAGTGCATTTCTTCATGGTGTGGTTGAAGAAGAAGTATATGTTGAACAACCACCTAGTTTTGAAGATCCAATTCATCCTGACAAGGTTTGGCTTCTCAATAAGGCGATGTATGGTCATCATCAGGCTCCTCGGGCTTGGGATGCAACATTGTCTTCCTATCTTCTGAAGAATGGTTTTCGACATGGATTGATCGACCGTACTCTCTTCATCAAGGAAGAAAATGAGGACTTATTGCTGGTACAAGTGTATGTTGATTATATTATTTTTTTGGTATACAAACGAGATAATGTGCAAAGAATTCGAGCAGGTGATGCAAGAAAAGTTCGAGATGTGCGCCATGGGAGAAACGACTTTCTTTTTAGGTTTGCAGGTTCATCAATCTAAAGAAGGGATTTTCATCCATCAAACAAAGTATGTTGGGGATATTGTCAAATGATTTCAGATGGAAGACTCAAAGCCTTTGGGAACTCCATTAGCTCAAAATCATGGGATTACTCCTGATGGAATGGGTGAACATGTGGAACCATCTCTTTATCGTGCTATGATCGGATCTCTTATGTATCTTACTACTTCAAGAGCTGATATAATGTACCCAACATGTCTTCTAGCTCGCTACCAGTCAAGTCCAAAAGTTTCTCATTTGATGGCTGTGAAAAGAATCTTTCGTTATCTGAAGGGTCGCCCAAACACTGGTCTATGGTACCCTAAGGATGATAACTTTGATCTGACAGCATTCAGTGATTCTGATCATGGCGGCTGCAAAATCAATGCAAAGTCAACAACAACAGGATGTCCGTTCTTGGGAAATTGCCTAGTCACGTGGCAGTGCAAAAAAGCAGACATGTGTAGCTACGTCAACCTGTGAGGCTGAGTATATTTCAGCTTCTAGTTGCTGCTCTCAGGTTATATGGATCCAATAGCAATTGCGCGACTACGGTTTTGAATTTCTAACTACTCCTATTTATGTTGATAACAAAGCTGCTTTACAGATCACTCGTAATCCTGTACAGCACTAAAAACCAAACACATTGAGATTAAGTATCATTTCATACGAGATTGTTATGAAAAGAAACTTATCAATGCTGTTAAGATCCACACTGATCACCAACGTGCCGACCTGTTTACAAAAGCTTTTGATAAATCCCGTTTTGATTATCTACTTTTGGTCAATGGCATCAAGGTGAAACCCGAGTAAATCATCCTTGGCTAATCATTTTTCGTAAATATTTTCTTAAAGTCTTAAACAACAAAAAGATTTTCCATTTTCTCTTAGTTTTATATTTTATGGGGAGAAATTTCAAGAAAAATTACAAAAACATGAGAAAATTAAAAAATACAAAATGTCTTTTATTTAGTTAAGTCTTTATTTATTTACTTACCTTCTATATTTAAGGGGGAGAAAAATTTAGGAAAAGACAAAAACAATAGAAAATTCAAAAATCAAAAATTAGTTTCTTGGAAAGATAAGAGAAGATGATGATACACTCCGGTGATATTTCAAAAACGGTCAAAAACATAAAACTAAATTGATAAGTAGCTTTACTATTGATGTATCGGTAGGCTCACAATCAGATTAAAATGTGAAGATTGATATAAACATAACGGACTGAAAGCCAGGTCGGAACAATTCATTGGCATATGGTATTGGTATGAAATTTCATTTGATAGGATGTCGAGGGTCTGAGATATGTGGTCTTTATACTTGCTTATCATCTGGGTATCATGGTTGAATCTTTTACCGAAAAATAACGGCGACGCAAGTCTAGAATTTCCATGATGCCATACATACGTGTAAATACTGCATACGACCATCAATAAGTGATAAAATATCACATCCACCCAAAAATAATAAGTGATAAAATATCACAACTTTATACGGGAGCTAAGTTCGTCTCTTTGTTGGTACGATGGTACTAACCTGTTCATGGACTTACTCCTGTGCCCTGCATGCATCTGAAAATCAAGTTCCTCATCAATAAGTGATCTAATCATATAGGGCTTATTTTCAATCAAAATAAGTGAGTATCTGACATCATATACGTCAAAATAGATGATAAGCAGTATACTCACCGGTAAGATTTTCTCTCGTGCATATCTTGATACGGGAATGTTTCATGAAGTGGTTGAACACCGGCTAGTAAGTATAAATCATACATTAATCAAATCTCCTAATCATGATTACATATGATAAGCTGAGCTTACGAGGACAACAATACCAATAACCATAGTAGAATACTTATTTATTTAATTTGATGTGTTAAACAAAACTCGTTTTTGAGAAGATTAAAAGCTGGTATGATTCTCTTACCTTGAAACTCTGAAAAAGATTGTCTAGTAAATGTATAGTTATTCTTATATTTTAATAGTTTTTTATTTATTTTATTTTTAGTAGTTATTTTATTTTATTTTAGTTTAGTTTACTCTGTTAATAAATTAAAGTATTTTTGATTTAGCCAAAGATGGAAACTCAAAATTTTCAGCCGAGATACCCCTAAAGATCATTTGTCTTGCTATCATAACTTTTACTTTCTTACAACGAGTAAACTCATCTCAAAGAACAAAATCTATTTAACGAGCACTTTTCCTAACTTAACTTGTGATTAGTGTGGATATGTGCAAAGATCTAAACAGGTCAACGAAAAACCTAAGGTCAACGAGGAACTCAAAGTCTAGTTTTGAAAAACTCGGACTCGTACAAATCAGAGATCACTCGTACGAGTGATTGTGCCTCGTACGAATGACCACTAGTGTCTTGTACATATTGAAGTTCTTCGTACAAGCTAAGGTTTTTCATACGAGTATCTTGATGTGGTATAAAGGTGATTAAGCTCTTTGGTGTGACTTTACTTTCACCTTTCTCACGTCATCTTTTCACCTCTCATTAAGTTGTTTTTGATATCTTTAAGGTATATTTGACAATGTTGGCATACTTTGAAGATGAACAACCTGAACATTATCTGACTATGTGACCTTGACTGACATGAACAACAAACTTTAAGCGAAGAATCTTTAAACGAAAAACAAGTTCCTCATGAATAATCTTCTCTTGAAGTTGTTTGTGCGAACAATATCCGTATGACTGAAATACCACTCGCACGAGTAACAAGTCACTCGTACGAGCCAGTTACTCGTACGAGTAAATCACTTGTTTGACAAAGTCAAATGTTAGTAAAATCAGTTGTTCTTCGTACGAATAAATTGTTATTCGTATGTGTTGATGCACTTTGTGGCCGTCACTGTGCGAATAGGCTAGAAAGAGTGTGTATTGAATATTTTATAGATTAGAGACGAACACACGACCCAAGTGCGAACAAGTACTGGCTCCTACGAGTGACATGTGCCTCGTACGAGTGACTATATGCTTCGTACGAGTGACTCTTGTTGCTCGTACGAGTGACATCTCTCACTCGTACGGATGACCCTTCGTACAAGTGACAACATGCTTGATTCGCACGAGTTGTCATGTCTATAAATAGGTGTTGTGTGTTCATTGTTTGTAAGTTTTGGAAGTTCCCTTAGGGGAAACGCTGGCGGATTCTCTCCAGGAACTCCGCCAGCCAGTCACGATGTATACTCTTTCGGTATGAATGAATGAATTGAAAAGCTTCCATTGATTCTGTGCCTACATGTATATTTTGTTCTGCCGAATCTATTCTATCCCCAAAGCTTCCGTCTAGAACCGCCACCAGCCAAGGACCACAGTATGAGTCAGCAGTTCTTCTTCTAGGGAATACATAGATATATAAAGTTTGAAATAAAACTTTTTGTGTATATTCCCTAATGAATTTATGCTCTTCTCCTTGTTGTCTTATGTGTATAGAATGGAACAAAAGGAAGATAAAAGAAAACCCGCAACGAAGAGAACTGACAAGTCAGAGGTAGAAATTATGTCAGAACCAAGACATAACATGGTGGCTTACTTAGATCCAGAAGACAAATTTGCTGAGTATAACGGTATAAAGAAGTTTTTGCGCGACTCAAGGATACATTATGCTATCACGCACAAGACTACATTATACAAGACGTTGATCAAGGAATTTTGGGATTCAACAAAAGTTTTTGAAGTAAATGGGCAGGAACTTATCCACGGGAGAGTAAATAACTTGAACATACTGTTGAAATCATTAACTCAGTATTACAGCTTGGTGATAATCCTGAAACTCCATTCTTAGTACCGTTGACGTGTCAACGTGGATGTTTGCTTAGAATGAAATGTGTTGGAGATTTTCTCGTGGGACAACTAAACGAAGCATGGTTACCATTCCGATACAAGTTCTTTCTACATGTTCTAATTCCATGTTTGAGCAACAGACAAAGTGGTTATGACATGGCGAATAACGAATTAGTTGGGATGATGATAACTTTTACATTGAACAAACCATTTAGTGTTTCAAAGTATATTTTTGCAAACATGAAGGAGAACCTGAGAAGAACCGGATACGGTGGAAACAAGTTTTGGATGTATCCTCGTTTTCTCCAAATGATCTTGAATCTGCAACATCCGAATCTTCCTAAGAATGACAATGATGTTTTAAAAGTAGAAGTCATGATGGAACATTCGTTGAAGATCTTTAGAGGTGTAGCAACAAAACGTTACAAGGAAACCACACCTCTCATAGATTGATCGGTTTTCTGGCAAATGATGAATATGTTGCACCAGAAAATGATAAGTGGAGCCATGATGACAGTGAGTCAGATAATGAAGTACCAACTTTAAAGAAGATGATCGAAGATAAGTTTGGTCGTCAAAAGGAAAAAGGTGATGATGATGACAGTAATAATGATGGTAATGGTGGTGCAAGTGATGGAAAGAAACAGAGCAAAAAGACTATGGAAACATTGTTAGCACAACCTGAAATCACACAACATACAACTTCACATCAAGAAACTGTACTGGAACTAGTTGTAGAAGTCCAGTCTACCTTCACAACGGATGAGACTGAACCTATAATGACGGAACCCACTACAATCTCTGAACCACAACCTTCAAATACCACAGCAGTTAAAACACCTTTGGCGAAGATACTCCAGTTCAATCATAACCAACTACTTCATCAATTCAACAATCCTAGTCCACAACTCATCAACTGAATACAAAACAAAGCGGTCGTTTATTCTCTGAAATGGAACAGGATGAGAAAGTGGATTTTCAGTTCTCTCAATTGCAAGCTGCGGCAATCAAGATTAACAAGCATTCAGAGTTTATGTCTTCAAATCGGAACACAGTTGTCAAACAACAATTGGAGATAAATTCTTTGAAAGAGACCGTTAGAAAATAGGATTCTGAAATTGTGCAGTTAGGTAAAGAAACTGAGCGGCTAAAGGCTGCAGATGCTGAAAGAGCAACTCAGCTACAACAAATGAGAGCAGCTGATAACTCTCGGGGAATTTAGTTGAATAGGCTGAAAGAATGTAGTGCGTCTGTTCAACAATCTGGGGAAACATTAACTTCTATGCATAACAACTTAAGTGAATGGTATCATTCTCGTAATGCTACACTAGTTGAAGGATTTAATGGTATTAAAGACGTGTTTGAAATGAGAAGAAAGCGAGGGAACATTCTGTGGAATGAAAGATGCAGAGCACATGAGATCAAACGCAAACATGATCAGGATAGTGAAGACCCTGACAATCCTGATGCTTCAGCCTCATCCTCGCAACCAAACGTTTCTGCTTCAAATCTAGTGGTAGAGTCTAATGTACAATAGATCGTAACCGATCCAGTTGCCTCTAGTGACACTGAAGAGGAAACAGGATGTTTCTGGAAAGTATTGAAGACCTGATTATCAATCAACGTTGGATTGAAGATTTTCAGATAAGTTTGTTGATACAACAGGAAATTCAGAATGACGACCGAAGACCAAGCAACAGCCAAGGGGGAGTTTGTTGATACCTTTTTGTGTATGTCGCTTGTTCTTAGTTACATCTGTTATTGTACGGTCTTTGTTTAATGTGTCTGTATAGTTTAGTCGTGTCGACCAAATCAAGATATCCTCCTATCTTGATTTATTACCATGATTAGTTTTTCTGTGTTGTAAAACAGTTGCATGTATGCATACTGTTGAGTCTTGTGTACGTCATGACTGTTGCCACATTCTCCGAAGAACACTTTCAAGTACGAGTGAGAGATGCTTCGGATGAGAAAGATGTTACTAGTACGAGCCATATATGAATCGTACGAGTGGCTCATCTCAACAAGTATCTTGCTTGATTCGTACGAGCCAGTCCATATTCGTACGAGCCAGTTCATGTTCGTACGAGCAACATTTTGGAGAATGTTCTTCGTGACATATGGTGTTTCGTACGACAGCAACATTCTTCGTACTGTTGCTAGGTATGGACACTATATAAACAGACATGCACTTCTTAGTGAATAGTTGGTTAGTACATACTAGAGAGAGACACTAAGAGCACAAGAGAAAGAACACAGAGAGTATTTCCTGAGTCTATATGAACATTGTTTGTATGTGTTTGTACTAGTTCTCTTCTATTAATCAAGATATTGAATCTTTGGTTATCTTGTGTTTCATGCTTTGCTTTGGTTTGTATACTTACGAGGATTCCGCACTCGTATGTGTGTTACATAAACAGGGAAGTAGGTTAATCTTGATCCTCCAAGTGGACCTACACTACACCCACTACCATAGTCCAGAATCTTAACCTAGATAATGAGATGTGTACTATGACAAAACCCCCAAAGCTGCTTTGTATGGAAGATTATAAGGGGTGGCATGATCGATTCAAGAGTTGAGTGCAAGCAAACTACATTGATTGCTGGCTTGCAATAGAAGATGAATATGTAGAAAGTAGTGAGAAGAAAAGTGTGATGCAAATTCCACAAGCTAATCGATAAAGGTTCATAAAAGAGAAGAAAATGACCAATCTACTTCAGCAAGCAATTAAAGAAGACATCTTTACTTTGCTACAACACCAAGGAACATCTCAATCTATTTGGAATGCATAAAAAGTGAAATATCAAGGAAATAGGTCTATGTAGAACATCAAGAAAGCTCTCTTGAAGATAGAGACTAATATTTTTACTTCATTGAAAGGAAAATCAATAAAGCAATTGATTGATAGATATTGTCACTTGGTCGCCGAGATGAAGACAATGAGAATTTCAAAAGATGATGAAGAGTGGTCTACATATCTTCTGATTCTAAAACGCAACTCACAAGAATATAACAAACTATCTGCCCAAATTCATCGAGGATTAGAAGCTCATGAGCTTGAACTAAGAAAGATGGCAAAGATGAATGGTGCAACCGTGCAGCAAGATGTAGGTTTGTATACAAAAGAAATGATTCTTCAAATATTCAGAGTCCGAAAATCTAGACATCTTTCAGTGCTGATACATCATCTGGTAATTCATCAAACAGCAACAATAGTTATTCTAGAGTGGTGGTTATTCATCCTATCCTCAACAATTCCAGACCTTTGATCGAATACTCCTACCCAGAGTCCTTAATCTTCATAGAGTTTAAACAAGTATTCGAATCAAAATAATTCAAACCCTGATTTTCTTCAATGCAACATTGTTGTCAACTTACAGAATACTCCATGTCTTACAGAGGCTACATCAAAATAGTATATGACATTTCTCGCATCGCTCCTCAGTCTTATGAATGCTTAATTGTTGGGAGAATCGGTAACAACAATATGACTAAGAAGGACTATGATCAAATCGACCCCGAGGAGATGGAGTTGATTGATATTAAATGGTGCATAGTAAGTGCAGTATTGGAGGGCCGGATTCTAAACTAGGATTTGACAAGTCAAAAGTCACTTATTTCATATACAAGGAGAAAGGTCTCTTTAAACGGGAGTGTACAAATCGTGTAGTGAACGATGACAACAACTTTTGTGGTGGTGATTATTACAAGAATGCTATCTACCACAAAAATTCTAAACTTCCACAAAATATCTCTAGGTCAATACCGATTGAAGATGGTTGCAAATCCAAAGACAAGGCCTTAGTGGTGACACAAGAGGATGAAGGGTTTATGGAACATTTATTCCTAAAAATGAGTGTCTTGCACTTATGGCTAAGTTGGTAGAGTTTGGAGATTTTGAGAAGTCTGAGAAGATAGTGGATGAAAAGAAAGTTGAGAATGCTGTTGAAGAAGCATGAATGCCCAGAAGAAGTTATTGAAGTTGAATCAATTCTGGAGAACGAAGTTTTCTAAATATCGAAAAAGGAGGTTATTAACAATGCATTTCGATCTGTATTACCTGCTAATGTTTTCAAATCTTTTGCAGGTCTCTTTGGAGAGGAACGAAACTATGATGATTTGCACTTCAGCGACAACGAGAAAGAACCTGTAGAAGAGATCATCGATGTGTCTAAAGAGATGAAAGTTGAAATATTAACAGATATCACTGAGAAGACGATGATGGCACAAATAAAAGATGCAACGAAACCGTCAGAAAAAAAAACAAAGTTGTGACCGAGTCAGTGGTTAAGAGGTTAAAAATGACATAGTGATCAAAAAAGAAACATCCTTTCAATGCAAAGAATGTATTGAACCATGCAATTCGTGCATTGAAAACGATGAAACTTACAAATTTTGAAAAAAACATACGAATGATATGTCGTATGATTTAAAAAGTGTGAAAGAAGCATACGATAAACTTTTGAAAGTGAAAAATCAGTTTCGACAAGCTAATAACAAGAATGATGCAACAATTTAAATGTTAAAGAAAACTGTTTTAGATAAGCAAACCTTGATTAATAATCACATTAAAACCACTACTAAACTATAACAAGAGCTAGAAACAACTAGGATCGAAGCTGAACATGTTGATAAGAAACTAGTAAGCTATTCCACAACATCATATGTCCTAGACCATATTTTTCCCAAGCCTATAGTTTAGGATGAATCTGGAGAAGATTTCAATGGATACCACAACTAAGTTGTTGGGTATCATCGAGTTTCACCCCCGATGTGGAACAGTTACTCTAAAAAGAAGCCGAATGGGGTGGAAAAGATGTTGTCGAAACAATTTTTAAAAGTGATAGTGACAAAACTGAATTTGAAATTGTAAAAAACAAAGATTGATAAAATGAGTTCAAGTTCATATTCTGATAGTGATGAAAATTTTTACAAGCATTGCATCCCTAAATCAGGAAATAACTCATGTGATCCAAATGTTGTAATGTACAAAATGAGTGGATCAGACAAGTTATATTTTGATTCTGATTTTCCACTTTAGAATGTCAACATGAAAAAAGTTGAAAAAGTTTTCGAACTGATAGAGGTTGAGATATCAGAAGTTGTCAAAGTGTCAAGTGATCGAAGTTTTTCAAATTTTAAAAGAGAACAGGCTTACTACTCTAAACCACGAACTTCTAACTTTAATAATCAACAAAGAAACTATTATTATGTGAGAAATGGTTTAGGGTATGGTAATCGAAACAATGGTAAGTTTGGAAAAACCAAGTTTGTGAAAAGATGACTTTCATTTTAGAAACTAGTTCTGAAAGTAAGAAAAAAAGTCAGTTTAAGAATCAATCAAATGATGAATTCTTCGAACAAAAGAAGATACGTGAACAAGTTGAATGACCTACTATCATCACTGATAGTCGAACTTTCTTCAAATGCAACTAAGTGGGACACATTGCATAACAATGTCCACAAAAAGGTCCTAAACCGGTTCATGTATTGAAGAAAGCTTCAGAAGAGCTTAACCAAAAATTACCAAGTGTTGAACCAAAGAAGATTTTGAAAAGAAATAATGAATCTAACAAGTGGTTAAACCGGTAAACGTTATTGTATCAAAAGATTAAACCGATGAAACTTCAAACTCAAATGATCAAAAAGATTCAAAATTCTATGCAAAGAAAACGATTTCCAAAAATCAACTTGGGTGGTTAAAAAGAGAGAGTCTTTTAATGTGATCACAAAAACTGATTCATCTGAAATAGTTGAAAAGGTTAAAGTAAAGAATGAGTGTGTTAGTGAAATCAAAGTGATTGCCAACCCACCCAAGACCGGAAAGGCTTAGGTCTTACTTTTTGAATAATCGGTTGTTTGCATGTGAAGGAGCTACCACGATCCATTATATCAAAGTGGATCATGCCTTGAGAATGATCTATACATGTTAGACATGAGCGTTGCTACAAGAACAACAAAGACCACACAATGTTTTATGTCGAAAGCAACAGAGAAAGAGGTGATTCTATGGCATAGGAAAATGGGGCATATTCACTTGAGGACAATGAATTATCTAGCACATAACCAACTAGTGGATGGGGTAAATTTAAATACCTTTCATCTGAGTGATGATTGCCTTAGTTGCATGAAAGGAAAGCCAATAAATAGATGGTATCTAAGAAAGCTTCTAAATTCTATCAAACTTCCATTAGAACGCCTACATATGGATCTCTTTGTGTCGGTTAATGTAAGAAGCATATCGGAAGATCTGTATTGTCTTGTTGTGACAGATAACTTTTCAAGATTCTCATGGGTGATGTTACTGGAAAGCAAAGATGACATGTTTGACTATTTGCTGGTATTGTTCAAGAAAATAAAAAATCTGCATCAGTTGCCCATCAGACGTATAAGAAACGACAATAGAACTGAATTCAAGAACAATAAGATGTTGGAATACTATAATGAGAAAGGAATCTTACATAAGTTTAGGGCACCGCAACAGAACGGTTTCGCAGAAAGGAAGAATAGAACTTTAATTGAGACCACACACACAATGCTCGCTGACCCCAAGTTACCTGTCAGTTTCTGGTGTGAAGTAGTGTCGTCAGCATGTTATACACTAAATCGAGTTCTTATGATCGAAAAACATAAGAAAACATTTTGTGAGCTCATTTACCGACAAAAACCCAATCTACAATGGTTAGAACCATTTAGGTCACCGTGTACAGTTATTGATCCCGACGACAAATTTGGTGCTAAGTCTTTAGAGGGTTTCTTCGTGGGTATACTAGTCCTTTGAAGCGAATCTATCTTCCTAGCTTAAACTAAGTAATTCAAGCTCTACATGTGGATTGTCGAAGATATACAACTCCTACCCAAAAACTAGGAGATTCTTAGCTGTTTGACTATGAAGGTCTCTAGAGTTCTTTCAACTTGCCAGACGGACCATCAGAGGAGGAACTTGCAATGCTTTATTAGCATCAACAAGCTTTTTCACAAGATCAAGTTCCGAGACCGATTGTCGTCACACCAACACAATCTGGTACACACAATGCTGAAGCAGGTCCAAGTACTCGACAATCTGAACCACAGATAATAGGAACAAATGATCCCATGATCGAACAAGTGGTGAATGAAACAACTCCTAGTTTTGATAATTTAGATTCTGAATCTGATGTTGAACCAACATATGATGAAGATGGGTTCACATCTGATGGTGAAATTCAATTCAATGTTTTACCAAAAGATCAAAACAGGAACTAGTGCACAGAACAACATTCCTTTTGTTATACAAGATGTTGAACAGAATGTCACGAATTTGCAACAAGAAGTCAGTGTTTCCAATGAAGTGATTCCAAGAACGTTATCTTACCATCCTCCAGATTTTATAATTGGTGAACTACACAGCAGCGTTAAGACCCAAAACCAAGTCAACCAGGGTTTAAGTTGCTTCTACACCTAAGTTGCTCCTTTACAAAATAGTTCTCATTTAAATGTTTCTTTTCACATAAAGAACCGAAGACCTATAAAGACGCATTAACCGAAGAGAGCTGAGTCAACGCTATGCAAGAGGAACGGTCACAATTTGAAAAGTTAGGAGTGTGGAAGTTAGTGGACTTGCCCGAAGATCACAAAAAGATTAATACCAAATGGGGTCTAAGTGCAAGAAAGATGATCGAGGCGTGATAGTGCGAAACAAGGCTCAACTTGTAGTGCAAGGATTCTGTCAACAGGAGGGATAGATTTTACGAAAGTCTACACTCCGGTTGCGAGACTAGAAGCAATATAGATCTTTCTAGCATTCGCATCATGGATGGGCTTTAAGGTGTATTAGTTAGATATGAAGTTTGCTTTCTTATGCGGAAAAGTGAGGAAGAAGTGTATGTTGGCCAACCACCGGGTTTTGTCTATCCTATTCACAAAGATAAGGTTTATCTGCTACACAAAGTGTTGTACGGACTACATCAAGTCCCGAAAGCCTCGTATGAGATGCTATCGCAGCATCTCCTCGACAACACCTTCGTCCGGGCATAATGGATTTCACTCTATTCATATGAGAAATAGACAACCATATTCTAATCATTCAAATGTACGTACAAGACATTATCTTTTGGTCGACCAACGATGCTCTATGCAAACACTTCAAAGCAGTTATGAGAAGAAATTCGAGATGAGCTTGATGGGGGAAATAAAATTCTTCCTAGGACTTCAAGTGGATCAATTCCTAGACGGAATTTTCATCTATCAAATGAAGTATGTGATCGATATCCTAGAGAAATTCAATCATGATGGACACATCTTAGATGTCTACCCTGCTTGGTAAAAATCGTGGAATAGGACCAAATCCTATCGGCGATAAGATCGACGAGACTCTTTATCGCTCCATCATCAAATCTCTAATGTACTTAACAGCTTCGAGACCCGATATAATGTATATGACTTGCCTTTGTGCAAGATATTAGTCTAGTCTGAGGGTTTCTCATTTGATGATCATTAAGCAGATTTTACGCTACCTCAAGGGTTGTCTGAGCACATGCCTCTAGTACTCAAAGAATGATGATTTTGATCTTCAAAGCTACTCGGACTTTGGATGTTGCAAGCTCAACGTGAAATGTACAACCGTAGGATGCCAATTCTTCAGCTCATGTTTGGTAACGTGATAGTGTAAGAAACAAACCACAGCCTCTCTCTCAACCTGTGAGGTAAAATACGTATCCGGTTCCACCTATTGTTCACAGAACCTATAGATTCAACAACAGATGGGGGAACTATTGTTTGATCTATCGAACTCTAGAAAAGAGTAGATGATTGAAAAGCTAAAACAACCCCAACATGATGTAGGACTGTTCACAAGATCTGATCAATGGTAAGATCTACTGGAATCCAAGGTCTACTAATGAGAACCTCTGATGACGATAAAGTCTGTTAAAAAAGTCTGTTGAAGACTAACAAAGGATAAAGCTCAACAGAGGATATCTCAAAAGTTGTTATATTGAGAGTCTATATTGTATTTTAATGTTACAATGTTTAGGTCTAGCAAAGATTAGAGTTTGTTAGGTTGTTAAATGCCACTTTTATAGTGACGCCAGCCAAAGATGCTCAATGGTTTATAATATACTATAAATAGAACAGAGTCTGTACTGTTCTATCAATCACTTCTTCTACACATTATGTACGAACAAATTAGAGTGATCTTAGGCTGAGGGGGAGTTTGTAATTTGTATGCATACGTGATCAATATTACAAAAGTATTTCAATGAAAACAATCTTTCTATTATTGTGATTTCAAAGTTTTACACATTTCTGTTGCACTGTTTTCATGAGTATTATCTTCTTTCATTGATTTCATCTAAAATAATCACATCAATATAAAACTCAGATCCAATCAATTGTTATCAGAGTTTGGTTGTTCAAATTTGATTTAACAATCAGTTTGATATAAACTGGTCAGCTCTCGCTGCTAATTCGTTTTTTCGTTTGTATTGAATATAGAGTAAAAGTTTATTTACCTTCAAAGTTTTTAAACAAAAACCTGTTTGTAAACAATCAGAATGTCTCAAAATCCACATGATCCACATAACACTGACACCATGTACAAACCTCCGATACTTGTTAGATCAGAGTACAATATCTAGCAACGACGGATGGGTCACATACTTTCACAATAGAATACGGGTTGCTGGAAATTGGTTATTTTTGGACCACATGTTTTGATGGTACCAAGTGCCGAAGACCCAAAAGTTCAAGTTCCAAAGAGTCCTAAACATTAATCCGAGCAAGATTTTCAGAAAATTGAGCTAGATGCAAAGGCATTTAGTATCGTGGCAACTTCTTTGCCTAACGATATCTATGCTGGCATGTTGCACTACAATAGTGCAAAGGAGTTATGGATGCTTTGAAAGATTAATTTGGTGGCACTGAAGAGGTTATTAAAAATAAAAGAGAAGTTTTGAACCAATAGTATGAAACATTTTGTCATGTGAAAGGAGAATCATTAACTCAACAATTTGAAAGGTTTAGCTGTCTCATTAGTGAGTTAAAACTTGTAGAAGTCAAATATCCAAATTTCACTTTGAATAGTCGATTTCAAAGATCTCTACCAGAAAAATAGGACACTATGCCTTTGTAACTAGAACCGTTCTTAGGTTTAAAGAGATGAGTTTAACTCAGCTTCATGGTAGGCTTCTTATTTATGGATTGCAATTTCTTAACACACCAATATAACTAGATAATGAGGCTGCGATACCAATAACTAAAATTCCAGTTCACCACTTTAAAGCAAAACATATCGAGATCCGCTATCAGTTTATTCCCAATTAATTCTAGAAAAAGTTGATATGCATCGAAAAAATCCACACGGATGAACAAAAAGCTGATTTATACACAAAACCGTTTGATAAAACTAAATTCCAATATCTTTTGAAATTAAATCGGATAAAAGATTTGTCATAAGGGGGGAGAACAAGAGTGAAACCGAGATGGATGGAGATCTTACGTAGACCTCAATGGTAAGTCAAATTTTCTCTATCTAAAATTAAAAAAATAAAAAAATATGTTTTTGATTTTAGGGGGAGAATTATTTGGAAATTAACAAAAACATATGAAAATTTATGGTGGTACTAACATGAGCTCTCAAGGTATTACACTAACCCAGAGACATATATATCAATTAGTTAAATTCACGTGTAAGATAAAATATGGGATCTTAATAAGTGAGTATATTCTGAGGTGGGGAACACAATTAAATCAAGTTCTAAAACACCTAATAATCATATCTTGAAACAATTGAAAAATGTATAGAGGTTTACAGTGGATAAACAATACTTACAATTTAGGTGAACTTGTTTAAAACTTAAAGTTATCAGATCAACGGTGTTGCTGACATGTCTTATAAACTGATATGATCCTCTTACACAAACTCTTAAAAATATGTCTATAAATATGTTTGTACATAGTTATATATCATTTCAGAAACCAAAAGATTTTCAGTGTGTTTTAGGATAAAGTTTGGAAAATACAAAAAGCTTTTATTTAGTCTTATTTTCGACTACCGATGATGGAATGCTATCTTTCAAAATCCAAAGCTATTTGATAGAATCTGGAGCACAACGGTCTGGGAGTCAATCTGAAATGGAAAATGATTTGAAAAGTATACAAGTTCATTAGTGTGAACTTAACAGTATTTGAAAACATGAGTTTGTTCATAAAGTGTTTAACCAAGGTCATTAACTTGGACATGGTTAACAAATCAAATAACCAGGGTCATTAACTTGGACTTGTGTTAGGCCCTATTAGGTTTATGCATTAGTCACTTTAGAGGTTTAGGGCTAACTTGTATTAAATGGGCTTGGGAAAGGCTTTTGGGCCTAGGGTTTAGGGTAATGGAGCACTAACCACTTACTATAAATACTAAATGATGTATTAGGGTTAGTAGCTTTTTGGGTGGTTTCTCTACAACTTGTATTAGACAAATTTCCACATTTGTATGCAAGTTGAATCTTTCTATTTCTTCTTATTTCTTCTATCTTGATTGTTAACTTGTTTGTGTGATTCCGCCACCAATCAAGCTATGTGTACTATCGTGAGATTCGGTTCGGGACTTACAATTGGTATAAGAGCCTGTTTGAACCTGTGTCCAGGCTCAGATCTGATATCACACTATTTTGGACTACATCTACTACTATTTCGGGGATTTCTAGGTGTTTCGGTTGCATTTCGTATCATCTTCTTGAAGACTCGGATCATTTTGGATCATCTGCTTGAAGACTCGGATTATTTCGGATCAACCAGCTTGAAGTTTCGGATTCATCTCAAATAGTCTTTGTTGCATCTCGGATCAAAGGCTTGCATTTCGGATCGTTCTTGTTGAAGCTTCAAACATAACTAAAGAAAAATTCCTACAATATCCAAGGTTTGTTCAGAAGATGATGTTGGATGATTTGATTCCTAATCTTGAAAAAGAAGAGTCTGGTGAGCTGCCTTTAGAACATAAGACTAATCTTTCATTGGACAGAATACAACAATATATATCGAAAACAATCTCTCCTTTCAAGAAATTCTTTGGTTGTATAAAAGATAAAGATTATGTTACACCACTAGAGGGTAAGTGGAGGAAAGATGGAAGCAATTCCGATAATGAAGAGAGAAAATTATAAGGGTTTACTGCTAAAATGAGTAAGTGGTTCATAAAAGAAGATGGAAAGAAAAAGTGAGCAAAGAAGTAGTCAACACCAAAGCAAACAAAGAGAAAGCAGACTGCATGTACAATACTTGGTGATGAAAGTAGTGCTGAAGAAGAGGATGTGAACATAAATGATGAAGATGAAGCATTTTATGCTAATTCTGACAAAGAACGAGCTGAGAAAAGTATAGTAGATACAACTGAAAATGCAGAAAATATTGAAAAGGAAGCATTTAGAGGTGGTTCAGGAAGTGATGTTGATTCTGAAGAAATCGAAAGTGATGGTGAAATTCTAGTACTAAACCAGCTTATTTGAATGATCCTAGAGCAATGGCTGACCTAAAAGGTGTTAAAAGATAAAAAAGTCAACTGATGATGATGATGAACCATATGTGCCTCCGAAAAGAGTAAAGAGCAAGGTTGTTGATCTGAGCAAGAAAAAGAAAGGGTCTCCACTAGCAAAGAAATCAAGAAAGAAATTTATGAAAGCTTCAAAGAAAACAACAACTACTAGAGTTGAACAAGTAGTTATTGAGAAAGTGATGCCAACACTGGAAGCTGAAGTTGAAGTTGAGCATGTAATTCCGATTCAAACCCCACCAACAACTTCACAGCAACCACCAACACATGTTCCACCAATTCCACCACAATCAACATTAAAATCTAAGTCGTCGCAACAACAACAACAACCTCATCCAACTGGTCCTGCGTTCAAAGATAATGGATTTATATTTTGAGATGAGTAGCTATTCCCAGAAGGAATAAATCTGGATTTCTTGAAGGATCCATTTGATGAAAAAATTAAGTTGTTGGAAGGCAGAATCAAGTTTTTAGAAACTGAAAGAGAACAGATGGAAGGAATGATAGCAAGTCTGGTTAGTGGGAATGAAAGATTGAGAAAAATATCAAGCGACCTGGTAGCTGACAAGAAATTAATGGATCGAAAGATATAGATGTTATACAAAGTTCTAGAAAAGAGAATTCAGATAAACTTTGAGGCTGAATATAACCAGATTGAAATTGATGAAGTAAAGGCTAAAGCTCCTGAAAGAGCTCGTAAAGTTGTTGCTGAAGCAGACTGTGAGTACAGATAAAGGTAACAGAAAGATCGATGATATTCCTACTATCACACCTGAGCCTGAAAAAGAGAAAGAACAGAACCTAGAGGATAGACATCATACAGTTTGTTCTTATTGGTGGTGTAAAAGATGTTCCTTATGAGAAAGGGAAAGAAAAAAAGAAAGAGGTTGATGATAAAGAGGATGAAGAACATTTGGATGTGGATGGTTTTGACACGGTGATGATGACGACAACAACCAAGGTGGTACTGGATGGTTTTATATCAGGATAAATCTTCTGAGCTGATGATAAGTATTAGTACATGAATGATGTAGCTAATCAAGAAGATGAATCTTATAAAGAAGAGGAGCAAGATGATCTGGTACACCATGTATTCAGGAATCTTCACAGATGTTACACCGATAACGGTTGTTCCTTCAATTCATCATAGAACAATCAATTTCGAGCATGATGTAGAGGAGGGTGAATTTGTTCAAAGTTATACTAAAGAAAAGATAGCACAGATTATTGGTATTGATGAAAATTTATTTTAATTTGATTTTGAAGAAGAACTGAACAATATCAATATCGCAAAACCTGATGATTATGTATTCAAGTATGTTGTGCTGAAGATTACAATAATGTTGTCATGGAAGATGATTCAAACGATGAAACAGTTAAATATTCTGGTGATGGAACCGATGATTTCCCAACATTCCAAGAGATGTTTGATGAAGAGAAGAATGATCTGTTAAAAGAATGATTCAAGAAATGATTAATGACGGTAAATCTCTGGGGCTAAGCAAAGATGAATTAGAAAAGCTCGGAAATTCTGATTTAAAGAGTCACCCAAAGAAAGAAAATTCAGACGACCACTAGCATTTTTCATAAGAAACAAGATTAATTGCTAGGAGATGTTACAAGCTGGGGCTAGTTACCAGAGTTAAATGTTTGGGGGATAAAGAGAGAATTCGGAGTCAATACTTCAGATATTTGCAAGATATTAAAACTCTGCCATGGTGAGACGTGCAAGAGTTATGCCAAACAAAGTTGATCAATCTCTAGATGAAACCAGGAGATCAGAAAGTATAGAAACTTATCAGATTTGAAGCTCATCATAATTTTCCTTAATGGAAACCACACATCCTAAAAGAATTACAAAGATTGATTCAGTGACAAAAGTGCCTGATGTGACACTGATTGTGAAACATCCTCGTGCAATGACACATATGCCCCTGATGAAGATTGAACAAGATTTTTGTAAAGATTTAAATGGAGGGAGTATGATAAAGAAACTTGTGAAGCAGTGATTGCGTTAAAGACTAATGGTTTGTGGAGAGTTATATGGATAATAGATCCTATGTGGCTGGTAAATTTATCAGAAAAGCATGTGGAAAGTTTGCTCTATAATAAGATCTGTTCTCAAATACAAGAAAAGGTACAAGCTATGCAGTATCAACATGTCATCAAAATCTACTATGCTCACAAGATTAATTCTGGAAAGATGTGGAAATCTAAATGAAAAGAGCTGGAAAGGAAGGAATTTATGAAATAAGTTAGAAAAAAGGAGAGAATTGCTGAACATGTAAAGAAAGCTTCTATTTTAAGATTCAAGTTCATGAAATGGGCTTCTCCAACTGATCAAACACCTATAGAAAGTAAAGAAAGACAAACAACCATTCTGAAAGCATTTCTTCGGGCGTTGAAGATGTTAAAGTTATGACGTTTTTGAAGACCAATCAAGACTGTGGTAACATCCAAGGGGGAGTTTGTTAATACATATGCATGTTGCCTACGTCTACGAGTCATGTCGAGTCTGTAATTGGGACTACATTGTTAGATTATGTTTATGTTTTGGTTTGTAAGTATTACCTCCGTACAAAGGTATACGTCCATGCGGAAGAAGCTAATCCGCAAGCAGGTATCACATCCATGCGTAGGTAAACCTTAGTCCACACAAAGGTGTTGTGTAGTATAAATAGGTGTGTGGACTTTGGGTTATTTAGTGTTTTTGAGGATTAGACGGCAAAGCTCTATCCGTGCATTTTCAGGATCTTGTAAACGCTGAAAGAGTTAATGAAAATATAAAATTAAGTAATCTTGTTATTGTCGCCTAACTAAAATTGGATTCCACACAATATAGACTAGGTTAACAGATATTACTTGAGCTATCATATGGATTAACGGTCCTCACACTATAGAAGACTTAAGCATGAACAATTTGGACTTAAAAATCACATACGGACCTAAAATTGATATAAACTTAGATTTGTGATGTTTGAACGATTAAAACTTAAAATTGAATCCAAATTTCTGTTAATCGGCATGTTCAGGTGTTAATAGAACCACCAATTTGATCTTAACATGTTAAAATTAACAAGATTGAAAAATTGGATTTCAACCATTTGGAACGGAAGTATACGTCCGTACAGATGTATTTCATCCGCACGGAAGTAACACATCCTCAACAGAAAATGTTCCTTCGCATGAATGTAAATACATCCGTTCCAAATAAGCGTTTGTTTAAAATATGTCACATTTGTTCCATTTCTCAACCATACCAAAATTTGTAAAGTGTTAAATGTTTTCTAAGTGTTTGTTCGTATTGTTTATGCAGGCAAAAGCGACAAATTTCAATCCGAAGCACAACCTTGTTGTGTGCTAGATGAGAATTTATAAAAGATAAAACCGTTCGAACCAATTCTACCATTCTTCAGTCGTGCTCGTATCTAGAAAGCCGTAACTGAACAACATCCATCTTATAAATTACATGTTGAAAGATTATGGAAGCATGCCAAGTATGTTGAAGATCCACCGGCTATTCATTCTGTTGCTTTGATTGAGAACGAAGACAAAGAGGTTATTATTACTGAGGAGCTTATTAAGAAAGTTTTGAGTTTGGTGATAAAGCTGGTGATCCTATAGGTTATCAAGAAAGAATGGTGAAAGGATGCTTTTATCGGATGGGATATACAGGACACATAAATGAGGCTATTTTGCTAAAGCAAACATTTCCAGGCGATATAAATTTTTAATGCATGCGGTAATTCATGCTCTTGGGCACAGGAAGGGAGGCTACGATGTTGCTATGGATTATATGATGTGTATGATTATTGATCTTACTTTGAACCTTCCATATAGCTTTTCAAAGCTCATCTTTAAACAATTGAAGGGGAATTTGACATTAGAGAGATGGTTGATGTATCCCTGATTTGTACAATTGTTATTAGATGTTCTTCTGCCTGATTTGAAGAAAGAGGAGTCTGATTTGCTACAGCTAGAAAGTACGACTATGCTTAGAGATGAAAGTGAAGAAGATGATGTGATTTCTACTACATCTAATAGAGACATTGCTTAGAAAAGTACTGCTAACACTATACAAGTCATTGAGAATGAATCGTCTCAAGTTGAATCTGGTGATGAAGCCGATGATGAAACTGAAAGTGAAGAGATAGATGTTTATAATGTTAAGAAACATCATAAGTCGCATGATCCAAGAGCAAGGGTTGAGAGAAGGGCTAAAAGGAGAAATAGTTTACTGATAGTGATGATGAGCCATATGACCCTCATGTGGATGAAACAGCACCAGTCAAGAAAACGACAACTAGACAAAAGAGTAATGTTGGTTCTAGTGTTAAGAAGACTGGGTCACCATTAACTAAGAAAGCTAGAAAGACAGTTGAGGAACCTGTGATCAAAACAAAAACTGCTGGAGTTGAACCAGTAAGTGAGAAGAGTGCACCATCTGTGGAAGCTGAAAATGTGATTCCAATCAGAACTCCAATGGCTTAACAGCAAACTCCTACAACACCAATTCCACCAATCTCACCACAACCTCAAGCACAACCACAATCTCAACAACCTCAACAGTCTCATCCAACTTGTCCTTCTTTTAGAGACGATGGGTTTATCTTTGATGATGATCAACAATTTCCTAACACTGATATGATGAATTTTGATTTCCTCTATGATACAAATGATAAATGAATAAAGTAATTGGAAAGTGAGGTAAAATACATGGAAGGGGTGATTGCTAGTCTTGTGTCAGAGAATGAATGACTTTGGAAAGTATCAAGTGATTTGGAAGCAGATAAAAGGCTAAAAGACAATAAGTTAAAAATGTTGCACAAAGTGTTAGAGAGGAGGTTTGGAATGAATATTGAAGATGAATTTAATAAGATTCAGATAGAGGAGGCAGAGGCTAGAGCTGCTGAAAAAGCAAGAAAAGTTGCAGCTGAACCAGAAGTTGTTAGTGTTGACAAAGGCAAAGGAAAGGTTGATGCTATTCCTGAAATAGTGAATGAGCCTAGAAAAGAAAAGTCACTAGAGCCAGTATAGAGAATTTCTCGACAAAGAACTTGAATCTAAACCGATTGAGGCATCACAAAAGTCATAGTTGAAAATAACATTGAAGAGGAAGAGGAAAAACAAATGACGAGAAGTTGGATAATTGAAGGTGATGACAATGACGATAATAATCAAGTGGTATTGGTTAGATTTATGTTGAGCGAGAACCTACTGAAGTAGATACTCAAAACCATATATGAATGATGTGAGAACAAGGAGGAAACTGAAGGATGAGGGAGTGTAGTGATGATGTTTTAACGATAAAGATATTTAGGAATTCACAGACGTTGTACGTTTAACGGCTTTTCCTAAAGTAATAAAAGAACTATATATCTATGTCATTTATGTTGAAGAATGTGAATATGTGCACAACTCACGAAAGAGGAAATTGAGAAGAGTGCGGTATTGAAGAAATTCATTCGAGCTTGATATTTGAGGAAGAACTGAATAACATTGATATTACAAAGCCTGATGATTACTGTTCAACTACATACCAGAGGCTAATACTATGATGATGTTGTCATGGAAATGATTCAGACATGAAATGTCTAATATTCTGGTGAGGTATGATGATTCCAAATTTTCATAAATGTTGATAACGAGACTAGTGAGTTATGAAAAGAAGACTGAAGAGAAAATCAAAGATGGTGAGTCTCGAGGCTTAGCAAGATCATGTGAGAAAGCTTAGAAGACTGGTTAAATCTATGCAAGAGACGTAAATTCAAGACCACAATTTTTTCAGAGAATCCAAGATGTATTGTTAGGGGTATTATAAGCAAGGTATGGATCAGAATCAAATGTGTGGGGAATAAAGACAGAGTACAAGTTCAATACTTCCATGTCTAAATCATTAACTGCCATGGTTGATGTGCAAGAGTGTGCAGACAAGTTGACAATTTCAGATGAACCAGGTGATCAAAAGCTATGGGAATTTATTAGATATGATCAAACCATGATTTTCTAACATGGAAACCACAACATCCAAAATCCAAAACAGTTTGATCTAGAGACGCAACAACCTAAAGTAACTTTTAATATTAAACATCCTCTAGCTATGAGAAATATGCCACTAATGAACCTTGAACAAGATTTTTATGTTGATTTAGATGGTGGAATTATGATAGAGTGACTGATGAAGTAGTGATTGTATTAAACACTTAAGGTTGTTGGAGGGCGATAAAGATTTTAGATCCTATGTCGTTGGTGAATTTATCTAAGAGAGATATTGAGATGCTGTACTTCAAAAAATATACTATCAAGTATAGGATATAGTACAGGCTATGCAGTACCAGAATGTTATCAAGATCTACTACGCCTACGAGATTAATTCTGGAAAAATATGGAATACGAAGTGGAGAGAGATTGAAAGAAAATAGTTTATGAAGGAAATTCGTAAAGAAGAAAGGATCGAAGAACGGAGGAAGAAGGCCTTAATAACGAGATATCAGTTTATGCAGAGGGTGCCACCTACCGATCAAACACCGATGACTTACTTTGAGCTAAAGCATCAACGTTTTAAAAAGTGTTATATGTCGTTAAAGTTTTGAAGTTCTTGAAGATTTTGAAGACCGATCGAGAATACGGCAACATCCAAGGGGACTTTGTTGAGACACGATGTTTCCTGCCTACGTCATCGTGTTATGTTAAGTCCATAATAGGTTTGACTTTTAGATTATTTATTTTGGGTTGTAATAGTTACATCCGTACGGATGAGCACATCCGCACGGATGAGGGTTATCTGCACAAATGTATTTTCATACGTACGGACTAGTCCGTAGTAGTATAAATTGTCGTGTGGTTTAAGTCATTTGTAGATTTTGCTGAATTGACGACAAAGCCCTGTCGGATTGCTTTCTTGGCTATAATAGTTGATATATTAATGAAATCATTGAGAAATTAATTAATCTTGTGTTGTTGCCTAATTGTAATGAATTCCGTGCATTATGACTAGGTTATAGATATCACCATAGCAAAACATCAATGGAAAACGGTCCTCACATAAACTATCAAGAATTGACGGAGAGGCAACCAACTTAGAAACATCTGCTGGGGAGATCAAGGACATGATGCAAATCTTGCTCAAAAACTCCAAGCCCAGACCAACAAATGCGGAAATCGCGTGGGAATATGTTCAACCATACCTACATCTTCAAAAGAAAGCTACTGAAGAAAGATATCCCATGCAGATAGAGCTTGTTAGATAAACAATGGATGCTAGATATCCAAATACATAGACAGAAGTTAAAGCCATTAAAGACTTTATCTTTGAAAACACTCGACAAGCGCTCACTCTCCCAAAATATGATGATGCCAAAAAGGGGAGATAGAAGACTACATGAGGAAGCTCCCACCCTAAGTCAAAAAGACTGATAAAAGCCAGACATTGCTGCACTCAAAAGGGCTAGAAAAGAAGAACTTGATAAAGAAATTGAGAAGCAGAAAAGAAGCGATATAAGGAAAGCTAACTTATAGATTTTTGTGTAGGAGATCATCAAAAGAAAAGAAATCTAAGACAACCAAGGTTTTTCAACAGAGGTTAGTCAAAGCACTGTTGAAACTATCCAAACCATTGTTCCCTCTATCACAACCTAAACCATTGCTCCCACTTTCACTACTCAAATCACCACCACTTTCACTACCAAAATATTTGTTGCCACTTCAAAAGTGATAACAGAGGTTACAACTACTCAAACATAACCGCCTTTACCATTACCATCCAATTCCCCCGAAAGGACTTCTCAAAAAAAAGCCACATCATTGCCCTCACAACCACCACCAAAAACATAAAAATTACCAACGAGATCCAGGAAATCTAATTCATTGTCCAAGAAGATGATGAATAAACTTCTCATGCATCTCTTATCATACAACCAAAACAACCACTACATCTCACATCTCCACCTCCACTACTTCTATACACACCATTAATTCACCTACCACACTTCCACCTAAAATTGTTGACCCACTATAGTTAGAACATGTCTCCAAAGATATAGTATCTTTCTACTCCATGACTAACATCAGCAAAGTGACCTTTCCTTTCCTCAAACGAATAACAAGCCTAACAATTTACAAGAGTACCTGGAGTTAAAGATCAAACATGCTGAAAATATTGTTGCTATGAAAAGCAAGGGTAAGAGTGACAAAGAGGGACAACAAATCATGTCAACAGAGTTCACTAAAGTGAACATACTTGAAGTTTTTGCTAAAGAGGTCAGTTCAAAAAGGATCTAAGGGAAGACTATCTAGACTTCATTATGAAGAATAAGCCCTACAGAGCTTCAAAAGCTCAATTTACTTGATGGTTGTTGAGGCCCTTTTAGAAGAAACAGCAAGAATTGAGTTAATGAATCTCAATCAAGATATCAAACCCACTCTTCCAAATGGGTTGTAGGTACAAAACCTATTGGCATAAAAGCAGTCGAGCTTGCAAGAATGAAAGAAGAGATGGTAGCTGCCAAATATAGCACTATGAGATCAATGGAAATATGGGATGAGCCAATAATCAGGGCAACTTACAAGACGCTTAAAGCTTTAAGTCAAGCCATTTCATTGATGAGAAGCTATTTTAAAAGACAGAAGGATTTGTTTTGTAGAGGATGTGAAAAGATTTGAAGAAGACATCTTGAAGGAAGGGATAAAAAACATGATTATGTATGAATTTCCTAATGCTATCAAGCTAATCCGATAGGTCAAGTCATGGGAATGCAAATTCATTCACCTCTACCAATAACATCACTCCTGGTAAACACCATCGCCTCAAAAATTCTTAAATGGTCCTCAGATAGAGCTAGCCACGAATTGACAATAGTCAGCGCAAATAGGGATATGCAAAAGACTTTAATGAACAATATTATGAGCTTAAGAATTGAAGATCTACAAGATCTTCTGGATCTTCCACTTGAAAGGGATGCTAATGATTCAGTATCTGAAAGATTTGAGAAGATTCAAAGCTCAAGTCAAAGGTATGTTGAAGAAGAGGAATAAAAGTTGATCCAATAAACATATGTTTTAGCATCATTTGCTCTAGGGGAGATTGTTGGACCTACTAAGAGCAGATGATATCCAAAAGCCAAAGCATGATCCACTAATCAAGAAATAAGAAAAGATTGAACCAGACTCTCCCCATAGATAGTGAATGTTGAACACCTATTCAGAACATATGTTCAAGAGCATGGCTAACATCTGATGAAAACTTGGAACCATTGTTCAAGAGTAGATAATCAAAACGTGATTTATCAAAGGCTTTGGTAAAAAGGTCAGCACGTTGGTGATCACTGTGGATTTTAACGACATCGATAAGTCTCTTTTCATAACAATCTCGTATGAAATGATACTTAATCTCAATGTGTTTTGTTTTTGAATGTTGTACAAGATTCCGAGTGATCTGTAAAGAAGCTTCATCATCAACAAAAATAGGAATAGTAAGAAATTCAAAACCATAGTCGCGCATTTGCTGTTGAATCCATAGAACTTGAGAGCAGCAACTAGAAGCTGAAATATACTCAGCTTCACATGTTGATGTAGCTACACAAGTCTGCTTTTTACATTGCCACGTGAGTAGGCGATTTCCCAAGAACTGACATCCTGCTGTTGTTGATTTTTCATTGATTTTACAGCCGCCATGATCAGAATCACTGAATGCTCTCAGATCAAAGTTATCATCCATAGGGTACCATAGACCAGTGTCAGGGCGACCCTTTAGATAACGAAAGATCCTTTTCCCAGCCATCTAGTGAGAAACTTTCGGACTAGACTGATAGCGCGCCAGAAGGCATGTTGGGTACATTATGTTGGGTCTTGAAGCATAAGATACATGAGAGATCCGATCATAGCACGATAAAGAGATGGTTCTACATGTTCACCCATTCCGTCTGGAGTAATCCCATGATTTCAAGCTAATGGAATTCCCAAAGGCTTTGAGTCATCCATCTGAAATCGCTTGAGAATATCTCCGACGTACTTGGTTTGATGGATAAAAATCCCTTCCTTTGATTGTTGAGTCTGCAAACCTAAAAAGAAAGTCATTTCTCCCATAGCGCTCATCTCGAACTTCTCCTTCATAACCTGTTCAAATTCTTTGCCACGAGTGTTAGTAGACCCAAATATAATATCATCAACATAAACCTGCACTAACAGTAAATCCTTGTCCTATTTCTTGATAAAGAGAGTACAGTCGATCAGGCCTCGTCGAAAACCATTCTTCAACAGATAAGTAGACAACGTTTCATACCAAGCCCTCGGAGCATGATGAAGACCATATAAACGCCTTGTTGAGAAGCCAAACCTTGTCAGGATGGAGAGGATCTTCAAAACCTTGCGGTTGCTCAACATATACTTCCTCTTCTACCACACCATGAAGAAATGCACTTCACATCCATTTGATAAATGGTGAACTTTTTTAAGGACGCAAAAGCCAAAAAGATTCGTATGGCCTCAAGTCGTGCAACCAGTGCATAAACTTCATTGTAATCGATCCCTTCGACCTGATTAAAACCATGAACAACCAATCGCGCTTTGTTTCTCACAACAACACCTCGGTCATCCTTCTTGCACTTGTACACCGATCGTGTACCAATCTTCTTGTAGCTGTCAGGCCTGTCAACCAATTTCCATACGCCTAACTTCTGAAACTGCTGAAGTTCTTCCTGCATGGCTTCAACCCACGAGTCTTCTTTCATTGCCTCCTTCCAAGATTTTGGTTCTACTTGGCACACATAGCAGGCAAAAGACCAATCATTCAGACAACCAGATTCCCTGATTTCTGAATACAATCAAGCATTCTGGTTGTTTCGAAGCTGATTACAGTCTGCACACCACTCTGGACATCTCCAATAATATTCTACTTAGGATGGATATTATGAATACGAGTTTCTGGCACATCAGGAACTCGAGAATTGATATCCAAATTGTTGATATTCAGATTAGCAGTTACACCGAGAGTTGGATTTGATGACATTGTAGATGCCTGACCTTCAGTCATTCCTTGAGGTTGAATATTTGACGTATCATTTGAAAATCCTGGAACCGCACCAGAGGTAGCTTCATTCGCATCGTGAAACTCATCGTCTTTTGATGAAACATTATAATCCGCTGCGTCTTCGAATTCCTCATTTTGAACAAGATTGTTAACCGAAGTCGACACTTGAGGGTTAACAATAATTGGTCAAACTAGTGATGTATCTACTGTAGTATCACTTTCCAAGAACATCTTAGCAGCAGCTGTTTCATCATCAAAAGTTGGCAGATTAAAGGAGTCAAATAGCCCATTGTAGTCAAACATCCAAGGAGCACCCAGAGCTCTAACAGCTTTTGTATATCTCTGCACCTTGACTTCACCCCATTCTTCAATCTTCTTCGAAGACAAATTCCACACCCGAAAATTTGGAGTAGCGTATCCAAGAAAGAAACCTTCGATAGACTTGGGACCAAACTTTCCATGTGGGTCGATCATAGTGCATGGAGCTCCAAATGGTTCTGAGAAAGAAATATCTGGTTTCCTTTTATGTAACAACTCAAAGCATGTCTTCCCATGTCTCTTCACCATCAGAACTCTATTCATCGTGTAGCACACAGTAGCAACAGCTTCTCCCCAAAATTGAACGTGAAGTTCTGATTCTACTAACATGGTTCTTGCAGTTTCAATAAGAGTTCAATTTTTCCTCTCAGCGACGCCATTTTGTTGTGGAGTGTATCAGAACTGTACTCATGCAGAATACCCTTTGAGGAACAGTACTCGTCCATAACTTGATTCTTGAATTTCGTGCCATTATCGCTTCTGATTCTCCTTACCTTTAGATTGTACAAATTTCCTAGCAGAGTCAGGAGATTCTTGAGGATAGTAGGAACTTCACTCTTGTGTGCCAACATGTTTACCCATGAGAATCTGGAATAGTCATCAGTAACTACCAGACAATAAGAATCACCAAAGGTTGTCTTGTGTTTCATAGGTCCAAAGAGGTCCACATGAAGACGTTCTAGAGGCATATTCACAGTGTTGATCTTCTTCACGGGATGGGACTTCTTGCTTGCTTCCCTTTCTAGCATGATACACAAACGTCTTGAAGATGAAAGTTCTTCACTGGTACACCATTCAGTAGATTTTTTTTCACCAAATAGTTCATTTTTCTCAGGTGAATGTGTCCCATACGTCTACACCAAGAGATTGATTCCTTCTCGGTGGCTTTGGAGACAAAACATGTGACTTGTGCTGATGTTGTAATAGCTTGGCTCATATCAAGAATATACAAATCATTAATTCTTGGAGCTGACAGAAGAATCAATTCCTTGGGGATCTTGAATCCAGGCTTCAGCACATAACATCCGGCATCATCAAAATGTATCGTGAACTTCTTGTCGCGGATTTGAGAAACGCTCAGAAGATTGTGATCAATTTGCCGCACATAATTGATCTTGTCGAAGCTCACATCACCATTGGAGACCATTCCTTCTCCAGTGATGTATCCACCTTTGTCACCAGCAAAAGCAACATAACCACCCCTTATGCTTTTCACATCATATAAGAGCCGCAAGTCGCCCGTCATGTGCCTTGATGCTCCACTGTCAACAATCAAATGACTATTTACAGTTCCTCCTGGAACACCCTGCACATTGCACAAACAAGATTAGTTTAAGATGGGGACCTAAGACTTAGTGGTCTTGGGTCGTCCCTTATCATTGAGAAATGTAATCTCAACTTCTTGATGATTAACAAACTGAGAAACTCCTTTTGAACCATTCCCGGTCTTCTGTTTCCAAGATCCTTGTTTATTACCAGATTTACTATTATTTATAGTTTAACAGTGTGTGGTTTTATTGACTTTGAAGATATTTGATCCTTTTTCGAAGAATCCGATTTTAAAGCTTTCTCAACTGCTTTTACTTTTTTACGTTTTTGTTACTCTTTTTGATCTTTAATAATTCGTTTATCTTGTGTCGGAGAAACAGATTTACGTTTGCAAGTTGGTTCATGAGGGGTTTTCTCTATGCATCTTGATTTGGCTGGATTTTGACAATCCTTTATAATGCGGTCAAATTCTCCACATTTGAAACATGTTCTCCTTTCAACAAAACTAGGAGATCGTGTTTCTCAGCTTGATGTTGAATTTGTGGATCCTGAGGTACTGGGTTCATTTTCATTACATCCATCAGTGCGTTGAGTGTAATTGTTTTGACTATTTCTTTTCAAAATCCTACATTTCTTTACAAAATCAACATTAGATTTTCCTTGAAAAGTTTCGACTTTATCGGTACCTTTATAACTTACAAATTTAACAGTTTTAGCCTTTTTCTGGTAACGAGAGCCTTTTGCTTCAACCTTCGGTTAAGAAGTTGTGGGCTTTTTAACTCGCTTCCATTCTTTTTCTTTTGAAGCGGATAATGGTTGTGAGTTGGTTGACTTTTTCTTTCTACAAGTTTTGTTGTTAACTTTTCAAAAACCTGATCTATAGAGATTGGATTTACATTTTTAATTGGAAAATCTTTGTTTGAATAGATTTTCTTATCTCCAACCAAGGTATACAACACATTATCTACTTCTTGTGTAGACACACTTGTCTTCACAGATTTCTTAGGAACAGTCTCTTGATTCTCAACAGATTGAGTACTAGGAGTAGCAGACAATTCTACTCTTTTCCTTTCATCAAGAGGTTGATCCTGATCATCATTTCTTGATTCATCATCTGATGTATCATCCTCTT
The DNA here is from genome assembly GCA_947069175.1 of Scalesia atractyloides. Classification (NCBI taxonomy): domain Eukaryota; kingdom Viridiplantae; phylum Streptophyta; class Magnoliopsida; order Asterales; family Asteraceae; genus Scalesia; species Scalesia atractyloides. The sequence continues at coordinate 72,580,976 of CAMTDV010000023.1, forward strand.
CTTCATCATTCTATGAACTTTCTGGCATGCTTGGTTCTTGAGAGGAATTGCCTAGTTTGAACCCTAACCCTGCTGCGAATTCCTTAGGATTCAAAGGTACAGAGGGTTCAAAACGAGGCATCTCCTCTTCATCAGGCATTTTGGTATAGTTGTGTTTCATTGGGGGTGGACACGAATTATACCCTATGCATTGAGCATCTCCCTTTAGTTTTTGAACCTCAATAATATGATCAAGCACATATTGGGACTTAGAATAACTTTCCAATTTTCGTCTGATCGAATCATATTCGCATTTGACGATGGCTAACTCTTTCTTTGTTTCTTCTAGGAGATTAATGTATTTATTAATTCCTGTCTGTTTATTCAAAACTGTTTTTGTCAATTCAGAAACACTTTTCTTAAGGGTTTCTATTACAGATTTGAATTCTTTTTCATTTTTAGTTAGCGCCAAATTCGCCTCTTTCCATTTTGATAGTTCAACAACCAAATTCTGATTATGACTGTTGACGGTTTCATATTTTATTTCCAACTCAACACAGTCATTGCAAACAGTAGGAGGGTCAGAATTTACCTGTTTTGAAGAACCTTCAACATTTGCCATAAAGGCGGTGTGATGAGGAAAAACTGCATCATCTGTAGAGAGTGCCTCTGTCTCTTTTACTGCAGCTTTTGCATTCCCCGTCATACATACCTCTTCATTTTTCAACAACTCAGCTTCTCTTAGCAACTTTTCAACCTCAGCATCACTTCCTTTCTTCTCACTAGAATCATATTCATAACCATCTGAACTTGAACATCTTCATCAGAACACCAGCATCCGCAGATGTATTATCATTATTTGGAGTGTTGATACTGTGATCATGCTTGATTTGATCCACGATCCTCGCGTAGCATGCAGTTCTCCCGTTGTTCTCATTTCCCAACTGTACTGACCAATCGCATCCTTCATCAGATTGAACTACCAAAGCTCTATGCGTGTTTGAAGGTCCTGATTGATTGGTGTTGTTAGAGTTGCCAACAGCTACAATTCTTCTTTCATTGTTGTACTGTGCTGTGTTGGATGGTTGAGACTGATTACGAAAGGGGTTGTGATTTCCTTCCTCGCTGGGTCTTGTGCATTCCCGCTTGAAGTGACCTCTTTCTCCATAGTTGAAGCAAGTAACGGCGGTTTTGTGAAAGCCGTATTTTGTATCCTTCTTGCTTTCCAAACTGGTTCTACCCGTTCTTCTCATACAATCCTTCACTCTTCTTATAGCACTTGCAAATGCCCATTTGATGTCCATCAGCTCCATTTCATCTTGGTCAATTTGCTCGTAGTCTTCGTTCGTCAAATTGATGTTCCCTATTTGACCTGCAACTAAACCACAATATGCACTGACCATGGTATTTAGAAGTTCTGCATGTTCCTATGCAACTTCTACATTTATTTTGGAGAGATTTGACGTGTCAAGTTTGACAGTGTTGGGATTTGCCGATTGACTGTTTTTCCATAGAAAGCTTGTTGAGGAGCTTGCTGTGGAGCTTTATGCGCTAAATCCCTTGGCTGTGGAAGGAATGCTTTCGGATCAAAAGTCTGTCCATAGGCTTGATTACTCGAACCTGTAGACTTACTTGATTGAACTGGTTGGGGTAGGAAAGGATTCACGTTTGACACAAACGCGGTCTGCAGCTTCAGTTGCTGACTTGAACTTGTGCCTGCATTTATACTTCCAAAGTACATCTCAGGGTTTTGTGGAGCAGAGACTCGTTGTGCCTTCCGGAGTTCTTCTTCATTCTTGTTCTCCAGTTTCTGCACAAATTCATAAATACTTATTGACTCCAAAACACCTGTATGTTTTAATAGATCAATAAATTGACCACTTTGGTGGTAAAGCATCAGCAAATCGCATCACAATTTCTTGTGGTGCTGCTAACACTTTATACGAGTACATTTTGCTAAGAAAATGATAAAACCGAGTGGTCATATCATTCTCCATGAACATAAAACCTTCAAACTCGTTCTTGAGCAGATCATGCCGAATCTTCCTGGTAGCAGCGTTACCTTCACCTCTTGCTTCCAAAGTGTCCCACAAATTTTTCGTTGTAGTACAATACACAAACTGATGATAAATGTCTTTATGCAAAGCTTGTGTGAGGATAGCAAATGCCTTTTTCTCTAGATCATAAGCTTTCTTGTCACTTCGACTAGATTGGCAAATGAGGTTGGATTTGATCCAGCTTCTTCAAGTACTTCATTATAGGGGGTAGTGAAACACGTCCACAATTCTGTGTTCTGTCCAAGAACGTATGTATGAAAACGACTTTTCCAGAAAGGATAATCGTTCATATGATTTAGCTTGGGCGGATGGTTGTTACTCCCTGTTTCACTTTTGCTCATTAACAGAGTTTGGATGCTTTGATTTTGATTCGCAACACACGCCCATTGATTTCAGAGATCATTGCTGTATGTTGTGGCATCAAAAATTTTACCCATGATGTTGCGGAGCTTTGCGAAGACTCCTGATTTGAGCTTGTACAACTCCAATCCCACGGGTTAGAACTCATTATATTTTCTTGTTTAATGAAAATTTAAAGGTTTTAAAGTTTCACAGTTATAATTACCTTTTAAAATTTTCAGATTTGAAAATATGACAAATCCTTAAAATCACAAAGCTTTGAAAAACACGAGAAACATTCAAAAACAGTTTCGTGCGAGACAACTGTTTCGCACGAAATAGTTTTTTAGTACTAATCATATGTTTCATGCGAATTAGATGATTCATGCAGAACAGATGTTTCGTGCGAATCAGATGAATCGCACTAATCTTTTTCAATCGCACCAATTGTTTTGTTCAGCGTTTTTCAGAGGAATCTTTTCAGAAATGGTTAGGTGAGAAATTTCCTTTCTTGTTTAGACCTGCCTTTTCGAAAATACATGTTGTCTTACCCACTTTTAGTTAAAACACATATTTTTAACAGTATATAGTCCAAGTCTAGATCCAAGTAAGAAAATGTCAACCCTACCAAAACTAATCAGATTCAAATTTTTGCAGATTTCTTCTTCAAGGGTGTTCTTCACAAAAATTTTACCCTAAAATTTCCAGTATGCAACAGATTTTAACCAAGTTTTAAGTTAGTTATCAATTCAAAACTTAAGTTTTCTGCTGGAGGCTCAAGAACACTTCAGAAATCTTCAAACTAGCTCAGACACAACTAAGCCAGGTTTTGAACAAGGAAAGAACCAAAGCTTTGATACCATTTGTAGGTCCACCTACAGATGGTGTTAAACCAGTTCCTTGTTCATATGACACATACACAAGTGCGGAATCCAAGTGTGCATGCAACCAAAGCAAAGAAAGAACACGGGGAAACCAAAGATTCACTATCTTGATTAATGATTAAGAACAAGTACAAACATATACACACAATGCTCGTATGACTCAAACAAACTTGTTGTTTTCTTGTGTCTTCATCTTCAGAGATAACCAACTCAAAGGGTAACAAACTCTTTGTTCTGAACAACTCTCACACGCGAGTCAACTAGTTCTCTAAACTAAGAGGTGCATGTCTGCTTATATAGTGTCTGTGTAGTTTCGTACGAAATACGAGTCTAGACATACTGAACACAATATTTCACACGAGACATATTCTAGAAGTTTTGTACGAGTCAACGGTTTCGTATGAAATACTTATTTCGTACGAAACAAGTAACACACTTGTTACTCAAGCATTTCGTACGAATCACATGATTCGTACGAATTCTCTGACTCGCACAGAATCCTTCATCTTGGAAAACGTGTGTAGACATGACGTACACAAGACTTATCAGTATGCACACATGCAACCGATTAACACAGACAAGCTAAGATGTCATACTAGATCAAGACGGAAGGATATCACGATCTATTCGACACGACCAAACCTATAAAGACACTTGAGCAAAGACCGTACAATTACAACTATAACTAAGAACAAGCGACATACACAAAACTGTATCAACACCTATGCTCAATTATGGACTTAGGAAGGTTTTAGACTAAAACATCAAATAAACAGACAATCCATGGACAAAAAGTAAAATTGAACTTATAGGTTTGTTAGAAAATTATTTTCGACCAGATCTATGCCAGAATCATCTTGCAATTCACAGAAATAAAGATTTTGGATGGAAAAATGTGTTCATCATGGATTATCTTCGCACAAAGGTACTATCTTCGCACGAAGATAATTACCTTCGCACGAACGTAGTTACCCTTGTACGAAGGTAACCTGGAATGCCTAAAAAAAGGCATTGGAAAATTTTCTTGATCGTATTGATGAGACGAGTGTCCAAAAACAATTTGGTGATAGGAACTTTCGGGATTTAAGGACTGATTCGGGTTATTCGAGGACACCGTTTAGAGCATCAAAGAATAGATTTGATGATACGGTCACAAAATGTTGAAGATAACGGTGTAGTCAAAGATACATGTGCAGAATGATGTTCATGTGGTATAGTTACTATTAATGGGCCTTAACGTTAAATCCGCTTTTGATAAAAACTGATTTTTCTAGATTTAACGGGGAATTACAGTGAAAAAATTGGTATGGTCAGAATTTGCAAAAATGAGGGAGAATAAAAATTTCACGTATATATGAAGATTCCGGCATTTTTGAAATTCATGAACATGCAACTGTATTTGCGTGGTTACGACTACAAATTATTTGTTGATACAATGTGTCTTGGATTTTTCTGTACGAGAACAAAGTGTAGTCTGAGTTCATTAGTGATGAGATCAAGTTGAGGTCTACTTTTCGAAAAAGTGGGGTTGCATAACTGAGTCTTGGAGGAGTTGTTATCGGATTTTGTAGTCGTGGTCATGTTGATGCTTGAGTCTTCATACAAGCCAGTTGCACACATGACTGCTTTGTGGTACAAAGTATCCAATTTAACTCTCCAAGGCATATGAACTGTTTTCTGGACTAACCACCAGGAAATGAGGATGTTTTGTGGTTTCCGTTGCGCCGGGACTAACGAGGAAGGCTATATACTTGTAATTCATGACTACTAAAGAAGATGATATAATGGATCTTTCGGACAAAGAAGTGTACCAGTTGCTTATGAAATAGTCTATACATTTGGGATCATTGTGAAAGACAAAGATTACATTATTCATTTTGAACGAAGAAGAGAAGATTACTGCGTTTTGACAGATAGTTTTTCCAATGAAGATATGCTGATTGAGAAGATTACCGATTTGCTAATCAATCATCCAGGAGTATGCTTAAACGTGATTACAGAGATTGGGATTTTAGATTTTCATGGATATTCATTGATTTGAAGTTTATAGTTGTGGTAATTCGAAGTTTTTATCAATTGCCGGTTGAGTTTTGAAGATCAAAGGGTCGAGCATAGGAGTGCTGCGCTAAACTAAATGTAGATGTGGTTAAACATAGAACAGAGAAGCTGCATTGAATAATTTCGAGTTAGTGATTATTCAAGAAAATTTGCCGATTAAGAAAATCAGAGGAGGTTGGAAACCGTGCAAACAAGAACCTAAACTGGAGAAAGTGTTTCAGGGGCAATGTAATGTAGATAATGCAAACCTGAATCATCAATCAAGGGGGAATTTGTTGACACGTTCTACGACATCGACAGATACCTTGATTGAAGTTGCAGAATATTCAAACACGACTCTCATATTTCAAGATCAAGATCATGCTTCAACAGTGACGTCCAAGGGAAAAATTGTTGATGCACTTTGTGTTCATCACTGTACGAATAGGCTAGATAGAGCGTGTGTTGAATATTGTATATATTAGATACGAACACATGACCCAAGTACGAACATGAGAGGTACATATATGTCACTTCATACGAAGTGATAGCTCACTTCGTACGAAAGTAATTTTTATCTTCGTACAAAAGTAAGCTACCTTCGCACGAAGGTAATTTCCTCACTTAGCACAAGGGTAAAGCGTGTCTATAAATAGTGTCATGTGTTCTTTGTTTTGTAAGTTTTGGAGTTCCCAGAGGGGAAATACTTGCGAAATTTCTCCAGAATTTTGCCAGCTTGACAAGATGTATACTCTTTCGGTATGAATGAATGAAGCTTCCGCTGATTCTATTTCTACTCCTTTCTTAATAACATTATACTGAATTAGTAATATTATGCCCAAACTTCCATCTAGAACCACCGGATCCTGGACTTTCAAGAGTTGTCATTGGTTATGGGAGGATAGGTGATGGAAGAGTTAACTATAGTGAAGCCTTAGATGGACTGTTGGTGAATGGTCCTACGGTCGAATATTTGTGGACAAATATGTTTTAGACTAGGGGTAGAGAAGGATGTGGAGTATAGTCGAAAAAAGGTGGTTTAGGTTGTGAAGTAGAGTCTGAAAGGGGCGAGATTGAGGAAGAAGTACTACTAACATTTGGTTTGAACACAACGAGCACGAAAGGATCAACTGGTAGCGGCCTCAATGAGAAGATGGCATTAACTACAAACAAACACAAGAATGGTGAGAGAATGGACTAGACTGACTCAAAACAAAATAAAAAGACATGTAGCACATATATGGCAGATAAGTCTAATCATTCTAATAAACGTAATTACCAAAGAGTCCCGGCAAAGGAACCAAAAACCTGATGTTGTTGATACACTTTTGTGTTTGTCGCTTGTTCTTAGTTACGTTTGTAATTGTACGGTCTTCGTTTGCAGTGTCTATATAGTTTGGTCGTGTTGACCAAATCAAGATATCCTCCTATCTTGGTTTAGTATGACGTTTAGTTTGTCTGTGTTAAATAGTGGCATGTGTGCATACATGTTGAGTCTTGTGCTCGTACAAGCCATCTACCATTTGCACGAAGGAATTCCTTTAAACAAGTAACATACTTGTTTCGTACGAGCTAGCTGATGCTCGTACGAACTAGCTTGTTCGTACGAGTATCTTTGGAGTAGTTCGTCGTGTCTTTTGGTGTTTCGTATGTCCAGCAACATACTTCATACAGTTACTGAGCATGGACACTATATAAGCAGACATGCACTCCTCAGTTTTGTGTCACCAGTTAGACATTGGTGAACTAGAGAGAGACGAAAGAGCACAAAGTGTTGCATGAGAGTGTATGAACATTTTTTGTATATGTTTATATCAGTTCTCTTCAGTTAATCAAGATATTGAATCTTTCGTTATCCTGTGTTCTTACTATGCTTTTGTTCGCATTCTTACAAGGATTACGTACTCGTATTTGTGTTGTATGAACAGGAAGCAGATTTATCTTGATCCTCCAAGTGTACCTACAAGTGGTATCAGAGCTTTGGCTCTCTTCCTTGTTCAAAACCAAGCTTAGTGATTGTGTCTGAGCTAGTTTTGAGGGTTTCTTGAAGTGTTCTTGAACTTTCAGCTAAAACTTAAGTTTTTGAAAGACAACAAACTTAAAACTTGGTTAAAATCTGTTGTATTTAGAAAATTTTCATAAAAACCTAGTTAGAACACATGGAGACATGTTAAAAGCTGGTTTTTCTTAAAATTTTCATCAAAGTTGAACACACTTGCAGAAGAAACTCACTGGAGAAACTCACCAAATATTGTTGTAGGGTTGACTAAATATCTGACATTCTGGACTTGATTGTCAAAACTGAAAAGCTGATGGAATGTTTGTCTTTTTTGACTAAAATTGTGTAGACAACAGAATACTTTTGGAAACCAGTCTGTGCAGAAAAGGGAATTTTTCACCAACAAGCCCTACAAAAAGATTCCTCTGCGAAAAACATTTGTGCGAATAACCCATCCGCATGAAGAACCTAGTTCACACGAAGGAATTAGTTGTTCGCATGAAGGAGTATCCTCCGCACGAAGGACCCACCACTCGTACGAAACAGTGGTTAGTACGAAGAACAACTGCTTTTCGTGTTTCAGTTTTTCAAACTTTGTAATTTCTCAAACCTTCTGATTTCTAAAATTGTGAATTTTTAAAAGGAACTCTATTATTTTCAAAAATTAAACTTTAAACCTTTTAATTTTTATAATCAAGAAAATGAGTACTAATCCGTGGGATTGGAGTAGTAGTTCAAGCACAAATCAGGACTCTTCGTAAAGCTCCGCAACCTCATGGGTAAAATCATCGATGCCTCAACATACAGCCATGATTACTACAAATCAATGGGCATGTCTCGCAAACCAGAACCAGAGCATTTAGACTCTTCTAATGAGTGAAAGTGAAACCGGGAGTAATAACCGTCCACCTAAACTGAACCATATGAATGATTATCCATCCTGGGAAAGTCATTTCCACACATATGTTCTCGGACAGAACATAGAACTATGGACATGTTTTACTACAACATATAAAGAATCACTCGAAGAGACAGGATTAAACCCAACCTCCTTAGCCAATCTAGATGAAGGCGATAAAAAGGCTTACGATCTAGAGATAAAGGCATTTGCTATCCTAACACAGGCACTCCATAAAGATATCTACCATCAGTTTGTGTACTGTACGACCATGAAAAATCTGTGGGATACCCTGGAAGCAAGAGGAGAGGGTAATGCTGCAACCAGAAAAATTCGGCATGATCTGCTAAAGAAGGAGTTTGAAGGTTTCATGTTCATGGAAAATGAAAAATTGAATGATGTGACCACACGCTTTTACATCTTAGCGAAATGTACTCTTACAAAGTGTTAGCATCTCCGCAAGAAATCGTGATGCACTTTGCTGATGCATTACCGCCAAAATGGGGTCAATTTATTGACATATTAAAATATACAGGTGTTTTGGACTCAATCAGTATTTATGAATTTGTGAAGAAACTGGAGAACAAGAATGAAGAGGAACTTCGAAAGGCACAAAGAGTTATTGTTCCACAAAACCCTGAGATGTACTTCGGAGGTATTAATACAAGTTTTAGTGCAAGTCAGCAACCAAAGCTTCAAACCACATTTGTGTCAAACATGAATCCCTTTCTACCATAACCTGTTCAATCAAAGTAGTCTGCAAGCTCAAGTACTCAAGCCTTTGGATCAAGTTTTTGAAAAGTCAACAACCAAATTTTTTAAGAAGAAAAACCCATTCAAATCACAACCATTATCTGTTTCAAAAGAAAAACAAAAGGAAAAGTGAGTTGAAACGACTAAGGTCCCGTAACCAAAGGCTGAGACAAAAGGCACTCGCTACAAGAAGAAACTTAAAAATGTTAAATTTGTGAGTTCTACGGGCACTGATAAAGTCGAGACTTTTGAAGGCATGTCTAATGTAGATTTTGCAAACAAAGTCAAGATTTTAAAACGTAATAGTGAAAACAATTATACCCAACATACAAATGGGTGTGATGAAAATGAACCCAGTACCTCAAGACCCGCAAGTTCAACATCAAGTCATGGAACATGATCTCTTAAATTTGCTGAAAGGGGAACTTGTTTCAAATGCGGAGAGTTTGGCCACATTATCATGAATTGTACAAACCCAGCAAAGCCGAGATTTGTTGAGAAATCCCCTCCTGAACCAACTTGCCAACGTCGATCTATTTCTCCAAAACAAGACAAACGGATTGTTAAAGAACAAGAAGAAAAACAGAGACGTAAACAAGTAAAAGTAATTAAAAAAGCTTTAAAACCGGATTCTTCATAAAGGAATCCAAGATCTTCAAAGTTAATAAAATCAGAAATTGTTAAAACTGTAAATAATAGTCATTCTAGAAAATTTCAAAACTCTTGGAAACCTAAGACTGGTGATGGTTCAAGAGGAGGTACACAATTTCCGAATCATCAAGAAATTGAAATCACATTTCTTGATGATAAGGGTCGACCCAAGACCACTAAGGCTTGGGTCCCATCTCAAACCGATCTGGTTTATGAAATGTGCAGGGTGTTCTCGGAGGAACTGTGAATAGTCATTGGACTGTTGACAATGGAGCATCGAGGCACATGACAGGCCACTTACGGCTCCTTGATGTGAAAGGCATTAGGGGTGGTTATGTTGCTTTTGCTGGTGATAAGGACGGATACATCACTAGAGAAGGAATGGTCTCCAATGGTGTTGTTAGTTTTGACAAGATCAATTATGCTCGTCAAATTGATCACAATATTCTTAGTGTTTCTCAAATCTGCGACAAGAAGTTCACGGTTCATTTTGATAATGCCGGATGGTATGTGCTGAAACCTGGTTTCAAGATTCCAAAAGAATGGATCCTCCTGTCGGCTCCAAGAATCAACGACTTGTATATTCTTGACATGAGACAAACCATTACCATGTCTGCACAAGTTACATGTTTTGTCTCAAAAGCCACTGAGAAAGAATCAATCTCTTGGCATAGACGAAGGGGACACATTCACCTGAGGAGAATGAACTATAGTGAAGCCTTAGATGGATTGTTGGTGAATGGTCCTACGGTCGAATATTTGTGGACAAGTATGTTTTAGACTAGGGGTAGAGAAGGATGTGGAGTATAGTCGAAAAAAGGTGGTTTAGGTTGTGAAGTAGAGTCTGAAAGGGGCGAGCTTGAGGAAGAGTACTACTAACATTTGGTTTGAACACAACGAGCACGAAAGGATCAACTGGTAGCGGTCTCTATGAGAAGATGTGGCATTAACTACAAACAAACACAAGAATGGTGAAAGAATGGACTAGACTGACTCAAAACAAAATAAAATGACATGTAGCACATATATAGCAGATAAGTCTAATCATTCTAGTAAACGTAATTACCAAAGAGTCCCGGCAAAGGAACCAAAAACCTGATGTTATTGATACACTTTTGTGTTTGTCGCTTGTTCTTAGTTACGTTTGTAATTGTACGGTCTTTGTTTGCAGTGTCTATATAGTTTGGTCGTGTTGACCAAATCAAGATATCCTCCTATCTTGGTTTAGTATGACGTTTAGTTTGTCTGTGTTAAACAGTGGCATGTGTGCATACATGTTGAGTCTTGTGCTCGTACAAGCCATCTACCATTTGTACGAACGAATTCCTTTAAACAAGTAACATACTTGTTTCGTACGAGCTAGCTGATGCTCGTACGAACCAGCTTGTTCGTATGAGTATCTTTGGAGTAGTTCTTCGTGTCTTTTGGTGTTTCGTATGTCCAGCAACATACTTCATACAGTTACTGAGCATGGACACTATATAAGCAGACATGCACTCCTCAGTTTTGTGTCACCAGTTAAACACTGGTGAACTAGAGAGAGACGAAAGAGCACAAAGTGTTGCATGAGAGTGTATGAACATTTTTTGTATATGTTCGTATCAGTTCTCTTCAGTTAATCAAGATATTGAATCTTTGGTTATCCTCTGTTCTTACTAAGCTTTTGTTCGCATTCTTACAAGGATTCCGCACTTGTATTTGTGTTGTATGAACAAGAAAGCAGATTTATCTTGATCCTCCAAGTGTACCTACAAGTGGTATCAGAGCTTTGGCTCTCTTCCTTGTTCAAAACCAAGCTTAGTGATTGTGTCTGAGCTAGTTTTGAGGGTTTCTTGAAGTGTTCTTGAACTTTCAGCATAAACTTAAGTTTTTGAAAGACAACAAACTTAAAACCTGGTTAAAATCTGTTGTATTTAGAAAATTTTCATAAAAACCTAGTTAGAACACATGGAGACATGTTAAAAGCTGGTTTTTCTTAAAATTTTCATCAAAGTTGAACACACTTGCAGAAGAAACTCACTGGAGAAACTCACCAGAATATTGTTGTAGGGTTGACTAAATATCTGACATTCTGGACTTGACTGTAAAAACTGAAAAGCTGATGGAATGTTTGTCTTTTTTGACTAAAATTGTGTAGACAACAGAATACTTTTGGAAACCAGTCTGTGCAGAAAAGGGAATTTTTCACCGACAAGCCCTACAAAAAGATTCCTCTGCGAAAAACATTTGTGCGAATAACCCATCCGCATGAAGAACCTAGTTCACACGAAGGACTTAGTTGTTCGCATGAAGGAGTATCCTCCGTACGAAGGACCCACCACTCGTACGAAACAGTGGTTAGTACGAAGAACAACTGCTTTTCGTGTTTCAGTTTTTCAAACTTTGTAATTTCTCAAACCTTCTGATTTCTAAAATTGTGAATTTTTAAAAGGAACTCTATTATTTTCAAAAATTAAACTTTAAACCTTTTAATTTTTATAATCAAGAAAATGAGTACTAATCCGTGGGATTGGAGTAGTAGTTCAAGCACAAATCAGGACTCTTCGTAAAGCTCCGCAACCTCATGGGTAAAATCATTGATGCCTCAGCATACAGCCATGATTACTACAAATCAATGGGCATGTCTCGCAAATCAGAACTAGAGCATTTAGACTCTTCTAATGAGTGAAAGTGAAACCGGGAGTAATAACCGTCCACCTAAACTGAACCATATGAACGATTATCCGTCCTTGGAAAGTCATTTCCACACATATGTTCTCGGACAGAACATAGAACTATGGACATGTTTTACTACAACATATAAAGAATCACTCGAAGAGGCAGGATTAAACCCAACCTCCTTAGCCAATCTAGATGAAGGCGATAAAAAGGCTTACGATCTAGAGATAAAGGCATTTGCTATCCTAACACAGGCACTCCATAAAGATATGTACCATCAGTTTGTGTACTGTACGACCATGAAAAATCTGTGGGTACCCTGGAAGCAAGAGGAGAGGGTAATGCTGCAACCAGAAAAATTCGGCATGATCTGCAAAAGAAGGAGTTTGAAGGTTTCATGTTCATGGAAAATGAAAAATTGAATGATGTGACCACACGCTTTTACATCTTAGTGAAATGTACTCTTACAAAGTGTTAGCATCTCCGCAAGAAATCGTGATGCACTTTGCTAATGCATTACCGCCAAAATGGGGTCAATTTATTGACATATTAAAACATACAGGTGTTTTGGACTTAATCAGTATTTATGAATTTGTGAAGAAACTGGAGAACAAGAATGAAGAGGAACTTCGAAAGGCACAAAGAGTTATTGTTCCACAAAACCCTGAGATGTACTTCGGAGGTATTAATACAAGTTTTAGTGCAAGTCAGCAACCAAAGCTTCAAACCACATTGGTGTCAAACATGAATCCCTTTCTACCATAACCTGTTCAATCAAAGCAGTCTGCAAGCTCAAGTACTCAAGCCTTTGGATCAAGTTTTTGAAAAGTCAACAACCAAATTTTTTAAGAAGAAAAACCCCATTCAAATCACAACCATTATCTGTTTCAAAAGAAAAACAAAAGGAAAAGTGAGTTGAAACGACTAAGGTCCCGTAACCAAAGGCTGAGACAAAAGGCACTCGCTACAAGAAGAAACTTAAAAATGTTAAATTTGTGAGTTCTACGGGCACTGATAAAGTCGAGACTTTTGAAGGCATGTCTAATGTAGATTTTGCAAACAAAGTCAAGATTTTAAAACGTAATAGTGAAAACAATTATACCCAACATACAAATGGGTGTGATGAAAATGAACCCAGTACCTCAAGACCCGCAAGTTCAACATCAAGTCATGGAACATGATCTCTTAAATTTGCTGAAAGGGGAACTTGTTTCAAATGCGGAGAGTTTGGCCACATTATCATGAATTGTACAAACCCAGCAAAGCCGAGATTTGTTGAGAAATCCCCTCCTGAACCAACTTGCCAACATCGATCTATTTCTCCAAAACAAGACAAACGGATTGTTAAAGAACAAGAAGAAAAACAGAGACGTAAACAAGTAAAAGTAATTAAAAAAGCTTTAAAACCGGATTCTTCATAAAGGAATCCAAGATCTTCAAAGTTAATAAAATCAGAAATTGTTAAAACTGTAAATAATAGTCATTCTAGAAAATTTCAAAACTCTTGGAAACCTAAGACTGGTGATGGTTCAAGAGGAGGTACACAATTTCCGAATCATCAAGAAATTGAAATCACATTTCTTGATGATAAGGGTCGACCCAAGACCACTAAGGCTTGGGTCCCATCACAAACCGATCTGGTTTTTGAAATGTGCAGGGTGTTCTAGGAGGAACTGTGAATAGTCATTGGACTGTTGACAATGGAGCATCGAGGCACATGACAGGCAACTTACGGCTCCTTGATGTGAAAGGCATTAGGGGTGGTTATGTTGCTTTTGCTGGTGATAAGGGTGGATACATCACTAGAGAAGGTATGGTCTCCAATGGTGTTGTCAGTTTTGACAAGATCAATTATGTTCGTCAAATTGATCACAATCTTCCTAGTGTTTCTCAAATCTGCGACAAGAAGTTCACGGTTCATTTTGATAATGCCGGATGGTATGTGCTGAAACCTGGTTTCAAGATTCCAAAAGAATGGATCCTCCTGTCGGCTCCAAGAATCAACGACTTGTATATTCTTGACATGAGACAAGCCATTACCATGTCTGCACAAGTTACATGTTTTGTCTCAAAAGCCACTGAGAAAGAATCAATCTCTTGGCACAGACGAAGGGGACACATTCACCTGAGGAGAATGAACTATTTGGTGAAGAACAATATTGTGAATGGTGTACCAGTGAAAAACTTTATCTTCAAGACGTCTTTATACCATGCCAAACGTGAAAGCAAGCGAGAAAATCTCATCCTGTGAAGAAAATTAACACAGTGAATATGCCTTTGGAATGTCTTCATATGGACGTCTTTGGACCTATGAAACACAAGACTACCTTTAGTGATTCTTATTGTTTAGTAGTTACTGATGACTACTCAAGATTTTCATGGGTGAATATGTTGGCGCACAAGAGTGAAGTTCCTGAAATCCTCAAGAATATCCTGACGCTGCTTGAAAATTTATACAATTTAAAGATAAGGAGAATCAGAAGCGACAACGGCACCGAATTCAAGAATCAAGTTATGGATGAGTTCTGTTCTTCTAAAGGCCTTCTGCATGAGTACAGTTCTCGATACACTCCACAACAAAATGGTGCCGCTGAGAGGAAAAATAGAACTCTAATTGAAACAGCAAGAACTATGCTAGTAGAATCAGAACTTCATGTTCAATTTTGGAGAGAAGTTGTTGCTACTACATGTTATACGATGAATAGAGTTCTTACGGTGAAGAGGCACGGAAAAACATGTTTCGAATTGTTGCATAAAAGGAAACTGGATGTTACTTTCTTAGAACCTTTTGGAGCTCCATGCACTATGATTGATCCACATGGTAAATTTGGTCCGAAGGCTATCGAAGGTTTCTTTCTTGGATATGCTACTCCTAATTTCAAAGTGTGGAATCTGTCAACAAAGAAGATTGAAGAATGGGATGAAGTCAAGGTTCAAAGATACACTGAATCAGTAAGAGCTCTGGGTACTCCTTGGATGTTTGACTGCGATGGACTGTTTAACTCCTTTAATATGCCAACTTTTGATCATGCTCCTGCGGCGGCTCAAATATTACTTGAAAGTGATACTGCAATTGACTCATCATTAGTTCGACCAATTATTATTAACCCTCAAGTGTCTACTTCGGTTAACAATCTTATTCAAAACGAGGAATTCGAATATGTTGTTGTTTATATGTTTCTTCAGAAGATGATGAGTTCCATGATGCAAATGAAGGTCATGCCTACTTCATCATCAAATCCAGCAAACAAATTGGCTGTTGATTTGAATATCAACAATTTGGGTATAAACTCTCGAGTTCCTGATGTTCCTGAAACTCGAATTCATAATACTCATCCTCAGCAGAATATTATCAAAGATGTCCATAGTGGTGTGCAGACACGTAATCAACTCAGGAATAATCAGAATGCTGGTCTGTCTTCGGTTATTAGGGAATATGGGGAACAGAATGATTGTTCTTTTGCCTGCTATGTCTGCGAAGTTGAATCGAAATCTTGGAAGGAGGCTAGGAAAGAAGATTCATGTGTTGAAGCTATGCAAGAAGAACTTCAGCAGTTTCAGAAGCTAGGCGTGTGGAAATTGGTTGAAAGGCCTGACAACTATAAGAATATTGGTACAAGATGGGTTTACAAATGTAAGAAGGATGACGGAGGTGTTGTTGTGAGAAACAAAGCGAGATTGGTTGTCTAGGGCTTTAATCAGGTAGAAGGCAATGATTACAATGAAGTTTATGCACCGGTAGCTCGTCTTGAGGCCATAAGAATTTTCTTGACTTATGCGTCCTACAAGAAGTTTACTATCTACCAAATGGATGTGAAAAGTGCATTTCTTCATGGTGTGGTTGAAGAAGAGGTATATGTTGAGCAACTGCCTGGTTTTGAAGATCCAATCCATCCTGACAAGGTTTGGCTTCTCAACAAGGCGCTATATGGTCTTCATCAAACTTCACGGGCTTGGTATGAAACGTTGTCTTCCTATCTTCTGAAGAATGGTTTTCGACATGGATTGATCGACTGTACTCTCTTCATCAAGGAACAGAATGAAGACTTATTGCTGGTACAGGTGTATGTTGATGATATTATTTTTAGGTCGACCAACGAAAAAATTTGCAAAGAATTTGAGCAGATCATGCAGGAGAAGTTCGAGATGAGCGCTATGGGAGAAATGACTTTCTTTTTAGCTTTGCAGGTTCAACAATCTAAGGAAGGGATTTGCATCCATCAAACCAAGTACGTCGGGGATATTCTCAAACGATTTCAAATGGAAGTCTCAAAGCCTTTGGGAACTCCATCAGTTCAGAATCATGGGATTACTCCGGACAGAATGGGTGATCATGTGGAACAATCTCTTTATCGTGCTATGATTGGATCTCTCATGTATCCTACTACTTCAAGACCCGATATAATGTACCCAACATGTCTTCTAGCTCGCTACCAGTCCAGTTGAAGGTTTCTCATTTGATGGCTGTTAAAATAATCTTTCGTTATTTGAAGGGTCACCCAGACACTGGTCTTGGTACCCTAAGGATGAAAACTTTGATTTGACAGCATTTAGTGATTCTGATCAAGGTGGCTGCAAGATCGAGGCAAAACCAACATCAGCGGGATGTTAGTTCTTGGGAAATCGCCTAGTTAGGTGGCAGTGCAAAAAAGCAGACTTGTGTAGTTACGTCAACCTGTGAGGCTGAGTATATTTCGGCTTCTATTTGCTGCTCTCAGGTTCTATGGATTCAACAGCAAATGCGCGACTGTGGTTTTGAATTTCTAACTACTCCTATTTTCGTTGATAACGAAGCTGCTTTACAAGATCACTCGTAATCATGTACAGCACTCAAAAACCAAACATATTGAGATTAAGTATCATTTCATACGAATTGTTATGAAAAGAAACTTATCAATGTTGTTAAAATCCACATTGATCACCAACGTGCCGAACTGTTTACAAAAGCTTTTGATATTCTCGCTTTGATTATCTACTTTTGGTCAATGGCATCAAGGTGAAGCCCGAGTAATTCATCCTTAGCTAATCATTTTTCGTAAATATTTTCTTCAAGATCTAAAATTACAAAAAGATTTTCTATGTTCTCTTGGTTTTAAATTTTAGGGGGAGAATATTTCAAGAAAATACAAAAACATGAGAAAATACAAAAACATGAGAAAATACAAAAATACAAAAATATGTCTTTTATTTAGTTTAAGTGTTTACTACCTTCTTTATTTAAGGGGGAGAAAAATTTAGAAAAAAATAAAAAAAACAATAGAAAAACCAAAAATCAAAAATGAGTTTCTTGGATAGATAAGTGAAAATGATGAAATACACCAGTGATCTATCATAAACAGTCAAAAACACAAAATGAAAATTGATAAGTAACTTTACTAATAATGTATCGGTAGGCTCACAATCAGATTAATATGTGCAGGTTGATATAAACTTAACGGACTGCAAGCCAGGTGGGAACCATTCATTGGCATATGGTCTTGGTAGCGAAATTTGCGTTTGATAGTATGCCAAGGATTTGAGATATGCGGTCTTTATACTGACTTATCATCTGGGTATCATAGTTGAATCTTTTTCCAAAAACAACGATGACGCAAGTCTAGAACTTCCATGATACCATACATACGTGTAAATACTGCATACGACCATTAATAAGTGATAAACATATCACATCCACCCAAAAATAAGTGATAAAATATCACAGCTTTATGCGGGAGCTAAGTTCGTCTCTTTGTCGGTACGATGGTACTAACCTGATCATGTACTTACTCCCGTGCCCTTCATACATCTGAAAATCAAGTTCCTCGTCAATAAGTGATTTAATCACATAGGGCTTGTTTTCAATCAAAATAAGTGAGTATCTCACATCATATACGTCAAACAGATGATAAGCAGTATACTCACCGATAAGATTTTCTCTCGTGCATATCTTGATACGGGAATGTGTCGTGAAGTGGTTGAACACCGATTAGTAAGTAAAATTCATACCTTAATCATATCTCCTAATCATGATTTCATCTGATAAGCTGAGCTTACATGGACAACAATACCGATAATCATAGTAGAATGCTTATTTATTTTGTTAATTTGATGTTTTAAACAAAACTCGTTTCTGACAACATTAAAAGCTCGTATGAGTCTCTTACCTTGAAACTCTGAAAAAGATTATATAGTAAATATAAAGTTCCCTCTTATTTGTTAGTAGTTATTTTAGTTTAGTTTACTTTGTTGTTTAATAAAGTTCTTTTTGAATTAGCCAAAATTGAAGCTCAAAAGTTTTCTACCAAGATACGCCCTAAAAACCATTCGCTTTTACAATGGGTAAACTCATCTCTAGGAACAAAATCTGTTTAATAAGCACTTCCCCTAACTTAACTTTGTGATTAGTGTGGACTTGTGCAAAGTTTTAAACAGGCCCGCGAAAAAACCAAAGATTCTCAAAGAACTGAAAGTCCAGTTTGTGAAAAACCTGGACTCGTACGAATCATTTCATTCGTACGAGCCTGTGTGCTTCATACGAATAACATTGGGTTTTGTACAAGCAAGTTCTTCATACGAATCTAAGTTGTTTCGCACGAGTATTTTGATGTGGTATATAAGGTGATGAAGTTCTTTGGTAGTACTTCACTTTCACCTTGCTCACGTCATCTTTACACCTCCCTTCTAGTTGTTTTTTATTTCTTTAAGGTATACTTGACAATGCTGGCATACTTTGAAGATGAACAACTTATACATCATTATCTGACCATTTGACCTTGACTGACTTGAACAACAAAATTTAAAACGAAGAATCATTTTAACAAAAACAAGTAACTTCTTTTGAAGTTGTTTGTACGAATTAGATTCGCACGAACAACACATCGCTCGTACGAACCAGCCATTCGTACGAATAAATCAATTGCTTGATTTAGTCAAAAGTTTGTGAAATGAGTTGTTCTTCGTACCAATAAATAGTTATTCGTATGAGTCAGTAGTTCTTTGTTCAGGGAATATATACATATAAAAGGTTTGGAATAAAACTTTTTGCGTATATTCCCTAATAAATTTGTGTTCTTACCCTAGTTGTTGTATGTGTACAGAATGGAACAAAAAGAACATAAAAGAAAACCCGCAACAAAGAGAACTGACAAGTCAGAAGTGGAACCTAGACATAACATGGTGGCCTACTTGGATCCGGAAGACAAATTTGCTGAGTACAACGGTATAATGAAGTTTTTGCGCGACTCAAGAATACATTATGCTATCACACACAAGACTACAATATACAAGACGTTGATTAAGGAATTTGGTATTCAGCTAAAGTTGTTGAAGTGAATGGGAAGGAACTTATCCACGGGAAAGTAAATAACTTGAACGTAGATGTGACTGTTGAAACCATTAACTCAGTATTACAGCTTAGTGATGATCCTGAAGCTCCATTCTTGGTGTCATTGAAGTGTCAACGTGGATGTTTGCTTAGAATGAAATGTGTTGGAGATTTCCTCGTGGGACAACTAAACAAAGCATGGTTACCACTCCGATACATGTTCTTTCTACATGTTTTAATTCAATGTTTGAGCAACAGACGAATGGTTATGACATGGCAAATGACGACTTGGTTGGAATGATGGTAGCTTTGGCATTTAACAAACCGTTTAGTGTTTCAAAGTATATTTTTGCAAACATGAAGGAAAACCTGAGAAGAACCGGATATGGTGGAAACAAGTTTTGGATGTATCCTCGTTTTCTCCAAATGATCTTGAATATGAAGCATTCGAATCTTCTAAAGAACGACAATGATGTTTTAAAAGTTGAGGTTATGATGGAACATTCGTTGAAGATCTTTAGAGTGTAGCAGAAAAATGTTACAAGGAAAGCACACCTCCTCGTAGATTGATTGGTTTTCTGGAAAATGATACATATGTTGCACAAGAAAATGACAAGTGGCGCCATGATGACAGTGATTCAGATAATGAAGAACCAACCTTGAAAAAGATGATCGAAGATAACTTTGGTCATAAAAAGGGAAAGGGTAATGATGATGACGATGATAAAGTTGGTAAGGATGGTACAAGTGAACCAGTTGAAGAAGTCCAGCTACCTTTACAATAGAGGAGATTGAACCTATAATAACGGAACCCTCTACAATCCATGAACCACAATCTTCAAATACCACAGTAGCTTAAACACATTCAGCTAAAGATACTGCAGTTCAACCGCAACCTACTACTTCTTCAGCTCAACAATCCCAATCTGCATCTCACCAAAATACAAAACGAAGCAGTCATTTGTTCTCTGAAATGGAAAAGGATGAGAAAGTGTATTTTCTGTTCTCTCAATTGCAAGTTGCAGCAATCCATATTAACAAACATTCGGAGTTTATAACAGTTGGAGATAAATTCTCTGTAAGAGATTGTTAGAAAACGGGATTCCGAAATTGTGCAGTTAAGAAAAGAAAGTGAGCAACTGAAGGCTGCAGATGCTGAAAGAGCAACTCAGCTACAACAGATGAGGGCAGCTGATAACTCTCAGGGGATTGAGATAAATTGGCTGAAAGAATGTTGTGCGGCTGTACAACGATCTACAGAAACATTAACTGCTAAGCATAACGACTTGAAAGAATGGTATCATTCTCGTAATGCTACACTGGATGAAGGCTTTAATGGTATTAAAGACGTGTTTGAAATGAGCAGAAAGCGAGCGAATATTCTATGGAATGATAGATGCAAAGCGCACAAGATCAAGCGAAAACATGATCAGGTTAGTGAAGACACTGGCAATCCAGATGCTTCGGCCTTATCCTTGCTACCAAAGGTTTCTGCTTCAACTCCAGTGGTAGAGTCTAATGCGCAGCAGATCGTGACTAATCCAGTTACCACCAGTGCTACTCAAGAGGAAATAGGAAAGGTTTGATGTTTCTGGAAAGTTTGAAGACCTGATGTTCTATCAACATTGGATATCAGATCTTCAGGGGGAGTTTGTTGATACTCAAGGCCATTCTGTATGAAGACTAAAGTCGAAGACCGAAGACCAAGCAACAACCAAGGGGGAGTTTGTTGATACACTTTTGTGTCTATCGCTTGTTCTTAGTTACGTCTATAATTGTACGGTCTTTGTTTGCAGTGTCTATATAGTTTGGTCGTGTCGACCGAATCAAGATATCCTCCTATCTTGGTTTAGTACAACATTTAGTTTGTCTGTGTTAAACAGTTGCATGTGTGCATACTGTTGAGTCTTGTGTACGTCTTGTCTGTGGAACGTTCTCCGAGGAAACACTTTGTGCGAGTGGACATGCTTCGTACGAGCAAGATGTCGCTCGTACAAGCCATCTGCCATTCGTACGAAAGAATTCCTCTAAACAAGTAACATACTTGTTTCATACGAGCTAGTTGATGCTCGTACGAACCAGCTTATTCGTACGAGTATCTTTGGAGTAGTTCTTCATGCCTTTTGGTGTTTCGTATGTCCAACAACATACTTCGTACAGTTGCTGAGCATGGACACTATATAAGCAGACATGCACTCCTCAATTTTGTGTCACCAGTTAGACACTAGTGAACTAGAGAGAGACGCAAGAGCACAAAGTGTTGCATGAGAGTATATGAACATTGTTTGTATTTGTTTGTATCAGTTCTCTTTAGTTAATCAAGATATTGAATCTTTGGTTATCATGTGTTCTTACTTTGCTTTGTTTGCATTCTTACGAGGATTCCGCACTCGTATCTGTGTTGTATGAACAAGAAAGCAGGTTTATCTTTATCCTCCAAGTGGACCTACATATGTGCTTAGAGTAGTTTAAGTAATTTAACTCTAAACTAGACACTAAGTTATACTCTATACTCACTAAAACTTAACTACTGGACATGCAAGTGAACCTTTCGACTCTAGGTTAGCTAAAGTAAGTCTGAATATCAAAACCACGAGACTCTATTGAAAATGTATACTAGACTTTATTACTTATATAAACTGACTCGATTCAATTGTTTTTATATTTTGAGTGGGGTTTCTAACAATCTAAATGCAATTAATTAAAATACTAACTAACTGGAACTCAGACATGAACTATGACTGAAGGCGTAATCAGATGATAGAAAAACACTACCTAGGTCGGGATCCTACACATGAATGACAAGCTTCCTCTCTTGGAAATGGAACTATTATGGAAACGGGATCTTATAATACTAACTCAAAGGTGATCTAAAGGACCCTCGACCCTTCTCAAGATGTAACCTAAAAGATTCTTAAAAGCTATTAAAACATCGGTTATGTGGATTTCCTAATGGGCTTTCCAACTCTAATAAAGAAGTACCCCAATAGACACTCTACCTCACTACGTGAAAGTCAATGGGTAACTATAGTAATCCTGATTAGACTCGATGGGTAAGGAAGGCAAGTAAACTAGGGAGATCTTTTCACAAAAGTTGTAACCCTAGAAATCTAACAATCGAGACAAACCGACAATCTCTCACCTCATGCTATTAAGAGTGGCTAAATATCTAGACCTACTCAATTCATAGTTATTACGCCTATGGGTTAGTACGTCTAGCAAACCGAAGACACATAGTAATATTAACTGATCAAACATGAACCTATAACTGAAAGATATTCAACACGAAAACATGTGGCAAAACTAATCATTCATTAAGCAAGTCTAACTACGTGTATACATCAGATCATAAAAACTATGTCTTTTACTTAAATATTAATCCACAATACAAAGTTCCAAAACCGAAAGAAAAACTAGTCAAACATTGTAATCATCAAAGACCTTGGCAATGACAAGAGTTTTAGCCTAGAATCATCTTAAAGCAGTAAACAATATCAAAAAACGTTTATTGTTTAAAAAGATAAACAAAGAAACAAGGAATCCCGAATAGCAAGACTCAAGCAAGCTCGATCTCGTAGCTTCAAACCTTCAACCCGGTGCTTTTCCTACTTCAAAAATCGCCTCTAACTGTTGTAGAATTGTCCGAATGTTCGATAATGATCATGACAATTCATATTCAGGTTTATATTAGGTCAATCTCGCATAAAACCAAGTTTTCACGATCTAGGGGCCCCTCCCATGATGCGACGGGCAAATCCTTCTTTTCTCGAGTAGCGCGAGTGGCTTAATTCTCACATTTTTTTTTTACCTTTATACCCCGCACGTCATGTGAGGGGCTTGACTCCACCCTGTCGGGCGACGCAACAGGGGTCTTTTCCAGCTGTTTCTCGTTCGTTAATTTCCTAAACACTCGTGACGCGTCTAGAGGCTTCATTTTGTTTAATTTAGCTCGTTTTCTCCTATTATAGCTTCCTATCTCCTCCGGAACCCTTTAAATCACAAACGATTAAGTACATTGCTAATTCCTAACAAAAACAATTTTAAACTTAACGAAAACTATACAAACTATACACGAAAACTAGATATATTTTGCTAAAAGTTGTTAAGACTACCGGTTATGTGGATTCCCTCACGGTATGTCCAACTCTAATGATGAAGCACCCTATAGAAAATCTACCTCATAGCGCAAAGGTCTCAATACACTACGATGTGCAGGGGGGTAACTAATGAAATACTGATCGGACTTGAAAAGCAAGGGATAGCAAAAAACTAGGGAATCTTCTTGAAGAGGCTTTACTCGTAGCAACCTAACACTCAAGACAAACCGACAAACTTTCACCTCAAGGATATCAAGATTGGTTGAATATTTAGACCTACTCAATTCATAAAAATCATTCCTATGGGTTACTACCACTAGCAAACCATTTTACAATCGAAAACACAAAGTAAACGATCTAACATGCACTTATAATTAAAAAAACATTCAACAAAGCACACGTGGAATGATAATCATGCAATTAAACTTGTATAAATATGCATATACATCATATAAGAATTAACAAAGTCAATCATTAATCCACAATACAAGTTCCAAAAACCAATTATTACAAATTAAACATGTGTATTCATCATAAACCTAGGTAGTTCAAGAAGTCTAGCCAATAATAATCTTAAAACAAAAGACATGTATCAAATTAAGTTCACTAAAGATGGTCTAAATCGAAGGAATCAAAGAAACAAGAAACTGAATGGTTAACACCCGAGAGTCACGATCGTAGTGCTTGAAACCTTGATCCTAGCCTTTCGTCTTTTCAAGATCACCTCTTGCAGCTCTCCAGTCATCCAAAAGTCAGAATGTTCCCTTGACAATTCGTCATTAGGGTTTTAATATGCAGACTTGGGCCTTAATCAAATTTTCAGCAAAATTAAACCCCTCGCATTGCGTGAGGGGTATTGGATAATCTTACCGTGTGACGTGACACCACAAAATACATGATGGCATATTTTGTAATAACCTATAATTCTCCATCGCATTTTAAACATTTTGCTGGATTTTTAGGGCCCTCGCGCGGCGCAAGGGAAATTTCCAAACCTTATCGCGTGACGTGACAGGGGTATTTTTCTACATTGTTTATTTCTTGATTTCCCAAACACTCACAACACACCCAAAGACTCGGTTTTCATCTTTTTGCCCATTTCCACTTCCTTTTCCAATCCGGATACCTGCAAACACAAAAGACTAAGTACCATGTGAAGTTCCAATCAAAATGACACAAATATCGTCGAAAACTATACAAACTTTACATTGGAAATAGATGTATTTTACAATACATCATTGTACATATGTGTATATTAGACTTTGTGTGTTTGGTATACACAATTACCAATTAGACCTTAAATAATTCGTTATTGAAGACAGTTACATTTGATAAATGATTGTTTCTACATATGTGTGTTTTTATTTTTGTATGATACTATTACATATATGTTTGATAACTTAACAATGATTAGGTATTGGATATGATGAATTCCCCTCCTCTAAAACACATACGAATGCAATATTTTTTGAAATAAAATCAATTCAAGGGTAACTAACACAAGTAACATATGTTTGTAAAAAACTACTTATTCAATATAGGTGGTAAACATCAATGTAAATAAAAACAAAAATAAACTGAAATTTGAAACAAAATAAGTCTTATATAAGTTTTCTAAATTAAAACGATACAAGTTTATCATTCACTCTGTTCACCCGTCCTTTCTTCATGGTTTTCATCATCATCGGATTCTGTGCTAAAAATGCATAAATTATGTACAGATTGGACTATACATATGTGTGTACTCATGCATGTATATGTGTACAATGACAAAGTGGTAAAACAAAATGTGTGATGTTGTGTGTACTTTTGTTATACATATATGTATACTAGCTTAATCAAGTTGTTTTTATGGTTTTGTACAAATGGAATATACATACGTGTATATTCTTGTATGCAGATTGTTGGTTATAAGAATAATTGTTATAAGAAGGGTTAAATAAAATGTGTATAGTTATGTATACTAGATTTATACAATATTTGTCTACTTGCTTAATCAGGTTGCTTTTATACGTATAATTTGATATTATATGTACGTATATGCAAAAGAATTGGTTTTACATATTCTCAAACTATGTTCGGAACAATCATTTTCTTCAATGTACATATATGTACTATACATAAACAAATAAAAATAACTAAAATCATTGATGTACATATATGTAGAATTTAGCGTGTCTGCAAATTAGGGATTCATCCTGAATCATCGTCTTCATCTTCATACAACTCTATCATCAGTTTTCTAGAAAAAAAAAACTATGTATATGTATAAGACTTGCCAAAAAAAATATTTAATATGAAGCCATGCTAATATATAAGAGATCTACTTGTATAAATATGTGCATATGTATAAGACTTGCAACTATAAAATGAATCAGATGGGTAAAGAAATTGGCATAACAAAAGATAAAAGGAACCTAAAATTAAAAAGTTAGACCCAGGGTTTTGAATTGTGAGATTTGAAATTTAGATGATTAGGAATGCTTCGAAAAAAAAACTAGGATGGTGTTACCATAAAGATGCAAGCTGGAGGTGTTGCCGATTTTAACTTCTCCTTTTCATCAGCGTCTTTCGGATTGGTGGAATTGTCTTGCCATCTGGAACCTCTCAGGTTTATCCGACTCTTATTGCTAAACCTATGATTTTGAAATGATGATTAGAATGGGAAACAATGGAGGATCACAATTCATGAGAGGTTTGATGAAGATCTTTGAGGCTTTGTTAAATGCGTTTGAAATATCTTGTTTAATTTGTTTGAAAATCCTATAGGAAATAAGATCCGGAATGATTGTGGATTGCCAAATTATATGGATTAGTTACCATACTCTTGGTAACTTGTTTTTTGAATTAAAATCTTAGTAAGATTAAAACTAAATGTAAAATTAAAATTAATATTATTGACATCCCTACCCTTTTGATCTAAAAAAATGATATATGTCTAGGATTGGTTTATTTAGTTCACAATTAAGGGGGGGAGGTTCACATTTGATATTATATATATATATATATATAATATATATATATATATATATATATATATCACCTGAATTTGGTTGACTTTTCTCAAATTTACATGGTATCGAGCTAAGCCAATTCGTTTCCTCCCTCCCCTTCTACATCGCTAAAACCTATTTCTCTCGTCTGACTTCTCGTTTTCTGCAAAAAGTCTCTATTTCTTCATCCATGCTTGCCACACCTTCTTCTACATTTGATGGTACCCTCCCTATAGCCACGGTTCTACATATGAGGGCATGTTGATGGTTCTTCCTCTCCACCCCCTATTACCACCCTTATCGACGAAAAAGAGGTTACGAACCAAGCATATGTGACCTGGTTGGATAGTGATTGGAGGATGCTATAAAGAGGAAGCCATAAAGGTAATCTAATGCTAGCTCCACTTGAAGGTGCGAATAGTCTTGTGTCTTCTCCAAGTTTGCAAACCTACAACAGTGTTATATTTAGCCATGAGTTATTAAGATAGTGAATTAACTTGTCAAATGTCTGAAGTCCCAAGCTAGCTTTGATACCCCTTGTCATGGAGCCATTGTTTGAGGCCTCGTGTGCGTCATCGAGGACCATGTTATTCATCCCACTTTTGATCATGTGTCACTAGTTTCACCCCTAAGGGGAGTGGCCCCGCAATGGAATATGAGAACTGCAAACACTTCCTGAATACAATCTTAATTAATTGATTGGCACTCCCAACATATATAAAAATATAGCAAGACATCAGCGTGGCTAAGCACACATTAAGTAGATGCGCTCTTCAAAGATTTAGCTTGTAAAACCTTGGCTAACCTATCTAAAGATTGATGTTGAGAGTGTAGCCACTCCACGCAACATCGCACTTGTTTTGAGACTTGTTATGCACTGACGAGAATTATTTTATGGCTTTGTACAGCCTAATCAGGGTGATTAGTGTACTAAGTCACACATTACATTAACCAATTTGCACATATATATTGTTTAGTGATATGGAAGCTTTTATCATTGTTCATGTAGGTGAATTGAACATTCATAGAGGAGCAAATCTTCACCTGATCATTAAATAAAACCTAATATCGAGTAACTCTATATCTAATTCTATTAGTTTAAGGATACTAACATACTTATCAAGGTATAAAAGAGTATATCTTGTATTTCATTGACATATTTTATTTAATAAATAAATTAGACGGTTTTAATTTTTATAAGGATGGAAATAATACATTATGTTTTTCACCATTTTCTATGATGCATATATAATTAAAATACTTGATTATGCTCTATCTTGATGTACATTCAACAAGTGGATTGGTTTAACAAGTGTTCGGTAAGAGTGGGCCCTCACCCACAACAAAAAGAAGGGCGTGTTGAGTCAACAATGGTTGGTAGAATATATCGTCTTCAACGATATAGAAAGTTGCAAATTAAACTAAATAAATTAGTTTAAGTTCACAAATGTTTGCTACTCGTATTTTCTTGAATATTTTTTACGGCAAAACTTACTCTTGCATTGTTTTTACATCATTTATTAAATAATATTTTTATTCAAATTTGAATTTATAAGGTATGTGTCTCTATTAAATAAGTTATTCTCAAATTAACGTATTAATCTTGAATAAATGCTAACTTTTATTAATTATATGTAATGTAATTAGATGATATTATGCTAACAAGACGTTTAATATATATATAATACAAAAAAGAGGGATGAGTTAAAATGAGAACCATCTTAAGTTATTAGAACCGTGAGAACTAGGTCATCCAAAAGGATTTTTCGAATTTTTTTTTATATAAAAAAGCCACTTGTTCAGCAATTTTTGTTAACATGCCGCATACCCACATTTACATGAGGAGTAAAAAAAATATTTGTTTCGTACAAAATTAACACTAGCGTGTAAAAAAATTGAATCAATTAAAACTACCGACTGAACATTTTTTTTACTTTTTTTTACAGTTGTGTTTGTAATATTTTCATCTACGTTTGCGTAACAAAAATTTGACCCAACTCACACGGGAAGAAAAAATTTACACGTTCACAATTAATGATGATTTTCATTTGAACCAAGCCCTACAAATAAGTAATGGTAACTTTTAATTGAAGAAGATGTCTTAAATAAATGCCAAATAATAATAATAATTCTTTATAATATAGTAGGAGAAGTAGTTTACCTTTTTAAACAAACTCATAACATTAAAAAATTATTTGGATTTACTTTCACATAGTTTTTTAGGCATGTATGTTTTTTTAATTGAAACCTGTATGGTTTGTTGCATGAATATGCAAGGGATGTTTGTAGTAATTAGTGAACAATTTTTTGCTTTTCGAAAAAAATATCAAATATGACAACATTGCATCTATCGACCTTCTGTTGTAGTATTTTTATTATTTAAATAAAGATATAACATGCTATGCTTAATTGTTCAATCCATATGATGATTCACACATACAAAAGCTCATTAACTCTACGTCTAAAATCTTCTTCTTATTTTTTAGTTTTGCTGCTATCAATTATGATATTTCACCTTATGTTCATGAAATTAGGCTAAGCTATAGATTGTTGGTGGTGGTGTGTTGTTTATGAATAGTGATGAACATCAAGAACATGTTCTTTAACTAACAAGAGAATATGGATAAATTAAAAATGGTATTAATGAATAGCTAAAGGTTAATGTAGCTTAATTAGAAATTGCTAATAAAAATAATTAAAAGTTAAATTGAAGGTAAGGATCAATCATTCTCATGTCACAGGTATTCTTGACTAAACCCCATGTCACTTATTCTTAACAGGGCACTTAATTATAGTGGACATCAACGAGAAAAATGATCATAAGTTATATCTATATCATCCGTCGCTCTAATGATTCTTCTCCTAATGATTTCGTCAATCGTGTATCCTAAGACGCATTCTTCGTGCAGGGATAGTGGCAGACCATCTCATTTTCTCTAAACATATCTTAAGATTGGACATCTTTTCCGGTATGTATGTATCTATGTTATTTCTTTGGGCTAATAGTCAATATGGCGAGAGACTAAACATCGTATAAACCAGTGAAGCGATATGCACCACTGCAATACTCTTACCCACACTAGGACATACGGCAATGGTTGGTCTTCTATTATGTTTGAGCTCACCAAGCACAACAAGGTTGTTTTTTTTAATAAATTATTCATTTCTATAATGAGTAACATTAATTCTTATATATAGTCAAATCATAAGGTGGTAGTGGCGCTCTCAGTGAGTGATGCGAGGAAGGGGTTTGCCGATCGGGTATAACACCGTCACCCTTGTTTGAGTGTGTGATTGAATAGGATTCGGGTTATACTAACTGATGTAAGAAGAGAAGAGAGAAGGGGTAATGGTGGGCCCCGCCCTCTTTTAACCAACCAATTTTTTCTGGTTTTTAAAAAAAATGTTTACCTCTTATGTGTTTAAAGCACCCCTAGTGTTTGATTACAAATCGAGGAGTGTAGTGGTAAGTTGACATGACATAATATTATTAGTTAAAAAAATTGTTTACCACTCCCTATTTGGAAAGTGCCCCTTCCACACAAAGTGTTTTCTAATGTTTAAAGAAATAACGAGCGGAGGCGCCGAGAAAAAGCACCGGTTGAGTACTAAAATTTCAATTTCACCTATCAAATAAATTCTTTACTGTAACTACTAAAAAACATTTGATTCCAACGGCAAAATAAATAAACAACCATATTTTATAATAGGAAAAAACTTCGTAGAATCTGAGTCTCTGATAAATAAAAATAATAAAAAAAATTATTCCCTTAACATGATTCGTAGGACGTATAATTAATCAAAAAGAAAAAAAAAGATGAACCAACTTTACGACTATTGTTTCACTTTCCCCGATAAGCTTTTTGGCAATCGAAAATGGTTTCTGCGATTTCACGCCAAAGCTCCGACCAAACCGGACAACTCTTTAAACAGTTGTCCCCTAAGCTGCCGGTATTTGATATTTTCCGGGAGAAAAGCTCCTTCGGCGGCAACCCAATTAACAAATTTCCGTCGAGAAACAGTCTGCTTATCTTGCTATACTCAGATGGGATTCTAGCTTGTTGTAACTCAACGTCAAAGAAGCCAACATGGGGTACGCCGGAAATGTCGCCGGAAGGTAGCCGGAAAGTTTGTTGAACCCGAGGTTGACGGCGACGAGGTTGCTGTTAACCGGTTTTCTTCGTGACCACACTCCGGCGTGAGAATAAGTATCTCGGACGGTAAGCAAGTGATTGCAAGTATAAGCGTAAGGTTGTGTGTGTTGAGTAAAGTGTTGCAAGTGTGTAAGCATGGTTTTACCTGGAGATACGATACTTACTTATATCCGAAAAAATGTATGTTCAGAAGAAATGCTGGTGGGCCTTGGGCCCGGCCCATATAGCCAGATACATCTTTTTTGTCCCTTTGCGCCAGACATTAAATGCTCCCTGCATGAGAATTAATGTCACTGTCTGGAGGTATGCTTTGTCAGATGTTGAGTGGTGCCACATGTAAAGGCAACCGTTAATGGTGTCAGGCCTGTTGCCAGCCGGAAATGAAGAAAGTGGAACAATCACTGGCAGAGACGTGGTTGGTGTATGGTCTGACGTCTGCCTCACTAATCATGGGCGCTGTCATACGCAACTTGCCAAGTGACCTTTGGTCACAGTTCTGCCATTTCGTACCCTAAGGTATGGTCAACATCTCTTAGTGCTTACCCTTTCTGCGAGGCTGTCAAGGTTTTTCCCGCCAGCGTAGGGTGTCATGGGTATATCCTTTTGTCCCAAGACTATGAGGCGCTTCTCATGTGTGTCTTGTCCTTGCAAGGTTTTGGGATTCGCAGCTCAAAGAAATGTTGTTGTGCGCAGGTCTAGTAGCCTGCGCACATGAGTCTAACTTGCCGTTGTGGCGAGTACACAAGGCTCGTTGTGTGACTTAATTGTATTGGTCTAATTCACCGTTTCGCTGAGTGCGCAAGGCTCATTGTGTGACCTATAAATGTTGGTCTAATTCACCGTTGCGCTGAGTACGCAATAGTGTTGGTCTAATTCACCGTTGCGCTGAGTACGCAAGTCATTGTGTGACCTATAAGTGTTAGTCTAATTCACCGTTGCGCTGAGTGCGCAAGGCTCATTGTGTGACCTATAAGTGTTGGTCTAATTCACCGTTGCGCTGAGTGCGCAAGGCTCATTGTGTGACCTATAAATGCTGGTCTAATTCACCGTTGCCCTGAGTGCGCAAGATTCATTGTATGACCTATTGATTCTAAGGAAGGCGCGCGCACATTGTGCACAAGGTTATCCTTGTAGAGATTTGGTCAAGGCTATGGTCGTTTAGGACCATACCTCTTCAAGTCCCTCAGTTCAGTGCTGCTCCTATGCGCATGTTGTAAGGTAGGAGGAGTGCTGGACTAGCAGAGTTGTTGCTTGCGCCGTTATTGTGGTGGTGAATATTTTGCTAAGTGTTGAGGGGAAACGTTTGTGTGAAGGAAACGTTTTGTCTTCAACTCTTGGAATTTGAAAATCTGATCTTCTGACGTTGCAGGTGGGTTTGTGAGAAAAAGTGGGAGTTGAAAAGACGTCTAATAGTTGTAGCGTGCACTCAGCCGCTTCGTCTGTCATTCATCTAATGGATTAGCATAGAGCGTGGTGGCCACGCGCGCACGTTAACCGTCACTACCCACTCGCTCGCCACGCGTCCTTTTATGACTAGGTTCTATTCGACGTGTGAGACACGTTCTCCGAACGCATTAAATGTGAGCGCTATAAATAGGGGTACTCTAGTAGAGCTTTCTTCATTCATTCACATTTCTTCCAACTTTTCTCTGAGTCTTGTTGAGTTCTTTAGTCCTTCAAAAAACTTTTTAAAAAATTTTCTTTTCTTTCTTTGTCTCCGATGGCATCCAGGGAGCCTGAGGCTGCCGTTGGTGACGCTGCTCCGCCTCTTTTGCCGACTTGCAAGTTGAGCCGGCAGGCATTTGATAAGATTCTGTCCAGCTTCCGGTTTCCTCCCACTTGGGACGCCCGGTTGCCGGCGAAGGGTGAGACGGTCGCTGATGCTCCGGCGGGTTACATCACCCTGTTCTCTGATTTCTTTGGTGAGGGGAGCTTCCGGTTACCCGCCACCAAATTTTTTTGGAAGTGCTGCAATATTATTGATTCCACGTTTCCCAGTTAAATCCGATGGGAATGGTGAGAATCAGGCACTTTGAGTTTCTTTACCGGTCGTCTGGGTCTGCTCCGACCGTCGACCAGTTTCGTATTTTTTATCAACTCCATTACTCAATGGGGTTTTATTCTTTTCAGCACCGTGCGCAGGCACAGAAAATTTTGCTTTCTCCCCCCAAGTCCTTCCACGATTGGAAGGCAAAATTCTTTTTTGTGAAAGTCGGTGTTATACCGACGCCTATGGTGTTCCGGGGGCCGGAAGAGATTCCGACGGAGACCCTCCAATACCAGTGCTTGACGTCTGCTATTGTGATTTGAAAGGATTATGGCAATTCAGTTGTCGGAGAGGGTACTGGTGGTAGCAGGGATGAGCCTGTGTGGGACCGACGCTGGTCTCGACCAGTGTATGTTGATTGAGGGAAATCGCAGTAAACATTCTTATTCTCTTGTTTCTTCCTTGATTATGACTTGTGGATTTGTTTATCATGCAGGTATTGTGTTTGCAGGAGCCTCGTTGTTCTTGGCCGCCTTCCAGAGGAAGGAAGGGCGGATGGAAAAGCTTCCCTTGAAGCCGGATGAGCCTGCCTGGTACGCGCAGGTCCTAGGTAATTTTGCCCTGATCAAGGACGCTGACCTAGAGGCCCCTACGCCACCAACCGGTGAGTCTTTACTGTTTACTTGCGCACCTTTGCAGGTGACTTATTTGTTGTCCTTGTTTAAATGCAGGCACTCTGATGGATTTGGGCATTGGCCTAGATCACAAGAAAAAGAGACGCGCGGGTCAAGCGTGGTGGTGGATATGGAGGCAACTCAACCCGGGGCAGGCCCTCCTAAAGGTAAGCGGTTATCACTGACAAGTGGAAAACTTATGTGATCATCTCTGACTCATAGGAGGGTCTCGATCCTGTAGGTGCAAAGAGGTCTGCACCAAACAGGCGGTCGTCACTACCGCCATACCTGCTAGCCCGGAGGAGGCTGAAGAGGTCCCAGAAGTGCCTCTAAAGCGGAAGAGGCGCCCAAAGGAGAACCTCTCCGCGCAACCCCCTAAAAAGGTTGCGTGGAGACATTTTCGGAAGCGGGCGGATTTGGGATCACTGACTTCTAAAATATCCCTTTGTAAGCCTTTATACCCCTTGATATTTCCTTCCGTATGTTGTATGTAACTAACCCTTATTGTTATACAGTGGGGGATGAGCCGGTTTTTGTTGGTTCCGGCCCATGCGCTGGGGAAGCTGAATCCCCAATAACCCAGGCCGTTGGTCAAGGAGGAAGTTCTGCTGTTGGGGCAGAAGAATCGGTCGGCGTGAGGGATGGGCCTCACGTGGAGGTGGAAGGTGCTGGTATGGGTACTAATGTGGGTTCCCCGGTTTTGGAAACTCCAGGTGTTCCACTGACGCAACCACAGCAGGATATTAAAGAACCTGTGGTTGATGTTGAGGAATCACAGCTGGATCTTGGGAACCTTTCATGGAAGTGGAAGAATTGGTGTTCGTTGTGCAAGAACCCGTTGTGGTGGAGGCAGAACACGCGTATTTGGGTGGCGTGGTTAATGCTGGTGAGGCGGGGGCCGTCGGGAGCGGCGTTCGCCGAAGAGGTTCAGACTGGTGCTCCACAAGGACATGTGGATGAACTGTTACCTGGGGGCGGCGCGGGATCTGCCACCTTTGGTTTGTCTCACATCCGCCCGGATGATACTCCAGGGGATTA
Source organism: Scalesia atractyloides (assembly GCA_947069175.1). Taxonomy (NCBI): domain Eukaryota; kingdom Viridiplantae; phylum Streptophyta; class Magnoliopsida; order Asterales; family Asteraceae; genus Scalesia; species Scalesia atractyloides. The sequence goes on from CAMTDV010000023.1 coordinate 72,615,477, forward strand.
TTATTACAGATCATTTTCCTTTGCTCAAGGTGAAGAGATCCACACTTTCGTGTGGAAGTTGGAGAAAGGAGATGACTTTTCTCACTGGTCGGCGGGCCGTGAGTTTTTTAAGGGAGCTTTCCCCCAGAAGAGGTACGTTTGCTTTCTAATCGTGAAAAAGAAGAGACGTATCATACGTACCTCCAAGCAGCTGCCAGGTCCACCTCGGTGACCTACAAGATTGTTCGTAAATGGCGGGGGCTGGTGAAAGAGAAGAAAAATCTTGAGGCTGCTCAAGAGACCCTTGGTAAGGAGCGAGCCCAAGTGGTTGCGCGTGAAGCTGCGGTGTTGGCAAGGGAGACTGCCTTCACCGATAATCAGCGAATTGAAGGGTGGTCTGCGTAGGGGTGGAAGAACTGGGCCGAAGCCTCGGATCCCAAACTTGCTGAGGAGCGCAAGTTGTGGAAGGAGGCTTGTGAGAGGGATAACAGGGAGAAGAAATCTCTGAGGTATGAACTGGCCCAATTGCGCGCTAATGTGGTGCACGAGAGAAAGGAGAAGGAGGCGGCGGCTGCCTCAGCTGCACAAGCCAGCATGCAACGCGAGCACAGCGAGCCGAAAGAGGTACCCCCTTTTCTTTGCTTCATTCTTTGTTGATGTGTCTAAGTTATAATGCTAAACTTATTGAAATCAAGCAGGTCGAAGCTTGCGCTGCCTTAGCGAGCGCTAAGAAAGATCTCCAAGCAGCCTCGGTGAAGAATGCTGATCTCGTGTGTAGGCTGCAGTTGGCGATTGAGAAGGTGGAAACGGGAGAGAAAAAATTGGAGGATTCTGAAAACTCCCGTGCCATCTCTGGATCGTTGGTGGAATCGCTCACCAACAACATGCTGTGGCTTCAACAACATGGGATTGGCCATGTAAGTGTCTTCACCTGTTATTTTTCTGACCTTTATGGGATGGCTTGATCATTCCTTTGTATTTGCAGATTGCCAATTCCATCGTCAACTACGGGAGTTGGATGGTACAGTGGCTAAGTTGGTAGTTGATGCGCGCCATGATGGGCATGCGCAAGGCTATGCTGAGTGTACGCAACAAGTCACTCATGCCTTGGATACTCCATGGGATTATATCCATGCCTCTACTCATGGAGTTAATACTTAAGCTGTCTTCGAGAAGGCGCAGCAGGGGTATAATCGTCTTGAAATCCATGCCTTGGAGTTGGCAAGTGAGGCGCTTACCCATGATGACTTCGTCGACCGCTTGAAGGATATCTTCCCGGAAGACGCTAAAATCGCTGCTGAAGATGAAGACTAGTGTAGGATCTTTGATGTAATATTCTTGTAGGATCATTGTTTGCGCCGCGCATGACGCGGTTATGTATATATTTTTCTATCCTTTAATGAAATGTTTCTTCTTTGTTACAATAACTGCGTGAATTGGACCAACTTTGTGTAAGTATAGCGAATGAAACTGGTAATGAACTCTCACGTGAATATCAACTCTTATGCGTGCTGAGTAGGTAGTGATTTATGTTAACGAGTCATTGTGCACCAAGGTATTTTTGCGTATACTCAAGGTGGTTCCGCGCATTTGTAACGAAACATCAAGGTAAAAAAAGAAATGAAGTAACTCTTATCTATATTACATAATTGGGCGAAAGGGCCGCATTTTTGAATAGACAAGAGACTATGAACTTGGAGGTTTACACGTAGCACCGTCTTAGTTGCTGCGCATTCCATGTCCTATGGATACTTGTTCTGTCTAAGCACTTAAGTGTGTACGCGCCTTTTCCTAGGACTTCATGAATAACGTAAGGACCTTCCCATTTGGGTGCCAATTTTCCAGGACGTTCGGTGTTGGATGCCTCATTGTCACGTAGAACAAAGTCACCAGGTAGAGAGGTGTATATGCGGACTCGTGCGTTGTAATATTTCTCCAGCTTGGACTTGTATTTTGCTTCATTGATGGCAGCATTTTCACGCCTTTCTTCTAGTAAGTCCAAGTCTAGTCTGCGCTCCTCCTCGTTGTTTTGTGTTTGCGCAGCTAACATGCATGGTAATGGGAGGCCTATTTCTGCAGGAATCACTGCCTCCGTCCCATACATAAGGCTAAAGGGAGTTTTGCCAGTGCTGGTTTTAGGCATGGTTCGATGAGCCATAAGATGCTTGGCAACTCATCTACCCAACCTCCGCGCGTTGTTCCCAACCTTGTCTTGATTCCCTCGACTATACTTTTGTTAATCCTTTCCACAATGCCCTTGGGGATGCGCGACCGAAGTGAAAACGTGTTCATATGCATCTCTTTCATCCATTGTTGTAGCTTTTCGGCTGTGAAATTGGGCCGTTATCGCTGACTATGCGCATGGGTAACCCGAAATTACATATGTGTAAGTCCACCTGCGGATGGTGTTAAACCAGTTCCTTATTCAAATGACACACACACAAATGCGGAATCCAAGTGTGCATGCAACCAAAGCAAAGTAAAGAACACGGGGTAACCAAAGATTCACTATCTTGATTAATGATTGAGAACAAATACAAACATATACATACAATGCTCGTATGACTCAAACAAACTTGCTGTGTTCTTGTGTCTTCGTCTTCACTAGAAATGCTAACTTAGAGATCTCACCAAAAGATCAGTTTGCTAGCTTGTCCTATTAACTTCTTGACCAAAGGGCTCTTCAGCTCACCCTCACTGAGAGGTGCATGTCTGCTTTTATAGTGTCAAAGCTGGTCACTCATACGAAACACGTTGCCAGGCATATGGAACACACTATTACATAGAGACACATCTGGTACGAGTCACTGTTTCGTACGAAATGCTTGTGTTTCGTACGAAATCTCCTTGATTCATACGAAACCTGTGTTTCGTACGAAATCTCTTGATTCGCACAGAATCCTTCTTCTTGGATAATGTGTGTAGACTTGACGTTTAGAAGACTTATCAGTATGCACATATGCAACTGATTAACACAGAGAAGCTAAATGTCATACTAGATAAAGACAAAAGGATATCTCCATCTATTCGACACGACCAAACCTATACAGACACTTGAGCAAAGACCGTACAATTACAACTGTAATCAAGAACAAGCGATAGACACAAAACTGTATCAACAAACTCCCCCTTGGATGTTGCTTGGTCTTCGGTCTTTGGTTTTTGGTCTTCATATGTTGGTCTTCATTTTGAATGGTTTGGAGTATCAACAAACTCCCCCTGAAGATCTGCAATCCATTAATAGATCTGCTACATAATGATTAGAGCATCAGGTCTTTGAACTTTTAAGAAACTTCAAATCTTTCTTGTTTCCTCTTCTGACTTGTCAGACTTCTTCGTTGCTGGTTTTGTTTATGTTCATTTGTATCAATCTGTACTCAATAAACAAATATAATTAGAACACAACTTTATCAGGGAATACACACGAAAGACTTATCTAATTTCTTCGTAGATTGTATTCTATGAACGAGATACACACACTCGTATGAATTCCAGCAGCAGATTTGAGAAAAACAAGTGACCAAGTCAAATCAAATGACTAGGTTCATTCGTATGAGATACCCACACTCAAACGACTTTCAGATTTTATTTTTCTTTTGATGAGTTAATTGTTGCAAGATATTACTTTATGAAGTTGCGATATCCAACAAAAGGTTCTTTGGCGTATCATGGTAGAAAACTTTCGAGTATCAACTTTGGCTAACTTTTAAAAAGTAATTACATAAGCAACTAAGTAAACTAGACTTAAAAACTAAATATACAGATAAACTATATATCTATTTAACAATCTTTTTTGAGTTTCAAGGTAAAGGAATCATACTAGCATTTTAATCTTTGTCAAAAACGGTATTTGGTTTTCAAAATTAAACAAATAAGTATTTAACTATGATTATCGTTATTGTTGTCCACGTAAGCTCAGACTTATGAGATGTAATCATGATTAGGAGATATGATTAAGGTATGGATTTATACTTACTAGCCGGTGTTCAACCACATCACGACACATTCCCGTATCAAGATATGCATGAGAAAATCTTACCGGTGAGTATACTGCTTTATCATCTGTTTTGACGTATATGAATGATGTGAGATACTCACTTATTTTTTATTGAAAACAAGCCCTTTGTGATTTAATCAATTATTGATGAGAAACTTGATTTTCATATGCATGCAGGGCACAGGATAAGTCCGTGAACATGTTAGTACCATCGTACCGAAAAGAGACGAACTTAGCTCCCGCATAAAGCTGTGATATTTTATCACTTATTTTGGGGATGTGATATTTTTATCACTTATTTGATGGTCGTATGCAGTATGTACACGTATGTATGGTATCATGGAAGTTCTAGACTTGCGTCACCGTTATTTTTCGGCAAAAGATTCAACCATGATACCCAGATGATAAGCCAGCATAAAGACCGTATATCTCAGAACCTCGGCACTCTATCATATGAAATTTCGGTACCAAGACCATATGCCAATGAATGGTTCCCACTTGGCGTTCTGTCTGTTAAGTTTATATCAACCTGCACATTTTAGTCTGATTGTTAGCCTACCGACACATCATAAGCAAAGCTACTTATAATCTTCTTTCTATGCTTTTAACCATTTCTGATAGATTTACCGGTGAATTTCATCTCTTCAACTTATCCAAGAAACTCATTTTTTATTTTTCTAATGTTTTTGTGTTTTTCTAATTTTTTATCCCCCTTAAACACAGAAGGTAAATAAAAGACATATTTTTATATTTTCTTGAAATTTACTCCCCCTAAAATATAAAACTGAAAATCTTTTTGTAGTTTTAGATTTCTAGAAAAGTATATATACAAAAATAGTTAGCCATGGTTGAGTTACTCGGGTTTCACCTTGATCCCATTGACCAAAAGTAGATAATCAAAACGTGATTTATCAAAGGCTTTGGTAAAAAGGTCTGCACGTTGGTGATCAGTGTGGATTTTAACATCGATAAGTCTCTTTTCATAACAATCTCGTATGAAATGATACTTAATCTCAATGTGTTTTGTTTTTGAATGTTGTACAGGATTCCGAGTGATCTCTAAAACAGCTTCATTATCAACAAAAATAGGAGTAGTAAGAAAATCAAAACCATAGTCGCGCATTTGCTGTTGAATCCATAGAACTTGAGAGCAGCAACTAGAAGCTGAAATATACTCAGCCTCACATGTTGATGTAGCTACACAAGTCTGCTTTTTACATTGCCACATGACTAGGTGATTTCCCAAGAACTGACATCCTGTTGTTGTTGATTTTGCATTGATTTTACAGCCGCCATGATCAGAATCACTGAATGTTGTCAGATCAAAGTTATCATCCTTAGGGTACCATAGACCAGTGTCAGGGCGACCCTTCAAATAACGAAAGACCTTTTCACAGCCATCAAGTGAGAAACCTTCGGACTAGACTGATAGCGTGCCAGAAGGCATGTTGCGTACATTGTGTCAGGTCTTGAAGCAGTAAGATACATGAGAGATCCGATCATAGCACGATAGAGAGATGGTTCTACATGTTCACCCATTCCGTCTGGAGTAATCCTATGATTTTGAGCTAATGGAGTTCCCAAGGGTTTTGAGTCATCCATCTGAAATCGCTTGAGAATATCTCCGATGTACTTGGTTTGATGGATAAAAATCCCTTCCTTTGATTGCTGAACCTGCAAACCTAAAAAGAAGGTCATTTCTCCCATAGCACTCATCTCGAACTTCTCCTGGATAACCTGTTTCGAATTCTTTGCACATTCGAGTGTTAGTAGACCCAAATATAATATCATCAACATAAACCTGCACTAACAGTAAATCCTTGTCCTATTCCTTGATAAAGAAAGTACAGTCGATCAGGCCTCGTCGAAAACCATTCTTCAACAGATAGGTAGACAACGTTTCATACCAGCCCTCGGAGCTTGATGATGACTATATAACGCCTTGTTGAGAAGCCAAATCTTTTTAGGATCTTCAAAACATGGCGGTTGCTGAACATATACTTCCTCTTCTACCACACCGTGAAGAAATGCACTCTTCACATCCATCTGATAAACGGTGAACTTCTTGAAGGACGCATAAGCCAAAAAGATTCTTATGGCCTCAAGTCGTGCAACCGGTGCATAAACTTCATTGTAATCGATCCCTTCAACCTGATTAAAACCTTGAACAACCAATCGCGCTTTGTTTCTCACAACAACACCTTGGTCATCCTTCTTGCATTTTTACACCCATCATGTACCAATCTTCTTTTAGTCGTTAGGCCTATCAACCAATTTCCAGACGCCTAACTTCTGAAACTGCTGAAGTTTTTCCTGCATGGCTTCAACCCAAGAGTCTTCTTTCGTTGCCTCCTTCCAAGATTTTGGTTCAACTTGGCACACATAGCAGGCAAAAGACCAATCATTCAGACCACCAGATTCTCTGATTTCGAATACAATCCAGCATTCTGGTTGTTTCGAAGCTGATTATGAGTCTGCACACCACTCTGGACATCTCCAATAATATTCTGCTGAGGATGGATATTATGAATACGAGTTTCTGGCACATCAGGAACTCGAGAATTGATACCCAAATTGTTGATATTCAGATCAACAGTTACATCGAGAGCAGGACTTGATGACGATGTAGATGCCTGACCTTCAGTCGTTCCTTGAGGTTGAATATTTGACGTATCATTTGAAAATCTAGGAACAGCACCAGAGGCAGCTTCATTTGCATCATGAAACTCATCATCTTCTGATGAAATATTATAATCCGCAGCGTCTTCGACTTCCTCATTTTGAACAAGATTGTTAACCGAAGTCGACACTTGAGGGTTAACAATAATTGGTCGAACTAATGATGAGTCTACTGTAGTATCACTTTCCAATAACATCTGAGCAGCAGTTGTTGCATCATCAAAAGTTTGCAGATTAAAGGAGTCAAACAGTCCATCGTAGTCGAACATCCAAGGAGCACCCGGAGCTCTAACCGCTTCTGTATATCTCCGAACCTTGACTTCACCCCATGCTTCAATCTTCTTCGAAGACAAATTCCATACCCGGAAATTTGGAGTAGCATACCCAAGAAAGAAACCTTCCCAAGAAAGAAACCTTCGATAGCCTTGGGACCAAACTTTCCATGTGGGTCGATCATAGTGCATGGAGCTCCAAAAGGTTCTAAGAAAGAAACACCCGGTTTCCTTTTATGTAACAACTCAAAGCATGTCTTACCATGTCTCTTCACCGTCAGAACTCTATTCATCGTGTAGCAGGCAGTAGCAACAGCTTCTCCCCAAAATTGAATGGGAAGTTCTGATTCTACTAACATGGTTCTTGCAGTTTCAATAAGAGTTCGATTTTTCCTTACAGCGATGCCATTTTGTTGTGGAGTGTATCGAGAACTGTACTCGTGCAGAATATCCTTTGAGGAATAGTACTCATCCATAACTTGATTCTTAAATGCCATGCCATTGTCGCTTCTGATTCTCCTTACTTTTAGATTGATTATTGAGGATAGTAGGAACTTCATTCTTGTGTGCCAGAATGTTTACCCATGAAAATCTGGAATAGTCATCAGTAACTACCAGACAATAAGAATCACCAAAGGTTGTCTTGTGTTTCATAGGTCCAAAGAGGTCCATATGAAGACGTTCTAGTGGCATATTCACAGTGTTGATCTTCTTCACGGGATGGGATTTTCTGGCTTGCTTCCCTATCTGGCATGATACACAAATGTCTGTGAAGATGAAAGTTCTTCACTGGTACACCATTCACTAGATTGTTCTTCACCAAATAGTTCATTTTCCTCTGGTGAATGTGTCCCATACGTCTGTGCCAGGAGATTGATTCCTTCTCGGTGGCTTTAGAGACAAAACATGTGACTTGTGCGGATGTTGTAATAGCTTGGCTCATATCAAGAATATACAAATCATTAATTCTTGGAGCCGACAGGAGAATCCATTCCTTGGGGATCTTGAATCCAGGCTTCAGCACATAACATTCGGCATCATCAAAATGTACCGTGAACTTCTTGTCGCAGATTTGAGAAACGCTAAGAAGATTGTGATCAATTTTCCGCACATAATTGATCTTGTCGAAGCTCACAACACCATTGGAGACCATTCCTTCTCCAATGATGTATCCACCTTTTTCACCAGCAAAAGCAACATAACCACCCCTTATGCTTTTCACATCATATAGGAGCCGCAAGTCGCCCATCATGTGCCTTGATGCTCCACTGTCAACAATCCAATGACTGTTTACAGTTCCTCCTGGAACACCCTGCACATTGCACAAACAAGATTAGTTTGAGATGGGGACCCAAGCCTTGGTGGTCTTGGGTCGTCCCTTATCATCGAGAAATGTAATCTCAATTTCTTGATGATTAACAAACTGAGAGCCTCCTTTTGAACCATTACCGGTCTTCTATTTCCAAGATCCTTGTTTATTACCAGAATTACTATTATTTACAGTTTTAACAATGTCTGGTTTTATTGACTTTGAAGATCTTTGATCCTTTTTCGAAGAATCCGATTTTAAAGCTTTCTCAACTGCTTTTACTTGTTTACGTTTTTGTTTCTCTTTTTGATCTTTAATAATTCATTTATCTTGTGTCGGTGAAACATATTTACGTTTGCAAGTTGGTTCATGAGGGGTTCTCTCTATACATCTTGATTTGGCTGGATTTTGACAATCCTTTATAATGTGGCCAAACTCTCCACATTTGAAACATGTTCTCCTTTCAACAAAACTAGGAGATTGTGTTTCTCGGCTTGATGTTGAACTTGTGATCCTGAGGTACCGGGTTCATTTTCATTACATCCATCAGTGCGTAGGGTGTAATTGTTTTGACTATTTTTTTTTCAAAATCTTAACTTTCTTTACAAAATCAACATTAGATTTTCCTTGAAAAGTTTCGACTTTATCTGTACCTTTAGAACTCACAAATTTAACAGTTTTGGCCTTTTTCTGGTGGCGAGTGCCTTTTGATTCAACCATTGGTTGAGAAACTGTAGACTTTTCAACTTGCTTCCATTGTTTTTCTTTTGAAGTTGATAATGGTCTTGATTTGGTGGGCTTTTTCTTCTCTAAAGGTTTGGTTTTTGACTTTTCAAACACCTGATCTATAGAGATTGGATTTACGTTTTTAATTGGAAAATCTTTGTTTGAATAGATTTTCTTAACTCCAATCAAAGTATATAACACATTATCTACTTCTTGTGTAGACACACTTGTCTTCACAGATTTCTTAGGAACAGTCTCTTGATTCTCAATAGATTAGTACTAGGAGTAGTAAACAATTCTACTCTTTTCCTTTCATCAAGAGGCTGATCTTGATCATCATTTCTTGATTCATCACCTGATGTATCATCCTCTTCTTCATCAGATGATGAACTTTCTGGCTTGCTTGGTTCTTGAGAGGAATTGCCTAGTTTGAACCTTAACCCTGCTGCGAATTCCTCAGTATTCAAAGGTACAGAGGGTTCAAAACAAGGCATCTCCTCTTCATCAGGCATTTTGGTATAGTTGTGTTTCATTGAGGGTGGACACGACTTATACCCTATGCATTGAGCATCTCCCTTTAGTTTTTGAACTTCAATGATATGATCAAGGACATACTAGGAGTTAGAATAACTTTCCAATTTGCGTTTGATCGAACCATATTCGCAATTGGCGATGGCTAACTCTTTCTTTGTTTCTTCTAGGAGCTTAATGTAGTTATTAATTCCTGTCTGTTTATTCAAAACTGTTTTTGTCAATTCAGATCACTTTTCTTAAGGGTTTCTATTACAGATTTGAATTCTTTTTCATTTCTAGTTAGCGCCAAATTCGCCTCTTTGCATTTTGATATTTCAACAACTAAATTCTGATTATGACTGTTGACGGTTTCATATTTTATTTTCAACTCAACACAGTCATTGCAAACAGTAGGAGGGTCAGAATTTACCTGTTTTGAAGAACCTTCAACATTTGCCATAAAGGCAGTTTGATGAGGAAAAGCTGCACCATCTGTAGAGAGTGTCTCTATCTCTTTTTCCACAGCTTCTGCTTTCCTCGTCATGCCTACCTTTTCAGATTTCAACATCTCAGCTTCACTCAGCAACTCTTCAACCTCAGCATCACTTCCTTTCTTCACATCAGAATCAGATCCATAACCATCTGAACTTGAACATTTTTCATCGGAACTACCAGCATCCCCAGATGTATCATCGTTATTTAGAGTGTTGATGCTATGATCATGCTTGATTTGATCCACGATCTTCGCGTAGTATGCAGTTCTTCCGTTATTCTCAGTTCCTAACTGTACTGACCAATCACATCCTTCATCAGACTGAACTACCAAAGCTCTGTGCGTGTTTGAACGTCCTGATTGATTGGTATTGTAAGAGTTGCCAACATCTACTATTCTTCTTTCGTTGTTGTACTGTGTTGTGTCGGATGTTTGAGACTGATTTCAAAAGGGGTTGTGATTTTCTTCCTTGTTGGGTCTTGTGCATTCCCGCTTAAAGTGACCTCTTTCTCCGCAGTTGAAGCAAGTGACGGCGGTTTTGTCAAAGCCGTATTTTGTATCCTTCTTGCTTTCCAAACTGGTTCTACCTGTTCTTCTCATATAATCCTTCGCTCTTCTCATAACGCTTGCAAATGCCCACTTGATGTCCATCAGCTCCATTTCATCTCGGTCAATTTGTTCATAGTCTTCGTTTGTCAAATTGATGTTGCCTATTTGACCTGCAAATAAACCACAATACGCACTGACCATGGTATTTAGAAGTTCTGCATGTTCTTGTGCAACTTCTACGTTGATTTTGGATTTGACGTGTCAAGATTGACAGTGTTGGGATTTGCAGATTGACTGTTGCTTCCATAGAAAGCTTGTTGGATTCACGTTTGACAAAAACGCGGTCTGCAGCTTCGGTTGCTGACTTGAGCTTGTACCTGCATTTATACCTCCAAAATATATTTCAGGGTTTTGTGGAGCAGAGACTCGTTGTGCCTTCCGGAGTTCTTCTTCATTCTTGTTCTCCAGTTTCTGCACAAATTCATAAATACTAATTGAGTCCAAAACACCTGTATGTTTTAAAATATCAATAAACTGACCCCATTTTAGTGGTAAAGCATCAGCAAATCGCATCACAATATCTTGTGGTGCTGCTAACACTTTATACGAGTACATTTCACTAAGAAGATGATAAAACCGAGTGGTCATATCATTTAAGGTTTCGTTCTCCATAAACATGAAACCTTCAAACTCTTTCTTGAGCAGATCATGCTGAATCTTCCTAGTAGCAGCGTTACCTTCACCTCTTGCTTCCAAAGTATCCTTCACCTTTCGTTACCTTCACCTTTCGTTGTAGTACAATACACAAACTGATGATAAATGTCTTTATGCAGAGCTTGTGTGAGGATAGCAAATGCCTTTTTCTCTAGATCGTAAGCTTTCTTGTCACTTTCGACTAGATTGCGAATGTGGTTGGATTTGATCCAGCTTCTTCAAGTGCTTCATTATAGGGGGTAGTGAAACACGTCCACAATTCTATGTTCTATCCAAAAACGTATGTATGAAAACGACTTTTCCAGGAAGGATAATCGTTCATATGATTTAGCTTGGTGGACGGTTGTTACCCCCTGTTTCACTTTTGCTCAGTAACAGAGTTTGGATGCTTTGATTCTGATTCGCAGCACACGCCCATTGATTTGCAGAGATCATTGCTGTATGTTGAGGCATCAAAGATTTTCCCATGATGTTGCGGAGCTTTGCGAAGACTCCTGATTTGAGCTTGAACAACTCCAATCCCACGGGTTAAAACTCATTATATTTTCAGTTTTATGAAAATTTAAAGGTTTTAAAGTTTCACAATTATAATTACCTTTTAAAATTCACACGAAAAACAAACAACTCTTGTTTCGTGCGAGACACTGTTTCGTGCAAAACACTAATGTTTCGTGCGAGCCAGGTGTTTCGTGCGGGTCAGATGATTCACACGAAATAACTCAGTCGCACCAAATGTTTTGTTCAGCGTTTTTCAGAGGAATCCTTTCAGAAATGGTTTGATGAGAAATTTCCTTTCTTGTGTAGACCTGCTTTTTCGAAAATACATGTTGTCTTACCCGCTTTTAGTTAAAACACAGATTTTTAACAGTCCACAGTCCAAGTCCAGATCCAAGTCAGAAAATGTCAACCCTACCAAACTAATTAGATTCAAATTTTTGCAGATTTCTTCTTCAAGGGTGTTCTTCAGAAAAAAATTTTACCATAAAATTTTCAACATGCAGCAGATTTTAACCAAGTTTACAGTTAGTTATCTATCCAAAACTTAAGTTTTCTGCTGGAGGCTCAAGAACACTTCAGAAATCTTCAAACTAGCTCAGACACAACTAAGCTTGGTTTTGAACAAGAAAAGGGCCACGCTCTGCTACCACTTGTAGGTCCACCTGCGGATGGTGTTAAACCAGTTCCTTATTCAAATGACACACACACAAGTGCGGAATCCAAGTGTGCATGCAACCAAAGAAAAGTAAAGAACACGGGGTAACCAAAGATTCACTATCTTGATTAATGATTGAGAACAAATACAAACATATACACATAACGCTCGTATGACTCAAACAAACTTGCTGTGTTCTTGTGTCTTCGTCTTCACTAAATGCTAACTTAAAGATCTCACCAAAAGATCAGTTTGCTAGCTCGTTCTATTAACTTCTGGACCAAAGGGCTCTTCAGCTCACCCTCACTGAGAGGTGCATGTCTGCTTTTATAGTGTCCAAGCTGGTCACTCTTACGAAACACGTTGCCAAACATATGAAACACACTATTACACAGAGACACATCTCCAGAATTTGGTACGAGTCACTGTTTCGTACGAAATGGCTTGTGTTTCGTACGAAATCTCCTTGATTCGTACGAAACCTGTGTTTCGTATGAAATCTCTTGATTCGCACAGAATCCTTCTTCTTGGAGAACGTGTGTAGACTTGACGTTTACAAGACTTATCAGTATGCACATATGCAACTGATTAACACAGACAAGCTAAAATGTCATACTAGATCAAGACAGAAGGATATCTCGATCTATTCGACACGACCAAACCTATACAGACACTTGAGCAAAGACCGGACAATTACAACTGTAATTAAGAACAAGCGACAGACACAAAACTGTATCAACAATATGATGTGTTCCCAAATGAACTTTCGGACTACAGTTACTGTGGTGGATGCGAGAGGTTTGGCTTCTACCCATTTGGTGAAATAATCAACTGCAACGATTATGAATTTCACCGCTCCTGGAGCGTCTGGGAATGGTCCTACCATATCGATTGCCTATTGTTGAAAGGGCAACGCTGTTGTCACCGGAATCAAGGGATTCTTGGGGCGTAGTGTCTTTGGAGCATGGCGCTGGCATGATGCACATTTTCACAATGTTTTCAACCGCATCAAGGTGCATGGCAGGCCAATAATATCCAGCATTCATGATCTTTGCTACGACCATGCGTTGGCCGGCGTGAATTCCGCATAACCCCTCGTGTATTTCGCGGATCAAGTAATTGGTGTCTTGTGCATCAACGCAACAGAGGAGTGGCCAAGGTATGACTTCCGATATAAGACACCATCCGCCATTTCATAGTTGAGTGCCTTGTTCTGGACCTTCCTTGCTTCCGCTTTGTTTTTGGGAAGGCTCCCGTATTGCAAGAATACGATGATGGGCGACATCCAAGATGGACTTCCCACTTCTATGATGTTGACTTGTCGCAAAGGGACATGAGGGTTTTTTTAGTACCTCAATGTGCACCTCGCGCAAGGTGCTTGAAGCTTGTAGCAGCTAGCTTGCTGAGAGCGTCGGCATGTTTGTTTTCCCTCTGGTTAACATGGGTTATCTTGAAATGTTGCAATTTATTTATTAAGGCTTGCGCCTGTTCTAGATACAAGGCCATTGCCTCGTCCTTTGCATCGTACAAGCCGTTGACCTGTCCGACGACTAGGAGCGAGTCGACATGGGCTTCCAAATTTTGCGCACCCATCTTGATTGCTAACCGAAGACCTGCCAGGAACGCTTCATACTCAGCTTCATTATTTGTGCTTTTAAAATCCAACCTGATGGCATAGGTGAATTCTTGATCATCTGGGCTTATTAGGCGGAGACCTGCCCCGGCACCATCGTCGTCAGACGCGCCATCAGTGTGAGACTTGCCCCGGCACCTCTTCACACTCCTGCGCTTTATTCTGCGGAACTTCCGTGATAAAATCGGCCAATATTTGGCCTTTTATAGCCGGTCGTGGCTTATACACAACATTGTATCCGCCAAGCTCGATCACCAATTTTGCTAGGCGACCGGAGATATCCAGATTTGACAAAATTTGGCCTAGATGGTAGTTCGAGAGAACTGTTATTTCATGGCATGAAAAGTATCGGCGCAACCGCCGGGATCCGTGGACTAGAACTAGAGCTAGCTTTTCCATCATGGATATCGAGTCTCTGGGTCGGTAAGCATTTTGCTGTCGTAGTAGATCGGAGTTTAGACTCCTGTGCGTTCTACTAGCAGAACTGCTCCCAAAATGACATCTGATGCGAAAAGGTAGACTATCAGTGGCTCCTTTTCTGCGGCACGGTGAGCGTTGGTAGCTGAATCAAGCATTCCTTCATTTGGGGGAAGGCCTTCTCCGCATCCGGAGTCCACTAAAACTTGTTCTTCTTCACACAATTTCGCAGAGTGCTGATGAATGGGAAGGACTTCATCGCATGGTTGGCCAGGAACCTATTCAGCGCAGCTAGCCGCCCCGCCAACTATTGCATCTCTTTGATAGTTGAGGGTGATGGCATTCGCTGATCGCTTCCACTTTTCGGGATTGACTTTAAAACCATCACGCGTAACGATGAATCCCAAAAATTTGCCTTCCTCCATTCCAAAAGAGTACTTGCTGGGGTTCAGCTTTAGATTTGCCTTGCGCAAGGAGGCACACGTTTTTTGGATGTTTTCCAACATCTTCTCCTCATCCGAGCTCATGATGACAAGGTCATCAATGTATACATCCACGGTTTCACCAATGTCATCCCCAAAAACATGGTTCATTAAGCGTTGATAGGTGGCTCCTGCATTGCGCAGTCCGAAGGGCATTTTTGTGTAGCAATAAATGCCCTTGTCTATTCGGAAAGCGGTCTTGTCTTCTTCCTCTTTCTTCATCTGGATCTTGTGGTAGCCCTTTTAGCAATCAAGGAAACATTTCCACCTGAATGAAGCAAGAGAGTCCACCTTTTTGTCAATTTCCGTAAGGGGTAGCAATCCTTGGGACATGCCTTGTTGAGATCTTTGAAATCGACACACATGCGCCAACTGCCGTTGGACTTTTGGACCATGACTGGGTTGGCTACCCATGTCTGATAACGCACTTCTTGGATAATTCCTGCTTGGAGAAGCTCTGTGACTTGCTCGTTCAGTGCGCGGGTCTTTTCGGGCCCAAAGCTGTGTTTCTTTTTGAACGATAGGCTGAGCTGAAGGGAAAGTGTGCAATTCGTGCTCAGCTATTTCCCTTGGCACCCCTATCATATCCGCCGGTGACCATGAAAAATGTCAGAGTTTCGGAACAACAGTTGTTTCAACCGCGCCTTTACTGCGGGGACCATGGCGGGTCCTAAGAGCACGGTTTGTTCCGGGTGCTTGTTGTTAAGTACCCACTTTTTTGGCTCACCGTCGGAATATGGCTTAGGTTGCTTTATTGGTGGTTCCTCGTCCACAGACATGATTTCCTTCCTTGAATACATGATAGCCACTCCGGTTTCAGTGGGAAAACCGCAAGCGGCGTGAGGAATGGAAGTAACCATGCTGAAGTCTTGCTGGGCGTGCTGTCCTAATAGTATGTTATGGCGCGAGGTTGCGGGCATGACAATGAAATTGACCTGGACGGTGCGAGTGTGGTGCCCATCAGAGAGAGTAACCGGAAAAGAAATCTGTCCCAAAGGAAAAACAGCCTCATTGCAGAAACCAGTGAGTGGGAAATCCACCGGCTCCAGGCGTGCTTTGTCCTCCGGGTCAAGTTGCTGGAAGCACTGTTCATATATAATGCCCATAGAGCTTCTAGGGTCTATGAACATGTAGTCGGTGCGGTAGTGACCGAAGATGCCGGTTATCACTACGCGTCATTCTTCTTGTGCAACCCCCGAGACGACGGGGAAGATGACCTGCTGCTCCCACCAGTGAGACGTGCAGCTCTACTTGTGGTTTCGCTTGCGCGAAGGACCACCCTGAATCATATGAACAACCTTCATTTTTTTGTTACTCGGGCCCTCGCCGCCTCGAGCAATTTGACCCACCTCCTTGCGCACGTTTTGTAATAAGTGGGTGAGCTTCCCACTTTTGAGTGCCTTCTCAATCTCCATGCGCAGGAAGATGCAATTGTCGGTTGTGTGTCGATGTCTTTGTGATAATTGGAGAAGAGGTTGGGGTCTTGACCCTTCTTCTTGCGCATCGGCGGCGGTTGTTTGAATTGGTGGTCTTCTGTGTTGAGGACCTCCGTCGGCGTCTTCGTTAGTGGAGTCCACTGGCGATCACGATTATCTTGCTTTATTGCTCATTGAGCGGCGAGCTTATTAATGGTCGCGCGAGCGTTGACCGGTGTGTGGGGAGGGTTTTGGCTGTGGCCCATTCACGCTTTATTCTTTTTCCCAAAATTCATGCTCAAGTCTTGGGGACGGTGATGAGGTAGGGGAGGTCTACTGTTGTTGAGATTGCGCTCTGTTTGCACGTAGACCTTTGCCGCCGCCATAAGTTTCTCCCAGCTCTTGGAGAGACCTGTAGTCCCTGACAAGACTTTGGTTATCTCATCACAGCGTACGGCGTACTTGAACTGTGCACGAATCAGGTCTTCATGCACATCCCCTATATCCAGCACCTCTTTGTTGTAGCGGGTGATGAAGTCTTCGAGACTTTCATCATCCCGCCGACAGATATTCATTATGTCAAAGGAGTCTCTGACGTAATGCCTTTGCTGACTGAAATGCGCCAGGAACTTGTCCTTCAAGTCGTTCCAAGACGCAAGTTTGCTCGTGGGCAAGTTATCAAACCACAGGCGTGCAGTGCCAGTGAGGGTTTGAACAAACAGGTGACACCACATCGGTAGTGTCATCCTCCAATCAATCCTGCGCCAGTAAAAAGACGCAGGTGGTCATCTGGTTCAGTCAACCCGTTGTATTTTCTGACATTGGAGGGCAACTTTGCACGCTCCAATGGTGCGAGAGCTATCTCCTTGATGAACTTGGAGTGCTCGGCTACGTCCGCCAGTCGGTAAATCAAGTTGTAAACATGTTCGGCCTCCGGGTTGTAACCGCCGCGTGAGCGGATCTATAGGCCGCATGATTCTTGGTTATCCAGTGAAAAACGCTAGCGCTATCACCTTCACCGTAGGTTTTGTCTTCCTCACGCTGGGTGTACCGCCCCCTTGAGGACACGGGCCCAGTCGTGAGTGGACAGATGCTCGTCTGAGAGAGTGAGACTCCGGTTTAGGCGAAGGTTGGGTGTACTCAGTCTCCTGTGGGTGGAGACTATATGGTACGCTCGCCCCATTCAGCAGTCATAACTCAGAATCCTTGGTGCAGGCGAAGCATGCAGTAGGAGTGTTTGTCTGCGCACAGAGTTGCGCATAGACGGCGTTCAAGGCCGTCTGAAACTTTATGAAATATGACACGGTGTCTCACCCGGGGGTAAGACCGATGTTATTGGAACAAAGGGAGTCCCTAGCTGGGCTCCAGGGGAGACCAGGATGTTTATTCGGCCAGAGCCGTGTTGAGCTCCGGTATCCTCGGAAGAGTCTTCCCTCACTTGCATGTCGATATGAGAGGCTTGAACCGGGTTCTTGCCTTCGCCTCGAGGGCCTCGTGGGGTGTGTGATGGAAAATCAGCCATAAGGAGATGAGGCTTGGAAAGGTGAAAAATGGGAGGGAGAAAACTGGAAATAGTGAGAAAATAGCGGATGGCGCAAATGAAGAAGCACCGGTTGAACCTAGTGATATCCGGAATATATAAGTCACAACCAGGGTGTTTCTACATAAAAGGTTACCCTCTCACTTCACTTCGGGGTGTAAGCTCGCTCTAGCTGATCTATAAAACTAGCAACGTCGTTAGCCTCGCCACGGGGAAAAGGGTGGTTTTCTCCGTGACCACACTCCGGCGTGAGAATAAGTATCTCGGATGCTAAGCAAGTGATTGCCAGTATAAGCATAAGCTTGTGTGTGTTGAGTAAAGTGTTTCAAGCGTGTAAGCGTGGTTTTACCTGGAGATCCGATACTTTCTTATAACCGAAAAAACGTATGTTCAGGAGAAATGCTTGTGGGCCTTAGGCCCGGCCCATACAGCCAGAGACATCCTTTTTGTCTCTCTGCATCAGACATTAAATGCTCCCTGCAGGAGAATTAATGTCCATTGTCGGGAGGTATGCTTTGTTAGTTGTTGAGTGGTGCCACGTGTAAAGGCAGCTGTCTCTGGTGTCAGGCCCGTTGCCAGCCGAAAATGGAGAAAGTGGAATAGTCACTGGCAGAGACGTGGTTGGTGTATGGTCTGACGTCTGCCTCACTGATCATGGGCACTGTCACACGCAACCTGCCAAGTGACCTTTGGTCACAGTTCTGCCATTTCGTACCCTAAGGTATGGTCAACATCTCTTAGTTCTTACCCCTTCTGCAAGGTTGTCAAGGTTTTTCCCGCCAGTGCAGGGTGTAAGGGGTATATCCTTTTGTCCCAAGACTATGAGGCGCTTCTCATGTGTGTCTTGTCCTTGCAAGGTTTTGGGATTCGCAGCTCAGAGGAATGTTGTTGTGTGTAGGGTCTAGTAGCCTGCGCACGT
The DNA here is from genome assembly GCA_947069175.1 of Scalesia atractyloides. NCBI lineage: Eukaryota > Viridiplantae > Streptophyta > Magnoliopsida > Asterales > Asteraceae > Scalesia > Scalesia atractyloides. The sequence continues at coordinate 72,634,267 of CAMTDV010000023.1, forward strand.
GAGTCTAACTTGCCGTTGTGGCGAGTACACAAGGCTCGTTGTGTGACATAATTGTATTGGTCTAATTCACTGTTCCGCTGAGTGCGCAAGGCTCATTGTGTGACCTATAAATGCTGGTCTAATTCACGTTGCGCTTAGTGTGCAAGGTTTATTGTATGACCTATTGATTCAAAGGAAGGCGCGCCATTGCATATTGCGCGCAAGGTTATCCTTGTAGAAATTTGGTCAAGGGTATGGTCGTTTGGGACCATACCTCCTCACTGAATATCACTTACTTTTTAAGTCATGATTTTTTAATAACTATGACATGTAGCGGAGATTTTTTACTATGGACGATGACATGCAATGAAAGGACAAGAGCCTAATGGAAGACCCATTACACGGCTCATCCCAATTTCATTCATCTGATTTTTTAAGAGTATATGTAGTTTTCGTCCAAATATCAAGTTTCGTACACCTTTAACACTATTATCTATTATCTTTCAAATCTTAATACTTTTAGTCTAATTCAGTGACTCTGTTAATTACTTTATGTTAATTCTTGTTAATGACCAAAATGCCTTTGGTAATTAAATAAATAATTAAATATGGTGGCCTCACTTGAAACACTTAGTCCACCCTCATTTTCTTCCTTACTCCACCACAACCACTACTAGTATTTTGAAATATTTAAATATAAAAATCACCTTCATTTTCAATTCTATATGCAAACAACTGAATAAATACAACCAGTCTCAAATTAGGTTAGTGGGGTTCGTACCTCGGTTATAGGAACCTTGAAACACCCAACCTATGTCGTTCGTTGTGGTCATCTCCAAGTCTTCACCAAAACTGTTACCACTATAACCATCACTGTCCGGTCGGCTGAGATCTTTTCCACCGCTACAACTGCTAGATTTGTTCGGCTTTACCAAGAACCAATCCATTTTGATACAACAAATGGCCATGAAATCAGAGAGCGTAACCTAGAGTTGTTTGACTTAACCTTGGTCATCAATAGTAGATTCATCATGTGGCTAGAACCGTAGATTCTGGCTGGAATGCGTTTCTATTGTCCAATTGGCTCATCGCCGTTGCTGTTTGGGTGAGTTTTACCCTGCCAAAATTGCCATATGCAACCCCGATCGATGCTCTCCATCCTTCAACGAAATTTAGGTCAGCGGAATAAATCCTCTTCCCTTGTCTTCAGATCCGAACACCATAAGCCCATCTTTGTTTTCAGTCGTTTTCCATCTCGTCACCCGTGGACCGCTTTAGAGGCTACCATCCAAGCTGCCATATGTCGCACAATGCCGTCGTAGAGGCTACAATCGAAGCTAGTGGGGTGAGGAAGATGATGATGAGAGTGAGAGTGGGTGTTTCAAGTGGGACCTAACTATTTATTTTTTAATTACCAAGGGTATTTTTGTTAATTGACAAGAATTACCATAAAATTTAACAAGTGAATTGGTTAAAAGTGAGTTGGTGAGGTTAATTCATAAGGGAGGTCTTGGGGTTTAGCAAGTCGTTGGAATCACTTGATGTTTTAGTCTGATAGTGTTATCAAAAATCAAGATTTTTTTTGACATTTTCAGGGTTTTTGGTACATTCTATGTGCTGCATAAACTTAGTAAATGTTTGTGCCCTAAATGATGGGGTGGCTCGCATGTATTTTTGGTCTAATTTGTTTCAGGTTAGTAACTCGGTCCAAGGGCTATGGGTATTTCTGGGGATTTATGCGAAAGAAGCCAAAGACACATCCGAGAGGTTAAATTTAGTTTTTGTGGAGACTTATGTGAAAGATTCCAATCATTTATTCTCTCGGTTAGGCTTAAGAAGTATCAAATATGGGGCAGTCATTTTAATTATATTTCGGATCAGGGTAACAAACTGAGCAAACTAGATTGATGCCTGGTTCGTCTTGGTTTTATTGAAAGATGGCCAACTGCCTCTCTGTTAGCTCTTAATTGGGAGGCGTTTATCCATAGACCCTTGGTTCTATCTTTAACTTAGTCTGACTATGGCCATATTCCATTCAGGTTTTTCAACTCTTGGCTTCATCTTTGTGATATTTTATATAATTTCTTGTAGTTGTGTATCTCATTCAACTTTTTGGGCCGATTGACTTAGCTTTTGCAACAAAGCTCTTGCCTTTGCCCAAAGATAACACCAAAGTGTAAAGGACTTAGTTTATATAAAAGTAACTACCTTATGGGAATTGACGACTCACTGACAGACTATAGGGACAAGTACTATAACTCCTTAAACTATCTAATTAATTAATTATTCTAGCCTCGAGTGGCATTTCCCTCCTGATTCAAAGCGGTAGGATCGCGTGTGTTAGGATTTGGACCAAGATACTTCACAACAATACACAGTTACACACACTGTTCCTCGTCTGACAATTGAGCCCTTGTTACCCCCATAGTAAGATCAGTTAATGGAGCATCAAGAGTTATGTTAATCCAAAACACCCAATTTTCCTATCAATGGTTACTACCTTTTTATTTTCCTTTTTGATTATCTTTTGAGCCATTTGTTAAACTTTTACTTTTGGACATGACTAAAACTCTTGTATACTTGGACGACCTCGGTATCTTACCATCACTATATCTTAACTAGTTCTTTCATTATTTTAGCTGTTTTGAGCTAAAAGTCGAACAGTTTGGCTTCCTGGTTGACTTTTGGATCTGGCCATATTTGGTCAAGTCAAAGTTCAATTGAACTTTGCAACGTGATCATAATCATGAAGGTTATAATCCCTAGCGATTTCACCTTATGATTACCACGTTTACCATTCGAAGTGACGAGTCAAAGTTTCGATCAAAAATGCGCATGATGTGCATTTTACGAGGAAACTATGTTTAGGTATCAAAACACCAAGTTTTGATACCAAATCAGTTCTATAAACTTAGTTAGACATATTTTGTCATGTCTAAATCATCACTTCTAGTTTAGTGCTTATTTAGGGTCGTAAGTCGAGCGGTCTTGACCGCCGCTTTGACTTTCGAATCCGACCCGTTTGGTCGATCTTAGGCTCCGACCAGACACATATTTGTGACCGTAGTTGTATACGGAATAACCTACTGAGGTTATAGCTTATGGTCACGTTGTTTGGTTAGTGTTATGATAAGTTACTTCTATATTCTTAAAAAAATGATGACCAAAATGCCCTTTTGCGCATAAATCCATTTTAAATACATGTAACCGAATTTTTGACATATAAACTGATGTTATAACATTTTCAAACATGTTTGGGCATTTAAGACTTATCGTAGGACATGTTTAACCATCCAATCACGTGTTTACGCTAATGACCCGTTAAAGTAGCATAAATTACCTTAACGAGTCACAATGGGTCAAAAACACTTAGGATCCTTTCCAAATCAGAATGTTAAGTTTGTTAAACCATATCACAGGAGTTCCAACTCGTTTGGTTTATAAGACTTCATTCTATCCGATCTCCCGTTTGTAGTCCCGACACGCTAACATATTTATCTGACACATTAGGACACGTTTGAGATTTGTTTATGTAGTTGATCAAGAACACTTTCGCAATCCCAAGTGAGTACATAGTTCCCCTCTTTTACATTTTCTAAATGTTTTGGGGTGACTCATATGTGCTAAATCATTTTCAAGTTTTCAAAAACAATATTTATGGTTTATATATAAAAAAGTATGATTTCAATAATATGAACAACTTATTGATACATTATCTATAACACGAATGGCATTCATTAGCTTTGGCCAAATCGACCAGTAATATGTTATGGAACCATAGGACTGACAATCCCATTATCGGACTGCTCACTGGATTTGGTGGAAGTTTGGGTAATGACAGAAACTGTTTCTGATTAACAAATCATTTGTTAATTTGTTAGTCTAGTTAAAGAGACCCTTTGGTGGTCTATTAAAGATACCCTTTGGTGGTATAGTCAACACCGGTTTGAATGTGTTCATTAAAGAACGACCAAAGTTTTCACAATTATAAACACAGACGATTTGTTTATGACATGGACAATTGGTTTATGACACTGACGATTGATTATAACACGGACGAATGGTTTATAACACGGACAAATGGTTTTGAACAATGTCACGCAATGATTTTTACTTAAAGATATAAACCACACAAAGTTTCTTTTGAATCAATCTATTACAAGGTATTTACAAAAGAAACGTTTTAGTCAAGATGGCTATAAGGTTTTCACAACTCTAGCCAACTTGTTTAGTTGGTTAATTGTATTGCAATATCAAATACTTTTGATACGAGGTTTTCACTTATCGACTTTTGTAGTCAGACGAGGTGTTGCAATATATATACATAGTCACTATTTTGACACACTCACAAAACCTATCTACCACCGGCATTTTTATGCTGACTCTCTTTTCACATATATTTCAGGAGTCAATGCTTGATAATATGATACATGCTTCACGTAGGAATGGACGCGGGTCTTAGTGACTTAAAACATGAAAGACAATTTATTTATGTGTTGTTTCTGTTTATCCCAAGACAATATACACATTTAACTTAATAAAACAAAATTTTAAATTCCTTGAGTTGTGAAACAATAATTCTGTGACATGACTCCCCAATGTTTCCGCCGCGGTTCGCTGTTTTACGCGTCGGGGTGTTACAATTTGGGACAAAGCGCATTTGAAGTGAGTGGGAGGGAAATACAGGTTAATAATAAAAACATAAAATTTTTTAGAATTCTAAAAATCAAGTCATTCACAAAACTATCATGGAACCGCTCTGCTACCCAATTTTTTTTCTTCAAAATTTATACAAAAATAAATGCTACTTTTTGTAAAAAAAAAACATAATCCGTCTAAACGTAACTCGCATCAAAAACTATTTTCAAATGCTAAAACACCTATAAAGCGTTTTTAATTTGTAAATATAAAAAGAAATTTTTAGATATGACTAAGTAGACAAATAATATCTTCTTTTATGCCAAGAGAAAATGAAATTAAAAGGTTGAAGTAAGAGAAAGGCGTGGAGATGCTCAATTCTTGGCCTAATAAATAAAAACGAAAAACTTGAGCTTAAAATAAAGTTAAAATTTATAGAGTTTTCTTTCATGACTATGAAAGATTCAAGTGTAAAGGATGCCTAACGAGGTTGTCTTCAGCCATGTAATCCTATGGTTGGCGAAGTTATAGAGGAGGTTAAATCATTGGGTGTATTTATAAATTAATAACAAATCTAAAGAATTGTCAATGACTTGGAGTCATTGGAGTTCTTTTAACATTTTCGCTTAGCTTCCCTTGGTTTAGTTTGTTGTTGGGGTAGTAGTTCCCTGTTGTAATACTTGGTTTAGCATCTTACTTGAATAATAAAAATTTTATGTTCTGTTAGAAAAAAATTGTTAAAAGTGTTAAAGACTTGAAACATTAAGGGCAAAAAGTCTTGAAGATGGACGGATGAAAATTGAATTTTTTTCAATTTAAAATTGTGATGCCTTGGAACAAGTGGCCATACTTCATTTCTATTAGATTCTACCAACTTCTTTTGCATGGCTTGAGCCGAGAGTCTAGATCAATTTTAATTTCATTTGCCTTCTTTGGTTAAATCAATGCCGGTGCTTGAACGAAACTCGGTGGAGGCTGAACTCTTAAAATTCAAAGTGTTGGGAGTGGCCTCTTAAAAAATCAATATATTACACTAAAAATATCAATTTTACTTTTGGTTAAAACTAAATACTACGAGTAAAAAATCGGTAAGGGCTAGGTACCCTTGAGTCTCCATTAACCTACGCTGGTAGGTTAAATCACATGTTTAAATGAACATATGTAATCAGTATACATGGCTCTTAACATTTATATCTCCTATTACGTAATTAGGAAAATTATGATTAGCCACATTTGGTATATAGGTAATGGTTGGAGCTTCTTCAGTTGTTTGACTTTCCCCATTTTGATTGAGGTTCCTTATTTAATAGAGATTCTTGAGCTGATTAGTTGGATAAAAAAGACCCCGGAATGAGGCCTAGGGCCAATTGTGGAATTTTACGGATGATTTTCCTTATTTACTTCCCTTGATGATGACTCTCGTAGACTATTATTACCAGATATATCGTGATTCACCTAACTTTGAGAAGAGGCACCAAGGTAGATAGATACTTGTATTATAGACTTATAAATAAACACCACGGATATATATATATATATATATATATATATATATTAGGTAGGGTAGGGTTCTAGAGTGAACAGTTGTGTATTTGCGATCTGAGCAAACTAATCTTAACCATTGATTTACACACATCTAAGGCAAGATTAATCATCAAATCGTAAAATATACTAGTGTATTTCATCATCAAATCCTAGCCATTGTTTACACACGTGTAAGGTCAGGATTAGTTCGCTTAGTTCGCAAATACAGTTCTGGTCACTCTTGAACTATTCATATTCATATATATATATATATATATATATTAGGTAGAGGTTCATGTGAGAAAATTTAAAAGTGTGAGAAGAACAAGAAAGATTATGGAGGTAATATGTGTCTCTTTTTATTTTGGTAGTTTAAGTGTATAAGTGTAATTTAACTAATAAAATTTAACTATGGAATGAATATATGCAACCGATTTTTAGCAGTTATTTTAGTGATTTTCAAAATTGAAATAACACTCTAACTCATAAAAACACCACAACATGTATATTGAAGGCATACATCTTATAAAGAACAGAAATATAACTCATAAAAACATCATAACTCATAAAAACACCACAGAATGTATACTAAAGACATACATCTTATAAATAACAAAAATATAACAAAAATAACACCATAACTCATAAAAACACCACATCAGTTATATTGAAGGCACACACCTTATAAAGAACACCCTAACATTGAATATAACAGAAATAACACCCTAATATAACACCTGTCAACACTTTAATCAGAATCAAAACAGAAATAACCTCCTAAAAATATAAAAACAGAAATAACTCTACATAAGTATATCAATATGGTACTCATATTAAAGTTAAAAAAACACTCGTTATTATGGTTTAATTTAAAAAAAAAAGAGTTATGTATAAAAAATTATTGATGTTTAAAAAAGAAGGGGGAATTTTGCATGTGTATTAATGTTAGTTTCTTAATTTAAAAAATATTAAATTTACCTTTATACCCTTAATCTAGAAAATTAGTTAATTTAATAGTTAACATTATTTACAGAATTGCCACTATGATCTCAACCATTAGATTAAATATCTAATGGTTTAGATTCTTTCTTATCATTCTCACACTTTTAAATTTTCTCACGATAAACTCACCGTATATATATATATATATATATATATATATATATAATATATTATGGGAAGGTTTAAATGAGAACGCTAAATATTATAAGAACCTGAGAAAAAATTAAAAAACCACGAAAACTTGGTCAAAAACAACTCAAATTCAAATTTTTTTTTACACTTATCATTATTATTCGAATATAATGTTAGAAATTTCATTTACATGTTTAAATTTATGTAAATTCATATATAAAGAAAATTTACACATGTGTAAGTTTAAGCTTGTCATTTACACATGTGTAAATTTGTTATATTTACACATGTGTAAAAAATCAAATAAGAGTGATTTTGAGAGATAAAATGAATTATTTGATTTGTAAATTCTTTTTTTGATGTTGTAAAATTACAATGGAGTTTATATTAAAAAAGTTGATTTTGATTAGTTTTTTTAATTCATTCTGACGGTTCTCGCGAGCGTTTTAAAGATATCTCTACCCTAATAAACAAATTTATTAAAAGCATCAGTTATATGAAGATTTTGTATGTTGGATGTTATCGGCTACCATTATTGAAATAAAAAATAAGAAAAGATTTAACAACTAAAAATAACCAATGATGAACTTTAATAATTAAGATTTAACAACTATAAATAACAAATAATAAACCTTTAAGAATTGTAAAATTATATTAAAAATAAATATAATTAAAATCTTATGGTGAATTAATTTTAATAAATTATTAAGATAAGAAGTCTACATTTTAGATATATAAGGTCATTCGTAATAGTTAATGCTTTTTAAGGAGCATTTTTCGTAACACTAACGTCATAACACTCATTTAAAAATGTGTAATGATTAAAGTCATTTAACGCCCTTTCAATTATTACTTTTCAAAAAAATTCTTCATTTGGCGTTATACTAAAAACGACCATCTCTTTTCATGACCCTATAATACCTCGTGGGTGGTGTTTTTGATGTTTCCAAGCCCTTTAACGTCTCTACAACGCCTATTGCACATGGTCTAATAGTTTAATTTAGTAATTTAAATTTATATAATCTAAATTAACATGTTAATGTATTTGGCTATTTGATGTTTTACTATATGCTTTTAAGTGTTTTTTGTGCTTTCATTTGTTGTACTCTTATTTTGTTTTGTTTGTAAAGTTCTCACACTTTTGCCACGTATCTTTGCTCTACTACGTATATCAAAGCCTGCTTCTCTCTCTCTTTAGTCACCGCCACAACAAGACAAGTCACAACCACTAACATCACCCTCTTCGTTTCTCTCTCTAACCAATCTTCTCTGCGCCACCACCGCTAATAGATCTCTGTAACCTCTGTTTCCATCTTTGTTTTTCCTAAGAAAGCTCCATAGTGGCTCTCCATCTAATGTATCTTGAGACGTATTATCGTAAACGCTCAGTGTATGAATTCAATGGAATTTCTATCTCCACCGCACTCGTACTCTTCTCCGCCGTCCTGAGGTACGATCTGTGCAATTTTCAAGATCCGATTTCGTATCATACATAATTTGGTAGCATCATATTTGTAGATTCAGTCGATCTAAGTATGGTAGATGATTTGCAAGTTATTTTGTGATTTGAGTTTTGATTGATGTAGTAAGTAGTTTTGAAAAAAAATAGATATAGTATAGATCTAGCAGATTTTGGTGTTTTTCTTGTTGTTGTAAACGGAGATCTATTTATTTTTTGAGTGTTTGAATGTTGGTAGGGTGTAGACCTAATTGGATCAATTTGTTTACCAGTGGATTGTTTAATTTGTTATTATAAAGGAATTTATCTTCATTCTTGGAGCATAACAGAATTTTATCATAAATTGTATGGCATGCAGGTCTTGGGAAGAATGTTTTAAGTTTCAATTGAAACGTTTGGACTTGCTGGTGCATCACAAACTGATATGAGTGTAATTATAAAGAATCACTGCTCCAATGAGAACCGATTATATAGTTGTTGATGACATTTATTTGTTACAGAATATCTTTAGAAGCACAGTTTATATAGGTGACTTTAAGGGGGGTAATTTGGTATTGCTTCTGATTTATGTTAAGAGGTTATTTGGGGGTCATTTTATCACTACTTGAAGCAACAAAAACATATCTAAACACTATCTGAAACATTTTTTTTGATACTACTGATCATTCATCTGATATGCGCAAATTATATAGCAAAAAAAATTCATTTGAAAGCTTATCATATAAATAGAGGGAACAACGTTTGTGAGTCAAAACCTTAGTGCATCATTAGTGGCAAAAGCAATCATGTGTTTCAACAAAGCTTCTACCTTAAACCCTATGACAAAAAAGAAATTGGGTGAAGGATAAGGCATTTGTTAGTCAAGGAGTTCATTTTACCAAAAGAAAACCACAAATAACTCAAATTGAGCTTGTTCAAATATCTATCACACAAGTTTTGAACCAATACCCTGTTGATAGAAAAGTCCAAGTTACAGATGCTCCACCGTTAAATATGTATCCAAGAGGCGTTAAATATGTATCCAAGAGGGTATGAGCAACCAGCTTATCAGAAAACACCTTATAGGTATAATGAGCCGGTCAAAATGTCCTAAAAGCCACCGTCAAATATGTATCCAAGAGGGTATGAGTAACAAGCTTATCACAAAACACCTTATAGTTATGATGAGCCCCTCAAAATGTTCTAAAAGCCAAGAGCAAATAGATACCCTCATGGATATAGTAAACTCATTTAGAAAAGTCAATCATCTATTGAATAAGTGCTAACTTTCAAGCATTTGAAAAAGTCAACATTAAGTGCTAACATTCAAGCATTTGAAAAAGTCAACAACAACTAATGGATATAGTTTCAGAAATTGATTCTCACAAAAGACCATTCTCAAGGAGATGGCTTTATGGAAGAAAAGAACAGAACAAAACAAAAGCTGATAAAGCTTTAGTCTCACCTCTAATACTGATAAAGCTAGTCACCTCTAAATGCTAAATTGACCTACTATAAAGTTGTACTCTAATTGACTCAATTGACCTATTGGTGTGTAGGGTGTATGTATTGGCATTTCAAAACTATCAACAATGGATAGCTTCTTGCAACAAGATTTAAATACAAAAATTTCAAAATTCAATAGTTTTCAATCCTTTCAATAAAAACATTAATATGTTGTTTTGAAAATGCTAAAAGTTTGCTTAAAATTATTAGAAAGATTGTTAAAAAATCACAAAAACAAAAACTCTATTTAAAATAGGAACCATGGTTTTAGTGGCTTAAAAGTCTGTTTGTGATACACCCTAATACGTTTTGACCATAAGTGACGGAAATACCGACTCACAATTCTTTATTTATTGACCATATAACATACTTGAAGACCATTTATAAAAGGTTGAACACTTTCTTGGAAGGGTTTATAACATTTATTCTTGATTAACTCGTTAAATGTAATACATGAATACAAGCTATGAGTCCGCTTTTCCCGTACAATCCTTGTTCTTCGACTCGGTCTTCAACCCTTTAAATTCCATAGTAATGATAATTCCGTGCAACCTGCAATCACCACATGCATCCGCATTATTAATATTTGGTGACATCATTCATAATTTTAAACATTCATAATTAAATGATCATTCCATAAATTTTCTATTCATGAAGATCGGTTTTGATTATCTTTCTGTGCATGATCTTGCATTCCAATTGTCAATCTTCATAAGTCAACAATAGTAAACCTGCACTTTCATTTCAATCTCAGGATAATAATTAGTAACTTTAATGCTTATACGTATTGAAGTCGTGTATACATATATACAAGCCCTTACATACCACTTACATTACCATAAAAATATACTAACATATCCTAGTAACAACATTCACATAAATAAGTCTTATACATACGAACCTGTGCACATGCTTACTTCTATTCATGCTACCTAGGGACTCCACCACTCACATATAGGTTAGCCATACATACATGCTTACATACTTAATTATCTCCGACAATCATTATCACAGTTCGATAAGTTCACATAACTCTCTATCTGTTATTTTCACTTTTTGGGGTTCATTGAGGGTTATAGAACAGGTATTGGGGGATAGAAACTCACGGTGCGAATAACTAACAAAAACAGCTTGTCAAGTTTGTGAGAAGCGTGGGGTTGGGACGCCTTCCGGAAATGTTACGTCGGTCCTCATTTGCATAGACAGTTGATTAGAGTGTCGGGAGAAGGGGGCAACGTCGGCGACGGCTAGAGAGGCCGTCAGCAACGCCCCCTCTGTGATGCCGACACTTTCTTTCCTTGTTTAAACTTACACAACCCATTTACTATTCCTGTTCCAACCCGAGCAGCTCAAAATATCCCATAAATATATATTCGTAAGCTTCCCGTATACTCCCGTAATATCCCGAATCATTTGATCACTTAACCTCATGTCCTCATAATGAAGTCTATACTTCTATCATACTTTCTTGATTTTTGACCCGTTTGATTATACCAAGTTATTTCTGACGTAGCTAACTATTTATGGCCAGCTTACAATAATACTTTCCTTAGTACTATGATTACTTAAATATTCTTACATGATTCCCGAACCATAATCATTCAAAACCGATCCCCGACACATACTTTCTACATCTTGACCCATCCACTTTTATCATGAGTTCCAAACATAGATGACTTCCTGTGACTTATCACAACCATACATACCTTGATTCATACCCTTACCCATAATTTCTTACACGATTCCCTGTATTTTACATAATAATCTTCATTTATAAAAGAAGAAGTGATTCCGAAAATCACTTATCTTATGTGTCCGTATTCGTATCCGCTTCCTTGCCTCCTCTTGACCCATTAGCCTTTTGTGCTTGAGTCCACTTTGACATGACTCCACACTTTTGTTCATGTCACCACAATCATATCTTTGTTAGCATATTTATAATCATATATACTAACATTGATTACCTTCCATTCATATATTTCTTGCCTTGCATTAGTCAACTATCGCATATATTGACATGTACTAATGAATACCTTATTTCACGTTCTCGCAACTCAATTATCACTCGTACGAGTCACTTGTCACTCGTACAGACGTAAACGTGTCACTCGTACGAGTCACTTATACAACGTACACATAATTCATTTATACACTTGCTAATACTTTCATAATTCTACATTTGACAACCACATACAAAGTTAGTCACTTTAATATAATCACATCATCATTCGTCGCTAGGGAGTCCGTATGCTATGGACATAGTACACTTTCACTTCTTGATTTCAACTAATAATCAATCAAATACAAGATGAACATCACACTATCCAAGCACATGGTACAAGCTCCTAATGCATGAACTTACCCAAAACATACATTCAACCTGAATTCTTGTATGAGTTCCATTTGTAGCACATTCTTCAAGTTAGTTTACTACTAATTACATCATTAACATATTTCATTCATATATGTCAAGCCACATCATTCAATTTCACATCCTAACTTCAATTAGACATTTTATCATACACTTGGTGTACATACCACTTTTGTGAGTTCCGATGATGGCGGTTCCAGACGGAAGTTTGGGTGTAAGATAGTACCGATTCGGTAGAATGTGATAAAGAGGGAGTAGAAACAGAATCAGCGGAAGCTTTGGTAGTATACATCTAGTCTGGCTGGCGGAAATTCCTGGAGAGAATCCGCCAGCGTTTCCCTTTGGGGAACTTCCAAAACTTCCAAACAGTGAACAGACATCACATATATATAGGCGTGAGCAGTTCGTACAAGTGAGATGTTTATCACTCGTAAGAATGACATTGTCACTCGTACGAGTCACTTGTCACTCGCACGAGTCACTTGTCACTCGTACGAGTCACTTGTCACTCGTACGAGTCATTTCTTGTTCGCACTTGGGTCGTGTGTTCGTATCTAATCTATACAATTTTCAATACACACACATACTGAACTTTCTAGTTATTCTTATGTCACCAATAAAACTAATTTTCATTCTCTTGTTACTTAACTAACTATTTAACGAAGTTTAATAGCTTGATTATTTTATTCTATGCCATCACACAAAGAAATATACTAGTCAATTAAAATTTGTGATTTTGGGGCGTTACAAATATACCCCCCTTAAAGGAGGTTTCGTCCCCGAAACCTTTCTCATTCCTGCTAGACCAATTCTACTCTTACTTCTTCATCTATTCATGATGCTTACTACAACATCAGTACATTCGGGATCTTGGCAAAAGTTTTATTCATGCATAAACATAATTGTTGCATTGTCCCTACCTTTTTTAATCAAGCAAAAATTACTTTCATAATCACATAAAGTCAGAATTTTATCTAGAGCTCTTATTAGTGTCATCTTCACTTATAATGCTAGTTCCTAGCACACATCATCGCTAGTGGTTCATTCATTGAATTTATTCCAAGTGTATACTATTGCTCGTACAAACTTAAGTTTACAGCTTGTTTCTATCTTTCTAATTAAGTCTAATACATTCGTACATTTATTACTCAAAATAAATCGATTTATTTCATCCTATTTATATATTATATATGATATTTTCATTTCGTTTACCATAAGTAAACCCCAACATCCCATTATTAACGTTCTTTCTAATTACTTTCATATTCATATGAGGGGTCAACGAGTTAGTATACGCATACTAAAACATTCACTGACTTGTTAATACTACAACAAAACTTCCCATTTTTAATATATGTGTTTATTCGTACTTGACAAGGATTAATTGTCATTCTACAGTTACTATCGTTACTTACACCTTGCATACCTTTAAGTTAGCCTCAACTTATCTCATTCATATCATTACACAATTAACTTCCTTCATGCACTACTTACCCTACTAAGCAAGTATGTATCGCGAGTGCTCTGTGGGAGCGTTTAACCAATTACCTAAATTTTTACTTAAAAAATTTGGAGTTATCCTCCTAATGACATAATTTCCTTCTTACATTACCCATTACAGCAAATCGCTCAATATACCAATACTTTCTCATAGTTGCGAGCTTAACATTTTACTAACCTTGATTCCTTTGCATAACCAACTGTCTGTGATCCGAATCTGCCTGATTCTTCGTGCGTTTATGCGATACTCGAATTGATCGCATCCATTCATTTGTTGAGCTTCCGCCTATGCACATCTTTTCAACAATGTCTTGTTCAGATGAACAAGGCCAACAAGCCCAGCATCAGAGTTTTTTGACATAACAGAATCGTCATAGACCTATTCGACGCCCAATTGCGAACGACTAACTTAACATAAGATATATAAACTATTCGAATTGGGTTCAACCTTTCAAAATCATTCCAAATCAAAATTTTTGGTTAAATAACATGTATCCAACGAGGCCACGCACTCAGACGAATATAACCACATTATATTGGCTCAACGCATAATCCAGCGAAACCGAGTGTAATTCTAAGTAGCCGGTCAAGTCCCAAGGATATATAATGACCCGTAAACATTCTATAGGATATTATTTCCATCTATTCTAGACTATAGAGCCCTCTAGTAAATCGCACCTGAGTTAATAAACTTTGAATTCGGTTGTGCTACTCTTAGCCTAATATCTTTTAAAATTTTAGATATGGCGATAAGCCTCTTGGAGCAGACATTATATAAATAGGTATATACTTTCATAAATATAAGAATTTGGTTAATCTGTATTGCTTGATAACTTAAACATTTGAGGGTTAATTGTACCGTGTCCGGACATCCCGACTCATCAATAAGGTATGGCTATTAAAATACGCGTCGGGGTAGGCATACTCCCATAAGACGTTGTATTAAAGCCGGTGTGTACCGTAATCATTATAGCAATGACTGACATATAATTTTGGTTTCCGACTGTATTGATAAGCATGTAAAACTGGTAACAAGAAAAAATATCTCAAGGAATATTTGGTGATTACCTATGGGTTCTCATAATCAATATTTAAAATGATTTTAAGAATGAGTTGGTTAATCGTTAATTGTATTTACCAGTGAAAGCTGCCATATTTATAAAGATTAATCTACAGATGGCGAATAACAGAATAGGCTGGATAGTGCTTGGTCTTAAACCATGGAATTTGTGACTCCTTGGCTAGAGACCCTAACTAGTTTCAAGTCTGTTTTATTGGATCCTACGTTTGAGATATCTCTATACTTCCACTGCAAATTGTGATAATTCTTATCCGACCGTCACGTGACCCTAAGTCTCGACCCAAAGGAAATCGAGGTGTGACAGAGTGGTTTTAAACATCGGTTTCCATCCAAGTCAACAAGTGCATCAACCACCATTTTATATCCTAACCTCTTCTCACAACAAATAGAGGTTATAGGATATAAAACATATATTTTACAAATAGACATTTCATTAGTTAATCAAATTGTTTTCTCAGTGGGGCACAATCTCTAGTAAAACAGACATTTGATAAATATAGTTTAGTTTTACACAAATAGAGGCTTGCCACCTCACTCAAAAAGTATCTGTTGGCCACGTCTTCACCATTGTTACATAAACCCTATAAAACCCTCATAGTGCAGAGGTTTTTTATTTTACCGTTATTAGAACTACACGATTCATCACATATAATCAAAAAGATTATATGCTTAAAAGATTTTCCAAAAGATCCTTCATATCATTCTCACAATCTGAAAAGATCATCTGCTCAAAAGATTTTCTAAAAGTATTTTATTACAACAACGACTCTCAACATGAAAGCACCGCACAACTACCATCCATACTTCGCCAAAATTGACACCAACACAGAATTCCACTCAATAATCGACAATCTCACCACGTCAAAATATCACACAATACTCACCATCATGCACCTATATCTAGACACTCTTTAAGAGTTTTGAGCAAATTGTAATTTCTTACTTCAGATAAAAAGCCTTTTACTATTATCTCAATGGTCAAAGGAGTTGATGTTTAGATTACAACACAACTGATATCCACAACACTCCCCCTCAATGATGAGATAGGTAGAAAATCCTTCTCTAATATTGAGTTTCAAAATGAATTGATAAAGAGGGGGTATAATGCTCAGATGGTGGGAGCAACAACTTTTAAACCAAATTTCCTACTTTAAATGAAAATATTCTTTCATACCCCACTTATATGTCTTTCTCCTATAACCACATTATTTAATAAAATACCACTAAAAACATAGTACTTGGGGTATGCTATTTTGACAAATGCAAATTATAAGTTATCCCAAACTCTATTCTTAGACATAGTTGGCAATGCAAAAGCCAAAAAGAGAGGTAAAGCCAAAACCTTTCTCATGTACCAAAGGCTTTAAAGCTATCTCATAAAAAGGATTTTGGTACAAAACATTTTTGAACGGGTGAACCTCTACAAATTAAAAGTCTTTCAAACGAAACATTCACTCGCATGATTACCATAAGTCAAGAAAGTGCAAGTGAACAAAATGTCTTAGAAACCAAGCAACAACTGCTCTTGATGCCCACAATGAACAATCCATCATTGGGGTGCGACATAAGAAATTTCAACAAAAACCATCTCTACTCCCATCACCAAATCCAAAAGAAAACCAATAAAAGGTAAGATCTGGAGGTTGAGATGCCAGAGAAACCTGCTGCAACACAAGAGCAACAAATATATGTTATTACATCCTCGCAACAGATGCAAACATCTCCACCCATCCAAACTCCTCACAAATCCTTACAAAAGGATAGTGTTTTAAGCATAGGGGAACCAAATCAAGAGATGGATGATTTACTTGAACATCCATTCTCAAGCCTCTTTCCCAGGGCTTCTTCTCTTTCACATTCACCACCCATAAATACAATCTCTACCATACTATCCACCATACAACCATTGCTTGAATGACCAAAATGACTTGCATATACCTAGTTCATCACAACCGCCTATTATTGGGAGCATGCAACAAAGGTGATTTGGGTCAAGTCATGTCATTGTAAGCCAATAAGCAGAGGATAGTACACCCCTTATGTCACAAGTGACACTTGAAAGTTTTTCAAGTGAGTTAGCTACTACAACTGTAGGGACAACAGTCTCACAGTTGAATAATGTTTATTTAACTAAGATATCCTTGAAGGCAACAACTGTTGAGCCTACAATATGACACTCTTTATTAGTTGGATATCCTTAGAACCAAGAACAAGGGGCACATGGTTCAAAACCAAGTACAACCACCTCTGGTGGGAACTCAGATGATCCTATTAACATAGGTGATGGGTTAAGAAATCAAGAATTGACGGATTGGATAACCAAGTTAGAGTCATCAGTAGATGAAATCAGAGATATGCTGAAGACTTTGGTACAAAACCTTAGAATTCCACCCACAAATGCAGAAATTGCAAAAGTAATATGGACTCATGCAAGCATGTATCTACAACTTCAAAAGCAATCTACTGATACAACTTATATCATGCAAATGGAATTTATTAGAACCATGGTGGATTCTAGGTACAATGATACTTAAGTAGAGATTAAGACCATTAAAGACTGATCTTCAAACCACCAGTACTGCTCCCACTCTCTCTAAATACATAGAAGATAATGTCAAAAGGGGTAGAATGACAGCATGAGAAAGCTTCTTCCTCTTGTCAAGAAATCTCAAAAGAGACCTTACACATTTGCAGCTAAAAAGGCCAAAGCAGATGCACTTGAAAAAGAAAAGAGGAAAGATACAAGGGAAGCTAAAGATATGTTGATAGTGCAAGAGATCCTTGAAAGAAAAAGAATTCAAGAAAATCAAGGTTCCTCAACAGATGTTTCTCGAAGCACTATTCCAACCTCCATGTTAGGCCTACAAAAGATAAATGATATTCAAAAGCCAAAACATGTGTCGATACACTTTTGTGTCTGTCGCTTATTCTTAGTTACGTCTGTAATTGTATGGTCTTTGTTTACTATGACTGTATAGTTTGGTCGTGTCGACCAAATCAAGATATCCTCTTATCTTGGTTTAGTACGACGATTAGTTTGTCTGTGTAAAACAGTTGCATGTGTACAAGCTGTTGAGTCTTGTGTACGTGATGTCCGTGACAGGTTCTCTGAAGAAGACTTCTATGTGCGAGTGGGAATGCTTCGTACGAGCAAGATGTTGCTTGTACGATCCACTCATCCTTCGTACGAATGAGACTCTCTAAACAAGCATACTGCTTGTTTCATACGAGCTAGTTTATGTTCGTACGAGCCAGCTTGTTCGACAAGTATCTTTAGAGAATGTTCTTCGTGTCTTTTGGTGTTTCGTATAACCGGCAACATACTTCATACTGTTGCTAGGTGTGGACACTATATAAGTAGACATGCACTTCTCAGTATAGTGTTAGACAAGGGAGTGAACTAGAGAGAGACACAAGTGCACAGAGTGTGTTGCATGAGTCTGTATGAACATTGTTTGTACTAGTTCTCTTCTGTTAATCAAGATATTGAATCTTTGGTTATCCCGTGTTCTTACTTTGTTTTGGTTTGCATACTTACGGGGATTCTGCACTCGTATTTGTGTTGTATAAACAGGGAAGTAGGTTAATCTTGATCCTCCAAGTGGACCTACAAGTAGTATCAGAGCTTTGGCTCTCTTCCTTGTTTTAAAACCAAGCTTAGTGTTGTGTCTGAGCTAGTTTTGAGGATTTCTTGAAGTGTTCTTGAACTTTCAGCAGGAAACTTAAGTTTTTAAAAGAGAACAACTTAAAACTTAGTTAAACCTGTTGTACCCATAAAATTTTCATTAAAACCTTGTTAGAACACATGAGGACATGTTAAAATCTGGTTTTTCTTAAAATTTTCGTCTGTTCAAGTTAAATTTGCAAGAGAAACTCACCGGACAACTCATTGGAATATTGTTGTAGGGTTGACCAAATCTCTGACATTCTGGACTTGACAGTTAAAACTGAAAAAGCTGATATGGAATGTTTGTCTTTTTAACTAAAATTGTGTAGACAACAGACCACTTTCGAAAACCAGTCTGTGCAAGAAAAGGAAAATTTTCACCAACCAACCTTCCAAAAAGATTCCTCTACGAAAAACATCTGTGCGAATAACACATCCGTCACGAAGAACTAGACTGTTCGTGCGAAAGACCTGTCACCCGCACGAAGAATTTGGTTCACACGAAAGACTAAGTTGTCCGCATGAAAGAGTGTCCCCCGTACGAAGCTCCGGGTTCGTACGAAGGACTCTCATTTGTAAGAAATATTGGTTCGTACGAAGAACAACTTAATTTGTTTTTCGAGTTTCAGTTTTTCAAACTGTGTGATTTTTCAAACATTGTGATTTTTAAAAGGAGACTGTTATTTTCAAAATTTAAACCTTTTAATTTTCATAATCAAGAAAAATACAATGAGTACTAATCCATGGGATTGGAGTAGTAGTTCAAGCACAAATCAAGACTCTTCACAAAACTCCACAACCTCATGGGTTAAATCATTGTTGCCTCAACATACAACCATGATTACTGCATATTAATGGGGTGTGTCGCAAATCAGAACCAGAGCATTCAGAATCTTCTTATGAGTGAGAGTGAAACCGGGAGTAATGACCGTCCACCTAAACTGAACCATATGAACAATTATCCTTCGTGGAAAAGTCGTTTCCATACTTATTTTCTCGGACAAAACACTGAATTATGGACATGTTTTACTACACCCTACAAGGAATCAATAGAAGAGGCAGGATCAAATCCAACCTCCTTAGCCAATCTAGATGAAGGCAATTAAAAGGCTTACGATCTAGAGAAAAAGGCGTTTGCTATACTTACACAAGCACTCCATAAAGATATTTATCATCATTTTGTGTAGTGTACGACCACCAAAAATCTATGGGATACCCTGGAAGCAAAAGGATAGGGTAATGCTGCAACTAGAAAATACGACATGGTCTGCTAAAGAAGGAGTTTGAAGGTTTCATGTTCATGGAAAATGAAACACTGAATGATATGACAACACGTTTCTACCATCTTCTCAGTGAAATGTACTCATACAAAGTGTTAGCATCTCCACAAGAAATCGTGGATGCGCTTTGCTGATGAATTACCTCCAAAATGGGGTCAATTTATTGACTTATTGAAACATACAGGTGTTTTGGATCAATCAGTATTATGAATTTGTGAAGAAATTGGAGAACAAAAATGAAGAAGAACTTCGAAAGGCACAAAGAATTACTGTTCCACAAAACCCTGAGATGTACTTGGAGGTATTAATACAGGTACTAGTGCAAATAAGCAACCAAAAACTTCAAACCGCATTTGTGTCAAACGTGAATCCCTTTCTACCACAACCTGTTAAATCAAATCAGTCTGCAAGCTCAAGTACTCAAGCCTATGGACAAGTATTTGATCCGAAAGCTTTTCTACCATAACCAAGAGATCTTGCACCTCAAGTTCCACAGCAAGCTTCTCAACAAGCTTTCTATGGAAACAACTTTCAACCTGCAAACCCCAACATAGTCAGACTTGACACATCACATCTTTCCAAGGTCAACATAGAAGTTGCTCAGGAACATATGGAATTTCTAAATACCATGGTTAGTGCTTATTGTGGATTAGTCGCTGGTCAAATTGGGAGCATCAATTTGACTAATGAAGCCTACCAACAAATAGACAGAGATGAGATGGAGCTAATGGATATAAAATGGGCATTTGCAAGTGTGGTGAGAAGAGCTAAAGATTATATGAGCAGAACAGGAAGACCAGTTTGGAAAGTAAGAAAGATACAATATATAGTTTTGATAAAAATGCTGTTACTTGCTTCAACTGCGGTGAAAAAGGTCACTTCAAGCGTGAGTGTACGAGACCCAGCAAACAAGGAAATCACAACCCTTTCGAAATCAATCACAACCAACAAACACAGCTCAAGTTAACCATGATCGAAGGATAGTAGCTGTTAACAACCCAAACAATACCAACTAGTCAAGACCTTCAAACAACACAAACAGAGCTTTAGTAGTTCAGGCAAATGAAGGATGCGATTGGTCAGTACAATTGGTAAATGATAATCAAGGAGGAACCGCATGTTATGCCAAGATTATCAATCGAATCAAACATGTACACAATATTTTCAGTTCTGATGATGATAGTTCGGGGTATAATGGTGGTTCTGATGAAGAATGCTCAAGTTCAGGTGGTTATGGGTCTGATTCAGATACAAGGGAAGGAAATTGTGACAACCGGCAAAATTTTCGATCGTAATTAGGTGCAACAAACAGTAATACCATTATAATTAGCATAATTAGACGTAAAGTAACTCGATCAGGCCTCTAGAGAGCCTAGGAACTCTAAGTGATTCACGTAACGCGATATGGCGACAATCGAGAACTTTAACGCGAATTCGAACGATAAGCGAACTGATGCTGAACAAATACTGACAACGCCTAAAAGTATGAAATTTATACTTGTATGTATCATACAGTTATAATTATGCGATAAATTTGGATCATTGAACGTCGCAAAGCACAACACGGAAGTTACGCGAGAAATCGGAATGCACCGACAATGAAACGGAAGCCACGGACTAGAAATTACGTCTACATATTAATATATTATGATATATTTGGCTACGTTTTCAAATTTTAATGCTCACGGTAGAAACCAGAACAAAAAACGAATCAGAAATGACAAACAGGGCAACTACGTGATGTTTAACGCAACGAACGGATTATGCGTCAAAACCCGACCCCCAATACAATTTAAAACGTTTTCGAGTCTAAACGAATAGATTTCGATAAATAACAAAACTCGGATCGAAAAAGGACTATAAATGGCAATCATAGAAATTTACGCAAATTTTGACGCAAACAACGAGCGGGCGCGCCAAACACCGACCTCCGACAAAATCTTAAGTATTTTGAAACGCTGAATAAACATGTTACGATAAAACACGGGTTCAAAAATCAGGCCGTAGAGATGTGTTTGGGCTTCAACACACGTTTACGGGCCTTGGGCCCAACCCGCTTAAAACCCTAACTATTTAAACAACCTAACCCTAAAATCCCCTCATTTTTGTGAAAACCCTAGCACACCATCAAGTACTTGCTTCTTCTCCCCCCCTCTGCTTCTGATTGCCTGAATCCGGCAGAACCCCGGACAGCTCCGTTTGGTTTTCCGGCCGACGCACACCACACAACAACCCATCTCTTTTTCCCTTGTCTCCTTTCCAACACACACACCCGCAAACATATAAATGAGAGTGATAGAGAGACCGGTAGAGCGCGAGAGATCAGGCGAGATAGAGAGACTGAGACAGAGAGATCGAGCGGAGGGAGAAAGCCGACGGCAGCCGGCGACGCTTCAAATTTCGCGGCGGCCGCAGCGATGTTTGGGTTGGGTTGGTGATGACCTACGGTGTCACGATAGTGGCAGCGCAGTTTGTGGCAGCGACAACAACGCCGCTGCCGGCGGTTTCTAGTGGACCGCCGACGGCGGCAATTGAGATAGTTCAACCCGGTTCAGTTTTGATTCGTTTCCGCTTCAACTCGTTCCGGCTAAGATTTCGGTTGGGTCAGTTCCAGTTCAGTTAAATGGTTCGGTTAGGTAATGGTTCGACTCGGGTTCAGTCAACGGCTCGGGTCTCGGGTCTTAGTTCAACCCGGTTCAGATCCCGGCTCAGGTTTCGGTTTTGTGTTCGAATAAAGTTTTTATTATTTGGGCTTATCTCGTTTCAGTTATGACACAGATTGTTTCAGGTTTAGTTTCGGTTCGGTCAACAAAAGTCAACTCGGTCAATACAGTCAAACTCGGGTCAAACCCGGTCAACTGGTCAACTGTCGGTCATTGAGTCAACGCAAGTCTCGGTAAAATTTAATTACGACACGAAATTTAAACTATATAGTTTATATAAATCTTAACATTAAATTTGTCGCGAAACCGAGCTCGACCCGACCCGTTAATAATAACATATCGCCAAATCATTTAATAAATAACAATCGATCCGACTACAATATTCGCGAAAACAAAAATAGTTAAAATCGAATCAATGGGTCGTTAAATATATAAAACGAAAATTATAATCGACGAAACATTATATTTGAAATACGACGAGAATTTATATATGTTGTTATATTGACAATTGCGTTTTGAAAATTAAATCGACAACTTGTGTTGCCGGATTGTCCGAAAACAGAGGGAACTCTGCCCGATTTTCACAAAATACACGACACAAAACGCGTTGGATTTCAAAGCAAAACGTCCGAATTCAAACGATTATTATAAAATAAATATAGGTATATATTTATTTTGTCAACGCTATTAAAACTTTCAACAACGAGCCGATCACATTTCAACAAGCGTAATTACAAGACAACAAGTTTCGGCAAACCGTTATAATCGAATATAATTATTTATATTACTTCAAAAGCCGAATTCGAGAATTAGTTTGCAAACATCGATAATTTATTCGAATGACGATATAAGAATAAGTATATTGTTTATATTCGTTTCGAACATCAAGATTTTCCGAACGCTTTTACAAGATGAATAGAAGGTGTGCATTACTTTAAACGACAGAATTCGGGAATCGTATAACCAGAATATTATATATATTCGAATGACGAGACGTTGAATAATTTTTATAAAATAAATATAGTTATATTTATTTCAAACGTCAACGACGCGAACACTTGCGAATATTTTCGAAGGATTTTTATAACAATAATATATATTTATTGTATCCGATTTCAACGCCAAACGAAGTACGATGCAACTCCGCAAGACTATTGTGCGAATACGAAACGTATTATCTATACAGATATATTTTCGAGTATATATACATTATATCTTACGAAAACTACGAAGGGTCGTACTATTATCCGTCAACGTACATGACGACTAAATATGATTTCATGAAATATAGTTATGTTTTAAGTAGACATACATTTCAAGTTGTTCGAAAACAGAATCGTTTCTAAGAAAACCATAGTTTGGTTAACTGAGTTAAGTCAATAACAATTTCATAGAATCGGATGAGTAACGATTCAGTAGAGCTTGGTGTCACATAGTATAGCTACATCATTCGTAGAAACTTATAAGCTATTCCGTTTTAGGAATGCCTTAGATTGCATGCTAGCGAGTCAAGTTGTGGAGACAACGCTATGGAAATCACATTAAGCTAGCTTTACACGAGGATATCAAGGTGAGTTCATAACCCCTACTTTTTTTTACCGTTTTACATTTTTATAAATGTTTTCAGGGGTGGAAAGACATGCAAGTTTTGCGAAAGCATAAAATGTTTGAAGGAACGAAAATCATATATTTCTATACCATGTTACAAAAAAATGTTAATGAACTCAAATGGTTTATGAAAGGTTTATGCTAAACTTACCGGTTTTCACAGCTGTACAAAGCTTTTTGAAATATGCATGAGCTTTATGACTAGTGACAGGATTGTCATAGTCACAACTAGGGGGCGGGGCCCCAATTTTATTTATAACATGGGCTCGGCCCAATGCCAAGAAAACATGGGTTCGGCCCAATGACCAAAAGAACATGGGCTAGGCCCAATGACAAAAGAACATGG
Organism: Scalesia atractyloides; assembly: GCA_947069175.1. NCBI lineage: Eukaryota > Viridiplantae > Streptophyta > Magnoliopsida > Asterales > Asteraceae > Scalesia > Scalesia atractyloides. Next base: position 72,659,002 of record CAMTDV010000023.1, read on the forward strand.
GCTAGGCCCAGTAACACAGATTTATAACAATTGGTATGCAGCTATGGGATTAGATTATAACAGATCACTGTGTGTAAGTAAGGAAATAATAATAGTAACCATTAATCACGTAGTAACCAAGGTGTAGATCTATCGAGTTTGAGACATGCTCCACTCCTAGTAAGTTAACCGGTTAGGAGTGCTTTTGTGATCCCAAAATGACAAAGAAGTCTCGGTTTGGTTACTTACTTATGGCACATTGGTCAGTGTATTAGCTACCCACTGATTGATCCTTAAATTCCATAGGAAAACTACATACTACGATTTCAACACCGGTTTACAAAGATAACAGAAAACATTTTATCACCGATTTAAAAACTAACAGTTATATGCATGGATTTGCAAACAACATGGAAAACATTTCAATACTGTTATACTGACATGACATTTCAAATGCTTCGGGATACTATGATCCCACAAACGGGTTTTTCGAATGCAACACTTTCAAATGTTTTATGATTCATTTGAAACAAAAACAAACAAACTATGAACTCGCCAACTTTATGTTGATTTTTTGCGTGTTCTTTCTCATGTTATGGTTACAAGTATGGCACGGTTGGAATTGTAGAATCCATGGGGATTCGAGTAGTTAGCGGGCGTTCAGTTACTAGAACCTTAGTCATCACGTCTGCTTCCGCTGTGCGATGAAGATGCCATTCGGGTCATGCCCCACTCTGATGCGAAACGGATAACACGGGGGTGTGACAGAAATGATGTTGAGGTCAGAGAATTGCTGAAAGAAGCAGAAAAGATGAAAAGTCAAAAGGCCGGTCTGATGAAGAAAGTAGAAACTACATCAAAGGAAACAGAAAAATTCTTTACAAACAGTGCATCTTTCCCTCATCATACTGCCTTCATGGCGAATGTTGCCGGTTTGACAAGTCAGGTAAACTCCGACTCTCCTAAAATTTGCAGTGACTATGCTGAATTAAAAACAAAATTTGAAACAATAAACAGTCACAATCAAAACCTAGTTGTTGAACTGTCAAAATGCAAAGAGGCTAACTTGGCTTTAACTCGAAACGAAAAAGAATTCAAATCTGTAATAGAAACCCTTAAGAAAAGCGTTTCTGATTTAACAAAGACAGTTTTGAACAAACAAACATGAATTAATAACTACATTAATCTCCTTGAGGAAACAAAGTCAGATTTAGCCATCGCCAAATGCCAACGTAATGCGATCAAGCTAAATTGGAAAGTTATTCTAACTCCCGATATGTGCTTGATCATATCACTGACATTCAAAAACTAAAAGGAGATGTTAAATGCAATGGGTATAAGTCGTGTCCACATCCATTGAAACACAAACTATACCAAATTGCCTGATGAAGAGGAAATGCCACGCTTTGAACCCTCTGTACCTTTTAATCCTGAAGAGTTTACAACAGGATTGGGGTTCATGCTAGACAATTCCTGTGTTGAATCAAGAAAATCCGAGAACTCATAATCAGTTGTTAACCAATACCCCTCTACAACAGTGGATGATGATTCGTCAGATGATCAGTCCGAGAAAAATGATCAGGATCAATCTGTTGATAAGGAAAAAGGGATAGAAATGTCTGCTACTCCCAGTGTGAAAACTGTTGAAAATCATGAGAATGATCCTATGAAATCTGTTAAGATAAATGTGCCTACAGATGAAAATGATAATATGTTGTATAAATTGGTTGGAGACAAGAAATATATTCTAACAAAGACTTTTCGATCAAAAATGTAAATCCACCCTCTATTGATCAAGTTTTTGAAATTTTAACAATCAAATGTTTGGAGAAGAAAAACCCAATCAAGTCACAACCATTATCAAGTTCAAAAGAAAAACATCGAGAAAAGCGAGTTGAAAAGCCTAAGGTATCACAACCGAAGGTTGAAGCAAAAGGCACTCGCTACAAAAAGAAGTTTAAGAATTTTAAATTTGTGAGTTCTACTAGTACTGATAAAGTCGAGACTTATGAAGGCGTGTCTAATATAGATTTTGTAAAAAAAGTCAAGATTTTAAAGCGTAATAGTGAAAACAATTACACTCAACATACAAATGGGTGTGAAAATGAACCAAGTACCTCAAGACCCACAAGTTCAACATCAACTCATAAAACAGGATCTCCTAAATTTGTTGAGAGGAGAACATGTTTTAAATGTGGAGAATATGGCCACATAATCAAGAATTGTACAAACCCAGCAAAAGCCAGATTTTTTGAGAAAGCCCCTCCTGAACCAACTTGCCAACGTCGATCTGTTTCTCCAAAACAAGACAAACGTATTGTTAAAGAACAAGAAGAAAACAGAGACGTAAACAAGTAAAAATAATTGAAAAAGCGTTAAAACCAGATTCTTCAGAAAGAAAACCAAGTTCTTCAAATTTAATAAAACTAGAAAGTGTTAAAAATGTAAATAATAGTTATTCAGGTAAATTTCAAAAATCTTGGAAACCTAAGACCGGTGATGGTTCAAGAGGAGGCACACAATTTCCAAATCATCAAGAAATAGAAATCACATTTCTTGATGATAACGGTCGACCCATGCCCACTAAGGCTTGGGTCCCCATCTCAAACTGATCGGGTATTTGAAATGTGTAAGGTGTTCCAGGAGGAACCATGAATAGTCATTGGATTGGTGACAGTGGAGCATCAAGGCACATGACAGGCGACTTAAGGCTCCTTTATGTTGTAAAAAGCATTCGAGGAGGCTATATTGCTTTTGCTGGAGACAGGGGGGATACATCATTAGAGAAGGAATGGTATCCAATGGTGTTGTTAGCTTTGATAAGATCAATTATGTTCGTCAAATTGATCACAATCTTCTTAGCATTTCTCAAATCTGCAACAAGAAGTTTACGGTGCATTTTGATGATGCCGGATGTTATGTGCTGAAACCTGGTTTCAAGATTCCCAAAGAATGGATCCTCCTGTCAGCTCCAAGAATTAATGACTTGTCAGCTATAACAACGTCTGCACAAGTCACATGCTTTGTCTCAAAAGCCACCGAAAAGGAATCAATCTCTTGGTACAGACGAATGGGACACATTCACTTGAGAAAAATGAACTATTTGGTGAAAAACAATCTTGTGAATGGTGTACCAGTGAAAAACTATCATCTACAAGACGTCTGTGCATCGTGCCAAAAGGGAAAGCAAGCGAGAAAATCTCATCCTAAGAAAAAGATCAACACGGCGAATATGCCTCTGGAACGTCTTCATATGGACCTCTTTGGACCTATGAAACACAAGACTACCTTTGGTGATTCATATTGTTTAGTAGTTACTGATGACTATTCAATATTTTCATGGGTGAATATGTTGGCACACAAGAGTGAAGTTCCTGAAATCCTCAAGAATCTCCTAACTCTGCTTGAAAATTTGTACAATTTGAAGATAAGGAGAAGTAGAAGCGACAACGGCACCGAATTCAAGAGTAAAGTTATGGATGAGTTCTGTTCTTCTAAAGGCATTCTGCATGAGTACCGTTCTGGATACACTCCACAACAAAATGGTTTCGCTGAGAGGAAAAAGAGAACTCTAGTTGAAACAGCAAGAACTATGCTAGTAGAATCAGAACTTCCTGTTCAATTTTGGGGAGAAGCTGTGGCAACTGCATGCTATACGATGAATAGAGTTCTTACAGTAAAGAGGCACGGGAAAACATGTTTCGAGTTGTTACATAAAAGGAAACCGGATGTTTTTTCTTAGAACCTTTTGGAGCTCTATGCACTATGATTGATCCACATGGTAAATTTGGCCCGAAAGCTATCGAAGGTTTCTTTCTTGGATATGCTACTCCAAATTTCAGAGTGTGGAATTTGTCAACAAAGAAGATTGAAGAATGGGGTGAAGTCAAGGTTCAAAGATACACTGAATCAGTAAGAGCTCCGGGTGCTCCTCGGATGTTTGACTACGATGGAATGTTTAACTCCTTTAATCTGCCAACTTTTGATAATGCTTCTGCAGCAGCTCAAATGCTACTGGAAAGTGATACTGGAGTTGACTCGTTATTAGTACGACCAATTATTGTTAACCATCAAGTGTCTACTTCGGTTAACAATCTAGTTCAAAATGAGGAATTCGAAGATGCTGCTGATTACAATATTTCGTCAGAAGATGATAAGTTCCATGATGCCAATGAAGCTACTACTGCTCCGGTTCCGGGAATTTCAGATGTCACGTCAAATATTCAGAATCTAGGGACTACTGAAGGTCATGCGTCTACATCTTCATCAAATCCAACAAACGAATTAGTTGTTGATCTGAATATCAACAATTTGGGTATAAATTCTCGAGTTCCTGATGTTCCCGAAACTCGAATCCATAATACCCATCCTCGGCAGAATATTTTAGGAGATGTCCAAAGTGGCGTGCAGACACGTAATCAACTCAGGAATAATCAGAATGTTGGATTGTATTATGTTATTAGGGAATCTGGGGAACAAAATGATTGGTCTTTTTCCTGCTATGTCTGCCAAGTTGAACCGAAGTCTTGGAAGGAAGCTATGAAAGAAGACTCATGGGTTGAAGCGATGTAAGAAGAAATTCAGCAGTTTCAGAAGTTAGGCGTGTGGAAATTGGTTGACAGGCCTCACAACTATAAGAAGATTGGTTCATGATGGGTTTACAAAGGTAAGAAGGATGACCGAGGTGTTGTTTTGAGAAACAAAGCAAGATTGGTCGTCCAGAGCTTTAATTAGGTAGAAGGTATTGATTACAATGAAGTTTATGCACCGGTAGGTCGTCTTGAGGCCATAAGAATTTTCTTGGCTTATGCATCCTACCAGAAGTTTACTGTTTATCAAATGGATGTGAAAAGTGCATTTCTTCATGGTGTGGTTAAAGAAGAAGTATATGTTGAACAGCCACCTGATTTTGAAGATCAAATCCATCCTGACAAGGTTTGACTTCTCAATAAGGCGCTATATGGTCTACATCAAGCTCCACTAGCTTGGTATGAAATGTCGTCTTCCTATCTTCTGAAGAATGGTTTTCGACGTGGATTGATCGACTGTACTCTCTTCATCAAGGAACATAATGAGGACTTATTGCTGGTGCAAGTGTATGTTGATGATATTATTTTTGGGTCGATCAACGAGAAAATGTGCAAAGAATTTGAGCAGGTCATGCAAGAGAAGTTCGAGATGAGCGCTATGGGAAAAATAACTTTCTTTTTAGGTTTGCAGGTTCAACAATCTAAGGAAGGGATTTTCATCCATCAAAGTACATCGGGGATATTCTCAAATGATTTCAGATGGAAGATTCAAAGCCTTTGGGAACTCCATTAGCTCAAAATCATGGGATTACTCTTGATGGAATGGGTGAACATGTGGAACCATCTCTTTATCGTGCTATGATTGGATCTCTCATGTATCTTACTGCTTCAAGACCCATTCTTCTATCTCACTACCAGTCCAGTCTGAAGGTTTCTCATTTAATGGCTGTGAAAAGAATCTTTCATTCTTTGAAGGGTCGCCCGGACACTGGTCTCTAGTACCCTAAGGATGTTAACTTTGATTTGACAGCATTCAGTGATTTTGATCATGGTGGCTGCAAGATCGATGCAAAATCAACATCAGCGGGATGTTAGTTCTTGGGAAATCGCCTAGTCACGTGGCAGTGCAAAAAGCATACTTGTGTAGCTACGTCAACCTGTGAGGCTGAGTTTATTTCGGCTTCCAGTTGCTGCTCTCAGTTCTATGGATCCAACAACAAATGCGCGACTACGGTTTTGAATTTCTAACCACTCCTATTTTTGTTGATAACGAAGCTGCTTTAAAGATCACTCGTAATCCTGTACAGTACTCAAAAACCAAACACATTGAGATTAAGTATCATTTCACACAGATTATTATGAAAAGAAACCTATCAATGTTGTTAAAATCCACATCGATCATCAACATGCCGACCTGTTTACAAAAGCTTTAGATAAATCTCGTTTTGATTATCAACTTTTGGTCAATTGCATCAAGGTGAAACCCGAGTAACTCATCCTTGGCTAATCATTTTTCATAAATATTTTCTTCAAAATCTAAAATTACAAAAAGATTTTCTATTTTCTCTTAGTTTTATATTTTAGGGGGAGAATATTTAAGAAAATACAAAAACATGAGAAAATGCAAAAATACATAAATATGTCTTTATTTAGTTTTTTTATTACCTTCTTTATTTAAGGGGGAGAAAAATTTATAAAAATACAAAAACAATAGAAAAACCAAAAATCAAAAATGAATTTCTTGGATAGATAAGAGAAGATGATGATACACATCGGTGATCTGTCAAAAATGGTCAAAAACATAAAACAAAAATTTATAAGTAGTTTTACTAATAATGTATCGGTAGGCTGACAATCAGATTAAAATGTGTAGGTTGATACAAACATAATGAACTGCAAGCCTGGTGGGAACCATTCATTGGCATATGGTTTTGGTACCGAAAATTTGTTTGATAGTTTGTCGAGGTTCTAAGATATGCGGTCTTTATGCTGACTTAACATCTGGGTATCATGGTTGAATCTTTTACCGAAAAATAACGGTGACGCAAGTCTTGAACTTCCATGATACCATACATACGTGGAAACACTACATACGACCTTCAATAAGTGATAAACATATCACATCCACCCAAAAATAAGTGATAATATATCACAACTTTATGCGGGAGCTAAGTTTGTCTCTTTGTCTGTACGATGGTACTAACCTGTTCACGAACTTACTCCTATGCCATGCATGCATCTGAAAATCAAGTTGCTTATCAATAAGTGATTTAATCACATAAGGCTTGTTTTCAATAAAAATAAGTGAGTATCTCACATCATATACATCAAAACAGATGATAAGCAGTAACTCACCGGTAAGATTTTCTCTCGTGCATATCTTGATACGGGAATGTGTCATGAAGTGGTTGAACAGTGGCTAGTAAGTATAATTCATACATTAATCATATCTCCTAATCATGATTACATCTGATATGCTGAGCTTACGTGGACAACAATACGATAATCATAGTAGGATGCTTATTTATTTATTTATTTAATTTGATGTTTTAAACAAACTCGTTTTTGACAAGATTAAAAGCTGGTATGATTCTCTTACCTTGAAACTCTGAAAAAAAATTATTTAGTAAATATATAGTTTACTCTTATCTGTTACTTGTTATTTTAGTTTAGTTTACTTTGTTGTTTTATTAAGTTCTTTTTGAATTAGCCAAAATTGAAGTTCAAAAGTTTTCTACCAAGATATGCCCTAAAAACCATACGCTTCGATATCATAACTTCATAAAAGTACTTTCTTACAACGGACAAGCTCATCTCAAAAGAACAAAATCTGTTTAACAAGCACTTTTCCTAACTTAACTTGTGATTAGTGTGGATCTGTGCAAAGTTCTAAATACGTCAGTGAAAAACCTAAACACGTCGAGGAACTTAAAGTCTAGTGTTGAAAAACCTGGACTTGTACGAATGGCCATTGGGTCTTGTATGTTTGGAGCTCTTCGTACGAACTAAGGTTGTTTTGCACGAGTATCATGATGTGGTTTAAAAGCTGATGAAGTTCTTTGGTAGAACTTCACTTTTACCTTGCTCACGTCATCTTTACACCTCTCCTTAAGTTGTTTTTGTTTTTTTAAGGTATACTTGACTATGTTGGCATACTCTGAAGATGAACAACTTAAACATTATCTGACCATGTGACATTGACTGACTTGAAAACAAAATTTAAGCGAAGAATCATTTTAACCGAAAAACAAGTAACTTCTCTTGAAGTTGTTTGTACGAACTAGATTCGCACGAATAACACATTGCTCGTACGAGCTAGCTATTCGTACGAATGAATCAGTTGTTTGACTTAATCAAGAGTTTGTAAAAATGAGTTGTTCTTCATACAAATAAATTGTTATTCGTATGAGTCAGTAGTTTTTTGTTCAGGGAATGTATACATACAGAAAGTTTGGAATAAAACTTTTTGTGTATATTAATGAATTTGTGTTCTTATCCTAGTTGTTGTATATGTACAAAATGGAACAAAAGGAACATAAAAGAAAACCAGCAACAAAGAGGACTGACAAGTCAGAAGTGGAAATTATGTCAGAACCATGACATAACATAGTGGCCTACTTGGATCCGGAAGACAAATTTGCTGAGTACAACGGTATAATGAAGTTTTTGCGCAACTCAAGGATACATTATGCTATCACGCACAAGACTACAGTATACAAGACGCTGATTAAGGAATTTTGGGTTCAGCTAAAGTTGTTGAAGTGAATGGGCGGGACCTTATCTGCGGGAAAGTAAATGACTTGAACGTTGATGTCTTTGTTGAAATCATTAACTCAGTATTACAGCTTGGTGATGATCCTGAAGCTCCATTCTCAGTGCCGTTGAAGTGTCAACGTAGATGTTTGCTTAGAATGAAATGTGTTGGAGATTTTCTCGTGGGACAACTAAACAAAGCGTGGTTGCCACTATGATAAAAGTTCTTTCTACATGTTTTAATTTAGTGTTTGAGCAACAGACGAAGTGGTTATGACATGGCAAATAACTACTTGGTTGGAATGATGATAGCTATGGCATTGAACAAACCGTTTAGTGTTTCAAAGTATATTTTTGCAAACATGAAGGAAAGCCTGAGAAGAACCGGAGATGGTGGAAACAAGTTTTGTATGTATCCTTGTTTTTCTCCAAATGATCCTGAATGAGCAACATCCGAATCTTCCGAAGAACGACAACGATGTTTTAAAAGTTGAAGTTATGATGGAATATTCGTTGAAAATCTTTAGAGGTGTAGCAACAAAACATTACAAGGAAAGTACACCTCCTCATAAGATTGATCGGTTTTCTGGCAAATGATCAATATATTGCACTAGAAAACAACAAGTGGCACCATGATGATAATGATTCAGATAATGAAGAACCAACCTTGAAAAAGATGATCAAAGATAAGTTTGGTCATAAAAAGGGAAAGGGAAATGATGATGACGGTGATAATGTTAGTACTGATAGGGCAAGTGAACCAGTTGCAAAAGTCCAGCCTACCTTTAAAACAGAGGAGACTGAACCTGCAATGACGGAACCCCCTACAACTTCTGAACCACAACCTTCAAATACCACTGCAGCTGAAACACCTTCAGCTGAAGATACTCCAGTTCAATTGCAACCTACTACCTCTTCAGCTCAACAATCCTAGTCTACATCTCATCAACAAAATGCAAAATGAAGTAGTCGTTTGTTCTCTGAAATCGAAAAGGATGAGAAAGTGGATTTTCTCTTCTCTCAGTTGCAAGCTATAGCAATCCTGTTTAACAAGCATATGGAGTTTATATCTTCAAACCGAAACACAGTTGTCCAAAAAACAGTTGGAGATAAATTCTTTGAAAGAGATAGTTAGAAAACAGGATTCTGAAATTGCACAATTAAGAAAAGAAAATGAGCGACCGAAGGTTGCAGATGCTGAAAGAGCAACTCAGCTTCAACCGATGAGAGCAGCTGATAACTCTCGGGGAATTGAGATAAACAGACTGAAAGAACGTAGTGCGGCTGTACAACGATCTGCTGAAACGTTAACTGCTAAGCATAACGACTTGAAAGAATGGTATCATTCTCGCAATGCTACACTGGTTGAAGGCTTTAATTTTATTAAAGACGTGTTTAAAATGAGTAGAAAGAGGGTGAACATTCTATGGAATGATAGATGCAAAGTGCAGGAGATCAAACGTAAACATGAGCAGGTTAGTGAAGACATGGGCAATCCTGATGCTTCGGCCTCATCTTTGCAACCAAAAGTTTCTGCTTCAACTCTAGTGGAAGATTCTAATGTACAGTAGATCATGACCGATCAGTTACCTTCAGTGGTAAACAGGAAAGTTTGATGTTACTAGAAAGTTTTGAAGACCTGATGCTCTATCAATGATGGATAGCAGATCTTCAGGGGGAGTTTGTTGATACCCCAGGCCATTCAGTATGAAGACCAAAGACCGAAGACCAAGCAACACCCAAGGGGAGTTTGTTGATACACTTTGTTTTTGTCGCTTGTTCTTAGTTACGTCTATAATTGTACGGTCTTTGTTTACTATGACTGTATAGTTTGTCGTGTCGACCAAATCAAGATATCCTCCTATCTAGGTTTAGTATGACGATTAGTTTGTCTGTGTAAAACAGTTGCATGCGTGCATGCTGTTGAGTCTTGTGTACGTGATGTTTATGACACGTTCTCCCAAGAAGACTTCTATGTGCGAGTGGGAATGCTTTGCACGAGCAAGATGTTGCTCATACGATCCACTCATCCTTCGTACGAATGAGACTCTTTAAACAAGCATACTGCTTGTTTCATACGAGCTAGTTTATGTTCATACGAGCCAGCTTGTTCGTACGAGTATCTTTGGAGAATGTTCTTCGTGTCTTTTGGTGTTTTGTATAACCAACAACATACTTCGTGTTGTTGCTAGGTGTGGACACTATATAAGCAGACATGCACTTCTCAGTATAGTGTTAGACAAGGGAGTGAATTAGAGAGAGACACAAGAGCACAAAGTGTGTTGCATGGGTTCGTATGAACATTGTTTGTATATGTTTGTCTTAGTTCTCCTTCTGTTAATCAAGATATTGAATCTTTGGTTATCCTATGTTCTTACTTTGTTTTGGTTTGCATACTTACGAGGATTCCGCACTCGTATTTGTGTTGTATAAACAGGGAAGTAGGTTACTTGATCCTCTAAGTGGACCTACAACATGACAATGAGATCAAGAAATTAACAGTTTTAATGAAGCATTTTTCCTCCTAAAGATAGCGAGTCTTGAACACCTAAATTAGAGAATCTATTGAAGACAAGCAAACATCTGTTCAAAGCATTGGAACCGCTATTCATAAAGATACAAGGTCAATTCAAGTCTAAACGTCTGTTGAAGCAAAGGTCTAATGAAGAAGACTAAACATTTGTCAAGCCAAACAAATGTTTGGAACAGAGCAACGGAGGATAAATAAACAAATGTTTCAAATGTAACAGTACTTGCTTTCTAACAGTGTTTAGTATAGTTAGAACAATTGTTTGATTCGCACAGATGTTTGCAACATCTATGGAATATTTTTTCTTTGGAATGTTAGATGTTAATATCAGGGTGATGTTAGCCAATCACGAACAGAGCTTTCATACTTAGTATAAATAGATCTTACCTGTTAGAGATCTATTTTATCACTTCACACACATTCTCTTTTGTACGAATAGATTTGTGAATAATCAGGCTGAGGGGGAGATTGTAGAATCATTCTATAAAACATTTGAATCATTTGATTATATATGAAAAACAGTTGTTGATGGTATCATCCTACTTATAATTTTGTTAGTTATTACAAGCACTTTTGCTTGTTTTATCTGAATTAATTTGCAAGTATCAAATTTAGATCCTATCCATTGGTATAAGAGCGTGGTCATGTTAAATTTGATTTCACAGTCAATTTAACAATTAAAGATTATCTCAAAGAGATACAATCTATTCGCAACTCAGAGTAGAGAAGTGTAGAACTCAAAAGTGTCTATCACAAACTCTGGTCTTCTACAAAAGATCAAAAGAGAATGTCACTTAACAACCATGATTCCCTTATCTCCGGTTACAATAACAAACCACCAATGCTAGTTAGATCAGATTATAATATCTAACTACATCGGATGGTGCATTATCTTGCTCAACAAAACATAAGATGTTAGAAGTTTATAATATTCCGACCTTATATTCCAATGACACCCAATGTTGAAAATCCATGTGCTTGAGCGAAAGAAACCGGAAGATTAATCTGTGCTAGATTTACAAAAATTTAAGATAGATGCCAAAGCATTTAAAATGATTGCAGAACTATTACGTTGTACTAGTGCAAAAGAGCTATGGGATGAGTTAAAAGAGAAATTCAGTAATACTGAGGAAAATGTTAAAAACAACTAGGAAATGTTTGAGATACAAAATGTTGATAGTGCATCTAACTCTACACAAACAATAGTTTATGAAAAGGTTGATGCAAATGTTGTAAAAACAATGATCCTTGGAATACCACTAAAGAAGAAAATAATTATGAATGTGCATTTATGGCTACCAAAATGGCAGCTTCTACATGCCTAGATAGCCTGTGGTATGTAGATAGTGGAGGATCCAAACCTATGATTGGATGCAAAGCTCTACTATCAAACTTCTATAGTCGTGGAGATATGGATATATCCTTTGGAAATAATTCAAAAGGAAAAGTGTTGTGTTGATACATATGTTTGCTGCCTGCGTCTACGAGTCGTGTCAGTGTCTATAATAGGTTTAAATATCGTATGAAGTTAACTTGTGTTACTTCGTACGAAGATAGTTAAGTTTAGTTCGTATGAAGGTCGTAAGAATTTAAGTCCGCAGGAGGGTAGATGTCTATAAATAGTGGTGTGGTCTTTGAGTCTGTAACTGTTTTTGCAAACGATAAGGTGAAGCCCTGTCGAATTGTTGACTGGGTGTAAACATTTATCAGATTAATGAAACAATGATTGAAGCCCTGTCGCCTAATCTAAAATGAATTCCGCTAGTTTTGGACCAGGTTAATTAGTTTAGACCCGAGCTTATTGGATTGAAGCAGATTCTAGCAAGCGGTATTAGAGCCTTGGGCCTAATCTGAAGACAAAATCAAGATTCAACAAACACATACTTCTCTTCTACTCATTTTTCACTCTAGTTATAATTTTTCACGAAATTAATTGAAAGTCAAGGAAACGACGGTTCTAGATAGAATTTTGGCTGGGATATCACTTATTCGGTAGAATGTTATTAAGAACAGAGTAGAATCGGAAATCGAATGATTCATTAATACTGAAAGAGTATACATCTTGACAAGATGGAGAAATTTTGGATTTCTCCAACATTTCCCCTCTGGGAACTCCAAAACTTAACAAACTATGAACATACGATGCTATATATAGACATTTACCCACGTGCGAACTGAGCCCATTTACCTTCGTATGAAGTAAGTCAACTTTGTACGAAGTGAAGCATTCCAAATTTGTACGAACTGAACAAGTTACCTTCATACAAAGTGACTGCCTTCGTACGGAGTGACTACTTCGTATGAAGTAACCTCTAAACACCTCTCTCATTCACACTTAAGTAATATGTTACATATTTAAACTATACAATATTCAACACATACTCTATCTAGCCTATTCGCACAGTGACATACATAATATGCACCAACTATTTCCCCCTCGGACATCACTGTTGAAGCTTGATCTTGAAATATGAGAGTCGTGTTTGAATGATTGATCAGCAAAACGGTAATCTGTTCAATCAACAATCTTCATCGGAGAACAAATAATGTGGTAACACATTCAGAGCTCAGAAACATTCTTTCATGATCAGAATTACATTCTTCTTCTTCAGTCACAATAGCTGATGTTTAGTATTCTCCGTTAGCCCAGACATCAACTTAATCAACAAACATAATCATTTCACGGTGGTTAGTCCGAAAAACAATTCCTCTGCTCGAAGATTAACCATTCTGACACTTTCGACTATCAAAACACTGTGATATCTTTTAAGTATCGACAATACTGTTGCATCTCCCTACGCTAATCCTTCTAACCGGCTTGACGAAGACCCAAGACTCAAACCCGAAGACATCAATCTGTATCACGATCTGAAGACTCTAAACTTCCTATGATCATGAACTAAGAAATCCAGATCAAATGCATCCCCTGTCAATCTGAAGTCGGAACCACCCGCATACTGTTGCACGTCACGAATTTCAAAAATGCTAGAATTTCAATATATTCTCTAAAATTTTTATTCCCCCTCATTTGCAAATTCCGACCTCTCTAAAACATATCACTGGATTTCCCCTCAAGTCTAGCAAATTCAGTTCCGTCTTTTCACTGAAAAACTCCACTATGCGGAAAATGTGTCATTTTGGTCCACAAAAGTGCGTTTTTCATCAATGCGGATTTTGTGTTAAGGCCCATTCATAGTCACTATACCAAAAAGATAATCTTTCTACATCGGTATCAATGACTATCACATTATCTTCACCACTCTATGATCGTGTCATCATATCTGTTTTCTTAAGCTCTGGACGGTGTCCCCGAACAACCCGTATCTGTCGTTAAAATCTCGAAAAAATTTTCAATCACCAAATTTATTCTTGACACTCGTCTCGTCGCCAAGATCAAAAAGTGCCTTATGGCTACCTTTTTTAGGCATTTTGGCTGTCTTCGTACGAGGATAAGGTACCTTGGCGCGGAGGTAGTATCTTTGTGAGGACTTAGGTACCTTCGTAGGACAATGCTGATCACATTTCTTGATTCTTTCAAAAACATGGTTGAATTTCATTTCTAAACAATCCTATGGTTTCAATTTTAATTTTTGTCCATGGATTGTATGTTTATTTGATGATTTACCTATAAAACCCCTCAAACGTCCATAATTCATGAGCGTAGGTGATTCAATCAATTGTTAGATCAATTGAATCGGTATCGTAGCTCTGATACTAATTGAAAGTCCAGGAAACGACAGTTCTTGACGGAAGTTTGGGTGAGATATCACTAATCAATAGAATGTTAAGAATAGAGTAGAATCAGAAGTCGAATGATTCATTCATAGCGAAAGAGTATACATCGTGACAAGCTGGGCATTTCCCCTCTAGAAACTCCAAACATAACAAAGTATGAACACACATCGCTATATATAGACATCTACCCTCGTGCGAACTGAGCCCATTTACCTTCATACAAAGTGAATCAACTTCGTGCAAAGTGAGCCAAAGTTGCCTTCGTACAAAGTTGATCACTCACCTTCATACAAAGTGACCAATACAATTATAAAATCTAACATGTAAATCCCTATTATAGACTCGATATGATTCGATGACGTAGGGAACAGACATATGCATCAACATTAACGGTTGAAATGGGCCGAATTTTTCAAGGAATACTTAAAATCTACTTCTAACAAGCCGTTAAAAGAACCTAAAATAAATCAGAATAATGATAAAATCAACGAAAAAACATGAAATCTTGAAAATCATCTTCGCACGAAGATACTCTGTTCATACGAAGTGCTACCTTCGTACGAAGATAAAATTCTCAAATTTTCAATATTTTTAACCTCGTACGAAGATAGGTTCTATAGGTTTGGTTTTTATCTTTGCACAAAGATAGATTTTAACCTCCTATGAATTTAAATCCTAATTGTTGTTTTGTGTTTAGTTCATTCTATATATCTTCTTACAAGGCTACCCTAGCACATAAGTTATCTTTGCACCAAGCATTATTTGGTCAAAATTTTCGATGAAATGGAGAACGAATTCTATAACGACTTCACAACTAATGCCACAACCTAAGTCATCCAAAACTTAAGCCTTGATAATTAGATGGGAACGATGACAAAGCCGCCTAAATTGATTAATTTAGAAGAATACAAAGGCTAGCACGAACGTTTCAAGAACTGGGTTCAAGCAAACTATCTAGTGTGCTGGTATACAATGAAAGAAGGGTATGTTGCTCCAACTGGAGAGAATGGTCTTGAGAAAAGCATCATCCAGTTTACTCACTTTGAAAAAGAGAAATTTACACGGGAAAAGAAAATGTTGAATATTCTTCAACAACCAATCAAAGAGGATTATGTTCGTACAAAGGTAGAATCCTACCCTCGCACGAAAATAACTGAGTTTTGAACGAAGATGATTACCTTCATACGAAGGTAGATTTCTACCCTCACACGAAGGTAACTGAACTATAGAATTGATGTTTATCTTCGTACGAAGTTAAAGTGTTTTTGGTAAAAAAAGTGTTTAATACTTATCTTTGTACAAAGTTAAATTGTCTTATCTTTGTACATATCCATCTTTGCACTAAATGTTTGGAAGTAATTGAAATTTTGACTAAGTATTTGATTTCATTGTGTTGTGCAGAAGAATCCACGACACTCGAGCCAAATGACAACATCTATTATGTACTTGATAATTCGATACCAGAGATAACTGTTCGAGGAAATTCTGGAGTTTATGGATCGTCTACCGATCAAAAAGGCGCTAACAAACCAACATAAAGCATACAAATCACATGTTTAATGGTTTTGGGATCATGCTAAATTTATTCAGAGTCCATCAGCTATACAATCTTTTGTTAGGATCAGACAAGAAGACAAAGAAGTTTTGATAACAGAAGCGTTGATTAGAAGAGTTTTACACTTTAAAGACAAAGATAGTGATCCAAGGAGATATTCAGAACGGATGGTGAAGCGATGTTTTTACTGTATGGGGTATAAAGGGCATGTAAATGAATCAAACTTCAACAAAGCATATCTCGCCAGGCCATACAAATTCTTCGTACACTCGGTAGTACACGCATTGAGTAATTACAAAGGAGGTTTTGACGCACTCCTAGATTATCAAATGTGTATGATTGCGAATCTAAGCTGAATTTCCATATAACTTCACTAAAGTCATTTTCGAGCAAATGAAGATCAATGTTGATAGAGAAAAATTCTCACAATATCCTTGTTCGTTCAGATGATGTTGGACGATCAATTCCCGAATCTTGTTAAAGATGAAGAGGATGAATTAGTGTTGGAGCATATGTCAAAACTGTCGTTAATTCGTTTGAATCAATATCTATATAAAGAGAAAGAACCGGTTGGCAAGAAGTTCTTTGGGGCAATAAAGGATGAAAATTATGTTGCACCACCAAAAGATAGTGGAGAAAAGACGAGAGACAAATGGAAAAGAAGATAAGAAAAAGAAGCCTAAGAGAAGTAATTGGTATGTAAAAGAAGATAAGAAAAAGAAGCAAGCAACTAAAAGGAAAATAGCGTTAAAGAAAGCTGCTACTTTATTGATTGATGAAGATTTTGATGAAGAGGTGCCCGTCGAAACAAATGTAGAAACTGAAGTTTTCTCTGCACATCAGATCACGAACAAGGCGAAAGAAGTGCAACTAAGATTGCTAAAGATGTTGAGAAATAAGCTTTTGAAGGTGCCAATGAGTGTGGTTCTGATGAAACTCCAAATGCTAATATTTCAACCAGCATAGCACCGATAGCACCAAGATTTGTTGATCCAAATGCTGTTACTAAAAAACAAGCTTCTAAAAGAAAGAAAAAGAATGCTGATGATGATGAGTCGTATGTGCCACAAAAAAAGATTAAGAGAGTTAAAAGCAAGCCAACTGATGTTAGTAAGAAAACAAAAGGGTCTCCTGCAGCAAAAAAAAAGCAAGAAGAAAGTATTTGAAGTCAACAACTGCAGTGGTTCATGAGAAAGAGTCACCTACTGTTGATGTTGAAATTGAAAATGTTATTCCTATCCAAACCCCACCATCATCTTAAGTACAACAACCACCATCACCACCACATCATACATCACCACCTAAACAACAAACTCCATGAAAAAAATAGTGAACTCCTCGATCTTCAACTAGACGTCAATCTATAGGAGAAGCTGATCATATTTTTGGTGACGATTTCAACTTTCCCAACTTTTCAAACAAGGGCCCTATCGATCTAGATTTTCTTAATAATCAGAATGACTAGAAGATAAGAGAGTTGGAGATTAGAACAAAGTTTCTGGAAAACGATCAAAAACATATGGAAGCCGTTATTGTTAGTCTCGTGTCAAATAACGAAAGCTTGCGTAGAGTGACAGAAGAATTAGAGCTGACATACTGAGGAAACATAGAAAGTTTGATATGTTTTAGAAAGTGTTGTAGAAAAAGCTTGGTATAGATTTTGAAGCCGAATTTGATCTGATTTAGATTTAAAAGGCTAAACAAAGGACTACCGATAGGGCAAGAAAGGCCGAAGCTAAAGCCGCATCTGCAGGCAAGGGTAAAGAGACAATTGATGATATTCCGATTGTTACTCCTGAGCCAGAGCCAGAATTGATATATCTAAGTTTGTTCTTATTGGTGACATTATTGATGTGCCATGTAGATTAGAAAAGTAGAAAATTTTAGAGAAAAAGGAGAGCACAGGCAACAGAGAAAGAGATTGAGAAATCGACTAAGGAAGATAAAGAGGATGATGAAAACGTGGATGTTGATGGTGCTGATAATAATGATATGATGATAAAGGTGATGATGATAACACTAAAAGTGGTACTAGACTAGTGGTTTACGAAGCTAAAGTCGTTGATTCATTTAACTCTGATGATCTTCTAAATGACAATGCAAACCAAGAAGATGATTCATAGAGAAAGGGGGAGACAGTGGGTTCTGTTAATGAAGAAGAGTATTTAGGAATTCTCACATATGTTATTTGAAAATGGTTGTTCCTATAATACAACATAAGATGATCTATCTGGAGAACAGGGTTGAAGATGGTGAGTTTGTTCACAACTATACGAAGAAAGAAATTGCTCAAATGTTTGGTATTGATGAGAGTTCATTTGAATTTGACTTTGAAGAAGAGCTGAACAACATAAGTATTGCAAAGCCTGATGACTATGTTTACATATATTCCGGTGAAGGGATAAATGACTTCCCAACATTTCAAGAAATGTTTAGTGAAAAAACGAATGACTTGTTAAATAGAAAGGTCAAGGAGACAATGAAGCTAGGAAGATGTGGTTTAAAGATAAGCCAAAAGAAATGAAATTCCAATGACCGTTAGCATTTTTCATGAGAGATCAAGATAAGTCATTAGGAGGTATTCTGAGTTGAGGTTGGTTACCAGAGTTGAATGTGTATGCGATCAAGAGAGAGTTCGTAGTTCAAGACTTCCGATACTTATCGGATATAAAAACTCTACCATTGTGGGATGTCGAAGAGTTGTGTAAAATGAAATGCATTAACTACCAGATGAAATGGAGTGATAAGAGATTGTGGAAGGTGATTAGTTTCAAAGCTACACATGGTTTTCTCAACTAGAAGCCGCATTATCCTAAAAAGATTATAAAGGTTGATACAGTTACTAACGAGAAAGATGTGACTTTATTGTAAAGCGGCCACATGCAATGAAAATATGCCGCTGATTAAATTTGAGTCGGATTTTAGTGAATTTTTCAAGTGGTGGCAATATGATAAGCTGTAACTGTTTTGAAGTCAGCTGGTTATGGAGAACCATACGGATTTTATATCCAATGTGGTTGGTGAATTGTTCTGAGAAAGGATATTGAATGTTTATTTTACAACAAGGTTTGCTATGAAGCGAAAGAGAAAGTGCAAGCGATGTAGTATCAAGTGTTCGATAATATCTGCAATGCACATAGTATAAATTCGGGAAAGATGTGGAAGTCCAAGTGGAGAGAATTGGAAGGAAAGGAATTCCGAAAGGAAATGAGAAGGGAAGAAAGAATTGATGAGACGATAAAGAAAGCATCTATTTGAAGATTTCATTTTATGAAGTGGGCCCCTGCTAACAGATCAAATGCCTATTCCTAGTGAAGAGCGACGGAAGCCAAGAAACAATCTCTTTGGGAGATAAATTTTAATGTTATAAAGTTTTTTTGAAGACTGAAGACCGATCGAGACTGTGGCAACATCCAAGGGGGAGTTTGTTGATACATATGTCTGGCACCTGCGTCTACGAGTCGTCTCGCTGTCTGTAATAGGTTTAAATGTTAGATTTTAATTTTGTATTGTTTACCTTGTACGAAGTTAATCATGTTTAGTTCGTACAAAGTTAACTTGTGTTACTTCATACGAAGATAGTCAAGTTCAGTTCGTACGAATGTCGTAAGACTTTAAGTCCGCACGAGGGTATATGTTTATAAATAGTGGTGTGGTCTTTGAGTCTATAATTGTTTTTGCAAACGATAAGGCAAAGCCCTTTCTAATTGTTGACTGATTGTAAACGTTTATCAGATTAATGAAACAGTGATTGAAAATTAAACTTGTTAAACTTGTCGCCTAATCTAAAATGAATTACGCCAGTGTTGGAGTAGGTTAATCAGTTTATACCTGAGCTTATTAGATTGAAGCAGATTCTAACATGTTCGAGTCAGGGACTATCCAAGCTGGTAAGCTAAAATTTAAAAATGTTAATCTTATGGACAAATTAAAATTCAATCTACTCAGTGTCGCACAAATGAGTGACAAAGGCTATGGCTCATTTGTTACAAAGAAAACTTGTAAAATCGTTGGACCTAATGTAGTTAAAAAGATTGACAAAATTATAGGTGAAACAACTACACAACTTGTTGCTCATAGAAGTGGCAATGTTTATGTAGTGGACATGTCAACAGATAACCCACAAACTGATGTATGCCTATTCTATGTTGCCTCAACAAAAGTAACAGAGTCATGGTATAGAAGGTTAGGACATATTAATTTGAAAACAATTAACACTTTGACAAAGCATAATCTTGTCAAAGGTCTGCTAAGCAATTCAAGTGTGATAAACGTTGTGTTTCTTGTCTAAAAGGTAAAGAAAATAAAACACAATACAAATCCATTGAAGGATCCAAAACAACCCAATTTTTACAAATGTTACATATAGACTTGTTTGGCCTAGTAAAAATCATGAGCTTAAGGAATACGAAACATTGCTTAGTAGTAGTTGATAATTTTCTATGTTCACATGGACTTATTTTTTACATTAAAAGAAAAGACTATAGGTATCTTAAAAGAATTTATCAAAAAGTTGTAAAACAATATGTAAGGTCTTTCAGAAGTGACAATAAGACAAAATTCAGAAATCAAGAGCTTGATGATTTTGTGTGTCAAAAAGAATAGTGGGACAATTCAGTATTCCTAGAACACTAGAACAATATGGGGTTGTTGAAAAAAAAAACAGATTCCTAATGGAAGTTGCAAGAACTATGCTTGTAGATTTTGGCCTTCCATTATCATTTGGGGTAGAGGCTGTGAATACTGCATGCTATGTTCAAAACAGAGTTTTAATAAACCGTAGACATCAAAATACTGCCTATGAGATTCTCTTTGAAATAAAACCAATAATCTCATTTATTAAAATCTTTGGTTGCCCATGCTTTATATCAAATCTCAAAGATTCAATCTCAAAATTTGCAACCAAAGTGGATTGTGGATAGTTCTTGGGATATTCTTCTACAACCAAGGTCTACAAAGTGTTTAACACAAGGACCATGTCTATAGAAGAAACCATGAATGTAAAGTTCAATGAACTTTTCTCTTTAAAAATCCATAAAAATCTAGTAGAACTTTTTAATCTTGATAAATTCATTTTTGAAGAAGTAATTCAAAGATTGAGGTTGATGCAGGCAAAAAAAGGCAACACAACATGATTAAATTGAGATGCCATCTCATTACAAAGTCTATTCAGACCCACCAAGTTCATCTGCACAAAACAATAGTCAGTCCACAACAACTGGAACCACCGTTAACCAAAGTCAACCTCAAACCATCGATCATGCATGTAGTCAAACCATTGATTTATCCTCCACAAAAAATTCTCCACTTGGGCCAATTCCACCACCACCTTTCCAAAACACTATTGACCATTCCACAATGGTAATAGAGGTTTCCCCAGAAAATTTCCAACTTTGCCCCTCACCACAAAATTTCATCCTTCCATACACTAGAAACACTATCTTCCGCAAATCCCATCCACCAGAACAAGTCATAGGAGACATCAATGCAGGAGTGCTCACAAGAAGCCAAACCATAAATTTTTATATATTTGATGGCTTTCTATCATTAATCAAATCCATCAACGACCAAGAGGGATTAAAAGACAACGGTTGGGTAGAAGCCATTAAAGAAGAGCTTCTTCAGTTTAAAAGACAGCAAGTGTGGGAACTTGTTCCATTACCAAATGACACATGTCCAATTGGTACAAAATGGGTCTTTAAAATAAAACTGATGAAAGGGGCATTGTCATAAAAAAAACAAAGCAAGGCTTGAGGTTCAAGGTTATACACAAAAAGAAGGAATTGACTATGATGAAACCTTTGTTCCTATAGCAAGGTTGGAAGTTATAAGACTCTTCTTGGATTTTGTTGTCAACCACAACATGAAGTGTATTAGATGGATATAAAGTGTTGTTTTATCTGTGGAAAATCCAAGAAGAGGTCTACATGTGTCAACTACCAGGATTTGAAGACACATTCCATCATGATTATGTCTACAAGCTAAACAAAGCTTTGTATGGACTAAAACAAGCACCAAGACTCTTGTATGATACTCTATCCACTTTTCTCTTATCCAATGAATTTGGAAGAGGTAAAACTATTAAAATTCTATTTCTAAAATCGAAAGGGGTAGATTTGTTAATTGTACAAATCTATGTGGATGATATCATTTTTGGATCCACATGTGTTAAACTATGTGATGAATACAAAAAATTGATGATAACTCAATTTGATATGAGTGCCACGGGGGAGTTACAATGTTTTCTTGGTCTTGAAGTGCAACAACTTGAAAATGGAACTTTTATTCGTTAAAACAAATATGTCAAAATAGCTTTGAAAAAAATGACATGAATGACTACAAACCATGTGCTACCCCCTTGAGTACAAGCAACCCTTTCATATCAGATGAAAAAGATGGCTTGATATATTAGACACTTTATAGATGTATGATAGGGTCCTTAATGTACTTAACTACATAAAGACCTTAATGTACTTAATTCTATAGTAGATGCGGAGTACATGGCTGTTGCAGGTTGCACTACATAACTCATGTGGTTCAAAATCAATTTCTTGATTTTGGTATAACTCTTTAAAACACCACTAAATCTGGATAGTTAAGCAGCTGAAAATATTATCAAGATCCTAGCGTCTCATTAAAAAACAAAGCACATAGACATCCGTCATCACTTTGTAAGAGATTGTTAAGAAAAGAGATTGATTTTACTTCATCATGTTCCCACTGAAGATCAATTAGTATATGTGTTCACAAAAGCATTAGACACATCTACTATTAAAAACTTGAAATCAAGAATTGGGATTTTAAAGAGACTAAAAAAGTTCTTCATTTCTCTTGAATAAAACCATTAAAGTGTTGTTTTAAAATCAAGAAAATCAAAATTTTGTACTTTAAGACCTTGAAAAGATTATTTAAAAAAGTCCAAAAGCAAAACTATGTTCAAAAGAGTGTAACATCTGTTTAACCTTTGTTAACCACTGTCTGAGACAAAGAAACATTGATTCACTATCCATTGTTGACTACAAAAGTCAATAGATCCACTGTTTCTCCAAAACCTACCACTGTTTTCATTTGAAAACTCTGTTTAACATAACAGAGGGTTCAAACATGGGTCTTCATCCATCTGTTGACGAAAAGTCAAATATATGTACCAACCACTGATTTTACCATCCAAACGTCTGTCGAGACCCAATAGAGGTTTAAGACAGGCCCTTGAAAATAGACCTTTTCTTTCTTCACCGAAGGGTTTTGATAAACAAAGCATTGACAAAGAGAGCTTTGTATTAACAAATAAACATCTGCCACATCACTCAAAAAGGTAAATGTTGGCCACGTCATCACCACTGTTGAAAACCCCTATAAAAACCCTTACCAAACAAATTTTATCTATACCAGTGTGATAAACTTTGACATCTCAAACTTTCCTCACTTCAAACAATTAAACAGATCATCTACTCATAGATTTTCTAAAAGATTTTTACTTTTCAATCAAAAGATTATCTGTTCAAAGATTCTCAAAAAGATTGACCTAATTTCACAATGGCTCTAAACTTGAAACCACCCTTTAACTATCTCCATATCTTGTGAAATCTTCTACAAACACAGAGTTTCACTCAATCATCAATTTTATCACTTCATCAAGATATCATAACATCTTCATTGCTAATGCTCCCCATCCATTTGGAAAATCTTCAAAACTTTTGGGCGAATTCAGATGTCTTGCTTCATGATAAAAAGCCCTTCACCATCATTTCAATAGTAAATGTTGTTAATGTCTAGATCACACAAGAATTGATCTCAACTACCTTCACATTGAGTGATGAGACAGGTAATGAAACTTTTTCTAAAACTGATCTCCAAAATGAATTCATAGAGAGGGGCAACAATTTTTAAACCAAACTTTCCACATGCAATGAAAATTTTCTTCTATATCGTACTCATATGTCTATCACCATAAACCACTTCTTACAATTAAGTTCTTTTAAAAACACAGTATTTAGGATATGCCATTTTAAAAGATGCAAATTATAAGCTATCCAAAACTCTGTTTCTTGATATGGTTGCAAATGTAAAAGCCAAGAAAGAGGGCAAAACCTAAAGCCTTTATCGTGTACCCTAGACTTTTAAGTGGTATTTTACAAAGGGTCTTGGCACATAACATTTTTGCAAAGGGTGAAGCCCTTCAAATTAAAAGTCTTTCAAATGAAACATTCACCCGAATGATGAACAATGGTCAAGAAAATGTGGGTGAAGATAATGTTTTAGAAAACCCAACAACAGATGTTACAACGTTTGTTTCTGAGCTCACTACTCCTAGTGACCACAGTGCCCAACACAGTACTGTGGAACACACATCAACTCTTCCCAAAAAGACCACTTCCATCCGCAAACCCAAATCCAAATAAAAAACAACAAAAACGATAATTATAGAGGATGAGGTGCTATAGGAGCCTGCTATAACACAAAAGCAGCAAACATCTGTTGTTACTTCCTCACAACAGATACAACATCTCAACCTATCCAAACTCCTCACATATCCTCACAACAAGATTATGTTGTAAGCACAGGGGAACCACATTAGGAGGGAGATTACGCGATTGGGCATTTCTTCTTAAGCCCCTCTCCTATGGATGCTTCTCTTCTCACACCACCACCACCCACCACACTTGTACTATCTACCATACAACCATTTCTTGATGCAATTGATAAACATGTCTTGCACAAACCTAGTTCCTCTACATCAAATCAAAGAGAGTTTACCTCATCAAGTGACTAGGTCAACTTCAGGATTCATTGCTAGCCCACAAGAAGAGGATGTGATATCTCTTGTGTCCCAAGGGACACTTGAAGATATTTCAAGAGAGGTACTACAACTGTAAAAACAATATTTTCATAGTTGCACAGTAGTTACATTCCTAAGACTTCCTTTAAGGCAACAACTATTGAGTCTACAATAACACTTTATAATAATTGGAAGTCCCTTGTACCAAGAAAAAAAGGGCACCTAAACCTGGTACAACTACCTCTTGTGGGAATTCAGATGATCCTATTAATTTAGGTGATGAATTAAGATACAAAGAATTGATGGATAGAGTGTCTACCTTAGAATCTTCTATGGTTGAGCTAAAAGACATGATGAAGATATTGGAGCAAAACTCTACGCCTCTTCCAACAGATGCAGAGCTTGCAGAAAAAGTTTGGATTCATTCCCAAGCTTATCTTTAACTACAAAAGCAATCAATGGATGCCATACATAACATACACATGGAAATGATCAGAAATATGTTTGGTTGCACCTGAAACATCTGTTGGCATTTCAAAGGTACCAACAGATGTTACACAAAACCACTTATCACATCACTACCTCCTATCCCACATACTATAAGAAGAAAAATGATAACTCCACCTATCAAATCATCTTCTACCTAAACCACAACATCATCACTTCGAGCATCATCACCACCATCATCATCACTTCCCTCTTCAAACTAACCGAAGCTATGATCTATATAATATCTGGAACTCAAGAAAAGGTAGGCTAAAAGGATGGTTTTAGAAAGAAACCAAGGGAAGGATGACAAACTAATTATACAAATTCTAGCAGAAGAATACAAAAAAGTAGAAGCCTTACAAGGCTATGCCACCATGATATGCAGAAACCTATCCCATGATCCCATAACTGATGAAGATCTCATGAGCTGCTCAGGGAAATTTACCTTAATCACATCATGGAAAGAAACCATATGATGCTGATAGGGAACAATTAATAGGATGGCCAACTGAATCCTTGCTAGATGAAATAGTCAGGACTGAAAAGTTGAAACCATTCCCTGATATTAATCCTTCACCCTAAACTATAAAGATGGAAAGAAACCAAATGATAAGTGTCTCTACATATGTCTGTTGCCCGCTCTACCAGTCATGTTGAGTCTGTAACAGGATTGAATGTTAGATTTTAA
Source organism: Scalesia atractyloides (assembly GCA_947069175.1). Lineage (NCBI taxonomy): Eukaryota > Viridiplantae > Streptophyta > Magnoliopsida > Asterales > Asteraceae > Scalesia > Scalesia atractyloides. Next base: position 72,685,039 of record CAMTDV010000023.1, read on the forward strand.
GTTTGTATCTATATAAGTCATGTTTCTACATATGTCTATCCGTATGTTCTCTCAGTTGTAAACGTTTAAACATTGAATGAAAATAGATTTTGGAAATCTTGATATTCTCATCTAATCGAAAATCGGATTCCGCACATTTATGGGTTAGAATAACAGATTTAGAACTGAGCTATCTTTGGATAACAGATCATCACAAGTGCTATCAGAGCTTGGAGATCAAATCTGAAGACAATCAACAAGTGTTGGGCCCATAACTAAAAGGTTTACACATTAGTGTTGCATGTGGGCTAAAGGGGAGAATGGGCTTCCTAGAGCCTTATGGGCCTAGGGTTGTAACTAATGTGTTTAGTGACTAGTATAAATACATGTGTTAGGGTTAATATTTGGTTCCTATTCAGTTTAATTTTTCTGAAATCTTGTATCAGACACCATTCGGTGTATGCAAGTTGTTTAATCGAAGATCTTTATTAATCTATTCATTCTAATCTTTGTTTCCGCGATCGATTAAAGGTTGTGATACCGTGTTAGATTCAAATTTTAGGACATACAATTGGTATCAGAGCCTACTATTCGATACAGGCTCTTGGTATCACAGATTGAAGAACTGTTCAGATTTGGAAGACGTGGTGCTGTTTATCCCGGATTGTTATTGTTGAAGACTGCTGTTGCTTTTATCTCAAACTGCTACTATTCCAAAGAACACGAAGAAGGTTTGAGCATCTTCGATAGGGAACTGTTGAAGATTCCAAAGAACACCAAGAAGATTCAAGCATTTCGGATATGGAACTGTTGAAGATCCCGAAGAACACGAAGAAGATCATCCATCTCGGATTGATCCCGGACTAATGTGCATCAACTTTCTCAACAACCTTATCTGGATTGTTCGCATTCTGGATAAGGATCATTTTTGAAGTCTCTTGTTGCAAAAAATTCAGAATACTGTTGCTTTCAGATAAGGATTGCTATTTCGGGTCAGATCATTCCGAATAAGACTTCTATTCCGGAAAAAGGCTTTCATTCCAGACCTGTCTCTCTATTTCGGATTTGGTCTTCATTCCAAATTTATTTCTCATCTCAGGCTCATCTCGGAATTGTCTTGGATTCTCATCTCGGACTCATCTCAGAATTGTCTTGGATTCTCATCTTGAAATGTCTTGGATTCTCATCTCGGACTAATCTCGAAATTGTCTTGGATTCTCATCTCGGACTCATTACAGACTTGTTTCGGACCACTGTTCATAATTAGAATTTAAATTAACTTTAATTTACTTGGTAATTTTTAATAAAGTTAATAATGAATAGCTATATGACAGCTCAGGACCTGACAAACGCCACCTTGGCAGCATTGCAATCACAGACGCTGGCTCTTCATCAAGAGCTAGACCAGGTCATTGGCACTTCTACAAAGGTGCCTCGTCTGCTATATGGAGATGTATATTATGAGTGGAAATTCAGGTTTGAATAGTACTGCAAGGCCAAAGAGCCTGGGTTTGGAGATGTATCATGAACGGTCCCCGAACCATAGTTTACAACACTCCTGAAGATCCAGACACAAGTCACTTGTGGACTCTCGAAGATGTGAAAATAATCGAAGAGGATGAGAAAGTCTCAGCTATTCTGACGATGGCACTCGGACCCAACATTTCCATAGCTGTCAGAAATTGTAAGACAGCTAAAGAAGTGTGGAGCGAATTACAGAATCTCTATGAGGGAAATGCTGACATGAAGGCAAGCCGAGTTAATCAGCTGAATCAACAGTTCAGCTCATTTAACCACATATATGGGGGAACCGTTGAGAACCAAATTCAAACATATGTGAAGCTTGTCTCTCAAATGATTTCAGCTGAAATTTCTCTTACGAACAGTGCTATGAATAGACAGTTGCTGAACTCTTTGCCAAAGAGCAGGGATGCTGATGTTGGCATGATCAAGAAGACAAAAAATCTGAACGATGTCACTCTCACAGAAATGATTGCAACTATCAAATCATGTGAGATAGATAATAAGTAGAGAGACATCAATCATCAAAGCAGTCTGATGGCAGCTGGTATTAAAAGGCAAAACACGGTGTTAATGTCTTAGAATCTTGTTTACAGCCCTCTGCAAGGAAGCTCGCACATACCAAGTAGCTCAAACTTGGTGTACAGTCCTCACGCCTCAGCACAGAAGACCCAGTATGTCTATGGTCTTCGGTCTCAGACTCCTACTATGATTTCTGCGGCGCAGGTTCAGACACAATGTCATGCACAATATCCTAACATGGTGTATAGTCCTGCCATTCCAGCAACAGTCAACAAGGCGGCATACCTCAATGTGTTGCTCCTACACCGGCTCCTGCTCCAACTGTGTCCAATTCTACTTTTCTCACAAAAGAGAATGAGGAGAAATTATCCATAGCTGCCTCAATGATTAATGGTTTAAATGCTTTCTTAGCAGGTGACTTGACTCCTCCATCTGTTCTCCCAACTGAAGTAGATCAGATAATGGAGGAGGATTTGGATGAGATTGATGTGTCATAGAATCTTTCAAGGCTGCTTTCCGCGTCAACAAATTTCAAAAGAAGTACGGGAGGCAACCATTGTCAATTTGAAGACTGGGCTAACATGAGATGAGCTCAGGTATTATAGATGTCATGAGCGGGACATTTTGCATGGGAATGCAAGAAGTCGCCATCTGGATATGTTTCATCCAGAGTAGCAGACATACAGAGCAGTGATAGACAACTTGTGTCGGTCTTTCCTATAAAGTCTACTTCAAGCTCCTCGAGCAGCTCTGGCAGGAAATCAACAACTTTGGTGGCACAACATCACGAAGGATTCAACTGGGCAGATGCTGCAGCTCAGATGGAGACTCTGAATCTTTCCAAGAACAACAATCACTACATGATGGCGCAGACAACTAAGACACTTGATCTTTCAGAAACGGTAAATCACATTCTCTGTTCAGATAGTTATCGTTTTAAATTATCATAAATGCGCGCCCATAATTCAACTCTTGTAGCTGAATATCAACAAGTTGCATCGCAGAACATCGCCCTTAAACATAAGAACAAGCTTCTTATGGAAATGGTTGAAGCACAAAAACAAATATTTAGGAGCTAAAGCTTGACTTGAACCAACAACAATGTTGGGTATACGACTATAAGCTAAAATTAGCTGAAAAGGACGTAGAACTTCAAGTAGCCTTAGCCAAGCTAAATTCTTTGACAGGAAAGTTTCAAGAAAATGAAATAAATATTAAAAAAAAACTTCCAGCAAGCTGGTCAAGGACTTATGTGATCATCAACTTGAATATCTGAAAAACTATACAAAAGGCCTTGGGTAAAATAGGGCTCCTCCACCATATAATCATAACTACACACGAATGCTTGACTCTGAGGCAGACCTAGAAAATGAAGAAAATATGAAGTATGGTAAACCCTTAGATTATTTTTCAAAACCGTGGAAGCCCTATTACCCAAAGTTTTCTAAGCTAACTAAACTCAAGAAGGATGTTGTTTTCTTCACTTCCACACCATTTTCACAAGAATCTGGTGACACCCTCTTGTAGTTCAGATGGTTTGGAGAAAATGACTCCTAAAGAAGAGGCAACAACACCACTAAAAGAATCAAAATGCGAAAATCCTCCTAAAACTGACTCAGTGAACGCTACTAACGCTTCTACTTCATGTGCAGAAGAAATATTAGTTGAAGGTATTACAGATGGTGATAAAGAAGAATGTCTGAATTCAGATTCGGACAATTCAGCTGCTGATTATGATTTTTGTAAAGCTGCTTTTGACATTTTGAATCGTTTTCTTCCTAAACAATCTAAATTCTCAGACAATGTTGGTTGTGTTGATAACTTAGACGTTTCTAATTCTGGTTTTTCATCTAATGCTAATTTTCTAAATCCTGATATTGCATGCAATAACTCTTGTGATGAAAACATAATTCTTGCTACAGGTACAACATTGACAGATGATTTGGTTTTCTTAGTTCCTACTATAGAGACAGGAAGTTCTTCTAATGAAGTACCGTCTGTTGATGCTATTCCTAGGGTTGATAATGAGGAAATCAACCAACCAAATGACTTTGTGATGAGTGATGCTGGCATAGTACAAGAAGAATCGGGTAAATCAGACTCTTCGAACGAAGATCGGTGGACTGATTCTGAAATGACAGAAAATGAGCAATCCCCCTTTGCTAATTCGGATAAAACTTTTGAAACTAAATCTGAATCAGAATCTCAAACTTTTCAAAATATAGAGATTCCTATTGCTACTAATGACCAAAGCTCATCTTCTAGCAGTAAAGAAAAGGATGTCCCTGCTGAATCACCTGTCTCCTCGGAAGAATTCGCCAAGCAAAATGATTTGAAAACTAATAAAAATAAACGTAGAACATGTAGATCCAAAAAGAAGAAAACCAAACGGGAGCCTCGGTCTACTGAAAAGGCGACTGCTGATTCAATTCTTCATTCTGAGAAATTGACTCAGCAGCCCTAAACTGAATCTGTAAGCTACCAGCAGAACATGAATAGATAAAATTGTGCTTAAGTCCACCAACTCCAAATTATCTAATTCAAATCATAAAACTTACAAGTGTGCTATGGTTGTGAGCATGTTAAAGCCAAGACTACGACCTTGCACCAGCCGTCAGTACCAGCAAGCAAGAAACTGATAGACAAGTTGCCTAGAATTTCCCAGGCTGAACGGACTGTTTTCTTCCAGAAGAGGCGGACCTGTTTCAACTGTGGATATCCTGGGCATATTGCATGAAATTGTCAAAATGCATTTATGCCTTTCAACACCCTATTCTTGAAAAATCAGAGAGCTATGCCTAATCGCCTACATCAGGCTCGATTTGCTACGGCTAAGTCCTTTGATCAAGACTAGAACATGGCCAAGAGACAAAATCACAAATCTCTAATACCTTCAGGTTCTCTGAATCCTTCTAGCACTCCGAAAGTTGTGTAGATGTTTGACTGGCTAGCCTGGAGGCCTAAGATCTTGACCAAGATCCAGTCTTCTGTCCCAAAATCGGACAAATCAAAAGCATCATCGACCTCATCCTCAACTAATTTAATTTTTCGTGAGCTTACTTATGTTGATGCAAATGGTACACCCAGATCGTCGATGGCCTGAGTTGCAACTTCTAACTAAACCGTTGAAATGTGTAGGAATAACTTTGGAAGACTCTCGTCAGACTTTGGTATGTTGACAGTGGCTGTTCTAGGCACATGACAGGAGATATCTCGCAGTTGAATGACATTCAGTTTTTCAATGGGGGTTTGTCTCCTTCGCAGGTGGTGAAATGGGAAAGATAACTTTGAGAGGAACCGTGTGTAGTGGAGCTCTCAGTTTCAAGAACGTGAACTACATTCCAGAGTTGAAGCATAGTCTCTTGAGTGTGTCTCAGCTCTGTGATAATCATTTGGATGTTCTCTTTACTAAGAAAGGGTGTTATGTGTTGAAACCTGGACTCATTATTCTGGATGATGGATTCTTCTCAAAGTTGCACGCAAAGGAAATGCATATGTCATCGACATGAACAAAGCCCCAATCGACAAGCTTACCTGCCTGTTTCCGTCGACGCTAAGCACATGCAATGTTATGGCATAGTCGACTAGGACATATCAACATGAAGAACTTAAACAAACTTGCCAAAGGTGGTTTAGTCAGAGATCTACCTGTTCGAGATTTTATGCAAATTGAAAAGTGTGAATCGTGTGCTACGTGGGAACAACATCGAAGCCAACAAGTGGAAACCGCACCTCCATGTCAAAAGTTCTAGAATTGCTTCATATGGATCTTTAGTCCGATAGATATTCTGAGCATTGGCGGGAAGCATACTGTTGGTTATCATTGATGATCTACTCTCAGTTTACTTGGGTATTCTTTCTGGCACAAAGGTGAAACCCCTGAGTTATCAAACAGTTCATCACCTTATGGAAAACCAGGCAGACTCCACCGTGAAGGCTATTCGATGTGATAATGGAACAGCGTTTAAGAATGCACCTTGAATTCTTTCTGCTCTCCAAGGGTATTGATCGACAGTTCAGTGCAGCCAGAACTCCTCAACAGAATGGGGTTGCAGAACGCAGGAACCGTAAACTCATTGAAGCTGCGTGTACTATATTGGTTGAATTAGAACTACCTCTCATTTTCCTGGCAGAAGCAGTCAATACGCTTGTTATATTCAGAATCATGCCCTGATCAACAAAAGGCACATGAAAACGCCGTATGAGTGGTTGAAGGTCACAAACCTTCGATTAAGCATTTCCACAAGTTCGGATGCCTTGTGTTCTTTACTCATGGATGCTAAGGGAAATTTGAATCACGCGGGGATCCATGCATCTTCATTGGCTACTTTAAGAACACTTCGTATCGTGTCTATAATAAGATCAAGAAAATGGTAGTTTAAACCTACAATGTGGGTTGGCTGGAGGAGAATCCCAAGTACGCACGCATTGGTCCTGACTGGCTCTATGATTATTCCTCTTTGTTTAAATCTATTGATGTCTCTTCTAATATGAATGCAGGTACAGGCACGACTTCTGACCTCCCACCGATACCTCTCTCAACCGACGATGAGGAAGATGCTGAACAGCTACAAGAGTCTTTCAAACAGCTGAGCGTGGATCCACCTGGATTCAATGAAGTAGGATCTACATGTCCACCAGTGTCGCAGAATAAGGGAAACTGTTTCTGAACAGATTCCCCAGATGGATTCCCCGGAAGTTGAGGCTCCAAACACAAGAACTCCTGCGACAAATGACGGAGCTACAACTTCTGATGTCTTAGGCTCATCTATGTTTCCTGAGCCTACACCACCAGACTGTTCTATTGATTCGTCAATCAACATTCCCATTGGTGCACCTAATAAGGGGGAGCCATATGGAGTCGCATCACAGAGCTTTACAAACTTGCAGTCAGATCTCCAAGTTCCTGTTACACCTCTACGACAACGCCTACAGCGCGATCATCGGGTTGAAAATGTTATGGTCCTATTACTGCTGCAGTTCGGACTTGCAGTCCATCAGGAGATATCAATACATGTCTTTACTCTTGTTTTATCTCACAAATTGAACCTAAAAGCATTGATGTCGCCTTGTAGGAACCAGACTGGGTTGACGCTATGCATGGAGAACTCAATCAGTTTGAGAAACTTGGGGTATGGCAATTAGTGAAGCTTCCTCAAGGAAAAGGTGCTCTTGGAACTCGTTGGGTATTTCGCAACAAACAAGATGATACTGGTGTGATTGTGAGGAACAAAGCTTGACTGGTTGTTCAGGGTTTTCGCTAGATTGAGGGGTTGGATTACGATGAAGTTTATGCACCGGTGGCTAGATTAGAAGCCATTCGCATTTTCATGGCATATACATTATACATGGATTTCACTGTTTATCAGATGGATGTCAAGACTATGTTTCTTTACGGTACAGTGAAAGAGGAGATACACGTTATACAACTGTAACATTTGTCGAAAAACGGGTTTTCCAAACCCGCTTCGTTTGTAATCGGATATCAAGTTATATAAATTTCGTTGCGTATTTATGACTTATTATAATTTTAAACGATACATAATTAATAAACAATTTGAATTTATAAGCTATAATTGTTTAAAGTAAAAATAAAATAAATAAAAAAAAAACAGGCTGCCGGGATTCGAACCCGGGTCAGCCGGGAAGCCTAGCAACTTAACTAACACACACCCAACCACTTGATGTCTTTGTGAATTCTAGGAAACAATTAAAACATAACTTCAACCAGGAATCAATCTGTTTGCGCCAAACTGAAACCGTTATCGGCTTCCAAACGTTCAAGGACTGTTGAGTGCTCGCGGATTCTTGATTATAACCGATAAACCGACATTCTTAATCAATTCAGTCTTGAATGAACTTGAATTCATGTGATGTTCGGTTTTTATAACCGAAAACATTCACTTCCTGAATTACTTCAACAAAATCATCATCTCGCGACTCAATAACATTCACAGAACTCTCAATTTCACTTTTACTCTAATTTCTGATCGTTGGAATCGCTTTTTGAACTCGCCGGACTTTCGCCGGAAAACCGTGTTTTTCATCAAAACGATAAGTTTCTCAATTCTTCCATCTTATATCAGTCGTTAGGCTTTTGCTAACTCAAACCCTTCAATCAGAATCAGTTCCAGCGACGATATCGGATAATCAGCACTCGCCGGAAAACTTCAGAAAATTCCTAGATTACGCTGTGAAACGGTATAATCTTTTAAACCTTCTGATAACTCTTGTTTATTACTTCAATTCCGCAACTAGCTAATCAAAACTGTTAATTGGTCCGCTCAGACGAAGTTCATAAAAACAGAGCCGACGACTTCGCCGGAATTCTGAGAAAGATCATTTTTCCGGTATGTTCATTCCCAAAATCTTCCCTGTCCATTTCATTTTAATCAATTAATGTTTGTCAATCGAATTTAACAAGATCAGTAGGGTAATCATTGTCTGTGTTATTGTAACGAAGAAGATGAAGTTAGTTTGTATATAAGTTTAATATAAATTGGATTATATCTCGGGTTAGACACACAGTCCAGCGGTGGACTGTGTGCAAACATTTATCACACGTCGCGAGTTCGATCCTTGACACAATCTCATTCTCTGTAGTAAAGATGTTTCCTTTTTAACTGAACCGGATCAAATCACCGAGAGATGTTAAGTTTAATAAAAATCAGTATATTAACCAGGTTAGACACACAGTCCAGCGGTGGACTGTGTGCAACACTAAACCACAGGTCCCGGGTTCGAGACCTGTTACGCACGCCGGTTCGATGATTAAAATCCTTTTTAAAAATAAATGAATTTTGAATAAATTAAAATAGTATATAAATATAATTAAAAACATAAATATTTCGGGTTAAACACGTAGCTCAGTTGGTAGAGCTGCGTGCACGCGTACGGGAGGTCACGAGGACCTCACACAGTGCAAACATTATAAACGACCGAACCGGTCAACAAGTCAAAGTCAAAAAGTCAACGGTCAACTCAAAAAGTCAACATATTTTTTTATGTTTTTATTTATTTATTTAATTCAAAACAATTAAAAATACTTAAAAATAATGTTTTTAAAGTTAGAAAATAGCCTTAAACTCACAAAAATATATCTAAAAATCCTATTAAAATTATTAATAAAATCCACTCATTTACCATACCTTTCGTTATTATTTCGGTTAGTTAATCCTCGTCGATCAACCCTCTAAACTCGTGCGCATTCATCATCTTCAACCGAACGCACCCAATGTGAGTGAATCTCTACAAATTCCCCGTTTTAATCACGTTTTTGGGGTGTATCATGCGTCTTATTATTTATTACCTTTAAACTATTCTGCATCCATCATATTCATGATTAAATGTGTATTCAATATGTATCAACTGTTTTTGTGGTTATTGTTTAGACTAAATTTATCATTTTCAGTACATACATTATCATAGGCCGCCGCTCCCCATTACATATGAGCTTGAGCTGTTCCCCATTACCTATGAGCGTGAACGAGGCGTTGCCAACATACGATCGGCTCCGTTTGATTGAGCCTTGATCGCACAGACATTTATCATAGGCCGTCCGTTCCCCATTACCTATGAGCGTGAACGTGACGTTGCCAACATATACAGTATCATTCATGTTATATATTCATGCAAGTGGGTTTGTTATTGTATGTTATTGTTTGTTATTGTATGTTATTGTTTGTTATTGTTATTGTTATTGTATGATTATTCACGTTTGCTCACATATGATTATTGCACAATTTTCCATAATAAATATAATAAGAAATCAATAATAAATGTTTTCTAACAAGGTTCATTCGCCAACTTCCAAAAACCCCCATTTTTACACATGATACAGGTGACCCAGCTGCAGCAAGAAACATATAGGATGGCTTAGAAGAATAAACCGGATTAGACTTTGGATTATTTAGTGATTATCTTTCTTTGTAATTGTATGAACATGTTTGGAATATTGAGGATGTAATTTTGAATTTAATAAATATGAAACATATTAGGAAATATCATGAGCTTTGGTGATAACCCAATTATGCCCCGACTCTTATTCCGCTGCGGGTCGGGGTGTGACAGATTGGTATCAGAGCCATGACTATAGGGATATAGGATAGGTTATTAGACCCTTAGAGCCTATACTATAGTTGATTAGATTTTTAAAAAATATTGTGTGTTACATGCCAAATTCATGATGTCTATATGTTTTATGTTTAATGTTACATTCAATGTTATGCAAGCATGTTCATAAGTACATATTATTATACAATGCCTATCAAGAATCATATTCTCATAACATATCATATCCATGAGAGCACACACCACATCATTTCCATGATTTTTTTTACAACGATTTTTGTATTTTCAAATCACATCAAAGTGAGTTCTCATGACGGGCATGTAGTAACTGGAAGGGTACAAGTACCGGTAGTCGGAACGTCCTGTCTAGGCTTGGCATTCGTATAAATCCAAAATAAAGGACCAGTTTGCCTACCTGGGGACTAACGATGAGAGTACGAAGGACCTATTAGGCCAAAGCATGCTATACCAAACGTCGTGTGAGCTAACCCCACTTTGAGTTGTCATTGTGTCTACACCTGGACACCTTCCGACCATACATCTCGTAAACATATTTCATGGTTTTCATTCGGGTGATGCGAGTGTTAAACCGCCAATACCAATGTGAATCCTACTAAGCCAATAGTCATGGGGGCCCACATGACTATACAGGTGAAGGTATGGGGGACATTTGAGGCCCAACATGAGCAAACCCAAGACATCCTATGGATGTAGTTGCATTATTGATGTTTATGTTATTTTATTTTTTTAAAGACACATGACACCTAAAAAGACTCCATAAACTCACAATCTTCTTATGTATATTTCTGTAGATGTCGGCTAGGCAACAACGAGGGGGTAGAAGGTCAGGAAGGTCAAACGAACGCTTGGCTACTCAAATCGTAAAACAAATGGCCGCGGTGCTTCCTGACATTGTAGTTCAAGTCCAACAAGCTCTCGCCGCAAATCCCATCAATCCTCCCCAGCAAGAAGACCAGAACATCGGCAATCCTCCTTCCAAAAAGTGCTCATATAAACATTTCAAGTCTTGCGATCCTCAAAAATTTGAAGGGACCGAAGGTGTCACAGCTCTTCTCCACTGGTTTGAGGAAATGGAAAACACCTTCCTCAACTGTGATTGTCCCGAGGATCGCAAGGTTCGACACGCAACCGGGAGGCTATTTGGGGTAGCTCTTACCTGGTGGAATACTGAAAAGGGTAAAAGAGGAATCGATGATGCAATGGCCTTAACGTGGGAGGAGTTAAGGGAAATCATGACGAGACCCTTCTGTCCTAGAAGCGAGATCAAAAAGTTAGAGGATGAATTTCATTCGTTGAAGCAAAAGGAGGGAGATCATACTTCCTACAACAAGAGGTTTTTAGAGTTGAACCAAATGGTCCCTAACTTGTTCACCCCAGTTTACCGCTTAGTCGAACACTATATTCGAGGTCTCCCCTCGAAAATTCAAGACTCAGTTCTCAGCACTTCGCCTACAACACTTGAAGCTGCTATGGAACTAGCTACTGAGCTTACCGAGAATCGAATTCGCAACGGTAAATTTAAAGATGAGAAAAAGAAAGCCCCCGTTGAGGGCCAAACTTCAAACCATTCCACCTCCTCCTCAAAGTTTGCTAACAAGAGGAAACGAAACACCAGAAACTTTGCTGTCACACAAACAAATTTCCCTATCCCTGCTGCACCCATTACCCAAGTTGCCCCCTCACCTGCACCATATAAAAGGCCATACTCCGGCCCATACCCAAAATGCAACCGTTGCCAATACCATCACTTTCCTGATCATCCCTGCCAACATTGTACCGGCTGTGGTCGCGCAGGTCACACCATTCAAACCTGTCGCATACCTCAGCGAACGAACCGCCACCAGCCCTCAACCCAAACCCACCATCAGATAGTGGGTCAAGCCCAACAACCTCTACTACTACCACCTACCCAACATGTAGCCCAATCCTACTACCAACCCAACTATCCCATGGTGCAACCTATGCGGGCTTGTTACAATTGTGGAGACCCAAACCACTTTAGAAACACTTGTCCACGCTTGGTGACCATTATACATGCCCAAGCTCAAGCAAATCCGGTGAATCAAGCTAACCAAGCTCCTCCACCTGCTAGAGGAAGAGCTTTCAACATCAACGCCAATCAAGCTAGGGCCGACAACAATGTGGTTAATGGTACATTTCTCATCAATGGTAGTTATGCATCCATGTTATTTGATACTGGCGCGGATAAAAGTTTTGTGTCCTTAGAATTTGAACCCATCCTCAACCAAACTCGTGATAAACTCATGGAATCCATAAGGTAGAAGTTGCTGACGGAAAACCGGTCTCATAAACTCTATTATACGCAATTGTACTCTCACCCTAAACGATCACGATTTCCAGTTGACCTTATACCTATGAAAGTTGGGAAGCTTTGACATTATAATTGGTATGGACTGGCTCAGCCAACATCATACTGAAGTTGTATGCCGCGAAAAGTTTATACGCATTCCTCTTACAAACGGTCAGACTCTACGAATCTTTGGAGAAACCCCTTCAAAAGGGCTCAAATTAATGTCCTGTCTTCAAGCCCGAAAATATCTCCGCAAGAATTATGTCGCATTTCTAACTCATCTCGTCAAAAAGGGAACCAAGGAGAAGAAACTTGAAGACATCCCAGTAGTAAAAGATTTTCCGCAAGTTTTTCCTGACGACATTTCAGGACTTCCTCCTGTGAGAGAAGTCGAATTCTGCATTGATCTTATACCTGGAGCTACACCAGTTGCAAAATCTCCTTATAGGTTAGCCCCATCTGAAATGCAAGAGCTAGCCAGTCAATTGCAAGAGTTGACTGACAAAGGATTCATACGTCCTAGCTCCTCGCCTTGGGGTGCACCTGTCCTTTTTGTGAAGAAGAAAGATGGAACGTTTCGCATATGCATCGACTAAAGAGAACTCAACAAGTTAACGGTCAAGAACCGCTACCCATTACCTCGCATTGATGATCTTCTTGACCAACTTCAAGGCGCCAGCTGTTTTTCAAAATCGACCTTCGTTCTGGTTATCATCAACTCAGAGTACATGAAGAAGACGTCCCAAAGACCGCCTTCCGAACTCGTTATGGTCATTATGAATTCATGGTCATTCCATTTGGTTTAACCAACGCTCCAGCTGTCTTCATGGATCTAATGAACAAAGTCTGAAACCCTATCTCGACCGCTTTGTTATAGTCTTCATCGACGACATTCTCATTTACTCAAAGTCTAAGTCTAATCATGAACGACACCTTCGACTCATCCTTACACTCTTAGGGAATGAAAAGCTCTACGCCAAATTCTCCAAATGCGAATTCTGGTTAAAAGAGGTACAATTCCTTGGACATGTCGTCAATGACAAGGGGATACATGTCGACCCCTCAAAGATCAAAGCAGTACAAGAATGGCAAGTGCCACGTACACCAACCGAAGTAAGATCATTCCTTGGTTTGGCTGGTTATTATTGCGGTTTCATTGCAAATTTCTCTCGTATTGCTGTACCACTCACGGCTTTAACACATAAAGGAAAACCCTTCTTATGGGGACCCAAACAAGAAGAAGCCTTCCAAACCCTTAAACAAAAACTCTGTGACGCAACTATCCTCACTCTTCCTGAAGGTTGTGATGACTACGTGGTTTATTGCGACGCGTCAGGGCAAGGACTAGGTTGTGTTCTAATGCAAAGAGGAAAGGTGATAGCTGATGCTTCTAGACAACTCAAAACTCATGCGAAGAACTACACTACTCACGACCTAGAACTTGGAGCCGTTGTGTTCGCTCTTAAGATATGGAGACATTACCTCTACGGTACTAAGTATGAAATATACACTGACCATAAGAGCCTCTAACATATCTTCAACCAAAAGGAGTTAAACATGAGACAACGGAGATGGGTTGAACTTCTTAATGAATACGACTGTGAAATTCGGTATCATCCTGGCAAGGCAAACGTGGTGGCCGATGCACTCAGTCGAAAGGGTTATGCGAACTCCATTCGTCTTCTATGTTCGCAAATCATAACCGACATCAAAGATCAAATTCGAGAAGACCAACATGTTTCAGTAACGGGAGACGACGTACGAAAGGAGCTGTCCTGTGGAGCTGAACTTAAAATTGAAACTAAATCCGACGATATTCTGTACTATCTAGATCGCATATGGATTCCTGACCACAACAACCTTCGTGAATTCCTTATGAATGAGGCACACAAAACTCGATACTCTATACACCCAGGAGCCGACAAGATGTATCAAGACCTTCGATACACCTACTGGTGGCCTGGAATGAAAAAGGATATTGCTGTTTTTGTTTCCAAGTGCCTTACATGTTCCAAGGTAAAAGCTGAACATCAAAGACCCTCAGGACTTCTGGTCCAACCTGAAATACCTGTATGGAAGTGGGAAAACATAACCATGGACTTCATTACCAGGTTACCTCGCACTTCTGGTGGGTATGACACTATATGGGTAATCATTGATCGTCTTACAAAATCAGCTCACTTCATTCCGATCCGCGAAGATTTCAAGAACGAGAAGTTAGCTCGTATCTACATCAGCGAAATCATAAGCCGTCACGGTGTACCGTTAAGCATTATTTCAGATCGTGATGGTCGTTTCATTTCACGAACATGGCAAGCTGTACAAGCTCTTTGGGTACACGATTAGACCTCAGTACCGCTTATCATCCTCAAACTGATGGACAATCTGAACGCACCATTCAAACTCTTGAAGATATGCTTCGAGCATGCGTCATAGACATCAAGGGAAATTGGGACGCTCATCTACCATTAGTTGAATTTTCGTACAACAACAGCTATCATTCAAGTATCGGCATGGCACCTTTCGAAGCTTTATATGGTCGTAAGTGCCGATCTCCAGTATGTTGGCACGAAATTGGGGAAGCTCGAATCACCGGTCCAGAATTGATTCAAGAAACCACAGACAAGATCCATCAAATTCGAAACAATCTTCTAGAGGCTCAAAGTCGTCAAAAGAGTTATGCAGATAAACGACGAAAGCCTTTGGAGTTTAACATTGGTGATCATGTACTTTTAAAAGTATCACCATGGAAGGGAGTAGTTCGTTTTGGCCAGAAGGGCAAGCTAGCACCACGCTACGTAGGACCTTTCAAGATACTCGAAAGAGTAGGACCTGTAGCATACAAGCTTGATCTACCAGAAGAACTCAACATAATTCACCCCACATTCCACGTATCAAACTTGAAGAAGTGCCTCGCCGATGAAAACCTCCATATTCCCCTGGAAGAAATTCAGATCGATGAATCTATGCACTTCATTGAAAGACCAGTAGAGATCATGGACTTCGGAGAAAAACGTTTAAGACGGAGTCGTATTCCAATTGTTAGGGTACGCTGGGAGTCAAAACGGGGACCTGAGTTTACTTGGGAACGTGAAGACTCAATGCGCGAAAAATACCCGCATCTTTTTCCTGTTACCACTACTACTTAAATTTCTGGACGAAATTTCTAAAAGTAGGGGATACTGTAACATTTGTCGAAAAACGAGTTTTCCAAACCCTTCGTTTGTAATCGGATATCAAGTTATAAAAATTTCTTTGCGTATTTATGACTTATTATAATTTTAAACGATACATAATTAATAAACAAATTTGAATTTATAAGCTATAATTGTTAAAAAGTAAAAATAAAATAAATAAAAAGAAAAACAGGCTGCCGGGATTCGAACCCGGGTCAGCCGGGAAGCCTAGCAACTTAACTCACACACATCCAACCACTCCGCCACTTGATGTCTTTCTGAATTCTAGGAAACAATTAAAACATAACTTCAACTAGGAATCAATCTGTTTGCGCCAAACTGAAATCGTTATCGGCTTCCAAACGTTCAAGGACTGTTGAGTGCTCGCGGATTCTTGATTATAACCGATAAACCGACATTCTTAATCAATTCAGTCTTGAATGAACTTGAATTCATGTGATGTTCGGTTTTTATAACCGAAAACATTCACTTCCTGAATTACTTCAACAAAATCATCATCTCGCGACTCAATAACATTTACAGAACTCTCAATTTTCATCAAAACGGTATGTTTCTCAATTCTTCCATCTTATATCAATCGTTAGGCTTTTGCTAACTCAAACCCTTCAATCAGAATCAGTTCCAGGCGACGATATCGGATAATCAGCACTCGCCGAAAAACTTCTGAAAATTCCTAGATTGCGCTGTGAAACGGTATAATCTTTTAAACCTTCTGATAACTCTTGTTTAGTACTTCAATTCCGCAACTAGCTAATCAAAACTGTTAATTGGTCCGCTCAGACGAAGTTCATAAAAACAGAGCCGACGACTTCGCCGGAATTCTGAGAAAGATCATTTTCCGGTATGTTCATTCCCAAAATCTTCCCTGTCCATTTCATTTTAATCAGTTAAATGTTTGTCAATCGAATTTAACAAGATCAGTAGGGTAATCATTGTCTGTGTTATTGTAACGAAGAAAATGAAGTAAGTTTGTATATAAGTTTAATATAAATTGGATTATATCTCAGGTTAGACACACAGTCCAGCGGTGGACTGTGTGCAAACATTTATCACACGTCGGAAGTTCGATCCTTGACACAATCTCATTCTCTGTAGTAAAGATGTTTCCTTTTTAACTGAACCGGATCAAATCACAGAGAGATGTTAAGTTTAATAAAAATCAGTATATTAACCAGGTTAGACACACAGTCCAGCGGTGGACTGTGTGCAACACTAAACCACAGGTCCCGGGTTCGAGACCTGTTACGCACGCCGGTTCGATGATTAAAATCCTTTTTAAAAATAAATGAATTTTGAATAAATTAAAATAGTATATAAATATAATTAAAAACATAAATATTTCGGGTTAGACACGTAGCTCAGTTGGTAGAGCTGCGTGCACGCGTACGGGAGGTCACGAGTTCGAACCTCACTCAGTGCAAACATTATAAACGACCGAACCGGTCAACAAGTCAAAGTCAAAAAGTCAACGGTCAACTCAAAAGTCAACATATTTTTTTTATGTTTTTATTTAATTCAAAAATCAATTAAAAATACTTAAAAATAATGTTTTTAAAGTTAGAAAATAGCCTTAAACTCACAAAAATATATCTAAAAATCCTACTAAATTATTAATAAAATCCACTCATTTACCATACCTTTCGTTATTATTTAGGTTAGTTAATCCTCGTCGATCAACCCTCTAAACTCGTGCGCATTCATCATCTTCAATCGAACGCACCCAATGTGAGTGAATATCTACAAATTCCCCGTTTTAATCACGTTTTTGGGGTGTATCATGTGTCTTATTATTTATTACATTTAAACTATTGTGCATCCATCATATTCATGATCAAATGTGTATTCAATATGTATCAACTGTTTGTGTGGTTATTGTTTAGACTAAATTTATCATTTTCAGTACATACATTATCATAGGCCGCCGCTCCCCATTACATATGAGCGTTGAGCTGTTCCCCATTACCTATGAGCGTGAACGAGGCGTTGCCAACATACGATCGGCTCCGTTTGATTGAGCCTTGATCGCACAGACATTTATCATAGGCCGTCAGTTCCCCATTACCTATGAGCGTAACACGACGTTGCCAACATATACAGTATCATTCATGTTATATATTCATGCAAGTTGGTTTGTTATTGTATGTTATTGTTTGTATTGTTATTGTTATTGTATGATTATTCATGTTTGCTCACATATGATTATTGCACAAATTTCCATAATAAATATAATAAGAAATCAATAATAAATGTTTTCTAACAAGGTCCACTCGCCAACTTATGTTGACCCAAAAACCCCCATTTTTACACATGATACAGGTGACCCAGCTGTAGCAAGAAACATATAGGATGGCTTAGAAGAATAAACCGGATTAGACTTTGGATTGTTTAGTGATTATCCTTTCTTTGTAATTGTATGAACATGTTTGGAATTTTGAGGATGTAATTTTGAATTTAATAAATATGAAACATATTAGTAAATATCATGAGCTTTGGTGATAACCCAATTATGCCCCGACTCTTATTCGGCTGCGGGTCGGGGTGTGACAACAACCACCGGGTTTCACTATCCTGACAAGCCAGACTATGCATACAAATTGGACAAAGCTTTGTATGGACTGCATCAAGCACCTCGTGCATGGTACGCAACCCTAACAGAGCATTTGCTTGTTCATGGATATACCCGAGGAACAATTGAGCAAACTTTATTCATCAAACGTGTTCACAAGGACATCATTCTTGTTCAAATTTATGTCGATGATATCATTTTTGGTTCTACGGATGATGGGTTGTGTCGGGAATTTGAAGAGGTCATGAAGAAGAAATTTGAGATGAGTTCATTGGTGGAGATGACTATGTTTTGGGACTTCAAGTTCGTTAGAGCCCACAAGGAATCTTGATCCTTCAAGGAAAATACGTCAACGAGGTTCTTGCCAAATTCAAGCTTACAGATTCAAATCCTCTGGTATCCTAATAATTTTGAATTTGAACTGTATGCTTTCTCTGACAGTAATCTTGGAGGTACAAACAGGGACATGCGATCAACTTCAGCTGGATGCCAATTCTTGGGAGATAGATTAATCTCTTGGCAATACAAGAAGCAGCAGACAGTCTCGCTTTCTACAGTGGAAGCCGAATATGTTGCAGCATCCGCTTGCTACTCCCAGGTTTTATGGATGCAACACCAGCTTGCAGATTACGGTTTAACTTATCTAAACACAACAATTTATTATGATAATGATGTCGCTATCCAAATTGTAAAAAATCCTGTTTTTCACTCCAAAACCAAGCACATAAACATCAAAGTTCATTTTATTCGTGATTGCTATGAAAAGGGTCTCGTTAAACTTGAGCAAATCCATACCGATGCAAACGTCACGGATTTGTTCACGAAACCCGTTACCAACACGTGTTTTCAAGTGCTTGTGGATCTTCTCAAAATGATCCGTTTTTCTAACTAAGCATCCTCTATCTTTTCTGTTTAGTTTGTTTTCTTTCTGTTATTCTTGTTGTTGATACACTTTTGTGTCTGTCACTTGTTCTTAGTTACGACTGTAATTGTACGGTCATTGTGTACAGTGTCTGTATAGTTTGGTCGTGTCGGCCAAATCAATATATCCTCCTATCTTGGTTTAGTACGACAATTAGTTATGTCTGTGTTAAACAATTGCATGCGTGCATATTGTTGAGTCTTGTGTACATCATGTCTGTGACGCGTTCTCCGAAGAAAAAAATTTGTGAGAATCGAAATGCTTCGTACAAGCAATGTCTTGCTCGTACGAGTCACATACTGTTCGTGCGAATAATATCATAGTATCAAGCGTCAAGCTTGATTCGTACGAAGCTAGCTAGTGCTTCGTGCGATCCAGATCATTCGTACGAGCATCTTTGGAGAATATCCTTCGTGTATTTTGGTGTTTTCTGCATGCAGCAACATACTTCGTACAGTTGCTGAGCATGGACACTATATAAGCAGACATGCACTTATCAGTATAATGTTGGATACGAGACACCTTCCAGAGAGACTAGAGTTATTTCTAGAGAGAGACACAAGAGCACAGAGTGTTGCATGAGTCTGTATGAGCATCGTTTGTATATATTTGTACTAGTTCTCTTTAGTTAATCAAGATATTGAATCTTTGGTTATCCTGTGTTCTTTATGTTGCTTTGGTTTGCATTTATACGAGAATTCAACACTCGTATCTGTGTTACATGAACCAGGAAGCAGGTTTATCTTGATCCTCCAGGTGGACCTACACTTGTTTGCCTCGTAAATTTGTTCATGTGTATGCACAAATTTAGGGGGAGAAATATTACAAAAATCGAAAAACATTTGAAAAATTAGAAAAACACAAAAACAATAAAAAATTCAGAAAATAACAAAAGTAGTTTCAAACAGTTTGCAAAGATTGCGAAATGAATAATTTCTCGTGATAAAGGCTTTGACTAACCCACGTAAGGTGTTGTAGCGGGAATGACTTGGATCGAAAGTGATATGTTGATAGGTCTAGAGCTCAATCGGATAGTGTAAGTTAAATGATATAAACATAAAGAACTATATATCCAGTGGGTCACACACTATCAGCATATGATTTTATGGTCTCAAATCCTGTGTTGATAGATAGCAAATGTTTGAGGTTTCGGGTCTTTATACTGTTGAGTCATCTAGGGGATATCTTGGCTGCCTTCTATTGCATCCAGATTATATGCAGACCTAGGCACAGTCAGGATATCCTTAAAAGAGCCAAAATAGAAGGGCCAAAACCTTAAAAGAAAGGAAATCTCATCATGAGAAAATTCCATGAATTCAAACATACAATATAAGGTATCTGCCTAAACCTCATCAGATACTATTGGTCACTCTGCTTTACGAAAGTGCTGACCTATTCACCAATAGTCTGACATTGTAAAAGATAAAGGATGATCTCAGTATACTCACCTCTTACGCGGAACTGGTATGCTTACCTTGATCGCGGGGGTATGTCATGGGGTGGGACACACGGGAATCATAGTATAATATTACCTTAATTTTATCATAAAGCATAACGCCGAAAGTTGAGCTCTAGGTTTAAATGGACAAATATATTGGCAATTGCTTAGACCAGTCTGATCAAGCTAACACTGAAAAGTGTTCCATAGTCTGCTTAAAATGATTTGATCTGTAGGTCCACCTGGGGATGGTGTTAAACCAGTTCCTTGTTCATATGACATACACACAAGTGCGGAATTCAAGTGTGAATGCAACCAAAGCAAAGTAAAGAACACGGGGTAACCAAAGATTCACTATCTTGATTAATGATTGAGAACAAGTACAAACATATACATACAATGCTCATATGACTCAAACAAAGTTGCTGTGTTCTTGTGTCTTCGTCTTTAGAGATAACCAACTCAAAGGGTAAGAAGCTCTCTGGACTGACCAACTAGCTAACCAAGCCACTAGTTCTCAGGCAACACCAACTAAGAGGTAGATGTCTGCTTATATAGTGTCTGTGTACTTTCGTAGGAAATACGAGTCTAGACATACTAAACACAATATTTCACACGAGACACATCTCCAAAAGAATTGGTACGGAACAGGTGTTTCGTACAAAATACTTCATTTCGTACGAAACAAGTAACTCACTTGTTACTTGAGACTGTTTCGTACAAATCCTGTGATTCGCACAAAATACTTGATTCATACAAATCCTCTGACTTGCACATAATCCTGATTCTTGGAGAACGTGTGTAGACATGACGTTTACAAGACTTGTCAGTACGCACACATACAACTGATTAACACAGACAAGCTAAGATGCAATACTAGATCAAGATAGAGGGATATCTCGATCTATTATACACGACCAAACCTATACAGACACTTCAGTAAAGACCGTACAATTACAACTATAATTAAGAACAAGTGACAGACACAAAACTGTATCAACAAACTCCCCTTGGATGTTGCTTGGTCTTCGGTCTCGGTCTTTGTCTTCAGACTTTGGTCTTCACATAGAATGGTTTGGAGTATCAACAAACTCCCCCTGAAGATCTGCTATCCATGAAATTGCTATCTATGATTAGAGTATCACGTCTTCGAACTTCTAAGAAACTTCAAATCTTTCTTGTTTCCTCATCTGACTTGTCAGAGTTCTCTGTTGATGGTCTTTGTTTATGTTCTTTTTGTATCAATCTGTACTCATAGACAAATATAATTAGAACACAAATTTCTCAGGGGATACACACGAAAGACTTATCATAAAATCTTCGTATGATTGTATTCCCTGAACGAGATACACACACTCGTATGAATGCCAGCAGCAGATTTGAGAAAAACAAGTGACCAGGTCAAATGAAATGACTAGGTTCATTCGCATGAGATACACACACTCAAACGAATTTCAGATTTTGGATTTCTTTGATGGATTACTTGTTGCAAGATATTACTTTATGAAGTTGCGATATCAAATAAATGGTTTTCTAGCGTATCTTGGTAGAAACTTTCGAGTATCAACTTTGGCTAACTTTCAGAACGTAATCACATAAGCAACTAAGTAAACTAGACATAAAATCAAAATATACAGATAAACTATATATCTATTGAACAATCTTTTTCGATTTTCAAGATAAAAGAATCATACTAGCATTTTAATCTTTGTCAAAGACGGTATTAGGTTTTCAAAATTAAACAGATAAGTATTTAACTATGATTATCGGTATTGTTGTCCATGTAAGCTCAGACTTTTCAGATGTAATCATGATTAGGAGATATGATTAAGGTATGGATTTATACTTACTAGCCGGTGTTCAACCACATCACGACACATTCCCGTATCAAGATATGCACGAGAGAAAATCTTATCGGTGAGTATGCTGCTTTATCATCTGTTTTGACGTATATGAAGATGTGAGATACTCACTTATTTTTTATTGAAAACAAGCCCTTTGTGATTTAATCACTTATTGATGAGGAACTTGATTTTCATATGCATGTAGGGTACAGGAGTAAGTCCGTGAACAGGTTAGTACCATCGTACCGACAAAGCAACAAACTTAGCTCCCGCATAAAGCTGTGATATTTTATCACTTATTTTGGGGATGTGATATTTTTATCACTTATTTATGGTCGTATGCAGTATGTACACGTATGTATGGTATCATGGAAGTTCTAGACTTGCGTATTTTTTGGCAAAAGATTCAACCATGATACCCAAATGATAAGCCAGCATAAAGACCGTATATCTCAGAACCTTGGCACTCTATCAAACGAAATTTCGGTACCAAGACCATATGCCAATGAATGGTTCCCACCTGACGTTCTGTCTGTTAGTTTTATATCAACCTACACATTTTAGTCTAATTGTGAGCCTACCGATACATCATTAGTAAAAGCTACTTATCAATCTACTTTTTATGCTTTTAACCATTTCGGACAGATTTACCGGTGAATTTCATCATCTTCAACTTATCCAAGAAACTTATTTTTGATTTTTCTAATGTTTTTGTATTTTTCTGAATTTTCTCCCCTTAGACAAAGAAGGTAAATAAAAGACATATTTTTGTATTTTCTTGAAATTTACTCCCCCTAAAATATAAAACTGAAAATCTTTTTGTAGTTTTAGATTTTTTTTGGAAAAGTATATAGAAAAATAGTTAGCCATGGTTGAGTTACTCGGGTTTCACCTTGATGCCATTGACCAAAAGTAGATAATCAAAACGTGATTTATCAAAGGCTTTGGTAAAAAGGTCGGCACGTTGGTGATCAGTGTGGATTTTAACAACATCGATAAGTCTCTTTTCATAACAATCTCGTATGAAATGATACTTAATCTCAATGTGTTTTGTTTTTGAATGCTGTACAGGATTCCGAGTGATCTGCAAAGCAGCTTCATTATCACCAAAAATAGGAGTAGTAAGAAATTCAAAACCGTAGTCGCGCATTTGCTGTTGAATCAATAGAACTTGAGAGCAGCAACTAGAAGCTGAAATATACTTAGCCTCACATGTTGATGTAGCTACACAAGTCTGCTTTTTGCATTGCCACGTGACTAGGCGATTTCCCAAGAACGGACATCCTGTTGTTGTTGACTTTGCATTGATTTTGCAGCCGCCATGATCAGAATCACTGAATGCTGTCAGATCAAAGTTATCATCCTTAGGGTGACCATAGACCAGTGTCAGGGCGTCCCTTCAAATAACAAAAGATCCTTTTCACAACCATCAAATGAGAAACCTTCGGACTAGACTAATAGCGCGCCAGAAGGCATGTTGGGTACATTATGTCGGGTCTTGAAGTAGTAAGATACATGGGAGATCCGATCATAGCACGATAGAGAGATGGTTCTACATGTTCACCCATTCCGTCTGGAGTAATCCGATGATTTTGAGCTAATGGAGTTCCCAAAGGCTTTGAGTCATCCATCTGAAATCGCTTGAGAATATCTCTGACGTACTTTGTTTGATGGATAAAAATCCCTTCCTTTGATTGCTGAACCTGCAAACCTAAAAAGAAAGTCATTTCTCCCATTGCGCTCATCTCGAACTTCTCCTGCATAACTTGTTCGAATTCTTTTCACATTCGAGTGTAGTAGACCCAAATATAATATCATCAACATAAACCTGTACTAGCAGCAAATCCTTGTCCCGTTCCTTGATGAAGAGAGTACAGTCGACCAGGCCTCGTCAAAACCATTCTTCAACAGATAGGTAGACAACGTTACATACCAAGCCCTCGGAGCTTGATGAAGACCATATAACGCCTTGTTGAGAAGCAAAACCTTGTCAGGATGGAGAGAATCTTCAAAACCTGGTGGTTGCTCAACATATACTTCCTCTTCTACCAAACCATGAAGAAATGCACTCTTCACATCCATCTGATAAACGGTGAACTTCTTGAAAGATGCATAAGCCAAAAAGATTCTTATGGCCTTAAGTCGTGCAACTGGTGCATAAACTTCATTGTAATCGATCCCATCGACCTGATTAAAACCTTGAACAACCAATCGCGCTTTGTTTCTCACAACAACACCGCGGTCATCCTTCTTGCATTTGTACACCCATCGTATACCAATCTTCTTTTAGCCGTTAGGCCTGTCAACCAATTTTCAGATGCCTATCTTCTGAAACTGCTGAAGTTCTTCCTGCATGGCTTCAACCCACGAGTCTTCTTTCATTGCCTCTTTCCAAGATTTTGATTCTACTTGGCACACATAGCAGGCAAAAGACCAATCATTCAGACCACCAGATTCCGGATTTCCAAATACAATCCCGCATTCTTGTTGTTTCGAAGCTGATTACAAGTCTGCACACCACTACGGACATCTCCAATAATATTCTGATGAGGATGGATATTATGAATACGAGTTTCTGGCACATCAGGAACTCGAGAATTGATATCCAAATTGTTGATATTCAGATCAACAGTTACATCGAGAGCTGGATTTGATGACGTTGTAGATGCCTGACCTTCAGTCGTTCCTTGAGGTTGAATATTTGACGTACCATCTGAAATTCCAGGAACCGCACCGGAGGCAACTTCATTTGGATCATGAAACTCATCATCTTCTGATGAAACATTATAATCCGTAGCGTCTTCGAATTCCTCATTTTGAACAATATTGTTAACCGAAGTCGACATTTGAGGGTTAACAATAATTGGCTGAACTAATGACGAGTCTACTGCAGTATCACTTTCTAATAACATCTGAGCAGCAGCTGTTGCATCATCAAAAGTTGGCAGATTAAAGGAGTCAAATAGCCCATCGTAGTCGATCATCCAAGGAGCACCCGGAGCTCTTGTAGCTTCTATATATCTCTGAACCTTAACTTCACCCAATTCTTCAATTTTCTTCGAAGACAAATTCCACAACCGGAAATTTGGAGTAGCATATCTAAGAAAGAAACCTTCGATAGCCTTAGGACCAGACTTTCCATGTGGGTCGATCATAGTGCATGGAGCTCCAAAAGGTTCTAAGAAAGAAATATCCGGTTTCCTTTTATGTAACAACTCAAAGCATGTCTTCCCATGTCTCTTCACCATCAGAACTCTATTCATCGTGTAGCACGCAGTAGCAATAGCTTCTCCCCAAAATTGAACGGGAACTCTATTCATCGTGTAGCACGCAGTAGCGGGAAGTTCTGATTCTACTAACATGGTTCTTGCAGTTTCAATAAGAGTTCTATTCTTCCTCTCAACGACACCATTTTGTTGTGGAGTGTATCGAGAACTGTACTCATGCAGAATACCCTTTGAGGAACAGTACTCATCCATAACTTGATTCTTAAATTCCGTGCCATTGTCGCTTCTGATTCTCCTTACTTTCAGATTGTACAAATTTTCTAGCAGAGTCAGGAGATTCTTGAGGATAGTAGGAACTTCAGTCTTGTGTGCCAGCATGTTTACCCATGAGAATCTGGAATAGTCATCAGTAACTACCAGGCAATAAGAATCACCAAAGGTTGTCTTGTGTTTCATAGGTCCAAAGAGGTCTATATGAAGACGTTGCAGTGGCATATTCACAGTGTTCATCTTCTTCATGGGATGGGACTTTCTTGCTTGCTTCCCTTTCTGGCATGATACACAAATGTCTTGAAGATGAAAGTTCTTCACTGGTACACCATTCACTAGATTGTTCTTCACCAAATAGTTCATTTTCCTCAGGTAAATGTGTCCCATACGTCTATGCCAGGAGATTGATTCCTTCTTGGTGGATTTAGAGACAAAACATGTGACTTGTGCAGATGTTGTAATAGCTTGGCTCATATCAAGAATATACAAATCATTAATTCTTGGAGACGACAGGAGAATCCTTCCTTGGGGATCTTGAATCCAGGCTTCAGCACATAACATCCGACATCATCAAAATGTACCGTGAAATTCTTGTCGCATATTTGAGAAACGCTAAGAAGATTGTGATCAATTTGTCGGACATAATTGACCTTGTCGAAGCTCACAACACCATTGGAGACCATTCCTTCTCCAGTGATGTATCCACCTTTTTCACAAGCAAAAGCAACATAACCACCCCTAATACTTTTTGTGACATCCCGGTTTTTCGGATAACTTAAACGCACTACTTCACGGTTATTAATTCGGAGACTTGAATTTGCACGCTCGAAATAGTTACGATAATTTAGTGAACTTGTCAAATGAAGTATGTGCTATGTGTATTAAACGTTTATGAGTTGGTGAATATGTGATGTTCGATTACGTGATTGTTTTAGTTATAAAATATTTATGGTAAATATGTACACGAACCGAACCGAACCGCGACACGAACCAACCTCGATTCCTTGTGACTCTAGGAGTGAACCAAGTTTTAAACCCAAACCTTAAACCCAAACCCCTCGGCCGCGAATGAACCCAAACCTTGAGGCCCAAAGTTAATGACCCAAACCGCCCCCCCCCCTCTTTGCGGCCGCAAGCCCACCCCTACCCCCTTTCTTTTTCCTTCCCTTTTTTATATAAATAGGCATGCATGTGTTATGTTTCAAAAAAAACAAGAAACCCTAAGTTCTAAGAAGCCGGCGGCAGCCCCCCCCCCTCGATCGCACAAGCCTTCAACCCGGATTGATTCCAATCTCGTTCCCGGTTCGCTAATCTTCATCGTATCAAGGTTAGGATTTTAATTGTTTTGCAAAGCACATTAGGGTTTATGAAATTTTGATCATGATTGTGTGTATTGTTTGAATCATTTTTATGAAAAGTGTTATGATTTATGTTTAGTTCGGTTAATTGTGAGAGTTTTTGCGATTGTGATGTTTGGATGAATACAAGAATCATAGGCTGCGTTTTGTGATAAAAATCATATTATATGATTAGGGTTTCCATGAGTATTGATGTACATGATGATATGTGACTAATAAACCTGTTCTTGATCATTATTATTTAGCATCTCGATTGTTTAAGCGTGTTCTATTGCGATGAAAGTCGAAAACAGGTTGCTGAATGGTGTTTACAGCAAACTTCAATTGGCTGTAACCTGGTCATTATTTATTGAAAAGTGGATTTTCTGAAGCCTATAACATGTATTTTTGAAAAACGCTTCTAATGGCGCTGGATTCATATTTTTCTGAGGTCGTTTGATATTTTTAAGTGGTCATTTAAGTGCAGTAACTGAAGCTGTGTAAATTCTAAAAATTTGTTAGTTGTTTATCGAGTCGGATCTCATAATCTGTAGAGGGTTGGGTCACGAAATTTGTACAGAAACTGGAGAAGGGAATTTCCGGGAAACTCCCACTGGAATTTTGTTAATTGGATGAACGATGATTTTTAAATAATTTCTCCCGTGGACTGCAGTCAGATAGCGACGAATCTGACTGCAGCCTAGTATATAAATGTTTATGAATAATTGGTAAAGTGTTAAGACTTGAAAAATTTATATAAAATTCTACAGTTTAGTTGACACCTTCTGTAAAACAATTGGAATTTTTAGAACGTTGGAACCATTTTATAAAAATCCCCGAAAACACCCTAGTTATGAGCGTACAAGCTGAAACTTGATAACTTGCGAATGTGTGTACCAAAGAGTTGTATGAGTTGATTTGTGTTTATGACAAGTTGGTGTGATCACTATTTTGGTATGATAATACTTTGCATGCATGATTGTGTTTTCAAATTTGTTATTATGTGTGCTGCATTGTGTGTTAGTTATGCGTAGGGTTTGTATCAATGTGTTCACACACTAACTTTAAATCGATTGACATGTTAGGACGCAATTAGCGGTCCCAGCATTTTCTACTTCTGTGTTACACTAACGAGCAATTAAAGGTGAGTTCACGGCTCCGGTTTTAAACAACAGGGGGAGAAACATGAATACATTCTATAACTCTATCTTTTTACGTTATGCGAAATTAACGTCATTAAACTACTCGGTAACTAAGTTAATGTTAATGTATGTTATGGTCACTAAGCAGCTATATCACGGAAGTCCTCGACAAACTCTCGGATCGTTAGTATTGGGTTAGATAGCGGTGAAATTATAAGTAGTACTACTGGGCCCGACAAGCCCACCGAGCTAGTCGCGCTAGCCGACCGGGTATGGTCAACAGGTGATTAATTTGGCCTAACTTTCGCCATGGTCAGTGATAGGCCTGGCAACACGGAGGCACAACAGTCGGCTTCGATCGCGAACACTTATGTGACATAACTTTAGGCTCGCTACCTACTGTTAACATTGAACTTAATTACGAACCAACATCATTATTATTCCGGGTTAGGAATAATGGAACCAACATCATTATTATTCCGGGTTAGGAATAATGGAACCAACATTATTATTTCGGGTTAGGAATAATGGAACTAAATCGTTATCCGGGTTAGGGATAACGGGGGAAACAAACTTTTAACCTAACTTGTGAACTTATAAAAACCTGTGAACTCACTCTTCTTTAATGTTGACACTTGTTTCTTTACATGTTTCTCAGGACGCTAGGAGCGCTAGGTGCACTCACTTGCATTGACCAAGACATATTTTTATCGAGTCTCATTTACGAATATTGTTTGGGATTTTTGGTTTTGGCGTTTATGTTGGCGCCCGTAACTTTACTTTACTTTACTTTAATGCTTCCGCTCAACTTTGAAACTAATGTTTCCGCTAAACTTTGAAACCAAACTAAAAGAGTTTGAAAATAACTATGAATGGTTAAACAAATGTTTTTGGAAAACGTATAAACGAATCATATAGAGTCGTTCGAAGTTACTAGTGTCTCAGATTCTGGTTTCTTCACACGCCTCGCGGTAAAACTCCGCAAGTGGAAATTGAGGGTGTGACACATTTGTACACCCATCGTATACCAATCTTCTTTTAGCCGTTAGGCCTGTCAACCAATTTCCAGACGCCTATCTTCTGAAACTGCTGAAGTTCTTCCTGCATGGATATTATGAATACGAGTTTCTGGCACATCAGGAACTCGAGAATTGATATCCAAATTGTTGATATTCAGATCAACAGTTAATCGAGAGTGGATTTGATGACGTTGTAGATGCCTGACCTTCAGTCGTTCCTTGAGGTTGAATATTTGACGTACCATCTGAAATTCCAGGAACCGCACCAGAGGCAGCTTCATTTGCATCATGAAACTCATCATCTTCTGATGAAACATTATAATCCGTAGCATCTTCGAATTCCTCATTTTGAACAATATTGTTAACCGAAGTCGACATTTGAGGGTTAATAATAATTGGCTGAACAAGTGACGAGTCTACTGCAGTATCACTTTCTAATAACATCTGAGCAGCAGCTGTTGCATCATCAAAAGTTGGCAGATTAATGGAGTCAAATAGCCCATCGTAGTCGAACATCAAGGAGCACCAGGAGCTCTTGTAGCTTCTGTATATCTCTGAACCTTAACTTCACCCATTCTTCAATTTTCTTCGAAGACAAATTCCACAATTTGGAGTAGCATATCCAAGGAAGAAACGTTCGATAACCTTAGGACCAGACTTTCCATGTGGGTCGATCATAGTGCATGGAGCTCCAAAAGGTTCTAAGAAAGAAATATCTGGTTTCCTTTTATGAAACAACTCAAAGCATGTCTTCCCATGTCTCTTCACCAACAGAACTCTATTCATCGTGTAGCACGCAGTAGCAACAACTTCTCCCCAAAATTGAACAGGAAGTTCTGATTCTACTAACATGGTTCTTGCAGTTTCAATAAGAGTTCTATTCTTCCTCTCAACGACACCATTTTGTTGTGGAGTGTATCGAGAACTGTACTCATGCAGAATACCCTTTGAGGAACAGTACTCATCCATAACTTGATTCTTAAATTCCGGGCCATTGTCGCTTCTGATTCTCCTTACTTTCAGATTGTACAAATTTTCTAGCAGAGTCAGGAGATTCTTGAGGATAGTAGGAACTTCACTCTTGTGTGCCAGCATGTTTACCCATGAGAATCTGGAATAGTCATCAGTAACTACCAGGCAATAAGAATAACCGAAGGTTGTCTTGTGTTTCATAGGTCCAAAGAGGTCCATATGAAGACGTTCCAGTGGCATATTCACAGTGTTCTCTTCTTCATGGGATGGGACTTTCTTGCTTGCTTCCCTTTCTGGCATGATACACAAATGTCTTGAAGATGAAAGTTCTTCATTGGTACACCATTCACTAGATTGTTCTTCACCAAATAGTTCATTTTCCTCAGGTAAATGTGTCCCATACGTCTATGCCAGGAGATTGATTCCTTCTCGGTGGATTTAGAGACAAAACATGTGACTTATGCAGATGTTGTAATAGCTTGGCTCATATCAAGAATATACAAATCATTAATTCTTGGAGCCGACAGGAGAATCCATTCCTTGGGGATCTTGAATCCAGGCTTCAGCACATAACATCCGACATCATCAAAATGTACCGTGAAATTCTTGTCGCATATTTGAGAAACGCTAAGAAGATTGTGATTAATTTGTCGGACATAATTGATCTTGTCGAAGCTCACAACACCATTGGAGACCATTCCTTCTCCAGTGATGTAACCACCTTTGTCACAAGCAAAAGCAACATAACCACCCCTAATACTTTTTGTGACATCCCGGTTTTTCGGATAATTTAAACGCACTACTTCACGGTTATTAATTCGGAGACTTGAATTTGCACGCTCGAAATAGTTACGATAATTTAGTGAACTTGTCAAATGAAGTATGTGCTATGTGTATTAAACGTTTATGAGTTGGTGAATATGTGATGTTCGATTACGTGATTGTTTTAGTTATAAAATATTTATGGTAAATATGTACACGAACCGAACCGAACCGCGACACGAAACAACCTCGATTCCTTGTGACTCTAGGAGTGAACCAAGTTTTAAACCCAAACCTTAAACCCAAACCCCTCGGCCGCGAATGAACCCAAACCTTAAACCCAAGTCCCTTGTGGCCGCGATCAACCCAAACCTTGAACCCATCTCTTTGCGCTATATATACACACACATGCATGATCCTTCTTCACAAATCAAAAACAAAACACAAACCCTAATATCTAAATAGCCATCGGCAGCCCTTCACTAGTTCCATCGATCGCGTGTAGCCTCCTACATCATCTCTCGGTCGCGCGGCAGCCCCTCGCCATCTTCATCCTCGGTCGCAATTATCTTTGATCATCGGTTCCTCATCTCACTCACGGTTCATTTACCTTGTCATTAAAGGTTAGGATTTATCATTGTTACAAGATCATATTTGGATATATATGTTTAATGTAGTGATTGTGTTGTTTTCGGATTGATTATGCTAGTTTGAAAGTTTGATGTTTTCGGAAATCATGTAACATAGGCTGCGTTTTGATCGATAAAAACTAGAGATTATGATTAGGGTTTGCATGGATATGATATATATAATGATATATGATTGGAAAAATCTGTTCTTGATCGCATATGTTCAATATATAAACGGTTTAAGCGAGTTAGTTTGTAATAAAGTGCTGAATCAGGCTGCTGAATGATGGTTACAGCCGACTTCAACTGGCTGTAACTCGGTCATTAGTTGTCGAAAAACGGATTTTCTGAAGTCTAAAACATAAAGTTTTAAATAACGAATCTAATGGCACTGGATTTATATTTTTTTGAAGTCTTTGATATTTTTAAGTGGCCAATTAAGTTCAGTAACTAAAGCTGTGAAAATCCTGAAATTTTGTTAGTTGTTTATCGAGTTGGATTTAAAAATATGTAGGGAGTCGAATCATGAAATTTGTACAGCAACTAGGTATGGAAATTTCCGGGCAACTCCAACTGGAATTTTGTTAATTGGACGAACAGTGATTTTTAAATAAATTCTTCTGTGGACTGCAGTAAGAAAGTGACGAATCTGACTGCAGCCTAGTATATTAATATTTATGGATAATTGGTAAAGTATTAGGACTTGAATAATTTATATAAATTTCTACAGTATAGTTGTCACCTGCTGTAAAATAATTGGAATTTTTGGAACGTTGGAACTATTATATAAAAATCCTAGAAAACAGCCGAATTATGAGTATGTAAGCTGAAACTTGATAACTTGTGATTCTGTGCACCAAAGTGTTGCATGGATTGGATTATGTTCATGATAAATTGTTTTGATTACTATGTTCACATGAGGATACTTGCATGCATGTTTGAGTGTTAGGAATTTTGATTGTGTGTATCACTTTGTGCGTACATTATGTGTAGAATTTGTATTGGTGTGTTCAGACACTGACTTGAAATCAATTGGTTTATTAGGACGCAATTAGCGGTCCCATCATTTGCAACTTCTGTGTTACACTAACCGAGCAACTAAAGGTGAGTTCACGGCCCCTAATTTTATCCGGTTTTAAACAACAGGGGGAGAAACATGTATACACTCTTCAACTCAATCTCTTTACGTTATACGAAATCAAGTCACATAACTATTCGGTAACTAAGTTAATGTTAATGTAACGTTATGGTCACTAAGCAGCTATATCACATAAGTCCTCGACAATCTCTCGGATCGTTAGTATTGGGTTTAAATAGCGGGGAAATTATAAGTAGTACTACTGGGCCCGACAAGCCCCATCCGAGCTAGTCGCGCTAGCCGACCGGTATGGTCAACGGGTGAATAATTTGGCCTAACTTCGCCATGGTCAGTTATAGGCCTGGCAACACGGAGGCACAACAGTCAGCTTCGATCGCGAACACTTACGTGACATAACTTTAGGCTAGCTACCTATATATGTTAACATTGAACTTAATTACGAATCAACAATATTATTCCGGGTTAGGAATAATGGAACAAACAACAATATTATTCCGGGTTAGGAATAATGGAACCATCAGCAATATTATCCCAGGTTAGGGATAATGGAACCAACAACGTTATTATTCCGGGTTAGGAATAATGGAACTATCGGTATTATTCCGGGTAAGGATAATGGAACTATCAGTATTATTCCGGGTTGGGAATAATGGAACTAAATCGTTATCCCGGGTTAGGGATAACGGGGGAAACAAACTCATAACCGAACAAACGAATTTATGAAAACCTGTGAACTCACTCATCTTTAATGTTGACACTTGTTTCTTTACATGTTTCTCAGGACGCTAGGAGCTCTAGGTGCACTCACTTGCATTGATCAAGACATCTTTTATCGAGTCTCATTTACAAACATTGTTTTGGGTTTTTCTTTGGTTTTGGCGTTTATGTTGGCGCCCGTTCCGTTACTTTACTTTATGCTTCCGCTCAACTTTAAAAACTAATGCTTCTGCTAAACATTGGTAACTAACTAAGACAATATAAAATCTACAACGAATGGTTAAACAAATGATTTTTGGAAAACGTATTATCAAATCATATAGAGTCGTTCGACGTACTAGTGTTTCAGATTCTGGTTTGTTCACACGCCTCGCGGTAAAACTCCGCAAGTGGAAATTGAGGGTGTGACAGATTGGTATCAGAGCAACTAGCTATAGAGAACCAGGGTTGCATTAAAAGTAGACCTAAACTATAGCTGATTACACGACACTAGACGTAGTTTGGCACCGAACTGATTATATCTTATTATGTGATGTACCACAACTGTGTATGTAGATTATGACTTCATAATAAGAAATGAAAACAACTCGTAACTAACTACACGACCTAACAGGCAATGTCATCATCATCATCATCATCCGACAAACTTTCGCACCCAAAGGGCGCCAGGAAAGGCACCTATGGTGGAACCCTTACCATCTTATGGCGTGGAGACACGTTCAGCTGCGAGAAAAAGGCTCGCTCTAGGGGAGGAGTCGTCATCACACCCAACCATCGCTGTGCCGGTTGAACCGGTTAACTCGGTAGAAGTAGGGAATGACCTACTTAGAAATATGATACAGAAACAACAAGAACAATTAGAAAGAATGCAGGAAACCATCCTAGCACAGGGATGGATGATACGACAATTGACAGGTAAAACCGACTCGCTCGAGGAAGAGCAGCATACGAGTAAGATAGCTCGTAACACCTTAGCCAGAGATCTGCGTGCTGAGCAGATAAGAGCCGACTGGCTCGAAGACAGAGTCTGGAATCTAGTTGGAGAATTCAGGAGCTAGAGCAAAATCAAGCACCTGCACCAGCACCGGCCCCTCCAGTGCCGTAGAGGAGGATCCGGAAGAGGATCCAGAGGAGGATCCTGAAGAGGATCCAGAGGTGTGGAATCCAGAGAGGATCCAGAGGAGGATCCAGAGGAGGACCCAGCTGCAGAAGCCGGGAATGCCGTGCAGGATGACGGCAACGATAGTGATTTGTGGGATGGAGACGTAGACGACTAACACGTCTCGCTTATTTTATTTACTTTCCTTCAGTCTATTTATTTTCCCACTTATGTTCAACCTTGAGACTTTATAGAAAACTGATAAGTTTGGTTGGCACTTTGTAAGACATTGAAACTTTATTTAATCAAGTACTTCTTTTGACTATTTAATATATTTGAGCTGACATAACTTGAGAATTATTTAAGTACGATGTAGGATAACTATATTGGATAATAGACTTATCGGGGTGTGTTTATGTTGTCTTTCGAAGATCTAAATGGCAACTGGACGACGCGGAAACCTTAACATGACGCCCGAAGAACTAGCTGCAATGATTCAAGAGCACGTGAACGCAGCTCTAGCGGGTGTTCAGAACCAACCGGCAGGTAACCATTATTAAATTTTCAGGAGAAAATCTAATAGTTGGGCTAGTAGAATTCCTCGCTGACTACCTGTCCTCTATCAGTAGGAGGGGGTTTTAACCCCTACAAGATGTTCCTCGACGCGAAACCAAGCAAATTCTCAGGGGCAGAAGGACCCATAGGACTTGTCCGCTGGATCGAAAAATCTGAATCGGTATTTGAAATGTGCAACTGTCTGGAGGCCAACAAGGTCAAGTATGCAGCCTCAACACTGGAAGATGGGCACTAACTTGGTGGAATGCACAAGTCCAAAAGCGTGGACTTATTGCTGCAAATGCAATGGCCTGGGTCGAGTTTAAGGCCCTAATCAAAGAGGAGTACTGTCCACGAGACAGAGTGCAACAGTTGGAGCAAGCCTTATGGAACCACAAGATGGTGGGATCTGAAATCGAAGCCTACACAGCAAAACATCACGACTTGGTATTTCTATGTCCCGATCTGGCCAACACTGTGGAGAAACGACTCGAGTTTTACCTTGGGGGTCTGGTTCCGGAGATTCAGGGTATGGTAATGGCTAGTAACCCTGCAATGGAGCATCAAGCAATCAGGTTGGCGCACAAACTCACCGATAAGGCGGTGGAACAAAGAAAGTTGCCAACTAGGGGTACAACTGAAGTTGCCCCTGATAATAAAAGAAAGTTTGAAGACTCGTCCGTTCGACAGTCTTCGTCATCCCAGCCACAACAGGGGAACCAGAAACGGTTCAATAATTACAACAGCCACCGGGGTCACCAAAATCAGCCCGCCAACAACAACAACAACAACAACCAGAACGCAAGCGGCTATGTAGGTCGAAAGCCGCAGTGCAATCGCTGTAATCTTCATCATCACGGCCCTTGTGCCGGGAATCGCTGCCAACGATGTGGCAAGGTGGGACATGCGGCAAAGGATTGTCGTGGGGAAATCATGTCCCGACAGAACCAAAATCAACCCCAAGGCCCACAGCAGGGTGTTAACCGGGGATGCTATCAGTGTGGTAGCACTGCCCACTTCAAAAGAGACTGCCCACAGCTGCGTAACAACAATAACAATGGGGGAACAACCACAACCACAATAACCACAACAACAATAATAACAACAATAATGGAAATGGTGGCACATGAGGTGCCAAAGGTCGCGCATTTACATTGGGCCGCGGAGAGGCCCGAAACGACTCGAACGTGGTCACCGGTAAGTTTCCCCTTAATGAACATTTTGCTACTGTGCTTTTTGATACGGGTGCGGATAGGAGCTTTACATCTGAATCTTTTAGGAAGAACCTAAATCTCACGCCTAAACCCTTAGAGACCCCTTATGTCATAGAACTAGCAGATGGTAAATCCGTAGATGTGACCCATATAGTATCCGGCTGTCAACTCAAACTCGCGGGTCACACCTTTACCATTGATCTGATGACAACTACCCTGGGTAGTTTTAACGTGGTAGTCGGAATGGACTGGCTATCCGACGTCCGAGCTGAAGTTCTCTGCTTCGAAAAATCTATCCGTATTCCGCTCTCTAACGACGAAATCTTGACGGTGCAAGGCGAGAAGGCAGGCGCCGTCACAAACATCATCTCTTACATGCAAGTGCAGAAGTATCTTCGGAGAAAGAACTCCTTCGCTTTACTCGCACCGGTTACCGAACAGCCTAAGGACGAGAAACGTATAGAAGACATCCCTGTCGTCCGTGATTTTTCTGATGTATTCCCAGAGGAATTACCTGGTCTTCCACCCATCGAAAATTGGAGTTTGAAATCGAATTAGCGAACCATGCAACTCCTATCGCCAAGGCTCCATACCGCTTAGCTCCAGCCGAGCTGCAGGAGCTGTCTACCCAACTTCAGGAGCTGTTAGAAAAGGGATTTATCCGACCAAGCGCTTCGCCATGGGGAGCTCCAGTCCTTTTTGTCAAGAAGAAGGACGGGACCTTCCGCATTTGCATCGACTACAGGGAACTCAACAAGGTTACTGTCAAGAACCGATACCCGTTACCTCGCATCGACGATCTCTTCGACCAACCCCAAAGGGGTCAAGCTACTATTCCAAGATTGATCTACGGTCCGGTTACCATCAGCTACGCGTCAGGGAGGAGGATATCGCTAAGACGGCATTTCGTAATCGGTATGGCCATTATGAGTTCTTGGTCATGCCCTTTGGTCTCACCAACACACCCGCGGTGTTCATGGACCTCATGAACCGTCTGTGTAAACCATACCTCGACAAGTTTGTCATTGTATTCATCGATGACATACTCATCTACTCTAAAAGTGAAGAAGAACATGCTGAACATCTACGATTACTGCTGGGATTACTTCAACAGGAGAAACTATATGCCAAGCTTTCGAAGTGTGATTTCTGGATTCGGGAAGTTCGTTCCTCTGGCATATCGTAAATGAAAAGGGTATCCACGTCGACCCTGCCAAGATTGAAGCTATCAAAAACTGGGAAGCACCCAGGACACCGACGGAGATCCGCCAATTTTTGGGTTTGGCTGGTTACTACAGACGTTTCATCGAGGGATTTTCATAGATCGCACAACCGCTTACTACCCTCACCCAGAAAGGCATCAAGTATGCGTGGGGTGACAAGCTGGAAGCAGCATTTCAATTGCTAAAGCAGAAACTTTGCAGTGCACCCATTCTGTCCTTGCCGGAAGGGACAGATGATTTTGTAGCATATTGTGATGCTTCCATTCAGGGATTGGGATGCGTACTCATGCAGCGCAACAAGGTCATCGCGTATGCGTCCCGACAACTGAAGGTTCACGAGAAAAACTACACAACACATGACCTGGAATTGGGAGCAGTAGTGTTTGCACTTAAGATTTGGAGACACTACCTATATGGAACGAAGTGCACAATCTTTACAGACCACAAGAGCCTCCAACACATCTTTGATCAGAAGGAGTTGAACATGCAACAGCGTTGCTGGGTCGAACTCTTGAACGATTATGAGTGTGCCATTCGGTATCACCCGGATAAAGCTAACGTGGTAGCTGATGCCCTCAGTAGGAAGGAACACTTGAAACCTCGTCGAGTACGAGCACTACAGCTCACTATTCATTCGGGGTTACCCAAACAGATACGCGACGCGCAGTTAGAAGCAGTTAAGGAAGAAAACATCAAGGCCGAATCGGTGGGAAAAATGGAACGCGATTGGGAGGTAAAACCAATGGAGCCCGGTATTTCATGAATCGCATATGGGTACCTCTCTACGGAAACCTCAGAGAGCTAGTCATGGACGAAGCTCACAAATCCCGATACTCTGTCCATCCTGGTTCGGATAAGATGTATCAAGACCTTAAAGCTGCGTATTGGTGGCCCAACATGAAAGCTGATATAGCCACCTACGTGAGTAAGTGTTTGACTTGTGCAAAAGTCAAGGTAGAGTATCAAAAGCCATCGGGGCTACTCCAACAACCTGAGATCCCAGTGTGGAAATGGGATCAGATCTCGATGGATTTCATCACTAAACTCCCGCGAACTTTGGGTGGTTGCGATACCATCTGGGTGATTGTGGATCATTTAACTAACTCCGCACACTTCCTAGCTATTAAAGAAACAGATAAGATGGAGAAGTTGACTCGCATCTACATTAAGGAAGTAGTTTCTCGGCACGGAGTGCCAACGTCCATCATCTCAGACAGAGATGCTCGCTTCACGTCCAACTTTTGGCAGTCACTTCAGAAAGCGTTGGGAACACGCTTAGATATGAGCACAGCCTATCACCCTCAGACTGATGGTCAAAGCGAAAGGACCATACAGACCTTGGAAGACATGCTTAGGGCATGCGTAGTAGACTTTGGAAATAGTTGGGAAATCCACCTGCCTTTAGTGGAATTCTCGTATAACAACAGTTACCATACAAGTATATAGGCAGCACCGTTTGAGGCATTATACGGTCGTAAATGTAGATCACCGGTCTGTTGGGCAGAAGTCGGTGACAGCCAACTTACAGGCCCTGAGTTGATACTTGAGGCTACTGAAAAGATTGTACAAATCAGAAACCGCATGGCGGCGGCACGAGATCGACAGAAAAGCTACGCTGATCAACGACGCAAACCGCTCGAATTTCAAGTAGGCGACCGCGTCCTACTAAAGGTGTCACCCTGGAAGGGTGTAATCCGCTTTGGAAAACGAGGCAAACTAAACCCACGGTACGTAGGTCCGTTTGTGATCTTGAAACGTATTGGACCCGTAGCTTATCAATTAGACCTTCCTGCCGAACTCAGTGGAGTTCACAACGTGTTTCACGTGTCAAATCTGAAGAAGTGTCTATCAGATGAAACTCTAGTCATTCCATTGGATGAGATTCAAGTGGATGAACAACTGCACTTTGTGGAACAGCCTATCGAGATCATGTATCGTGAGATCAAGACTCGAAGGCACAGCAAGATTCCGATCGTTAAGGTTCGTTGGGACTCTAAGCGTGGACCGGAGTTCACGTGGGAAAGAGAGGACCAAATGAAAAGCAAATACCCACACCTCTTCACAACTGAGCAGCAAACTAACGATACCAGTAACTAAATTTTCGGGACGAAAATTCTTTCAACATGGGGATGATGTGACAACCTGGAAATTTCTCATACTTTCGCGTACCATTGTTAACTAAATCCTGTGCATGGCACTTGGGAATCTTTGTGCATGGCACTTGGGAACTTCTTGTAACTTCGCGTACCATCGTTAACGAACTATCTCTTTGTGCGTGGCACTCTAAACATGTACGCTGCATTCTAAACCGCGTTTACTCAATTTTCGGGACGAAAATTCTTTCAACATGGGGATAATGTGACATCCCGGTTTTTCGGATAACTTAAACGCACTACTTCACGGTTATTAATTCGGAGACTTGAATTTGCACGCTCGAAATAGTTACGATAATTTAGTGAACTTGTCAAATGAAGTATGTGCTACGTGTATTAAACGTTTATGAGTTGATGAATATGTGATGTTCGATTACGTGATTGTTTTAGTTATAAAATATTTATGGTAAATATGTACACGAACCGAACCGAACCGCGACACGAACCAACCTCGATTTCTTGTGACTCTAAGGTGTGAACCAAGTTTTAAACCCAAACCTTAAACCCAAACCCCTCGGCTGCGAATGAACCCAAACCTTAAACCCAAGTCCCTTGTGGCCGCGATCAACCCAAACCTTGAACACATTTCTTTGCGCTATATATACACACACATGCATGATCCTTCTTCACAAATCAAAAACAAAACACAAACCCTAATATCTAAACAGTCGTCGGCAGCCCTTCACTAGTTCCATCGATCGCGTGTAGCCTCCTACATCATCTCTCGGTCTGGCGGCAGCCCCTCGCCATCTTCATCCTCGGTTGCAATTATCTTTGATCATCGGTTCCTCATCTCACTCACGGTTCATTTACCTTGTCATTAAAGGTTAGGATTTATCATTGTTACAAGATCATATTCGGATATATGTAGTTTGAATGTAGTGATTGTGTTATTTTCGGATTGATTATGCTAGTTTGAAAGTTTGATGTTTTCGGAAATCATGTAACATAGGCTGCGTTTTGATCGATAAAAACTTGAGATTATGATTAGGGTTTGCATGGATATGATATATATAATGATATATGATTGGAAAAATATGTTCTTGATCGCATATGTTCAATATATAAACGGTTTAAGCGAGTTAGTTTGTGATAAAGTGCTGAATCAGGCTGCTGAATGATGGTTACAGCCGACTTCAACTGGCTGTAACTTGGTCATTAGTTGTCGAAAAACGGATTTTCTGAAGTCTAAAACGTATAGTTTTAAATAACGAATCTAATGGCACGGGATTCATATTTTTCTGAAGTCGTTTGATATTTTTAAGTGGCCAATTAAGTTCAGTAACTAAAGCTGTGAAAATCCTGAAATTTTGTTAGTTGTTTATCGAGTTGGATTTAATAATCTGTAGGGATTCGAATCATGAAATTTGTACAGCAACTAGGTATGGAAATTTCCGGGCAACTCCCACTGGAATTTTGTTAATTGGACGAACAGTGATTTTTAAATAAATTCTTCCGTGGACTGCAGTCAGAAAGTGACGAATCTGACTGCAGCCTAGTATATTAATATTTATGGATAATTGGTAAAGTATTAGGACTTGAAAAATTTATATAAATTTCTACAGTATAGTTGTCACCTGCTGTAAAATAATTGGAATTTTTGGAACGTTGGAACTATTATATAAAAATCCTAGAAAACAGCCGAATATGAGTATGTAAGCTGAAACTTGATAACTTGTGATGTGTGCACCAAAGTGTTGCATGGATTGGATTATGTTCATGATAAATTGTTTTGATTACTATGTTCACATGAGGATACTTGCATGCATGTTTGAGTGTTAGGAATTTTGATTGTGTGTATCACTTTGTGCGTAATTATGTGTAGAATTTGTATTGGTATGTTCAGACACTGACTTGAAATCAATTGGTTTATTAGGACGCAAAACATGTATCACTCTTGCAACTCATCTGTGTTACATAACCGAGAACAAACGGTTCACTAATTATCGGTTAAACATAAGTGAATGTTAAATGTATACATTATTCACTCAATCCTTAGTTATCACAAATCTCGCAATCTTCGGACTGTTTTAAGTAATTGGGTTTATAAATAAGCCTCGACAATTTATAAGTAGTTAATACGGGAATATAGGACAAGACCCCATCCGAGCTAGTCACGCTAGCCGACAGGGTATGGTCAACGGGTGAATAATTTGGCCTAACTTCGCCATGGTCAGTGATAGGCCTGGCAACACGGAGGCACAACAGTCAGCTTCGATCGCGAACACTTACGTGACATAACTTTAGGCTAGCTACCTATATATGTTAACATTGAACTTAATTACGAATCAACAATATTATTCCGGGTTAGGAATAATGGAACAAACAACAATATTATTCCGGGTTAGGAATAATGGAACCATCAGCAATATTATCCCAGGTTAGGGATAATGGAACCAACAACGTTATTATTCCGGGTTAGGAATAATGGAACTATCGGTATTATTCCGGGTAAGGAATAATGGAACTATCAGTATTATTCCGGGTTGGGAATAATGGAACTAAATCGTTATCCCGGGTTAGGGATAACGGGGGAAACAAACTCATAACTGAACAAACGAATTTATGAAAACCTGTGAACTCACTCATCTTTAATGTTGACACTTGTTTCTTTACATGTTTCTCAGGACGCTAGGAGCTCTAGGTGCACTCACTTGCATTGATCAAGACATCTTTTATCGAGTCTCATTTACAAACATTGTTTTGGGTTTTTCTTTGGTTTTGGCGTTTATGTTGGCGCCTGTTCCGTTACTTTACTTTATGCTTCCGCTCAACTTTAAAAACTAATGCTTCCGCTAAACATTGGTAACTAACTAAGACAATATAAAATCTACTGACGAATGGTTAAATAAATGATTTTTGGAAAACGTATTATCAAATCATATAGAGTCATTCGACGTACTAGTGTTTCAGATTCTGGTTTGTTCACACGCCTCGCGGTAAAACTCCGCAAGTGGAAATTGAGGGTGTGATACTTTTCACATCATATAGGAGCCGCAAGTCGCCCATCATGTGCCTTGATGCTCCACTGTCAACAATCCAATGACTGTTTACAGTTCCTCCTGGAACACCCTGCACATTACACAAACAAGATTAGTTTGAGATGAGGACCCAAGCCTTAGTGGTCTTGGGTCGTCCCTTATCATCGAGAAATGTAATCTCAATTTCTTGATGATTAACAAACTGAGAAACTCCTTTTGAACTATTCCCGGTCTTCTTTTCCCAAGATCCTTGTTTATTACCAGATTTACTATTATTTATAGTTTTAACAGTGTCTAGTTTTATTGACTTTGAAGATCTTTGATCCTTTTTCGAAGAATCCGATTTTAAAGCTTTCTCAGCTGCTTTTACTTGTTTATGTTTTTGTTTCTCTTTTTGATCTTTAATAATTCGTTTATCTTGTGTCGGAGAAACAGATTTATGTTTGCAAGTTGGTTCATGAGGGGTTTTCTCTATACATCTTGATTTGACTGGATTTTGACAATCCTTTATAATGTGGCCAAATTCTCCACATTTGAAACATGTTCTCCTTTCAACAGAACTAGGAGATCGTGTTTCTCGGCTTGATGTTGAATTTGTGGATCCTGAGGTACTGGGTTCATTTTCATTACATCCATTAGTGCGTTGGGTGTAATTGTTTTGATAATTTCTTTTCAAAATCTTAACTTTCTTTACAAAATCAACATTAGATTTTCCTTGAAAAGTTTCGACTTTATCGGTACCTTTAGAGCTTACAAATTTAACAGTTTTGGCCTTTTCTGGTAACGAGAGCCTTTTGCTTCAACCTTCGATTGAGAAGTTGTGGGCTTTTCAACTCGCTTACATTCTTTTTCTTTTGAAGCGGATAATGGTTGTGTTTTGGTGGCTTTTTCTTCTCTAAAGGTTTGGTTTTTGACTTTTCAAACACCTGATCTATAGAGATTGGATTTACGTTTTTAATTGGAAAATCTTTGTTTGAATAGATTTTCTTATATCCAACCAAAGTTTAAAACACATTATCTACTTCTTGTGTAGACACACTTGCCTTCACAGATTTCTTAGGAACAGTCTCTTGATTCTCAACAGACTGAGTACTAGGAGTAGCAAAAGATTCTACTCTTTTCCTTTCATCAAGAGGCTGATCCTGATTATCATTTCTTGATTCATCATCTGATGTATCATCCTCTTCTTTATCAGACGATGAACTTTCTGGCTTGCTTGGTTCTTGAGTAGAATTGCCTAGTTTGAACCCTAACCCTGCTGCGAATTCCTCAGGATTCAAAGGTATAGAGGGTTGAAAACGAGGCATCTCCTCTTCATCAGGCATTTTAGTATAGTTTTGTTTCATTGGGGGTGGACACGA
Source organism: Scalesia atractyloides (assembly GCA_947069175.1). Classification (NCBI taxonomy): domain Eukaryota; kingdom Viridiplantae; phylum Streptophyta; class Magnoliopsida; order Asterales; family Asteraceae; genus Scalesia; species Scalesia atractyloides. The sequence continues at coordinate 72,729,190 of CAMTDV010000023.1, forward strand.
CTTATACCCTATGCATTGAGCATCTCCCTTTAGTTTTTGAACTTCAATAATATGATCAAGCACATATTGGGAGTTAGAATAACTTTCCAATTTACGTTTGATTGAATCATATTCGCATTTGGCGATGACTAACTCTTTCTTTGTTTCTTCTTGGAGATTAATGTAATTTATTAATTCCTGTCTGTTTAAGGGTTTCTATTACAGATTCGAATTCTTTTTCATTTCTAGTTAACGCCAAATTCGCCTCTTTGCATTTTGATAGTTCAACAACTAAATTCTGGTTATGATTGTTGACGCTTTCATATTTTATTTTCAATTCAACACAGTCATTCAAACAGTAGGAGGTTCAGAATTTACTTATTTCGAAGAACCATCAACATTTGCCATAAAGGAAGTGTGATGAGGAAAAGCTGCACCATCTGTAGAGAGTGTCTCTGTCTCTTTCACCGTAGCTTCTGCATTCCTCGTCATACCTACCTTTTCAGATTTCAGCATCTCAGCTTCACTTAGCAACTTTTCAACCTCAACTTCACTTCCTTTCTTCACATCAGAATCAGATTCATAACCATCTGAACTTGAACATTCTTCATCAGAACTATCAGCATCCCCAAATGTATCATCATTATTTGGAGTATTGATGCTATGATCATGCTTGATTTGATCCACGATCCTTGCAGAGCATGCAATTCTTCGGTCGTTCTCGGTTCCCAACTGTACTGACCAATCGCATCCTTCATCAGACTGAACTACCAAAGCTCTGTGCGTGTTTGAAGGTGCTGATTGATTGGTATTGTTAGAGTTACCAACAGCTACTATTCTTCTTTCGTTGTTGTACTGTGCTGTGTTGGATGGTTGAAACTGATTTCAAAAGGTGTTGTGATTTCCTTCCTTGCTAGGTCTTCTGCATTCCCGTTTAAAAAGACCTCTTTCTCCACAGTTAAAGCAAGTAACGGCGATTTTGTCAAAGCCGTATTTTGTATCCTTCTTGCTTTCCAAACTGGTTCTACCCGTTCTTCACATATAATCCTTCGCTCTTCTCATAGCACTTGCAAATGCCCACTTGATGTCCATCAACTCCATTTCATCTCGGTCAATTTGTTCATAATCTTCGTTTGTCAAATTGATGTTCCCTATTTGACCTGCAACTAAACCACAATTCACACTGACCATGGTATTTAGAAGTTCTGCGTGTTCCTGTGCAACTTCTACGTTGATTTTGGAGAGATTTGGCATGTCAAGTTTGACAGTGTTGGGATTTTCCGATTGACTGTTGTTTCCATAGAAAGATTGTTGAGGAGCTTGCTATGGAGCTTTATGCGCTAAGTCCCTTGGCTGTGGAAGGAAGGCTTTCGGATCAAAAGTCTGTCCATGGGCTTGATTACTCGAACCTGTAGATTGACTTGATTGGACAAGTTGGGGTAGGAAAGGGTTCACGTTTGAGCCAAACGCGGTTTGCAGCTTCGGTTGCTGACTTGAGCTTGTACCTGCATTTATACTTCCAAGGTACATCTCAGGATTTTGTGGAGCAGAGACTCGTTGTGCCTTCCAGAGTTCTTCTTCATTCTTGTTCTCCAGTTTCTGCAAAAATTCATAATTACTTATTAAGTCCAAAACACCTGTATGTTTTAATAGATTAATAAATTGACCCATTTTGGAGGTAAAGCATCAGCAAAACGCATCACAATTTCTTGTGGTGCTGCGAACACTTTATACGAGTACATTTCACTTAGAAGATGATAAAACTATGTGGTCATATCATTCAAGGTTTCGTTCTCCATGCACATAAAACCTTCAAACTCTTTCTTGAGCAGATCATGTCGAATCTTCCTGGTAGTAGTGTTACCTTCACCTCTTGCTTCCAAAGTGTCCCACAAATTTTTCGTTATAGTACAATACACAAACTGATGATAAATGTCTTTATGAAGAGCTTGTGTGAGGATAGCAAATGCCTTTTTCTCTAGATCGTAAGCTTTCTTGTCACTTTCGACTAGATTGGCCAAAGTGGTCGATTTGATCCACTTTCTTCAAGTGCTTCATTGTAGGGGGTAGTGAAACACGTCCACAATTCCGTGTTTTGACCGAGAACATATGTCTGAAAACGACTTTTCCATGAAGGATAATCGTCCATGTGATTTAAATTCGGTGGTCGGTTATTACTCCCAGTTTCACTTTCGCTCATTAACAGAGTTTGGATTCTTTGATTTTGATTCGCAACACACGCCCATTGATTTGCAGAGATCACTACAGTATGTTAGGCATCAAAGATTTTACCCATGATGTTGCGGAGGTTTGCGAAGACTCCTGATTTGAGCTTGAACAACTCCAATCCCACGGGTTAGAACTCATTATATTTTCTTGTTTTATGAAAAATTTAAAGGTTTAAAGTTTCAAAATTATAATTACCTTTTAAAAATTCACATATCTGAAAATATGACAAATTCTTAAAATCACAAAGCTTTGAAAAACACGAAAAACAATCAAAAGTAGTTTCGTGCAAGACAACTGTTTCGCATGAAATAGTTGTTAAGTACTGATCAGATGTTTCGTGCGAATCAGATGATTCGTGCAGATCAGATGAATCGCACTAATCTTTTCAGTCGCACCAAATGTTTTGTTCAGCGTTTTTCAGAGGAATCTTTTCAAAAATGGTTTGGTGAGAAATTTCCTTTCTTGTTTAGACCTGCTTTTTCGAAAATACCTGTTGTCTTACCCACTTTTAGTTAAAACACAGATTTTAACAGTTTATAGTCCAAGTCCAGATCTAATAAGAAAATGTCAACCCTACCAAAACTAATCAGATTCAAATTTTTGCAGATTTCTTCTTCAAGGGTGTTTTTCAGAAAAATTTTACCGTAAAATTTTCTGTATGCAACAGATTTTAACTAAGTTTTAAGTTAGTTATCTATCCAAAACTTAAGTTTTCTGCTGGAGGCTCAAGAACACTTCAGAAATCTTCAAACTAGCTCAGACACAACTAAGCCCGGTTTTCAACAAGGAAAGAGCCAAAGCTCTGATACCACTTGTAGGTCCACCTGTGGATGGTGTTAACCAGTTCCTTGTTCATATGACATACACACAAGTGCGGAATCCAAATGTGAATGCAACCAAAGAAAGTAAAGAACACAGGGTAACCAAAAATTCACTATCTTGATTAATGATTGAGAACAAGTACAAACATATACACAGTATGACTCAAAAAAACTTGCTGTGTCTTCGTCTTCAGAGATAACCAACTCAAAGGGTAAGAAGCTCTCGGGTCTGACCAACTAGCTAACCAAGCCACTAGTTCTCAGGCAACACCAACTAAGAGGTAGATGTCTGTTTATATAGTGTCTGTCTAGTTTCATACGAAATACGAGTCTAGACATACTGAACAAAATATTTCACACGAGACACATCTCCAAAAGAATTGGTACGGAACAGGTGTTTCGTACGAAATACTTCATTTGTACAAAACAAGTAACTCACTTGTTACTTGAGACTGTTTCGTACGAATCCTGTGATTCGTACAAAATACTTGATTCGTACAAATCCTCTGACTCGCACAGAATCCTGATTTTTGGAGAACGTGTGTAGACATGACGTTTACAAAACTTGTCAGTACGCACACATGCAACTGATTAACACAGACAAGCTAAGATGTCATACTAGATCAAGATAGAAGGATATCTCGATCTATTCTACACGACCAAACCTATACAGACACTTGAGCAAAGACCGTACAATTACAACTGTAATTAAGAACAAGCGACATACACAAAACTGTATCAACATGATCCCATAGCAAGACTGTGTATATGATTTTGTTTAAATGCCTTACTTAGTTTTGTGTATCTAGTAAAGATTGGTTGGTTGCTTGACTAGTTAAATTGTTGATTTTTGAGTTAGATGATTTTTGTCAATGGGTATTGGGCTGGCCTGCTGAGTTTTGGAATTGGGCCAATCTAATAGATTTTTGAAAGTCCTGAAATTAAACAGCTTTGGGCCTATTGTGGTACTGTTCCGGATTGGGCCTTTAAACCCATTCCAGATGGCCCACTAACTTAATTGGATTCTCCTCCTCTGATTGTGTGGACCAGTCACTATTCCTGATTGGGCCTAAATAAGTTTGACCAAGCCCAATCCGGATTGTGTCCGAATTAGATCTTGGATGATTAGATCCGGATTGACTTGGGCTCAAAAGTTTTAGTCCCAAGCCCATTCCAGAATAGTATATCAAAAAATCAGAGTTTCATTAAAAAATTCATTAAGAAATCCTTTGTTCATCATCCGGATTAATACTCTTCACGTTCATCCGAACTACATCCGAATTATATCTGAATTAGGTATAATGTGCTTCTAAATCATAAATATTAAATGTTAATCTTCAAATCTTCATGTTATCAAGCATCTCGGATGGCTTTTTGGATAAATCTTCAAACAGTGGGCGTTCCAGATTTCATTCTGGATTAGCATTGAACCGGAATGGTTGAATTCGGATTCCATTTCGGATTCTATTCATCTGGAAAGGTGAAAGGTTCATCCAGATTACTGTTTGAACCTCTTTGATTCCGGATCCCATTGTTTGAACCTTTTGAACTGTTTTTGACCCTCCAGATTGAATGTTGACCCTTAACACTGAACTTTTAAGATGAACTCCTTTCTTGACCTGTCAAATTCATTAATGACTTATTTTGACACGTCAGTCGGTTTTGCTGAGTATGATTTCATCTGTTTATTTTTCTAACAGAAATGGCTGAAGAGGCTTTCGATGCGGTCATGTTGGTAGAAGAGCAGTTTCACAATCAAGCGGGTTATCTATTAGATCCACCAACATAGTTTTCTCAAGAGTTTAGATCGATAATGGTGGGTTTTAATGATTGCAGGATCGCCTATGCACTTCGAGCAAATCCAGTTATATATCGAGAACTTGTACATACATTTTGGAAGCGAGCTAGATTTCATCTGAGGGGTGGTGATGGGAAGCGATACATTAGCTCATTGATTCAGGGAAAGGAGATTGTTGTGAATGAAGCTTGTATTCGAGAGGTGCTGAAGCTTACTGATGCTGCAGGTGATCCAACGTTATATACTAAGGAGAAGGTGATGCTGGTATTAGCAGAGATGAGTTATGAGGGATCTTATCCATCTTTGTTGAAGAAAATGTTCGCAGCATATTGGAGATTATTGGTGCACATCTTTATGCAGTGTATATCAGAGAATAAAGGAGGATTGGATCAGCCAAATCAAACATAGACTTCTGCGATAGGGTCTCGTGATGGACTGGAAATATAACTTTTCTGGTTATATTTTCAAAAATATGAAGAAGATTTTGGAGCAGTCAAAAAAGAAAATGTTTTTGCTGTATCTTCGATTTATACAGCTGATTCTGGATGCACGTTACTCTGATCTGGCTAAAGATGCTTCTGATGCAAACTTGTTAAATATGAAGCCTATGGGTCCAACTATGTTTGGGACAATGAAGAAAATAGATCGACATCAAAGACGGTTTGTGTTGGACGCATACTATTGAAGAAGTTTGGAAAGTTTTGTGAGGTTATCGGTCAAGATATTCCAGCACCTAATCTGGTGAATGCAATGGTGGCTGAAGAACATGATGTACTGGTGGTGGAGACATAAATTGAGATTGAAGATTTAGTGTATGTGGCAGGTAATGATGATGAAGAAGCTTTGTTGGAATCTATTACAGATTTTGATGTCCAACCGACTCGAGAGTTACAGAGGTTACTACGGAGAATTTAGAAGCTCCCATTACACATTTAAAGAAGATACAGGAGCAACAAGGGAATCCTCCTCTTGTGTTGCCTCGTGTTGATATCCCAGTTGGTAGGGTCGATTCTGATGAAGATGTTGAAGAAGAAGAGGTGTCGTTATTGAAAAGGCGACGGGCAAAGGTTATCAAAGAACCCATTTATACTGAAGCTCAGATGCAAACCGAAGCTCATGTTGGTAATGCTGCTGAAGAACCTATTACCGTTACATTCTCAGTTGCTGTTTCTTTGACTAATACTTCTATTGTTGAGCCTACTATTGCTGAAGAACCAACAGCTCGTCTCATTGTTACTCATTCTATTGTCGTGTCTGTTCCAGCAGAATCTGTGTTAGAAATGATGGATTTTGGTGGTAATTCAACGGGTGCTAGAGGATCAGGGGCTGGTGGTAGTGGTTCTGGCGGTATTCAAGGTGAAGATATGGAGTATTCGAGGCGGTCTGAGAAAAGAGCATTTGATTTCAGCGGGGTTGACAGTGATGAAGAAGATGTGGATGTAGTTAATCCGAAAAAGAGAGTGGTAGTGCCTGAGCAAGAGGTCATTCTTAAAGATGCACAGATAGCTTCATTGCAGACTCGGTTGGATGTGCGTGATCAGATGATAGACCAACTTCAAGGTGATGTTTCGTTGTTAATGACTATGGTTTTCAATCTGAAGGCGAAGTTGGAAAATAAATTTTGACATGAATTCTCTGATCCGACTGATGACCCTATTAATGTTGAACACCGTCATCGAGCTGCTGAACAGAGAGAAGCTGACAAATTAGTTGTTGAATAGCTTGCTGCTGAGCGTCAGGCTGGATTGGACGATTATCTGAGCGATCCAAAGAGAAAGTTCAATGCGAGTCAAAAACGACAAACTGCTCAAAAGAAGAAAAAAATGGTTTTAATGAAGAATGTTGATGTAAATCCGCTAGACGAAAACTTTCAGTTAAAGGATCCGACCAACTAGTCTGAGAGATTTGTTATGGAGCTTGGATTGAGTTATTATAGTAAGGTTGGAAACAAGTCACAAGTTCTGAGTTGGACATACGATCATGTGAAGAAAATGTGGCTGATTGTTGGACAAGATGGTACATGACAATACTACTCAAAGGAATCTCAGTTTGAGACCTGGACGAAGGTTGCACTGACTTATTTTCTAAGGGCTCCATACACTGACACTGATACTACGGAACGTGGACCAGCGTGGAGATTCTTTAATAAGTTGGAGCAAGAAGTAAAGAGTGGATTCAAAACAATGAAAACCGTTGAAACATATCTGCGTGCAGCTAAGGGTGTTTGTGATGCAAGAACAGGTAGAAGGTTTGAATCCGTAATTTGTCCTCCAACTGATAAAGAACTTGTGATACCAGTCGCTCCAACATATCCAGAGGGTATTTTGAAGAATTTTAATTTTTGGATGTATGATCCAAAGGTTAGGAGTGTGGCGATTGTTACTAAAGAAAAAGCATTTCAAGTGAATGATGTGGTTAATTTGGTTAGCTTTCACAATGAAGACTTGCAAGTCCTAGCATCGAATCAAATTCAAACTGCAGAGTTATATGAAGCATGTGCTAAAGATTGGACGGCAGCAGTTGCTGGGATCATAGTTGGAAGAATGGGAGTCGATGCGATACCAAAGGATTAAACGCCTAATGTTGTAAACCTAGGGGGAGATTGTTGGGCCCCTAACTAAAAGGTTTACACATTAGTGTTGCATGTCGGCTAAGGGGGAGAATGGGCTTCCTAGAGCCTTATGGACCTAGGGTTGTAATTAGTGCGTTTTGTGACTAGTATAAATACATGTGTTTGGGTTAATATTTTGGTTGCTAGTCAGTTTAGTTTTTCTGAAATCTTGTATCAGACACCATTCGGTGTATGCAAGTTGTTTAATCGAAGATCTTTATTGTGCTATTCATTCTAATCTTTGTTTCCGTGATCGATTAGAGGTTGTGATACCGTGTTAGATCCGAATTTCGGGACTTACAACAAGATTCAGCAATCGAAGACTTCTCTTCTACTCATTTCTTCTCATTTTTATCATTTTTTCATGAAATTAAACATCAAAATGGACTAAATTTTTCAAGGATTACATAAAATACGTTTTTAACTAACCCTTGAAAAAATTGTACCTAAATTCAATCAAAATCATGATCAAATTGACGAAAAACGAGAAAACTTGAATTTTCATCGTCGCACGAAGGAATATGTTCGTACATACTAATTACCTCCATACAAATGTAAATAATTTCAAATAAACTTTTTCCCTTCGTACAGAGATAAGCTTCATAAGTTTGTTTATGTCACCTTCGCACAGACGTAACCCAGATTTGTTTGGTTTCTTTTCTTAGTCCGCACAAGGTTACATTCGCACAAAGCCTACCTTCGCACCAAATCATTCTTTGCACAAAATTTCCGACAAAATGAAGAACGACTTCTATAATGCTTTCGTTACTACAACCCCCACATCAGTTGTTCAAAATTTAAATCTAGATAACGAAATGGGGACGATGACAAAGCCGCCAAAATTAGTGAACATGGAAGATTATAAAGGCTGGCATGAACAGTTCGAAAATTGGGTTTAGGCGAATTATTTAGAATGCTGTTATTCAATCAAAGAGAAATATACTAGTCCCATAAGAGAGAATGGACTCGAGAAAAGTGTTGGTGCATATTCTGTGACAACAACTTAATAGTTTAATAGTTTGTCTTTGCATATTTTGTATTGGGCTTAGCGTTTGTGTTTAGCTTGTTTAGAGTTGTAATGGGGTTGGAGAATGGCCTAGCCAGTCTAAAGTCCAGTATGCAGATATATAGTATATATACATGTTGTGCATTAGGGTTTTGGAGGTTAGAGAAAAAGAGGTGGTTAGAAGAAAGGAGTGTGAGAAATCTACAGAGAGTGGCTGAGAGATTTCTTGTGAGTCTTGTATTGATTGTAAACATTCGTATTGGATAATCAATAGAAGACAGATTGAAAGTGATTGTTTGTGTTCTTGATCGTTGTTCGTACTAGATTTCTTTGATAATATGATCTAGAGGATTCTGTACTCTAGGTTGGCTAGACGATTCTGTAAAGATCCATACGAATTAAGGGACTACAATTGGTATCAGAGCATTCGACTCTTGTTTTGCTCTGTTCAGAATGGTAACAGCAAGAAAAGTTCAAGTTTTGGAAGTTTTTGAAGGCTGATTCGAAGTTTTGACGGTTGTTCTAGGGTTTTTTTTGTTGTTTCGGATAAATAGCAAGGATCTCGGATAAAGGAATTGCATCTTGGATAGAGGAAGTGCATCTCGGATCATACGAGAAGCATCTCGGATTAGAAATTTGCATCTTGGATCAGAAAACTTGCATTTCGGATCAGAAAAAGTACATCTCGGATCATTGGTGTTGATCTCTAATTATCTCGGATTGCATCTTGGATTATAACAACGCATCTCGGATTTTTGGCATTGATCTCGAATCATCCGGATCATCTTGAATATCATCTCGGATCATCTCTAATACCATCTCGGATCACTGTTCCGAATCACCATCTTGGATTAGCATCTCGGATCACTGTTCCGAGTTTCCATCTCGGATTGTTAATCTGAGTTACTGTTTTGAATTCAGTACTGTTCCGGGTTGTACTCACAAAGGTGGAAAGTTAACCAGCTAATGTAACCGGAGATAAACGTTTTAGTACACGGAATTTGATCTATAGACAATCTTGACAAAACCGACTTCACGGTTAGACTCGTATTATTTTTAGGACAAAAAAGGCATGAAAATTCCTAAAATCACTCTCGGACATTATACATCGTTGACGGTACAATTTGGTAATCACACATTTTGGAAAATTTTTGAACGTTTTTTAACGGTACGATTACGGTAAAACACAAAGAAGGACCAGGAGAGAAGTTAGATTTGGATTTTGACACAGGTATAAAAAGTCCATTTAAACTGATACTCTACGTGTTAAAGATGTTTAGAATGAACAATATGAGTAAGGTGTAATAACTGCCCAAAGTTGATAAATGCTGAACAATATGTAGATTGGAAGAAGAAGTTTGAGGCATTTGTTCAAAGTGAAGATTCTAAGATGTGGAACTACATGATTGATGGGTACATTGCTCCCACAAGTCGAGTTAACAGGAGAATTCTGGTACTTTCATATGAGAAGATGGAAGACTCTGAGAAACGTATGTATGATATAGAGAAGAAAGCTTTAGCAGTCGATAAAGATGTCATTGCCAACTGATATGAAACACATTTGTAATAGGTATGGGTCGTCTAGAGAGCTATGGGAAGCTTTAGGGAAATGTTATCGGAGTTCTTCAAGACAAAGTATATGTGAACAAGCATATTTAGCTGAGACTAGAGATGTGAAGATTGAAGAAACAGCTGCTAAGAAAGAAGAGAAGAAGGAAGCTTAGAAGGAGAAGATGGAAGTCAAGGATGCAAGAGCTATAGTGTGCATTGATGATACAGATGAGCTTACAGCAGAGGTACAAGTACAATTTCAATCTGTAAGTCATACTTGTCATAATTGCACTGAACTACAAGGTAAAGTTGACAAACTATCGGACCAAAACAAAATTCTATTAGCTGAATTAGAAAAACAGAAAGAGTCAAATGTTATTTTGAGTAAAAGGGAGTCAAATTGTTTAAATAAACTCAAATCAAATGAACAAGAAATTAACAGTTTGACCAGCAAAGTCAATGAATTGTTACAGCTCATTGATTTGGCTCATGAAACTGTGAAGGATAAGACTAACGAGCTTTCAAAAAAGTGCATAGAATTGGCTGGTGCACAAGCCAAAATTGTTGAACTTCATGAAAAGTTAGACAAATCTGGAAAATCCTCATTAGCCAGGACTCAAATTCAGAAAGGTTTGAAAAGGAGTAGTGATAAAACAGGAGTGGGGTTTAGTAAAGCTTCATATTCTGACGATCAGGATTACTCTTTTTTACTTAATGAAAATGAGCTAATAGATTTTGTGCCTACTACACCAGCTGTAGTGGATCCAAGAATAGTTGACATAGCTTATAGTCCAGTCTCTTTGAAAGAATCAGTTAGGTCTAACAGTACACCTCATAAAGTGGATGAGGATATAAAGATAAAACGGTCAAATCATTTAAAAAGAGATCTAACAGAAAGAGAGTTTTTAAGAAAAGATCTTGCTTTAAATGTCACAAAAAAGGACATGTGGCTAGTTGTTGTCCTTTTAAAAAGGGTAAGAAAGTGGAGATTGAGGTTGAGGTTAATGATGGGAATCAGGTTGGGTCAAATATGAATATTAAACTAAGTTCTCAGACAAATCAAATGAGATTTCAACCTAAACCTTCAACATCAAGAAGATTTGATAGTCCAAGAAACTCTTCTCCTAAATCGAGTCATTATAATGCTCAATCAAATTGTTTTCAAAGGAAAATTTTTGGATATCAAAATCGATACCAGACTTCTGGTAATCGAAATTTTCAAAGAAGAAACGAATATAGGGGTTTTAGTAACTCAAATGTTTAAAACAATCCAAAAACTTTGCAAGGTTCAGATTATAATTATGGGAGAATAAGGTTTCGAGATAAAAATTTTCCAAGGTCAGAAAATCTGAGAGTTTATTGGAACTCTCGCGAACAAAGATCTCGTGGAAATTATAAATCTTGTTCAACAACTTGGAAGACATCTAAGACACGAGTAGGGTGTGATGGATATTGGACAAAACTAAGTATATTGACATTCATGGTCAACCCAAAACCGGTAGGGTTTGGGTTCTCAAGTCTAACTAAGATGTTGAGTGAGTGCAGGATGGCCAAGAAGGACTGTTGATGTGCTCAACAGTGGTTATTCCTGTAAGCATCTGAGGTGAATAGTAGGTTACACATAGTAATGAATTATTTACTTCCGTGATATATAATGTTAACTAAAAGTGAAAAACTTTTTGTCAGGTTAAAGAGGGAGTCTGTTTGTGTTTAAATTTTTTTTAAAACCTTACTCCGTAAAAACAAAAATTTAGGGGGAGAAATTTTCCCTAAGCCAAAAAGAGTTAAGTTAGTGTGTGAGTTTAGGTGGAGTAAGTTGAAAAGTTTAAAAAATTTTAAAAGATAAAAAAAATAAAAAAAAGAAAATCAAAAATTTTTTTTTTACTGTATGGAAAAGAAGAAATGATAGTACATCAGCAAGTTAGACTGTCAAACTGAAATTAAAATTTAATTGCTTAAGTGTGATAGCAGCTTCATCATATGATGTACTAGTAGGCAAAAGGCATGAAATAATCAACATACCTTGGTGATATAAACATAACGAACTGCGTATGAGTGGGTAATATATTAGTGCCGTATGGTTTTATAACCTTAAATCTTGCATTGATAGATTGCCAAAATCTAAGGTTTTAGGTCTTTATATCGTCATTTCATCAGGGGCATCAAGGTTGTCCTTCTGCTGCATCCAGATATATGCTGACCTAGGCACAACCAGGATATCTTAAAAGAGCAAATGCTAAATCCCAGAAATTGAAGAAGCTCTCCTAGAGAGTCATTCAAATGTGCAAATTGCATCAATCGTACAAAAAATTTGTATTTGCCCTAGCCCTCGTTGAATATTGGTCTCTTTGCTGTATGGAAGTACTGACCAGATCACCAATTATCTAACGTGGTAAATAAAAAAGGATGAATTTCGGTAGACTCACCTACTATGAAAACCGGCATTTTCCGGTTGTAATCATGTGAAAAGCAAACAGTAATACCATTATAACTAGTGTAATTAGACGTAAAATAACTCGATCAGGCCTCTGGAAAGTCTAGGAACGTCTACTTGATTCACGTTACGCGATTGGCGACAATCGAGAACTCTAACGCGAAATTGAACGATAAGCAAACGGATGCCAAACAAATACTTGCAACGCCTAAAAACATGAATTCTATACTTTTAATTATCATACAATTGTGATTATGCGATATATTTTGATCGTCGGACGTCGCAAAAGCGGAATGCACTGACAGCGAAACGGAAGCCACAAACTAGAGTTACATCTAAATATTAATATATTATGATATAGTTGGGCTCGTTTTCGAATTTTGATGCTCACAGTCGAAATCAGATCGAAAAACGGACTAGGAACGACCACCGAATCATTTACGCGATTTTTAAAGCAACGAACACGTCAAACGCCGACACCGACATAATTTTAGGTGTTTCAACTACAAAGTAACGTATTATGACATTTTACAAAAACTCTGGTTTGAGAACGGGCTTTAGATACGTAAGTGGGCCTGAACACGTTAACGAGCCTTGGGCCCGACCCATTTAAAGAAACCCTAAGTATATAAGCAAGCTAACCCCCTCATTTCACTTATTTTCAAAAACCTAGCCCCCAAAGAATACCCTCTACTCCTCTCTCCCTCTAATCCGGTCGCCAGAATCCGGTGAGGATCTCTGGCGACTCCGGTTATCTTCTCCGGCTACACCCACACCACCCACAACGACACCTCTCTCCTGTACCCTTGTAGTCGCAAACACCCAGAACTAGAAAGAGAGAGAGAGAGAGAGAGTGATGAGAGAGAGCAGTGAAGAGAGAGAGAGATCGGACGAGAGATAGCAGTGAAGAGAGAGAGATCGGACGAGAGAGAGAGAGAGACGACAGCGTGACGGGTCCGACCGCGGCGACAGCAGCGGTGGAGGACCTCGACGGCGAAAGCGACGGCTGTGGGTTGTTTGTCGGGTTGGGTGTTACCAGCGACGATGATTATGTTGGTGGCCGTTTTCGGGTTGGTTGGGTTTGGGTCAAGATACCAACGATGAACACACCGCAGCCAGCGGCTCCCCGGCGGCGGCGGCGGTTCACGGCGGCAGTGGTAGTAAGGTTATTTTGGTTCAAGTTTTGGTTTGACTCAACTTAGTTTTGGCTTCATCTCGGTTCGGTTTTGGTACAGGTCTTGGTTCGAGTTTGGTCAACACCGAGTCAACTCGTTCAAACCATGGTCAACTTAGTCAACAACAGTCAACACGGGTCGAAACCCGGTTAACACAGTTAATGGGTCAATCAAGACTCGGTAAAAATTTAATTACGATGCGAAACTTAATTATATTAGTTTATAAATGTTAATAATATTTATCGCGAAACCGAGCTCAAAACCGACCCGTTAATGATTAATTATCGCCAAAAACTTAAAAATATATATGGTTGAACCAGCGTGCAATATTCGCGTAAAAACTATTAGTTAAAATTGAACCGACGTCACAATATATATGAATTGGAATTATAATCGGCGAAACACTATATTTGAAATACGACGAGAAGTTATATATGTGGTTATATTGACAATTACGTTTTGACAAATAAATCGACTACTTGTATTGTCGGGATCGTCCAAAAACAAAGAAAACTCTGCCCGATTTTTGTAAAATACGCAATATGAAACGTGTTACATTTCAAAGAAAAAACGTCTGAATTCAAACGATTGTTATAACATAAATATAGATATATTTATTTTGACAACAATTACAAATCGTTCCGATAACTTTTCAGCGAGAGTGATTACAAGATAACAAGATTCGGTAATCGATTATAAAATAAATAATTTTTATTTATGTTTAATTCAAAGTCAAAATTCGGAAATTAGATTTGAAAGTTTCGATAACTCATCCGACTATCTTTACAAAAATAAATATAATGGTTATATTTATTTCGAAACGCCAAGATTTCCGAACGCTTATACAAGATGAATATAAAGTGCGTATTATTTCAAACCACAGAGTTCGGAAATCGTATGACACTAATATAATTATATATATTCGAATGCCAAGATTTTGAATACTTTCATAAAACAAATATAGTTATATTCATTTCAAACGTCGATGACTCGGGAAGTTCAAATGCTATTTGTTATGTTCGATTCAAACGCCGAAACGAAGTACGACAGAACTCCGCAAGACTATAACAAGCGTACGATGACATCGTTATTTATTATAAACGATACGCCAGACTCTTGCTCGGATACGAAACGTGTTACCGATACGGATATATTTATGAGTATATATACATTATATCTTACGAAAACTACGAAGAGTCGTACTATTATCCGTCAACGTATGCGACGACTGAATACGATTTCATTAAATATAGCTATGTTGATATGTAAACATATATTTCAAGTCGCTCGGAAACTAAGTCGTTTCTAAGAAAACCCTAGATTGGTTAATTCGAGTTAGGACAATGACACTTAGTATGATTAACGATTCGGTAGAGCTCGGACGTTATATCTAGAAACTTACAAGTTATTCCGTTTTAGGAATGCCTTAGATTGCATGCTAGCAAGTGAAGTTGTGGAGACAACACTATGGAAATCACATTAAGCTAGCTTTGCACAAGGATATCAAGGTGAGTTCATAACCCCCATTTTTTACCGTTTTACATTTTTATAAATGTTTTTGGGGGTGGAAAGGCATGCAAGTTTTGCGAAAGCATACATTGTTTCGATGAATGAAAATCATGTATTTCTAAACCATGTTACAAACAGATTTCAGTGAACTCAAATGGTTTACGAAAGATTTATGCTAAACTTACCGGTTTTCACAACTATGCAAAGCTTTTCGAAACATGCATGAGTTTTATGACTAGTGACGGGATTGTCATAGTCACAACTACGGGGCGAGGCCCCAATTTTATTTATAACATGGGCTAGGCCAAATGACAAGAAAACATGGGCTAGGCCCAATGAAAAGAAAACATGGGCTAGGCCCAATCATACGGATAACATGGGCTAGTCCACTAATCACACGGATAACATGGGCTAGGCCCAATATAAAAAATGGGTATGCAGCTATCGGATTAGATGATAACAGATCACTACGCGTAAGTAGGATGATGACAATAGTAACCATTAATCACGTAGTGATCAAGGTGCAAAAGGTATAGATCTGTCGAGTTTGAGACACGCTCCACTCCTGGTATGTTAACCAGTTAGGAGTGCTTTTGTGATCCCAATTTACTTACTTTTGGCACATAGGCTAGTGTATTAGCTACACACTGATAGATCCCTATATTCCATAGGCATACAACATACTATGATTTCAATACCGGTTTACAAATATATCGAAAAAATTTAATACCGGTTTACAAAGATAACAAAAAACATTTCAATACCGGTTTACAAAGATAACAGAAAATATACCGGTTTACTTACAGATACGAATGAAAACATTTTATTACCGGTTCACAGAAATAAATGCTATATGCATTGGTTTACAAACAGCATGGAGAACATTTCAATACATGTATATAGACATGACATTTCAAATGTTTTTGGGATATTATGATCCAACAAACCGATTTGTCGAATGCAAGATTTTCAAATGTTTTAAGATTCATTTGAAACGAAAACAAACAAACCATGAACTCGCCAACTTTATGTTGATTTTTTGCATGTTCTTTTCAGGCTATAATTACAAGTATGGCACGGTTGCAATAGTGGAACCCATGGATTCGAGTAGTTAGCGGGTGTTCATTTACTAGAAATGTTAGCACTCAATGTTTCTACCAATGTGCAATGAAGATACCAGTTTAGTTCAAACCTAGCTCTGATGTGAAGCAATTACAGGGGGTGTGACACCTACTACAAGGAATATTTGTGCATACCTTGATCGTGGGGGTATGTCCTGAAGTGAGACACACTAGTGTATCAGAGAAAATTACCTTAAATATCACTAGGTAATGGTACTTGAAATGTTCATGTATTTTGGTTAGTGGATAAACAATACTGGTAATCGTCTTGAACTGCTTTTCATGAAAATTACATATACAATTATCTAATAGTGTGAAAAAAGTTTGATGTTGCTTACATGATCTTCTTCCCGATGATCCTCACAAAAATAGAGTGTTTATTTTCTTGTTAGTTATTTGTTTTAAGAAAATATAGAAATACAAAAAGATTTTCTTTTAAAGTCTCTTAGTTTGAACTGATAAGTTGTTTGTTTTTGCATGATAAGATAAAATATTGGTTTATCTTTAATGTGGAAAAGGGACTAATAGTTTTTCGAGTTACTTGCTTGTGTTTCTAAACAGATTGATGCGGTTATCAAAATGAAGTCAAGAATTCAAGTAAAGTACGTTTTAAGAGTGGAGTGCAGAATGTGTGCAGATGCATGGTGGGATCCTTCTACTACATTGCAAAGGGAGATATAGAGGAACTTGGAGATAAGAGCTTACCCAGAAATGCTAGTTCACTAATCTACAGCGAATGAAAGTTTTGGAGATTGGAAGCATCAACTAAGGGGGAGTCTATTAATGTCAGAGTCTATGTGTAGCTGAAGCTTTCCAAAGACTAAAAGATCACAAAATGTTTGAAGACAAAGTTACACTATGAAGATATTGTCAAGGGGGAGTCTGTTGGTGCATATTCTGTAATAATAACTAATAGTTTAATAGTTTAGTCTTTGGATATTATGTATTGGGCTTAGCATTTGTTTTTAGCTTGTTTAGAGTTGTAATGGGCTTGGAGAATGGCCTAGCCCAGTCTAAAGTCCAGTATGCAGATATGTAGTATATATACATGTTGTGCATTAGGGTTTTGGAGGTTAGAGAAAAAGAGGTGGTTAGAAGAAAGGAGTGTGAGAAATCTACAGAGAGTGGCGGAGAGATTTCTTGTAAGTCTTGTATTGATTGTAAACATTCCTATTGGATAATCAATAGAAGACATATTGAAAGTGATTGTTCGTGTTCTTGATCGTTGTTCGTACTCGTTTTCGGTGATAATTTGATCTAGGGGATTCTACACTCTAGGTTGGATAGACGATTCTGTAAAGGTCCGTACGGATTAGGGGACCTACAAAAAGTATAATGCAGTTCACTCCAGTAGAAAAGGAAAAATTTACAAGAGAGAAGAATATGTTAAACATTCTTCAACAAGCGATAAACTAAGATATTTTCATGCTACTCCAACATCAAGGAGATGCACAGTCAATTTGGAATGTGTTGAAAGTGAAATTCCAAAGCAGTTTGCAAATGATCAAAAGTAAAAAGGCTTTAATCAAGAATGAAATTGACATATTCACGACCTTAAAAGGAGAATCAATGAAACGGCTTGTTGAAAGATACTGCCATTTGGTTGCAGAGATGAAGAGGTTGAAAATTCAAAAAGAAAATGAAGAGTGGGTTGACAAGTTAGCCGACGCATTACTATAGGGTGAATGATCAACTTACTTAATGATGTGAATATTAAGAGTATAGTCGTATGAATTTGGAAAAGTTCATCAAAAACCTTGAAGGGTATGAGCTAGAACTCCGAAAAATGGCTAAAATGAAGAATACAAATGTCCAAAAAGATGTGAATCTTTACTTAAAAGGTAGCATTGTGGCTAACACTTAGAGCCCAAGATCCAAACTGCTTTCAGTGCAGATAATACTTCTAGATCTACTTCAAACAGCTCCAACAGTGGAAGTGGATCCTCTTCATATTAAAGTTTTGAGCCGAAGACCCTGACATAGACACCTCAGTCATCATAAAGCTCGAACAACTATAACAACCAAAACAGCCAAAACAACCTCAATCAACATATCCTACAGTGCAACATTGTGGTAAATCTTCAAAACGCTCAACACTTCTCCAATACAATAGCCAAACAATACATGTCATTACTTGCTTTACTCTTGGAGTTGTACGAGAGTTTAGTTAGCTTAAAATGAATAACGTTATTCCCGTAGAAAAAACAAATCACTTCATCCTGTGGTAAAGGCTGTAGTCTACTGCAACAGGAGAGAGGAAAGTAGGCCAATATTCATGATAAGACCCTCTTTACGCTTTCTCTTTCGGCTCGCTCTTTTCAACAAATCCGCTAACCAAAGGAATAAATCGGTAAGAAGGAATACAATAAGTGACACAATTTCACAAACCACTCTGTGGTCAACTGCTTGGCGTTGTGACTCGGGCACGACGTTAGAGCGAGGTCGCCCCAAAGTACACAAATTACCGGCTGCTACAAAGCAGGTTTGTAGGAAGGATCGGAAATCCCAACATTATGAAAGACGATTACGATCAAATTGATCCGGAGGAGTTAGAGCTAATTGATATAAAATGGTTCATGGCGCCTATAGTTCGAAGAGCTCAAAGATTCATGGAAATTACTGGGAGAAACAGTCTTTGGGGTCCTGATTTGAAGCTCAGATTTGTTAAATCTAAAGTAACCAGTTTCAAGTGCCAAGAAAATGGCCATTTTAAAAGAGAGTGTCCGAATAGAGAAGTGCATGGAATCAAAATCCATTTGGTGATGACTATTACAAGAAAGCGATTTATCACCAAACTTCTCAACAACCTCATAATATGTCAAAATTATTCAAATTGAGGATAATTCGGCAAAATCAAAAGTGTTGACGCATATTTTGTGTGTCCGCCACTATGCGAATAGGCTAGATAGAGCGTATGTTGAATATTGTATAGATTAGATATGAACACATGACTTCGGATAGGATAAGAGAGGTTTGTATGGATGAATTCTCATATGGATGTAGCCTGGTACGAAGGTAACACCCTCGTGCAGAGGTATCACCCTCGTGCGGAGGTAGCACCTTCGTGCGGAGGTAGCACCCTCGTGCAGAGGTAAGACCCTCGTGCGGAGTAACTGCACGACACCTTCACATAGACTAATACATCTGCACCAACCTCAAGTATATATAGTGTGTTGTGTGTTTGTTAGTTGTTAAGTTTTGGAGTTCTTAGAGGGGAAATGCTAGAGAACAATTTCTTCAGCTTGTAAAGATGTATACTCTTTCGGTATGAATGGAATCATTCGAATTTTACTTCCACTCTGTTCTTAATAACATTCTACCAAATTAGCACTTTTCTACCCAAACTTCCGTCTAAACCACCCATTCCCAGACTTTCTAAAAGATAAGGCTCTGGTGGTCACTCACGAAGACGAAGGCTTTAATTGGAACAACTACATTTCTAAGACCCAAATTCTTGCACTTTTAGCAGAAATTATTGAGGAACCAAAACCGAATGTGGAAGATTTGATTGTCGAAGAAGTTATCAGTGATGACAGTGCTGAGTCACATTCGATGAAACTCAAGAGAGTTCCGATGATTTTATTTATTCAAGAGAATCTAAAGATATATTTCATACTGCTTTTAAATCAATCATACCTCCTGACGTGTTTAATTCTTTTGCAGGTTTCTTTGGTTAACAAAGCAGTTATCAAAACACACAAAGCAAAGAAGAAAAGAAACAACATGTGGAAGAAATTATAGACGTAAGCAAAGAGATGATTGCTGAAAACCTCAAACAGATTGCCGAGAAAACAATGATGGCAAAGTTAAAATAGGTAGTAGAAATTTCTTAGGAAGTCCAGGAAGTTGTGGTTGAGTCAATCAAGGTAGAGTTTAAAAGTGAGAAGATAGAAAAAAAAAACAATGCACGAAGTGCTTAGAGACGTGCAAAGCTTGTTTTTAAAAAATGAGAAGTACACCGAATTGAAAAAACACACTGGTAACTTAACAAGTGATATAAAAGAAACAAAAGAAGCTTATGATCAACTGTGCAAAACTATCAGCCAATACCGTGATGCGAGTAGAGAAGATAATGCTAAGCTTTCTATGCTCAAAGCGACTGTCATGGATAAACAAATTGCAATCAATAATCACATTGACATGATCGGCAAATTAAAATAAGAGCTAGAAACCTTAGGATTGAATCGGAACGGGTTGATAAGAAGCTGATCAGTTATTCAATAACATCTTACATTTTTATCACATCCTCCCTAAACCAATGGGAAAAGATGAAACAGGAGAGGATGTGTATGGTTATCAAAACAAAGGTTTGGGTTATCATCGAGTTCCACCCATGATGTGGAATAGTTATTCATGGAAAAACCCTGACGTGGTGGAAAAGGCGCTAAATTAAAAATTGAAAACTGAAAAGAAAGATGAGCTGCCTGAAAATCTCAATATAACATATACCAAATCTGAGATTGTGTGTGAATCAGAAGTTTCCAAAAATGTTATTGAAAAGGTTTTAAAAAATACAAGTGAAAGCACTAAGTTTTAAAGTGCTCAACCAAATCTTGAGAAAATAAGTGCAAGTTCACATTCTAAAAATGACGATAGTTTTCACAAATATTTCCAAAATTAGATAATTGTTTGAATGATGATCCAAATATTGTTATGTATAAAATGAATGAATCTGGCAAGCTATACTCTGATGATGAGTTTCTGATTCAGAATGTGAACATGGACAAAGTTGTAAAAGTGTTTAAGTTGGTAGAAGTTGAGCTACCTGAGATTAAAAGTTTGTCAAGAGAACAAAGATTTTCAAACTTTAAACGAGATAGATCTTACTATTCCAAACCAAAAGGCTTCTATTCTAATAACCAACAGAGAAATAACAATTATGGGAGATATGGTTCGGGAAGGTAAGAAAAATAACAACAAGTTTGGAAATTCGAAATTCACAAAGAAAATAATATTTGTTTCTGGTACAGGCTCAGAAAGTGAGAAAGAGAGTTTAGCAAGCAAACAATCAAATGGAGAATTTTTTGTTGAAAAAACAACAACGTAAACAGAATAAGGGAACCATTGTTGTAACAGACAGTAGGACGTGTTTTTGATGCAATCAAGTTGGGCGTATCGCTAGCCGGTGTCCACAAAAGACATTTAAACCTGTTTACAATGTTAAGAAAACTTTAAAAGATGTAAAACATAAATCCCCAATGTTTGTTCCAACATAGATCTTAAAACAAAATAATGAATCTAAAACGAAGTGAAATTAGCAAATCTTAAAGTTTCAACTGAAAGGCTGGTGAATCTTCAAACAAAATGGAACAAAAAGATTCAAAATATTACACCAAAAATGCAATTTTGAAAAATCAGACTTGGGTGACTAAACAAAAAGAATCTTCTAAAGAGATCAAAACATCTGTTTCAAATGTGATAGATGAAAAAGTTGAATGGATAGTTGAACAACAGAGTGATAGTGTGCCAACCAAAATGTGAAAACCCACCCAAGACCATTAAGGCTTGGGTCTCGCTATTCAAACAATTGTTTGAGTGAATGTGCAGGGACTCCCAAGATCCGTCATTTTCAAGGGGATCATGGATAGCGAAGCGTCCCGACACATGACGGGGATGTCGGCTCTCCTATATGACGTCAAATCTATCCTAGAAGGATACATCGGATTTGAAGGGAACAAGGGAGGTAGAATTGTAGGCGAAGGAATTCTAACTAATGGTTTGGTGGCATTCCACAAGGTCAACTACAGTGTAAAGTTGGAGAACAAGTTACTGAGTATCTCTCAGATCTGTGATAAGAAATTCACAACGCACTTCACTTATAAAGAATGCCTTATTCTGAAGCCAGGGTTCAAGATACCTGAAGAGTGGATCTTAATGTGCGCTCCCCATGAAAACAATCTATATGTCATAACATGAGCATTGCAACCATAATGACAAAAACCGCGTAGTGTTTTGTGTCAAAAGCAACAGAGAAGGAGTCAATCATGTGGCATAGGAAAATGGGACACATTTATCTCCAGAAGATGAATTTCTTGGTACATAATGATCTAGTGGATGATGTCAATATGAAATTCTTTCACTTGAATGATGATTGCATTGGTTGCAAGACAGGCAACCAAAATAAAAAGTCACATCCAAGGAAGCTTCTGATGTGACAACCAGCACTTTCCGGTTGTAAATAAGTGCTTAACAAACAGTAATACTGTCATAATTAACGTAACTAGACATAAATTAACTCGATCAGGCCTTTGGGGAGCCTAGGAACGTCTACTTGCTTCATGTTACGCGATTTGGCGACAATCGGGAACTCTAACGCGAAATTGGGAACTAATGCAATGCCTAAAAATACAAATTTTGTACTTGTATTTGTCATACAATTATAATTATGCGTTAATTGAAATCGTTGAACGTTACAAAGCACAATGCGGAAGTTACGCGGTAAACCGGAACGCACCGACAACGAAATGGAAGCCACGGACTAGAGATACGTCTAAATATTAATATATTAAGATATATTAGGCTTCATTTTCAAATCTTAACACTCACAGAAGAATCCAAAACAAAAAACGAATCAGAAACGATAAACAGGGCAGTTACGCGATTTTTAACGCAACGAACGGATTACGCGTTAAAACACGACCCCCGATAGAATTTAATACGTTTTCAAGTCTAAATGAATAAATTTCGAAAAATAGCAACACTCGGATCAAAAAACGGACTATAGATGGCAATCTTAGAGATTTTACGCAAATTTTAACGAAACCGACAAACCGTCGCGTCAACCGGTCGACTAAAGACAACATTTACGTGTTTTTGAACGCATTACGACATAACACAATGCTCGGTTTCAAAAATGGGCTTCAGATATGTGTTTTGGGCTTATTCATGATAACGGGCCTTGGGCCTAACCCGTTTAGAAAACCCTAGACCTATATAAACATCTTAATCCCAAAAATCCCTCATTTCACTCAATTGAAACCCTAGCACACACCCCTACCCCTCCCCTTCCCTGCTTCCGATCGCCAGAGATTCGGCCGCAACCGGCCGGCGCAGGTCATCTCTTCCGACCACACACCACCTGCACTCACCCTTTTCCCTCGTCTCACACACACACACACCCGTATATACACGCAGATATAGACCGATAGAGAGAGACATCGGAGACAGAGAGAGACTGTAGAGAGAGAGCAGATCGGAGAAGCGAGAGAGGTAGTGGCGGTTGGTTGGCGGCGGGATTTCGACATAGCCGTCGCGTCTCAACAAGACGCTGCAGGCGGCGGTGAGGTCGGTGGTGGTGGTCCTCAGTTTTGGTTGGGATTTGTTGGGTTGGGTTGGTGACGATCAGCGGTAGCGGTAGTGTGGCTCCGTCGGCTTTCTTGCCGTCCGATGGCAGCAGCGGTAGTGGTAATGTTCGGTTCAAACCCGGTCCAGTTCAGATGGCGATTCGGGTTTTTCAGTTTAAGATCAGCTCAGGTTCGAGTCGAATCAGTCTCGGGTTCAGTCGTGGTTCGGGTTTGGTTCAGACCAGTTGCCGTTTAGTCAGACTCCGGTTCAGGTTTCGGGTTTGACTCGGTTCGACCCGATTCAAGTTCGAAACAGTTTTCAATATTTTAGTTTCGTTTCGGGTTTAATTTTTGGTTCAGTTTAAACATAGAAGCGTCTGTTTCAGGTTCGGTGTTTGGTTCGGTGCGGTCAACAAAAGTCAACGGGTCAAACCCGGTCAATGTGGTCAACCTGGTCAACTGTCGGTCAATGAGTCAACCCAGGACTCGGTAAAAATTAATTAAGGCGCGAAATTTAATTATATTAGTTTATAATTATTATTAATAATTAATTATCGCGAAATTGAGCTCGACCCGACCCGTTAACAATTCGACATCGCCAAAAGGTTTAAAAATAACAATTTAATCGACGTACGCTACTTGTGGATAATTATAGTTAAAAATGAACCGAAGTCAATATATATAAATTGGAATTATAGTCGGCGTTAAATATAAAACGGATTTTTATTGGACAAAAACCACGTTTCAATCACCACGAAAACCATATATATATATTGTTTGTTTGCGAGTTTGCAGGT
The DNA here is from genome assembly GCA_947069175.1 of Scalesia atractyloides. Lineage (NCBI taxonomy): Eukaryota > Viridiplantae > Streptophyta > Magnoliopsida > Asterales > Asteraceae > Scalesia > Scalesia atractyloides. Next base: position 72,753,504 of record CAMTDV010000023.1, read on the forward strand.
TGTGTTTTGATAAACAAGTCAATAAATAATATTGTCGGGATCGTCAAAAAACAGAGGGAACTCTGCCCGATTTTCGTAAAATCCGTAAAACGAAAACACGACATATTTCATAGGTTTAACGTCCGATTTCAAACGGTTGTTATAAAATAAATATTAACATATATATTTATTTTAACGATGCCTACAAATCGATCTGATAACTTTTCAACATGCGCGACTACAAGGCAACAAGTTTTGGCGATCCGTTACAATCGAAAATAATTATTTATGTTTAATTCAAACGCCGAATTCGGAAACTACATTTCAAATGTTGATAAATTATTCGAACGATGTATAAAAATAAGTATGTTGATTATATTTATTTCGAAACGTCACTATTTACGAAATGCTTATACAAGGCGCGTATTATTTCAAATGACAGATTTGTAAATTGTGTTACAAGAATACTATATATATATATTCAAATGTCATGGCGTTGAATACTTTTTATAAAATAAATATAGTTATATTTATTTCTAACGTTGACGATGCGAACATGTACGAATACTTTCGAATAACATTATAACAATAGTATCTTGTTTATATTCGATTCAAACGTCTAATGAATTGCGACACGATACGCCTGACTCTTGCGCGAATACGAAATGAATTATTTATACGGATATATAGACAAGTATATATATACATCATGTCTTACGAAAACTTCGAAGTAGTTATGATTCATGAAATATAGTTATGTTTAGATGTAAACATATATTTCAAGTCGCTCGAAAACTAAGATAATTCTAAGAAAACCATAGGTTGGTTAACCGAGTTAAGTCAATAACACATTCATAGAATCGTGTGAGTAACGATTCGGTAGAGCTAGGTATCACGTAGTATAGCTACGTCATTCTTAGAAACTTACAAGTTATTCCATTTTAGGAATACACTAGATTGCATGCTAGCAAGTCAAGTTGTGGAGACGACACTATGGAAATAACATTTAAACTAGCTTTGCACAAGGACAACAGGTGAGTTCATAGCCTCCACCTTTTACCGTTTTACATTTTTATAAATGTTTTCGGGGGTGGAAAGACATGCAAGTTTTGCGAAAGCACAAAATGTTTCGATCAAATGAAAATCATATATTTCTAAACCATGTTACAAAAAAATGTCAATGAATTCAAATGGTTTACGAATGGTTTATAACAAATTTACCGACCTTTCACAAGCTATACAAAGCTTTTCGAAACATGCATGAGTTTTATGACTAGTGACGGGATTGTCATAGTCACGACTAGCGGCGAGGCCCCAATTTTATTTATAACATGGGCGAGGCCAATGACAAAAGAACATGGGTTAGGCCCAATGACAAAAGAACATGGGCTAGGCCTAGTGACAAGAAACATGGGCTAGGCCCAATGACAAGAAAACATGGGCTAGGCCCAAAATTAAGAAAACATGGGCTAGGCCCAATAACACAAATTTATAACAATTGGTATGTAGCTATGGGATTAGGTTATAACAGATCAATGTGCGTAAGTAGGATGATAACAATAGTAACCATTAATCACGTAGTGACCAAGGTGAAAAAGGTATAGATCTATCGAGTTTGAGATACGCTCCACTCCTGGTAAGTTAACCCGTTAGGAGTGCTTTTGTGATCCCAATGATGTCAGAGTTGTCTCGGTTGGTTACTTACTTATGGCACATAGGCCAGTGTATTAGCTACACACTAACTGATCCTTAGATTGCATAGGAAAACTACATACTACGATTTCAATCCGGTTTACAAAGAAAACAGAAATATTTCAATACTGGTTACTTGCAGATACAAATGAAAACAATTTTATTACCGGTTTATAAACATAACAGTTATATGCATGGATTTGCAAACAACATGGAAAACATTTCAATACTGTTATACAGACATGACGTTACAAACGCTTTAGGGATATTATGATCCCACAAACCGGTTTTTCAAATGCAAGGCTTTCAAATGTTTTATGACTCATTTGAAACAAAAACAGACAAACTATGAACTCGCCAACTTTATGTTGACTTTTCGCATGTTCTTTCTCAGGTTATGATTACAAGTATGGCACGGTTGGAATAGTGGAACCCATGGTGATTCGAGTAGTTAGCGGGCGTTCATTTACTAGAAACCGTAGCCATCACGTCTGCTTCCGCTGTGCGTTCACGCCCCGGATCTGATGCGAAAGGATAACACGTGGGTGTGACATCTGAACTCAATAAAGCTCCCGCTAGAGAGACTTCAAATGGATCTCTTTGGACCAGTCAATGTTTGAAGTATCTCAGGAGATCTGTACTGTCTAGTTGTTACTGATGATTACTCAAGGTTCTCATGGGTGATGTTCTTGGAAAGTAAGGATGAAACATTCTAGAGTCTGATGATCTTGTTCCGAAAATTAGAGAATCTGTACCATTTTATGATTAGACGCATTTGAAGTGACAATGGAACAAAATTCAAGAATAACAGGATGTTCGAGTTTTGCAATGAGAAGGGAACTGCATGAACTCAATGCACCGTACACCCCACAGCAAAACCGTGTAGCTGAACGAAATAATAGAACACTAATAGAGACTTCACGCACCATGCTTGCCGATTCAAAGCTGCTAGTTAGTTTTTGGAGCGAAGTCGTGGCCTCCGTGTGTTACATCCTGCACAAAGTATTAATGCTCAAGGCAGACAAGAAGACTTGTTTTGAGTAGCTTAACTAACGAAAGCCAAATCTGAAGTATTTAGAACCTTTTGGGTAACCGTGTATGGTAATCGATGCGGATGGAAAATTTGGGGCTAAATCAATAGAAGGCTTCTTTGTGGGATATGCTAGTCCGGTAAAGAGAGTTTCTCTTCCTAGCATTAACCGGATTCTTGAAGCTCAGCACGTAGATTGTCAACGTTACACATCTCTGACACAGAAACTAGGATATCATAGGCTGTTCAATTATGAAAGTCTCTAGAATTCCTCCGAGTTGCCAGCTGAACCAACAGAAGAGGAACTTGCTTTGCTTTATCGGCAACAACAATCTTTTTCACCAGATCAAGTTCTGAGACCAATCGTTGTGACTAAGACACACGTTGGTACACATGATGCTGAAGCAGGCCTCGGTTCTCAACATACTGAATCTTAGACTACTGGAACAAGTGAACCTACAGCAAACCGCTCACAGTTATGACCAATCAGACGATTCTGAATCTGATGCTGAACCGACATATGATGGTAACGAATCTACATCAGATGATGGTTAAGTTCAGATAAAACGTTCAGTTAATCGAAACGTTGAACAAAATATTAAAATCTACATGAAGTGAGCATATCTAATGAAGTTATGCAAAGGACACTATCTTATCACCCACCAGAGTTTATTATTGTAGAGTTGAAGAATGGTGTTAACATGATATCCTAAATGTAGTCTAATAAAAACAATTGAAATTAACTTAATTACTCAAAGTTATAGTCTAGACTCGACTAAACTACTAACCGGCAAGTGGACCGATCAATTGTAGAAACGCTTAAGTAAGTCCGGATATCGAACCTACATGTGGTCCCGTGGTCGGCGGCGGTTCTAGACGGAGGTTTTGGAGATAGAGCAAATTCGGCAGAACGGAATAGACATGTAGGCACAGAATCAGCGGAAGCTTTTCAATTCATTTATTCATACCGAAAGAGTATACATCTTGACTGGCTGGCGGAGTTCCTTAAGAGTATCCGCCAGCATTTCCCCGTAGGGGACTTCTAAAACTACACAAACAATGAACACACAACACCTATTTATAGACATGGCGGCTCGTGCGAACCAAGCATGTTGTCACTCGTACAAAGGGTCATGCGTACGAGTGAGAGATGTTGTCACTCGTACAAGTCACAAGGTCACTCGTACGAAGCACAAAGTCACTCGTACTAGCCAGTACTTGTTCACACTTGGGTCGTGTGTTCGTATCTAATATATACAATATTCAATACACACTCTTTCTAGCCTATTCGCACAGTGACGGCCACAAAGTGCATCAACACCCTTGTTTCTCGGTCTTATAAAAGATTAATGGCACTTATGAGATACCCTAATCACACATGATCTAATATTTCATTCCATAGCAAAACCCTACCATTAAAACATGTATTCCCCCTACGTGAGTGGGGGGGAATGTTTTTAGAAGAAAGGGGGCCTAAAATCATGGAGTCTTTGTGCCTCACACAAGTGAGAATGGGCCTAGCATGTTTGAGTCTAAAAGCAGGACCAACCAGTCCTCTTTTTTGTATTCAGGACACCCCCGGTTGTAACTAGGACATTCCCATCCCTAGTCATGAAACTCATGCACATCTTGAAAATACGCGTGTGTTTTGTAAAACCGGTATGTTGAGCACAAACCTTTCGTAAACCATTTGAGTTTATCGAAACCAATTCGCGACATGGTTTAGAAATATGACTTTTCGTCATCGAAATTTTTATGTACTTTTGCAAAACTTGCATGTCTTTCCACCCCCGAAAACATTTATAAAAATGTAAAACTTTAAAAAAATGGGGGTTATGAACTCACCTTGAGATCCAGTGCAAAGCTAGCTTAATATGATTCCATAGTTTCGTTTCCAAAACGTGACTCGCTAGCATGCAATCTATAACATTCCTATCTAGGAATAACTTATAAGTTTCATTGAAATGTAGCTAAACTACGTGTCACCAAGCTCTACTAAATCGCTAAGAAATGATTCGAGGGGAAGATGTTAACTTGATAGAAATGATATTATTATACTCGTCTAATCCCATTTATTATCGGTGATAAATACTAAGTCTTGGGAACACTTAGTTTCCAAGAGGTTTAGAATATATTTATATATAAATATAAATATATTTATAAAGTCGTGTTAGTAGTTCCGAATGGTCGTGCGTGTATGTAACGAATATGTATAAGAAATAACTTGTCGTAACTCATATAATGTATTCGCGCGTTTCCCGAATAGTCGTCATACATTGACGGATAATAATACGACTCGTCGTAGTGTTTTATAAGATGTAGGCATATATCTATATTTATATTTAGATATATACATATATATGTATGTATGTAAGCGTAAATGTATATGTATATAAACGTTGTGTCTCGTGGATAACCATTGAAAATAATTATATAGTTGTAGCTTGTTAGGATCGGCTCCGTTTGCTAAATTATCAAAATGACACAAATGATAATGTGTTGAAATCGTTTGGTAATATACCATATGCCATCTAGGCGTTAGAAATAAATACTTATACTTATTTTATAAAATCTTCGACTTGTAAACGTCAGAATATTTATAAATAATCATATTTATTATTATATAGTTCCCGAGTTTTGTTATCTTGCAAATCCTATTAGAAGAAATGTTGTAAACTTGTTTTGCGACTTCTGAAGAGTCGTTGAAAATAAATACACACATATCTTTATTTTATAAAGTAGTTTCAATTATGATACGTTTTCGTTAATTTTGAATCAAGTATATATTTATTTTTAACGAAAACCGGGCAGAGTTTCCTCTATTTTTAGACAATCCCGACAATATAAGTTGTCGATATATTTGTCAAAACTCAACAAATGATGTAATTACAATATATAATGTTTTCGTCATATGCTAAAAACGTAGGCTTTTGTCTTATATAACTTCAACATATAATTATATGAAAATATCGCGTGTCCGTTTGGTTTTTAACTAGTACACATGTATATTTATATAAACCTCGTTGTTACATATGAACTAGTCCAAGTAGCTAGAAAATTTCACGTGTAATTTTTGTCGTTTTCATTAGTCGGGTCGGTTTAGAGCTCGATGTCCCGCAAAATAATATTTATATAAATAATCTAAAGAAAATTCACGTCATAGATGTTTTACCAAAACACGTGTCGACCTGTGGACTGAGTTTGACCATAGTTGACCATGTTGACTGAGTTGACTGCGTTGACCAGTAGTTGACCAGTTGACCGATAGTTGACCAATTGACCGGGTTTGACCGAATCCAAAACTGAACCGAGGCACCAAAAATGATCCAAAACTGTTCCTTGACCCATGTTTGACCTGTTGACCGAGTAGACCCGAGCCCGAGAGTGTCCCGAAATTTATTTTTTCACCTGAGACGAAGGTGTTTCGTATGGACTCTACAGGTTACTAGGAGCCCACAAATATATTGTTCGTTGAAAACAGATGCCCGGAATCTCGCCAGAACCATGCCAGAAGTCGGAATTTCGCTGGAGAATAAAGTTTCACAAAAACTTGCAGAAAGGTCTTTAACCACCCGATCTAAACATGCACGAAGTGAAAAGTCCAAAACGGATTCGCTGGAGTTTGGCTGGAATATCGTCGGAATTGCTCCCGAGCCCAAACAGCTTCGAATCTACTAAAACCAACATCACCACGCGATCCGGAATGTCGAATATAGTCGATAAAGTGTACTCGGCCGCCGGAGCTCCACTGGTGCCGGCCGGAGCCCTGCTACCGGGTTTGTAGAGAGAGAAAGCTTGAGAGAGAGTGAGTTAGAGAGAGAATGAGTGAGTGAAAAATGGTGTTTTAGTGTGTGTTGTTGTTTATATAGGTAGGGTTTTGTGGGTTTAGGCCGAAGGCCAAAAAGCCCATTTCTAGCGTTTTGAGTGGCCCGATCGCGTCTACAAGGCTTGTTTTTAAACCCGAACTTCATGGAACGTCGTGTAATATCATTTTAGGTTCTGGACACGTAAAAAGTGTCGGTATTCGATATTAATCGCGTACGTTCATCGGTTTCGTTAAAATGCGTAAAATGCTCAGGTTATCGTTTCTTGTCCGTTTTTCTATCCGATTTTGACTATGAATAATAAAATTTTACTACGAAGCTAAATATATCATAATATATTAGTATTGAGGCGTAATGCAAGTCCGTTGCTTCCGTTTTGTTGTCGGTGCATTCCTTTAGAGGCGTTTTCGTTCACATAAGCGTTTTGTAACGTTCGAAAGAACAATAATATATCAAAACCAAATTCTTACACATAAATTATACCTGTAAAATTCGTATTTGTTAGTGTTTTCAGTATTTTCCTGGCGTCAGTTTGTTACCGTTTGACGTTCAGCAATTTTCCCACAAATCACCATTCGCGTACCGAAAGTCAGATAGACGTTCCTAAGCATTCCAAAGGCCAGATCAAGTTAGTTTACGTCTAAGTACGCTACTTATGATGGTGTTAATGTTTGTTATGTGCGTAATTACAACCGAATAATATCGGTTGTTAAAGAAAACTACAAGAAGATTGGTACTAGATGGGTTTACAAGTGTAAGAAGGATGACCAAGGTGTTGTTATGAGAAACAAAGCAAGATTGGTTGTCCAGGGCTTTAATCAGGTAGAAGGCATTGATTATAATGAGGTTTATGCACTGGTATCACGTCTTGAGGCCATAAGAATGTTCTTTGCTTATGTATCCTACAAGTAGGGATGTGAAGAGTGCATTTCTTCATGGTGTGTTTGAAGAAGGAGTATATGTTAAGCAACAACCTGGTTTTGAAGACCCAATCCATCCTGACAAGGTTTGGCTTCTCAACAAGGCATTATATGGTCTTCATCAAGCCCCACGGGCTTCGTATGAAAATTTTGTCTTCCTATCTTCTCAAGAATGGTTTTCGACGAGGATTGATCGACTGTATTCTCTTCATCAAAGAAAAGAATGAGGATTTATTGTTGGTACAAGTATATGTTGATGATATTATTTTTGGGTCTACAAACGAGAAAATGTTCAAAGAATTCGAGCAGGTGATGCAAGAGAAGTTCGAGATGAGCGCCATGGGAGAAATGACTTTCTTTTTAGGTTCGCAGGTTCATCAATCTAAAGAAGGGATCTTCATTATCAAACCATGTATGTTGAGGATATTCTCAAACGATTTCAAATGGAAGACTTAAAGCCTTTAGGGAACTCCATTAGCTCAAAATTATGGGATTACTCTTGATGGAATAGAGGAACATGTGGAACCATCTCTTTATCGTGCTATGATCGGATCACTTATGTATCATACTGCTTCAAGATCTGATATAATGTACCCATCATGTCTTCTAGCTCGCTACCAGTCAAGTCCAAAAGTTTCTCATTTGATGGCTGTGAAAAGAATCTTTCGTTATTTGAAGGGTCGCCCGAACACTGGTCTCTGGTACCCTAAGGATGATAAGTTTGATTTCACAGCATTCAGTGGATCTGATCATGGCGGCTGCAAGATCGATGCAAAGTCAACATCAGCAGGATGTCAGTTCTTGGGAAATCGCCTAGTCACATGGCAGTCAAAAAGAAGACTTGTGTAGCTACTGCAACTTGTGAGGCTGAGTATATTTCGGCTTCTAGTTGCTGCTCTCAGGTTTTATGTATCCAACAACAAATGCGCGACTACAGTTTTGAATTTCTAACTACTCCTATTTATGTTGATAATGAAGCTACTTTACAGATCACTCGTAATCCTGTACAACACTCAAAAACCAAACACATTGAGATTAAGTATCATTTCATACGAGATTGTTATGAAAAGAAACTTATCAATGTTGTTAAAATCGCTATCACCAATGTGACGACCTGTTTACAAAAGCTTTTGATAAATCACATTTTGATTATCTTCTTTTGGTCAATGGCATCAAGGTGAATCCCGAGTAAATCATCCTTGTCTAATCGTTTTCGTAAATATTTTCTTCAAAACCAAAAAAAAAAATAAATACAAAAAGATTTTTCATTTTCTTTCCTTTTACATTTTAGAGGGAGAAAATTTCAAGAAAATACAAAAACATAAGAAAATGCAAAAATTCAAAAATAGTCTTTTATCTAGTTATGTCTTTATTTATTTACTTTCTACATTTAAGGGGGGAGAAAATTTTAGAAAAATACAAAAACAATAGAAAAACCAAAAATAAAAAATGAGTTTCTTGGAAAGATAAGAGAAGATGATACACCGGTGATCTGTAAACAAAGGTAAAAACATCATACAAAAATTGATAAGTAGCTTTTCTAATGATGTATCGGTAGGCTCACAATCAGATTAAAATATGCAGGTTGATATAAACATAACGGACTGAAAGCCAAGTGGGAACCATTCATTGGCATATGATCTTGGTACAGAAATTTCGTTTGATAGTATGCCAAGGTTCTGAGATATGCGGTCTTTATGCTTGCTTATCATCTGGGTATCATGGTTGAATCTTTCACCGAAAAATAACGGGGACACAAGTCTAGAACTTCCATGATACCATACATACGTGTAAATACTGCATACAACCATCAATAAGTGATAAAAATATCACATTCACCCAACAATAAGTGATAATATATCACAGCTTTATGCAGGAGCTAAGTTCTTCTCTTTATCGGTACGATGGTACTAACCTGTTCAGGGACATATTTCTGTGCCCTGCATGCATTTGAAATTCAAGTTCCTCATCAATAAGTGATTTAATCACATAGGGCTTGTTTTCAATAAAAAATAAGTTAGTATTTCACATCATATATGTCAAAACAGATGATAAGCAGTATACTCATCGGTAAGATTTTCTCTCGTGCATGTCTTGATACGGGAATGTGTCGTGAAGTGGTTGAACACCGGCTAGTAAGTATTATTTATACCTTAAATCATATCTCCTAATCATGATTACATCTAACAAGTTGAGCTTATGTGGATAACAATACCGAAAATCGTATTAGAATACTTATATATATTTAATTTGGTGTTTTAAACAAAAACTCGTTTTTGGCAATATTAAAACCTGTATGATTCTCTTACCTTGAAACTCAGAAAAAAATTGCTAGTTCTTGTACAGTTTGTTTTTGCCTAGTAGTAGTTATTTTAGTTTACTCAGTTTTTAAATTAAATTATTTTTTATTTAGCCAAAGTTGAAGCTCAAATGTTTTCCACCAAGATACGCCATAAAAATCATTGTTTTGATATTATAACTTCATAAAGTACTTTTTACAACGGGGTAAACTCATTGCAAAGAACAAGATCTGTTTAATGTGCACATTTTCTAACTTGTGATTTATGTGGATATGTGCTAAGATATAAATAGGTCAACGAGAAACCTATGGTCCATGAAGAACTGACAGTTTGGAAGAACTTGGACGTGTACGAATCAGAGGATCCTCGTGCGAATGATAGCTCTTCGTACGAATGAATCCATGATCACTCGTACGAATGTGTGTGGACAGGGGATCGACTCCTCCGATGAGCAACTGGTCCAATCTAACTCAGCTAGCAGAGGTGGAATTCATTGCTATAGAGGATGATAAAGAACAAGAGAGATATATTGTTTAACTGCTCTGAATTGTACTAATTAACATGCAAGTATAGACGCGTGTAAATAAATCAGTAGGGCTTCACCGTACCAACTGAACTAACACTACTTAGCTCTGACACAACACTCCTCTATTTATAGGTCGACACGACTCACACTGGAGTACGAATGAATCCATGGTCACTCGTACGAATGTGTGTGGACGGGGGATCGGCTCCTCCGATGAGCAACTGTTCTGATCTAACTCAGCTAGTAGAGGTGGAATTCATTGCTAGAGAGGATGACAAACGAACTAGAGAGAGATACTGTTTAACTGCTCTGAATTGTATTATTTGACGTGCAAGTATAGACGCGAGTAAACAAATCAGCAGGGCTTCGCCGAACCAACTGAACTAACACTACTTAGTTCTGACACAACACTCCTCTATTTATAGGTCGACATGACTCACACTGGAGTGTGTGAAATAGAAGCTGTGACTCGTGCGAGTGGTTGCTTCGTACGAGTCATAGAATGTCTCTCTTACGAGCCAACTAACTCACTCATAGGAGTCAACTACAAAACATATAAAACATCTAATAACATTTATATAAATGATGTTTAAGCTCTATATACAATATCGACAATCCTAGACATAGGCAATAGACGTAATGCACCAACAAACTCCCATTGGATGTTGCCGCAGTCTGGATGGTCTTCAAAAAATCTTCACAAGATTTGACGCTTAACGACCACAAAATATCTTTGGAGGCTTGCGACGCTCCTCAAATGCTATTGGCGTTTGATCTGTTGGAGGAGGTCGGTTCACTGTATTGCCAAACTGAAAACTCCTTAGTGATGCTATGCGAGCATGCTCAACTACTCTATCTTCCTTCTTTTCTTTCTTCTTCTGCTTAGTCTCCTTCAGCTTCCACCACGATGTATTCCATGAAGATCAAGAATGAATATCATTTGCAAAGTAGACATTAACAATCTTCGGGAACTGGAGAGCTTGCTCTTTATCTTTTTCTTCCTAATTGATTTTGCTATAAAACAAGCAATCAATATCCTTCTTTGTGCAATTGACTAGCCACATTGGGTCTAGTACTCAAATGCCACGCCATAGCCTGTATATGCGTTTGTGAGATATAACAGCTTCGGTTAGTTCCTTTGTGATCTTCCACGAGTCTTCATCCGGGTGAACACAAATAACAGCCCCTCTTGTGTTCGAATCATAATGCCACCACTTGAAGCTCTTGTAAAAATCCTGCTCCATCCGTAACATAGGCATATTCTTCATTACTTTCGGCCTCTTTACGATGAGCGTTACATCTTTCTCTTTCGTCACTGGATCTATCTTTGTAACGCGTCTAGGAAAGTGAGGTTTCCAGTATGTAAAACCATGTAAAGCCTCAAGCTTGATCAACTTCCAAAGCCTCTAGTCATGAAATTTCATTTTGAGATTGATCATCTTTGTCTGCACCAACTCTTTAATATCCTAGTAAGGCAAGGACTTAATATCGCTCAGATAACAAAAATACTGAATACCAAACTCCATTTTGATCGCATAGACATTAAGATCTTCAATCCAACCACAACTTATGATGTCCCCTAAAGAAATATCAGCGTCATGAGTAAAGAACGTTAGAGGACGTTTGAATTTACGCTCCGCTGGTGCATTCTTGAACCACTTCTTCCTCATCTCGGCAATCTCAGCTATGTTCAACTGTTGAGGATAGTGTCTTGCTTTGCAGCTCCTTCAACTTTACATTTCAGCACATCTGCATTTTTTGCTGCAAATAATTTGGTAAAAGTTGGGGAGTCCTCTGTACCCTGATCAGCAATATTAGCATCATCATCAGAATCATCCTCCACGACAACTCGATCATACTCGTTAGCTTCTTCAACATGTTCAAAAACATAATCATTTGGCTCGAACTCGCTAATCTCGTTCAGCTCATTCTAAAAATCAAACTCAAACTGTTCTTCATCCACACCTAGCATTTCTGCGATCTCTTCTTTAGAATAACTGGATGAATTCACCTTCCTCAACGTCATGCTCAAGATAGAAAATCTTTAGTTTCAGCATGACTGGAACGGTAGATGTATCAATCACCGAGAGGATTCCTGCCTGCTGAGCATCTGAATAACCTTCTGTTATATCCTTAACACCTTCTTCAGTAGTTTGGTTTGAAGAATCATCGAGGTACATTGAATAATCAATCTCTTTATTCACATCAGAATCAGTTACACGAACACCAGTACCTCCTACACTATCATCATGATCATCACTGTTATCAGAACCCAAATTAGAAACACCATCAACATCTAAATCTTCATCTTCTTTTTCAGCATCTTCCTCAAACTCTTCAGCTGCTTTCTCAATTTCTTTTTCTAACTTTTTCTTCAAAAGCCATTCATAGTGTCTCGCAGATAGATTTCCCATATTAATCTCCCCATCCTTAGGCTTCCCGATCAATATAAACTTGTTTGGCACTTGGTACACAACGATATCTATACAAGTAACTAGCGTAGATTCAGCTTCTGGCTCAGTTTTAACATTCACAGGATCCTCTACAACCTTCGCTTTTCCTCTGCCTTGTGCGTCAGATAACTCTTTAGCAAGGCGTTCCCTTTTAGCAACTCGTTCTTTAGCCTCTGCACGCTCCATCCCGTCTATTTCTACCGCAATGTTCACTCCCAGCTTTTTCACCAAAATCTTCTCAAACAAATTCATTCTACGATCACTGCGGAGCCTTTCTTCATCATACTCAGCCATTCGAAGACGTAAACATTCAGTTTCTGAAACTATACATACAAGCATGGCTTCTAGCTGCTGTTTATCTTCAGTCAATACATTGATATGCTCATGCAACTCCTGTTTCTCTTCATTCAACACATTAATTTGTTCCTGCAACTTCGCTATCTTCAAAGTATTCAACAAGACCCGTTTTTGTAACTCATCAACACGCGGGTCGTTGAATGAAAAATCTTCACCCCCTAGAATATCTCCAAAGTCAAAGTCAAAATATACTGATATTGGGCTGTGAAGTGTGTGGTGGCGGTTGCGGTATAGCTTGTCTTGGTGTTTAGTTTGCAGCAACCGAAATCAGAATCCGAGTAACCTGCATGATTGAAGTCGTCGTGTCTAGGGTACCACAAGCTGGTTCTTGGAAATCCCTTCAAATATCTCATGATACGTTTGACGGCGAGCAAGTGCGAATCTCTTAGATTGAACTGATAACGGGCGCACAGGCATGTTGGACACATGATATCTGGTCGAGAAGCAGTGAGATACATCAAGGATCCGATCATGGAGCGGCATAAAGTCTTGTCAACTTTGACTCCAGTAAGATCTGGAAAAATGCCATGATTAGGAGCGAATGGGGTTAATGCTGGTTTAGCTCCTGCCATATATAATTTCTCCAATATGTCATGATCATACTTCGTCTGATGGATAAAGATACCGTAAGGCAACTGATCCACCTCAAGTCCTAGAAAGAACTTCATCTCCCCCATCACGCTCATTTCAAATTTGCGCTTCGGGACTTCTTCAAAGTCTTTACACAACTTGTCATTTGTCGATCCGAAGATAATATCATCCACATATATCTGTACGATAATCAAATGCCCATCTACTTCCTTCGTAAAGAGGGCAGAATCTACGGTTCTTCTAATAAAGCCATTGTCTGAAAGATGTCGTGACATCATTTCATACCAAGCTCTCGGGGCTTGATGTAGACCATATAAGGCTTTGTTCAGAAGGTAGACTTTGTCTTTGTGCATTGGATCGACGAACTCTGGTGGTTGGCCGAGATACACCTCCTCTTTTACTTTTTAGTATAGGAAAGAAGATTTGACATCTAACTGGTATACCTTGAACCCTTTCCACCAGGCAAAGGCCAAGAATATGCGGATTGCTTCAAGACGGGCGACATGGCATAGACTTTAGTGTAATCTATCCCATCTTGTTGATGGAAACTTTGAACCACAAGTCGAGCTTTGTTGGGCACTACAATCCCTCTATCATCACGCATGCAGTTGAAGACCCATCTAGTGTTAATCTTTTTGTGATGATTAGGTAGGTCAACAGGCTTCTAGACTCCTAGTTTCTGGAATTGAAGCAGCCCCTCTTGGATCGCGTCCACCTAGCTTTCATCTTTCAATGCGTCTTTCTAGTTCCCGGGCTCAACCTGAGAAACAAAACAACTATTAGAAAGTTTGGTTTGAAGTGGAGCAATACGAGGATAGAAACAACTTAGATCCTTGTTGATTTGATTATGAGCTTACACTCCCGTTTGTAAGCTGCCTATAATATTCTCCGAAGGATGATATGAAAGCGTCCCCGGCATCACTTTATTTGGAACATCTACATGCATTTACAAATTTGTGATGACTTCATCCACAACTTGTATAGATGATGAAGCTTCATTCCTGAGGTTTGATTAATCAGCCTGTGTGTTTAAGAAGCTTTCAATCTGCTCAGATCCTTCATCGGAATTGGATCCGTCATCATCGAAAGTTGGTTCCCGATTAGAGTCAGCATTTGACTGTTGTTGGGCAGATGATTCGGCTGTGTTGACAATAGGTACCAGGACAGAGTCTTGAAGAGTGGAGCTCGGAGCTACATCAGACGTGTTAGACACAGGAAGTAACAGGGAAATCACTAACGGTCTGGTAACTTGCTCTTGATTGGATAATTGATGCTGTTGAAAAAGCATAACAAGTTGTTCTTCTGATGGCACATCTGGCAGGTTGAAAGAATTCCACAAACCATCATACTTAAACAGCCATGGATCCCTAGGTTTCTACGTTGGCGTAGTATATCTTTGACAATCAACATGCTGCGCAAGAATAACCTGGTTCAGACTTGGCAAAAGACACGTTTCTGAGGAGTAGCATAACCTACGAAGAATCCTTCCAAGGATTTGGCACCAAATTTACCAGCTGGTCCAATAAAGTACACGGTGATCTAAATGGCTCCAGAAATGCAAGGTTGGGCTATCGCTGATTCAACAACTCAGAACATGTCTTGTTGTGAGGCTTGACTGTTAACACACGATTCAAGGTGTAACACGCTGACGCGACTGCTTCACTCCAGAAACTAATTGGAAATTTTGAATCAGCTAGCATAGTTCTGGAAATCTCGATTAGTGTGCAATTCTTTCGTTCAGCTACCCTGCTTTGCTGTGGAGTATACGAAGCACTAAATTCATGAAGAATCCCCTTCTCATTGCAAAATTCGAGCATCCTCTTGTTCTTGAACTCTGTACCGTTGTCACTGCCGATTCTCTTGATTGGCAAATGATATAGGTTTTCGAATTTTCTGAAGAGAATCATTAGAATTTCAAATGTTTCATCTTTGCTCTCTAGAAAGAAAACCCATGAGAATCTTGAATAATCATCTGTAATGACAAGGCAATATAGATCACCAGATATGCTTTTGACATTTACTGGCCCGAAAAGATCCATATGTAGCCTCTCTAGTTATAGCTAGATAGAATTCAACAGCTTTTGTGGGTGCGATTTCTTGTGCTGCTTCCCCTTTTTATAGCTCAAGCAATCATCGGATAATTGAAAACTCTTCAAATTAACACCCTCCACTAGGTCATTATGCACAAGATAATTCATTTTTCACAGATGAATGTGCCCCTTCTTTTTATGCTATAGTATCGACCCTTTCTTGGTAACTTTGGAAACAAGGCATTGAACTTTATTCGATGTTGTTGATGCAACACTCATATCAAGAACATACAAATCATTTTCTCTTATAGCTCGCAACAGAATCCATTCCTCCGGAATCTTCAAACCCGGTTTTAAGATCAAGCATTCTTTATCGTTGAAGTGCGTCGTGAATTTCTTGTCACAAATCTGCGAAATGATGAGTAGATTGTTCTCAAATTCCGCGATGTAGTTCACTTTATCATACGATAAAACTCCATTCGTGAGAATTCCTTCACCGACAATCCTTCCTCCTTGCATTCCTGCAAAACCTACATACCCTCTGCGAATAGCTTTAACGTCATGTAACAATGCAAGCATCCATGTCATGTGCCTGGAAGCTCCACTATCCATTATCCATTTAGACATTATCGATCGTGGGAGTCCCTGGACACATACAGAAGAAACTATTTAAACAAAGAAACCCAAGCCATCTTGGTCTTGGGTGGGTTCGGAATGTCGAATTTCGGACCTACTTTGTTTTTAACATTCTTTTTAGGCTCGGTTTTGTTTGGAAAAGAAGATTTTGGATCTACCTTGGACGGTTTCACTTTTGCCACCCTTTTTTGTGTTTTCAGATTTGCCTTTTTACCATAGAATTTAGAATCCATTTGTCGAGATTTAGTTGATGTTTCACCAATTTCAAATTTTGAATGACGTTGAAGAATTGGTTTACTATTTTTTGTAGGATTCATTGGTTCTTTTATTAGATTTGCTTTGGTGCAACCATAGGTGCCTTTTGTTTCTCATCCTTGGTGCATTTTTTAGAATGAGAAACAGGTTTTGGAGATTCTTGTGAGCAATATCTTGTGATGTGCCCAACATTTTGACATTTGTAGCATGTTCTATGTCCTTTCGAACAAAAGATTCCAAAACTTGTTTCCTATTCTCTTTCTTTTTCTTGAAATAATCATTCGCTTGTGTTCTAATGATTTCCTTCTCCTTGTCTTTTGTGGTCCCAAAAACAAAGTTTATTTTCTTGGTAAAGTATATTTTTTGGGTTTTGTTGTTCATTCGTTGCTTTTGAAACCCAACCCTGCCCTCTTATTTTCAGTTAAATCTCTATTTTTATGATGTATGGTTGGTTGTTATTTTTTGATTTAGAGTAGAAAGATGCATCATTTTATCTAAATCAGCATGACTTACCTCCACAAGCTTGAACAATTTATCAACACGATCCAGATTCACATTCTGGATGGGAAAGTCCTCATAAGAAAATAGTTTATTTGATCCTTTCATTTTATAAACTATGACGTCTGGATCATTAGTCAAACTATTTTCCGATGTTTCAACATCAGATTCAGACTTGTCAGATTAACTTTTTAACACATTTTCGACCACTGTTTTAACCACCTCAGAGTCACATTCACTATCAGAAGTTGTGTAAGTTACGTCGATGTTTGTAGGCAACTCATTTGATTGTTTAGTTTTTAGTTTAAGATTGAGTGCCTTTTCCACCCCTGCTAGTTTTTTACATGCGTAACTATTCCACATAGGGGGTGGAACATGATCGTAACTCGCACTTGTTTTTATCTTTTTCTGATTCTTCTTTATTTACAATTTTCGGTAAAATGTGATCAAGGAAGTAAGAGCTTGTTGAATAACTGATTAACAGTTTGTTAACCCATTCAGTTTCAATTCTTACCTTCTCAAGCTCACTCTTTAGCTTAGCGATAGTGTTTAAGTGAATATTAATGGCCATTTGCTTGTCCATTACTGTCGCTTTGAGCATCAAAAGTGTTACGTCACTTTCTCTGAGTGCTTTTGTGTATTGTTTAACAGAGTTACATAATTTGTCATATGCTAATTTAGTTGATTTTTAATCACTTAACAAATTATTTGTTAAACTTTTGAACTCAGTATATCGTGTGTCTTTTACAACACATTCATTGCATGGCTCAACAGATTTCAGACAAGGTTTTTCAACCACAGACTCACTCTTAGACTCATTTACCTCATTGACGTTTACTATGCATGCCTTCCTGATGGTATTTGACAACTTCTCCATCTTTTCATCAACTTCTCCATCCTGCAAAAGTTTTCAACATATCGTTAGGCAGGAGGTGTTTAAATGCACTATTCAAAAGTTCTTCCTCGTCTGATGATGTATGATAATAATAATTATCTTCTGGTGCCTCATCAAAAGTTGTCTCCGATTCTTCTTCAGGTTCTTCGATTACTCAGCAACCAAAGCCAAACTTTAATTATTGGAAATATATTTTTTCCAGTTAAAGCCCTCATCTTCTTTAGTAACCACTAGGGCTTCGTCTTTGGTCTCTGGCTATCTATCTTCGATCTGCACCATGCAAGTTCTTGGTTGAGGACGGTGGTAAATAGCCTTCTTGTAATAGTCATCGGCAAATGGGTTATGATTCCCTTGAGCTTCTCTATTTGGGCATTCACGCTTAAAGTGACCCTTTTCCCGACACTTAAAACTAGTAACTTTAGATTTGTCAAATCCCAGTTTTCCATCCAAACTCCCAAGTTCTCTTTTCCCGTAATTTCCATGAAGCATTGTGCACATCGAACGATAGATGCCATACACAACTTTATGTCGATCAACTCCATCTCTACTGGATCAATCTGGTCTTAGTCCTCTCTTGTCATTTCAGAAAAACCAATCCTTCCTGCTACAAGACTATCATAGGATTCGAGAACCGATGCTAATAGAGACATGTGTTGCTTTACGGTTTTCTCATCGAAGTTTTGTGCATTCTGGAAATCCACTGGAATATTGCACTGAAGAACCCTTTGAGTAGGATTTGACTGACTATTCTGGTTGATTTGAGGAGTACTTGATCCATGTGCCGATTGTGTACTTTGAGACGTGTGAGGATTAAGTGTAGCAAATGATTGAAAGCCACTGTTTAGGTTTGATGGTGAACTTGGCGAGCTTTAAGCGTTGAAGGCGGTCTGGATCTTCGGAGACTGAAATTGAGTAGCAGAACTATTCTTGAAGTACATATTAACATCTTATTGAACTCGGACGGTCTTGTTCTTCGCCATCTTTTGCATTTCAAGTTCATGTCCCTCCAGTCTTTCAATGAAAAGTGGTAATGAAAAATTACCATACTCGGTTCCGTTCTTCAAGATGGCCAAATACGTAGACCATTCGCCTTGCGGTAGAGAATCAACCAACTTATCAACAAGTTCTTCGTTGGTCTTGATGATTCCCATTCTCTTCATTTGCACCACCAAATGATAGTATCTTTTGATCAATTTTTTCACAGTCTCTCCTTTAATCAGCGTGAAGATATCCAACTCTTTACTTAACAACCCACGTTCACTCTTTTGAAGCTGAGCACTTCCCTAGAACTACAAACGAAGAGCATTTCATAATGATTGTGCATCATCAACGTGTTTTAATAACGCCAAAATATCTTCTTTGATGGATTGTTGCAGAATGTTCATCATTTTCTTTTCGTTTATGAACCTTTCCCTTTCAACATCCGAGAGTTGAGCTAGAGTCTTTTCAAGGTCATTTTCACCTAGAGGAGCTTGATATTTTACTTCGATAGCGAACCAACAAGTAAAGTGATTTTCCTGGATCCAATTCATTAACCCTTCGCTCCAACTGTTGAAATTTTCTAAGTTTATTAACTTTGGCGGTTTGGTCATGGTACCCATCTCGTTTTCGAGATTCATGTGTTTGAGCCACTGTGGTCGTGACTGCAGATGTAGTGAATGCGTTGTAAAATTTGTCTAACATTTTTCCTGTAAACTTTTAGGCACACTTTTCAAACAAACTAATTAGTGCGGAAAAATTCTTTTGTGCGGACAACAAAGACAATTCATACGATCAAGTTCCGTTCGTACGAACAAGAAATTCGTGCGGACAAGGTGACTTATACAAGCAACTCGTGCGAATAATGAAATTGCTCATACGGATGAACTTTCGCTCGTACGAATGAGATACCAGTAAGAGTGTGTAACTCGTGCGAAGCACACTTGTAAATTATGAAACTTTAAGTTTTTAAGAAATTCTGATTACTTGCTCATACGAATGGTCTAAATCGTATGGTCAGTTGTTATGCGAGTGGTCTCTCTACTCGTCTGAAACAACTAAGTCTCCAAACGGATGAATTTTACCGATTTTAACATGATTAAGCTCGATTTTAGATCTGAAATTGTTAAGGATTGATTAGAATTGATTTTAACGTGAATTCCAAGAATCCTAGTCGAGTTTGTCCATAATTTTGTCAAAATCCAAGATCAGTTTGGGAGAAATGTAGATGTAGAAAGCTGCAATAGTGAATCTGATCTAAAACCAGTTGGTAGCCTGCAGAACTGGACATTTCTCAGCAGATCAGGCCTCAAGGCTCTGATACCACTTGTGGACGGGGGATCGGCTCCTCCTATGAGCAACTCGTCTGATCTAACTCAGCTAGCAGAGGATGACAAACGAACAAGGAGATACTGTTTAACTGCTCTGAATTGTATTAATTGACATGCAAGTACAGAAGCGAATAAACAAATCAGCAGGGTTTCGTCGTAACAACTGAACTAACACTACTTAGCTCTGACACAACACTCCTATATTTATAGGTCAACATGACTCACACTAGAGTGTGTGAAACAGAAGCTGTGACTCGTGCGAGTTGTTGCTTCGTACGAGTGACAGAGTGTCACTCATACGAGCCAACTGACTCACTCGTACGAGTTAACTACAAAACATATAAAACATTTAATAACATTTATACAAATGACGTTTGAGCCCTATATACAATATCGACACATCCTAGACGTAGGAAGTAGACATAATGCACCAACAAACTCCCCCTTGATTGAAGATCCGGCTTTGCATTATCTATGTTAAGCAACATTCCCCCTGAAATAATTTTCTACAGAAATTGATCTTCAGGTCGTTGTTGCACGGTTCAAGACCTCCTCAGATTTTCTTGATCTACAAATTTTCTCGAATAATCACCAACTTGAAATTAAACAATGCAGCTTCTCCGTTTCGACGTTAAGCATATCCTGGTTCAGTTTAGCGCACTCCCTTGATGCTCAATCCTCTGATCTTCAAATCCAACCGGCAATTGACAGAAACTTCGAAATACCACACAGAAAAACTTCAAACAAATAAATATCCGCAATGATGTTCTCAATCATCAAATCTTCAGAAACAAACTATCTGGTAACACATCGAATCTGAGAAACATTCTTCGGTAATTAGAATCACATTCTTCCTTTTTAGTCACAATAATAGATGTATAGCTATCTCCGCTAGAGTGGGGCACTAAAACTGTAACATCCGTAAAAAACGGGTTTTCAAAACCCGCTTCGTTTATTTAATCGAACAATCAGTTTTAAATTTTTGTTGTTATTTATGACTTATTTTATTTTTAAAGGATACATAATTAATAAACAAATTAGGATTTAAAAACAAAAATTATTAAAAAGTGAAAATAAGAAAACTAAAAATAAAACAAGGCTGCCGGGATTCGAACCCGGGTCAGCCGGTCAGCCAAGTCTTAACACACACACATCCAACCACTCCACCACTTTTGTTATTTGATAACATATCGAAACAATTAATTCAAATAATGAAACACAGAAATAAAATACAGTCAAAGACGCGCTCATTTCGCAGTCGCCGGAAATCCCGACGACTTCCCCGATAATTGACGGTTTCTATTGATTTAACCGAAGAATTAACCTCAACGTCGGTTTAACCGATGTCTAAACCCGCGACATCAGTTGTAACCGCCGGAAATTAGCTGACCATGAATTGAGACTGAAATCAGACCCAATTCGTCTCGATTCTTCCCTATAAATACACCCACAAGTCTCTGGTAGCCTTTTCGCTCAAAATCGCACCTTTTCTCGAAGCAATTTCACTCGCCGGAAATATCCTGCCATCACCGGACTTTCGCCGGAAAACCGAGACTCACCTCAAAACGGTAAATACCTCGACTCTTTCTGTTTCAATCCGTTGTTAGACTGTTACTAACTTCAATCCAACCATCAGAATCAATCCCAGACGACGTAGCCGGAATATGCATCTCTCGCCGGAAACCCTCTGAAATTTCTGATCCCACGCTGTGAATCGGTATAATCATTCAAACTTCTGTTAATCCTTGTTTAAGTACCTCAATTTCATAACTAATCGAACAAAACTGTTAATTGATTCTAACAGCCGAAGTTCACAAACAGAGCCGACGAATCTTTGCCGAAGTTCTGTGAAAGACACTGATCGGTACATCCTTTCCCCAAACTATCTCCGTTCATTACCTTCTAATTACTTATAATGCTTGTTAATCGAATTAGACATGAATCAGTTGAATTATCATTATCTGTAATCTTGAGCGAAGAAGACGAAGTTCAGTTATATTATAAGATTAATTAAAATTAGTATATTGAACGGGTTAGACACACAGTCCAGCGGTGGACTGTGTGCAAACAATACACGCACGACTCGAGGTCGATCCCTGTCCCAACCTCACTCTCTGAAATAAAAATGCCCTTTTTAACCGAACCGGGATAACTCACAGAATCATGTTAAGTATAATAAAAACCGGATTATTAACCAGTTTAGACACACAGTCCAGCGGTGGACTGTGTGCACCTTAACCCACAGGTCCCGGGTTCGAGACCTGTTGACAGCACCGGTTCGATACATTTAAAATCCTTTTTAAAATAAATAATTTCTGGATAAATCTAAATAGTATATAAGTATAAATTAAAACAGAATTATTTCGGGTTAGACACGTAGCTCAGTTGGTAGAGCTGCGTGCACGCGTACGGAGGTCACGGGTTCGAGTCTCACCCAGCGCACATATATAAGCGACCGGACCGGTCAACGGTCAAAAGTGAACATTTTTTATTATTTTTATTTATTTATTTAATTTAAAAATCAATTAAAAATACTTAAAAATAACGTTTTTAAAGTTAGAAAATAGCCTTAAACTCACAAAAATATATCCAAAAATCCTATTAAAATAGTTAATAAAATCCACATACTTACCGTACCTTTTCGTTATTAATTAGGTTAGTTATTTCCTCGTTGATCAATCCTCTAAACTCGTGCGCATTCAACATTTTCAAGCAAACGCACCCAATGTGAGTGAATCTCTACCAATTCCCCGTGTTAATCACATTTTAGGGTGTATCATGTGTCGCTATTTATTTATTATAATTAAACACTTGTGCATCCATCATGTTCATGATCAAATGTGTTGCCAATATATATCTATTGTTTGTGTGGTTAATGTTTAAATTAAAGTTATCATTTTCAGTACATACATTTCATAGGCCGCCGCTCCCCATTACCTATGAGCGTGAGCTGTTCCCCATTACCTATGAGCGTGAACCAGGCGTTGCCAACATAAGATCGTCTCCGTTTGATTGAGCCTTGATCTCAAATACATTAGCATAGGCCGTCCGTTCCCCATTACCTATGAGCGTGAACGGGACGTTGCCAACATATACATTGTCATTCTTATTATATACTTAAGCAAGGTGGTTTGTGATCGTTATGTTTACATACATTTGTTCATATATGATTATTGTACAATTTTTCTATATTAATTACAATAATGAATCAATAACAAATGTTTTTAACAACGTTCACTCGCCAACTTTTGTTGACCCAAAATTCCCCATTTTTACACATGATACAGGTGATCAAGTTGAAGCAAGAAACATATAGGGCGGCCTAGAAGAATAAACCAGTTTAGATTTTAGATTGTTTTCGTTAATTTTTCCTTTCCTTGTATTGTATGAATTTGACTTGGAACTTTGAGATGTAATTTGAATTTAATAAATATGAAACATATTAGTAAACATCATGAGCTTTGGTGATAACTCAATTATGCCCCGACTCTTATTCCGCTGCGGGTCGGGGTGTGACAGATTGGTCAGAGCCATGACTATAGGGATATAGGATAGGTTATTAGACCCTTAGAGCCTATACTATAGTTGATTAGAATTTTTAAATTGTTTGTGTGTTACATGCAAAATTCATGATGTTTATATGCTTTATGTTTATTGTTACATTCAATATTATGCAAGCATGTCATAAATACATACTATCATACAATGCTTATCATGAATCATATTCTCATAACATATCATATCCATGGGAGCACACACCTCACAATTCATATGATTTTTACAACGATTTTTGTATTTTCAAATCACATCAAAGTGAGTTCTCATGACGGGCATGTAGTAACTGAAAGGGTACGAGTACCGGTAGTCGGAACGTCCTATCTAGGCTTGGCATTCGTATAAATCCAAAATAAAGGACCAGTTTGCCTACCTGGGGACTAACGATGAGAGTACGAAGGACCTATTAGGCCAAAGCATGCTATACCAAACGTCGTGTGAGCTAACACCACTTTGAGTTGTCATTGTGTCTATACCTGGACACCCTCCAACCATACATCTCGCAAACATATTTCGTGGTTTTCATTCGGGTGATGCGAGTGTTAAACCGCCAATACCAATGTGAATCCTACTAAGCCAATAGTCATGGGGGCCCACATGACTATACCGGCGATGGTATAGGGGACATTGGAGGCCCAAACATGAGCAAACCCAAGACATCCTATGGATGTTGTTGCATTATTGATGATTATGTTATTTTATTACTTTCAATGACACATGACACCTAAACACTTCTTAAACTCACAATCTTCCTATGTATGTTCCTGTAGATGTCGGCTAGGCAGCTACATGGAGGACGAAAGTCAGGAAGGTCAAACGAACGCTTGGCTACTCAAATTGCAAAACAAATGGCCGCGGTGCTTCCTGATATTGTGATTCAAGTCCAGCAAGCTCTCACTGCGAATCCTGTCAACCCACCCAATCAGGAGGATCAAAACATCGACAACCCTCACTCCAAGAAGTGCTCCTACAAACACTTCAAGTCTTGCGATCCCCCAAAGTATGAGGGGACCGAAGGTGTCACCGCTCTCCTCCACTGGTTTGAGGAAATGGAAAACACCTTCCTAAATTGCGATTGTCCCGAGGATCGCAAGGTACGTTACGCAACTGGGAGATTATTTGGGGTAGCCCTGACCTGGTGGAACACCGAGAAGGGTAAGAGAGGAGTTGAAGACGCTATGGCCTTAACCTAGGAAGAGTTAAGGGAAATGATAACAAAACGCTTCTGCCCAAGAAGCGAACTCAAGAAGTTGGAAGACGAATTCCACTCGCTGAAGCAAAAGGAATGGGACCATACTTCCTACAACAAAAGATTTCTTGAGCTGAACCAGATGGTTCCTAACTTGTTCACTCCAATATACCGCTTGGTTGAACACTATATTCGAGGCCTCCCCTCGAAGATTCAAGACTCAGTCCTCAGCACTTCGCCTGCAACTCTCGAAGCTGCTATGGAATTAGCCACCGAACTTACCGAGAACCGCATCAGAAACGGGAAATTCAAGGAAGAGAAAAAGAAAGCCCCCGTCGAGAGCCAAACCTCAAACCATTCCACCTCCTCCTCAATGTTTTCTAACAAGAGGAAACGAAATACCAGAAACTTTGCTGTCACCCAAACCAATTTCCCTATCTCTGCTGCACCCATCACTCAAGTTGCCCCTTCACCCGCACCATACAAAAGGCAATACTCTGGCCCTTACCCAAAATGCACCCGTTGTCAATACCATCACTCCCCTGAACACCCCTGTCAATATTGCACCGGCTGTGGCCGTGCAGGTCACACCATCCAAACCTGCCGCTCACTACATCGAATGAACCGCAACCAACCCACAACCCAAACCCACCATCAAATAATGGGTCAAGCCCAACAATCCCTACTACTACCACCTACACAACATACGGCCCAAACCTACTACCAACCCAACTACCCCATGATGCAACCCATGCGGGCTTGCTACAATTGTGGAGACCCTAAACCACTTTAGAAACACTTGCCCACGTTTGGTGAACATTATACATGCTCAAGCTCAAGCAAATCCGGTGAACCAAGCTAACCAAGCTCCTCCACCTGCTAGAGGAAGAGCATTTAACATCAACGCCAACCAAGCTAGGGTCGACAACAACGTGGTTAACGGTACGTTTCTCGTCAATGGTAGTTATGCATCCGTGTAATTTGATACTGGCGCGAATAAGAGTTTTGTGTCCTTAGAATTTGAACCCATCCTCAACCAAACTCGTGATAAACTTATGGAATCCATAACGGTAGAAGTTGCTGACGGAAAACCGGGCTCATTAAACTCCATTATCCGAAACTGTACTCTTACTCTAAACGATCACGATTTTCCTGTTGACCTCATTCCTATGAAGTTGGGAAGTTTTGACATTATAATCGGCATGGACTGGCTCAGCCAACATCATGCTGAAGTGGTATGCCGCTAAAAGTTCATTCGCATTCCTCTTGCAGACGGTCAAACCCTACGAATCTTTGGAGAAACCCCTTCGAAAGGACTCAAACTGATGTCCTGTCTTCAAGCCCGAAAATATCTCCGCAGGAATTATGTAGCATTTCTAACCCACGTTGTCAAGAAGGGAAATAAGGAGAAGAAACTCGAAGACATACCTGTAGCAAAAGAATTCCCGCAAGTCTTCCCCGATGACATCTCAGGACTTCCTCCCAAGAGAGAAGTCGAATTCCGCATTGATCTTATACCTGGCGCTACACCCGTCGCGAAATCTCCTTATAGGTTAGCCCCAGCCGAAATGCAAGAGCTAGCCAGTCAATTACAAGAATTGACCGACAAAGGATTCATACGTCCTAGCTCATCGCCTTGGGGTGCACCTGTTCTGTTTGTGAAGAAGAAAAATGGAACGTTTCGCATGTGTATCGATTACAGAGAACTCAAAAAATTAACGGTCCAGAACGCTATCCATTACCTCGCATCGATGATCTTCTAGACCAGCTCCAGGGTGCCACCTGTTTTTCAAAGATCGACCTTCGTTCTGGCTATCATCAACTCAGAGTACATGAAGAAGACGTCCCAAAGACCGCCTTCCGAACTCGTTATGGTCACTATGAATTCATGGTCATGCCCGTTGGTCTAACCAATGCTCCAGCCGTCTTCATGGATCTAATGAACAGAGTTTGCAAACCCTATCTCGATCGCTTTGTTATAGTCTTCATCGACGATATTCTCATTTACTCAAAGTCTAAGACTGATCAAGAACGACACCTTCGACTCATCCTTACGCTCTTAAGAACCGAAAAGCTCTACGCTAAGTTCTCCAAATGCGAATTCTGGTTAAAAGAAGTACAATTCCTTGGACATGTCGTCAATAACAAAGGAATACATGTCGACCCCTCAAAGATCAAAGCAGTGCAAGAATGGCAAGCGCCACGTACACCAACCGAAGTAAGATCTTTCCTTGGTTTGGCTGGTTACTATCGCCGGTTCATATCAAATTTCTCTCGTATCGCTGTACCACTCACGGCTTTGACACATAAAGGAAAACCCTTCATTTGGGGACCTAAACAAGAAGAAGCCTTCCACACCCTTAAGCAAAAGCTTTGTGACGCACCTATCCTCACACTCCCCGAAGGTTGCGATGACTTTGTAGTATATTGCGACGCATCAGGGCAAGGACTAGGCTGTGTATTAATGCAAAGGGGAAAAGTGATAGCCTATGCTTCTAGGCAACTCAAAACTCATGAGAAGAACTACACTACTCATGACCTAGAACTTGGAGCCATTGTGTTCGCTCTTAAGATATGGAGACATTACCTCTATGGTACCAAGTGTGAAATTTACACTGACCACAAGAGCCTCCAACATATCTTTAACCAAAAGGAGTTGAATATGAGGCAACGAAGATGGGTCGAACTTCTTAATGACTACGACTGCGAAATTCGGTATCATCCTGGCAAGGCAAATGTGGTGGCCGATGCACTCAGTCGAAAGGGTTATGCGAACTCCATTCGTCTTCTATGTTCGCAAATCATAACCGATATCAAAGATCAAATCTGAGAAGCTCAACATGTCTCCATAACAGAATACGACATACGCAATGAGTTATCTTGTGGAGCAGAACTTAAACTCGAAACAAAATCCGACGGTATTCTGTATTATCTAGATCGCATATGGATTCCTGATCACAATAACCTTCGTGATCTCCTTATGAAAGAGGCACACAAAACACGATACTCTGTACACCCAGGAGCCAACAAGATGTATCAAGACCTTCGATACACCTACTGGTGGCCTGGCATGAAAAAGGATATTGCTGTTTTTGTTTCCAAGTGCCTTACCTGTTCTAAAGTAAAAGCTGAACATCAAAGACCCTTAGGACTTCTAGTCCAACCGGAAATACCTGTATGGAAGTGGGAAAACATAACCATGGACTTCATTACCGGGTTACCTCGCACTTCCGGTGGGTATGACACTATATGGGTAATCATTGATCGTCTTACAAAATCAGCTCACTTCATTCCGATTCGCGAGGACTTTAAGAATGAGAAACTAGCTCGTATCTACATCAGCAAAATCGTAAGCCGTCATGGTGTACCGTTAAGCATTTTTTCAGATCCTGATGGTCGTTTCACTTCACGAACATGGCAAGCCGTACAAGCCACTTTGGGTACACGATTAGACCTCAGTACCGCTTATCATCCTCAAACTGATGGACAATCTGAACGCACCATTCAAACTCTTGAAGACATGCTTCGAGCATGTGTCATAGACTTCAAAGGGAATTGGGACGCTCACCTACCATTAGTTGAATTTTCGTACAACAACAGCTATCATTCAAGTATCGGCATGGCACCTTTCGAAGCGTTATATGGTCGTAAGTGCCGATCACCAATATGTTGGCACGAAATTGGAGAAGCTCAAATAACCGGTCCGGAATTAATACAAGAAACAAGAGACAAGATTCATCAAATTCGAAACAACGTTCTAGCGGCACAAAGTCGTCAAAAGAGTTACGCAGACAAACGACGAAAGCCCTTGGAGTTTAACATTGGTGACCAAGTACTTTTAAAAGTATCACCGTGGAAGGGAGTGGTTCATTTGGCCAAAAAGGCAAGCTAGCACCACGCTACGTAGGTCCTTTCAAGATACTCGAAAGAGTAGGACCTGTAGCATACAAGCTTGACCTACCAGAAGAACTCAACAGAATTCATCCCACATTCCATGTATCAAACTTGAAGAAGTGCCTCGCTGATGAAAACCTCCATATTCCTCTAGAAGACATTCAAGTCGATGAATCTATGCATTTCATTGAAAGACCAGTAGAAATTATGGACTTCAGAGAGAAACGTTTAAGACGAAGCCGCATTCCAATTGTCAGGGTACGCTGGGAGTCGAAACGAGGACCTGAGTTTACTTGGGAACGTGAAGACTCAATGCGCGAGAAATACCCACATCTTTTTTCCTGTTACCACTAATACTTAAATTTCGGGATGAAATTTCGAAAAGTAGGGGATAGTGTAACATCCGTCGAAAAACGGGTTTTCAAAACCCGCTTCGTTTATTTAATCGAACAATCAGTTTTAAATTTTTGTTGTTATTTATGACTTATTTTATTTTTAAACGATACATAATTAATAAACCAATTAGGATTTAAAAACAAAAATTATTAAAAAGTGAAAATAAGAAAATTAAAAATAAAACAGGGCTGCCGGGATTCGAACCCGGGTCAGCCGGTCAGCCAAGTCTTAACACACACACATCCAACCACTCCGCCACTTTTGTTATTTGATAACATATCGAAACAATTAATTCAAATAATGAAACACAGAAATCAAATACAGTCAAAGACGCGCTCATTTCGCAGTCGCCGGAAATCCCGACGACTTCGCCGATAATTGACGGTTTCTATTGATTTAACCAAAGAATTAACCTCAACGTCAGTTATAACCGATGTCTAAACCCGCGACATCAGTCGTAACCGCCGGAAATCAGCTAACCATGAATTGAGACTGAAATCAGACCCAATTCGTCTCGATTCTTCCCTATAAATACACCCACAAGTCTCTGGTAGCCTTTTCGCTCAAAATCGCACCTTTTCTCGAAGCAATTTCACTCGCTGGAAATATCCTGGCATCACCGGACTTTCGCCGGAAAACGAGACTCACCTCAAAACGGTAAATACCTTGACTCTTTCTGTTTCAATCCGTTGTTAGACTGTTACTAACTTCAATCCAACCATCAGAATCAATCCCAGACGACGTAGCCGGAATATGGAGCTCTCGCCAGAAAACCTCTGAAATTTCTGATCCCACACTGTGAATCGGTATAATCATTCAAACTTCTGTTAATCCTTGTTTAAGTACCTCAATTTCATAACTAATCGAACAGAACTGTTAATTGATTCTAACAGCCGAAGTTCACAAACAGAGCCGATGAATCTTTGCCGGAGTTCTGTGAAAGACACTGATCGGTTCCTTTCCCCAAACTCTCTCCGTTCATTACCTTCCAATTACTTATAATGCTTGTTAATCGAATTAGACATGAATCAGTTGAATTATCATTATCTGTAATCTTGAGCGAAGAAGACGAAGTTCAGTTATATTATAAGATTAATTAAAATTAGTATATTGAACGGTGTTAGACACACAGTCCAGCGGTGGACTGTGTGCAAACAATACACGCACGTCTCGAGTTCGATCCCTGTCCCAACCTCACTCTCTTGAAATAAAAATGCCCTTTTTAACCGAACCGGGATAACTCACAGAATCATGTTAAGTATAATAAAAACGGATTATTAACCAGGTTAGACACACAGTCCAGCGGTGGACTGTGTGCACATTAACCCACAGGTCCCGGGTTCGAGACCTGTTGACAGCACCGGTTCGATACATTTAAAATCCTTTTTAAAATAAATAATTTCTGGATAAATCTAAATAGTATATAAGTATAATTAAAAACAGAATTATTTCGGGTTAGACACGTAGCTCAGTTGGTGGAGCTGCGTGCACGCGTACGGGAGGTCACGGGTTCGAGTCTCACCCAGCGCACATATATAAGCGACCGGACCGGTCAACGGTCAATGGTCAACGGTCAACGGTCATGGTCAACGGACAAAAGTCAACATTTTTTTATTATTTTTATTTATTTATTTAATTTAAAAATCAATTAAATATACTTAAAAATAACGTTTTTAAAGTTAGAAAATAGCCTTAAACTCACAAAAATATATCCAAAAATCCTATTAAAATAGTTAATAAAATCCACATACTTACCGTACCTTTTCGTTATTAATTAGGTTAGTTATTTCCTCGTCGATTAATCCTCTAAACTCGTGCGCATTCAACATCTTCAAGCAAACGCACCCAATGTGAGTGAATCTCTACCAATTCCCCGTTTTAATCACATTTTGGGGTGTATCATGTGTCACTATTTATTTATTATAATTAAACACTTGTGCATCCATCATGTTCATGATCAAATGTGTTGCCAATATATATCTATTGTTTGTGTGGTTAATGTTTAAACTAAAGTTATCATTTTCAGTACATACATTTCATAGGCCGCCGCTCCCCATTACCTATGAGCGTGAGCTGTTCCCCATTACCTATGAGCGTGAACCAGGCGTTGCCAACATAAGATTGGCTCCGTTTGATTGAGCCTTCATCTCACATACATTAGCCTAGGCCGTCCGTTCCCCATTACCTATGAGCGTGAACGGGACGTTGCCAACATATACAATGTCATTCTTATTATATACTTAAGCAAGGTGGTTTGTGATCGTTATGTTTACATACATTTGTTCATATATGATTATTGCACAATTTTCCTATATTAATTACAATAATGAATCAATAACAAATGTTTTTAACAAGGTTCACTCGCTAACTTTTGTTGACCCAAAATTCCCATTTTTACACATGATACAGGTGATCAAGTTGAAGCAAGAAACATATAGGGCGGCCTAGAAGAATAAACCAGTTTAGATTTTGGATTGTTTTAGTTAATTTTTCCTTTCCTTGTATTGTATGAATTTGACTTGGAACTTTGAGATGTAATTTGAATTTAATAAATATGAAACATATTAGTAAACATAATGAGATTTGGTGATAACCCAATTATGCCCCGACTCTTATTCCGCTGCGGGTCGGGGTGTGACAAAAACTACAAGATATCCCTGTTTTCTAGCGATTACCGAAAAAACAGTTCATTTGCAATGCAGAGTTAGTGATAGGCAGTCGTGTGTGCTTGGAACTTCCACATCGGGGATTAGGTGGTTAGCCTTTGAGCATCAATCTGAATCACGATCTGAAAATTCTGAACATTCTTTGATCACACATTCCAAATGTATAGTCCATTTCGTGAATAGACTTAAACGTTATCTCATCTCTAATGAATCTGCGTCCTCTGTGTTTCCCAGATAATCTGCAGTCTGAACCACCCGGATACTATTGTAGCGTCACGAATTTAAAAAATGCCGGAAATTTTAAATATACATGAAAATTTTTATTCCCCCTCATTTTTGCAAATTCTAACGTCTTGATTTCTTATGTGAATGAAGATTATGGTGCGACTGCAGCATATAGTACCAAAATTTTGCAGAAAATTTCCCAAAATTGCAGTTTTGATAAAATGCTGAGTTAATAATAAGGCCCATTAATAGTCACTACACCAGATTATCCGCACAGATATCAGTGACTACCCCAAAATCTTCATCCCTTTGTGATCGTATCATCAAATCTATACTTTGAAGCTCTAGACAGTGTCTCCGAACAGGCTGAATTAGACGTTAAAATCTTGAAAAAATTTGTAATCACCAAATTTTTTATGGACACTCGTCTCCTCAATATGAAAAAAATGCCTTTTTTTGTCACCACATCGTACCAGCTGGACATTGTACGATTGATGTTTCGTACCAGCGGTGCTCTGTACGAGTGGAGCTTCGTGCAAGTGACCAATTACTCGTACGAGCCATAGAGGCTCGCTCGTACGGATGAAACTGATAGCATTTTTCGGTCCAGAGTCTTCATTTCTTCGAATTTCGACATGATTTTTGCACACATCAGGTTGAAAATCAGTTTTTAACAATCCTATTGTTTCAATTTTACATTATGTCTGTGGATTGTCCGATTATTCAATGTTTTACATCTTAAACCCTCATACGTCCAAAATTCATGAGCGTAGGTGATTCATCAAGTATTAGATTGAAGGAATCGGTACCGTAGCTCTAATACCAATTGTCGTCCCGTGGTCGGTGACGGTTCTAAATGGAAGCTTTGGGGATAAAACAGATTCGGCAGAATGAAATAGACATGTAGGCACAGAATCAGCCGAAGCTTTTCAATTCATTCATACCGAAAGAGTATACATCTTTACTGGTTGGCAGAGTTCCTAGAGAGAATCTGCCAGCCTTTTCCCTAAGGGAACTTCCAAAACCTACAAAACAATGAGCACACAACACCTATTTATAGACATGACAACTCATACGAACCGAGCATGTTGTCACTCGTATTAATGGTCATTCGTACGAGTGAGATGTTATCACTCGTATGAGCAACAAAGTCAATCGTACAAAGCATATAGTCAATCGTACGAGGCACATGTCACTCGTACGAGCCAGTACTCGTTCGCACTTGGGTCGTGTGTTTGTATCTAATCTATACAATATTTAATACACACTCTTTCTAGCCTATTCGCACAGTGACGGCCATAAAGTGCATCAACAATGTGTTTACTTCGTACGAATGAGTCCTTCAATTGCTGTTCAAGACAGTCCTTCATAAGAAATGGTGTTCTTCGTGCGAACTAAGTTTTTTTTTTGTGTGATTATAAGAATGTGGTATAAAGAGTGATGAAGTTTTTTGAGTACAACTTTACTTTCACCTTTATTACTTCATCTTTTCACCCTTTTTAAGTTGTTTCTGATATATTTAAGGTATGTTTGACAATGTTGGTATACCCTGAAGATGAACGGTTTACACATTACCTGACTGGTTGACATTGCCAGACACGAACAACAAACTTTAAGCGAAGAACCTGTTGACGAAAAATGAGTTCTTCATGCATAATCTTCACTTGAAGTTCTTTGTTCGAACAAGTTGACTTTGCTTCGTACGAGTGAATTATTGCTCGCATGAGTAAGCTGCCGTTCATATGAGCCAGTTACTCGTACGAGTAAATAACTTGTTTAACCAAGTCAGTTTTTGTTCATACAAGTCAGTTGTTCTTCGTACGAATACATTGTTATTCGTATGAGTCGGTAGTTCTTCGTCTAGGGAATACATACATACAGAAAGATTGCAATAAAAACTTTTTGTGTATGTTCCCTAGTGTATTTATGTTCTTCTTTGGTGTACAGGATGGCACAAAAAGAACATATAAGAAAGCCCGCAACGAAGAGAACTGACAAGTCAGAGGTGGAAATTATGTCAGAGCCAAGACACAACATGGTTGCCTACTTAGATCCGAAATATAAACTTACTGAGTACAACAGTATAATGAAATTTTTGCTTGACTCAAGGATACATTATGATATCACGCATAGAAGTACAGTATACAAGACATTGATCAGGAGTGTTTTGATTCAGCTAAAGTTGTTGAAGTGAATGGACAAGAATTTATCCATGGAAAAGTGAATGGCTTAGACGTAGATGTTTCTGTTGAAGTAATTAACTCAGCATTGCAGCTTGGCGATGATCCTGAAGCTCCATACTCAGTTCCGTTGAAGTGTCAACGTGGATGTTTGCTTCGAATGAAATGTGTTGGAGAGTTTCTCGTAGGACAACTAAACAAAGCATGGCTGCTACTCTGATACAAATTCTTTCTATATATTTTAATTCAGTTTTTAAGCAACAGACAAAGTGGTTATGACATGGCTAATAACAATTTAGTTGGAATGATGATAGCTTTGACATTAAACAAACCGTTCAGTGTTTCAAAGTATATTTTTGCAAACATGAAGGGAAACTTGAGAAGAACCGGATATGGTGGAAACAAGTTTTGGATGTGTCCTCGTTTTCTTCAAATGATCTTGAATATACAACATCTGAATCTTCCGAAGAACGACAACGATGTTGTAAACGTTGAGGTTATGATGGAACATTCATTGAAGATATTGAGACGAGTAGCAACTAAACATTACAAGGAAAGCATACCATCTTGTAAGTTGTTTGGTTTTCTAGAAAATGATGAATATGTTGCACTAGAAAATGATAAATGGTGCCATGATGATAGTGAGTCAGATAATGAAGAACCAACTTTGAAGAAGATTATCGAAGATAAGTTTGGTCGTCAAAAGGGAAAAGGTGATGATGATGACAGTGATTATAATGGTTATGGGGGTGCAAGTGGTGTAGGTACTACAGGTGGTGATAAAGATAAACAACCGGATGAAGAATCGGATTCTGATGACAATCTGCTTGAACCTGGGTATGAACGCTATGTTGATGAGCGTAGGGTTAGGCAGATTAGAAAGATTCCAACAGATCCAGATGCTGACTATGTTCCATCTGAGGCTGATATTGAACGAGCTCGCAAAAAGAAACTTGCGGTTCGTAGAAAGAAACAGAGCAAAAAGTCTATAGAAACCTTATCAGCTCAACCTGAAATCACACAACCTCAACCACGTAATAAGAAACCGTACTGGAACCTATTGAAGAAACTCAGTCTGCCTTCACATCGGAGGAGGTTGAAACTCTGATATCGGAACCCACTACAACCTCTGAACCACAACCTGCAACTACCACAACAGCTGAAACACCTTCAGTTGAGACTACTCCAGTTCAACAACAACCCACTACTTCTTCAGTCCAACAACCCTCGCCCGCAATTGGTTAACAAAGTACAAGCACTCAGAGTTTATGTCTTCAAAACGGAATACAGTTATTAAGCAACAGATGGAGATAAATTCTTTGAAGGAGTCTGTTGGAAAACAGGTTACTGAGATTGCGAAGTTAAGAAAGGAGAATGAAAGGTTAAGGGCTGCGGATACCGCAAGGGTAGCTCAACTACAAGAAATGAGAGTAGCTGATAACGCTCGTGGAATTGAATTGAATTGGCTAAAGAATGTAGTGCGGCTGTACAAGAATCTGCCGAAACATTAACTGCTAAACATGATGACTAGAGAGAATGGTATCATTCTCGTAATTCTACACAGGTTGAAGGCTTTATTGGTATTAAAGACGTATTTGAAATGAGCAAAAAATGGGTGAACATTCTGTGGAATGAAAGATGCAAAGAACAGGAGATCCAATGTAAACGTGATCACGAGAGTGAAGACCCTGGTAATCCTAATGCTTCAGCTTCATCCGTACAACCAAAAGTTCCTGCTGCAACTCCAGTGGTAGAGTCAAATGCACAACAGATCGTGACCGATCCAGTTGCCTCCGGTGGTACTCAAGAGGAAACAGGAAAGGTTTGATGTTTTTGGATAATGTTGAAGACTTTGATTCTGAGTCAACGTTGGTTGAAAGTGTTCAGTGAATGTGGGTGCAGCAGTCCATTAGAAATGAAGACCGAAGACCAAGCAACAGCCAAGGGGGAGTTTGTTGATGCACTTTTGTGTTTGTTTTTGTTCTTAGTTACGTCAGTAATTGTACGGTCTTTGTTTATTGTGTCTATATAGTTTGGTCGTGTCGACCAAATCAAGATATCCTCCTATCTTGATTTAGTAAGACGTTTAGTTTGTCTATGTTGTAAAACAGTTGCATGTGTGCATATTGTTAAATCTTTTGTACGACATGTCTGTTAGGAAGTTCTCCGAAGAATACTTCTTCATGTGAGTGAAAGGTGCCTCGTACGAGCAAGTTGCTTGCTCATACGAGTCATTATCTTGTTCGTACGAGTCAGTTATATGATCGTACCAGTGGCCCTTTCAACAAGCATTTTGCTTATTCGTACGAACCCTATTTATTCGTACGAGCCATAGGTTGTTCATACGAGCAACCATTGTTGAATGTTCTTCATGACTTATAGTACCATTGTTGAATGTTCTTCATGACTTATAGTAGTTCATACAACCAGAAACATTCTTGGTATTGTTACTAGTTGTTGGTACTATATAAACAGACATGCACTTCTCAGTTCAGGGGGACACTAGAGAGAGACACTGAGGCACAAGAGAGAGAGAGAGCACAGAAAGAATATCCTGAATTTATATGAACATTGTTTGTATGTGTTTGTACTAGCTCTCTTCATTTAATCATGAAAGTTAATCTTTGTTTATCTCGTGTTTGTTACTTTGCTTTGGTTTGGTTTGCATACTTACGTAGATTCCGCACTCGTATGTGTGTTAGATAAACAAGGAAGTAGGTTATCTTGATCTTCCAGGTGGACCTACAAAAAATTATCTTATGAAGTTGCTCAAGATTAGTGAAGATTAGGAAGAAGATGAAACTCCAAGAAAACCATAATGAACCTCCATCCTTGCAAACACTTTGGATGATCTTGAAATGGCCTAACTAAGTTTGATTTGATGTTTTAAAGTTGCAAAATGGTGGGTGATGGTGGTGGTGGTTTAAGCCGTGGGGAAGAGGGACCAAGGGAAGGGTTGTTTCAATTTTTTTGAAGTAAGAAATAATGGAAGGAATGGTGTTTAGTAATGTATATATTTGCTATCTTTCAACGGTCACAACAATATCTTACACCATGCTTCTAATCTCATTTTTTTCCAACACAAATCAAGTGGGTGTGGGACCCAGTTGAATCCGCCAAAAATGAGGGGGGGTTAAGTGTAATTATATTTATTAACATGTGATTATATGTTAAAAATTTAGATAACTAACTTAAGTATGATGATAGGGTTGATCTTGTATCATTAGCAAGTAATTAGGGTTTAGGGTGTTAATCAACATTAATTAGTCCTCTTGACTAATTGTAACTCTTTTCGGATAACAAAAACATCACTAGTTCGCTCATCGGTACGATATCGGCTAATATACGAACTTTGTTATTTCATACCGGAAGCTTTGGTTTTTGACCACGATAAGTGTCATGGTGTTTATTTAGGACACTTCCGACCTAGAAATATGCTTAACTAGTTTGCTAGCCGAATATATGTTGAGTTTGGATGGCCGAAAAGCTTTTTGTCTAGTCGTTCGCTCGATATTGGCACTTATATATATTTTTCCGTCGAACATTTCCGAAAGTTGTGTTTCCATGACCTCAAGATAGTTGAAAAGACTTCGAGTCCCAAATAAAGCTTAACTAGTTCTCTAGACGAATGTATGAGACTATCGGCCATTAAAATTTTCGACGGTTTGGTAATCGGTCGCTTTCCAGTCAAGTTGTGTACTCTTTGCCGTATGACCGGAAACGATGTCTTTTATGTATTTCTTCTATTATCATATTTTTTAGGGTGTTCAACATTGTTTTGTTATAATTCTGGAATCAGGAAAATACCGAATTAATGTTGCAGACAAAATGAAATCGTTGCCTTCTTGGTCGAAACGGACAATTTTGTAATTTAGGCGTTGTACCGGAAAGTTATGTATTTTTGAAATAGGTGTTCCCACATTAGTGTTTTCATATACATATATGGACTCAATTATTGCATTAGCATGCCGTTATTCATTGTTCTATTTTGTTTTAGCAGTTTGCTGACATGAATAGTGCAACCGCGAATAGTGCGCCCAACACTTTCTACCAACACTTTTAGGGCATTTTTGATTTGTTTCGCATCGTAACGGAAACTAGTATATGTTATGATTTGATTTACTTTTCCAAATACTTGTGATATGACGTATGACTCAGTTACCAAATCAAATTACGATAAAATGCATGAGATAATGTAATAAAAATAGTGATTAGATTGTACGGAATTAACGGTTATTTGCCATTTGTAACATGTATAAAGTTCTCTCCTATGTGTACACTTCATCAAGTGTATTTGTGTACTTCAGTTGTACTTGTGTATTTATATGTATACGTATAGCATGTATATACTCACTTGTATGTTTTTATTGTAGGTACATTACTTGTAATCTTGCATTTTACTAAGTGATTTAGTGTATGAGTTCTATACGTATAAGTATACTCGTATAGTTGTTAGTGAAGAATGTCTATAGCCTACATCTTAGGGTCATGTCTAATTGTAACAGGGCTTAAAATGTAAGATTTTTTTACGTTTTGATTGTAATAGGGTCACCTGGCACAAGTTGTTGGCTGCGACGTACAAAGTGTTACTTGCCACTTCGTACGAGTTACACCTCGTACAAGTTGACCCCTTCTACCATTGTACGAGTTGAGCATGTCTATAAATAGAAGCTCAAGGGTCTTAAGTTAGTAGCTATTTTTCAGATCAAGTGGCGAAGCCCTGTCAGTTTTGCGTCTGTATTCTTCAACGTTTACCAATATATAGAAGCAGAAGAATTTAAACGGTAGATCTGATCATTGTCAACTTACTAATGATGAATTACACGCATGTTAGTTAAGTTCAAGTCCGGTCCGATACTTTTAGAGGAAAGCTGATCCTCCCTCAAGTGGTATCAGAGCTGGAGGCATGGTTTGAAGACAATCGATCAAGTTTCAACCATTGAAGATCTCTATTTCTACTCCTTGTTATGTTTATCAGATCTGGACAAATTCATGGACGATTTGGACTAAGATTCAAGTATAACACGTTAAAATCAGTTTAAACAAACCCCTAAACTTTCAGACCTAAAATTAATCGAATTCATGTCGAAAATTGCGAAAAACCAATCTGTGAGAAAACCTCATTCAAAGTGACCAAAGCAACTCGTACGAGGAGACAAGACACCTCGTACGAAGTGCACATTGCACTAAAACAAGTTTTTAGAAATCACAGTTGTCACCTCGCACGAAGCGTACAACACCTCGTACGTAGTGCATAGCAACTCATACAAAGTGTCTTTTTATAATTTTTCAAAAACTTGTGTACCCTTCGCATGAAGCAGCACCTCGCACCAAACCAGTATTTAACAAATTTTCCAACAAAGTTTTTGATAAAATGGAAGAAGAATTTTAAAATGCATTTGCAACAACGACTGATATAGCAACCGCCGCAGCCCAAAATATAAAATTTGAAAATGATATGGGAACTATAGCCAAGCCACCTAAACTTATGTATCTTGAAGATTATAAGAGATGGCACGAACGCTTCACCAACTGGGTGCAAGCGAATTATCTCGAGAACTGGTATGCTATAGAAGAGGGTTATGCTACTCCGGTTTGAGAAACGGGTCTTGAAAAGATGTTGATGCAATACACCGAGCAAGAGAAGGATATCTTTAAACGGGAGAAGAAGATGATGAACATACTACAGCTGGGCATTAAAGAAGACATACTCACTTTTCTACAGATGATAACACTTCTCCATCCTTATGGAACACCCTCAAAGTCAAGTTCTAAGGCAGTAAACGGATGATCAAAAGCAAACATTCGCTTCTAAAGAAAGAATTTGATATTTTTTCATCCGTTTAAGGGAGAAACATTGAAACAGCTCATTGATGATGATGTCATCTGGTCGTGGAAATGAAACGTTTGGCTGTTAACAAAGAAGACAAAGATTTAGTAGAAAAGTTAGCAAGTGCTATGCTAGAAGGTGAATGGTTGAGATATCTTACCATTGCTAAGAATAGTTCAGAATATAACAATGGCACGAGGACTAGGGCAAAGTTTATCAAGAGCTTGAAATTCATGAACTTGAATTGCAAACAATGGCAAAATCATAAGGGTCAAACGCACAACAAGATGTTAACTTGTACTACAAGGGAAGTCTAATCACAAACGTTCAAAGTCCAAAGATACAGACTGCTTTCAGTGCCAACAATGCGGTAAATGTCCAAAATCAATCATGCATCAATACTGGTTTCACTTCATTCCAAAGCTATGAACCGAATTCTCCATCTACCCCATAAACTGTTAAAAGCTCCAATAACTTCAACAACTACCAAAACAACCATTGCGGTCAATTGAGAAATCACACAGAACTTCAACAAGGAAATGGCTGCACAACACATGGCTCTACTTGTCTCAGTACTTCAATCTTGTCAGAGCCTAGTGGCCGGTAAGATCGGGAATCCAAACTTAACCAAAGAGGATTACGATTAAATCGACCGTGAAGAATTAGAGTTGATTGACATCAAATGGTGCATGGCAAATATATTTAGAAGAGCTCAACGTTTCATGGAAATTACCGGACGTAACAGTTTAGGAGGTTTAGACGGAAAGTTGGGTTTCGATAAGTTGAAAGTAACCTGTTTTAAATGCCGAGAAAAGGGGTATTTCAAGAGAGGATGCCCAAACAGAGAAGTACAGGGTAATCATAATCCTTTCGGAGAAGATTACTACAAAAAAGCAAAATATTATAAAACTTCTCCTCCTCAAACAACTATTAGAATGGTGCATATTGAAGACGGACCATCAAATTCAAAAAACAAAGCTCTAATTGTTGCTCAAGAAGATGAGGGATTTCATTGCAACACGTACATCTCAAAGAACAAGAGTTTAGCACTGCTTGCTTAAATCATAAAAGAACCTGTATCTGATGAAGTGGTTGAGGAGTGTCAGAATGAAGAAAATGAGAAAGTTTTTGATGAAACGCTTGATCAAAGTGCTGAAGAATGCCTTGATGCATTCTACTATGATCGTTGTGCCGACGAAGACATGATTCAGCATGCAATTAAATCTATCATTCCTTCTGATGTTTATAGTCCTTTTGCAGGTTTCTTTGGAGGAAATTCAAGCTGAATCCATGATGTACCAACATCAGAAGATTCCAAGAAGCTAGTAGAAGAAATTACCGATGTAACAAAGGAAATGAATGCAGAAAATCTGAAAAAGATAGCCAACAAAGCAATGATGGCTAATCTGTATGAGGTAGTTCCTGAACAAAGTAACGATGGAATGAAAGAGTCAGTTGATGAGAAAAGAGATCAAGGTTATGATAAAAGAAGTTGAGAAACCATGCACGAAATGCCCTAAGCCGTGCAAGGAATGTTCAAAAAAAGCATCTATAATTTAACGAATTAAAAAAACACACTGATGACGTGACAAGTGACTTTCGAAACATTAAAGTTGCTTATGATGAACTAAGGGAATCAATCAAACAATTTTAGGAAGTCAGTAGAGAGGACATGGCTCTAAAATCAATGTTAAAGCTACTTTAATGGACAAAAAAAATGGCAACTGATATGCACAGAGATACCATTGCTAAACTAAAAACAGAATTCGAAGCCATAAAAATTGAGTCTGAATGAGTCAGCAAGTTGTTGATTAGTTACTCAACGTCCTCCGACGTGATTGATCATATTCTTCCTCAACAACTTGAGAAAAACGAATAGGAAGAAAATGAACCTGAAAAAAAAGCAAAGGGCATGGTTATAATCAATGTCCACCCCCAATGTGGAATTAATATGGTAAGAAATATCTAGATATGGTAGAAGAGGCGCTTAATCTAAAATTGAACAAAAGAAAGAGAGCTGCCTGAAAACATTGACATAACCTATGAATGCCAATCAGATGTTGCGAAATTAACGGTCGAAAATGTGTTAGGAAATGAGTCTGACAGCACTGATTTCGAAAGTGCTAAGTCGAATCTTGAAAAAAATGAGTCAAGTTCACATTCTGAAAAAGAAGAAAGTTTTCATAAGAATTATATTTCAACATTAGAAAGCAGTTTAAGTGATGATCTAAATGTGGTGGTTTACAAAATGATTGGATCGGGTAAACTGCATTCAGATGAAGAATTCCCAATTCAGACTGTTAACCTTGATCACGTTGATAAACTGTTCAAACTAGTTGAAGTCAGTCATTTTGATCTTGAAAAGTAAGACGCTTCATTATATTCCAAACCAAAAAAAAGTTTAGAATAACTACTATCGAAAGGGTAGGGATTATCCTGAAAACAAGAGGAAGGGGTTGGGATACGAAAGAAGGAGAAATGAAAAAAGATTTCAAACGCGAACAATAAAAAGAAAGTTGAGTTTGTTTTTGAAACAACCACTGTGAATGAAAAAGGGTAAACAATCAAATGAAGAATTTAAGAAGGAAAATGTAGTCTGTGAATAGGCCTTGGATTCCTCAATTGGAAACCACAATAGGACATGCTACAAATGCAACAAAGTTGTGCATATTACATGACAATGTTCGCAAAACAATCGAAAACCTGTTCATCATGTGAGAAAGACTACAGACAATGTGAAACAAAAAGGTCCTGAGTTTGTGGCAGATCCTAAAAAGAAATAAAGCCAACAATTGCAAATTTTTCAAACTTTAAAGTTGGTGAATCATGGACCACAAACGGACTAAAGGATTGAAAATTTTATCCAAAAAGGGCATATTCTAAGGCACAAACTTGGGTGATTAAAGCTAAACCATCTTCTGAAGTTAAGAAAACAACCACTATGCCAACCAAAGAAAAGATAAAAGTGTATCAAAGGTTGGACAGGAGGGTGAAATCAAAAATCCAAAATTTGATGTTCCAGACCCACCCCAAGATCGATAAGGCTTGGGTTTCACTGTTTAAGTAATTACTTATTTACTTGTGGAGGGGCTCCTGAGGTCAGTCATTTCAAAGTGGATAATGGACAGTGGAGCATCTCGACACATGACAGGAATGCTAGCCTTATTATATGATGTTAAATCTATTCGTGCAGGCTATGTAGGGTTTGTCAGAACACAAGGAGGTCATATAGTTGGCGAAGGTATTCTCACTAATTGTGTGGTGTCTTTTGATAAGGTCAACTACATCTCATAATTAGAGAACAGTTTGCTGAGAATTTCGTAGATTTGCTACAAGAAGTTCACAACTCACTTCAACGATAAAGAATATACCATTCTCAAGGTAGGTTTCAAAATTCCCGAAGAGTGGATCCTCATGCAAGCTCCAAGAGAAAATGATCTCTATATCCTTGACATGAGCATTGCATCCACTACTTTGAAAACAATCAATTTTTGTTACAAAGGCGACAGAAAAAGAACCGATCTTATGGCATCGAAAGATGGGTCATATCCATGTTCGAAAGATGAACAACTTGGTTCACAACAATCTATTGGAAGGAGTTAACATCAAAAGTTTTCATTTGAATGATGATTGTCTAAGTTGCAAGAAGGGGAAGCAGCGCAAGAAATATCACCCAAGGAAGCTCCTAAATTCAATCAAACTACCACTAGAAAGGCTAAAATGGGTTTGTTTGGGCAAGTAAATGTCAAAAGAATATCTGGAGATCTATACTCCCTCGTTGTGACCAACGATTATTCAAGGTTCTCATGGGTTCTATTTCTGCAGAGTAAAGACAAAACAATTGAAAATCTTATGATCCTCTTCAGAAAATTGGAAAACTTATACCATTTGCCAATCAGAATATATGCAGTGACAATGGTACGAAGTTCAAAAACAACAAGATGCTCGAATTCTTCAATGCTAAAGGTATTCTTCACGAATCCAGCGCCTCCTATACTCGTCAGCAAAATGGAGTAGCTGAACATAAGAATCGTACTCTCATCAAAACTGCACGCACGATGCTCGTCGATTCAAAGTTACCGGTAAGTTTTTGGAGCAAAGCCGTTGC
The DNA here is from genome assembly GCA_947069175.1 of Scalesia atractyloides. Classification (NCBI taxonomy): domain Eukaryota; kingdom Viridiplantae; phylum Streptophyta; class Magnoliopsida; order Asterales; family Asteraceae; genus Scalesia; species Scalesia atractyloides. Next base: position 72,797,842 of record CAMTDV010000023.1, read on the forward strand.
CTTTAGAGAATATCAAGGGAGATTTGCAAACAGGAGTTAAAACGCGAAATCAGATCAATAAGGATCTAAGTTGCTCTTGCACTAAAGTTGCACCACTGCAAGATACTATTTCTTATAGTTGTTTTATTTCACAGGTTGAACCGAAAGAAACTCTTAAAAAAGAGAGCTGGGTTGAAGCTATGCAGGAAGAGTTCCAACAATTTGAAAAGCTTGGAGTATGGGAGCTTGTTGATCTACCCAACGACCACAAGAAAATTAATACATGGTGGGTCTTCAGGTGCAAACGAGACGATAGAGGGGTTCTGGTTAGCAACAAAGCTCGGCTCGTGGTCTAAGTCTTTCATCAACAAGATGGGATCGACTACACTGAGGTCTATGCTCCTATCGCATGTTTAGAAGCTATCCGCATATTCTTGGCCTTTGCGTCATGGAAAGGGTCTAAGTTGTGACCAGTTGGATATAAATTATGTTTTTTATACGGTAAGGTCAAAGAGGAAGTGTATGTCGGTCAACCCCTGTGATTTACCGATCCGATACACAAAGATAAGGTTTACCTACTGAACAAGCTACTCTACGGCTTACACCAGGCCCCGAGAGCCTGGTATGAGACGATTTCTAATTACCTTCTAGAGAACAGCTTCACAAGAGGAACAATAGACAGTACCCTCTTTACCAGAGAAGTGGATGGACATCTGATTATCGTGCAAATCTATGTGGACGATATCATCTTTGGATCGACGAATGAATCACTGTGTAAAGACATTGAAGAAGTTATAAAAAAGAAATTTGAGATGAGTACAATGGGGAAGATGAAGTTCTTCTTGGGACTTCAGGTCGAACAGTTGCTTGACAAGATCTTTATTCAACAGACGAAGTACGTTCATGATGTGTTGTAGAAATTCGACATGACGGGAACATCACCAGCATCAACTCCATTGGCCATCAATCACGCCATTCATCAGATCCTAACGGAGTGAAAGTTGACGGAACATTATATCGCTCCATGATCGATTCATTGATGTATTTTATAGCTTCTATGTCGGATATCATGTATCTGACATGCCTTTGTGCCTGATATCATCAAAAGGATAATGTGCTATCTAAGGGTTGCCCAAGCACGGCTTGTGGTATCCAAAAGATGAAAACTTCAATCTCCCAGGATATTCTGATTTTGGTTGCTGCAAGCTTAACGCCAAATCTACAATGGTTGGTTGCTAGTTCTTCGGAACTCGTTTGGTAACATGGCAGTTCAAGAAACAAACCGTGTTCGCTCTCTCTACTTGTGAAGCTGAATATATTTCAGCATCCAGTTGTTGTTCACAGATACCATGGATACAACAACAGATGAGAGACTTCGTACTGCAATTTCTTGACACGCCAATATACATAGATAACAAGGCAGCCATTGATATCACAAAGAATCCGGTTCAAGACTCTAAAACTAAACATATAGAAATTCGACACCACTGTATATGTGATTGCTACCAGAAAAAGCAAGTGCGAATTTAAAAAATCCACACTGATGACCAAAAAGTAGATTTTAACACCAAGCTTTTGATAGAGCATGATTCAAAAATGTTTGAAATTAAATGGTTTACGAAATCTGACTTCAGGGGATGTAATTGGGGTTGAATTCGAGGATGATGAGGACTCGATGTTGTCACACCCTCAATTTCCACTTGCGGAGTTTTACCGCGAGGCGTGTGAACAAACCAGAATCTGAAACACTAGTACGTCGAACGACTCTATATGATTTGATAATACGTTTTCCAAAAATCATTTGATTAACCAATCATCGTAGATTTTAGATTGTCTTAGTTAGTTACCAAAGTTTAGCGGAAGCATTAGTTTAAGTGGTTGAGCGGAAGCATAAAATAAGTAGAGAAACGGGCGCCAACACAAACGCCAAAACAAATGAAAAACCCAAAACAACGTTTGTAAATGAGACTCGATAAAAGATGTCTTGTTCAATGCATGTGAGTGCACCTAGAGCTCCTAGCGTCCTGAGAAACATGTAAAGAAACAAGTGTCAAAATTAAAGATGAGTGAGTTCACAGGTTTTCATAAATTCGTTTATCCGGTTATGAGTTTGTTTCCCCCGTTATCCTAACCCGGGATAACGATTTAGTCCATTATTCCCAACCCGGAATAATACCGATAGTTCCATTATTCCTTAACCGGAATAATAATGATGTTGGTTCCATTATTCCAAACCCGGAATAGTAAAGTTGTTGTTTCCATTATCCCTAACCCGGGATAATATAGTTGTTGTTTCCATTATCCCCAACCCGGGATAATATAGTTGATTCATAATTAAGTACAATGTTAACATATATAGGTAGCTAGCCTAAAGTTATGTCACGTAAGTGTTCGCGATCGAAGCTGACTGTTGTGCCTCCGTGTTGCCAGGCCTATCACTGACCATGGCGAAGTTAGGCCAAATTATTCACCCGTTGACCATACCCGGTCGGCTAGAGCGACTACCTCGGATGGGGCTTGTCGGGCCCAGTAGTACTACTTATAATTCCCCCGCTATTAAAACCCAATACTAACGATCCGAGAGATTGACGAGGACTTAAGTGATATAGCTTCTTAGTGACCGTAACATTACATTAACATTAACTTAGTTACCGAATAGTTATGTGACGTTAATTTCATATAACGTAAAGAGATTGAGTTGAAGAGTGTATACATGTTTCTCCCCCTGTTGTTTAAAACCGGATAAAATTAGGGCCGTGAACTCACCTTTAGTTGCTCGGTTAGTGTAGCAAAGAAGTTGTAAGGGATGGGACCGCTAATTGCGTCCTAACAAACCAATTGATTTCAAGTCAGTGTGTGAACACACCAATACAAATTCTACACGTAATTTACGCACAAAGTGATACACACAACAAAATACCTAACACTCAAACATGCATGCAAGTATCCTCATGTGAACATAGTAATCAAAACAACGTATCATGAACATAATCCAATCCATGCAACAATTTGGTGCACACAATCACAAGTTATCAAATTTCAGCTTACATACTCATAATTCAGCTGTTTTCTAGGATTTTTATAAAATAGTTTCAACGTTCTAAAGATTCCAATTATTTTACAGCAGGTGAAAACTATATTGTAGAAATTTATATAAATTTTTCAAGTCCTAATTCTTTACCAATTAACCATAAATATTAATATACTAAGCTGCAGTCAGATTCGTCGCTTTCTGACTGCAGTCCACGGAAGAATTTATTTAAAAATCACTGATCGTCCAATTAACAAAATTCCAGTGGAGTTGCCCGAAATTTCCATACCTAGTTTCTGTACAAAATTCATGACTCGACTCCCTACTGATTATAAAATCCAACTCGATAAACAACTAACAAAATTTCAGGATTTTTACAGCTTTAGTTACTGAACTTATTTGGCCACTTAAAAATATCAAACGACTTCAGAAAAATATGAATCCAGCGCCATTAGATTCGTTATTCAAATATCTACGTTTTAGACTTCAGAAAATCCGTTTTTCGACAACTAATGACCGAGTTACAGCCAGATGAAGTCGGCTGTAACTATTACTCAGCAACCTGTTTCAGCATTTTGTTACCACTAATTCGCATAAACCGTCAATATAATGAACCTAAGCGATCAAGAACTGATTTTTCTAATCATAGATCAATACATATAACATATCCATGCAAACCCTAATCAACATCTCTAGTTTTTATAAACAAATACAGCCTATGATTTCAGATTTTCAAACAAACATCCAACTTTCAATCTAGCATTAACAATCCGAAAACAACACAATCACTTCATTCAAACACATATATCCGAATATGATCTTGTAACAAATGATAAATTCTAATCTTTAATGATAAGGTAAACGAACCGTGAGTGAGACGAGGAACCGATGATCAAAGATACTTGCGACCGAGAAGATCCGTAACCGAGAAGGAAGTGTTGTTCGTGACCGGGAAGAAGAGTGGGTTGTTTGTGATCGAGGAAGTGAACGAAGGGGCTGATCTCGTGACCGAATGGAATGTAACAAGGCTGATCACGATCGATATGATGAAGGAAGAAGCTGCCGTCGGTTGCTAGGGTTTTTGTGTTAAGGAGCATGCATGTGGGTTTGTATATATAGCGCAAAGAGATAAGGATTACAGTTTGGGTTTGATCTCGTGGCCGAGAGTGGTTTGGGTTGGTTCGGTTTGGGTTGCACGCAATGGGTTTGCGGTTTGGGTTGCACACAATGGGTTTGGGGTTTGGGTTGCACACGGCCGAGAATGGTTTGGGTTCTAAACTTGGTCCCCAAATCTTGGTTAACTCCTAGAGTCACAAGAAATCAAAGTTGGTTCGTGTCGCGGTTCGGTTCGGTTCGTGTACATATTTACCATAATTATTTTATAACTAAAACAATCACATAATCGCACATCACGTATTCACTAACTCGTACATGTTTAATACGTAGCATACAATTTATTCGACAAGTATTGCGTTTAAGTTATCCGAAAAACCGGGATGTCACATTATCCCCATGTTGAAAGAATTTTCGTCCCGAAAATTGAGTAAACGCGGTTTAAAATGCAGCGTACATGTTTAGAGTGCCACGCACAAAGAGTTAGTTCGTTTACGATGGTATGCGAAGTTACAAGAAGTTCCCAAGTGCCATGCACAAAGATTCCCAAGTGCCATGCACAAGGATTTAGTTAACAATGGTACGCGAAAGTATGAGAAATTTCCAGGTTGTCACATCATCCCCATGTTGAAAGAATTTTCGTCCCGAAAATTTAGTTACTGGTATCGTTAGTTTGCTGCTCAGTTGCGAAGAGGTGTGGGTATTTGCTTTTCATTTGGTCCTCTCTTTCCCACGTGAACTCCGGTCCACGCTTAGAGTCCCAACGAACCTTAACGATCGGAATCTTGCTGTGCCTTCGAGTCTTGATCTCACGATCCATGATCTCGATAGGCTGTTCCACAAAGTGTAGTTGTTCATCCACTTGGATCTCATCCAATGGAATGACTAGAGTTTCATCTGATAGACACTTCTTCAGATTTGACACGTGCAATACGTTGTGAACTCCACTGAGTTCGGCAGGAAGGTCTAATTGATAGGCTACGGGTCCGATACGTTTCAAGATCACAAACGGGCCTACGTGCCGTGGGTTTAGTTTGCCCCGTTTTCCAAAGCGGATTACACCCTTCCAGGGTGACACCTTTAGTAGGACGCGGTCGCCTACTTGAAATTCGAGCGGTTTGCGTCGTTGATAGCGTAGCTTTTATGTCGATCCCGTGCCGCCGCCATGCGGTTTCTGATTTGTACAATCTTTTCAGTAGCCTCAAGTATTAACTCAGGGCCTGTGAGTTGACTGTCACCGACTTCTGCCCAACAGACCGGTGATCTACATTTACGACCGTATAGTGCCTCAAACGGTGCTGCCGAAATACTCGTATGATAACTGTTGTTATATGAGAATTCCACTAAAGGCAGGTGGATTTCCCAACTATTTCCAAAGTCTACTACGCATGCCCTAAGCATGTCTTCCAAGGTCTGTATGGTCCTTTCACTTTGACCGTCAGTCTGAGGGTGATAGGCTGTGCTCATATCTAAGCGTGTTCCCAACGCTTTCTGGAGTGACTGCAGAAGTTGGACGTGAAGCGAGCATCTCTGTCTGAGATGATGGATGTTGGCACTCCGTGCCGAGAAACTACTTCCTTATTGTAGATGCGAGTCAACTTCTCCATCTTATCTGTTTCTTTAATAGCTAGGAAGTGTGCGGACTTAGTTAAACGATCCACAATCACCCAGATGGTATCGCAACCACCCAAAGTTCGCGGGAGTTTAGTGATGAAATCCATCGAGATCTGATCCCATTTCCACACTTGGATCTCAGGTTGTTGAAGTAGCCCCGATGGCTTTTGATACTCTACCTTGACTTTTGCACAAGTCAAACATTTACTCACGTAGGTGGCTATATCGGCTTTCATGTTGGGCCACCAATACGCAGCTTTAAGGTCTTGATACATCTTATCCGAACCTGGATGAACAGAGTATCGGGATTTGTGAGCTTCGTCCATGACTAGCTCTCTGAGGTTTCCGTAGAGAGGTACCCATATGCGATTCATGAAATACCGGGCTCCATTGGGTTTTACTTCCCAATCGCGTTCCATTTTTCCCACCGATTCGGCCTTGATGTTTTCCTCCTTAACTGCTTCTAACTGGGCGTCGCGTATTTGTTCGGTAGCCCCGAATGAATAGTGAGTTGTAATGCTCGTACACGGCGAGGTTTCAAGTGTTCCTTCCTACTGAGGGCATCAGCTACCACGTTAGCTTTACCCGGGTGATACCTAATGGCACACTCATAATCATTCAAGAGTTCAACCCAGCGACGCTGTCGCATGTTCAACTCCTTCTGATCAAAGATGTGTTGGAGGCTCTTGTGGTCTGTAAAGATTGTGCACTTCGTTCCATAGAGGTAGTGTCTCCAAATCTTAAGTGCAAACACTACTGCTCCCAATTCCAGGTCATGCGTCGTGTAGTTTTTCTCGTGAACCTTCAGTTGTCGCGACGCATACGCGATGACCTTATCGCGTTGCATGAGTACGCATCCCAACATCTGAATGGAAGCATCACAATATACTACAAAGTCATCTGTCCCTTCCGGCAAGGACAGGATGGGTGCACTGCAAAGTTTCTGCTTTAGCAATTGAAATGATGCTTCTTGCTTGTCACCCCAAGGATACTTGATGCCTTTCTGGGTGAGGGTAGTAAGCGGTTGTGCGATCTTAGAAAATCCCTGATGAAACGTCTGTAGTAACCAGCCAAACCCAAAAATTGGCGGATCTCCGTCGGTGTCCTGGGTGCTTCCCAGTTTTTTGATGGCTTCAATCTTCGCAGGGTCTACGTGGATACCCTTTTCATTTACGATATGCCCAAGAAACTGAACTTCTCGAATCCAGAAGTCACACTTTGAAAGCTTGGCATATAGCTTCTCCTGTTGAAGTAATCCTAACAGTAATCGTAGATGTTCAGCATGTTCTTCTTCACTTTTAGAATAGATGAGTATGTCATCGATGAACACTATGACAAATTTGTCGAGGTATGGTTTACACACACGGTTCATGAGGTCCATGAACACCGCGGGTGCGTTGGTGAGACCGAAGGGCATGACCAAGAACTCATAATGGCCATACCGAGTACGAAATGCCGTCTTAGCGATATCCTCCTCCCTGACGCGTAGCTGGTGGTAACCGGACCGTAGATCAATCTTGGAGTAGTAGCTTGACCCTTGCAGTTGGTCGAAGAGATCGTCGATGCGAGGTAACGGGTATCGGTTCTTGACAGTAACCTTGTTGAGTTCCCTGTAGTCCATGCACATGCGGAAGGTCCCGTCCTTCTTCTTGACAAAAAGGACTGGAGCTCCCATGGCGAAGCGCTTGGTCGGATAAATCCCTTTTCTAACAGTTCCTGAAGTTGGGTAGACAGCTCCTGCAGCTCGGCTGGAGCTAGGCGGTATGGAGCCTTGGCGATAGGAGTTGCATGGTTCGCCAATTCAATTTCAAACTCCAATTGTCGGTGGGGTGGAAGACCAGGTAATTCCTCTGGGAATACATCGGAAAAATCACGGACGACAGAGATGTCTTCTATACGTTTCTCGTCCTTAGGCTGTTCGGTAACCAGTGCGAGTAAAGCGAAGGGTTCTTTCTCCGAAGATACTTCTGCGCTTGCATGTAAGAGATGATGTTTGTGACGGCGCCTGCCTTCTCGCCTTGCACCGTCAAGATTTCATCGTTAGAGAGCGGAATACGGATAGATTTTTCGAAGCAGAGAACTTCAGCTCGGACGTCGGATAGCCAGTCCATTCCGACTACCACGTCAAAACTACCCAGGGTAGTTGTCATCAGATCAATGGTAAAGGTGTGACCCGCGAGTTTGAGTTGACAGCCGGATACTATATGGATCACATCTACGGATTTGCCATCTGCTAGTTCTATGACATAAGGTGTCTCTAAGGGTTTAGGCGTGAGATTTAGGTTCTTCCTAAAAGACTCAGATATAAAGCTCCTATCCGCACCCGTATCAAAAAGCACAGTAGCAAAATGTTCATTAAGGGGAAACTTACCGGTGACCACGTTCGAGTCGTTTCTGGCCTCTCCGCGGCCCAAGCGTAAATGCGCGACCTTTGGCACCTCCTGTGCCACCATTTCCATTATTGTTGTTGTTATTGTTATTGTTGTGGTTATTGTGGTTGTGGTTGTTCCCAAACATTGTTGTTGTTGTTACGCAGCTGTGGGCAGTCTCTCTTGAAGTGGGCAGTGCTGCCACACTGATAGCATCCCCGGTTAACACCCTGTTGTGGGCCTTGGGGTTGATTTTGGTTCTGTCGGGACATGATTTCCCCACGACAATCCTTTACCGCATGTCCCATCTTGTCACATCGTTGGCAGCGATTTCCGGCACAAGGGCCGTTATGATGAAGATTACAGCGGGTGCACTGCGGCTTTCGACCTACATAGCCGCTTGCGTTTTGGTTGTTGTTGTTGTTGTTGGCGGGCTGATTTTGGTGACCCTGGTGGCTGTTGTAATGATTGAACCGTTTCTAGTTCCCCTGTTGTGGCTGAGATGACGAAGACTGTCGAACAAACGAGTCCTCAAACTTTCTTTTGTTATCAGGGGCAACTTCAGTTGTACCCCGTGCTAGCAACTTCTTTTGTTCCACCGCCTTATCGGTGAGTTTGTGCGCCAATCGGATTGCTTGATGTTCAGTTGCAGGGTTGCTAGCCATCACCATACCTGAATCTCCGGAACCAGACCCCCGAGGTAAAACTCGAGTCGTTTCTCCAAGTGTTGGCCAGATCGGGACATAGAAATACCAAGTCATGATGTTTTGCTGTGTATGCCTCTATTTCAGATCCCACCACCTTGTGGTTCCATAAGGTTTGCTCCAACTGTTGCACTCTGTCTCGCGGACAGTACTCTTCATTTGATTAGGGCCTTAAACTCGGCCCAGGCCATAGCATTTGCAGCAATAAGTCCACGCGTTCGGACTTGCGCGTTCCACCAGGTTAATGCCCCATCTTCCAGCATTGAGGCAGCATACTTGACCTTATTGGCCTCAAGGCAATTGCACATTTCGAACGCGGATTCAGACTTTTCGATCCAACGGACCAGTCCTATGGGTCCTTCTGCACTCGTGAAATTGCTCGGTTTCGTATCGAGGAACATCTTATAGGGGTTAAACCCCTCCTGCTGTTGGTGGGTTTTGAACACCTGCCAGAGCAGCATTCACGTTTTCTTGGATCATTGCGGCTAATTCTTAAGGCGTCATGTTGAGATTTCCGCGACGTCAAGTTGCCATTTTAGATCTAAGTAGAAAATAAATAGACTGAAGGAAAGTAAATAAAATAAGCGAGACGTGTCAGTCTTCTACGTCTCCATCCCCCAATTCGCTATCGTTGCCGTCATCCCCCACGGCGTCTCCAGCTTCTACAGCTGGGTCTTCCTCCTCTGGATCCTCCTATAGATCCTCTACCGGCATTGGAGGGCCGGTGCTGGAGCAGGTACTGGTGCAGGTGCCTGATTTTGTTCTGATTCTTGAATTCTCCAGCTAGACTCAAGAACTCTGTCCTCTAGCCAGTCAGCCCTTAGCTGCTCAGCACAAAGATCTCTGGCTAAGGTGTTACGAGCTATCTTACTCGTATGCTGCTCTTCCTCGAGCGACTCAGTTTTACCTGTCAGTTATCGTATCATCCATCCCTGTGCTAGGATGGTTTCATGCATTCTTTCTAGTTGTTCTTGTTGCGTTCTTATCATATCTCTAAGTAGGTCGTACCCTACTTCTAACGAGTTAACCGGTTCGACCGTCACAGCGATGGTCGGGCGTGAGGACGACTCCTCCCCTAGAGCGAGTCTTTTCCTAGCAGCTGAGCGTATCTCCACGCCATAAGATGGTAAGGGTTCCACCATAGGTGCCTTTCCTGGCTCCCTTGGTTGCGTAAGTTTGTCGGATGATGATGAGGATGATGATGACATTGCCTTTAGGTTGTGTAGTTAGTTACGAGTTGCATTCGTTTCAATTATGCATTCATATTTCACATAACATAGTTGTGGTACATCACATAACAAGATATAACAGTTCGGTGCCAAACTAAGTCTAGTGTCGTGAAATCAGCTATAGTTTAGGTCTACTTCTAATGCAAACCTGGTTCTCTATAGCTAGTGGCTCTGATACCAATCTGTCACACCCTCAATTTCCACTTGCGGAGTTTTACCGCGAGGCGTGTGAACAAACCAGAATCTGAAACACTAGTACGTCGAACGACTCTATATGATTTGATAATACGTTTTCCAAAAATCATTTGATTAACCAATCATCGTAGATTTTAGATTGTCTTAGTTAGTTACCAATGTTTAGCGGAAGCATTAGTTTAAGTGGTTGAGCGGAAGCATAAAATAAGTAGAGAAACGGGCGCCAACACAAACGCCAAAACAAATGAAAAACCCAAAACAACGTTTGTAAATGAGACTCGATAAAAGATGTCTTGTTCAATGCATGTGAGTGCACCTAGAGCTCCTAGCGTCCTGAGAAACATGTAAAGAAACAAGTGTCAACATTAAAGATGAGTGAGTTCACAGGTTTTCATAAATTCGTTTGTCCGGTTATGAGTTTGTTTCCCCCGTTATCCCTAACCCGGGATAACGATTTAGTCCATTATTCCCAACCCGGAATAATACCGATAGTTCCATTATTCCTTAATCGGAATAATAATGATGTTGGTTCCATTATTCCAAACCCGGAATAATAAAGTTGTTGTTTCCATTATCCCTAACCCGGGATAATATAGTTGTTGTTTCCATTATCCCCAACCCGGATAATATAGTTGATTCGTAATTAAGTTCAATGTTAAATATATAGGTAGCTAGCCTAAAGTTATGTCACGTAAGTGTTCGCGATCGAAGCTGACTGTTGTGCCTCCGTGTTGCCAGGCCTATCACTGGCCATGGCGAAGTTAGGCCAAATTATTCACCCGTTGACCATACCCGGTCGGCTAGCGCGACTAGCTCGGATGGGGCTTGTCGGGCCCAGTAGTACTACTTATAATTCCCCCGCTATTAAAACCCAATACTAACGATCCGAGAGATTGACGAGGACTTAAGTGATATAGCTGCTTAGTGACCGTAACATTACATTAACATTAACTTAGTTACCGAATAGTTATGTGACGTTAACTTCATATAACGTAAAGAGATTGAGTTGAAGAGTGTATACATGTTTCTCCCCCTGTTGTTTAAAACCGGATAAAATTAGGGTCGTGAACTCACCTTTAGTTGCTCGGTTAGTGTAGCAAAGAAGTTGTAAGGGATGGGACCGCTAATTGCGTCCTAACAAACCAATTGATTTCAAGTCAGTGTGTGAACACACCAATACAAATTCTACACGTAATTTACGCACAAAGTGATACACACAACAAAATACCTAACACTCAAACATGCATGCAAGTATCCTCATGTGAACATAGTAATCAAAACAACTTATCATGAACATAATCCAATCCATGCAACAATTTGGTGCACACAATCACAAGTTATCAAATTTCAGCTTACATACTCATAATTCAGCTGTTTTCTAGGATTTTTATAAAATAGTTCCAACGTTCTAAAAATTCCAATTATTTTACAGCAGGTGATAACTATATTTAGAAATTTATATAAATTTTTCAAGTCCTAATTCTTTACCAATTAACCATAAATTTATATAAATTTTTCAAGTCCTAATTCTTTACCAATTATTTTACAGCAGGTGACAACTGATCGTCCAATTAACAAAATTCCAGTGGGAGTTGCCCGGAAATTTCCATACCTAGTTGCTGTACAAAATTCATGACTCGACTCCCTACTGATTATAAAATCCAACTCGATAAACAACTAACAAAATTTCAGGATTTTTACAGCTTTAGTTACTGAACTTATTTGGCCACTTAAAAATATCAAACGACTTCAGAAAAATATGAATCCAGCGCCATTAGATTGGTTATTCAAATATCTACGTTTTAGACTTCAGAAAATCCGTTTTTCGACAACTAATGACCGAGTTACAGCCAGATGAAGTCGGCTGTAACTATTACTCAGCAACCTGTTTCAGCATTTTGTTACCACTAATTCGCATAAACCGTCAATATAATGAACCTAAGCGATCAAGAACTGATTTTTCTAATCATAGATCAATACATATAACATATCCATGCAAACCCTAATCAACATCTCTAGTTTTTATAAACAAATACAGCCTATGATTTCAGATTTTCAAACAAACATCCAACTTTCAATCTAGCATTAACAATCCGAAAACAACACAATCACTTCATTCAAACACATATATCCGAATATGATCTTGTAACAAATGATAAATTCTAATCTTTAATGATAAGGTAAACGAACCGTGAGTGAGACGAGGAACCGATGATCAAAGATACTTGCGACCGAGAAGATCCGTAACCGAGAAGGAAGTGTTGTTCGGACCGGGAAGAAGAGTGGGCTGTTTGTGATCGAGGAAGTGAACGAAGGGGCTGATCTCGCGACCGAATGGAATGTAACAAGGCTGATCACGATCGATATGATGAAGGAAGAAGCTGCCGTCGGTTGCTAGGGTTTTTGTGTTAAGGAGCATGCATGTGGTTTGTATATATAGCGCAAAGAGATAAGGGTTACGGTTTGGGTTTGATCTCGTGGCCGAGAGTGGTTTAGGTTGGTTCGGTTTGGGTTGCACGCAATGGGTTTGCGGTTTGGGTTGCACACAATGGGTTTGGGGTTTGGGTTGCACACGGCCGAGAATGGTTTGGGTTCTAAACTTGGTCCCCAAATCTTGGTTAACTCCTAGAGTCACAAGAAATCAAAGTTGGTTCGTGTCGCGGTTCGGTTCGGTTCGTGTACATATTTACCATAATTATTTTATAACTAAAACAATCACATAATCGCACATCACGTATTCACTAACTCGTACACGTTTAATACGTAGCATACAATTTATTCGACAAGTATTGCGTTTAAGTTATCCGAAAAACCGGGATGTCACAGATGTGATCCTCATCGGTGTGTCATATTCATAGTGTTAAATATTATCTTTCTTTATAAAACAATAATCCAAAATTATGTTTTTTATTTTAGGGGGAGAAAGTTGTGAAAATACAAAAGCATTTCAAAATCAAAAATATAAAAAATAGAAAAAGTCAAAAAGAGTTTTCGTGTAAAAAGAGAAAATAATATTACATCAGTCGACCATCACAGCACGCTAACGAAATGTAATGTTAAAAAGTGGCTAAACAGGTCTTTCTAATGATGTGCTAGTAGGCTTCGCACATATAGTAAATTGTTTTCAAGATATAAACTTAAAAGAAAAACTTATTAATCTATGATTTAACATCTCTCGAATATATGGACTTGGTACTCCGAAAATTTCCATTTGAGAGAATGCAAGATTCTAAGATACTAGGTCTTTATATTTAATTGATATCTAGGGTATTATAAGAGTTTCTTAGATTTTGCATCAACAATAGCCTAGAACTTGTATAATACTTTTCGTATTTAACCCCGAAGCTGCATCAAAACATTAATATCAAAAGATACGACAATTGAAGTACAAAAGGATTCTAAATATGGAACACCACCTTTAAGTCAGGCCTTCATCTCTTTCTATGTACGAAAGTACTAACATGAGCTCTCAAGGTCTCGCACTACCCCCTTACAGATATCAGTTAGGTATTTTCACCTATGAGAAGAAATCTAGGGAATCTAAGAAATCTAGGGAATCTCGATACGGGAGTATATTCTGAGGTGGGAAACACAGTTAATTCATATTCCTAATTATTACCTAACATATCTTGACACCGTTGAGAAATGTGTACAGGTTTAAATGGATCAGTATACTGACAACCTAAGTAAATGTATTTAGAACTTAAAGTTTTATCAAAGACCAACGGTACTAGTGATATGTCTTAAAAACTTATATGATCCTCTAACACAAACTCACAAAAATATGTCTATAAATATGTTTTTACAGTGTGTACATCTCACTAAAAAAAATCCAAAATAGATTTTCAGTGTGTTTTAGCAAAAACTTTCGAAAAATACAAAAACATTTTATTTCTATCTTAGTTTAGACTACCGATGACGGAAAACATATGTTCGAAGTCCAAAGCAATAGTTGCTCAATAAGACTAAAGGTTTACGGATTGGGAGCTAATCTGGAACGAGAAAATGCTTTGAAATGTTAAAAATTTCATTAATTTTAATCTTAAAATTGACGAAAAACATCAGTTTGGTTATAAAGTGTTCAACCAAGGTCATTAACTTGGACTTGGTAGTCAAATCAGTTAACTGGGGTCATTAACTTGGACTTGGTCAACTAAGTGGGTCGTTAAAACTGATAAAATACGCAAAAATTTGAAAATTCAAAATTTTGAAGTTTAAAGGTCACCTCGCACGAGTTGGATGTCACCTCGTACGAGTTGGAGTCCATCTCGTAAAAGTTGGACACCTTGCACAAATTTGAAGCTAACTCGTACGAAGTGGACTAGGTCCTATATATATGGGGAACTCGTACTAAGCCATCATTATCTGCTTGTATGAGTTGAGAGAACCCTTTGTGCGAATCAATCACTTTGAGCGATTTTTATTAAACTATGACCTATATACACCTTGGGGAGGTTGATCTACACACCACTTACAATAGTTAAGGTAAATAAGCACGATTCAGCTGCTAATTTTGATGTGTTAGGCGAAACGGCCCTTTAAACATAGATCTAAGAAAAATTAACCGGCTAAAATCAAAGTTGAACACCATAGTGCTTATCGGTGTCTATACTATCATATTGAACCTTCAATTTGACAAAAATCACAAGTTTTTGTATTGACGTTCATAACTGTTAGGTTTGTGCAAGATGGCACCTCGTACGAAGTGTATTATGCATAAATTCTCAAAGGACACCTCGTACGAAGTGTCAGAAGGTCAAATCTTCAAAATTGTAAGACCACTTTGTACGAAGTGCATAAGTACACCTCGTACGCAGTACAATGGTAAAAAATGTTCTTTGTTTATGCACTCTTCGTATGAGTTGGACATATTTTTGAAATTTTCGTCAAAATTTTTCTAAGTATTGAATCTTTGTGTTATTATAGGAAAAAAAGACGTCTTTCGAACCGATCCATAATATATGTTGTCTTCTTGACTAGAATATTCTAGAGATAGCACCGTTCAGTGAAATTCTAGAATTTATGGGACGTTTACCGATTACAAAGGCGTTAACAGATCGACCCAAAGCTTATAGATCCCATGTTGAACGTGTTTGGGTAGCTGTTGAACTTCAAGAAAATCCAAGAGCAATAGTGTTTGCAGTAAAGATCTTTCATTAAGAATTCAAAGTTAAGATAACCGAAGAGTTAATCCGAAGAGTGCTGGAATTTAGAGACAAAGATAGTGATCCAACAAGCTACCCGGAAAGGATGGTTAAGGGTTGCTTCTATCGAATGGGGTATAAGGTCACATAAATGCCTCACCTTTCAAATGCGAATCTTGGCAGACCCTACAAATTTTTCGTGCACTTGGTGTTTCACGCACCCAGTCATCGAAAGAGAGGTTTTAACGACATTGTCGACTATCAGATGTGCATGATTACAACTCTTATTCTAACCTGCCATACAACTTCACCAAGTTGATCTTTGAGCAGATGGTGCTAAATATTGATAGAGATAAGTTTTACAGTATCCAAGATTCATACAGATGATGCTGGATGATCAGTTCTGAATCTAGAAAAGAACAATGATGATGAGCTGGTTTTAGAGCACATGGATATTGAGACATTGATTCATTTGAATTGTTACATGAACAAGACAGATGAACTATTGCTAAGCCAGTGTTTGGAGCTATTGAAGATAAAGATTATGTGGCACGGCGAAAGGGAAAGTGGAGAAAGGATACTAGTGGGGATGAAAGAGATGAGGTTGCGTGTTTAAAAGGGTTTGTTGCTGAACATAACAGTTGGTATGAAAAGGAGGAAACAAATAAACGACGACGTGCACCTTCTAAGAAGCAATCTACTGGCTCTTCTTCCTCAACACCTTAAAGAAAGCGTGCTAGGATTCGAACATTACTTGTTGATGAGCCAGAGGCAGAAGGGCCAGTGAATGTTGAAATTCATGCTGATGTGAATTTGACAGAGAATGTACATGATGATGTCTATTCTGCTACTTCTGAACAGGATAAAGAGCAAGGTGAGAACATTGTGAGCACAGCTGGTGCTGGAGGAGATGATGGAGATGATGAAGGGTTGTCTGATGATAGTCCTGGTCCTAAAGTTGAGGGTGAAGCTAAGAAGGCAGAGTTAAAAAGGAAAAGGGCACTGGGGATGATGATGTATATATACCTTCTGAGTCTAAAGAAGATATTACTATTGTTAAACCTGCATGGAAGCCAACTAAGCGTATAAAGAGTAAAGCTTTTGATTCTGCAAAAACTACTGGTTCTCAGGTTGTTAAAAGGGCAAGGAAGAAGTATAGAAAGAAGAGAACCCCCGAAATAGATCAGGTTGCTCCTAGTGGGAATGTTGAGTCCGTTATTCCACCATCTCCACCACACATACAATAGTCTCCACAATCACCACCACAGCCAACATCACTACCACCGATTATACCACCACCACCACAGCCATCACCTCATCACATAACACCCCCTCTCAACCGTCACCACAAAACAACCAACACCACCTATGCCATCACGATCTACTCCTCAATCTGACCAAGAAAATCTTTAGCTAATAAATTTCCCACTAATTTGGTGATATTCCGTTGTTAGAAGGCTTTGATAGTGATATATTCAACGACAACAAGATCAATGAGATAGAGACAAAGATGAAAGAATATGAAGGCTGAATCAAGTTTCTTGAGGAAGATAAGAAAAGTTTGGAAGCGTTACTGGAAGTATTGGTTGATGATAATGAAAAGATGGGTGAACTGCAGAGCATCATTAAAGAACATGATACTTCGATCAAACAGCTTGAGAGAGATATCGTGAACTTGTTGTCAACGCTTACAACTATCACTGCTGAGAATGAAAGGTTACATCTGGTGGTTATAGATTTGAAGATAGAGAAAGCTGAGAATGCTAAGAAGTTTGATATGTTGTTCAAAGTACTACACAAGAGCTATAATATCAACTTCGCGGCTGAACATGATTAGATAGAGATTGAGGAAGCCAAAGCCAGAGCAGCTAAATGTGCACGTATAGCTGAAGCTGAAGCTGTTGTTGCTGGTAAAGGGAAAGACAAGATTGATGAGATTCCTTTGATTATTCAATCTGCGCTAGAAGCTGAATATGTGCCATATACTAGTTCTAATATTGAAGCTGCGTCACCGGTGAACTTTGTGCTTATCGGTGAACCAGTTGATGTGTCAGACATGACTATGAGATAGAAAATCTTTGAAAGAAAGCGGATGAATGCTGAAGTGGATGCGTTTTTTTAAGAACGATAATGAAGACAATAAAGAGGAAGGTCATAAAGATGATGGTGACAAGAATGAGATAAAGGATATGATGATAAAGGTGATGATGATAATGATCAAGGGGGCACAGGATTGATTGCCGAAACTGCAAAGAGTGATGAAACACTTAATTATGATGCCTTCCTAAACGATTCAGCTAACCAAGAGGATGAATCACAAGTTCAGAAGGAGCGGAAGGACCCTGTAACCGATACTGAGCAATTAGGAATCCTCACAGTTGTCCTATTTCGACAGTTGTTGATGTGCAAAATCCAAAACTCTTCTATTTGGAGCAAGATGTAGAAGAAGGTGAATTCGTTCATAGTTACACTAAGGAAGAAATAGCCGAAATGTTAGGTGTAGATGAAGGATCCTTTGTATTTGATTTTGAAGATGAATTAAATGGCATTAGTGCTTCACAGCCTAATGATCATCTGTATAAGTATGTGCCAGAGGCTGATGATTATGATAGGGTTGTCGTGGAGGATGATTCTGACGAAGACGATAATGCTAGATATTCTGGTGAAAGAACAGATGACTTCCCAACCTTTGGAGAGTTGTATTCAGTAGCGAATGTTGATTTGTTGAGAATGAAGGTGGAGGAAGCCGTGAAAGAAGGAAATGTTCAAAAGTGTTATCCAAAGAGGAGATTGCTGCAGCTAAGAAATGTTGGTTTAAAGAGATGCCTCCCAAAAGAAAGTTCAAACATCCACTAGCTTTCATTAGACGCGATCCAGAAAAATCTTTGGGATATATACTTAGCTGGAGTGGATTGAGGAGCTCAACGTTTATGCAATTAAAAGAGAATTTGGTGTTCAATATTTCCGGTACCCAAGTGTATCAAGACGTTGTTGTTTTGGGATGTTGAAGAGTTAGTGCAGAAAAAGTGTATCAATCTCAAGATGAGATTTCATTATCACCTTCTACGGAAGCTGATAAAGTTTGAAGTTGCATATGGTTTTAGATACTGGAAGCCGCATATTCCTCGAAGAGTTATCAAGTTTGATCTAGTAATAAAGCAGAAGGATGTAACGCCGATTGTGAAGGGCCTCAAGTTATGAAGAATATGCCGCTAATAAAGATTGAACAAGACTTCCATAAGCTCTTCAAGTGGTTGCATTATGATTCTGAGACATGAGAAGTGGTAATCTGTGTACAACATGATGATGACTCATGGAAGATCACTGAAGAGTTGACAGAAGCAGTGATTGCTCATAGGAGGATTTATGGTTTGTGGAGAGGTATACGTGTGCTAGACCCGATGTGGCTGGTCAACTGCTCCAAGAAAGATGTTGAATGTCTTTTCTTTAGCAAAATTAGTTTTAAAGAGAAAGACAAGGATCAAGCATTGCAGTTCTCAGAAGGTTATTAATGTTTTATGGTAATGATATTAACTCAGGTAAAATCTGGAACACCGAATGGAGAAAGATATAAGGCAAAGAGCAACAGACTAAAAAGATAAAATAGGCTTCTTACAGAAGATTTCAGTTTGAAGATACTTATAGCAGGCCTCCTTCCATAGATCAAACGCCTATTCCATTTGAGGAGCGTCGAAGACCGAGGAAGCATTACTTTGGGCGCTAAGTGTTAAAAGTTTTGGAGATTTTAAAGACTGACCAAGACTATGGCAATATCCAAGGGGGAGTTTGTTAGTGTAGAATGTCTATAGCCTACGTCTTAGGATCATGCCATACTATAACTGGATTTAAGATGTTAGATTTTTTTATGTTTTGATTGTAATAGGGTCATCTTGTATGAGTTGATGGCTGCCTTGTATGAACTGTTACTTACCACTTCGTACGAGTTGCACCTCATACGAGGGCAACTCATACTAGGTGCAACTCGTATGAGTTGACCCCTTATACCCTTGTGCGAGTAGAGCATGTCTATAAATAGAAGCAAGTTAGTAGTTGTATTTCTGATCAAGTGGTGAAGCCTTGTCAGTTTTGCGTCTGTATTCTTCAACGGAAGATCTGATCATTGTTAACTTACTAATGATGAATTCCGCGCACGTTAGTTAAGTTCAAGTCCGGTCCAGTGCATTCCGAGGAAAGCCGGTCCTCCCTCAATACTTGTATTATTTCACTTACATGATTTTATATAATACTTTCTGGATTTAAGAATGGTGAAATAGATATCAGTTAAGTGTCTACAAATAATATATTTTTAGAACGTGTCGGTAAGCTTGTTTATATATATTTCTTAGTAAAAACGCCTAAGTTTCGGTAAAATTAATATATTCCTTCTCATGACGATATATATATATGCTTCTCGTCGGTGAACTATATATAATTGTTTCTTGAGGTTGTTAGTAGATTTTACTTGTCGGTTTATTATATATATGTGTGTGTGTGTGTGTGTGTGTGTGAGTTTGTTCATTGTCCGATCGTCCCAAGATATGTTTGAGGATATCATATAAGTGTGTTTTATATATATGTAACATATAGTTTTATACATTGTCATATTTTCAAGTACGTTGTGGTGCCATGTATTTTTGTATTAGTATTTTGACATGTAAACATCCTAATTGTTCTAAACATATACACTTTAGCACATAAGTATATATATACATATGCATGTGTTCTATTTATATATATGTATATATATGCTTCCCTTTTAGTTTTAGGAAAACATTTATAAGTCTTTAATTTAAACTTTCCAACCAAAAGTTTGCCTAATCATGATTAAGGTTGTTAATTACATTTAGCCATTTTAATGACTTCTTAATCACACCTTAATAATGATTAGATTTTTAGAAATTTCTGTAACACCCCAAAAATATTAAATTATATAATTAATTTGGGGCATTTGACCTAGTTAATGGAAGGTTGCTAGGTAATATAAAAAAAGAATGAAACATGAATTATGATCCACTTTATTATAAACTATACATGAGGGACTAAAACTGGCAAACTGGAAAGTTGTTTTATTAAAAAGAAAACTTTAAAAAAATTGCATATACTTATGTGTGTGTACGTGTGTGATCAGAGTAAAAAGATAAACACCCAAACCCTTCTTACTTCAAATTGATCAAATTGACAAGTGAATTGGGGCTAATATTAAGTTTTGAAGGGTTAGATATGAAAAAAACACGCTTATACAGTCTAGGGACTATTTTCGTCAAACTGTGAAAGTCTGTTGGTCCGTATTAAAGATATGAACTATGTGTATAAATTCAAATATTTTTGTATTCAATAAAATCTTGTATTTATTGATGAGAATGCAAAAATGTCAATGGTTGCACAATTTCGATCATTTTCGTGTTAGTTAAGGCGTTTTACACATTTTTGCGAAATGCGTAACCATACAACTGAACGAACCGACATCCATGACATTTTCGGGCATAATCCAAGTTACACATGTCTTAACACCTTTATATAACCAAAATATTTGGTTAAAGGGGTTAAAAATGACAAACAAGTGAAAATACAAGTACAAGGGCCAAAAATGTCAAAAAAAATAATAAAGATTTTTGCTTCTTCACCACGTTTGCCACCTATCTCCAATTTTTGACACCTAGCACTCATTTTGCGACACTTAATTTGGTGTTCACACATGTTAGGACAATAATCCACACTTGAGAACACTTGTCATCACCTCCTTGATCCTAAAATACTATAAATACCCCATGATTCTTCCATTTTTTTCACACCAATTCAAATCACTTCAAAGCAAAGTATGAAGTTTTTCTTTTTATCCTTCTTGGAGCTTGTCTCCAGCCTTTAGAAGCCTCCTATCTTGAGTTCCGAAACTATTCTTCATCGCGATTAAGTACTCTTCCTAGTTCTTTCATTATTTTAGCTATTTTGAGCTAAAAGTCGAACAGTTTGGCTTCCTGATTGACTTTTGGTTCTGACCATATTTGGTCAAGTCAATGTTCAATTGAACTTTGCAATGTGATCATAATCACGAAGGTTATAATTCATAACGATTTCACCTTCTGATTACCACGTTTACTAGTCGAAGTGACGAGTCAAAGTTTCGGTCAAAAATGCGCATGATGTGCATTTACGACAATACTATTGGGTTTTTTGATACCAAATGAGTTTTATAAACTTAGTTATACATATTTTGTCATGTCTAACTCGTCACTTCTTGTTTAGTGCTTATTTAGGGTCGTAAGTCAAGCGGTCTTGAGCACCACTTTGACATTCGAATCCGACACGTTTGGTCGATCTTAGGATACGACCAACACATATTTGTGACCATAGTTGTATAGGGAATAACCTACTCAGTTATACCATATGGTCACGTTGTTTGGTTAGTGTTATGATTACTTACTTCTATGTTCGTAAAAAATGATTACCAAAATGCCCTTTTGCGCATAAATCCATTCTAAACACATGTAACCAAATTTTGGACATATAAACTGATGTTATACATTTTCAAACATGTTTGGGCATTTAATACTTATCATAGGATATGTTTAACCATCCGATCATGCGTTTACGCTAATGACATGTAAAGTAGCATAAACTACCTTAAGGCGTCATACTTGGTCAAAAGCACTTATGATCCTTTCCAAATCAGAATGTTAAGTTTGTTAAATCATATTACATGAGTTCCAATACTCGTTTGATTTATAAGACTTCATTTTATCAGATCTCCCGTTTTTAGTCCCAACATGCTAACATTTTCCTCTGACACATTAGGACACATTTGAGCTTTGCTTATTCCATTGATCAAGAACACTTTCGTAATCCCAAATGAGTACATAGTTCCCATCTTTTACGTGTTGCAAATGTTTTGGGCTAACTCATATGTGCTAAATCATTTTCAGGTTTTCACAAAGAGTGTCTATGGTTTATATATAAAACAATACGATTTTAATAATGTGAACAACTTGTTGATGCGTTATCTATAACACGAATGTCATTCATTAGCTTTGGTCGAGCCGACCAGTAGTATGTTATGGTACCATACGACTGACAATCCCATTATCGGATTGTTCACTGGATTTAGTGGAAGTTTGGGTAATGACATAAATTGTTTCTGATTAACAAATCATTTGTTGTTTTGTTAGTCTAGTTAAAGAGACCCTTTGGTGGTCTATTAAAGATACCCTTTGATGGTATAGTCAGCACTGGTTTGAATGTGTTCATTAAAGAATGATCAAAAGTTTTCACAATTAAAACACACAGACGATTTGTTTATGACATGGACAATTGGTTTATGACAAGGACGATTGATTATAACACGGACGAATGGTTTAAAACACGGACAAATGGTTTTGAACAATGTCACGCAAACATTTTCACTTAAAGTTAAAAAAAACCAAGTTTTCTTTTTAATCAATCTATTATAAGGTTTTTACAAAGTAAACGTTTTGTAAGAATTCATGGCTATAAAGTTTTTACAACTCTAACCAACTTGTTTTCGTTGGTTAATTGTATTGCAATATCAAACACTTTTGATACGAGGTTTTCACTTAATGACTCTTGTAGTCGGACGAGGTGTTGGACTATTTATATAAAGCTACAAATTTGACAGACTCACAAAACCCATGTACTTGCCGGCATTTTTATGCTAACTCTCTTTTCACATATGTTTCAGGAGTCCATTCTTGATAATATGATGCATGCTTCACGTAGGAATGGACGCGGGCCTTAGTGACTTAAAATATAAAAGAAAATAAATTTATGTGTTGTTTTTGTTTATCCCAAGACAATGTAAACATTTAACTTAATAAACAAAAACTTAAATTCCATGAGTTGTGAAACAATAGTTCTTTGACATGACTCCCCGAAGTCTCCACCGCGGTCGTTGTTTTACACAGTTACGGTGTTACTGAAAGATTAGTATCAGAGCTTTAGTTATAGGGAATTAAGTTGTTAGTAACGCTTTGACCTAGACTCTAACCTTCCTAGTACCCTAACGCGAGTTATCTAACGTTTAGATTCTTAAAACAATACCATCACCTATCCTTAGGTGACTACCAAAAAAAATAAACAAGTTACAAATTCGTTTTGAATATCAATCATCTATCCTTAGATGATTTGTTGTGGCTTAAAGCCTTGTAAGTTTTCAAAATCTCGTCAAAGTTTGGGTTTTATGAATGTGAACACGTGAAATCTGGAAGGGTGGATGTCTGTACCTTGATTTTTTTGTCTAGGGCTAGAGTGTTCGTACAAATCCTCATTATCGGACCAGTCACTCTTACCTGGGAACTCTTGGGGTGAGTGTCCACTTATAGGCTAAAGCATGTCTTCGTGATACATTATAAAGACCCATTTACTTTGATTAGTCACTGTGTCGTTTGTTTGTTTTTAAGTAACAAACGAATGACCACCATCCTTATATTTCGTTGATATTTTTAACATCTCTCTTCATTATCCAATGTCAATCACACATATTTTCCCTCATGTTTTCTTCTAGATTGCTCCTCGATGTAATACCACTCAAAATGCCGAAATGGCAGCTATGATCGCTCTGCAAATTGCTGTGGTACTCCAAAACCTAGTAACCCAGATAAACCAAGCAAACCATAACAACAATAACAACAACAATGCACCCGCACCGTGCAACTACAAACAATTTAACTCGGCTAAACCACTCAAGTTTACTGGGTCCGAAGGAGCTACTAAATTCCTGCAGTGGTTTGAGAGTCTCGAAAGCACATTTTGTCATGTTCAATGCCCGAATGAGTGAAAGTCAAGTTTGCATCGAGTGATTTCCATAAAAGAGCACTTACATGGTGGAATGGTGTGATGAGAGATAGGGGTGCCGATGATGGCAATGGCACAAATGTGGGAAGAGCTTCGACTCTAGTGATTAGGGAATTTTGCCCACGTCATGAACAATGGGCACTAGAAGATGAATTCCACAATCTTAAACAAGATAATGGAGAGCTTCATGCCTACACTGACCGTTACGAAGAATTGAGCTTGTTGTGTCCCGCCATGGTCACCCTGTTGGATAAAGCAATCGAGAGGTACATCGATGGCCTGCCTATCCCCGTTCAGGACATTCTTACTGGTAGAAACCCTTTGTCACACCCTCAATTTCCACTTGCGGAGTTTTACCGCGAGGCGTGTGAACAAACCAGAATCTGAAACACTAGTACGTCGAACGACTCTATATGATTTGATAATACGTTTTCCAAAAATCATTTGTTTAACCATTCGTCGTAGATTTTATATTGTCTTAGTTAGTTACCAATGTTTAGCGGAAGCATTAGTTTTTAAAGTTGAGCGGAAGCATAAAGTAAAGTAACGGAACGGGCGCCAACATAAACGCCAAAACCAAAGAAAAACCCAAAACAATGTTTGTAAATGAGACTCGATAAAAGATGTCTTGATCAATGCAAGTGAGTGCACCTAGAGCTCCTAGCGTCCTGAGAAACATGTAAAGAAACAAGTGTCAACATTAAAGATGAGTGAGTTCACAGGTTTTCATAAATTCGTTTGTTCGGTTATGAGTTTGTTTCCCCGTTATCCCTAACCCGGAATAACATTTAGTTCCATTATTCCCAACCCGGAATAATACTGATAGTTCCATTATTCCTTACCCGGAACAATACCGATAGTTCCATTATTCCTAACCCGGAATAATAACGTTGTTGGTATCCATTATCCTTAACCTGGGATAATATTGCTGATGGTTCCATTATTCCTAACCCGGAATAATATTGTTGTTAGTTCCATTATTCCTAACCGGAATAATATTGTTGATTCGTAATTAAGTTCAATGTTAACATATATAGGTAGCTAGCCTAAAGTTATGTCACGTAAGTGTTCGCGATCGAAGCTGACTGTTGTGCCTCCGTGTTGCCAGGCCTATCACTGACCATGGCGAAGTTAGGCCAAATTATTCACCCGTTGACCATACCCGGTCGGCTAGCGCGACTAGCTCGGATGGGGCTTGTCGGGCCCAGTAGTACTACTTATAATTTCCCCGCTATTTAAACCCAATACTAACGATCCGAGAGATTGTCGGGGACTTATGTGATATAGCTGCTTAGTGACCATAACGTTACATTAACATTAACTTAGTTACCGAATAGTTATGTGACTGTTGATTTCGTATAACGTAAAGAGATTGAGTTGAAGAGTGTATACATGTTCTCCCCCTGTTGTTTAAAACCGGATAAAATTAGGGGCCGTGAACTCACCTTTAGTTGCTCGGTTAGTGTAACACAGAAGTTGCAAATGATGGGACCGCTAATTGCGTCCTAATAAACCAATTGATTTCAAGTCAGTGTGTGAACACACCAATACAAATTCTACACATAATTTACGCACAAAGTGATACAGACAATCAAAATTCCTAACACTCAAACATGCATGCAAGTATCCTCATGTGAACATAGTAATCAAAACAATTTATCATGAACATAATCCAATCCATGCAACACTTTGGTGCACACATTCACAAGTTATCAAGTTTCAGCTTACATACTCATAATTCGGCTGTTTTCTAGGATTTTTATATAATAGTTCCAACGTTCCAAAAATTCCAATTATTTTACAGCAGGTGACAACTATACTGTAGAAATTTTTATAAATTTTTCAAGTCCTAATACTTTACCAATTATCCATAAATATTAATATACTAGGCTGCAGTCAGATTCGTCACTTTCTGACTGCTGTCCACGGAAGAATTTATTTAAAAATCACTGTTCGTCTAATTAACAAAATTCCAGTGGGAGTTGCCCGGAAATTTCCATACCTAGTTTCTGTACAAATTTCATGATTCGACTCCCTACAGATTATTAAATCCAACTCGATAAACAACTAACAAAATTTCAGGATTTTCACAGCTTTAGTTACTGAACTTAATTGGCCACTTAAAAATATCAAACGACTTCAGAAAAATATGAATCCAGTGCCATTAGATTCGATATTTAAAACTCTACGTTTTAGACTACAGAAAATCCGTTTTTCGACAACTAATGACCGAGTTACAGCCAGTTGAAGTCGGCTGTAACCATCATTCAGCAGCCTGATTCAGCACTTTATCACAAACTAACTCGCTTAAACCGTTTATATATTGAACATATGCGATCAAGAACAGATTTTTCCAATCATATATCATTATATATATCATATCCATGCAAACCCTAATCATAATCTCTAGTTTTTATCGATCAAAACGCAGCCTATGTTACATGATTTCCGAAAACATCAAACTTTCAAACTAGCATAATCAATCCTAAAACAACAATCACTACATTCAAACACTTATATCCGAATATGATCTTGTAACAATGATAAATCCTAACCTTTAATGACAAGGTAAATGAACCGTGAGTGAGATGAGGAACCGATGATCAAAGATAATTGCGACCGAGGATGAAGATGGCGAGGGGCTGCCGCGCGACCGAGAGATGATGTAGGAGGCTAACACGATCGATGGAACTAGTGAAGGGCTGCCGACGGCTGTTTAGATATTAGGGTTTGTGTTTTGTTTTTGATTTGTGAAGAAGGATCATGCATGTGTGTGTGTATATAGCGCAAAGAGATGGGTTCAAGGTTTGGGTTGTTCGCCGCCACAAGGGACTTGGGTTTAAGGTTTGGGTTCATTCGCGGCCGAGGGTTTGGGTTCAAGGTTTGGGTTTAAAACTTGGTTCACTCCTAGAGTCACAAGGAATCGAGGTTGGTTCGTGTCGCGGTTCGGTTCGGTTCGTGTACATATTTACCATAAATATTTTATAACTAAAACAATCACGTAATCGAACATCACATATTCACCAACTCATAAACGTTTAATACACATAGCACATACTTCATTTGACAAGTTCACTAAATTATCGTAACTATTTCGAGCGTGCAAATTCAAGTCTCCGAATTAATAACCGTGAAGTAGTGAGTTTAAGTTATCCGAAACCGGGATGTCACATTATCCCCATGTTGAAAGAATTTTCGTCCCGAAAATTGAGTAAAAGCGGTTTAGAATGCAGCGTACATGTTTAGAGTGCCACGCACAAAGAGTTAGTTCGTTAACGATGGTACGCGAAGTTACAAGAAGTTTCCAAGTGCCATGCACAAAGATTCCGAAATGCCATGCACAAGGATTTAGTTAACAATGGTACGCGAAAGTATGAGAAATTTCCAGGTTGTCACATCATCCCCATGTTGAAAGAATTTTCGTCCCGAAAATTTAGTTACTGGTATCGTTAGTTTGCTGCTCAGTTGCGAAGAGGTGTGGGTATTTGCTTTTCATTTGGTCCTCTCTTTCCCACGTGAACTCCGGTCCACGCTTAGAGTCCCAACGAACCTTAACGATCGGAATCTTGCTGTGCCTTCGAGTCTTGATCTCACGATCCATGATCTCGATAGGCTGTTCCACAAAGTGCAGTTGTTTATCCACTTGAATCTCATCCAATGGAATGACTAGAGTTTCATCTGATAGACACTTCTTCAGATTTGACACGTGAAACACGTTGTGAACTCCACTGAGTTCGGCAGGAAGGTCTAATTATTAAGCTACGGGTCCAATACGTTTCAAGATCACAAACGGACCTACGTACCGTGGGTTTAGTTTGCCTCGTTTTCCAAAGCGGATTACACCCTTCCAGGGTGACACCTTTAGTAGGACGCGGTCGCCTACTTGAAATTCGAGCGGTTTGCGTCTTTGATCAGCGTAGCTATTCTGTCGATCTCGTGCCGCCGCCATGCGGTTTCTGATTTGTACAATCTTTTCAGTAGCCTCAAGTATCAACTCAGGGCCTGTAAGTTGGCTGTCACCGACTTCTGCCCAACAGACCGGTGATCTACATTTACGACCGTATAATGACTCAAACGGTGCTGCCGATATACTTGTATGGTAACTGTTGTTATACGAGAATTCCACTAAAGGCAGGTGGATTTCCCAACTATTTCCAATGTCTACTACGCATGCCCTAAGCATGTCTTCCAAGGTCTGTATGGTCCTTTCGCTTTGACCATCAGTCTGAGGGTGATAGGTTGTGCTCATATCTAAGCGTGTTCCCAACGCTTTCTGAAGTGACTGCCAAAAGTTGGACGTGAAGCGAGCATCTCTGTCTGAGATGATGGATGTTGGCACTCCGTGCCGAGAAACTACTTCCTTAATGTAGATGCGAGTCAACTTCTCCATCTTATCTGTTTCTTTAATAGCTAGGAAGTGTGCGGACTTAGTTAAACGATCCACAATCACCCAGATGGTATCGCAACCACCCAAAGTTCGTGAGAGTTTAGTGATGAAATCCATCGAGATTTGATCCCATTTCCACCCGGGATCTCAAGTTGTTGGAGTAGCCCCGATGGCTTTTGATACTCTACCTTGACTTTTGCACAAGTCAAACACTTACTCACGTAGGTGGCTATATCAGCTTTCATGTTGGGCCACCAATACGCAGCTTTAAGGTCTTGATACATCTTATCCGAACCAGGATGGACAGAGTATCGGGATTTGTGAGCTTCGTCCATGACTAGCTCTCTGAGGTTTCCGTAGAGAGGTACCCATATGCGATTCATGAAATACCGGGCTCCATTGGGTTTTACTTCCCAATCGCGTTCCATTTTTCTCACCGATTCAGCCTTGATGTTTTCTTCCTTAACTGCTTCTAACTGCGCGTCGCGTATCTGTTCGGGTAACCCGAATGAATAGTGAGCTGTAGTGCTCGTACTCGACCAGGTTTCAAGTGTTCCTTCCTACTGAGGGCATCAGCTACCACGTTAGCTTTACCCGGGTGATACCGAATGGCACATCGTTCAAGAGTTCGACCCAGCGACGCTGTCGCACGTTCAACTCCTTCTGATCAAAGATGTGTTGGAGGCTCTTGTGGTCTGTAAAGATTGTGCACTTCGTTCCATATAGGTAGTGTCTCCAAATCTTAAGTGCAAACACTACTGCTCCCAATTCCAGGTCATGTGTTGTGTAGTTTTTCTCGTGAACCTTCAGTTGTCAGGACGCATACGCGATGACCTTGTCGCGCTGCATGAGTACGCATCCCAATCCCTGAATGGAAGCATCACAATATACTACAAAATCATCTGTCCCTTCCGGCAAGGACAGAATGGGTGCACTGCAAAGTTTCTGCTTTAGCAATTGAAATGCTGCTTCCTGCTTGTCACCCACGCATACTTGATGCCTTTCTGGGTGAGGGTAGTAAGCGGTTGTGCGATCTTTGAAAATCCCTCGATGAAACGTCTGTAGTAACCAGGCAAACCCAAAAATTGGCGGATCTCCGTCGGTGTCCTGGGTGCTTCCCAGTTTTTGATAGCTTCAATCTTGGCAGGGTCGACGTGGATACCCTTTTCATTTACGATATGCCCGAGGAACTGAACTTCCCGATTCCAGAAATCACACTTTGAAAGCTTGGCATATAGTTTCTCCTGTTGAAGTAATCCCAGCAGTAATCGTAGATGTTCAGCATGTTCTTCTTCACTTTTAGAGTAGATGAGTATGTCATCGATGAATACAATGACAAACTTGTCGAGGTATGGTTTACACACACGGTTCATGAGGTCCATGAACACCGCGGGTGCGTTGGTGAGACCGAAGGGCATGACCAAGAACTCATAATGGCCATACCGAGTACGAAATGTCGTCTTAGCGATATCCTCCTCCCTGACGCGTAGCTGATGGTAACCGGACCGTAGATCAATCTTGGAATAGTAGCTTGACCCTTGGAGTTGGTCGAAGAGATCGTCGATGCGAGGTAACGGGTATCGGTTCTTGACAGTAACCTTGTTGAGTTCCCTGTAGTCGATGCACATGCGGAAGGTCCCGTCCTTCTTCTTGACAAAAAGGACTGGAGCTCCCCATGGCGAAGCGCTTGGTCGGATAAATCCCTTTTCTAACAGCTCCTGAAGTTGAGTAGACAGCTCCTGCAGCTCGGCTGGAGCTAGGCGGTATGGAGCCTTGGCGATAGGAGTTGCATGGTTCGCCAATTCGATTTCAAACTCCAATTGTCGATGGGGTGGAAGACCAGGTAATTCCTCTGGGAATACATCGGAAAAATCACGGACGACAGGGATGTCTTCTATACGTTTCTCGTCCTTAGGCTGTTCGGTAACCAGTGCGAGTAAAGCGAAGGAGTTCTTTCTCCGAAGATACTTCTGCGCTTGCATGTAAGAGATGATGTTTGTGACGGCGCCTGCCTTCTCGCCTTGCACCATCAAGATTTTGTCGTTAGAGAGCGGAATACGGATAGATTTTTCGAAGCAGAGAACTTCAGCTCGGACGTCGGATAGCCAGTCCATTCCGACTACCTCGTCAAAACTACCCAGGGTAGTTGTCATCAGATCAATGGTAAAGGTGTGACCCGCGAGTTTGAGTTGACAGCTGGATACTATATGGGTCACATCTACGGATTTACCATCTGCTAGTTCTATGACATAAGGGGTCTCTAAGGGTTTAGGCGTGAGATTTAGGTTCTTCCTAAAAGACTCAGATATAAAGCTCCTATCCGCACCCGTATCAAAAAGCACAGTAGCAAAATGTTCATTAAGGGGAAACTTACCGGTGACCACGTTCGAGTCGTTTCTGGCCTCTCTGCGGCCCAATGTAAATGCGCGACCTTTGGCACCTCCTGTGCCACCATTTCCATTATTGTTATTATTATTGTTGTTGTGGTTATTGTGGTTGTGGTTGTTCCCACCATTGTTGTTGTTGTTACGCAGCTGTGGGCAGTCTCTTTTGAAGTGGGCAGTGCTACCACACTGATAGCATCCCCGGTTAACACCCTGCTGTGGGCCTTGGGGTTGATTTTGGTTCTGTCGGGACATGATTTCCCCACGACAATCCTTTGCCGCATGTCCCACCTTGCCACATCGTTGGCAGCGATTCCCGGCACAAGGGCCGTGATGATGAAGATTACAGCGATTGCACTACGGCTTTCGACCTACATAGCCGCTTGCGTTCTGGTTGTTGTTGTTGTTGGCGGGCTGATTTTGGTGACCCCGGTGGCTGTTGTAATTATTGAACCGTTTCTGGTTCCCCTGTTGTGGCTGGGATGACGAAGACTGTCGAACGGACGAGTCTTCAAACTTTCTATTATTATCAGGGGCAACTTCAGTTGTACCCCTAGTTGGCAACTTTCTTTGTTCCACCGCCTTATCGGTGAGTTTGTGCGCCAACCTGATTGCTTGATGCTCCGTTGCAGGGTTACTAGCCATTACCATACCTGAATCTCCGGAACCAGACCCCCAAGGTAAAACTCGAGTCGTTTCTCCACAGTGCTTGGCCCGAGATCGGGACATAGAAATACCAAGTCGTGATGTTTTGCTGTGTATGCTTCGATTTCAGATCCCACCATCTTGTGGTTCCATAAGGCTTGCTCCAACTGTTGCACTCTGTCTTGTGGATAGTACTCCTCTTTGATTAGGGCCTTAAACTCGACCCAGGCCATTGCATTTGCAGCAATAAGTCCACGCGTTTGGACTTGTGCATTCCACCAAGTTAGTGCCCCATCTTCCAGTGTTGAGGCTGCATACTTGACCTTGTTGGCCTCTAGACAGTTGCACATTTCAAATACCGATTCAAATTTTTCGATCCAGCGGACAAGTCCTATGGGTCCTTCTGCCCCCGAGAATTTGCTTGGTTTCGCTTCGAGGAACATCTTGTAGGGGTTAAAACCCCCTCCTGCTGACAGAGGACAGGTAGTCAGCGAGGAATTCTACTAGCCCAACTATTATATTTTCTCCTGAAAATTTAATAATGGTTACCTGGGTTGGTTCTGAACACCCGCTAGAGCTGCGTTCACGTGCTCTTGAATCATTACAGCTAGTTCTTCGGGCGTCATGTTAAAGTTTCCGCGTCGTCCAGTTGCCATTTAGATCTTCGAAAGACAACATAAACACACCCAGATAAGTCTATATATCCAATATAGTTATCCTACTTCGTACTTAAATAATTCTCAAGTTATG
Source organism: Scalesia atractyloides (assembly GCA_947069175.1). NCBI lineage: Eukaryota > Viridiplantae > Streptophyta > Magnoliopsida > Asterales > Asteraceae > Scalesia > Scalesia atractyloides. The sequence continues at coordinate 72,830,191 of CAMTDV010000023.1, forward strand.
TCAGCTCAAATATATTAAATAGTCAAAAGAAGTACTTGATTAAATAAAGTTTCAACGTCTTACAAAGTGCCAACCAAACGTATCAGTTTACTATAAAGTCTCAAGTTTGAACATAAGTGGGAAAATAAATAGACTGAAGGAAAGTAAATAAAATAAGCGAGACGTGTTAGTCGTCTAGTCTCCATCCCCAATCACTATCGTTGTCGTCATCCTGCGCGGCATTCCCGGCTTCTGCAGCTGGGTCCTCCTCCGGATCCTCCTCTGGATCCTCTTCCGGATCCTCCTCTACCGGCACTGGAGGGGCCGGTGCTGGTGCAGGTGCTTGATTTTGCTCTAGCTCCTGAATTCTCCAACTAGATTCCAGGAGTCTGTCTTCGAGCCAGTCGACTCTTATCTGCTCAGCACGCAGATCTCTGGCTAAGGTGTTACGAGCTATCTTACTCGTATGTTGCTCTTCCTCGAGCGAGTCGGTTTTACCTGTCAATTGTCGTATCATCCATCCCTGTGCTAGGATGGTTTCCTGCATTCTTTCTAATTGTTCTTGTTGTTTCTGTATCATATTTCTAAGTAGGTCATTCCCTACTTCTACCGAGTTAACCGGTTCAACCGGTACAGCGATGGTTGGGCGTGATGAAGACTCCTCCCCCAGAGCGAGCCTTTTTCTCGCAGCTGAACGTGTCTCCACCCCATAAGATGGTAAGGGTTCCACCATAGGTGCCTTTCCTGGCGCCCTTGGGTGCGAAAGTTTGTCGGATGATGATGATGATGATGATGACATTGCCTGTTAGGTCGTGTAGTTAGTTACGAGTTGTTTTCATTTCTTATTATGAAGTCATAATCTACATACACAATTGTGGTACATCACATAATAAGATATAATCAGTTCGGTGCCAAACTACGTCTAGTGTCGTGTAATCAGCTATAGTTTAGGTCTACTTTTAATGCAACCCTGGTTCTCTATAGCTAGTGGCTCTGATACCAATCTGTCACACCCTCAATTTCCACTTGCGGAGTTTTACCGCGAGGCGTGTGAACAAACCAGAATCTGAAACACTAGTACGTCGAACGACTCTATATGATTTGATAATACGTTTTCCAAAAATCATTTGTTTAACCATTCGTCATAGATTTTATATTGTCTTAGTTAGTTACCAATGTTTAGCGGAAGCATTAGTTTTTAAAGTTGAGCGGAAGCATAAAGTAAAGTAACGGAACGGGCGCCAACATAAACGCCAAAACCAAAGAAAAACCCAAAACAATGTTTGTAAATGAGACTCGATAGAAGATGTCTTGATCAATGTAAGTGAGTGCACCTAGAGCTCCTAGCGTCCTGAGAAACATGTAAAGAAACAAGTGTCAACATTAAAGATGAGTGAGTTCACAGGTTTTCATAAATTCGTTTGTTCGGTTATGAGTTTGTTTCCCCCGTTATCCCTAACCCGGAATAACGATTTAGTTCCATTATTCCCAACCCGGAATAATACTGATAGTTCCATTATTCCTTACCCGGAACAATACCGATAGTTCCATTATTCCTAACCCGGAATAATAACGTTGTTGGTTCCATTATCCCTAACCTGGGATAATATTGCTGATGGTTCCATTATTCCTAACCCGGAATAATATTGTTGTTTGTTCCATTATTCCTAACCTGGAATAATATTGTTGATTCGTAATTAAGTTCAATGTTAACATATATAGGTAGCTAGCCTAAAGTTATGTCACGTAAGTGTTCGCGATCGAAGCTGACTGTTGTGCCTCCGTGTTGCCAGGCCTATCACTGACCATGGCGAAGTTAGGCCAAATTATTCACCCGTTGACCATACCCGGTCGGCTAGCGCGACTAGCTCGGATGGGGCTTGTCGGGCCCAGTAGTACTACTTATAATTTCCCCGCTATTTAAACCCAATACTAACGATCCGAGAGATTGTCGAGGACTTATGTGATATAGCTGCTTAGTGACCATAACGTTACATTAACATTAACTTAGTTACCGAATAGTTATGTGACGTTGATTTCGTATAACGTAAAGAGATTGAGTTGAAGAGTGTATACATGTTTCTCCCCTGTTGTTTAAAACCGGATAAAATTAGGGGCCGTGAACTCACCTTTAGTTGCTCGGTTAGTGTAACACAGAAGTTGCAAATGATGGGACCGCTAATTGCGTCCTAATAAACCAATTGATTTCAAGTCAGTGTGTGAACACACCAATACAAATTCTACACATAATTTACGCACAAAGTGATACAGACAATCAAAATTCCTAACACTCAAACATGCATGCAAGTATCCTCATGTGAACATAGTAATCAAAACAATTTATCATGAACATAATCCAATCCATGCAACACTTTGGTGCACACATTCACAAGTTATCAAGTTTCAGCTTACATACTCATAATTCGGCTGTTTTCTAGGATTTTTATATAATAGTTCCAACGTTCCAAAAATTCCAATTATTTTACAGCAGTGACAACTATACTGTAGAAATTTTTATAAATTTTTCAAGTGCTAATACTTTACCAATTATCCATAAATATTAATATACTAGGCTGCAGTCAGATTCGTCACTTTCTGACTGCTGTCCACGGAAGAATTTATTTAAAAATCACTGTTCGTCTAATTAACAAAATTCCAGTGGGAGTTGCCCGGAAATTTCCATACCTAGTTTCTGTCAAATTTCATGATTCGACTCCCTACAGATTATTAAATCCAACTCGATAAACAACTAACAAAATTTCGGATTTTCACAGCTTTAGTTACTGAACTTAATTGGCCACTTAAAAATATCAAACGACTTAGAAAAATATGAATCCAGTGCCATTAGATTCGATATTTAAAACTCTAGTTTTAGACTTCAGAAAATCCGTTTTTCGACAACTAATGACCGAGTTACAGCCAGTTGAAGTCGGCTGTAACCATCATTCAGCAGCCTGATTCAGCACTTTATCACAAACTAACTCGCTTAAACCGTTTATATATTGAACATATGCGATCAAGAACAGATTTTTCCAATCATATATCATTATATATATCATATCCATGCAAACCCTAATCATAATCTCTAGTTTTTATCGATCAAAACGCAGCCTATGCTACATGATTTCCGAAAACATCAAACTTTCAAACTAGCATAATCAATCCTAAAACAACACAATCACTACATTCAAACACTTATATCCGAATATGATCTTGTAACAATGATAAATCCTAACCTTTAATGACAAGGTAAATGAACTGTGAGTGAGATGAGGAACCGATGATCAAAGATAATTGCGACCGAGGATGAAGATGGCGAGGGGCTGCCCGCGACCGAGAGATGATGTAGGAGGCTACACACGATCGATGGAACTAGTGAAGGGCTGCCGACGGCTGTTTAGATATTAGGGTTTGTGTTTTGTTTTTGATTTGTGAAGAAGGATCATGCATGTGTGTGTATATATAGCGCAAAGAGATGGGTTCAAGGTTTGGGTTGATCGCCGCCACAAGGGACTTGGGTTTAAGGTTTGGGTTCATTCGCGGCCGAGGGGTTTGGGTTTAAGGTTTGGGTTTAAAACTTGGTTCACTCCTAGAGTCACAAGGAATCGAGGTTGGTACGTGTCGCGGTTCGGTTCGGTTCGTGTACATATTTACCATAAATATTTTATAACTAAAACAATCACGTAATCGAACATCACATATTCACCAACTCATAAACGTTTAATACACATAGCACATACTTCATTTGACAAGTTCACTAAATTATCGTAACTATTTCGAGCGTGCAAATTCAAGTCTCCGAATTAATAACCGTGAAGTAGTGCGTTTAAGTTATCCGAAAAACCGGGATGTCACACCCTTCCACTATTTGACAGGCTATCGAATTAGCTGCTACCCTGACTAAGTCTTAGGTCAAGATGGGAAACTGTTTCGCAAGGGCGATAAGAAACAGGTAGCTAAGACCACTCAAGAGAAAACAAAGGAAAACAAAGCTGAGTCTTCCAAGAAGTCGAGGAAGCGTAAGGCGTCACGGGAAATTTGCAGTTGTTGCACAACCCAACCAGAACTCTCAAAACAAGCCAGCACAACCTCCTACGAGGAAACCCTATGCTGGTACTGCACCGTTTTGCAACTGGTGCAATGGTCACCATCAAGCTCACCTATAGTGTCGCCAATGCACCTTGTGTGGAAGATTCGGTCACATAGCCAATGTTTGTCATCTGGCCCCAAAACAAGCTGTTCAGAACCCTGTTCAACATCAAGACAACCCATCTAGACCCCTGTTCCCACCTGGTTCTTGCTAGAACTGTGCGAGATGGGTCACTTTTGATACAACTGTCCAAATAGGTGAATGCGAATGCAACTCCAGCCCATGGACGAGATGGGTCACTTTTGATACAACTGCCCAAAATCCGCTACCTCGCATTGAAGATCACTTTGATCAGCTACAAGGTGTGACCTGCTTTTCAAAGATTGATCTGCGTTTTGTGTTTCATCAACTTCGTGTACTCGAAGAAGATATTCCCAAGACTGCTTTTCACACTCGATACGACCATTACGAGTTCACTGTCATGCCTTTTGGTTTGACGAATGCTCCTTCCGTCTTCATGGACTTAATGAATAGAGTTTGTAAACCTTATTTAGACAAGTTCATCATTATTTACATCAACGACATCCTCATTTATTTAAGTCTCGAACCGATCACGAACAACATCTCCGTCTAACGATAGAACTCCTAAAGAAAGAAGAACTTTATGATAAATTATCCAAGTGTGAATTTTGGCTAAAAGAAGTTCAATTTTTGGGACACATTGTTAACGGACTAGGTATACATCTAGATCCCGCCAAAATTAGTGCGATTAGGGATTCGAGTAAACCTACTACTCCTACCGAAGTTCGCTCATTTCTTGGTCTTGTTGGATACTATCGACGATTCATCGCGAACTTTTCAAAGATCGCGGTTCCCCTCACCACTTTGACTCAGAAGAATAAACCTTTCGAGTCGGGACCCAAACAAGAGGAGGCCTTTCAAACAGTGAAACAAAAAACTCTGTAATATTCCTGTTTTATGTTTACCCAAAGCAACGATGATTTCGATTGTGACGCATCAAACCTATTCCTTGGTTGTGTTCTCATGCAAAGAGACAAAGTCATAGCCTACGCGTCAAGACAATTGAAAATCCACGAGAAGAACTACACAACTCATGATCTTGAGTTAGGAGCCGTAGTTTTTGCTCTCAAAATTTGGAGACACTACCTTTACGATAAGAAATTGGTGGTTTTCAAAAACCACAAAATTCTCCAACACATATTCAATCAAAAGGAGCTGAACATGAGACAACGACGCTGGGTCGAACTTCTGAACGACTATGACTGTGAGATTCGCTACTATCCTGGTAAGGCGAATGTTGTGGTTGATGCGCTTAGTTGTAAAGAAAGTGTCAAACTTCATTGTGTTTGAGTTCAATCTGATATCTAGACACATATCCTTCAAGCACAACATACATGTGTGACCCAATGCTTGTTGAAAAATGAACTGCCACAAAATCTTGAACTTCAACTCGAAACAAAAGACAACGGATTACTCTACTACAAGTATCGTTTGTGGATTCCTAGTCAAGACAATCTACGCACCTTATTGATGGACGAAGCTCATAAGTCTCGTTATTCAATCCATCCTGGTGCAGACAAAATGTATAACGGTCTCCGTACCTAGTATTGGTGGTCGTGTATATAGAAGGACATTGCCTTGTATGTTTCTTAATGTCTAACTTGTCTTAAAGTTAAGGAAGAACATCAGCGCCTATCTAGTTTACTGGAGCAACCAGAGATACCGGTATGGAAGTGGGAGAACATTGCGATGGATCTCATAACTAAACTACCGCGCACACCTAGAGGTCATGATGCCATTTGGCAATTCGTGAGGATCTATCTACTGACAAACTCGCCAAGATATGCGTTGATGTCATTGTATCTCGTCATGGTGTTCCTTTGAACATCATATCGGTCAAGATGCTCGATTCTCATGTCACTTTTGAAAGACCAAGCAATCTGCCATGGGAACCAAACTCAATCTGAGCAGTACTTATCATCCTCAAATGGATGGACAATCTGAAAGGACAATTAAAACACTGGAGGATATGCTTAGAGCATGTGTGATCGACTTTGGTGGTAGCTGGGATTCGCATCTACCATTGGTCGAATTCTCCTACAACAATAGTTATCACGCCAGCATCAATATGGCGCCTTTCAAAGCTCTATACGGTCAAAAATGTCGTTCAACTGTCGGCTGGAATGAGGTCGGTGAAGCTCAGCTCACTGGACCTGAACTCATTCACGACACAACAGACAAAGTCAAGAAAATTCACGATAACCTTCTAACAGCTAAAAGCCGTCAAAAGAGTTATGCGGACAAACAACGCAAGCCCTTGGAATTTAAAGTTGGTGATCACGTCCTTGTCAAGGTATCCCTTGGAAAGGTGTGATAAGGTTTGGAAAGAATGGAAAACTTTCACCATGATATATTGGACCATTCAATATTGTTGAGAGAATTGGAAAGGTGGCCAACGGACTTGAGCTACCTCCTGAACTTGAGCTACCTCCTGATTGACTTTTGATTCTGACCATATTTGGTAAAGTCAAAGTTCAATTGAACTTTGCAACGTGATCGTAATCACGAAGGTTATATCCCTAACGATTTCACCTTCTGATTACCACGTTTACTAGTCGAAGTGACGAGTCAAAGTTTCGGTCAAAAATGCGCATTATGTGTATTTTACGACCAAACTATATTTGGGAATAAAAACACCAAGTTTTGATACCAAATCAGTTTTATGAAGTTAGTTAGACATATTTTGACATGTCGAACTCGTCACTTCTAGTTTAGTGCTTATTTAGGGTCGTAAGTCAAGCGGCCTTGACCACTGCTTTGACTTTCGAATCCGACCCGTTTGGTCGTTCTTAGGATCCGACCAAACACATATTTGTGACCATAGTTGTATAAGGAATAACCTACGAGGTTATACCTTGTGGTCACGTTGTTTGGTTAATGTTATGATATGTTACTTCTATGTTCTTAAAAAATGATGCCCAAAATGCCCTTTTAGCATAAATCCATTTTAAACACATGTAACCAATTTTTAACATATAAACTGATGTTATACATTTTCAAACATGTTTAGGCATTTAATACTTATCATAGGACATGTTTAACCATCCGATCATGCCTTTACGCTAATGACCTATTACAGTAGCAAAAACTACCTTAATGTGTCATAATGGGTCAAAAGCACTTAGGATCCTTTTACTAATCAGAATATTAAGTTTGTTAAATCATATCACATGAGTTCCAAGACTCGTTTGGTTTATAAGACTTCATTCTATCCGATCTCCCGTTTTTAGTCCCAACACGCTAACATATTCATCTGACACATTTGGACACGTTTGAGCTTTGTTTATTCTGTTGATCAAGAACACTTTTGTAAGTCCCAAATGAGTACATAGTTCTGGTCTTTTACGTTTTCCAAATGTTTTGGGGTGACTCATATGTGCTAAATCATTTTCATGTTTTAAAAAAATGTCAATGGTTAATATATAAAACAATACGATTTCAATAATGTGAACAACTTGTTGATGCGTTATACATAACACGAATGACATTCGTTAGATTTGGTCGAGCCGACCAGTAGTATGTTATGGTACCATAGGACTGACAATCTCATTATCGGACTGTTCACTGGATTTGGTGGAAGTTTGGGTAATGACAGAAATTGTTTCTGATTAACAACTCATTTTTTGATTTGTTAGTCTAGTTAAAGAGACCCTTTGGTGGTCTATTAAAGATACACTTTGGTGGTATACTCAACACAGGTTTGAATGTGTTCACTAAAGAACGATCAAAAGTTTTCACAATTAAAAACACGGACGATTTGTTTATGACATGGACAATTGGTTTTGATACGAATGATTGATTTATAACACGGACGAATGGTTTATAACACGGAAAAATGGTTTTGAACAATGTCTCACCTAATGATTTTCACTTAAAGATATAAACCATATCATGTTTTCTTTTGAATCAATCTATTACAATGTGTTTACAAAAGAAACGTTTTGGTCAAGATTCATGGCGATAAGGTTTTCACTACTCTAACCAACTTGTTTTAGTTGGTTAATTGTATTGCAATATCAAACACCTTTGATACGAGGTTTTCACTTAACGACTCTTGTAGTCGGACGAGGTGCTGCCTATGTATCAAAGCCACAAATTTGACACACTCACAAAACCTATGTACTCGCCAATATTTATATGCTGACTCTCTTTTCACATATGTTTCAGGAGTCAATGCTTGATAATATGATGCATGCTCCACATAGCAATGGACGCGGGCCTTAGTAACTTAAAACATGAAAGATAACTTTTTATGTGTTGTTTTTGTTATCCTAAGGCAATTTAAATATTTAACTTAATAAAACAAAATTTTGAATTCCAAGAGTTGTGAAACAATAGTTCTGTGACATGACACCCCGACGTTTCCGCCGTGGTTCGTTGTTTTATGTGGTCGGGGTGTTACAGAAACATGGGTATCAGAGCTTATGGTTATAGGGAATTAGGTTATTAAGAATGCTTTGACCTAGACTATAACCTTCCTAGGACCCTAACTCAAATTATCTAGCGTTTAGATTATTAAAACATTACCATCACCTATCCTTAGGTGACCAAAAAAATACACAAGTTACAAATTCGTTTTGAAAATCAACCATATATCCTTAGATGATTTGTTGTGGCTTACAGCCTTGTAAGTTTTCAAAATCCCGTCAAAGTTTGGGTTTTATTAATGTGAACACGTGAAATTTGGAAGGATGGATGCCTATACCTTGAGTTTTCTATCTATTGCTAGAGTGTCCGTACAAATCTGCATTATCGGACCAGTCACTCTTACCTGGGAACTCTTGGGGTGAGTATCCACTTAGAGGATAAAGCATGTCTTCGTGATACATTATAAAGACCCATTTACTTTGATTGTCACCGTGTGATGTTTGTTTTTAAGTAATAAATGAATGACTACCATCCTTATATTTCGTCGATATTTTTAACATCTCTCTTGATTATCCATTGTCAATCTCACATATTTTCCCTCATGTTTCTTCTACAATGCCTCCCGACGTAATACAACTCAAGATGCCGAAATAGAAGCTATGATCACTCAGCAAATTGTTGTGTACTCCCAAACCTAGTGACCCAGAAAACAATAACAACAATAACAACAACAATGCACAAGCACCATGAAACTACAAACAATATAACTCGGCTAAACCACTCAAGTTTACTAGGTCCGAAGGAGCTACTAGACTCCTGCAATGGTTTGAGAGTCTCGAAAGCACATTTCATCATGTTCAATGCCCGAACGAGCGAAAAGTCGAGTTTGCATCGACTGTATTCCAGAAAAGAGTACTAACATGTCTAACTCATCACTTCTAGTTTAGTGCTTATTTAGGGTCGTAATTCAAGCGGCCTTGACCACCGCTTTAACTTTCGAATCCGACCCATTTGGTGTATCTTAGGATCTGACCAAACACATTTTTGTTACCATAGTTGTATAGGGAATAACCTACTGAGGTTATACCTTGTGGTACCTCGTTTGGTTAGTGTTATGATAAGTTACTTCTATGTTCTTAAAAAAATGATGCCTGGATTGCCCTTTTGCGTATAAATACATTTTAAACACATGTAACAAAATTTTTTACATATAAACTGATGTTATAACATTTTCAAACATGTTTAGGAATTTAAGGCTTATCATAGGACATGTTTAACAATCCGATTACGTGTTTACGCTAATGACCTGTTAAAGTAGCATAAACTACCTTAACAAGTAATAATGGGTCAAAAGCACTTAGGATCCTTTCCATATAAGAATTTTAAGTTTGTTAAATCATATCATATGAGTTCCAACACTCGTTTGGTTTATAAGACTTCATTCTATCCGATCTCCCATTTGTAGTCCCAGCATGCTAACATATTCATCTGGCACATTAGGACACGTTTGAGCTTTGTTTATTCTGTTGATCAAGAACACTTTCGCATTCCCAAATGAGTACATAGTTCCCCTCTTTTATGTTTTGCAAATGTTTTGGGGTGACTCATATGTGCTAAATCATTTTCAAGTTTTCAAAAAAATGTCTATGGTTTATATATAAAACAATACGAGTTCAATAATGTGAACAACTTGTTGATGCATTATCCATAACATGAATGAGATTCATTAGCTTTGGCTGAGTTGACCAGTACTATGTTATGGTACCATATGATTGACAATCCCATTATCGGACTGTTCACTGGATTTGGTGGAAGTTTGGGTAATGACAAAAACTGTTTCTGATTAACAATTCATTTGTTGATTTGTTAATCTAGTTAAAGAGACCCTTTGGTAGTCTATTAAAGATGCCCTTTGGTGGTATAGTCAACACAGGTTTGAATGTGTTTATTAAAGAACGATTAAAAGTTTTCACAATTAAAAACACGGACGATTTCTTTATGACATGGACAATTGGTTTATGACACGGACAATTGATTTATAACACAGACAATGGTTTATAACATGGACAAATGGTTTATAACACGAATATATAGTTTTGAACAATGTCACACAATGTTTTCACTTAAAGATATAAACCATACGAAGTTTTCTTTTGAATCAATGTATTACAAGGTTTTTACAAAAGAAACGTTTTGGTCAAGGTTCATGGCTATATGGTTTTCACAACTCTAACCAACTAGTTTTAGTTGGTTAATGGTATTGCAATATCAAACACTTTTGATACGTGGTTTTCACTTAATGACTCTTGTAGTCGGATGAGGTGTTACACTATGTATACAAAGCCACGAATTTGACCCACTCACAAAACCTATGTATTCGCCAGTATTTTTATGCCGACTCTCTTTTCACATATGTTTCAGGAGTCAATGCCTGATAATATGATACATGCTTCACGAAGGAATGGACGCTGGCCTTAGTGACTTAAAACATGAAACATAATTTATTTATGTGTTGTCCTTGTTTATCCCAAGACAATGTAAACTTTTAACTTAATAAAAAAAAATTTTAAATTCCATGAGTCGTGAAACAATAGTTCTGTGACATGACTCCCCGACGTTTCTGACACGGTTCATTGTTTTATGCGGTTGGGGTGTAATAGTCAAACAAAATGATCAATGAAGGTTTGGTCGAATAAAAGCGATGGAATTCGCTAAGACACCAAACGGATTAAAGAGTATGATAAATGATGGTTTGGTCGAATAAAATCTATGGAATTCGCTAAGGCGACCAAACGGATTAACAAGTATTATAAATGATGGTTTGGTCGAATAAAAGCGATGGAATTCGCTAAGACGACCAAACGGATTGAACAGTATGATAAATGATGGTTTGGTCGAATAAAAGCGATGAATTTGCTAAAACAATGAAACGGGTCAGAAAAATGAAGTTTTATTACATATTCAATTGAATGTTCAAATGGCTATTTTGGCATAAAAGTGGTAAAAGGGTAAAATCAGAAAGTAAATGTAATTGAGCAACGAATACGTAAATCTTATTGTAGTTATCCCAAGGAATGGGGTATATTGACGTAATTGATAAATTTGTAAAATAACGTAGTATATCAACTTCGTTTGCTTAAATGTGCAAACGGGTCAAAACTATTAGATTTATGAAACTAAAAATGCATGATATAAACACTCGTAACAAAAGTACTATGGGAATGAAAACGAGAAATAATGTTGTACGGACGCTTTTCTGCAATGCCCGAACTATGTTTTATCGTACGGGAATTGAAACGAGTCGAACGGACGGGTAAAATAACACAATAGCTGTAACATTTGTCGTAAAACGGGTTCTAAAACCCGCTTGGTTTTTTAATTCACATATACGTATGATGTTCGTTACGCATTTATGTTAAAGTTTAAATTTTTATATTGTTATTAGTATTTAATAATAAATAAAAATAATAAAGTAAATAAATAAATCTTAAGAAAAAAATAAATAATAAAAATAAAAAAATAACAAAAAAAAGTGAAGCCCGCGGGTATCGAACCCGGGTCTCCACCCAACTAACACATACAACACACCACTACACTACACACATAACTGAAATAAACTCAAATTAAATAAATTTTATATTGTAGCAACCCCTGAAACCAATTTCAAAATAACCGTCTGTAACGGCTGTAACCTTCAATCCAACTTCAAATTTTCGTTTCTTTGCAAATTAAACCGAGAAACATTTTCTAAATTGTGTGATTAAACGTAATCATTGGGTGAGCTCAGTTACAAAATCATTCAGTCATAAATTTCTTGACCGAAATCGATAAAAACTCATAATCAACTTGAACCCAACCGTCAACTATAAATAGTGAACCTTAGACTCATTTAGAACTCGCTCATTCTCACAAAGTCCCTCTAAACTCTTTGAAGAATTCTCTGTTTTCAAATCACTTCGCCGGAAATTTTGTTTGTCGCCGGAACTTCACCGGAGATCACACCTGTTCGGTACAACATCCTTGAATCCTTTTCTGTTTAATTATTTTCATTATCAGTAGTAATAAATCAATAAATCCAACAAGTGTTATTAGATTATCAAACCGGGAATGTCAAACTGTTTTCATAAGGAAGAAGATGAAGTTGAAATTGTATATATATATATATATAAAACTAAAACCGGTGTTTATACCGGGTTAGACACACAGTCCAGTGGTGGACTGTGTGCATTTTACATAAATGGTTCCGGGTCGAGTCTCATACACGGTGCCGAATTCCTTATATAATCCAAACATTTTTATAACTAAAATATAAAACAACGTAGATAGTACATAAAACTAATTAAAATTGTATAATCTCTAGGTTAGACACATAGCCCACTTGGTCGGGCTGCGTGCAACACGAAGCAAGAGCGCGGGTTCGAGTCCGGTCGGTTACATGTTTATGAAATTATCAAACCTTTTTAAATAAAATCCGAATATGGCTTGACTTAATAAGTGTATATAAGTAATTAAATTCCAGAATATTTCGGGTTAGACACGTAGCTCAGTTGATAGAGATGTGTGCACGTAAACCAGAGGTCACCAGTTCGATCCCCACACGCTACCAAAACCACCTGATCTAACCGGTTCGACCCTAAAAGGGGTATATTTTTTTCATTAACCTTTTTCTTTATTTTTCTCCAAAAATCCATAAACATATATTATAAAATAAGTCTTTTTAAACATAAAAATTAGTAATAAATACTATAAAATTGCCTGAAAAGCCTAATAAAATTCATTAAATAACAATAGTAATTTCAAATAAAAGAAATATACTTTTAATGAATTATTACGTGAATATTTAGGTTAGTTTTCTCGTCAGAATCTTTAAGTGCATGCTCGTTATCAAAGCAAGAACGCACCCACTGTGAGTGAATTCCTAGAAACTTCCCCTTTTTATTAATGTTTTGGGGTACATCATGTGTCGTTTATTTATATCGTTTATTCAAACACTTGTGCTACTAGCATTATATGAACTAACATGCTATGTGATATTTGGTTTATTGTTATATGTGGTTACACTTTCTCATTTCAGTCAAGCTCTCACATTAGGCCCATCAGTTCCCCGTTTCATATGCGTAGAGCATTGTGTTGCCTAATTAGATAGCTCCATTTGATTGAGCTTTGATCTCACAGCACATCGTTTATCGTGCTCACATGTACATTGCTAGATGATTTTGTGGTTTGTGGATTGTTTACATATACGTTTGCTCATATTTGGTTATGCATATTTTTTTAAATTAATCAACATATCATTTCTTTGTAATGTTTAAACGGGATTCACTCGCCAACTTTTGTTGACCCAAATTTCTATTTTTACACATGATACAGGTGATCAGGTTGAAGCAAGGAACACATAGGATTGGGCCTTAGAAGAAGAATAAAATGTTACTTGATTGTCTTGTTTAGAACATTTTTGCTTGTATGGTTTATGTGTTTGTTGGAATTTCTACTTTTAATTTGAATTAATAAATATGATACTTTATTATAGTAAATTTGATGAAAACCCAATCATGCCCCGACTACCATATCTGCTGCGGGTCAGAGTGTGACAATAGCAAAAGTGTTACAGCAAGTGGCGTCGTCGACAACCAGTTGGGCCGTCGCCGATGTAGTGAAGTTGTCTGACGCCCTAAATCACTACCTACGGCAGTTAAGCTCCGACACTATGTATAGAAGAGGCATCGCCGACGCGGCCTACTACCGTCACCGACGCCACCTCAGAACTTCAAGAAAACAAAAATTAAATTTTTGATATAATTATTTATGTAGTGTTTTTATTTATCCAGTAAATACTAACTATTTAAATTTAGTAGGTCAAAGAGTTTGTAAGATTTCATGGACGAAGATCATGCTGAGATAAAGAACCGAACACTTTCGAAATTCAAGCTTCCGTTTTGCTACGTTCATTTTGTGTGTCATCTTTTGTCTTAAATGTTTTAAGTTGTTCTAAAAAATTTATAAACTGTTAAACAATTTTGTATTTTGAATGGTCAACGGATTTGCGTTACTCTAAATAATAATTCAGTTTTATTTGAAAAGAGTGTTATATATAATTATAGTAAGCATGGGCTTTACAATATCCCATAATTTCCCTATACTTTGAACATTTTCCACGTTTTCAAAACGTATTTAAATCAATTTTCCACTTCCTCATGATCGTCAAAACTCAAAAGAGTTCATTCAACACCTAATTTCATGTATTTTCATATAATCACAACTTCAAGTATCATGAACAATTTTATATATTTTGTCAAGATCTTTAAAAATAACCATACTTTTATGTTCATCTCCTTATTTTACCGTTTTACATAAACTTTTTATGTTGTATTTTCAAATTCACCATTTTAAAAGTATATTTTTAGATTCTTTATAATCTCCAAATTCCCAAAAATCACTTTTAGGATCATTTCATAGTTCATGAAAGTTTATAGTTGGAGATCTTGCTAGATCTAAACATCTACATGTCTAGATCATACTTTTAAACATAATCTTGCATGATCTTTTAGTCTAACATAATCTACAATAAAATAAACATCAAGAGTGTGTAAATAACATAGATTTAAGTTAGTTTATCTTGTTTATTTTAGGGTTTCATGTACTTTATTAGTAAGCTTCAAGATGTTCCACCAGTAGAACTATAATTTCATGTAATAAGAAGCTTAAAAATGGGTCTAGATGAAGATGAGAGCTCCACACTTGCAAGAATGCTCCTAGAAAGCCCCTAGCACTTTGCACCCCCTTAGATCATCTTCAAAGGCTTGAAGGATTCTTGTAATTAGGTTATCATGAGGTATGTAGGGCCCATGATGACCATAAGGGGGGGGGGAGGGGTAGTATTGGGACTTGATTTTTTAGAACAATTAGACATGTGTGTAAATCTTATATGGAGATATTTAGGTAATTAGGGAAGTCTTAGATAATTAATGTGCTAATTTTAGTTTAGGATGCTAAACGAGTTTAACTAGTTCACTAGACTAGTAAATGTGGTGTTTATATGATAAACTCGACACTAGTTTCATTATTGAGTCGTTACCAGAAAAACTATGAAAGGTGCATGATAATATATGTGTAAGCATTTTTAAGATATCTTTAATATCCTTGAAGTTGTTTAAGATAATTAACATTATCTATGGACTTTGTTAACCCCACAAAATGCTGATTTTTTTTGAGAAATACTGAATTTGTTAATTTATAGTCCGGATCGGACAATTTAGGTGTTTAGGCATTTTTCTAGAAAGTTTATAAAATTTTACAAGTGTTTCGCTAGTAGTGTGTTCGCATTGTTTTCCAACTTATTAGGACATAGTTGTTTAGTTTTGCGACACGAAGAAAAAACGATATAAGTTGTAATGTAATGATATGTCCTGAAATTTGCTAGCTTTGTACGACTTAATCATTCCTGAATCAAGTCTAATGTACATAATTATATGTAATAAAAGTGATTAAGTTGTATAGAATTATCATGTATCTTGCCGGTTGTCACATACTCATACTGTTAAAAGAATTTCAACCCAAAATTCATGAGTTACTGGTTGTAGGGGACTCTTTGAACAAATGAGAGTACTTTGTCTTGATCTAGTCTTCATGTTCCCATGTAAAATCGGGTCTGTGATGTGAGTTCCACTTAACTTTATCTAGTTTTGCACGACTTCTCCTTGTATTTTGGACTTTCCAGTCCAAAACCTCAATAGCTTCTTTAGTGTATTGGAGTTTATCATTGATATGAATCTCATCTGTCGGGATGATCATGGTTTCTTGGGTTGGACTCTTTTTAAGATTCAACACATGAAACGTGTTGTGTACGCTACTGAGTTCCTCCAGAAGTTCCAGTTTGTAGACAACAGTACCAACCTTTGCCTAGATTTTGAAAGGTCCTTTGTAGCATGGATTCATCTTCCCACATTTTCCGAATCATGCTACGCCCTTCCAAGGCGAGGCTTTCAACAAAACTTTATCGTCGACCTAGTAGGTTAATGGTTTACATCATTTGTCCGCGTAGCTCTTTTGTCTATCTCAAGCCGCCTTGATATGGTCTGAGATTTGAAAGATCTTGTGCGTAGTCTCTTGGACTAATTCCGGACTAATTAGTTGTTTATCAACGACTTCCGCCAACATAGCGGTGATCGGCATTTGCGTCCGTAGAGAGGTTCAAACGGGGCAGCTTGTATGCTAGTGTGATAACTATTATTGTATGAGAACTCCACTAATGGTAAATGAGTATAACAATTGCCACGCAAGTCCATCACACAAGCATGTAACATATCTTCCAAAGTTTGGATCGTTCACTTTGTCGTCCGTTTGAGGGTGAAAGGCTGTGGTTAGATCCAAACAAGATCCAAAGGCATGTTGAAATGATTTCCAAATTCTTGATACGAATCGACCGTCTCGATCTGATGTGACAACCGGAAAAATTCCATGGTAATTCCGTACAACTTAATAACTATTTATACATTTAATTGCGTTCATATTTGGCTTAATTCATGCATAATTAGGTCATACAAGTCTAGCATTTGTAGGACATGTTTAAACTTGACAATTGATATTGTTACTTTCGCCACGTTGCGAGAAACGAATAACTATGTCCTAATATGTTGGTGCACAATGCTAACATCATATTCACCTCAACACACTATTCTTGTTGGGAAGTTTAGAAACTGTCTGAAACAACCAACGAATGATATGGAAGCATATCATCACAACTGAATACATAAAAACCCGAATTAGGGGCATCAATTTCTAATATACTTTAGCATTCCGGAAAAATGCCTAAATTAATAAATCTTCCAATCCGTGTTATAACTTAACAATTACACCTTGTCCGTAACTCAAAAAATTATCATTTTCAATATCAATAAGGCTTGTTAATAATACTAATTACCTTAAACGATCTCGAAGGTATTAAATAATTAATCAAGGCATTATTTCCGGTATTCTCACGCATCCTTCACACATTGTCTGATATCGATCCGACAAGTAAACTAGTGGCATATTTAATATCTTAACACTTAATACACTAACCTAGTGAGCTAGTTAAGGCTAGTTACTACCCTAAACTATCATTAGTGGCCTAATGATGCAAGAGTAACCTTAAGTACCTAAATATCTAATTTACCATTTCATCACATATCTAAACTATAAAATAAGTGCAACACCATGACATACCCCCATACTATTTTCAGCCACAATGGGCCCCCACAACCTACAACTAGAGAAAATGGTGATTGATGATGAAATAGTATGGCTAGAAAGATATTGTTGACTTACAAAGATTGAAAATTCTTATGAACTCCCTTATTATCTCTATCTACCCACGTCTACAACCCACCACCATAAACTACCCATTTTCAACCATTAAACACCACATTTTATGCAGCACAACCCCATGTCAAGATGGTCTAAGGAGGGCACAAGAGGAAGATTATTCAAGAAGCATCGTACTACACGTTGGAGCTTCAACATCAACTTCGTATCTTCATTTTCTTCATCTAAGTGCTTCCCCTAGCCTATGTGCTAGTAGTAAGATCCTTGAAACTCATTTTCATGTATGTTATGTTATGTAGATGAACAAAGTACAACATGATCATCTTGAACATCATGAAAAACAAAGCTTAAAACCCTAAATCTAACTTAATAATCTTACAAAAGGATGTGTTTTTATGTTGATTATGTTGATTAGTGTAAAATGGCTTGAATGCCCTTGGTGATAAGTGTAAAGTATGATGTTTAGACATTATGATCTTATAAGAACATGCTTAAAAGGTTGATCTAAACATCAAGATGTTTGATCTAACAAGATCATCGCCTTCATGATTATGTACTTAAACACTAAACTTGGGAGTACTTTTTGATAAATATAACTTTTACAAGAAGTTAAGATCATGATTTGTAATATAAGGATCTTATTAGGTAACATAAACAAGTTTATGTAATATGGGTAAACTAGTGGATGATTATAAATAGTGTTATTATTTTTAGTTGTTTTTGTTAAAAATATATATGAAAGTTCATGAAAATGAAGGTGTATATGTGTTAATATATGCATGAAGTTGGAACTTAATTTGACTTGAGTAAAGTATGGTTTAAAATACGTTTTAAAAACGTGGAAACATCCATAGTATAGGGAAAACTATGGCGAAATTTTCTAAAATCCTAATCATGATTAAGCTTTTATTAAAAGATGATTAAAATTGCTAAGCATGATTAGTGACCCTAATCATGATTAGCCAAACTTGGTGGAAAAGTTTAAGTCCTAAACTCCTAAGTATTTTCTTAAACACTTACATTCATTTTCATAAGTTCAAATGGAATTATACACACACACACATATATAATTAGAGATGACCATGTTATATGTATATGTATAAATGTGTTTATGTATATGTCTTAAAAGGTAGGGAATGGCTAACTAAATACAGATACACACCACTTGGTAAACCTCCTAAATACTTGAAATTAAACAAAGTACATACATACATACATACATACATACATACATACATAATATGAACATATACATATATATCACTACACACCGATACGAACAACGAACAAAACAGACATCGGACGAACATATATATATATACATATATATACTAAACTAACACTAAATATTTAGTATAAGTTCCGTAATCAATTAAATACACCGTCACTGACAACTATCACCATAGCGTCATGACAAGGAATGTGTACATCCTACTGACGACACTTGGGCATCCTCTACACGAAAATATATATTAACGATTATTATGATGAACTCTAAAAATAATGTATTTTTAGATACTTGGAAACATATATTTTCAACACTTCTATTTTCCGAAAAGTATAATACAAATAATCACTAAGTGAAATACAAAAGTTTATAAGTATACTAATACGTATAAAATACGTGCACTAATGCACTAGGTGAAATTGCAAGGTGATCGTAGTGTCGCCCACAATGGTAAAAGGGAATGAGGAGGCAAGCCAGATTGGCTTAGTGTTACATCTATCAACTGACTGAGCTTCCTTAGCTGACTGGGCTTTCAGCGCTAAGTTTCAAGCCAAAGCGAGTTACAATACGCCCTAATTACCCTTAACGATGCGTTAGTGGTAGTAAGGGGTCGAACCACGAAAAGTTTGTGGTTTGCGCGCGGACAAGATTAATTTTAAAAAATGTTGTCACTTTTATGAAGCTTGCTAAGAAATTGATTAATTTGTTTGTTTGAAAAAGGTGTCGGAATGTATCGATGATTTTTGGTTTTGATTACTAAACTATGAAAACTTGATTGATTGTGGTTACATGGAAACTTGCTTAAATGATTTTAAATAATAATGGAAAACAAGGTTCACACCCGATTCAACTGTAGGTCCACTTGGAGGATCAAGATTAACCTACTTCCTTGTTTATACAACACAAATACGAGTGCAGAATCCTGGTAAGTATGCAAACCAAAACAAAGTAAGAACACAGGATAACCAAAGATTCAATATCTTGATTAACAGAAGAGAACTAGTACAAACATATACAAACAATGTTCAAACAGATTCATGCAACACACTCGGTGCTCTTGTGTGTCTCTCTCTAGTATAGCTCTAGTCTCTCTAGTCACTAACTTGTCTAGCTTGTCTACTCGTCTCACTCTACACTGAGAAGTGCATGTCTTCTTATATAGTGTCCACACTCAGCAACTATACGAAGTATGTTGCTGGTTGTACGAAACACCAAAAGACACGAAACACATTCTCCAAAGATACTCGTACGAACAAGCTTGCTCGTAAACTAGCTCGTACGAAACAAGCATGAGGCTTGTTTAGATGAACTCATTCGTACGAATGGTAGGTGGCTCGTACAAGATATCTTGCTCGTACGAAGTATTCCCACTCGTACACATAGAAGTCTTCTTTGGAGAACGTGTCACAGACATCACGTACACAAGACTCAACAGTATGCACACATGCAACTGTTTTACACAGACAAACTAATCATCATACTAAACCAAGATAGGAGGATATGTTGATTAGGTCGACATGACCAATCTATATAGACACAGTAAAAAAAGACCTTACAATTACAGATGTAACTTAGAACAAGCGACAAACATAAAAGTGTATGAACAAACTCCCCTTGGTCGTTGCTTGGTCTTCGGTCTTCGGTCTTTGGTCTTCATACTGAAAGGCTGGAGTATTAACAAACTCCCCCTGAAGATCTGCTATCAAACGTTGATAGAACATCAGGTCTTCAAAAACTTTCCAGAAACATCACACCTTTCTTGTTTCCTTTTGAGTACCACTGGAGGTAACTGGATTGGTTACGATCTACAGTGCATTAGACTTCACCACTTGAGTTGAGGCAGAAACTTTTGATTGCGAGGATGAGGCCGAAGCATCAGGATTGCCAGTGTCTTCACTAACCTGCAGAAGCATCATCAAAAGTTGGCAGATTAGAGGAGTTAAACAGTCCATTGTAGTCAAACATCCAAGGAGCACCCGGAGCTCTTACTATTTCAGTGTATCTTTGAACCTTGACTTCACCCCATTCTTCAATCTTCTTTGTTGAAAATTCAACACTGTGAAATTAGGAGTAGCATATCCAAGAAAGAAACCTTCGATAGCTTTCGGAACAAATTTACCATGTGGATCAATCATAGTGCATGGAGCTCCAAAAGGTTCTAAGAAAGAAACATCGGGTTTCCTTTTATGTAACAACTCGAAACATGTCTTGTCGTGCCTCTTCACCGTAAGAACTCTATACATCGTATAACATGCAGTAGCAACAGCTTCTCCCCAAATTGAACAGGAAGTTGTGATTCTATTAGCATAGTTCTTGCTGTTTCAATTAGAGTTCTATTTTTCCTCTTGGCGACACCATTTTGTTGTGGAGTGTATCAAGAACTGTACTCATGCAGAATGCCTTTAGAAGAACAGAACTCATCCATAACATGATTCTTGAATTCATTGTCGTTATCGCTTCTGATTCTCCTTATTTTCAAATTGTATAAATTTTCAAGCAGCGTCTGGAGATTCTTGAGGATTTCAGGAACTTCACTCTTGTGTGCCAACATATTCACCCATGAAAATCTTGAGTAGTCATCAATAACTACTAAACAATATGAATCACCAAAGGTAATCTTGTGTTTCATAGGTCCAAAGAGGTCCATATGAAGACGTTCAGAGGCATATTCACCATGTTGATCTTCTTCACAAGATGACATTTTCTAGCTTGCTTTCCCTTTTGGCGTGATACACAGACGTCTTGTAGATGAAAATTCTTCTTGTGTACACCATTCACAAGATTGTTCTTCACCAAATAGTTCATTTTCCTTAAGTGAATGTGTCCGATTCGTCTGTGCCAAGAGATTGATTCCTTTCCAGTGGCTTTTGAGACAAAACATGTAACTGATGCAGATGTTGTAATAGCTTGGCTCATGTCAAGAATAAACAAGTCATTAATTCTTGCAGCCTATAGGAGGATCCATTATTTGGGACTCTTGAAACTAGGTTTTAGCACTTAACATCTAGCATCATCAAAATGAACAGTGAACTTCTTGTCGCAGATTAGAGAAACGCTAAGAAGATTGTGATCAATTTGACGAACATAATTGATCTTAGCAAAGCTAACAACACCATTGGATAACATTCCTTCTCCAATGATGTATCCGCCTTTGTCTCCAGCAAAAGCAACATAGCCTCCTCGAACGCTTTTCACATCATAAAGGAGCCTTAAGTCGCTTGTCATGTGCCTCGATGCTCCACTGTCAACAATCCAATGACTATTCATAGTTCCTCCTGGAACACCTTGCACATTTCAAAAACCTGATTAGTTTGAGATGGGGACCCAAGCCTTAGTGGTCTTGGGTCGACCCTTATCATCAAGAAATGTGATTTCTATTTCTTGATGATTTGGAAATTTGAGCCTCCTCTTGAACCATCACCGTCTTAGGTTTCCAAGATTTTTGAAATTTACTAGAATGACTACTATTTACATTTTTAACACTTTCTTGTTTATGAAGTTTTAAGAACTTGGTTTCCTTTCTGAAGAATCCGGTTTTAACCCATTTTCAATTATTTTTACTTGTTTACGTCTCTGTTTTTCTTCTTGTTCTTTAACAATACGTTTGTCTTGTTTTAGAGAAACATATGGACGTTGGCATGTTGGTTCATGAGGAGCTTTCTCAACAAATCTCGGTTTTGCTGGGTTTGAACAATTTTTGATTATGTGGCCAAATTCTCCACATTTAAAACAAGTTCTCCTCTCAACAAATTTAGGAGATCCTATTATGTGACTTGAACTTATGGGTCTTGAGGTACTACGTTCATTTTCACACCTATTTGTAAGTTGAGTGTAATTGTTTTCACTATTACGCTTTAAAATCTTAACTTTCTTTACAAATTCTATATTAGACATGCCTTCAAAAGTCTCGACTTTATCAGTACCAGTAGAACTCACAAATTTAACATTCTTAAACTTCTTTTTGTAGTGAGTGCCTTTTGCTTCAACCTTCGGTTGTGGTACCTTAGTCTTTTCAACTCGCTTTTCTCGGTGTTTTTCTTTTGAACTTGATAATGGTTGTGACTTGATTGTGTTTTTCTCCAAAAATGGTTGTTGAATTTAAAAAAATTTTATCAATAGAGGTTGGATTAACATTTTTGATGGGAAATTCTTTGTTAGAATGTATTTTATTGTCTCCAACCAAGGCATACAACACATTATCATTTTCATCTGTAGACACATTTGTCTTGACAAATTTCATAGGATTATTCTCTTGATTTTCAATACTTTTCACACTAGGAGTAGTAGACATTTCTACCCCTTTTTCCTCATCAAGAGATTGATCCTGATCATTTTTCTCGGACTCATCATCTGACGAATCATCCTCCTCTGTTGTAGAGGGGTTTTGATTAACAACTGATGATGAGTACTCGGATTTTCATGATTCAACAGAGGAAATTGTCTAGTTTGAACCCCAATCATGCTGCAAACTCTTTAGGATTAAGAGGTACAGAGGGTTCTAAGCGTGGCATTTCCTCTTCATCACGCACTTTGGTATAGTTGTGTTTCAACGGAGGTGGAAACAACTTATACCCAATGCATTTGACATCTCCTTTTAGTTTTTGAATGCCAATGATATGATCTAGCACATATCGGGAGTTTAAATAACTTTCCAATTTTAGCTTGATCGCATCATGTTCGCATTTGGCAATGGCTAACTCTATCTTTATTTCCTCAAGGAGATTAATGTTGTTATTAATTCCTGTTTGTTTGTTAAAACTGTCTTTGTTAATTAGAAACGTTTTGCTTAAGGGTTTCTATTACATATTTGAACTCTTTGCATTTTGACAGTTCAACAACTAGGTTTTGATTGTAACTGTTAAACATTTCAAATTGTGTTTTTAATTCAGCACAGTCACTGCAAATTTTAGGAGAGTTGGAGTTAACCTGACTTGTCGAACCGGCAACATTCGCCATGAAGGCAGTATGATGAGGAAAAGATGCACCGTTTGTAAAGATATGCAGTTTCTACTTTCTTCATCAGACCCGCCCTTTTACCTTTCAGCTTTTCTGCTTCTTTCTGCAATTTTCTGACCTCAGCATCACTTCCTTCCCTAATATCTGAATCATATCCATAACCACCTGAACTTGAGCATTCTTTATCAGAACCACCATTATACCACAAACTATCATCATCATCAGAACTGTCAATACTGTGTACATGTTTAATTTCCTTGTTTGCTCGGTCTCGTACACTCACGCTTGAAGTGACCTCTTTCACCACAGTTGAAGCAAGTAACAACATTTTTATAAAAACCATATTTTGTATCTTTCTTGCTCTCCAAACTGGTTCTTCCTGTTCTACTCATATAATCCTTAGCTCTTCTTACCGCACTTGTAAATGCCCATTTGATATCTTCATTAGTCAAATTGATATTTCCAATTGACCAGCCAGTAATCCACAATAAGCACTAACCGTGGTGTTTAGAAGTTCCATATGTTCATGAGCAACTTCTACGCTGAACTTGGAAAGATATGATGTGTCAAGTCTAACTGTATTGGGATATGCAGGTTGAAAGTTGTTTCCATAGAAAGCTTGTTGAGGAGCTTACTGTGGAACTTGAGGTGCAAGATCTCGTGGTTGTGGTAGAAAGGCTTTCGGATCAAATACTTGTCCATAGACTTGAGTACTTGAGCTTGCAAACTGATTTATTTGAACAGGTTGTGGTAGAAAGGGATTAAAGTTTGACACAAACGCGCTTTAAAGTTTTTGTTGCTGATCTGCACTAATACCTGTATTAATACCTCCAAAGTACATCTCAGGGTTTTGTGGAATAGTGATTCTTTGTGCCTTTGGAAGTTCTTCTTCATTTTTGTTCTCCAATTTCTGTACAAATTCATAAATACTGATTGAATCCAAAACACCTGTATGTTTTAACAAGTCAATAAATTGACCCGATTTTGGCGGTAATGCGTCAGCAAAGCACATCACGATTTCTTGTGGAGATGCTAACACTTTGTACGAGTACATTTCGCTAAGCAGATGGTAGAAACGTGTTGCCATATCATTCAGTGTTTCATTTTTCATGAACATGAAACCTTCAAACTCCTTCTTTAGTAGATAATGCCGTATTTTTCTAGTTGCAGCATTACCCTCTCCTCTTGCTTCCAGGGTATCCCACAGATTTTTGGTGGTCATACAGTACACAAACTGATGATAAATATCTTTATGGAGCGCTTGTGTAAGGATAGCAAAAGCCTTTTTCTCTAGATCGTAAGCCTTTTTATCGCCTTCATCTAGATTGGCTAAGGAGGTTGGATTTGATCCTGCCTCTTCGAGAGATTCTTTATAGGGTGTAGTAAAACATGTCCATAGTTCTGTGTTTTGTCCGAGAACATATGTGTGGAAACGACTTTTCATGACAGATAATCGTTCATATGGTTCAGTTTAGGTGGATGGTTATTACTCCCGGTTTCACTCTCGCTCATTAGAAGAGTCTGAATGCTCGGGTTCTTGTTTGCGACACACGCCCATTGATTTACGGTAATCATGGCTATATGTTGAGGCATCAATGATTTAACCCATGAGGTTGCAGAGTTCTGTGAAGAGTCTTGATTTGTGCTTGAACTACTACTCCAATCCCACGTATTAGTACTCATTATATTTTTCTTGATTATAAAAATTAAAAGGTTTAAAGTTTAATTTTTAGAAAATAACAGTTCCCTTTTAAAAATCACAAAGTTTGAAAAATTGAAACATGAAAAACAAATTTAAGTTGTTCTTCGTACAAACCAATGTTTCGTACGAGTGGTTGTCCTTCGTATAAACCAGGTTCCCCCTACGGGGGATACTCTTTCGTGCGAACGACTTAGTCTTTCGTGCGAACCAGGTTCTTGGTGCGGATGACTGATCTTTCGCACGAATAGTCTAGTTCTTTGTGCGGATGGGTTATTCGCACAAATGTTTTTCACAGAGGAATCTTTTTGCAAGGATGGTTGGTGAAAAATTTCCTTTTCTAGCACAGACTAGTTTTCGAAAGTGGTTTGTTGTCTACACAATTTTGGTTAAAAAGACAAACATTCCATATCAACTTTTTCAGTTTCAACAGTCAAGTCCAGAATGTCAGAGATTTGGTCAACCCTTCAACAATATTCTGGTGAATTTTTCCGGTGAGTTTCTACTGCAAATGTGTTCAACTTGAACAGACAAAAGAAAAAAGAAAAACCAGATTTTAACATGTCTCCATGTGTTCAAACAAGGTTTTTAAGAAAAGTTTCTAGATACAACAAGTTTTAACTAAGTTTTAGGTTGCTTATCTTCTAAAAACTTATGTTTCCTGCTAAAGTTCAAGAACACTTCAAGAAACCCTCAAAACTAGCTCAGACACAACACTAAGCTTGGTTTTAAAACAAGGAAGAGAGCCAAAGCTCTGATACCAGTTGTAGGTCCACTTGGAGGATCAAGATTAACCTACTTCCATGTTTATACAACACAAATACGAGTGCGGAATCCTCGTAAGTATGCAAACCAAAACAAAGTAAGAACACAGGATAACCAAAGATTCAATGTCTTGATTAACAAACGAGAACTAGTACAAACATATACAAACAATGTTCATACAGACTCATGCAACACACTCTGTGCTCTTGTGTCTCTCTCTCTAGTATAGCTCTAGTCTTTCTAGTCACTAACTTGTCTAGCTTGTCTACTCGTCTCACTCTACACTGAGAAGTGCATGTCTGCTTATATAGTGTCCACACTCAGCAACCGTACGAAGTATGTTGCTGGTTGTACGAAACACCAAAAGACATGAAAGACATTCTCCAAAGATACTCGTACGAACAAGCTTGCTCGTACGAACATAAACTAGCTCGTATGAAACAAGCATGAGGCGTGTTTAGATGAACTCATTCGTACGAATGGTAGGTGGCTCGTACGAGCAATATCTTGCTCGTACGAAGTATTCACGCTCGCACATAGAAGTCTTCTTTGGAGAACGTGTCACAGACATCACGTACACAAGACTCAACAGTATGCACACATGCAACTGTTTTACACAAACAAACTAATCATCGTACTAAACCAAGATAGGCATATATCTTGATTAGGTCGACATGACCAATCTATAGAGACATAGTAAACAAAGACCGTACAATTACAGATGTAACTAAGAACAAGCGACAGACACAAAAGTGTATCAACATCAACAATTGTTCGGACCTAGGGTTACTACACATTTTAATTTGGTTCAATCGAATGAGTTCATTAACGGTTTAAGAATCACAAGGCTTAGGTGCCAATTGCTATCAACGTCATAGACAACGGACGACAATGCACTTCGTTACCTCGGATAAGCAAATTCTATCAAAAGACAAGGCATAAATACGCATATTCATTTCACGAAGTCAAATTTCATAACTCACTCAACAATTCGTAAATACAATACAAAAGTAAGAAAATTATCTAAAGATTCAAATGTAATTTAATTTAACATAAACCAAATATTAAACAAATAGCAAACCCTAGAAATCTTACAAGTCTACACCAGGGTGAAACCCGGAGAATTAGCCCACATAATGAACGAAGCACGGTCAACCATTGTTTGAAGCTTGAACTTGAACATCTTAAGGCTTTGAAAGTGGAGAAGAATGGTCATTAGGCTTTATGATTGATGGTGATGATGGATGATGATAATTAGGGTTTAGATTGATGATGATGGAGGATGATTATGGATGATGGTGGTTGATTGGTATCGATTTGGATTGAGGTTGGTGGTGTTCTTGGCTCCAAGAGAGGTGTTCTAGGTTCAAATTTGCGTAACTACCTTTGAAAACCCCAAAAAGTGGGTTATAACTCTTTCAAAACACTCAACAAACAAAATTCAGCCTAGCGTACTCTAGAGGGCATCGCCAACGGCCTAACAAGGCGTCGCCGACGACCTCTAGATTTTCCACTTTCTTCATTTCGAGTTCCCGATTGATCTCGTTCGCTCCCTGATGCTC
The DNA here is from genome assembly GCA_947069175.1 of Scalesia atractyloides. Taxonomy (NCBI): domain Eukaryota; kingdom Viridiplantae; phylum Streptophyta; class Magnoliopsida; order Asterales; family Asteraceae; genus Scalesia; species Scalesia atractyloides. The sequence continues at coordinate 72,858,222 of CAMTDV010000023.1, forward strand.
CGTAAAGCTCCCGTATAGCTCCTTAAACTCTGTTAAACCTGTAAACCATAATTCTAATCAAAAGTAGGGTATTCGAAGTCGAAAGTCATGTAAAAAGATGAACTTAAATATGATTAAGCACCGGTATTTGACCATGCATTACATCCCCACACTTGTCTTTTGCTTGCCCTCAAGCAAATCTATTTATCACTTTCACGGGGGTCAAACCAAGACACACTTCCCTTTCTCAAAGCTTAATTTAACATTTGATGTCATATCTGGTTCATCATTTTTACAGTTTTCGAAATATTTTGTGGTAGAGTGATTAATCACATAAAAATGGTTACCCAAGATTAACTCGCCCTTGAAACTAACACATCATACACATCCCTCCCAATGTACTATCCACTCGGTTTAAAAATTTGGCTAATAGATGATGCATTAGCACTTTTGAAGTAATCACTCAAACTGATTCGAACACATACCCGCATAGGCTTGCAACTCAATCATTCTCCACCACCGAACACAAATACTAAGGACAAGTCAAAAAGTCTTTAAGGGTTGTAACGAGGCTAGGCTAAAGGTGTAGGATAGGATATTTCAAAGTGGCTAAGGTGATGAAAACTCGATATTTATTACAAAAACAACTACTCTAAGATGACCAACTACTAATTAACAATCTACGAGGAAAAAGCTTTCCCTTTTTATTCAACAAACTATCAATACATATTTTTTTGTACTTTTCTCAACAATTTTCTGTTCGTTTTCATGATATTTTCTGAATTTTCGATTTATTATTTTTTTAAGTCAAACAACTAATCCTAAAATCAAGTTTTCATCACACGGGTTAAAGATAGAAGGCTCAACGGTCAAAGGCTAAATGGGTTGGTCAAACGAAAAATTTAGGCTCAAAGTTGGCGACTAATGGATTGATTTTGGGTAAGGATAAGATGAATGGTATAAAAGAAAAGGTTTGCCTAATGCCTTAATAATTCTTGTGCTCGTATTTGGTTTATTGTCTCAAATGCATCAAGGTTGCAAGTTCTACAATATGCGACTAATGGCACACTGAAACAATGAAATATATTATATATATATATATATTATATATTATATAAAATATAATAATATAATAATATATATATATATAAATATATATATTGTAATGTGTAAAGTGGCTCAAAATCACACGTACAAAGGGTATCGTATGTGATATGCACAATATGTTAGTTTCTTAAGTGATATTCCAAATAACCACACGCTAAATACCGGTCATGTTACTCATTGATCTTAACCATGACAAAAAAAAAAACAAATGGGTTGTGCCATCCCTCATTGAATTAATTACTTGTGCTTTTTAAATTGCTTCAAACAAACACATTTTGAATTTTTTTTAAAATTTCCCCCCATCCCCACACTTGAGGTTAACATTATCCTCAATGTGTAAGAATAGAGTTTTTAAAATGCACAAGAGATGTGACACGGCTAACCACCCCAAAATTTTTACCTCGATAAATAAAATACAATCCACTTATTAGAAAACTAAAAATCAAAGCTAAAAAGAAACGTATGCACCTGTTTTCGCTCATTCCTTGTGTGCTCCTCATTCTTCTACAAAAATGGTCATCTCGTGAACATAATGTACCTATAAATCTCAACCCTCGTGTAGAAGCAAGCTTTTCACAACCATCAAGATCTGTTAGTTACCTATTTCTACCATTTTTATAAAGAAGTTACCAAGCCATATTTTTATTCAACTTCGACTTTGTGGAAAAATATATTACATCAACAACAAACCTGACTGATTTTCATAGGATTCACGGTTGCATTTAGCCCATGCAACAAGCCCTTTAAACCTCCTGATAGCTCGGGAGGACAAGGAAGGTCTCGTGGGGGTTATATAGGGAAGATATCTACAATGTTCATTTAACTAGTAAGCAACAATACAAAACACAGAAAATACAAGAGAACTAAAAATAAACGAAACAAAATAACTAAAAATAATATACAACAACAAATAACGTACTTATTCATGATGGTCGAACGGAGTGCTTGTCGCCCACGAACTCTTCAATATCACCGATCGGTGACTCATACCATTTATTTCCAAACTGGCCAAACCTCCTTAATTATTCCTCTCCTTCATCTCTTGAGGTGACTTCTTCACCTTCTTCTCCTTAACCGGTTTCTTCTTCGATTCTCCAAGCCTACCAACCATAGCACATATCTTTTCGTTCGGATTAATGTCCACTTTAGGACACTAATCCTCACCGAGCGTGTTAGTAAATTTAGGAAAAACATTCAAATTTAGTTCCCGGTCCCTAAATTTCATGCTTACCGTGTTTGTGCAGTATGTCTATTGCCTACGTTTAGGATGAGTCGATATTGTATATAGGGCTTAAACGTCATGGTATAAATGAAATTAAATGTTTTATAGGTTTTGTAGTTGACTCGTACGAGTGAGTCAGTTGGCTTGTACGAGTGACACTCTGTCACTCATACGAAGCAACCACTCCCACGAGTCACAGCTACTGTTATACACATACTCCAGTGTGAGTCATGTTGACCTATAAATAGAGGAGTGTTGTGTCAAAGCTAAGAGGTGTTAGATCAGTTGGTACGGCGAAGCCCTGCTGATTTGTTTACTCGTGTCTTTACTTGCATGTTAATTAATACAATTCAGAGCAGTTAAACAGTAAGATCTTTCTTGTTTGTTTGTCATCCTCTCTAGCAATGAATTCCGCCTCTGCTAGCTGAGTTAGATCAGACCGGTTGCTCATCGGAGGAGCCAATCCACAGTTCACAAGTGGTATCAGATCCTTGAGGCCTGATCTGCTGACAAACGTCATGTTCTGCAGGCTATCAACTGTTTCAGATTAGATTCACTGTTGCAGCTTTCTACTTCTACAGTTCTCCCAAACTGGTCTTGGATTTGGACGAAGTTATGGACAAATTGGACTAGGATTCTAGGAATTCATGTTAAAATCAATTCTAATCAATCCTTAACAATTTCAGGTCTAAAATCGAGCTTAATCATGTTAAAATCGGTAAAATTCATCCGTTTGGAGACTTAGTTGTTTCGGACGAGTATAGAGCCCACTCGCACGAATAATTGACCATACGATTTAGGCCATTCGTACGAACAAGTAATCAGAATTTCTTAAATAACTTACAAGTTTCAAAATTTACAAGTGTGATTCGCACGGATTAAACACTCGTACGAGCATCACATTCGTACGAGCGAAAATTCATCCGTACGGGCAATCTCATTGTTCACATGAGTTACTTGTTTTAATCATCTAGTCCGTACGAATTTCAGGTTCCTACAAACGGATCTTGGTCGCTCGAAGTGTTTTTGTTATCCGCACGAAACATTTTTCCGCACTAATCAGTTTGTTCAAAAAGTGTGTTTTTGAAGTTTTACAGGAAAATGTCAGACGAATTTTACAACGCATTCGCTACATCTGCAGTCACGACAACAACGACTCAAAACATGAATCTCGAAAACGAGATGGGTACCATGACCAAACCGCCGAAGTTAATGAATCTAGAAGATTTCATCAGTTGGAGCGAACGGTTCATGAATTTGGTCCAGGCAAATCACTTTACTTGCTGGTTAGCTATCAAGTTAAATATCAAGCTCCTATAGGTGGAAATGGCCTCAAAAAGATTCTAGCTCAAGTTTCAGATGTTGAAAGGGAAAGATTCATAAACGAAAAGAAAATGATGAACATTCTGCAATAATCATCAAAGAAGATATTCTGGCGTTATTACAACACGATGATGACGCTCAATCATTGTGGAATGCTCTTCGTTTGAAGTTTCAGGGAAGTGCTCCGCTTCGAAAAAGTAAACAGGCGTTGTTAAGTAAAGAGTTTGATATCTTTACGCTGATTAAAGGAGAGACAGTAAAACAATTGATCGAAAGATACTGTCATTTGGTGGTGCAAATGAAGAGAATGGGAATCATCAAGACCAACAAAGAACTTGTTGATTAGTTGGCAGATTATCTACCGCAAGGCGAATGGTCTACGTATTTGACCATCTTGAAGAATGGAACCGAGAATGGTAATTTTTAGTTACCACGTTTCATTGAAAGACTGGAGGGACATAAACTTGAAATGCAAAAGATGGCGAAGAACAAAACCATCCAAGTTCAACAAGATGTTAATCTATACTTCAAGAACAGTTATGCTACTCAAATTAAGTCTCTGAAGATCCAGAGCACCTTCAGCGCTTACAGCACGCCAAGCTAACCATCAAACTTAAACAGTGGCTTTCAATCATTTTCTACAGTTAATCCTCACACGTCTCAAAGCCCACAATCGTCACATGGGTCAGGCATTCCTCAAATTAACCAGAACAGTCAATTGAATTCTACTCAAAGGGTTCTTCAATTCAATATCGCATTGGATTTCCATAATGCATAAAACTTCGATGAGAAAATCGCGAAGCAACACATGTCTCTATTAGCATCGGTTCTTGAATCCTATGATAGTCTTGTAGCAGGAAGGATTGGAAATTCTGAAATGACTAGAGAGGACTATGACCAGATTGATAAAGTAGAGATGGAGTTGATCGACATAAAGTGGTGTATGGCATCTATCGTTCGACGCGCACAACGCTTCATGGAGATTAAGGGAAAGGCGAACTTGGGAGGTTTGGATGGAAACCGGGATTCGATAAATCCAAAGTTACTTGTTTTAAGTGTCGGGAAAAGGGTCACTTTAAGCGTGAATGCCCAAATAGAGAAGCTCAAGGGAACCAGAACACATTTGCCGATTACTACTACAAGAAGGCTATCTATCACCATCCCCAACCAAGAACTTGCATGGTGTAGATCGAAGATAAACAACCAGAGATCAAAGACAAAATGCTAGTTGTTACTCAGGAAGATGAAGGATTTAACTGGGACAAATATACTTCCAAGAATGAAAGTTTGGCTTTGGTTGCTTAGATGATTGAAGAACCTAAAGAAGAATTAGAGGCAGCTTTTGATGAGGCACTAAAAGATGATTATTACTATCATACATCATAAAAAGAGGAGGAACTTTTGAACAATGCATTTAAACACCTCCTGCCTAACGATATGTTGAAAACTTTTGCAGGTCATTTTGCACCTAGTCATCAATCATCTTGTGAAGAACAAAAGAAGCCGGTTGATGAAGAAAGAGTTGATGAAAAGATGGAGAAGTTCTCAGATGACATCAACAAGGCATGCATGGCAAACGTCAATGAGGTAAATGAGTCTAACAGTGGTTTGTGGTTGAAAAACCGTGTCTGAAATGTGCTGAGCCGTGTAATGACTGTTTTGTAAAAAACGCACGGTATACTGAGCTCAAAAGTTTAACAGATAATTTTTCAAGTTATTACAAATTAACTAAAGAAGCATACGACAAATTTAGCACCTCTGTTAAACAATACACAAAAGCACTCAGAGAAAGTGACGCAACACTTTTGATGCTCAAAGCGACAGTAATGGACAAGCAAATGGCCATTAATATTCACTTAAATACTATCGCCGAGCTAAAGAGTGAGCTTGGGAAGGTAAGGATTGAAACTAAATGGGTTAACAAACTGTTAATCAGTTATTCAACAAGCTCTTACATCATTGATCACATTTTACTTAAAATTGAAAACAAAGAAGAAACAGAAAAGGTTGAAAACAAAAGTGCGAGTTACGATCGTGTTCCACCCCCTATGTGGAATAGTTAAGCGTGTGAAAAACCAGTAGGGGTGGAAAAGGCACTAAATCTAAAACTAAAAATTGAACAATCAATTGAGTTGCCTACAAACATCGACTAACTTACAAAACTTCTGATAGTGAATGTGACTCTAAGGTAGTTAAAACTATGGTAGAAAATATTTTAAAAAGTGAATCTGAAAAGTCTGAGTCTGATGCTGAAACATCGGAAAATAGTTTGACTAATGATCTAAATGTCATAGTTTATTAAATGTAAGGATCAAATAAACTATTTTCTGATGAGGACTTTCCCGTCGAGAACGTGAATCTGGATCGTGTTGATAAATTGTTCAAGCTTATGGAGGTAAGTCATGCATATTTAGATAAACATGATGCATCTTTCTACTCTAAATCAAAAAGTGACAACCGACCCAACTATCATTAAAATAGAGATTATCCTGAAAATTATAGGGCAGGGTTGGGTTTCCAAAAGCAACGAATGAACAACAAGTCTCAAAAAACTTAATTTTACCAAGAAAATCAACTTTGTTTTTGGGACAACAATAGAGAAGGAAAAAGAAATCATCAGTACTCAATAGAATGATGATTTAAAGAAAGAGAAAGAGAAAAGGAAACAAGTTTTGGAATCTTCTGTTCGAAAGGACAGTAGAACATGTTTTAAATGTCAAACTGTTGGGCACATTGCAAGATATTGCTCACAAGAAACTCCAAAACTTGTTTCTCATTCTTAAAAGTTCACCAAGGACGAGAAACAAAAGGCACCTATGGTTGCGCCAAAGCAAATCTTGAAAAGAACAAATGAATCCTACAAAAATGTTAAACAAATTTTTCGACGTCATTCAAAATCATAAAATTGGTGAAACATCACCAAATATCATCAAATGGATTCTAAATTCTTTGCTAAAAAGGCAAATCAGAAAACACAAAAATGGGTGACAAAAGTGAAGCCGTCCAAGGTAGAACCAAAACCTTCTGTTCCTAACAAAACCGAGCCTAAAAATAATGTTAAGAACAAAGTAGGTCCGAAATTCGACATTCCAAATCCACCCAAGACCAAGATGGCTTGGGTTTCTTTGTTTAAATAGTTTATTCCGCATATGTGCAGGGACTCCCACGATCAATAATGTCTAAACGGATAATGGATAGTGGAGCCTCCAGGCACATGACAGGGCTGCTTGCGTTGTACACGACGTTAAAGCTATCCGCGGAGGTTATGTAGGTTTTGCCGGAATGCAAGGAGGAAGGATTGTCGGTGAAGGAATTCTCACGAATGGAGTTGTATCGTTTGATAAAGTTAACTACGTTGCAGAATTTGAGAACAATCTACTCAGTATTTCGCAGATTTGTGATAAGAAATTCACGACGCACTTCAATGATAAAGAATGTCTGATCTTAAAACCGGGTTTCAAGATCCTGAAGGAATGGATTCTGATGCGTGCACCGAGAGAAAATGATCTTTATGTTCTGGATATGAGTGTTGCATCAACAACATCGAAGAAAGTTCAATGCTTTGTTTCCAAAGCTACCGAGAAAGATTGGATACTATGGCATTGGAAGATGGGGCACATTCATCTGCGAAAGATGAATTATCTTGTGCATAACGACCAAGTGGAGGGTGTTAATTTGAAGAATTTTCAATTATCCATGATTGCTTAAGCTGTAAAAAGGGGAAGCAGCACAAGAAATCACACCCACGAAAGCTGTTGAATTCTATCAAGCTACCACTAGAGAGGCTACATATGGATCTTTTCGAGCCAATAAATGTCAAATGTATATCTGGTGATCTATATTGCCTTATCGTTACAGATGATTATTCAAGATTCTAATGGGTTTTCTTTCTTGAGAGCAAAGACAAAACATTTGAAACTCTAATGATCCTCTTTAGAAAACTCAAAAACCTGTAGCATTTGACAATAAAGAGAATTCGCAGTGAAAACGGTACAGAGTTCAAGAACAACATGATACTTGAATTTTGCAATGAGAAGGGGATTCTTCATGAATTCAGTGCTCCTTATACTCAACAGCAAAATGGAGTTCCTGAACAAAAAGAATCGCACTCTGATTGAGACTGCCAAAACTATGCTAGCCGGTTTCGAAATTGCCTAAGTTTCTAGAGTAAAACAGTCGCGTCATGTTACACCTTGAATCATGTGTTAACAGTTAAGCCTCACAACACGACGTGTTTCGAGTTACTAAATCAACGAAAGCCCAACCTTGCATTTCTGGAGCCATTTGGATCACCGTTTACTAAATTTGGTGCCAAATCCTTGGAAGGATTCTTTGTGGGTTATGCTACTCCTCAAAAACGTGTTTTCTTGCCGAGCTTGAACTAGGTTATTCTTGCGCAGCATGTTGATTGTCAAAGATATACTACACCAATGCAAAAACCTAGGGATCTGTGGCTGTTTAACTACGATGGTTTTTAGAATTTTTTCGACCTGCCAGATGTGCCATCAGAAGAAGAACTTGTTATGCTCTTTCAACAGCATCAAATATCTAATCAAGAGCAAGTTACCAGACCGTTAGTGATTTCCCCATTACTTCCTGTGTCTACCACATCTGATGGAGGTCCGAGCACTACTCTTCAAGACTCTGTCCCTGTACCCATTGTCCACACTGTCAAATCATCTACCCAGCAACAGCCAATGTTGACTCTGATCAGGAACCGACTTTCAACGATGGTGGATCCAGTTCCGATGAAGGATCTGAGCAGATTGAAAGCTTCTTGAACAAACAGGCTGATCAGCCAAACATCAGGAATGAAGCTTCATCATCTGTACTAGTTGTGGATGAAATCATCACAAATTTGCAATCGCAAGTAGATGTTCCGAATTCATTGATTCTAAGGATGCTTTCGTATCATCCTTTGGAGAATATTACAGGCAGCTTACAAATGGGAGTGCAAACTCGCAATCAGATCAACAAGGATCTAAGCTGCTTCTATACTCGTATTGCTCCACTTCAAACCAGACTTTCTAATAGTTGTTTTGTCTCAGGTTGAGCCAGCCGGGGAACTGGAAAGAAGCATTAAAGGAAGAAAGCTGGGTGGACGAGATGAAAGAGGAGTTGCTTCAATTCCAGAAACTGGGTGTCTGGAAGCTTGTTGACCTACCCGAACATCACAAAAAGATAAACACTAGATGGGTCTTCAAGTGCAAGCATGATGATAGACGGATTGTAGTGCGCAACAAAGCTCGACTTGTGGTTCAGGGTTTCCATCAGCAGGAACGGATATATTACACCGAAGTCTATGCCCCGGTCACCCGTCTTGAAACAATCCGCATATTCTTGGCCTTTGCCTCGTGGAAAGGGTTCAAGGTGTACAAGTTAGATGTCAAATCTGCTTTCCTATACGGAAAAGTAAAATAGGAGGTGTATGTCGGCCAACCACCGGGGTTTGTCGATCCAATGCACAAAGACAAAGTCTACCTTCTGAACAAAGCCTTACATGGTCTGCATCAAGCACCAAGACCTTGGTAAGAAACATTGTCACAACATCATACAGACAATGGCATTATCAGAGGAACCGTACATTCTACCCTCTTTATGAAGGAAGTGGATGGGCATTTGATTATTGTATAGATATATGTGGATGATATTATCTTCGGATCAACACATGACAAGCTGTGTAAAGACTTTGAAGAAGTCATGAAGCGCAAATTTGAAATGAGCGCGATGGGGGAGATGAAGTTCTTTCTATGACTTTAGGTCGATCAATTGCCTGATGGTATCTTTATCCATCAGATGAAGTATGTTCATGACATATTAGAGAAATTCGATATGGCAGGAGCTAAACCAGCTTCAACCCCATTAGCTCCTATCACGGCATTTGTCTAGATCTTACTGGAGTCAAAGTTGAAGAGAATTTATACCGCTCCAAGATCAGATCCTTGATGTATCTCACTGCTTCTCGACTAGATATCATGTATACAACATGCCTTTGCGCCCATATAAGTCCAATCCAAGAGATTCGCACTTGCTTGCCGTCAAATGTATCATCAGATATTTGAAGGGATTTCCAAGCACCGGCTTGTGGTACCCTAGACACGATGACTTCAACCTTGCGGGTTACTCGGATTCTGATTTCGGTTGCTGCAAACTTAACACCAAATCTACGACGGCTGGTTGCCAGTTCTTTGGAAACCGTTTGGTAAAATGGCAATGCAAGAAACAGACCGCGGTCGCTCTCTCTACCTGTGAGGCTGAACAATATCCAGCTGTTGTGCCCAGATTCTCTGGATTCAACAGCTGATGAGAGACTTCAGACTGCAATTTCTTGATACTCCTATATATGTAGATAACCAGGCTACGATCGATATCACTAGAAACTCATGTCAACATTCTCGAACCAAACATATTGAGATTCGACACCACTTTATCCGTGATTGCTATGAGAAAAAGTTGGTTAGAATTGAAAAAACCACACTGATGACCAAAAAGCAGATTTTTACCAAAGCCTTTGATCAACAAGATTTAAAAATCTTTTGATCAGACTTCAGGGAATATAGACGAGGTTGAGTTTGGGATGACGACGACTTGACGTGATAACTCATCGGTTTGATGAATTTTCTGTACATTCTTTCTTAAAAAAAAACTCTAAAAAATCCAAAAATATGTTTTTGATTTTAGGGGAGAAATTTTGGGAAAATACAAAAAAAATTATAAAATTCAAAAGAGTTTTTGTGAAAAGGGAGATCATATTATATCATTATGACAATCGCAGTATGCTAAAGAATTGAACTGATTAAATAAGTAATTAAACAGGTCTTACTAACGATGTGCTAATAGGCTTTACTCGTTCAGTAAATTGTTTTCAAGATATAAATCTAAATGAAAAACTGAATAACTTGTGGGTTAACATTTTTAGGTCTTTATATTTAATCGATATCTAGGGTATTATCCGAGTTCTTCTGATTTTGCATCAGCAATGGCGTAGAACTTGTATAATACTTTATGCATTATTTGCCTACAAAAGTTGCATAAAAATGACTATGTCATAACCTTTGTGATATCTGTAGTTCAAAAGATTCCTTTAAGGAACATCACCTAAAAACGAGCCTTCATCTCTTTGTCAGTGCGGTAGTACTTACCTGAGCTCTCGTGGTCTCGCAATTCACCCTTTATAGATATCAGTTAGATATATTCACATGTGAAATGAAATTCTGGGAATCTCGATACGAGAGTATATTCTGAGATGGGACACACAGTTATTTCATGTTCTTAATATTACCTAACATATCTTGGAACAATTGAGAAACGAGAAGAAGTTTAAGTGGATAAGAATATTGGCAATCTAGGTAAATCTGCTTAAAAACTTAATGGGTATACCAAGATCAACGGTACTGGTGATTTGTTAAACACTTGATATGATCTTCTTATAACACAAAACTCACAAAAATATGTAACATTGCTTGTTATTGCTTTTCAAAAAATTCCAAAACCCAAAAAAGATTTTCAATTTCCTTAGCTTTATAGTTTTATTTTTCGTTTACCGATGATGTAAACACGATAGTTGAAGTCATGATGACATCTTGTTGGGGGAAATCTGAAGGCCATGGGTTGGGAGCTAATCTTAATCGAAAAATTTCTTGAAGGTCAATAAAGTTCATTAATTTGAAACTTTACAATTGAAAATAAATCAGTTTTGGTTAAAAATGGTCAACCATCGTCATTAACTTGGACTTGGTAGGCAAATCGTCATTAACTTGGACTTGGTTAATTGAGTGGGTAATAAACAAATAAAAATTGCATAAAAATATAAAATATCAAAAAGGTCAAACAGTTTTAGAACTGATTCGTACGAGTCTCACTAACTCGTACGAACCAAGTTTGGCCTTCCTTCGCATGAATCATTGGTTCGTACGAACGACCCTAACTAGTATAAAAGCTCACTTTATTCGCACGAACCAAGTTTATGCTACTGTGCGAACTGAGAAAACTTTTGTGCGAATACATTCTAAACTTCACATTTCTTGACATTTATCGAGTACTATTACATTGGGGAGGTTGATCCGCACACCTCTTTCAATGGGCAAGGTACTTTTGCTCAATCTTAACAGTTATAATGCAAAATTTGGACCAAACGGACTTAAAACATAGATATAGGTAGATTGGACTGGTAAAACTTAAAATTGAACTTAAAATCGTCAATATCGGCCCCAATAGCCTATAAATGGACTCTCAATTTGTTAAAATCAACGTGTTTGTAAGTCCCGTAAACGGATCAAACAGGTATGACTAACCTAATCGGTAGCGGGAATTATGATTAGAAGAAGAACAACTTGAATAACTTTGAATGATTCTGACTTGCATACACCAAAGATGTCTGATACAAGTTTTTTGCTTTCAACTCTCTAACCTTTTTCTCTATGACCTAGCCCCTCTACTTATAAGCATCATTAAACCCATAATTACAACCCTAGGCCCATTAGGCACTAGGAAGCCCGCATAAACCCCAAAAGCCCAAATGCACCCCTAATGAATAAACCTTTAATAATCCAAGCCCAACATTCCCCCCCAGGTTTACTTCATTGGTCTTTCGGTTGAGCATCCACACCTAGTCTTCCAGCGATGATACCAACAACCGCAACAGTCCAATCCTTTGTGCATACCTCATACATCTCAGCAGTTCTCATTCGATGCGACGCAAGAACCTGCAAGTCTTTATCGTGAAAGCTAACAAAATCCACCACATCATTGACCCTGAACGCCTTCTCTTTAGTCACTATAGCAACACTTCCGACTTTAGGATCGTGTAACCAAAAGTTAAAGTTCTTTAGAGTTCCCTTAGGAAAGGTAGGAGCAACTGGGATAACTAATTCTTTGTCAGTTGCGGCCACATCACCAATTTGAACCTCTTGCAAGTGTGTGCATCGCGAACTCCTTTCGCCGCTCTCAAATATGGTTCAGCAGTCTTCATAGTCTTGAAGCCACTCCTAACCTCACGTTCAAGCTTCTTGAAGAATCTCCACCCCGGTCCACGCTCTATAGTGTCATCATCAGTGTATGGAGCTCTCAAAAGATCAGTCAAAGCAACTTTAGTCCATGTCTCGAATTGCGACTCTTTCAAATAGTATTCACGGGTTCCATCCTGGCACACGATAATCCACATGTTTTTGACGTGATCGTACATCCAATTCAGCACCTTGGACTTGTTTCCCACCTTACTGTAGTAACTTGACCCCAACTCCATCACATATCTCTCTGACTGATTGGTTGGATCCTTAAGCTGAAAATTCTCATCTAGTGGATTCACATTAACATTCTTCATTAAGACCATTTGCTTCTTCTTCTTCTTCTGATCAGCAACACGTTTCTGACTAGCCGTAAATTTCCTGCGTGGATCGCTCATATAATCATCTAGACCCACTTGAAGATCAGCTGCCAACTGCGCAGCTGCCAATCTTTTTTCTTCAGTTTCTTCAGCCATTCGCTGTTGTGCCGCACGATGCCTAGTTTCAACGCTCATCGGGTCATCAGTAGGATCACTAAACTCCCTTCCAAACTTGTTTTCCAGCTTGCCGCTTAAATCAAACACTAGAATCATAAGCATTGTAACATCTCGCTACAGCTGATCAATAGTCTGATCTCGAACGTCTAAACGATTCTGAAGAGAGGCAATCTGAGCATGCTTTAAAATAACCTCTTGTTCCAACACAACCACCCATTTCTTCAAATCTACTACATCAACCTGTGCATCATCATCGTCACTATCCAATCCTCCGAATTCGAATGCACTTTTCTCTGATCTTCGCACATAATCTTCAGCAACATCATCAGTATAACCAACTCCACTACCACCTGCTTCCAAATCACCAGCACCTGATGAACTGCCTCTAAACTCCATCATTTGTTGAACCGTGTCAGCAGGAACCGACACAACGGTAGACTATGTAATAATAGGGGTGGTTTGTTGTGTAGATGAAACAGGTGTGTCAACCATCAAAGTATGAGCAATAGATTCAGCCACGGTAACCTCAGTAACAGTAGACGTGATCAATTTAGATTCAGCAAAGTGAAAACAACGGGAGCTTCAGGCGCACTGGATGGAATGCTCGGCCCAGTTCTTCGCCTTTTGATCAATGGTACCTCATCTTCTTCGTATTCGTCATCTTCTTCAATCTGAGCAGTTGGTGCAGCAATAAATGGAATGTCGAGTGGAGGATCACCCTGTTTCTCCTGGATATCTTTCAAGTGAGCAATCAAGGCTTCTAAGTTCTTGGATGATAACTCTAGTAAAGCGGGAGTCAAAGTGGCATTGAACTCATCGAGATCGTCAATAAAAGCTTGGCCAACATCATCTTCATCAACAGTGACTAAATCCTCTACCTCTATCTCTTTTTCTTTGGCAAGTATGCCATGTTCTTCGGCCACTATAGCGTTAACTGGAGGCGGAGGAGGTGGTTGAACATTCAAACCAACAACTTTAGAAAACTTCCCGAATTTCTTCAAGGCAAAACGACCTACAAACACTGTCTTGGACGTAGAGTGGTTCTTCTTCATTGTGGAAAAAATAGTAGGCCCCATCGGCTTCATATTAAGCAGATTGGCATCTGTAGCATCCTTCGCTAGATCAGGATAACGGGCATCTAGTATGAGCTGGACAAAGCGCGGGTACAAAAGAAACATCCACTTCTTGGACTGCTCTAAATTTTTCTTCATGTTGTCGAAGATATAACCAAAATAGTTATACTTCCAGTCCATAACTAATGAAACGATAGCAGATGTCTGGGCTTGATTTGGCTAATCCAGACCGCCCTTGTTCTCCGACACACACTGCATGAGCATATGAACGAGCAACCGCCAATAAGCCGGAAACATTTTCTTCAACAGTGGTGGATAAGAACCCTCATATCCAATCTCCATAAGTATAGGAAGAACCTTCTCCTTGGCGTAACTAGTTGGATCACTGAAAGTATCGGTAAGTTGCAGCACCTCTGTCACACATGCTTTGTTCACCACTATCTCTTTGCCTTGAATCTGCGAACGGATAAATGGTCGACCATCTTCACCCATCGGCTGAATACGTGCTCTCTTCCAAAACGAATGTACTAGATCTCTATAAATCACTGGGTTAACACGGAGGGTATATGCGATCTTGCAAGCATTGAGCCTCACAATCATAGCCTGAAATTCATGGAAGAACTCTGCTGGCGGGTCTAAGAGATACGCGGCCTGGTTGGGGAATTGCTCCTCAACCAACATCACCGCATCAAATGCTTCTTCAACCATATATGTCAAGAACATCAACCAAGTTAAATCCAACTAACAGAAGTTAACGGAGTTTAACAATGTAGCAGTTAAAACTAACTGGATTGGTCAAACAAAAGTCAAGGTTCAAATTAATCCGAGTTCAAATTAATTATAGGGTTCGACAGTTGAAAAGGTTCAAACCGGATGAAATGTTCAAAACCTCAAATCTGGATTACTGACAGTTCAAGATGGATTCAGATGAACCCTTTCATCAATCCGGATTGAAGGAGGTCAAACAACATGGTAAAAATTACAATACGGTTATTTATTTTATCTCGGATGGATAGTCATTCCGGATGAAGATCCAATCCGAAATGAAATCCGAGTTCATCATTTCGGATGGATACCAATCCGGAATGCAATCTGAAATGCTTAAGAACTTGAAGATCAATCCGGGATACAATCTAAAATGCATTATATATTCAAATTTTTCATCCGGAATACATGTGTTTAATGTAGTTATACTTAATCCGGAATGAAGTTTTCCGAGATGCACAATTCGCAAAAGAGAGAGAATCAGATAAGAAATCACTATTTTGGAATTCGGATAATCCGAAATGAGAAATCAGAGATGCCTATATATTACTGAAATGGGCTTGGGCCTCGGAATTTGAATCCGGATTGGGCTTGTGACACGCACAATCCGGAACAGTAACACAGTGGCTTGTCCGGAAAAGTCCAAATGGGCCTTTCCGGAAAAGCCCAATCCGAAACATTAACCCTTTGGGCCCAAAGAAGCCCAATCCAGAATAGTTGAGTTTCCAATTTTTAAGACTTGTAACCAGTTTTATTAGGCTGGCCCAAATCCCAAAGCACACTGGGCTAGTCCAATCTCCCTTGACAGAAACCATCTCACCGAAATTCATCAAGTAGACTAACCAAGCATCCAACCACCTTTTAAAATTTGATAAGGAACTATTTAAGACAGACCTAAATGTTTAGCATAGCCTTGCTAAGGGATCAAATCGTTTCAAAAGCTAACTAAGGAACATTTTTCAGTATGAGCAGGTTTAGTTGGTCTAAGCGATTGTCAATATACTTGTCCATTTAAATCTAAAACTCAACCCTTGTAGTTCAGGCATTATGATACACTTAAGGTAATATTATACTATGATACTCGTGTGTCCCACACCATGACATACCCTGCGATCAAGGTAAGCACAACAATTCATCGTAGCAAGTGAGTATACCGTGGTCATCCTTTATATTTTACAACATCAGGCTATTGGTGAACAGGTCAGTACTTCCGTACAGCAAAGAGACCAATAGTGACTGACGAGGGTTAGGCAAATACCTTATGAGGTACGTAAGAACTTATGAAGAAACTTCTGTTCTCTTAGGTTTTGGCCTTTCCATTTTGGCTCTTTTACAAAGATATCCTGACTGTGCCTAGGTCTGCGTATAATGTGGATGCAGCAGAAGGGCAGTAAAGATATCCCCGGATGACTCAACAGCATAAAGACCCAAAACCTCAGATGTTGGCTATCTATCAACGCAAGATTTAAGACCATCAAATCATACACCTATAGTAAGTGACCCACTTAGTACATAGTTCGTTATGTTTATATCATTTGACTTTCCCCATCCGGTTGAGTTTTAGACCTTCCAGCACATCACTTTCGATCCAAATCTTTTCCCGCTTCTACACCTTACATGTGTTAATCAAACATTTTATCAGGAAAAAGTATTTCATTTCCCTATCCTTGCAAAAGCTGTTTTTCTTAGATTTCTCCCCCTAAATTTGTGCATACATATGAACAACTTTATGAAGCACGGAAAAGAAAATAAGAACAGTAAAGAAAACCAAAAGATAGAGGATGCCAAGGTAGAAAACCGAATCATTTTGAGAAGATCCACAAGCACTTGAAAGCGCGCGTTGCTAATGGGTTTCGTGAACAAATCCGCCACATTTGCATCAGTGTGGATTTGCTCAAGCTTGACCAGACCCTTTTCATGGATAAAATGAACTTTAATGTTTATATGCTTGGTTTTGGAGTGGAAAACAGGGTTTTTAACTATTTGGATCGTGGCATCATTATCACAGTAAATTGTTGTGTTTAGATAAGTCAAACCATAATCCGCAAGCTGATATTGCATCCATAAAACCTGGGAGCAGCAAGAAGAGGCTGCGACATATTCTGCTTCTATAGTAGAAAGCGAAATCGTCTATTGCTTCTTGCATTGCCACGAAAATAAGCGATCTCCCAGAAATTGGCAACCGGCCGAAGTTGAGCGCATGTCCCTATTTGTACCTCCAAGATTACTGTCAGAGAAAGCGAACAATTCAAATTCAGAATTTTTAGGATACAAGAGGCCCAATGATGGAGCCCCTTTAGGAGTAGCCAGATAACGAGCACACTGGCAGACGACAAACATGATATCTTGCCGGCTAGCAGTGAGATACATGAGTGATCCAATCATTGAGTGATACATAGTAGGATTAACAGGTATTCCTTCAGCATCTTCATTTAGTAGAGGCCGTTCTGCTATAGGTGAAGCCATAGGCTTGGAATCTGTAAGCTTGAATTTGGCAAGAATGTCATGGACATATTTTACTTGATGAATTAGAATACCCTGTGGGCTCTGACGAACTTGAAGTCCTAAAAACATGGTCATCTCCCCCAATGAGCTCATCTCAAATTTCTTCTTCATGATTTCTTCGAATTTGCGGCACAAACCATCATTGGTGGAACCAAATATAATATCATCAACGTAGATTTAGACGAGAATAATGTCCTTATCAACGCGTTTGATAAACAGAGTTTGGTCAATGGTTTCCCGTGTGTAGTCATGAGCAAGCAAATGCTCTGTAAGAGTAGCGTACCATGCGCGTGGCGCTTGATACAACCCATACAAAGCTTTGTCTAGTTAGTAAGCATAATCTGGCTTGTCAGGGTCAGTAAAGCCCGGTGGTTGTGCCACGTAGATTTCCTCTTTCACCTTGCCGTATAGAAACGCAGTTTTGACATCCATTTGATAGATAGTAAAATCCATTAAGATGCGTATGCCAAGAAGATGCGTATATCCTCCAAACGCGTGACACGTGCATAGACCTCATCATAATCTAAACCTTCAATCTGTCGAAACCCCTGAACCACCAGTCTAGCTGTATTCCGAACGATAACTCCAGTGTCATCCTTCTTGTTGCAGAAAACCTAGCGAGTTCCAAGAGCACGCTTTCCTTGAGGCAGTTTCACCAATTGCCAGACACCAAGCTTCTCAAATTGATTGAGTTCCTCGTGCATGGCATCCACCCAGCCTGGTTCCTACAAGGCAACATGAATACTTTTAGGTTCAATTTGGGAAATAAAGCACGAATAGAGACAGGTATTGATATCCCCATATTGGCTGCGTGTTCGAACAGCAGCATTGACAGGACCAATAATATTCCAATGGGGTGATCACAATGTAAACGCTATGGTATTGGTGTAGCGGGAACGAGAACAACTGTTTGCAAGTTGGTGACACTAGCTGAAGCGACTCCAGATGGCTCCCTCTCAATATAGGCACCAGCAGAAGTATGCGGTGAGGAATCCACCGAACAATCGAGTGGAGTAGGCTCAGGAAACAGAGAGGAACCCAAAACATCAGGAGGAAAGACTTCATTTGTTGTAGGAGCCTCAGGATCAGAAACAACAACTTCAGGAGGATCTGTCTGAGTAGGCGAAGAGATAGTTGGTTCTTGAGAATGCGAAACGGTGGAGGAAGGCGAGACAGTGTCATTGAATCCAGGAGGATCACTTAGCTACTTTAAAGTCTTATTTAGCGCGGCAGCGTCAGCATCGTCTTCAAAAGAAATGGACATCATTGGAAGGGAATAATTCGAACTATTACCTGCAGTCATATTGGAAGACACATCAAACTGATTAAATAAAATGGAGTAGTCATACAACCAGTCAGGACCAATGCGTGTGCCCTTGGGATTTTCCTCCAGCCAACCCACATTGTAGGTTTCAACTACCATATTCTTGATCTTCTTGTAAGCGCGATATGACGTATTTTTTGAATAGCCAACAAAAATGCAAGGATCCCCGCGTGGTTCAAACTCTCCTTTAGCGTCCATGAGCAGGAGAAAACAAGGGCATCCGAATTTGATGAAATGCTTGACTGAAGGTTTGCGACCTTCAACCACTTCGTATGGAGTCTTCATGTGGCGTTTATTGATCAGGGCATGATTATGAATATAGCATGCAGTATTGATTGCTTCTGCCCAGAAGATAACAGGTAGTTAGGATTCAACCAGCATAGTGCGTGTAGCTTCAATGAGTGTGCGATTTCTGCGTTCTGCAACCCCATTTGTTATGGGGTTCTGGCTGCACTGAATTGTCGGTCAATTCCCTTGGAGGAGCAGAAAGAGTTTAAGGTAATATTCTTAAACTCTGTCATCACACCGAATAGCCTTCACCGTAGAATCTGTATGGTTTTCCATAAGCGTGACAAAATGCTTGACTAACTCATCGGCTTCACTTTTATGTGTGAGAAAGAAAAACCCAGGTGAATCGAGAGTAGTCATCGATAATAACCAGACAATAAGCCTTCCTGCCAATGCTACATATGTCTGTTGGACCGAAGAGATCCATATGTAGCAGTTCTAAGACCTGAGAAGTGGAGGGAACGGCTTTAATTTTGTGCGGCTGTCGATGTTGTTTCCCACACGCACATGATTAACATTTTTCGTTCTGCATGAAGTCACGAACTGGTAGATATCTGACTAAACCACCTTTTGCAAAACGATTTAAATTTTTCATGTTGATGTGACCCAGTCTGCAATGTGATAGCATGGCGTCATGTTCAGCTGTCGAAGAGAATAGGCAAGTGAGCTTGTCAGAAGGAGCCTGGTTCATATCAATAACATATGCATTGCCTTTACGTGCAGCTTTAAGAATAACCCAATCATCTGGAATAATTAAACCCGGTTTGAGCACATAACATCCTTTCTTGGTGAAGAGAATATCTAGATGATTGTCGCAAAGTTGAGACACACTCAACAGATTGTGCTCCAATTCTGGTACATAATTGACATTCTTAAAGCTGAGGGCTCCATTGCAAACAGTTCCTCTCATTGTTATTTCCATGTTTCTCCACCACGAAGGAAACGAACGCGCCGTTGAAAAACTGAATGTCATTCAACTACGAGATGTCTCCTGTCATGTGCCTGGAACAGCCACTATCAATGTACCATAATCGAACAAGAGCGTGCCAGAGCTGTTCCTACACATTTCAACAGCTTTTAGATAGAAACGGTAACCCAGGCCATGGAAGATCTGGGCTTGGCATTAGCATCAACATAAGTAACCTCACGAAAGATCAAATTAGTTGAGGATGAGGTCGATGATGCTTTTGATTTAGTATACATGGGGGTAGCAGACTGATTCTTGGCCACGGACTTAGGCCTCCAGGTTACCGAATCAGACCTCTGCACAATCCTTGGAGTGTGCTAGAGGGATTCTAGGAAACTGAAGCTCTAAAGGGTTGAACAGATTGTTTCTTGGCCAAGTTCCATTCTTGATCAGAAGACTTAGCCACAAATCGAGCCTCAGGTGGGCGATTAGGCATTGTCTTCTGATCTCTGGAATACAAAGTTTTGAAAGAGGTGAAGGTCTTTTGACAATTTCGAGCAATGTGCCCGGGAGATCCACAATTGAAACAGTTCTGCCTCTTCTGGAATAAAATAGTCCGTTCAGCTTGGGAAATTCTGGGCAATTTGTCTGTCAGTTTCTTGCTGGTGGATACTGACGGCTGATGCACGGTCTTGGTCTTGACGGTGTCCTGCGCACAACCATCAGCACACTTACTAGTTTTGTGATTTGGATTGAAGGATTTTGAAGATGGAGCTTTTGGAAAAAAAATTAACTAATATTTGTTCAGCTGGTTGCTTAACAGATTCAGTGTGCGACGGCTGAGTTAATTCCTCAGTTTGATGAGAAGACCCAACAGTTTTAGTTTCGGTTTTTGTAGACACCTGTTTTGTTTTCTTATTTTTAGATCTTCGTGTTCTATGCTTCTTAGTCTTACTCTTCAAATCACACTTCGTGACAGATTCTGTAGAGGACACGAGTGGCTCTACAGGGACATCCTATTCTGAAACTTCAGTAGATGACTGTGGAATCTCGCAATTTTGAAAAGCTTGAGGTTCCGATTTAAGATAAGGTTTAAGATTTTCATTTGAACCATGAGGAAAAGTGTGTTCATCTTCTATCATTTCAGAATCAGTCCCTTGTGTTGAGTCGCCCGAGTCTTCCAGACTATCAACTTTTACAGATTTGGTTGGTTGATCTACTTTCACACTGTCAACCTTAGGAGATGCATCAACAGACGCAGCCTCTGGAGATGAACATTCGGTATCCACAGCTGAAGATGAACATTCAGTATCCTCATCTGAAGCTGATGAAACCGAATCATCTGTTGATGCAGAACCTTCAGCTAAATTCATTTTCTCATCACACAAGTTATCACGGTTATTAGCTTTCTTCAAAACATCAGTATTTGATGAAAAACCAGAATTAAAACTGTCTAAATTCTCAACACAACCAACACTATTTGAGCATGTAAATTGTTCAGCAAGAAATTAATTTAAAATGTCAAAAGCAGGCTTATAAAATGCATAATCATCAGCTGAATTGTCTGAATGTGTATTCAGACATTCCTCTTCATCACCCTCTGTGATATCCTCAACTAAAATTTCTTCTGCACATGAGTTAGACACATTATTATCGTTCAAAAATTTAGTTTGAGTATCAGAATATTCTTTTTCGTTAGAGTTTGTGGAGGATGTGGATGTTTCTGCCTCAGGCACTTCTTTCTCCAATCTATCTGTACTTTTGAGGGACGATTACCAGTTTCACGTGAAAGTGGTGTAGAAGCCACAAAGACATCATCCCTCTTGAGTTCAGTTGGTTTGGAGAACTTTGGGTAATAAGGCGTCCATGGTTTGGATAAATGATCTGACGGTTTACCATACATCATTTTTTCTTCATTTTCTACCTCTTCCTCAGATTCAGGCATTCTAGTATAGTTATGATTATATGGTGGAGGTGCCCTATTGTACCCAAGGCCTTTTGTGAAATTCTTTTGATAATTAAGCTGGAGGTCACATAAGTCCTTGACAAGTTTACTGGAAGTTTCAATTTTTTTAATATTTATTTCATTTTCGTGAAGCTTCCCTATTAAGGAATTCAGTTTGGCTAAGGCTGCTTGAAGTTCTACATCCTTTACGTCTAGTTTTAGCTTGTAGTCGTAGACCCAACATTGCTGTTGGTTCAAGTCTAGCTTTAGTTGAGCTACATCCGGTTTCTGAGCTTCGACCTTCTCCATAAGAAGCTTATTCTTATGTCTAACGGCGATGTTCTGCGACGTAGCTTGTTGCGATTCAGCCACTAGAGTTGAATTGTGGGCACGCATTTGTGATAATTTAAAACGACAACTATCAAAACAGAGTATTCGATTTACCGTTTCTGAAAGATCGGGCGTCTCAGTTGTCTGCGCCATCATGTAGTGGTTGCTGTTCTTGGATAGATTCAAGGTTTCCATTTGAGCTGCAGCATCTGCCCAGTTGTAACCTTCATGCTGTTGGGCCACCAATGTTGTTGACTTCCCGCCCGAGCTGCTTGATGGACTTGTTGTTGACTTGGAAGGAGAGACGGGAACC
Source organism: Scalesia atractyloides (assembly GCA_947069175.1). Taxonomy (NCBI): domain Eukaryota; kingdom Viridiplantae; phylum Streptophyta; class Magnoliopsida; order Asterales; family Asteraceae; genus Scalesia; species Scalesia atractyloides. The sequence continues at coordinate 72,880,805 of CAMTDV010000023.1, forward strand.
AGCTGGCGGTCACATCTCTGTATATCAGCGACCCTGGATGATACATACCCGGACGGTGTCATCTCGCATTCCCTAGCGAAGTGTGCTGGTTCATGACATCGGTAACATCAAAGTTTGTCCTTTGTGAGACTAGTCTTCAAGTTTGACAAGGGTTGCCTTCCATACTTTTTCTGAAACTTGTTGACCCGAAAAGCAGCCATTGCTAAATTCCAAGAAACATCGATCTTGTCCAGGTCCTCCTTCATGATTTGATCAACTTCGGTTAGAAGAACGAATGGATGGGTCAGATCCCCTGCCAGGAAAGCGTTTAAGCTTTTGCTCATTGATGCCACAATAGCCAGTTTCTCTTCGTTTCCCTTAGTGAGAAACACAGAGTTGGGCGCGGGTTGAGCTGGTGCAGACACTGGTGCAACAGTTTGAGGAATGATGCCTTGTTGCACTGTTTGAGGAGTTGTAGGACTGAAAACCATGCTAGGATTCTGAGCATGGTATGGTGTGTGAACTTGAGCAGCTGAAACCATTGTGGGATTTTGAGATTGAAAACAATACAAATACTGAGTGTTCTGAGGCGTGGATATAGGACTGTAAACCACATTTGATCCACCCGGTGCTTGTGCATTTCCTTGAAGAGGACTATAAATGAGATTATGTGACATTAAAGCCGCATTCTGCCCTGTCATCCCTTTTGATGTTTGATTTCCCTCTTCTTGTTGTCAATCTCACAAGATTTGATAGTAGCTATCATCTCAGTGAGAGTGACATCATTCAAGTTCTACTTCTTTTTTATCATGCCCACGTCTGCATCCCAAGTTTTGGGCAGTGAATTTAATAACTGTCCGTTCATGGCACTGTTGGTGAGGGTGATCTCAGCTGAAATCATCTGGGAAATCAGCTTGACATAGCGACGTATCTGGTTTTCGATAGTTTCCCATATATGTGATTGAACGAACTAAATTGCTGATTCAGCTAATTCACCCTACTTGCTTTCATGTCGGCATTTCCCTCGTAGAGCTTTTGCAGCTCACTCCAAACCTCCTATGAGATTTTTATAGTTTCTGACCGCGATAGAAATATCAAGTCCTAGAGCCATAGTCAGAGTTGCCTAAGCCTTCTCATCTTCCTCAATGATCTTGATGTCCTCTAGAGTCCATAGGTGCATTGGCTTAGGAATTTTCTTTTCTAGATCTTGCTCTGTGCTGTAAACTATGGTTCTTGGACCATTCATGATGTATCTCCACACGCCGGGTTCTTTAGCCTTGCAGTACTGTTCGAAGCGGAACTTCCACTCGTAGTATTCATCCCCATACAATAAACGTGGAACTTTGGTGGAAGTGCCAATTACCTGATCCAGCTCTTGGTGAGGGCTAATATTTGCGATTGCAGGGCAGCCAGAGTGGCATTTGTCAGATCTTGTGCGGTCATGAATCCAGCCATTTTAATTTAAATTAATAAAAAATTTACCAAATCGATTTAAAATTTATTGATTTATTGTGTCTGATGAACAGTACTAAATCTGAAATGGTCAACCTGTAGACAATGACGGTAAAACCCGGAATCTAATCCGAAATGGTAGTCCTGAAGTAAAAGATGGTCAACCCGGAAAGACTATCCGAATTGATGAGCAATCCGGACTAAAGAATCCAGATTGAGCGATCCGGATTGATGAATCCGACTTGAAAAACTCGACTTGAATGATCCGAATTGAAAAACTCGAAATAAGATGGATCTGGAATGAGAAGATCGAGTTACAAATCCGAAATGAAGAATCCGAGATGTATGATCTGGAATAGCCAACTTTGAATATGAATCCGGAAACAAGAATCCGGAATTGAGAATTTTAATGCCTGTCTTATCTGCTGAAAATTAGGAACAGTGATCCTTATCCGTAACAGTGAAACCGCCTTTTCTGCAACTGAATTCCTAGATTAAAGGGATTCAAAAACCGCAATAGTAACTCGGATTACAATCCGGAATGAGCAACAGTCCGGGATCAATCCGAGATGGATGATCTACTCCGTGTTCTTCGGAATCCGGAACAGTGGTTAATCCGAATTGTGAGAACCTTCTTGGTGTTCTTCGAAATTTAGAAACATACCAGATCCGAATTCTTCAAAAGTTCTTCGAGTTCTTCGGAACAGTAGCCTTCCGACGATGAACAGTGATCCGGAACACCAAAAAAAAAAACAATCCAAACAGCAGCAACACTTCAAAAACTTCTTCAATTAGCAACACCCGGAGCCTGTAATAGAACAACAGGCTCTGATACCAATTGTAAGTCTCATAAACAGATCAAACAGGTATCACTGACCTAATCAGTAGCGGAAATTATGATTAGGAAGAAGAACAACTTGAATAACTTTGAATGATTCTTACTTGCATACACCAAAGATGTCTGATACAAGTATTTGCTTTCAACTCTCTAACCTTTTCTCTATGACCTAGCCCCTCTATTTATAAGCATCATTAAACCAATAATTACAACCCTAGGCCCATTAGGCACTAGGAAGCCCACATAAACCCCAAAAGCCCAAATGCACCCCTAATGAATAAACCTTTAATAATCCAAGCCCAACAGTGTTTTAAGTCGGGTTAAAACTTGGTGTTTTTGGAACGATTCAATGTTCGTACGAAGGACCATTTGTATAAACTAAATTTGTTCCGAATTTTTATTCATATGAAGCATAGTTCATACGAAGCAAGTTTGGTGAAGTTTTTTGAAAATTGTTTATCTCTTAAATCACTCTTACGAAATAGTGATTCGTACGAATGATAACTTGTTCCAAACTTGTAAAAATGTCTAAGTGTCGATTTGTATGAATGCATGGTTCCTACGAATGATGTAGTGATTTGAAAAATTGTCTAACGGTTTTGAATTCTCTTCGTACAGGTCAAGAAAACGTCATTTTCTCCGTTTCACAACATTCTGGAGATAGTTGCGTACATAGATGTATTAGATTTTTTGGGCAGGATTCCAATTACAAAAGCGCAGACCAATCGACAACTGTTTATAGGTCTCATGTCCAATACTTCTAGAACACAGCAAAGTATGATTCTGAATAAAATGCGATATTGTCGGCGGTAATGATTGATGATGAAGATATCCAGGTTAAGATAACGGAAGAGTTGATCCGAACAGTTTTGGATTTCAAGGATAATGCAAACGATCTTACCGGGTTTTCGGAATACATGGTGAAGGGATGTTTTTACAGGCTGGGATATGTTGGTTTTGTCAATGTCGCGCCGTTTAAGAAAGGGAACCTCAGCGCGCCTTTCCGTTATATTGCTCATGTTGTCGCTCATGCTTTAAGTCATCGCAAGGGAGGATTTGATGATCCGGTTGATTATCAAATGTGTATGATTAATGCACTGGTCCTAAAGCTGCCATATAACTTCTCTAAAGTTATATATACACAGATGATGCAAAACATACAGAGGGAAAAGTTTTTGCAATACCCTCGGTTCGTACAAATGTTGTTAGATCATTTGCATCCGAACTTGAAAAAGAAGAAGGACGATGTGTTAAAGTTAGAGCACATGGATGTTTCTACATTGAAGAAGATGAATTTACATTTGAAGACTTTTTCGAATGCTAAACCCATTTTTGGTGCTTTAGTTGACAAGGATTACGTTTCTCCAGCGCCGAGTAAATGGAGGAAAGATGATAGTGGAGATGAAGTGAGGAATTAACTGCGCTTGAAAGTTTTATTGCTAAGAGAAGTGCGTGGTTTGTGAAAGGAGGCAAAAAGGGTGTTAAAAGAAAAGCAACTGCTACATCTTCTGCTACTGCAATGTCAAAGAAAAAATTAGCTGCTGAAAGTTCTGGGTTGCGCAACGAACCAGATGTTGAAGAAAACATTGAAGACATCGCTACAGATATCGAGCGACAAGCATTTGGGGGAGAGAAAAAAGATGAAGACGCATCGTCTTCCAGCACTAATTCTGATGAGAGACGCATGGGTGAACGTGGAAGAGAAAAAAAGATACAGGCAAAAAGGTTGGATGAGCAAAAGAGAAAAGCTGAAGAAGGAAAGCGTAAGGTGGCAGGAAAAGATGATACAACGTATGTACCTTCACGGTCAGATAAAGATACTCCTATTTGACACCGATGAAGAAAAAGGAATGAAGGTTTAAACGCCAACCTGCTAGAAGCTCCGAGTCTCCAATTGTCAGATCTAAAGAGACTGTACAGGAGCCGACGATCGAAGAAGAGGTTATTGTTGAACCAGCTCAGCAAATTCCAACATCACCACCTTGTCAGGCAGCACCACAATAGCCAATACAACAATCTACTCCGCCATAACAGTCTGCACCTCAACCGCCTCCTCATACAACACCAAGACAAGCTACTCCGCAACCGCCACCAAACACTTCACAGCCCCAATCTCAGTTTGATTTTGACTTTGATTTCAGAGATATTTCAGTGGGAGATTTTACATTCAACGAACCACATGTTGATGAGTTAAAAAACAGGTGATGTTGAATATTGTGAAGATAGCAGAGTTGCAGGAACAGATTAATGTGTTGAATGAAGAGTAACTGGAGTTGCATGAGCATATCAATGTTTTGTCTGAAGATAATGGCAGCAACTAGAAGCCATGATTGCGACTATTGTGTCTGAATATGAACGTCTACGACTCCGTATGGCCGAATACGAAGAAGAAAGACTCCACAGATCGTAGAATGAATTGTTTGAGAAGATTTTGGTGAAAACGTTGGGAGTGAACATTGCGGCAGAAATAGACGAGATAGAGCATGCAGAGGCAAAAGAAAGAGTTGCTAAAAGGGAACCCTAGCTAAAGAGTTATCTGACGCACAAGGAAAAGGAAAAGCGAAGGTTGTAGAAGATCCTTGGAATGTTGAAACTGAGCCAGAAGCTGAATCTGCGCCAGTTACTTGTACAGATATCGTTGTGTAACAAGCGCTGAACAAGTTTATATTGATCGGGAAGCCTAAGGATGGAGAGATTGATCGGTCGAATTTATCTGCAAGACAACGTGAATGGCTTTTGAAGAAAAAGTTAGACAAAGAAATTGAGAAAGCAACTAAAGAGTTCGAGGAAGATACTGAAAAGGAAGATAAAGATTTAGATGTTGATGGTGATTCTGATTCAGATTCTGATAAGGGTAATGATGATGATGATAATGTTGGAGGTACTTGTGTTCGTGTAACTAATTTTAATGTGAATAAAGAGATTGATTATTCAGTGTACCTCAATAATTCTACAAACCAAACTACTGAAGAAGGTGTTAAGGATAGAACAGAGGTTTCTTTAGATGCTCAGCAGGTAGGAATCCTCTCGGTGATTGACATATTTATCGTTCCTGTCGTGCCAAAACCAAAGATTTTCTATCTTGAACATGACGTTGAGGAAGGTGAATTCATTCATAGTTATTCTAAAGAAAAGATCGCAGAAATGCTAGGTGTGGATGAAGAATGGTGTGAGTTTGATTTTGAGAATGAGTTGAACGAGATTAGCGCGTTCGAGCTAAATGACTATGTTTTCGAACATGTTGAAGACGCTAACGAGTATGATCGAGTTGTCGTGGAGGATGATTCTGATGACGATGCTAATATTGCTAATCAGGGTACAGAGGACTCCCCAACTTTTACCGAACTATTTGCAGCAGAAAATGCAGAGGTGTTGAAACGTAAAGTTGAAGAAGCTACAAGGCAAGGCACTATTCCTCAACAGTTGAACAGGGCTGAAATTGCCGAGATGAGGAAGAAGTGGTTCAAGAATGCACCAGCAGAGCATAATTCAAACGTCCTCTAACATTCTTTACTCGTGACGCTGATATTTCTCTAGGGGACATCATAAGCTGGGGTTGGATTGAATAGCTTAATGTCTATGCGATCAAAGGGAGTTTGGTATTAAGTATTTCCGATATCTGAGCGACATCAAGTCCTTGCCTTACTATGATATTAAAGAATTGGTGCAGACAAAGACGATCAATCTCAAGATGAAATTTCACGACCAGAGGCTTTGGAAGTTGATCAAGCTTGAGGCTTTACATGGATTTACACACTGGAAACCTCACTTTCCTAGACGCGTTAAAAGATCAATCCAGTGATGAAAGAGAAGGATGTGACGCTCATCATAAAGAGGCCGAAAGTTATGAAGAATATGCCTATGTTACGGATGGAGCAGATTTCTACAAGAACTTCAAGTGGTGGCATTGTGATTCGAACACAGGAGAGGCTGTTATTTGCTTGCACCCGGATGATGAATAGTGGAAGATTACTAAAGAGCTAACCGAAGCCGTCATGGCTCACAAACACATATATGGGCTATGGTGTGATATCCCGGGTTTTTCGGATAACTTACACGTGACACTTGTCGAATAATATGTGTGCTAAGTATTAAACGTGCATGGAATGAATACGTGATGAGTGTTTGTGTGATTGTTTAGTTATAAAGTAATTATTGTAGATACGTACACGAACCGAACCGCGACACGAACCAAAGAGATTCATGGTGACTCTAGGAGTTCACAAAGTTTAAACCTTGAACCTAAGTCTTCGGCTAGAAGAAAACAACAATCAACCTAGATTACAACTCTAACTATTAGGCCAAGATCAAAACTCTAGTCTCTCGGCCGCAAGACTCAAACCCGAAACCACAAGATCAAAACCTAAACCCTACTCAAAACACTCTCGGCCACATGATCAAAACCGCGGATTTATTTAGTTCAAACCCAAACCGAACCCATCCTATCCCTTGACCGCGAGATCAAGTCTAAACCAACCCAACCCAAGTCCCTTGCGGCCGTATACTAAACCAAACCGCAACCCTACCTCTTTTGCGCTTATATATATCATCTCTTGCATGCCTTCATTCACTTATACAAAAACCCTAGAAGGAAAACTGCCGTCGGCAGCTGGTTCTCAGACTTGGCGATCGCAACACAGCCTTCATCCCAACCGGATCAGCCTTGTTCAGTCCATTCAACCGCAAACTGCTTCATTCCTGCTTCATTGATCGCGGATCAGCCTTGCTTTCTTTCCTCTCGGCCGCAAGCAGCTTTGATCACCGGATCCTCTAGCTTAGTCACGGTTCGTTTACCTTATCATATGATACAAGACCATAATCGGATACGTGTGTGTGACTTTGTTGTGTTCAGATCGTGTGATTGTATTGTCTCGGATAAATATGCATGCTTGAATGATTCATTGTCTCGGATTACATATATGCTTGAATGATTCATTGTCTCGGATTACATATATGCTTGAATGATTCATTGTCTCGGATTACATAATGCTTGGATGCTTAGTTGTTGCGGATATATGTGTTTGATTGTATTGTTTTCAGAATATGTGAGTGTTAAGTAATCGGCTGAATTGATCATTGTTCATACGCAGAATTGTACTCGGAAATCATAAGTTAGCAAGTGTGTTTTGGTTGTAATAACTAGAAATAAGAACTAGGGTTTGCATGGATAGGTTATTAGTCTCAATCTATGAGTAGAAATCGGATTATAATCACCTAGGTTAACCGTATGAACGAGTTGTGCGAATAAATTGTAACAATAATGCTGAAACAGTTTGCTGAGTGAAAGTTTCAGCCGATTTCATCTGGCTGTAACTTGGCCGTTAGTTGTCGAAAAACGGATTTCCTGATGTCTAGAACGTAGGGATTTGAATAAGGAATCTAATGGAACTGGATTCATAATTTTCTGAAATCGTTTGATATTTTTAAAGGGCTAAATAAGTTCAGTAGGTAAAGCTGTTAAAATTCTGGAATTTTGTTGGTTGTTTATCAAGCTAGAGTTTAAAATCAGTAGAGAGTCGAGTCATGATTTTTGTACAGCAACTAGGTATAGAAATTTCCGGGCAACTCCAATTGGAATTTTATTAATCGGACAATCAGTGATTTTTAAATAAATTCTTCCGTGGACTGCAATCAGAAAGCGGTAAATCTGACTGCAGCTTAGTGAATTAATATTTATGGTTAATTGGTAAAGATTTAGGACTTGGAAAAATTATATAAATTTCTATGGTATAAATGTCACCTACTGTAAAAATATGGAAATTTTTGGAATGTTCGAACTATTTTATAAAAATCCTAGAAAACAGCTGAATAATTGGGTGTTAAGCAGAAAGTTGATACCTTGTGATTTTATGCATTAAAGTGTTGCATGGATTTGAAATGTGTTCATGATAAGTTGTTTGATTACTATGATTATATGAGAATACTTGCATGCATGTTTGAGTGTTAGATATGTGGTTTGTGTGTATCACTTTGTGAGTAAATTGCGTGTGGGATTTGTATTGGTGTGATTACACACTGACGTGTAATTAATTGGTTTGTTAGGACGCAACTAGCGGTCCCATCTCTTATAACATCTTTGCTACACTAACTGAGCAAATAAAGGTGAGTTCACGGCCCCTAACTTTATCCGGTTTTTAAACAACAGGGGGAGAAACATGTATACACTCTCAAACTCAAACTCTTTACGTTATACGAATTTAACGTCACATAACTATACGTTAACTAAGTTAATGTTAATGTAATGTTGTGGGCACTAAGCAGCTTTATCACTTAAGTCCTCGACAATCTCCTCGGATCGTTAGTATTTGGGTTAAATAGCGGGGAATTATAAGTAGTACTACTGGGTCTGACGAGCCCCATCCGAGCTAGTCGCGCTAGCCGACCGGGTATGGTCAACGGGTGTATAATTGGCCTAACACCGCCATGGTCATGTGATAGGCCTGGCAAAACGGAGGTACAACAGTCAGCTTCGATCGCGAACACTTAGTGACATGACTTTAGGCTAGCTACCTATATACATTAATATTGAACTTAATTACGGAACAACTTAATATTCCGGGTTTGGAATATTGGAACATCAACATATTATCCCGGGTTGGGGATAATGGAAACAACAACTTAATATTCCGGTTTGGAATATTGGAAGCAACAACTTATTATTCCGGGTTGGAATAATGGAACTGATATGTTATCCCGGGATGGGGATAACGGAATAACAAACTATAACCGAACAAACGAATTTATGAAAACCTGTGAACTCACTCATCTTTAATGTTGACACTTGTTTCTTTACATGTTTCTCAGGACGCTAGGAGCTCTAGGTGCACGCACATGCATTGAACAAGACATCATTATAGAGTCTCATTTATTAATATTGTTTTGGGATTTTTCATTTGTTTTGGCGTTTGTGTTGGCGCCCGTATCATTACTTATTTATGCTTCCGCTAAAATTTAAAACTGATACTCATGCTAAATATTGGTAATCTAAAATTTACAACAAATGATTTTGGAAAACGTAATATCAAATCATATAGAGTCGTTCGACGTACTAGTGTCTTAGATTCTGGTTTGTTCACACGTCTCGCGGTAAAACTCCGTAAGTGGAAATTGAGGGTGTGACAGATTGGTATCAGAGCCACTAGCTATAGAGAACCAGGTTTGCATTAGAAGTAGACCTAAACTATAGCTGATATCACGACACTAGACTTAGTTTGGCACCGAATTATTATATCTTGTTATGCAATATGCTACAAACGTGTTTGGTAGGTTATACCTTCATAATAAGAAATGAAAACAACTCGTAATTAACTACACGACCTAACAGGCAATGTCATCATCCTCATCGTCATCATCGTCCGACAGACTTACGCCACCAAGAGCATCAGGAAAGGCACCAATGGTGGAACCCATACCACCTTATGGCGTGGAGACACGCTCAGCAGCGAGGAAAAGGCTCGCTCTGGGGGAGGAGCCGTCGTTGCGCCCAACTATTGCTGTACCGGTTGAACCGGTTAATCCTGTAGAAATAGGACTTGACATGCTTAGAATCCTGGTACATACACAACAAAAACAGTTAGAAAGAATGCAGGAAACCATCTTAGCACAAGGATGGATGATCCGACACCTTACGGGAAAGACCGACTCGCTCGAGGAAGAGCATCGTACGAGTAAGATAGCTCGTAACACCATAGCTAGAGATCTGCGTGCCGAGCAGATAAGAGCCGACTGGCTGGAGGACAGAGTCCTGGAAAACAGTTGGAACATTCAGGAACTGCAAAATCAAGCACTTGAACCAGCACCGGCCCCTCCAGTGCCGGTAGAGGAGGATCCAGAAGAGGATCCAGAGGAGGATCCTGAAGAGGATCCAGAGGAGGATCCTGAAGAGGATCCGGAGGAGGACCCAGCTGAGGAAGCTGGAAATGCCGCACAGGATGACGGCAACGACAGTGACTTGGGGAATGGAGACGTAGACGACTGACACGTCTCGTTTATATTATTTGTTTTCCTTCAGTTTATTATTTTCCCACTTGTATTTAAACTTGAGACTTTAGAATAAATTCGTATGTTTGATTTGCACCTTTGTAAGACGTTGAGATTTAGTTAATCAAGTATTTCTTTCGACTATTTAACATATTGAGTTGACATAACTAAATAATTATTAAAGTACGAAGTAGGATAACTATATTGGACATATAGACTTATCGGGGTGTGTTTGTGTTGTGTTTCGAAGATCTAAATGGCGACTGGAAGACGTGGAAACCTTAACTTGACGCCCGAAGAGCTAGCTGCCATGATCCAGGAGCATGTGAATGCAGCATTAGCGGGTGTGCAGAACCAGCCGGCAGGTAACCATTATTAAGTTTTCGCGTGAAAATCTAATAGTGAGGCTAGTACAATTCCTTGCTGACTTCCTGTTCTCTGTCAGCAGGAGGGGGCTTTAATCCCTATAAGATGTTCCTTGACGTAAAGCCTAGCAAGTTCTCGGGAGCGGAAGGACCCATTGGACTGGTCCGCTGGATCGAGAAGTCGGAATCCGTTTTTGAAATGTGCAACTGCTTAGATGCCAACAAGGTCAAATACGCCGCCTCAACGCTGGAAGATGGGGCACTGACATGGTGGAATGCCCAAGTCCAAACACGTGGACTGTTAGCTGCAAATGCAATGGCATGGACTGAGTTCAAGGCCCTGATTAAAGAGCAGTACTGTCCACGAGACAGAGTGCAACAGCTAGAGCAAGCTCTATGGAACCACAAGATGGTGGGATCGGAAATTGAGGCTTACACTGCAAAACACCATGACTTGGTATTTCTGTGTCCTGATTTGGCAAACACGGTGGAGAAAAGACTCGAGTTCTATCTCGGGGTCTGGTTCCGAAAATTCAGGGTATGGTGATGTCTAGTAACCCTGTAACAGAACATCAAGCTATCCGATTGGCTCACAAACTCACCGATAAAGCGGTGGAACAGAAGAAACTGCCAGCACGGGGTACCACTGAAGTTGCCTCAGATAACAAAAGAAAGTTTGAAGACTCCACCATTCGACAGTCTTCGTCATCACATCCACAGCAAGGGAACCAGAAACGGTTCAATCACTACCACAACCACCGGGGTCATCAAAATCGTTCCAACAGCAACTACAACAACAACTACAACAACAACAACAACCAGAATGCAGGCGGTTATGTAGGTCGAAAGCCGCAGTGCAACCGCTGTAATCTCCATCATAACGGCCCTTGTGCCGGAATTCGCTGCCAAAGATGTGGCAAGATGGGACATGCGGCAAAGGATTGTCGTGGGGAAATCATGTCCCGACAAAATCAGAATCAGCCTCAAGGTCAGCAGCAGGGTATAAACCGGGGATGCTATCAGTGTGGTAGCACTGCTCATTTCAGAAAAGACTGCCCACAGTTGCGCAACAACAACAATAATGGTGGAAACAACCATAACCACAACAACCACAACAATAATAACAACAACAACAATGGGAACGGTGGCACAGGAGGTGCCAAAGGTCGTGCATTTACATTGGGCCGCGGGGAGGCCAGAAACAACACGAACGTGGTCACCGGTAAGTTTCCCCTTAATGAACATTTTGCTTCTGTGCTTTTTGATACGGGTGCGGATAGGAGCTTTATATCTGAGTCTTTTAGGAAGAACCTAAATCTCACGCTTAAACCATTAGAGACCCCTTATGTGATAGAATTAGCCAATGGTAAATCGGTAGATGTGACCCAAATGTATCCGGCTGTCAACTCAAACTCGCGGGCCACACTTTTACCATTGATCTGATGACAACTACCTTGGATAGTTTTGACGTGGTAGTCGGAATGGACTGGCTATCCGACGTCCGGGCTGAAGTTCTCTGCTTCGAAAAGTCTATCCGTATTCCACTCACGAACGACGAAATCCTGACGGTACAAGGGACAAGGCAAGCGCCGTCACCAACATTATCTCATTTATGCAAGCTCAGAAGTATCTTCGGAGAAAGAATTCTTTCGCTTTACTCGCGCTAATTACCGAACAGCCTAAGGACGAGAAACGTATAGAAGATATCCCTGTCGTCCGTGATTTTTCCGATGTATTCCCAGAAGAACTACCTGGTCTTCCACCACATCGACAATTGGAGTTTGAAATCGAATTGGCAAGCAATGCAACTCCCATCGCCAAAGCTCCATACCGCCTAGCTCCAGCCGAGCTGTAGGAGCTGTCTACTAACTTCAAGAGCTGCTAGAAAAAGGATTTATCCGACCAAGCGTTTCGCCATGGGGAGCTCCAGTCCTGTTTGTCAAGAAGAAGGACGGGACTTTCCGCATGTGCATCGACTATAGGGAACTCAACAAGGTTACAGTCAAGAACCGATACCCGTTACCTCGCATCGACGATCTATTCGACCAACTGCAAGGGTCAAGTTACTACTCTAAGATTGATTTACGGTCTGGTTATCATCAGCTACGCGTCAGAGAGGAGGATATCGCTAAGACAGCATTTCGCACTCGGTATGGCCATTACGAGTTCTTGGTTATGCCATTCGGACTCACTAACGCACCTGCGGTGTTCATGGACCTCATGAACCGCGTGTGTAAACCATACCTCGACAAATTTGTCATTGTTTCATCGATGACATACTCATCTACTCCAAAAGTAAAGAAGAGCATGCTGAGCATCGACGATTACTGCTAGGATTACTTCAACAGGAAAAGCTATACGCCAAGCTTTCGAAGTGTGATTTCTGGATCCGAGAAGTTCAGTTTCTCGGGCACGTAGTGAATGAAAAGGGTATCCACGTAGACCCTGCCAAGATTGAAGCCATCAAAAACTGGGAAGCACCAAGACACCGATGGAAATCCGCCAATTCTTAGGATTGGCTGGTTACTACAGACGCTTCATCGAGGGGTTTTCAAAGATTGCACAACCGCTTACTACCCTCACCCAGAAAGGTATCAAGTATAATTGGGGTGACAAGCAAAAAGCAGCATTTCAATTGCTGAAGCAGAAACTTTGCAGTGCACCCATTCTGTCCTTGCCGGAAGGGACAGATGACTTCGTAGTGTATTGTGATGCTTCCATTCAGGGATTGGGATGCGTACTCATGCAACGCGATAAGGTTATCTCGTATGCGTCACGACAGCTGAAAGTTCACGAGAAGAACTACACGACGCATGACCTAGAATTGGGAGCAGTAGTGTTTGCACTTAAGATTTGGAGACACTACCTTTATGGAACGAAGTGCACAATTTTCACTGACCACAAAAGCCTCCAGCACATCTTTGATCAGAAGGAGCTGAACATGCGACAGCGTCGCTGGGTCGAACTCTTGAACGATTATGAGTGTGCCATTCGGTATCACCCGGGTAAAGCTAACGTGGTAGCTGATGCCCTCAGCAGGAAGGAACACTTGAAACCTCGTCGCGTACGAGCACTACAACTCACTATTCATTCGGGGCTACCCGATCAAATACGCGACGCCCAGTTGGAAGCAGTTAAGGAGGAAAACATCAAAGCCGAATCAGTGGGAAAAATGGAACGCGATTGGGAAGTAAAACCCAATGGAGCCCGGTATTTCATGAATCGCATATGGGTACCTCTCTACGGGAACCTCAGAGAGCTAGTCATGGATGAAGCTCACAAATCTCGATACTCTATCCATCCGGGTTCGGATAAGATGTATCAAGACCTTAAAGTTGCGTATTGGTGGCCCAACATGAAAGCCGATATAGCCACCTACGTGAGTAAATGTTTGACTTGTGCAAAAGTCAAGGTGGAGTATCAAAAGCCATCGGGGCTACTCCAACAACCTGAGATCCCAGTGTGGAAATGGGATCAGATCTCAATGGATTTCATCACTAAACTCCCGCGAACCTTGGGTGGTTGCGACACCATCTGGGTGATTGTGGATCGTTTAACTAAGTCCGCACACTTCCTAGCTATTAAAGAAACAGATAAGATGGAGAAGTTGACTCGCATCTACATTAAGGAAGTAGTTTCTCGGCACGGAGTGCCAACGTCCATCATATCAGATAGAGATGCTCGTTTCACGTCAAACTTCTGGCAGTCACTCCAGAAAGCGTTGGGAACACGCTTGGATATGAGCACAGCTTATCACCCTCAGACTGATGGTCAAAGCGAAAGGACCATACAAACCTTGGAAGACATGCTTAGGGCATGCGTAGTGGACTTCGGAAATAATTGGGAAATTCACCTGCCTCTAGTGGAATTCTCATATAACAACAGCTATCACACGAGTATTTCGGCAGCACCGTTTGAAGCATTATACGGTCGCAAATGTAGATCACCGGTCTGCTGGGCAGAAGTCGGTGACAGCCAACTCACAGGCCCTGAGTTAATACTTGAGGCTTCTGAAAAGATTGTACAAATCAGAAACCGCATGGCGGCGGCACGAGATCGACAGAAAAGCTACGCTGATCAACGACGCAAACCGCTCGAATTCCAGGTAGGCGACCGCGTCCTACTAAAGGTGTCACCCTGGAAGGGTGTAATCCGTTTTGGAAAACGGGGCAAACTTAACCCACGGTACGTAGGCCCGTTTGAAATCTTGAAACGAATTGGACCCGTAGCATACCAATTAGACCTTCCTGCCGAACTCAGTGGAGTTCACAACGTATTTCACGTGTCAAATCTGAAGAAGTGTCTATCAGATGAAACTTTAGTTATTCCATTGGATGAGATCCAAGTGGATGAACAACTACACTTCGTGGAAAAGCCTATCGAGATCATGGATCGTGAGATCAAGACTCGGAGGCACAGCAAGATTCCAATCGTTAAAGTTCGTTGGGACTCTAAGCGTGGACCGGAGTTCACGTGGGAAAGAGAGGACATGATGAAAAGCAAATACCCACACCTCTTTGCAATTGAGCAGCAAACTAACGATGACAGTACCTAAATTTTGGGACGAAAATTCTTTCAACAAGGGGATGATGTGACAACCTGGAAATTTCTCATACTTTCATGTACTAATTGTTGACTAAATTCTTGTGCATGACACTTGGAAATCTTTGTGTATGACACTTGGGAACTTCTTGTAACGTTGCGTACTATCATTAACAAACTAACTCTTTGTGCGTGGCACTCTGAACATGTACGTTACATGCTAAACCGCGTTTACTCAATTTTCGGGACGAAAATTCTTTCAACATGGGATAATGTGATATCCCGGGTTTTTCGGATAACTTACACGTGACACTTGTCGAATAATATGTGTGCTAAGTATTAAACGTGCATGGAATGAATACGTGATGAGTGTTTGTGTGATTGTTTAGTTATAAAGTAATTATTGTAGATACGTACACGAACCGAACCGCGACACGAACCAAAGAGATTCATGGTGACTCTAGGAGTTCACAAAGTTTAAACCTTGAACCTAAGTCTTCGGCTAGAAGAAAACAACAATCAAACCTAGACTTACAACTCTAACTATTAGGCCAAGATCAAAACTCTAGTCTCTCGGCCGCAAGACTCAAACCCGAAACCACAAGATCAAAACCTAAACCCTACTCAAAACACTCTCGGCCACATGATCAAAACCGCGGATTTATTTAGTTCAAACCCAAACCGAACCCATCCTATCCCTTGACCGCGAGATCAAGTCCAAACCAACCCAACCCAAGTCCCTTGCGGCCGTATACTAAACCAAACCGCAACCCTACCTCTTTTGCGCTTATATATATCATCTCTTGCGTGCCTTCATTCACTTATACAAAAACCCTAGAAGGAAAACTGCCGTCGGCAGCTGGTTCTCAGACTTGGCGATCGCAACACAGCCTTCATCCCAACCGGATCAGCCTTGTTCAGTCCATTCAACCGCAAACTGCCTCATTCCTGCTTCATTGATCGCGGATCAGCCTTGCTTTCTTTCCTCTCGGCCGCAAGCAGCTTTGATCACCGGATCCTCTAGCTTAATCACGGTTCGTTTACCTTATCATATGATACAAGACCATAATCGGATACGTGTGTGTGACTTTGTTGTGTTCAGATCGTGTGATTGTATTGTCTCGGATAAATATGCATGCTTGAATGATTCATTATCTCGGATTACATATATGCTTGAATGATTCATTGTCTCGGATTACATATATGCTTGAATGATTCATTGTCTCGGATTACATATATGCTTGGATGCTTAGTTGTTGCGGATATATGTGTTTGATTGTATTGTTTTCAGAATATGTGAGTGTTAAGTAATCGGCTGAATTGATCATTGTTCATACGCAGAATTGTACTCGGAAATCATAAGTTAGCAAGTGTGTTTTGGTTGTAATAACTAGAAATAAGAACTAGGGTTTGCATGGATAGGTTATTAGTCTCAATCTATGAGTAGAAATCGGATTATAATCACCTAGGTTAACCGTATGAACGAGTTGTGCGAATAAATTGTAACAATAATGCTGAAACAGTTTGCTGAGTGAAAGTTTCAGCCGATTTCATCTAGCTGTAACTTGGTCGTTAGTTGTCGAAAAACGGATTTCCTGATGTCTAGAACGTAGGGATTTGAATAAGGAATCTAATGGCACTGGATTCATAATTTTCTGAAATCGGTTGATATTTTTAAAGGGCTAAATAAGTTCAGTAGGTAAAGCTGTTAAAATTCTGGAATTTTGTTGGTTGTTTATCAAGCTAGATTTTAAAATCAGTAGAGTCGAGTCATGATTTTTGTACAGCAACTAGGTATAGAAATTTCCGGGCAACTCCAATTGGAATTTTGTTAATCGGACAATCAGTGATTTTTAAATAAATTCTTCCGTGGACTGCAGTCAGAAAGCGGTAAATCTGACTGCAGCTTAGTGAATTAATATTTATGGTTAATTGGTAAAGATTTAGGACTTGGAAAAATTATATAAATTTCTATGGTATAAATGTCACCTACTGTAAAAATATGGGAATTTTTGGAATGTTAGAACTATTTTATAAAAATCCTAGAAAACAGCTGAATAATTGGGTGTTAAGCAGAAAGTTGATACCTTGTGATTTTATGCATTAAAGTGTTGCATGGATTTGAAATGTGTTCATGATAAGTTGTTTGATTACTATGATTATATGAGAATACTTGCATGCATGTTTGAGTGTTAGATATGTGGTTTGTGTGTATCACTTTGTGAGTAAATTGCGTGTGGGATTTGTATTGGTGTGATTACACACTGACGTGTAATTAATTGGTTTGTTAGGACGCAACTAGCGGTCCCATCTCTTATAACATCTTTGCTACACTAACCGAGCAAATAAAGGTGAGTTCACGGCCCCTAACTTTATCCGGTTTTTAAACAACAGGGGGAGAAACATGTATACACTCTCAAACTCAAACTCTTTACGTTATACGAATTTAACGTCACATAACTATACCGTAACTAAGTTAATGTTAATGTAATGTTGTGGGCACTAAGCAGCTTTATCACTTAAGTCCTCGACAATCTCCTCGGATCGTTAGTATTTGGGTTAAATAGCGGGGGAATTATAAGTAGTACTACTGGGTCTGACGAGCCCCATCCGAGCTAGTCGCGCTAGCCGACCGGGTATGGTCAACGGGTGTATAATTGGCCTAACACCGCCATGGTCATGTGATAGGCCTGGCAAAACGGAGGCACAACAGTCAGCTTCGATCGCGAACACTTAGTGACAGGGACTTTAGGCTAGCTACCTATATACATTAATATTGAACTTAATTACGGAACAACTTAATATTCCGGGTTTGGAATATTGGAACATCAACATATTATCCCGGGTTGGGGATAATGGAAACAACAACTTAATATTCCGGTTTGGGAATATTGGAAGCAACAACTTATTATTCCGGGTTGGAATAATGGAACTGATATGTTATCCCGGGATGGGGATAATGGAATAACAAACTATAACCGAACAAACGAATTTATGAAAACCTGTGAACTCACTCATCTTTAATGTTGACACTTGTTTCTTTACATGTTTCTCAGGACGCTAGGAGCTCTAGGTGCACGCACATGCTTTGAACAAGACATCATTATAGAGTCTCATTTATTAATATTGTTTTAGGATTTTTCATTTGTTTTGGCGTTTGTGTTGGCGCCCGTATCATTACTTATTTATGCTTCCGCTAAAATTTAAAACTGATACTCATGCTAAATATTGGTAATCTAAAATTTACAACAAATGATTTTGGAAAACGTATTATCAAATCATATAGAGTCGTTCGACGTACTAGTGTCTTAGATTCTGGTTTGTTCACACGTCTCGCGGTAAAACTCGTAAGTGGAAATTGAGGGTGTGACATATGGCGTGGCATTCGAGTACTAGACCCGATGTGGCTAGTCAATTGCACAAAGAAGGATATTGATTTTTGTTTTATATCAAAATCAGTTATGAAGAAAAAGAAAAAGAGCAAGCTCTCCAGTTCCAAAAGGTTGTTAATGTCTGCTTTGCAAACGATATCCATTCTAGATCGTCATGGAATACATCTTGGAGGAAGCTGGAGGAGACTGAGTAGAAGAACAAAGAAAAGAAGGAAGCTAGAATAGATGAGCGTGCTCGTATAGCATCTCTAAGGAGTTTTTGGTTTGGAAATATAGTGAACCGACCACCTCCAACAGATGAAACGCCAATTGCATTTGAGTAGCGTCGCAAGCCACCGAAGAGATTTTTTGGTCTTAAGCATCAAATCCTGTGAAGATTTTTTGAAGACTATCCAGATTGCGACAACATCCAAAGGGGAGTTTGTTGGTGCATTATGTCTATTGCCTACGTCTAGGATGTGTCGATATTGTATATAGGGGTTAAACGTCATTTGTATAAATGTAATTCGTTTTATAGGTTTTGTAGTTGACTCGTACGAGTGAGTCAGTTGGCTCGTACGAGTGACACTCTGTCAAAAGCTACTGTTATACACACACTCTAGTGTGACTCATGTCAACCTATAAATAGAGGAGTGTTGTGTCAGAGCTAAGAGGCGTTAGTTCAGTTTGTACGGCGAAGCCCTGCTGAGTTGTTTACTCGCGTCTTTACTTGCACGTCAATTAATACAATTCAGAGCAGTTAAACAGTAAGATCTTTCTTGTTCGTTTGTCATCCTCCCTAGCAATAAATTCCGCCTCTTCTAGCTGAGTTAGATCAGACCGGTCGCTCATCGGAGGAGCCGAGCCCCTTTCACATACAATTCCCGTTGCACAAATTTATTATGGCATTAGCAGTTGCTAGGAACGGTCTACCTAGTATGACTATCGGTTGTGAGTCCTCAATACACCCAACATAGTAAACTACCAAAAAGTCAGTTGGGTAAAAGATATCTTCAAATTTCACTATCACATTTTCCACCATACCCCTTGGATGCGTGGGAGTATGATCAGGCAACACCACGTGGGTGTCCAACTTTTCCAAAGGACAAAATCATGTTGGTCGTACAGACTCCCAGGCAAGACAATCACACAAGTCTCCAAGATCTAGGAGCGCCCTCTTAATTTTAAATTTCTCATTTGCATTGGAATCAAAGGGTCTCCCGGATCTTGAGCTTTTTGGTGGAGGGCACTCGATAAAAAGACACTAACATGAGATATTAAATCAAATTGTTTCAGTAGTTTGTTGTGCCATTTCTTGATGCTCAACTCTTTCAAACACTCTACATGATCCGTGACCTTTTTAATGTCATCAAGTAACGGCAAATTAATCTTTGCTTGTTTAAAATTTTCCCACCTCTCGTCCTTTGGTGGGCACCGTTTTTCAAACCTGAATGCGTTAATTGGCTTTAATAGAGCCAACGGGTAGGGGATGGTATTAAACTCCACACCCATATCATTAGCCCTAGCATGCAATTCATTTAAACAACTTCCACAAAAAAAATTAGTTACTCTTTCGATTTTAGTTTGTGAAATCGCTTCTTGCTCATATTCACTTCCCGACTCATCACCTGCATTTTCCACTACACCATCAAAAAATTGTGGTAATGGAATGATTTCGACACCACAAACCTCATTATTTGAAAGAAGACTTACAGTGCTAATGTGCGCGTTCCTCACATTGCTCGTCCTTGAATTTTAATGCTTCGGGTTCACCGTAGTATTGCTCGGGAGTCATCCTCCACTTGCTCGCATGTGGGCCATTTCCTCTACAAGTTGACCAACTTGCTTTTCCAATGCGTTGTGCGATTTGTCTCGCACCTCAAGCTCCTTCTTCATCTTCATCTTGATCTCTTGATTTGAATATCTAATAGCATTCATGATTGTGTCAAGCTTGGAGTTTAACGGGTCATCACCACTCGATTGAGAATTTGAATTGGCACCCCCATTACGCCTTTATTGTAGTTCCTTTGGTAACCCCCTTGGTTACCGCCTTGGTGATTTTGGTACCAAGAACCACCTTGATTACCCGCTTGAATGTTTGTGTTCACTTGGTTTGAGGTGTTACCATACCAAAAATTAGGATGGTTCCTCAAACCCGGATGATAGGTGTTGGATTTCATATCAAATGCTTTCATACACTTGATTCACCTTGTTGGTGGTTTGAGCTATGTGCACTTGATAATTCTCAGCCTAGTGACCGAGGTCACCACAATCTTCACAAACTACCCCACTTCTTTTTCCTTCATTCGTGTCAACTCCCGTTCTAATGTTTCAATCTGATCCTTGGAGCTAGTATTGCGGTCGGGCCAAGACCTTGAGATGGAATACTTTTTGACTAGGTCCGCCATAGAAACCGCCTGGGAGTTTTTGCTCATTCTTTCCAAAAACTCCCAATCGTCTTCCTCGTGGTTATTTGGTTTAATTAACTTTGAAGATCTTGGATTCTTTTCTGAAGAATCCATTTTTAAATCTTTTTCAATTGCTTTTACTTGTTTACATTTTTGTTTCTCCTTTTGATCTTTAATAATTCGTTTATCTTGTGTTGGAGAAACAGATCTACGTTTGCAAGTTGGTTCGTGAGGGGTTCTTCTCACAACTCTTGGTTTGGCGGGATTTTTACAATCTTTTATAATGTGGCCAAATTCTCCACATTTGAAACATGTTCTCCTTTCAACAAAATTAGGAGATCTTGTTTCATGGCTTGATGTTGAACTTGTGGGTCTTGAAGTACTGGGTTTATTTTCATTACATCAATCTGTGTGTTGGGTGAAATTATTTTGACTATTTCTTTTCAAAATCTTTACTTTCTTTACAAAATCTACATTAGATTTTCCTTGAAAAGTTTCAATTTTATCATTACCTTTTTGAACTCACATATTTAACATTCTAAACCTTTTTCTTGTAGCGAGAGCTTTTTGCTTCAACCTTTGGTTAAGAAACTACAGGCTTTTCAACTCGCTTCCACTGTTTTTCTGTTGAAGCGGATAATGGTTGTGATCTGATTGGCTTTTTCTTCTCTAAAACTTTGATTGTTGATTTTTCAAACAGCTGATATATAGAGATTGGATTTACGTCTTTAATTGGAAAATCTTTGCTCGAATAGATTTTCTTTTCTGCAACCAACGTATACAACACATTATCTGCTTCATCTGTCGACACTTCTGTCTTGATATATTTCTTATGAACGGTCTCTTGGATCTCAACAGATTGAGTACTAGGAGTAGCAAAAAAGTTCTAGTGTTTTCCTTTCATCAAGAGGCTGATCCAGATCATCTTTTCTTGATCCATCATCTGATGTATCATTTTCCTCTTCATCAGATGGATTTTGAACAACATCAGACGATGAATTTTCTGGCTTGCTTGGTTCTTGAGAGGAATTGTCTAGTTTGAACCCTAATCCTACTGCAAATTCTTCAGGATTCAGAGGTACTAGGGGTTCAAACGAGGCATCTCCTCTTCATCAGGCATTTTGGTATAGTTGTGCTTCATCAGTGGTGGACACGACTTATACCCTATGCATTGAACATCTCCCTTTAGTTTTTTAACATCAATGATATGATCAAGCACATAGCGGGAGTTAGAATAACTCTCCAATTTGAGCTTGATCGCATTTGGCGATGGCTAACTCATTCTCCGTTTCTTCCAGGAGATTAATATAATTGTTAATTCATGTCTGCTTATTCAAAACTGTTTTTGTCAATTCAGAAACACTTTTCTTAAGGGTTTCTATTACAGATTTGAATTCCTTTTCACTTCGAGTTAGAGCCAAATTCGCCTCTTTGCACTTTGATAGTTCAAGAACTAAATTTTGATTATGACTGTTGACAGTTTCTTACTTTATTTTTAATTCAACACAGTTATTGTAAACTGTAGGAGGGTCAGAATTTACCTAACTTGTAGAACTTGCAACATTTCCCATGAAGGCAATGTGATGAGGGAAGGCTGCATCAGCTGTAAAAAGTGTCTCTGTCTCCTTCACTGCAGCTTCTGTATTCTTCGTCATACCCACTTTTTCACACTTCATCATCTCAGCTTCACTCAGCAACTTGGTAACCTCAGCATTACTCTCGTTTCTGATATCAGAATCAGACCCATAACCACCTGAACTTGACCACTCTTCATCAGAACTACCAGCGTACCCAAAAGTATCATCATTATCTGGAGTATTGATGCTGTGAACATGTTTGAATTGATCGATGATCTTTGCATAACATGCAGTTCTTCCATTGTTCTCAGTTCCCAATTGTACTGACCAATCGCATCATTCATCATATTGAACTACGAAAGCTCTATGTGTGTTTAAAGGTCCTGATTGATTGGTATTGTTAGAGTTGCCAACAACTACCATTCTTCTCTCATTGTTGAATTGAGCTGTGTTGGGTGGTTGAGACTGATTTCAAAAGGGGTTGTGATTTCCTTCCTTGCTGGGTCTTGTGCATTCCCTTTTGAAGTGACCTCTTTCTCCATAGTTGAAGCAAGTTATGACAGTTTTATCAAAGCCATATTTTGTATCTTTCTTGCTTTCCAAACTGGTTCTCCCGGTTCTCCACATGTAGTCCTTTGCTCTTCTCGCAGCGCTTGCAAATGCCAACTTGATGTCCATCAGCTCCATTTCATCTCGGTCAATTTGTTGGTAGTATTCGTTTGTCAAATTGATGTTTCCTATTTGACCTGCAACTAAACCACAATGAGCACTGACCATGGTGTTTAGAAGTTCCATATGTTCCTGTGCAACATCTACGCTGATTTTAGAGAGATGAGATGTGTCAAGTTTGACAGTGTTGGGATTTGAAGATTGAAAATTGTTTTAATCAAAAGCTTGTTGAGGAGCTTGCTGTGGAGCTTGATGTGCTAAATCTCTTGGCTGTGGAAGGAAGGCTTTTGGATCAAATGCTTGTCCATAAGCTTGAGTACTTAAGCCTGCAGACTGACTTGATTGAACAGGTTGTTGTAGGAAGGAGTTCACATTTGACACAAACGCGATTTGCAGCTTCGGTTGCTGGCTTGAGTTTGTACCTACATTTAATGCCTCTGAAGTACATCTCCGGGTTTTGTGGAATAGTGGTTCATTGTGCCTTCCGTAGTTGTTCTTCATTCTTGTTCTCCAGTTTCTGCACAAATTCATAAATACTAATTAAGTCCAAAACACCTGTATGTTTTAATAAGTCAATAAATTGACCCCATTTCGGTGGTAAAGCATCAGTAAATCGCATCACAATTTCTTGTGGTGCTGCTAACACTTTGTAAGAGTACATCTCGCTGAGCAGATGATAAAATCGTGTGGTCATATCATTCAATGTTTCATTTTCCATAAACATTAAAGCTTCAAACTCCTTCTTGAGTAAATCATGCCGAATTTTCCTGGTAGCAGCATTATCCTCTCCTCTTGCTTACAAAGTATCCCACAGATTTTTCGTGGTTGTACAGTACACAAGCTGATGAAAAATGTCTTTATGAAGAGCTTGTGTGGGAATAGCAAACGACTTCTTCTCTAGATCAAATGCCTTCTTGTCACTCTCGTCTAGATTGGCTAAGGAGGTTGGATTTGATCCGGCTTCTTCAAGTGATTCTTTATAGGGTGTAGTAAAACACGTCCACAATTCTGTGTTCTGCCCAAGGACATGCGTATGAAAACGACTTTTCCACCACGGATAATCGTTCATGTGGTTTAGCTTCGGCGGACGGTTATTACTCCCTGTTTCACTTTCGCTCATTAACAGAGTTTGGATGCTTTGATTCTGATTCGCAACACATGCCCACTGATTTGCAGAGATCATAGTATGTTAAGGCATCAAAGACTTAACCCATGATGTTGCAGAGCTTTGTGAATACTCCTGATTTGAGCTTGAACTACTCCAATCCCACAGATTAGAAGTCATTATATTTTCTTGATTATGAAAAGTTGAAAGGTTTAAAGTTTGAAAATAACAGTTCCTCTTAAAAATTCACAATTTTAAAAATATTTGAAAAGCACACAGCTTTGAAAATCTGAAATACGAAAAACAAACAATAACGAAGATTATTCGTACGAACCAATGTTCGTACGGATAAGTGTTCTCCGTACGAGCAACTTGCTTTGTACGGATAAGTGTTCTTCGTACGAGCAACTTGCTTCGTACGGACAAGTGTTCTTCGTAGGAGCAACTTGCTTCGTACGGATGAACTCATTCATGCGAACCAACTTGTTCGTGCGGATGAGTTTCTTTCGCACGTGCAGCTTAGTTCTTCGTACGAATGGGTTATTCGCACGGTCTGTTTTTCTTAGTGTTTTTCAGATGAATCTTTTAACCACATTTTAAGTTAGTTATCTATTAGAAATTTAAGTTTTCGGCTGGGAGTTAAAGAACACTTCAAGAAACCTTCAAACTAGATCAGACACAACACTAAGCTTGGTTTTGAACAGGAAGAGAGCCAAAGCTCTGATACCACTTGTAGGTCCACCTGAGGATCAAGTTAAACCTATTCCTTGTTCATGCAACACACATATGAGTGCAGAATCCAGGTATGCATGCAAAGCAAAGCAAAGTAAGAACACGAGGTAACCAAAGATTCACTATCTTGATTAAGAGATGAGAACAAGTACAAACATATATAAACAATGCTCATACGACTCAACAAACTGCTTGTGTTCTTGTGCTTCGTCTGCTCTAGAGATGCTAACTGCTCAGCTCACCAACAAGTTGAACAACCAACAGAACCCTGACTGAGAGGTGCATGTCTGCTTATATAGTGTCCATGCTAGTCATTCGTACGAAGCACGTTGCCAGACATACGGAACACTCTATTACCCACGAAGCACTGCTCCAAGGAGGCTTGTACGAAGCAATTGGTTCGTACGAACCATGTAAACCAACTTATTTACAATGATTCCTTCGTACAGAGCATGTGGCTCGTATGGAGCGTGTGGCTCCTACGAGCAACACCTTGCTCGTACGGAGCATTCTAACTCACATAGAATGCTTACTTTGGAGAACGTGTCACAGACATGATGTACACAAGACTCAACGGTATGCACACATGCACCCGTTTAACACAGACTAACTAAGATGTCGTACGAAACCAAGAGAGAAGGATATCTTGATTTGGTCGACATGACCAAACTTATACAGACACTTGAGCAAAGACCGTACAATTACAAATGTAACTAAGAACAAGCGACAGACACAAAACTATATCAACATACAAAGTATCCATTCAACTCCGCAGTGCAAATGAACTATTTTCCGGACTAACCGCCAGAAAATAAGGATGCTTTGTGGTTTCAGTTGTTACCGGGACTAATGAGGAAGGCTATATACTTGCAATTCATGACTGAAGAAAATATAATAAATCTTTCAGACAAAAAAATGTGTAGCAGTTGCTCATAAAATAAACTACACATTTGGAGTTTCGTGATCAAAAGATGTTCGGAATTTTCAGAATGATATAGATTGATGCTAAGGTTAAATACCTGATCTTCGATGTGGAAGTGGATGCACATACGACTGCTTATCTTTAACTCTGCAAGGTAAATGAACTTTTTTCAGGACTAACCGCTTGGAAATGAGGATGTTTTGTAGTTTCAGTTGCTTTATTCCAGCGGAGATAGCTATACATTTGTTATTGTGACTAAAAAGGAAGAATGTATTTCTGATTGCCGAAGAATGTTTCTCATATTTGATATGCTTCCAGATAATATGATTCCAATGATGATTTGCTAATTGAGAAGATTACTAATTTACTTATTAATCGTGATTACGGAAATCGGTATTTCAGATTTACGCGGATAATTATTGTATTGAAGTTTATCGTTGTAGTAATTCGAAGTTTCTATCAAATCCGGTTGGGTTTTGAAGATCAGAGGAGCGAGCATTGGAGGAGTGCGCTAAACCAAATGCGGATGTTGTTAAAGTCAAAACGGAGAAGTTGCATTGATTAATTTCAAGTTGGTGATATTAGAGAAATTTTGTAGATCAAGCAAATTTGAGGAGGTCTTGAACCGTGCAAAGAAAGACCTGAAGATTAATTTCTGGAGAAAATTATTTTAGGGGGAATGTTGCTTAATGTAGATAATGCAAACCTGGATAATCAATCAAGGGGGAGTTTGTTGACGCGTTCTATGACATCGACAGATACCTGATTGAAGTTGCAGAATATTCAAACATGGCTCTCAGACTTCAAGATCAAGATCAAGCTTCGACTGTGACGTCAAAGGGGAATTTGTTGATGCACTTTATGTCCATCACGGTGCGAATAGGCTGGAAAGAGTGTGTATTGAATATTGTATAGATTAGAAACGAACACCCGACCCAAGTGCGAACGAGAACTGGCTCGTACAAGTGACATAGTGGCTCGTACGAGTGAGAAAGTGGCTCGTACTAGTGATAATGTGACTCGGACGAGTAACAATGTGACTCGTACAAGTGGTAAACATCTCACTCGTACAAGTGAGCTTATGTGGTTCGTACGAGTGACATCTTTTCACTCGTAAAAGCAACCATTCGCACGAGCTGCTTATGTCTATATATAAGTGTTGTGTATTTATTCTTTGTTAAGCTTTGGAAGTTCCCTAAGGGGAAACGCTGGCGGATTCTCTCCAGGAATTTCACCAGCCAGACAAGATGTACACTCTTTCAGTATGAATGAATGAAAGCTTCCGCTGATTCTGTTTGTACTCCCTTCTAATAACGTTCTACCGAATCATTATTATCATACGCCCAAACTTCCGTCTAAAACCGTCGTCACCGGGACCTACAATTGGAATCAGAGCTACGGTGCCGATTCATTCAATCTAACAGTTCATGAATCACCTACGCTAATGAACTTTGGACGTACGAGGGGTTTTAGAGGTAAAACATCAAATAATCGGATAATCCACGGACATAATGTGACATTAGTACCTTTTCAATCATTGTACAATTAAAAAAATTCGTATTCAATGAAACTCTGTGTTTTATTTCCGAAATTTGTATAATTATCTAGGACATTTGCACAATTTTGATTTCTTGCGCGATTTCGAACCCTCGAAATTTTTTGTGGAAGTAATTCGTTGACTGACACTCAAACGCCATAAGTTTAATGCAACGTACACTCCAAAAAAAAGGAAATAAGCTATACATACCCTAAATACCCATTACATAACTTAGATATAAGTTTTGAAGGGTTAGATATGACAAAAACACTCCTATACAAGTCTAGGGGCTATTTTCGTCAAACTGTGAAAGTCTGTTGGTCCGTATTCAAAATACGAACCATGTGTACCAATTAAAATATTTTGTATTCAATAAAACCTTGTATTCTATTGATGAGAATGCAATAATGTCAATTGTTGCACAATTTCGATCATTTTCGTGTTCGTTAAAGCGTTTTACGCATTTTTGCAAAACGCGTAACCGTACAACCAAACGAACTGACATCCATGACATTTTCAGTCATAATCCAAGTTACACATGTCTTAACACCTTCATATAACCTAAATATTAGGTTAAAGGGGTTAAAAATAGTAAACAAGTGAAAATACAAGTCCAAGGACCAAAAAGCAAAAAAAAAACTAATAAATATTTTTGCTTCTTCACCAAGTTTGCCACTTATCTCCAATTTTTGACACCTATCACTCACTTTGCCACACTTAATATGGTGTTAACACATGTTAGGACACTAATCCAAACTTGAGGACACTTGTCATCACCTCCTTAATCCTAAAATACTATAAATACCCCATGGTTCTTCCATTTTTTTCACCCCACTTCAAAACACTTCAAAGCAAAGTGTTAGGTTCTTCTTTCTATCCTTCTTAGAGCTTGTCTCCAGCCTTTGAAAGCCTCCTATCTTGAGTTCCGAAAGTGTTAATCAACACGAGTAAGTACTCTTCCTAGTTCTTTCATTATTTTAGCTATTTTGAGATAAAAGTCGAACGGTTTGGCTTCCTGATTGACTTTTGGTTCTGACCATATTTGGTCTAGTCAAAGTTCAATTGAACTCTGCAATGTGATTTTAATCACGAAGTTTATAATCCCTAACGATTCACCTTCTGATTAACATGTTTACTAGTAGAAGTGACCAGTCAAAGTTTCCGTTAAAAATGCGCGTGATGTGCATTTTACGATGAAACTATTTTCAGGTATCAAAACACCCAGTTTTGATACCAAATCAGTTTTATAAAGTTAGTTAGACGTATTTTGACATGTTTAACTCATCACTTCTAGTTTATTGCTTATTTAGGGCCATAAGTCGAGCGGTCTTGACCACCGCTTTGACTTTCGAATCCGACCCGTTTGGTCGATCTTAGGATCCAACCAAACACATATTTGTGACCGTAGTTGTATAGGGAATAACCTACTGAGGATATACCTTATGGTCACGTTGTTTGATTAGTGTTATGATAAGTTACTTCTATGTTCTTAAAAGAATGACCAAAATGTCCTTTTACGCATAAATCCATTTAAACACATGTAACTAAATTTTTGACATATAAATTGATGTTATTACATTTTCAAACATGTTTAGGCGTTTAATACTTATCATAGGACATGCTTAACCATCTGACCAAACGTTTACGCTATTGACTCGTTAAAGTAGCGTAAACTACCTTAATGAGTCTTAATGGGTCAAAAGCACTTAGGATCCTTTCCAAATTAGAAATTTAAGTTTGTTAAACAATATCACATGAGTTCCAACACTCGTTCGGTTTATAAGACTTCATTCTATTCTATCTCACGTTTGTAGTCTGGACATGCTAACATATTTATCTAACACATTAGGACACGTTTGAGCTTTTTTTATACCGTTGATCAAGAACACATTCACAATCCCAAGTGAGTACATAGTCCCCTCTTTTACATTTTCTAAATATTTTGGGGTGATTCATATGTGCCAATAATTATTTTCCAGATTTCAAAACAATATATATGGTTTATATATACAAAATGATTTTCAATGTGAGTACATAGTTCCCTCTTTTACATTTTCTAAATATTTTGTGGTGATTTATATATGTCTATAATTATTTTCAAGATTTCAAAACAATATACATGGTATATATATTCAAAATGATTTTCAATGTTAGTACATAGATCCCCTCTTTTACATTTTCTAATGTTTTGGGGTGATTCATTTGTGCCTATAATTATTTTCAAGATTTGATACAATATATATGGTTTATATGTACAAAATGATTTTCAAAGTGAGTACATAGTTCCCATCTTTTACATTTTGCAAATGTTTTGGGGTGACTTATGGGTGCTAAATCATTTTCAAGTTTTCAAAAAAAATAATGTCCATGGTTTATATATAAAACAATAGGATTTCAATAATGCGAACAAATTGTTAATGCGTTATCCATAACACGAATGACATTCATTTGCTTTGGCCGAGACGACCTGTAGTATGTTATGGTACCATAGAACTGACAATCCCATTATCGAACTGCTCACTGGATTTGGTGGAAGTTTCGGTAATGACATAAATTTTTCTGATTAACTATCGTTTGTGGATTTGTTAGTCTAGTTAAAGAGACACTTTGGTGGTCTATTAAAGATACCATTTGGTGGTATAGTCAACACAGGTTTGAAGGTTCATTAAAGAATGATCAAAAGTTTTCACTATTAAAAACACGGACGATTGGTTTGTGACATGGATAATTGGTTTATGACATGGACGATTGATTTATAACACGGAAGAATGGTTTATAACACGAATACATGGTTTATAACACAGACAAATGGTTTTGAACACTGTCATGCAATTATTTTCACTTACAGATATAAACCATACAAAGTTTTCTTTTAAATCAATCTATTACAAGGTTTTTACAAAACAAACGGTTTGGTCAAGATTCATGGCTTTAAAGTTTTCACAACTCTAACCAACTTATTTTATTTGGTAAATTGTATTGCAATATCAAACACTTTTGATACGAGGTTTTAACTTAATGACTCTTCTAGTCAGACAAGGTGTTGCAATACGTATCAAAGCAACGAATATTACACAAACTCACAAAACCAATGTAATTGCCGGCATTTTTATGCTGACTCTCTTTTCACATATGTTTCAGGAGTCAATGCTTGATAATATGATGCATGCTTCACGTAGGAATGGACATGGTCCTTAGTGACTTAAATCATGAAACACAATTTATTTATGTGGTTTTCCTGTTTATCCCAAGACAATGTAAATATTTAACTTGATTAAACAAAACTATAAACTCCATGAGTTGTGAAACAATAGTTCTGTGACATGACTCCCCGATGTTTCCATTGCGGTTTGTTGTTTTACGCGGTCGGGGTGTTACAGAAAGATTGGTATCGGAGCTTATAGTTATACGGAATTAGCTTATTAGTAGTACTCTGACCTAGACTATAACCTTCCTAGGACCCTAACGTGAATTATCTTGCTTTTAGATTCTTAAGACAATGACCTATCCTTAGGTGACTACCAAAACAAATACACAAGTTAGAAATTTGTTTTGAAAATCAATCATCTATCCTTAGATGATTTGTTTTGGCTTAAAGCCTTGTTAGTTTTCGAAATCCCATCAAAGTTTGGGTTTTATTAATGTGAACAAGTGCAATCTGTAGGGTGGATGCATGTACCCTGAGTTTTTTGTCTAAGGCTAGAGTGTTCGTATAAATCCGCATTATCGGACCAATCAATCTTACCTGGGAACTCTTGGGGTGTGTGTCCACTTATAGGCTAAAGCTTGTCTTCGCGATACATTTTAAAGACCAATTTACTTTGATTGGTCACCGTGTGTTGTTTGTTTGTTTTTAAGTAACGAACGAATGACCACCATCCTTATATTTCGTCGATGTTTCTAACATCTCTTTAGATTAGCCAATGTTTGTCATTCGGCCCCAAAACAAGCTATTTAGAACCCTGTTCATGTCACACCCTCAACTTCCACTTGCGGAGTATTACCGCGAGGCGTGCGATCAAACCAGAATCTCAGACACTAGCAATATCGAACGACTCTATATGATTTATTTAAACGTTTTCCAGAAACATTTGTTGTAAACATTCATAGTCATTTTCAAAATAACAAAGTTTCAAAGTTTAGCGGAAGCATTAAATTAAAGTAACGGGCACCAACATAAACGCCAAAACCAAAATCCCCAACATTATTCATAAATAAGACTCGATAAAAATGTCTTGATCAAATGAAAGTGAGTGCACCTAGCGTCCTCAGAAACATGTAAAGAAACAAGTGTCAACATTAAAGAAGAGTGAGTTCACAGGTTTTTATAAGTTCACAAGTTCGGTTTAAAAGTTTGTTTTTCCCCGTTATCCCTAACCCGGATAACAACATAGTTCCATTATTCCTAACCCGGAATAATAATGTTGGTTTGTAATTAAGTTCAATGTTAACATGTAGGTAGCGAGCCTAAAGTTACGTCACATAAGAGTTCGCGATCGAAGCTGACTGTTGTTGCCTCAGTGTTGCCAGGTCTATCACTGACCATGGTGAAAGTTAGGCCAAATTAATCACCCGTTGACCATTCCCGGTCGGCTAGTGCGACTAGTTCGGGTGGGGCTTGTCGGGCCCAGTAGTACTACTATAATTTCCCCGCTATTTAACCCAATACTAACGATCCGAGAGTTGGTTGAGGACTTCCGTGTATAAAGCTACTTAGTGACCATAATGTATATTAACATTAACTTAGTTACCGAATAGTTAACGGCGTTAATTTCGCATAACGTAAAAAGATAGAGTTGTAGAGCGTATACATGTTTCTCCCCCTGTTGTTTAAAACCGGATAAAATAGGGGCCGTGAACTCACCTTAAATTTATCGGTTAGAATAACGCAAAATAAGCGAATGATGGAACCACTAATCGCGTCCTAACATGTCAACCGATTTAAAGTTAGTGTGTGAACACACTGACACAAAACCCTACGCATAACTAAACACACAGTACGGCACACGTAATAACCAATTCGAAACCATAATCATGCATGCAAGGTATCATCATACAAAATAACGATCAAACCAACTAGTCATAAGCATAGGATAACTCATACAACACTTAGGTAGACACAAACACAAGTTATCATGTTTCGGCTTTTACGCTCATAACTGGGCTGTTTTCGAGGATTTTTATATAATAGTTCCAACGTTCCAAAAATTCCAATATTTTTACAGGAGGTGTCAATTAGACTGTAAAATTTTGTGTGAAATGTTTAAATCCTAAATCTCTACCAATTATTTATAAACATTTATATACTAGGCTGCAGTCAGATTCGTCGTTTTCTGACTGCAGTCAACGATAAATTATTTAAAAATCATCGTTCATCCAAATAACAAAATTCCTGTGGGAGATTTTTGGAAATTCCCGTCTCCAGTTACTGTACAAATTTCGTGACCTAACCCCATACAGACTATGAGATCCGACTCGATAAACAACCTGCAAATTCTGCAGAATTTACGCAGCTTCAGCTGCTGCACTAAATGACCACTTAAAATAGCAAACGACCTCAGAAAAATATGAATCTGGCTCCATTTAAAGAGTTTTTCAAAAATACAGGTTTTAGGCTTCAGAATATCCACTTTTTGATAAATAACGATCAGGTTACAACCAATTGAAGTTGGCTGTAAATGCCGATCAGCTTACTGTTTTCGACTTTATCGCACTAGAATATCTTTAAAACGGTCATGAGCTTAGTTAATTGTCAAATATCATCATATATATCAATATTCATGCAAACCCTAAATATATATCATGATCTTTATTGCGAAAACGCAGCCTACGATTTTAGTATTCAACATAACATCACAACCGCAAAGATTCGCACATTCATCCGAACTAATCATAAATCACAACACTTTTTCATACTAAAAATCCCACAAACACATAATCATGATCAAGATTACACAAAACCTAGTGTGTATCGCAAAACAATTAAACCCTAACCTTGAAACGATGATGCTTATCGAACCGGGACAAGCTTGGAATCAATCTGGGAGGTGTGAGGTTTACGACCGTGAGAGGGGGGCTGCCGGCGACCTCCTTCTAGGGATTAGGGTTTTGTGTTTTTTTTAAAACATCCCATGCATACATACATATAAATATAACAAGGGGGAAGGGGGGGTCGCGATAGGGGGGTTTGGGTAAGTGTCTTGGGCCGCTAGTTTGTGTTATTTCCTTGGGCCGCGGGAGGTGTGGGTTGCAAGGTCGACACGTTTCACGGCTTGGTTCGGTTCGGCTATTTATTTATTTTTATTTTTTTTTACAATTCGGTAACATAAGGCTTATTACTAATAAATCGCGAAATCAAAGCGTGATACAATAATCTACAAGCGTCTAATAACACATAGCACGTTATTCAGATACAACCCGTCTAATAGCACATAGCACGTGATTCACCCTATAGATTCATAAGGTTAGCGTAGTTATTGAGAGCGTGTAATTTAATTCTCCAAATTAAATCAGCGTAGGAGTGAATAACCCTAAAGTATTGGTGAACGCAAATGCAAATCCAGCCCATGGACGTGTATTCAACATCATTGCAAACGAGGCTCGTGCTGATAACGAAGTCATTAACGATACATTCCTTGTTAACAATCATCCTGCTTCTATTCTTTTCGATTCGGGTGCCGATAGAAGCTTTATATCACTAGCCTTTGAACCTTTGCTTTCAATGCCTGGAACTCAACTAGGAAAACCCTCAACAGTGGAAATAGCTAGTGGTGAACCTCTTGCGCTCGACAATGTCATTCGTAGTTGCCAATTGAACTTGGAAAACCTCCTTTTTCCCATTGACCTTACACCAATGCAACTCGGGAGTTTTGACATCATCATAGGAATGGATTGGTTAACCAAACACCATGCTGAGGTGATCTATTTTGACAAGGTTGTTTGTATAACTATTTCGTCTGGTGGAACCTTAGAAGTTCACGAAGAGAAACCTCTAGTAGCCTTAAACTCATGAGCTGTACTCAGGCCCGAAAATACCTATGAAAGAATTATGTAGCCTTCTTGGCACATATCATAGAGGAAAAAGGCAAGGGTAAAAATGTTCAGGACATCCCTGTTGTTTGGGAATATCTTGAGGTGTTTCCTGAAGAGCTACCTGGTTTACACCCAATTCGTCAAGTTAAGTTTCGTATTGACCTTATACCTAGTGCCAACCCAATTGCCAAATCTCGTTACAGTCTTGCACCGTCTGAAATGCAAGAGTTGTCAAAGCAACTCTAAGAACTTTCAGACAAGGTATTCATTCGCTCGAGCTTTTCACCTTGGGGCGCACCTGTCCTATTCGTGAAAAAAATAATGGATGCTTCCGTATGTGTATCGATTATCGTGAGCTCAACAAACTCACAATAAAAAATCGATATCCCCTACCTCGCATTGACGGTCTCTTTGATTAGCTACAAGGTCCGACCTGCTTTTCAAAGATTGATATTGTTCTAGGCATCATTAACTTCTTGTACTCGACGAAGATATTCCCAAGACTGCTTTTCACACTCGATACAACCATTACGATTTCACTTCATGCCTTTTGGTTTTGACGAATGCTCCTGTCGTCTTCATGGAATGAATAGGTTTGTAAACCTTATTTAGACAAGTTCATCATTGTTTTCATCGAAGACATCCTCATTTATTCTAAGTCTCGAGCCGATCACGAACCACATCTCCGTCTAACGATGGAACTCCTGAAGAAAGAAAAACTTTACGCCAAATTCTCCAAGCGTGAATTTTGGCTAAAAGAAGTTCAATTTTTGGGAAACATTGTTAACGAACAAGGTATACAAGTAGACCTGCCAAAATAAGTGCGATTAGGGATTGGAGTGCATCTGCTACTCCTGCTGAAGTTTGTTCATTTCTTGGTCTTGCTGGATGCTATCGACGATTCATCGCGAACTTTTCAAAGATCGCGGTTCCCCTCACCACTTTAAACCTTTCGAGTGGGGACCCAAACAAGAGGAAGCCTTTCAAACACTGAACCAAATACTCTGTAATGCTCCTGTTTTATCTTTACCCGATGGCAATGACGATTTCGTTGTCTATTGTGACACATCAAACCTAGGCCTTGGTTGTGTTCTCATGCAAAGAGACAAAGTCATAGCCTATGCATCATGAAAATTGAAAATCCACGTGAAGAACTACACAACTCATGATCTTGAGTTAGGAGGCGTAGTTTTTGCTCTCAAAATTTGGAGACACTGCCTTTACGGTACGAAATGTGTTGTTTTCACTGACCACAAAAGTCTCCAACACATATTCAATAAAAAGGAGCTAAACAAAGACAACGACGCTTGGTCGAACTTCTGAACAACTACGACTGTGAGATTCGCTACCATCCTAGTAAGGCGAATGTTGTGGCTGATGCGCTTAGTCTAAGGAACATGTCAAACTTCATTGTTTTCGAGTTCAATATGATATCCAGACACGTATCCTTCAAGCACAACATACATGTGTGACCCAAAGCTTGTTGAAAAATGAGCTACCTCCTGAACTTGGTAATATTCACTCAACATTCCACGTGTCCAATTTGAAAAAGTGCTTAGCCGATACAAACCTCCACATTTCCCTTGACGAAATTCATGTTGATGACACTATGCACTTTGTCGAGAAACCTGTGGAGATATTAGACCGTGAAGTCAAGAAACTCAAGCGTAGACATATACTGATAGTTAAAGTTCGCTGGGAATCTAAACGTGACCCATAATTTACTTGTGAATGAGAGGATCAGATGAAAGCGAATATCCACATATGTTTTCACAAAGTTTCCTCATTTAAATTTCAGGTAAGATCTCCAAAAGTATGGGAGACTATGACATTTGTGCCTTTTCAATCATTGTAAATTAAGAATAATTTTGTATTCAATGAAACTCTGTGTTTTATTTCCGAAATTTGTATAATTGTCTAAGACATTTGCACAATTTAAATTTCTTGCGCGATTTCGAACCCTCAAATTTTTTTGTGGAAGTAATTCGTTAACTGACACTCAAACATGGTCAGTTTAACATGACGTACACTCCGAAAAAAGGGACATAAGCTATACATACCTAAATACCCTTTACGTAACTTATATGTAGGTTTTGAAGGGTTAGATATGACAAAAACACTCTTATACAAGTCCAGGGACTATTTTCGTCAAAATGCGAAAATCTGTGGTCCGTATTCAACATACGAACCATGTGTATCATTCGAAATATTTTTGTATTCAATAAAATCTTGTATTTTATAGATGAGAATGCAAAAATGTCAATTGTTGCACAATTTCGATCATTTCCGTGTTCGTTAAAGCGTTTTACGCATTTTTGCCAAACGAGTAACCGTACAACCGAATGAACCAACATCCACGAAATTTTTGGGCATAATCCAAGTTACACATGTCTTAACACCATTATATAACCTAAATATTAGGTTAAAGGGTAAAAAATGACAAACAGGTGAAAATAGAAGTCCAAGGGCCAAAAAGCAAAAAAATAATAAAATAGTTTTGCTTCTTCACCAAGTATGCCACCTATCTCCAATTTTTGATACATAGCACTCACTTTGCCACATTTAATATGGTGTTGACAGATGTTATAACACTAATCCACACGTAAGGACACTTGTCATCAACTTCTTAATCCTAAAATACTATAAATACCCCGTGATTCTTCCTTTTTTTCACATCACTTCAAAACACTTCAAAGCAAAGTGTGAGGTTCTTCTTTCTATCCTTCTTGGAGCTTGTTTCTAGCCTTTGGAAGCCTCCTATCTAGAGTTCCGAAAGTGTTCTTCAACACGAGTAAGTACTCTTCCTAGTTCTTTCATTATTTTACCTATTTTGAGCTAACAGTCGAACGGTTTGGCTTCCTGATTGACTTTTGGTTCTGACCATATTTTGTCTAGTCAAAGTTCAATTGAACTTTGCAACATGATCGTAATCATAAAGGTTATAATCCCTAACGATTTCACCTTCTGATTACCATGTTTACTAGTCGAAGTGACGAGTAAAAGTTTTTAAAAATGCGCATGATGTGCATTTTACGACGAAACTATTTTCGGGTATCAAAACACCAAGTTTTGATACCAAACTAGTTTTATAAACTTAGTTAGACTTATTCTTACATGTTTAACTCGTCACTTCTAGTTTAGTGCTTATTAAGGGTTGTAAGTCGAGCGATCTTGACCACCGCTTTGACTTTAGAATCCGACCAAAACAATATTTGTGACCATATATGTATTGGGAATAACCTACTGAGGTTATACCTTATGGTCACGTCGTTTGGTTAGTGTTACGGTAAGTTACTTCTATGTTCTTAAAAAACGACCAAAATGCCCTTTTACGGATAAATCCATTTTAAACACATGTAACCAAATTTTTAACATATAAACTAACATTAGAACATGTTCAAACATATTTGGGAATTTAACACTTATCATAGGACATGTTTAACCATCCAATCACACGTTTACGCTACTGACCCTTTAAAGTAGTGTAAACTATCTCAACGAGTCATAATGGATCAAAATCACTTAGGATCCTTTCCGAATTAGAATATTAAGTTTGTTAAACCATATCACATGTGTTCCAACACTCATTTCGTTTATAATATTTCGTTCTATCCGATCTCCCATTTGTAGTCTCGACACGCTAACATATTTATCTGACACATTAGTACATGTTTGAGCATTGTTTATACCGTTGATCAAAAACACTTTCGCAATCCCAAGTGAGTACATAGTCCCCTCTTTTACATTTTCTAAATATTTTGGGGTGATTCATATGTGCCTATAATTATTTTCAAGATTTAAAAACAATATACATGGTTTATATATACAAAATGATTTTCAATGTGAGTACATAGTCTCCTCTTTTACATTTTCTAATATTTTTGGGTGATTCATATGTGCCAACAATTATTTTCAAGATTTCAAAACAATATACATGGTTTTATATATAAAATGATATTCAATGTGTGTACATAGATCCCCTCTTTTACATTTTCTAAATGTTTTGGGGTGATTCATATGTGCCTATAATTATTTTCAAGATTTCAAAACAATATACATGGTTTACACGAACAAAATGGTTTTCAAAGTGAGTACGTAGTTCCCTCTCTTTTACATTTTGCAAATATTTTGGGGTGACTCATATGTGCTAAATCATTTTTAAGTTTTCAAAAAAAAAAACAATGTCCATGGTTTATATATAAAACAATAGGATTTCAATAATGTGAATAAATTGTTGATGTGTTATCCATAACATGTATGAAATTCATTTGCTTTGGCCGAGCCAACCAGTAGTATGTTATGGTACCATAGGACTGACAATCACATTATCGGACTGCTCACTGGATTTGGTGGAAGTTTGGGTAATGACGGAAATTATTTCTAATTAACAAACCATTTGTTGATTTGTCTGTCTAGTTAAAGAGACCCTTTGGGGGTCTATTAAAGATACCCTTTGGTTGTATAGTCAACACAGGTTTGAATGTGTTCATTAAAGAACGATCAAAAGTTTTCACTATTACAACACGGACGATTGTATTGTGACATGGATAATTGGTTTATGACACGGATGATTGATTTATAACACGGAAGAATGGTTTATAATAACACGGACAAATGGTTTTAAACAATGTCACGCAATGATTTTCACTTACAGATATAAACCATACAAAGTTTTCTTTTGAATCAATTTATTATAAGGTTTTTACAAAAGAAACGTTTTGGTCAAGATTCATGGCTATAAAGTTTTCTCAACTCTAGCCAACTTGTTTTAGTTGGTTAATTGTATTGCAATATCAAACACTTTTGATATGAGGTTTTAACTTAACGACTCTTGTAGTCGGACGAGGTGTTGCAATTATGTATCAAAGCCATAAATTTGACAAACTCACAAAACCTATGTACACGCCAACATTTTTATGCTGACTCTCTTTTCACATATGTTTCAGAAGTCAATGCTTGATAATATGATGCATGCTTCACGTAGGAATGGGCGCGGGACTTAGTGACTTAAACAATGAAACATAATTTATTTTTGTGTTGTTCCTGTTTATCCCAAGAAAATGTAAACATTTAACTTCATTAAATAAAAACTATAAGCTCCATGAGTTGTGAAACAATAATTCTGTGACATGACTCCCCGATGGGATTTAAAATTTTGTTTCACAAATCATGGAATTTAAAATTTTATTTGATTAAGTTAAATGTTTACATTGTCTTGGGATAAACAGAAACAACACATAAATAAATTGTCTTTCATGTTTTAAGTCACTAAGGTCCGCGTCCATTCCTACGTGAAGTATGCATCATATTATCAAGTATTGATTCCTGAAACATATGTGAAAAGAGAGTCAGCATAAAAAATGCCGGCGAGTACATAGGTTTTGTGAGTGCTTCAAATTCATGGCCTTGTATACATATTGCAACACGTCGTCTGACTACAAGAGTCGTTAAGTGAAAAAATCGTATCAAAAGTGTTTGATATTGCAATACAATTAACCAACTAAAACAAGTTGGTTAGAGTTGTGAAAACCTTGTAGCCATGAATCTTGACAAAAACATTTCTTTTGTAAAAACCTTGTAATAGATTGATTCCAAACAAAACTTCGTATTATTTATATCTTTAAGTGAAAATCATTGCGTGACATTGTTCAAAACAATTTGTCCGAGTTATAAACCATTTATCTGTGTTATAGTTCAATCGTTCGTGTCAAAAACCAATTGTCAAAGTCATAAACAAATCGTCCATGTTTTTAATTCTGAAAACTTTTGATCGTAATTTAATGAACACATTCAAACTTATGTTGACTATACCACCAAAGGGTATCTTTAATAGACCACCAAAGGGTCTCCTTAACTAGACTAACAAATCAACAAATGATTTGTTAATCAAAAACATAGTCTGTCATTACCCAAACTTGCACCAAATCCAGTGAACAGTCCGATAATGGGATTGTCAGTCCTATGGTACCATAACATACTACTTGTCAGCTAGGCCAAAGCTAATTAATGTCATTCGTGTTATGGATAACGCATCAACAAGTTGTTCCTATTATTGAAATCGTATAGTTTTATATATAAACCATAGACATTGTTTTTGAAAACTTGAAAATGATTTAGCACATATGAGCCACCATAAAACATTTGCAAAATGTAAAAGGGGGGAACTATGTACCCACTTTGAAAATCATTTTGTATATATAAACCATGTATATTGTTTTGAAATCTTGAAAATAATTATAGGCACATATGAAAAACCCCAAAACATTTGAAAATGTAAAGAAGGGGGCTATGTCCTAATGTGTCAGATAAATATGTTAGCGAACGGGAGATCGGATAGAATGAAATCTAATAAACCAAACGAGTGTTGAAACTCATGTGAAAAGGTTTAACAAACTTAACCTTCTGATTTGGAAATGATCCTAAGTACTTTTGACCCATTATGACCCGTTAAGGTAGTTTACGCTACTTTAACGGGTCATTAGCGTAAACGTGTGATCGGATGGTTAAACATGTACTATGATAAGTCTTAAATGCCCAAGCATGTTTGGAAATGTTAAAACATCAGTTTATATGTTAAAAATTTGGTTACACATGTTTAAAATGGATTTATGCGCAAAAGGGCATTTTGGTCATCATTTTTTTAAGAACATAGAAGTAACTTATCATAACACAAACCAAACGATGTGACCATAAGGTATCAACCTCAGTAGATTATTGCCTATATAACTATGGTCACAATTATGTGTTTGGTAGGATCCTAAGATCGACCAAACAGCTCGGATTCGAAAGTCAAAGTGGTGGTCAAGACCGCTCGACTTACGACCCTAAATAAGCACTAAACTAGAAGTGACGAGTTAGACATGTCAAAATATGTCTAACTAAGTTTATAAAACTGATTTGTTATCAAAACTTGGTGTTTTGATACCTGAAATAATTTCGTCGTAAAATGCACATCATGCGCATTTTTGACCGAAACTTTGTCTCGTCACTTTGACTAGTAAACATGGTAATCAGAAGATGAAATGGCTAGGGATTATAACCTTCATGATTACGATCACGTTTCAAAGTTCAATTGAACTTTGACTTGACCAAATATTGTTAGAACCAAAAGTCAATCAGGTTGCCAAACTGTTCGACTTTTAGCTCAAAATAGCTAAAAAAAATTAAAGAACTAGGAAGAGTACTTACTCGTGTTGAAGAACAGTTTCGAAATTTCGTCCCGAAAGTTAATTAGAGGAAACTTTGTGAAACAGATGTGGATATTTGGCTTTCATCTGATCCTCTCGTTCCCAAGTAAATTCTGGGCCACGTTTGGTTCTCCAGCGAACTTTAACTATCGGTATACGTCTACGCTTGAGTTTCTTGACTTCACGGTCCAATATCTCCATAGGTTTCTCGACAAAGTTCATAGTGTCATCAACGTGAATTTCGTCTAGGGGAATGTGGAGGTTTGTATCAGCTAAACACTTTTTCAAATTGGACACATGGAATCTTAGGTGAATATTCCCAAGTTCAGGAGGTAGCTCAAGTCGGTAGGCCACCTTTCCGATTCTCTCAACGATCTTGAATGGTCCAATATATCGTGGTGCAAGTTTTCATTTCTTTCCAAATCTAATCACAACTTTCCAAAGGGATACCTTGCTAAGGACATGATCACCAACTTCGAATTCCAAGGGCTTGCGTCGTTTGTCCGCATAACTCTTTTGACGGCTTCTAGCTGTCAGAAGGTTATCGCGAATTTTCTTAACTT
Organism: Scalesia atractyloides; assembly: GCA_947069175.1. NCBI lineage: Eukaryota > Viridiplantae > Streptophyta > Magnoliopsida > Asterales > Asteraceae > Scalesia > Scalesia atractyloides. Next base: position 72,923,064 of record CAMTDV010000023.1, read on the forward strand.
TGTCTGTTGTGTCATGAACGAGTTCAGGCCCAGTGAGCTGAGCTTGACTGACCTGATTCCAGCAGACAGGTGAATGACATTTCGACCGTATAGAGCTTCGAAAGGCGCCATATTGATGCTGGCGTGATAACTACTGTTGTAGGAGAATTCGACCAACGGTAGATGCGAATCCCAACTACCACCAAAGTCGATTACACATGCTCTAAGCATATCCTCCAGTGTTCGAGTTGTCCTTTCAGATTGTCCATCCGTTTGAGGATGATAAGCAGTGCTCAAATTGAGTTTGGTTCCCATGGCAGATTGCATGGTCTTCTAAAAGTGAAATGAGAATCGAGCATCTCGATCGGATATGATTTTCAAAGGAACACCATGACGAGAACAATCTCATCAACATAGATCTTGGCGAGTTTGTCAGCAGATAGATCCTCACGAATTGCCAAAAAGTGTGCTGACTTGTTAGAGGATCGATGATTACCCAAATGGCATCATGACCTCTAGGTGTGCGCAGTAGTTTAGTGACGAGATCCATCGCAATGTTCTCCCACTTCCATAACGGTATTTGTGGTTGCTCAAGTAAACCAGATGGGCGTTGATGTTCTACCTTAACTTTAAGACAAGTTAGGCATTTAGACACATATAAGGCAATGTCCTTCTTCATACCTAGCCACCAATACTGTGTACGGAGATCCTTATACATTTTGCCTTCACCAGGATGGATTGAATAACGAGACTTATGAGCTTCGTCCATCAATAAGGTGCGGAGATTTTCTTGACTAGGAATCCACAAACGGTTCTTGTAGTAGAGTAATCCGTTATCTTTTGAAGTTCGAGATTTTGTGGCAGCTCATTTTTCAACAAGCTTTGGGTCACACATGTATGTTGTGCTTGAAGGATACGTGTCTGGATATCAGACTCAACTCGAACACAATGAAGTTTGACACATTCCTTACGACTAAGCGCATCAGCCACAACATTCGCCTTACAAGGATGGTAGCGAATCTCGCAGTCGTAGTTGTTCAGAAGTTCGACCTAGCGTCGTTGTCTCATGTTAAGCACCTTTTGATTGAATATGTGTTGGAGACTTTTATGGTCAGTGAAAACCACACATCTCGTACCATAAAGGTAGTGTCTCCAAATTTTGAGAGCAAAAACTACTGCTCCTAACTCAAGATCATGAGTTGTGTAGTTCTTCTCATGGATTTTCAATTGTGTTGATGCATAGGCTGTGACTTTGTCTCGTTGCATAAGAACACAACCAAGGCCTAGGTTTGATGTGTCACAATAGACAACGAAATCATCGTTGCCGTCAGGTAAAGATAAAACAGGAGCATTACAGAGTTTTTGTTCAGTATTTGAAAAGCTTCCTCATGTTTGGGTCCCCACTCGAATGGTTTATTCTTCTGAGTCCCGCGATCTTTGAAAAGTTCGCGATGAACGAACTTCGCTAAGATAAGTAGGCGTACTCCAATCCCTAATCGCACTGATTTTGGCGGGATCTACATGTATACCTTATACGTTAACAATGTGTCCCAAAAATTGAACTTCTTCTAGCCAAAATTCATATTTGGAGAATTTGGCGTAAAGTTGTTCTTCCTTCAGCAGTTCCATCGTTAGACGAATATGTTGTTCGTGATCGGCACAAGACTTAGAATAAATGAGGATGTCATCAATGAAAACAATGATGAACTTATCTAAATAAAGTTTACAAACCCTATTCATTAAGTCCATGAAGACGACAAGAGCATTCATCAAACCAAAAGGCATGACAGTGAACTCGTAATGGCCGTATCAAGTGCGAAAAGCAGTCTTCGGAATATCTTCTTCGAGTACACGAACTTGATGATACCCAGAACGTAAATCAATCTTTGAAAAGCAGGTCGTACCTTGTAGCTGATCAAAGAGATCATCAATGCGAGGTAGGGAATATCGGTTTTTGATTGTGAGTTTGTTGAGTTCACGATAATCGATACACATACGGAAGGATCCATCCTTCTTTTTCATGAATAGGACAGGAGCGCCCCAAGGTGAAAAGCTTAGACGAATGAATCCCCTTTCTGAAAGTTCTTGGAGTTGCTTTGACAACTATTGCATTTCAGACTATGCAAGTCGGTAAGGAGATTTAGCAACTGGGTTGGCACCAGGTACGAGGTCAATACGAAACTCAACTTGACGAATTGGGGGTAACCCAGGTAGCTCTTCAGGAAACACCTTAGGATTCCCGAACAATGGGATGTCCTGAACAGTCTTGCCCTTGCCTTTTTCCTCTATGATATGTGCCAAAAAGGCTACATAATTCTTTCGTAGGCATTTTTGGGCCTCGTTACAGGTCTTGAGTTTTAGGCTACTAGAGGGTTTCTCTCCGTGAACTTCTAAGGTTTCGCCAGACGAAAGAGGTATACGAACAACCATGTCAAAACAGATCACCTTAGCATGGTGTTTGGTTAACCAATCGATTCCTATGATGATGTCAAAACTCCCGAGTTGCATTGTGTGAGGTCAATGGGAAAAGGTGGTTATCCAAGTTCAACTGGCAACTACGAATGACATAGTCGAGGACAAGGGGTTCACCACTAGCTATTTCCACCGTTAAGGGTTTTCCTAGTTTAGTTCTAGGCATCGAAAGCAAAGGTTCAAAGGCTAGTGATATAAAGCTTCTATCGACACCCGAATCGAAAAAAATAGAAGCAGGATGATTGTTAACAAGGAACGTACCATTAATGACTTCATTATCAGCACGAGCCTCATTGGCATTGATGTTGAATGTGCATCCATGGGCTGGATTTGCATTCGCGTTCACCAATTTTGGTCAGTTGTTTCTAAAGTGACCCATCTCGCTACAGTTATAGTAAGAACTAGGTGGGAACGAAGGTCTAGCAGGGTTGGCTTGGGGTTGAACAGCTTGTTTTCGGGCCAAACGACAAACATTGGCTATGTGACCGAATCTTCCAAATGATGTGCATTGGCGACAATGTATGTGAGCTTGATGGTGACCATTGGACCGGTTGCACAACTGTGCAGTACCAGCATAGGGTTTCCTCGCAGGAGGTTGTGCTAGCTGGTTTTGAGTGTTCTAGTTGAGTTGTGCAACAACTGCAAAGTTCTATGAAGCCTTACGCTTCCTCGACTTCTTGGAAGACTCAGCTTTGCTCTCCTTTGTTTTCTTGAGTGGTCTTAGCTGCCTGTTTCTTGGCGCCCTTGCGAAACAGTTTCCCCTTCTTGACCTGAGACTCAGTCAGGGTAGCAGCTAATTCGATAGCCTGTCGAACAATGGTAGGGTTGCTACCAGTAATAATGTCCTGAATGGGGTCAGTCATGCCATTGATGTACCTCTCGATTGTTTTATCCAACGGGTGACCATGGCGGGACACAACAAGCTCAATTCTTCGTAACAGTCAGTGTAGGCACGATGCTCTCCACTATCTTGTTTAAGATTTTGGAATTCATCTTCTAGTGCCCGTTGTTCATGATGTGGGCAGAATTCCCTCATCATTAGAGCTCAAAGCTCTTCCCACGTTTGTGCCATTGCCACATCGGCACCCCTATCTCTCATCACACCATTCCACCATGTAAGTGCTCTTTTCTGGAATACACTTGATGCAAACTCGAAGTTTAGCTCATTCGGGCACTGAACATGACAAAATGTGCTTTCGACACTCTCAAACCACTGCAGGAGTCCAGTAGCTCCTTCGGACCTAGTAATCTTGAGTGGTTTAGCCGAGTTAAATTGTTTGTAGTTGCACGCTGCGGGTGCATTGTTGTTGTTATTATTGTTATTGTTTGCTTAGTTTATCTGGGTCACTAGGTTTGGGAGTACAGCAACAGTTTGCTGAGCGATCATAGCTGCCATTTCGGCATTTTGAGTGGTATTACGTCGAGGAGGCATTCTAGAAGAAAACATGAGGGAAAATATGTGTGATTGACATTGGATAATGAAGAGAGATGTTAAAAATATCGATGAAATATAAGGATGGTGGTCATTCGTTCGTTACTTAAAAGCAAACAAACGACACACGGTGACTAATAAAAGTAAATGGGTCTTTATAATGTATCGCGAAGACATGCTTTAGCCTATAAGTGGACACTCACCCCAAGAGTTCCCAAGTAAGAGTGACTGGTCTGATAATGCGGATTTGTACGAACACTATAGCCTTAGACAGAAAACTCAGGGTACATGCATCCATCCTTCCAGATTGCACATGTTCACATTAATAAAACCCAAACTTTGACGGGATTTTGAAAACTTACATTGCTTTAAGCCGAAAAAATCATCTAAGGATAGATGATTGATTTTCAAAATGAATTTGTAACTTGTGTATTTGTTTTGGTAATCACCCAAGGATAGGTGATGGTATTGTTTTAATAATCTAAATGCAAGATAACTCGCGTTAGGGTCCTAGGATGGTTATAGTCTAGGTCAAAGCATTACTAATAACCTAATTCCCTATAACTATAAGCTCTGATATCAATCTTTCTGTAACACCAATGAACCGCGGCAGAAACGTCAGGGAGTCATGTCACAGAACTATTGTTTCACAACACATTGAATTTAAAATTTTGTTTGATTAAGTTAAATGTTTACATTGTCTTAGGATAAATAGAAACAATACATAAATAAATTGTCTTTCATGTTTTAAGTCACTAAGGCCCACGTCCATTCCTACGTGAAGCATGCATCATATTATCAAGTATTGATTCCTGAAACATATGTGAAAAGAGAGTCAGCATAAAAAATGCCGGCGAGTACATAGGTTTTGTGAGTGTGTAAATTCGTGGCCTTGTATACATATTGCAACACCTCGTCCGACTACAAGAGTCGTTAAGTGAAAACCTCGTATCAAAAGTGTTTGATATTTCAATATAATTAACCAACTAAAATAAGTTAGTTAGAGTTGTGAAAACCTTGTAGCCATGAATCTTTACAAAAACATTTCTTTTGTAAAAACCATGTAATAGATTGATTCAAAAGAAACTTCGTATGGTTTATATCTTTAAGTGAAAATCATTGCGTGAACTTGTTCAAAACAATTGTCCGAGTTATAAACCATTTGTCTGTGTTATAGATCAATCGTCCGTGTCATAAACCAATTTTCCATGTCATAAACAAATCGTCCGTGTTTTTAATTGTGAAAACCTTTGATCGTTCTTTAATGAACACATTCAAACCTGTGTTGACTATACAACCAAAGGGTATCTTTAATAGACCACCAAAGGGTCTCCTTAACTAGACTAACAAATCAATAAATGATTTGTTAATCAGAAACAGTTTTTTGTCATTACCCAAACTTCCATCAAATCCAGTGAACAGTCCGATAATGGGATTGTCAGTCCTATGGTACCATAACATACTACTGGTCGGCTTGGCCAAAGCTAATGAATGTCATTCGTGTTATGGATAACGCATCAACAAGTTGTTCACATTATTGAAATCGTGTTATTTTATATATAAACCATAGACATTATTTTTGAAAACTTGAAAATGATTTAGCACATATGAGTCACCCCAAAACATTTGTAAAACGTAAAAGAGGGGAACTATGTACTCACTTAAAAATCATTTTGTATATATAAACCATGTATATTGTTTTGAAATCTTGAAAATAATTATAGGCACATATGAATCACCCCAAAAACTTTGAAAATGTTAAAGAAGGGGGGGGGGGCTATGTACTCACTTGGGATTGCGAAAGTGTTATTAATCAACGAAATAAACAAAGCTCAAACGTGTCCTAATGTGTCAGATAAATATGTTAGCGTGTCAGGACTACAAACGAGAGATCAGATAGAATGAAGTCTTATAAACCAAAAGAATGTTGAAACTCATGTGATATGGTTTAACGAACTTAACGTTCTAATTTGGAAATGATCCTAAGTACTTTTGACCCACTATGACTAGTTAAGGTAGTTTACTCTATGTTAACAGGTCATTAGCGTAAACGTGTGATCGGATGGTTAAACATGTCCTATGATAAGTCTTAAATGCCCAAACGTGATTGAAAATGTTGTCAAAAATTTGGTTACATGTGTTTAAAATGGATTTATGAGCAAAAGGGCATTTTGGTCAGCATTTTTTTAAGAACATAGAAGTAACTTATCATAATACTAACCAAACGATGTGACCATAAGGTATAACCTCAGTAGGTTATTCCCTATATAACTATGGTCACAAATATGTGTTTGATAGGATCCTAAGATCGACCAAACGAGTCGGATTCGAAAGTCAAAGCGGTGGTCAAGACCGCTCGACTTCCGACCCTAAATAAGCACTAAACTATAGGTGACGAGTTAGACATGTCAAAACATGTCTAACTATGTTTATAAAACTGATTTGGTATCAAAACTTGGTGTTTTGATACCAAATCAGTTTCGTCGTAAAATGCACATCATGCGCATTTTTGACCGAAAGTTTGACTCGTCACTTTGACTAGTAAATGTGGTAATCAGAAGGTGAAATCGTTAGGGATTATAACCTTCGTAATTATGATCATGTTTCAAAATTCAATTGAACTTTGAGTTGACCAAATATGGTCAGGACCAAAAGTCAATCAGGTTGCCAAACTATTCGACTTTTAGCTCAAAATAGCTAAAAAAAATTAAAGAACAAGGAAGAGTACTTACTCGTGTTGAAGAACTCGGAACTCAAGATAGGAAGCTTCCAAAGGTTGGAAACAAGCTCCAAGAAGGATAGAAAGAAGAACTTCACACCTTGCTTTGAAGTGTTTTGAAGTGGTGTGAAAAAATGGAAGAATCAAGGTGTATTTATAGTATTTTAGAATTAAGGAGGTGATGACAAGGGTCCTCAAGTGTAGATTAGTGTCCTAACATGTGTCAACACCATTTTAAGTTGGGCAAAGTGAGTGCTAGGTGTCAAAAATTGGAGATAGGTGGCAAACTTGGTGAAGAAGCAAAAATATTTATTATTTTTTTGACATTTTTGGCCCTTGGACTTGTATTTTCACTTGTTTACCATTTTTAACCCCTTTAACCTAATATTTAGGTTATATAAAGGTGTTAAGACATGTGTAACTTGGATTATGCCCGAAAATGTCGTGGATGTTGGTTTCATTCGGTTGTACGGTTATGCGTTTGGCAAAAATGTGTAAAACGCTTTAACGAACACGAAAATGATCGAAATTGTGCAACGATTGACATTTTTGCATTCTCATCAATAAAATACAAGATTTTATTGAATACAAAAATATTTGGAAATAAAACACATGGTTTCATTGAATACGAAATTGTTTATAATTGTGCAATGATTGAAAAGGCACAAATATCACATGGTTCTTGCTACAACTATCGCGAGATGGGTCTTTTTAGAAACAACTACCAAAATTGGTGAACGTGATTGCAAATCCAGCCCGTGGACGCGCATTCAACATCAATGCGAACGAGGCTCGTGCTGATAACGAAGTCATTAACGGTACGTTCCTTGTTAACAATCATCCTACTTCTATTCTTTTCGATTCGGGTGCCGATAGAAGCTTTATATCACTATCCTTTGAACCTTTGCTTTCGATGCCTACAACTAAACTAGGAAAACCCTTAACGGTGGAAATAGCTAGTGGTGAACCCCTTGCGCTCGAATATGTCATTCGTAGTTGCCAATTGAACTTGGATAACTGTCACACCCCCTGTAATCCCTTCACATCAGAGCGGGGCGTGAACTAAATTGGTATCTTCATTGCACAACGGCAGCAAACGTGAGTGCTAAGGAGTAAATGAACGCCCGCTAACCACTCTAATCCCTATGGGTTCTCCTACTCCAACCGTGCCATACTTGTAACTGAAACCTGAGAAAGAACATGTGAAAAATTAACATAAAGTTGGCGAGATCATAGTTTGTTTGTTTTTGTTTCAGATGAGTCATAAAACATTTGAAAGTCTTGCATTCGAAAAACCGGTTTGTGGGATCATAGTATCCCAAAGCATTTGAAATGGGATGTTTGTATAACAGTATTGAAATGTTTTCCATGTTGTTTGCAAATCCATGCATATAACTATTCTGTTTATAAACCGGTGATAAAATGTTTTCTACCGTATCTTTAAATAAACCGGTATTGAAATATTTTCTGTTATCTTTGTAAACCGGTATTGAAATGTTTTCTGTTAACTTTGTAAACCGGTATTGAAATGTTTTCTAATTTATATTTGTAAACCAGTATTGAAATCATAGTATGTAGGAGGCCTATGGAATCTAAGGATCTGTCAGTGTGTAGCTAATACACTAACCTATGCGCCATAAGTAAGTAACCAAACCGAGACAAATCTGACATCATTGGGATCATAAAAGCACTCCTAACCGGTTAACTTACCAGGAGTAGAGCGTGTCTCAAACTCGATAGATCTATACCTTTTGCACCTTGGTCACTACGTGATTACTGGTTACTATTGTCATCATCCTACTTACGCACAATGATCTGTTATCATCTAATCTCATAGCTACATACCAAGTGTTATAATCTGTGTTATTGGGCCTCGCCCATGTTATCCGTGTTATTGGGCCTAGCCCATGTTTCTTGCCATTGTGCCTAGCCCATATTTTTATCATTGGCCTAGCACATGTTTTCTTGTCATGGCCTAGCCCATGTTTTCTTGTCATAGGGCCTAGCCCATGTTTTCTTGTCATTGGGCCAAGCCCATGTTATATGTGTTATTGGGCCTAGCCCATGTTATAAATAAAATTGGGGCCTCGCCCCCTAATTGTGACTATGACAATCCCGTCACTAGTCATAAAACTCATGCTTTTTTTGAAAAGCTTTGTATAGCTATGAAAACCGGTAAGTTTAGCATAAACCTTTCGTAAACCATTTGAGTTATTGAAATCTGTTTGTAACATGGTTTAGAAATATATGATTTTCGTTCATCGAAACACTGTTTGCTTTCGCAAAACTTCCATGTCTTTCCACCCCCGAAAACATTTATAAAAATGTAAAACGGTAAAGTGGGGGTTATGAACTAACCTTGATTTCCTTGTGAAAAGTTAGCTTAATGTGATTCCATAGTGTTGTCTTTACAACTTGACTTGCTAGCATGCAATCTACGTATTCCTAAAACGGAGTAACTTGTAAGTTTCTAGATATAACATAGCTAAACTACGTGTCACCGAGCTCTACCGAATGGTTACTCATACCATTCTATATCATTGTCTTAACTCGGTTAACCAATCTATGGTTTTCTTAGAAACGATTTAGTTTTCGAGCGACTTGGAATATATGTCTACATATAAACATAACTATATTTCATGAAATCGTATTTAGTCGTCATGTACGTCGACTGATAATAGTGCGAGTCGTTGTAGTTTTTTCAAGATGTAATCATACGCTTGTTATAGTATTGCGGTATTGTGTGGTAATTCGTTAGGCGTTTGAATCGAGTATAACAAATAGCATTTGAAGTTCCCGAATCGTCGACGTTTGAAAGTATTCAATGTTTCGACATTTGAATATATATAATTAAATTTGTGTTATACGATTTCCGAATTAGAGACGCCTTTAATGTATATGATTTCCAAATTCCGTCGTTTGAATAATGCGCCTTATATTTATCTTCTAAAAAGGCTCATAAATCTTGACGCTCGAAATAAATATAAACAATATATTTATTTTTATAACATTGTTCGAAGAATTTCTCGAGGTTTGAAATCAAATTTCTGAATTTCCGGTGTTTGAAGTAAATACATATAACCATATTTGTTTTATAATGGATTGCCGAAACTTGTTGTCTTGTAATCGCAGTCGTTGAGACGTTGTCGGATCGATTTGTAGGCGTCGTCAAAATAAATATATATTAATATTTGTTTTATAACAATCGTTTGAATTTAGACGCTTTATCTTTAAAATGTAACGCATTTCGTATTGCGTATTTTACGAAAATCGGCCAGATTTTCCTCTTTTTTCGGACCATCCCAACAATACTAGTTGTCGATTTATTTATCAAAATGCAATCTTCAATGTACGCAAACAAACAATATATATAAATTTCTCGTCGTGTTTCGAATATAGTTTCGCCAATTATATGTCTGATTTATATATTTAACGTTGTTGGTTCGATTTTTAACTCGTGACTTTTACGCGAATATTGTACGTCAGATCTATTGTTATTTTAAACTTTTTGGCGATATGTAATCGTTTACGGTTCGGTTTTGAGCTCGGTTTCGCGATATATAATATTAACGTTTATTAACTAATATAAATAATTTTCACGTCGTAATTAAATTTTTACCAGTTGATTGGGTTGACTTGCGTTGACCACGTTTGACCGAGTTGACTCGGTATTGACCGAGTCGAATAGCACATTTCCGGTGCCGCTGAATCTGACCGAACTTACCCGAACCTGAAACAAACACTTCAATGTTTAAACTGAACTTAAAATTGATTCAACTCGAACCCGAGCCGAAGGTGAACCGGAACAACCAAAACCCGAACCAACCAAAACTGAGTCGTTGACCTGTTGACTGGTTGAACCGAAATAACCACACCGCCAATGCCGTGACACCACAGCCGTTGGCCGGCAAGATATCGTCGCCGCCGGCTGCCGTTGTTGAAACATCGACCCGACCCAACCGAACCCAAATCTGAACCATGCGTGAACCAAAACCCGTATGAGACCCACGGAATCACCACCACTTTTGTCGCCATCACCCCGTCGTCGGCCGAAACCGGCGTCGCCGGTTCTGATTTTGCAGGTTGCCGGAGCGGTGGCACTGCCGCTTGTCCACAGCCACGTCTCTACCCCCAACAATACTGAGCCAAAACAAAACTAGGTTACCATCTGTGTGCATAACTCAGTTTACCAAAAATGATCACTTACTGGTGGTTCTAGAGATGGCCACCGCGAGAAGGTTCGAGCACCACCGTCTCTGTCACCGTGCCAACGCTTCTCTCTCCCTCTCTCTACTCTCTCTCTACCCGTCTCTCTCTCTCTGTTCTGTATGTATGAATGCGTGTGTGTGTGTGTGTGTTATGAGGGTACAAGAGGGAGGGTGAGGGGTGTCGTGTGGGTGTGTTTCGCCAAAGTAAAAGTGACCAGAGTGTCGCCGGAAAACTAATCCAGTGACCGGACTTAGTAGAGAGAAGGTATAGATTTTCTTGATGCGGGCTAGGGTTTCAAATGGTGAAATGAGGGAAAGAGAAGCTTAAATACTAGGGTTTTTAGGTGGATTGGGCCCGAAGCCCGTTAATGCGTATGAAGTCTTCGTGCGGCCCAATGACTTTTCCATGGCCCGTTTTCGTTCCCGAACTTCGTAGAATATTTATTTGGATGGAAAACATTTAAAATTATATTGTGAGTCAGTTATGACGCATAAATCCGTTCGTTGCCTTAAAGTTGCGTATTTTGCTACGGTCATCGTTCTTATCCATTTTTCGATCCGGTTTCTGCCGCGAATGACGTAATTCAATTACGGAGCTAAATATATCATAAAATATTAATGTCGAGGCGTAACTCGAGTGCGTTGCTTCCGTTTTCTTGTCTGTGCGTTCCAGTTTTCTGCGTAACTTCCATGTGTGCTTTGCAACGTTCAACGATCCAAATTTATCGTATAATTATAACTGTATGACAAATACAAGTACAAAATTTGTATTTTTAGGTTTTGTCAGTATTTGTTCGGCATCAGTTCGCTTATCATTCAATTTCGCGTTTAGCGTTCTCTATTATCGCCAAATCGCGTAACGTGAAGCAAGTAGACGTTCCTAGCTTCTCCAAGAGCCTGATCTAGTTAATTTACATCTAATTGTGTTGTTTATGATGATATAATTGTTCATTACGCGCTTAATTACAACCGGAAAACGCCGGTTGTCACATTCTCCCCTTGTTATAAAAATTTCGTCCTTGAAATTTAAGCTATGTTATCTCCTTAGATTTTTGTCATGCGTAGATAAGTATTAATACTACCCAGGTAAATGACCATGTAATCGCATCGAGAATTGTCCGGATTATATGAATACAATGACTTACTACAACAACATGAACCCGCTGGTTCAACTGAATATGTTTTCAGAATCGATGCCAAGTGAATGAAACGTAATGACATAAACAATAAGAATCTCTACCAACGGAAACTAGCGTTGGTTGTTGGATTGGTGAGACTTTAAATCAACAAGCTCAACTGAATTAGAAACATGAAGATGATTTGTTAACTTTTCGAACCATAAGTTAACACAATTGAATTGCAAGGATACACTGAATTACAACCGAAATTAGTGTATCATTGTCTTAATACATAGTTGCATTAAGACCACTTTCAATGATTAGCCCAAGCTACAAGTTTATACCGACGCCACGAGGCGTCATAGCCATTGAAATAGTTCAATAATAGCGGTGACCGAACAAATTCATCGTGTTTACAATGAAAGGTTCAATCAAGTAAGTCTGAATATTTGTTCCAAATAAATCTCATAGGATTTTCAATTGAAGATGAAAGAACAAATAAATATGATATTCGATCGACCGTGGAAGAACAATAACTATCCCAAAATTTTCGACCGATGATGAAAGAACCGTTACAAGGTACACTGAAATAGACCTTAAATTTGTGTACCATTTTCTTAATAGACGATTGTATTATGAATATTATTTTTATGAAAATGATCCCACAAGGGGGATTTAAAAATGAATAAATAATCAAGTAATTAAATCCATACATGAGTTGTGAAAGCGATGTCAGCGCAAGCTTCAACTAGTGTCAATGCCACCACAAGGTGTCGTAACCAACAAATGACTTAATAAGGGTGTAGACTGAACCAGTCTACTATGGTTCGAAAGAAATGAAGTGCTTGTTGACCTTACTTTGGATATGACGGCCTCAATCCATCATATGAAATCCTTGAATTGAATTTGTATACCGTGAGCAAGTTCAAGCAATTGATCTTGGTTTGACACAATCCAAAAAATAGTACATGATTCGACCAAGAAGTTTCGATATGGTTGCAACAAAGAACCCATGTATGTAACTTGGAAAGAAAAGGAATTTCAAGAAATTCGTTGACTCGATATCAAGGAGTCAATACTCATAGTAATGCAGGTTATCTAGATCATAAAGCAAAAATTTGAATATATCGAACCAACCTCTGAATTATTGATGAAATGACCATTCGAAGTGAAGACCCGATGGTCTCCGTGTATCAAGTTAACCGCATGTATAACAAACAAAGCACCCGTATCATGTAAATTTGTCAAGAAGAAATTCCCGTGATACAATGACCGTTATGAGGAGTAGAGGTGTGAAAACCTACTCATTATATGCAAAGTTGAAATTTCAACAAAAGAAATTCGAGGACTTTACCTGGTATTTCCTGTGATGACTTACTGTTTCGTGACATTACCACCGAATGTCATATATGGCGTAGTTGCTATTAATAAAGTAGGGGGAATGCGGTGACATGTGACTTCTTTTTTGCAGCGCCAATTTTTGTGATTTACCATTATAATAAGTACCGACTATTATGAATTCTCGTTTGAACGTACTTCAGCGTGGTTCGTGTTGCTTACAGGACCACGTGACAAATTTCCACATTATGGTCGGTAGTTCTCCCGCTGATGGGATTTGCATCGTTGTCATAATGTCGTGCTTCCTCAAGGCCGCACCTCGAAATTCGTATGTGATGTACTTCAACACCGTTGTCGTGTCATATAACTTTCACGTATATTTGCACACTAGTGTTTCGTTTCGCGTAGGCTACCTGCTCGGGTATAAAATAGCATCGTCAGTATATGTAATCGTGTTTGCCCGAGTTATTAGTCGCAGTTCCTACGTAATGACATTTAATGAATATTGACATAAGTTTTCAAAGGTCTTAAATGCATGTTGTCAAAACTCTCAAAGTTTTGCTTACGGTATGTAATGTTTTCGTGTACCGTGTATCAAACACAACACTAGTGTATGATTAAAATCATAATGTTGACCTAATGTTTTCGGCCATGGTTGGAACCCCATATTCGAGTGCTAGCTGTTCTGTATGTACTCAAGTCTTATTGATCTAATGTCCTCAAAGGAACGTGAGGTTAAAGCCTAGGTATCTCCATGGAAACCTAATTCGCTTAAACCTATAGCTCTGATACCACTTTGTCACACCCTCTGTAATCCCTTCACATCAGAGCGGGGCGTGAACTAAACTGGTATCTTCATTGCACAGCGAAAGCAAACGTGAGTGCTAAGGTTTCTAGTAAATGAACGCCCGCTAACTACTCGAATCCCCATGGGTTCTCCTATTCCAACTGTGCCATACTTGTAATTGAAACCTGAAGAAGAACATGCGAAAACCAACATAAAGTTGGCGAGTTAATAGTTTGTTTGTTTTTGTTTCAAATGAGTCATAAAACATTTGAAAGTCTTGCATTCGAAAAACCGGTTTGCGGGATCATAGTATCCTAACGCATTTGATATGTGATGTCTGTATAACAATATTGAAATGTTTTCCATGTTGTTTGCAAATCCATGCATATAACTGTTATGTTTATAAACCGATGATAGTATGTTTCCAATCGTATTTGTAAATAAATCGGTATTGAAATATTTTCGGTTATCTTTGTAAACCGTTATTGAAATGTTTTCGGCTATCTTTGTAAACCGGTATTGAAATGTTTTATGTTATCTTTGTAAACCTGTATTGAAATCATAGTATGTAGGATGCCTATGGAATCTAAGGATCTGACATTGTGTAGCTAATACGACCTATGTGCCATTAGTAAGTAACCAAACCGAGACAACTCTGACATCATTGGGATCACAAAACTCCTAACCGGTTAACATACCAGGAGTGGAGCGAGTCTCAAACTCGAAAGATCTATGCCTTTTGCACCTGGTCACTACGTGATTATGGTTACTATTGTCATAATTCTACTTAAGCACAGTGATCTTTTATCATCTAATCCCATAGCTACATACCAATGGTTATAAATCTGTGTTATCGGGCCTCACCCCTGTTATCCGTGTTATTGGGCCTAGCCCATGTTTTCTTGTCATTAGGCCTAGCCCATGTTTTCTTGTCATTGAGCCTAGCCCATGTTATCCGTGTTATTGGGCCTAGCCCATGTTATAAATAAAATTGGGGCCAAGCTCCCTAATTGTGACTATGACAATCCCGTCACTAGTCATAAAACTCATGCTTTTTTCGAAAAGCTTTGTATAGCTATGAAAACCGGTAAGTTTAGCTCAAACCTTTTGTAAACCATTTGAGTTATTGAAATCTGTTTGTAACATGGTTTAGAAATATATGATTTTCGTTCATCGAAACACTGTATGCTTTCGCAAAACTTGCATGTCTTTCCACACCCGAAAACATTTATAAAAATGTAAAACGGTAAAAAGTGGGAGTTATGAACTCACCTTGATTTCCTTGTGCAAAGCTAGCTTAATGTGATTCCATAGTGTAGTCTCCACAACTTGACCTGCTAGCATGCAATCTAAGGTATTCCTAAAACGGAATAACTTGTAAGTTTCTAGATATAACATAGCTAAACTACGTGTCACCGAGCTCAACCTAATCATTACTCATACAATTCTATGTCATTGTCTTAACTCGGTTAACCAATCTATGGTTTTCTTAGAAACGATTTAGTTTTCGAGCGACTTGGAATATATGTTTACATATAAACATAACTATATTTCATGAAATCATATTTAGTCGTCATGTACGTCGACGGATAATAGTACGAGTCTTTGTAGTTTTTGTAAGATCTAATCGTACGCTTGTTATAGTCTTGCGGTATCGTGTGGTAATTCGTTAGGCATTTGAATCGAGTATAACAAATAGCATTTGAAGTTCCCGAATTGTCGATGTTTGAAATAAATATAACTATATTTATTTTATGAAAGTATTCAACGTCTTGACATTTGAATATATATAATTATATTTGTGTTATAAGATTTCCGAATTCTAGACGCCTTTCATGTATATGATTTCGGAATTCCGTCGTTTGAATAATGCGCCTTATATTTATCTTGTTAAAAGGCTCGGAAATCTTGACGCTCGAAATAGATATAAACAATATACTTATTTTTATAACATCGTTCAAAAAATTTCTCGAGGTTTGAAATCAAATTTCTGAATTTCCGGTGTTTGAAGTAAATATATATAACCATATCTGTCTTATAACGGATTGCCGAAACTTGTTGTCTTGTAATCGCACTCGTTGAGACGTTGTCGGATCGATTTGTAGGCGTCGTCAAAATAAATATATATTAATATTTATTTATAACAATCGTTTGAATTCGGACGCTTTATCTTTAAAATGTAACGCGTTTCGTATTGTCTATTTTATGAAAATCGGGTAGAGTTTCCTCTGTTTTCGGACGATCAACAATACTAGTTGTCGATTTATTTATCAAAACGCAATCTTCAATGTACGCAAACAAATAATATATATATAATTTCTCGGCGTGTTTCGAATATAGTTTTTTGCCAATTATACGTCTGATTTATATATTTAACGTCGTCGGTTCGTTTTTAACTCGTGACCTTTACGTGAATATTGTAGGTCGGATCTATTGTTATTTTAAACTTTTTGGCGATATGTAATCATTTACGGTTCGGTTTGAGCTCAGTTTCGCGATAAATCATATTAACGTTTATTAACTAATATATATAATTTTCGCGTCGTAATTAAATTTTTACCGAGTCTTAGTCGACCCATTGATCCGACAGTTGACCGAGTTTTACCAGTTGACTGGGCTGACTTCCGTTGACCACGTTTGACTGAGTTGACTCGTTATTAATCGAGTCGAACCGCAGATTTCCGGTGCCGCCGAATCTGACCGAACCGAACCCTAACCTGAAACAAACACTTCAATGTTTAAACTGAACCGAAAATTGATTCGACTCAAACCCGAGCCGAAGGTGATCCGGAACAACCAAAACCCAAACCAACCAAAACGGAGATGTTGACCTGTTGACTGGTTGAACTGAAATAACCACACCGCCACTGCCGTTGTTGAAACATTGATGCAACCGAACCCAAATCTGAACCACGCGTGAACCAAACCCGAATGAGACCCACGGAATCACCACCACTTCTGTTGGTGTCACCCCGTCGTCGGCCGACACCGGCGTCACTGGTTCCGATTTTAGAGGTCGTCAGAGCGGCGGCGCTGCCGCTTGTCCATCGCCTCGTCTCTAGCACCAACACTACCGAAGCCAAAACAAAACTAGGTTACCATCTGTGTGCACAACTCAATTTACCCAAAATGATTACTTACTAGCGGTTCTAGAGATGGCCATCGCGAGAAGGTTCGAGCACCACCGTCTCTGTCACTGTGCTGCCGCCTCTCTCTACTGCTCTCTCTACCCGTTTCTCTCTCTGTTCTGCATGTATGAATGTGGGTGTGTGTGTGTGTGTTATGAGGGTACAAGATGGAGGGTGAGTGTCCCCGGCAAAAGCGACTGGAGTGTCGCTGAAAAACTAGTCCGGTGACCGGATTTAGTAGAGAGAAAGCATAGATTTTCTTGATGGGGGGCCAGGGTTCCAAATGGTGAAATGAGGGAAAGAGAAGCTTAAATACTATGGTTTTTAGGTGGATGGGGCCCAAAGCCCGTCAACGCGTATGAAGTCTTCGTGCGGCCCAATGACTTTTGCACTGCCCGTTTACGTTCCCGAACTTCGTAGAATATTTATTTAGATCGAAAAAGTTTAAAATTATATCATGTGTCGGTTATGATGCGTAAATCCGTTCGTTGCGTTAAAGTTGCGTATTTTGCTACGGTCACCGTTCTTATCCTTTTTTTTATCCGGTTTCTATCGCGAATAATAAAATTCAATTACGTAGCTAAATATATCATAATATATTAATGTCGAGGCGTAACTCGAGTCCGTTGCTTCCGTTGTTGTCAGTGTGTTCCGGTTTTCCGCGTAACTTCCGCGTTGTGCTTTACGACGTTCAACGATCCAAATTTATCACATAATTATAACTGTATGAAAAATACAAGTACAAAATTCGTATTTTTAGGCGTTGTCAGTATTTGTTCGGTATCAGTTTGCTTATCGTTCAATTTCGCGTTTAGTGTTCTCGATTATAGCCAAATCGCGTAACGTGAAGCATGTAGACGTTCCTAGGCTCTCCAAGAGCCTGATCGAGTTAATTTACGTCTAATTATGTTGTTTATGATGATATTATTGTTCATTACGCGCTTAATTACAACCGGAAAACGCCGGTTGTCACAACAACCACCTTTTTCCCGTTGACCTCACACCAATGCAACTCGAGAGTTTTGACGTCATCATAGGAATGGATTGGTTAACCAAAAACCATGCTTAGGTGATCTGTTTCGACAAGGTTATTCATATAACTCTTTTGTCTGGCGGAACCTTAGAAGTTCACGTAGAGAAACCCTCTAGTAGCCTAAAACTCATGACCGGTACCCAGGTCCGAAATATCTACGAAAGAATTATGTAGCCTTATTGGCACATATTATAGAGAAAAAGGCAAGGGCAGACTTGTTCAGGAGATCCCTGTTGTTCGTGAATATACTGAGGTGTTTCCTGAAGAGATACCTGGTTTACCCACAATTAGTCAAGTTGAGTTTTGTATTGACCTTATACCTAGTGCCAACCCAATTGCCAAATCTCATTACCGTCTTGCACCGTCTGAAATGCAAGAGTTGTCAAAGCAACTCCAAGAATTTTCAGACAAGGTATTCATTCATCCGAGCTTTTCACCTTAGGGCGTTCCTGTCCTATTCGTGAAAAAGAGGGATGGATCCTTCCGTGTGTGTATCGACTATCGTGAACTCAACAAACTACAATAAAAAATCGATATCCCTGTAAGTCCCAATATTCCGGATCTAACACTGATATCACACAATCACCAAAGATGGACGGAATCCAAACTTGGTGATCTTCAAGAAAAACTGAAATGATGAAGAACAAGACGAATTCACTTTAACACCTTGCACATGATTCTATTACTTGAACAAGCAAACCCGTATGGTACAAGATGGAGGTTCCCTAGAGAAAACCTAATAGTTTACCCAAAAACTTAACCCTAGAAATAACATAAGCTTAGCTTATATACCTAGGGTAAGGCATAACCCTAATGGGCTTGCCTGGCCCACATGGCCTATGTCATGCCCAAATGACCTTTAAAGGTCCAAAACTAACACAAACTAACCTAGTTAAGCCCAGTTAGCTAGCATAGACCGTTGCATATATTTGATGCGTTAGTCTCACACTTCTACGACCTAGCAATCTCCCCTTAGACTGATGCATCAAATTTCCTTCATAGCATAAATTCAGCAACATCTTCAACAGAGACTATGGTTGTCGGTATGCTGTAAGTGTTTTAGAAGTCAGTCTCATACTTTTAGGACCTCACTCTTCAACGAACTCTTAGCACCGGGTCTCTTTCTTCTGCTCTTGTGGTTAGCTTCATATCAGGATCCCGATCAGCTTTGCTTGAAACATCTTTGTCAAAAGAATGTGAGAGGTGGAATCTGAGCAGCTCTTTTCTTCTTCAATTCTTCTCTTTCAAGCAAGCAGGTTCTCAGGTACTTCTTCAAATGTACTATCATTGTCAAACGCTGACTGGCATCTGGTTCTTCTGACTCAGGTAAACTTTGCTGTTGTGATGCTTCATGCTTTGTCGGCAACTAACAGCATCTCAATTTTCATCAATCCCTGTTTCTTGATCTAAATCAAGATCTGCAGATTCTCAGAAATTTATAAGCAAACATTCTTATGCAACTGGGAGAATACCACATGAACACTTGGTACATCCAAGTACTTGTACTCGGATCGACATTCAAATTTCTTTCATCTTTTGATGATTAGCCAAATCTTCAAGAACAGTTAACAATTTTTAATAAAACAAATAAAGCACTCTATTTTTTGATTTTTTTAAATTTTCCATTTTTTTAAATTTATTTATTTTATTATTTGTTTTTAAATATAAGAATATGAACAAAAACACAAATAAACAAACAAACTAACTCAATAGTTACAACTATACAATTGCAATGGGATCAAAATCGTTTTAAGGCAGACCAAGGAACACTTTCAGCGCGAACTTATTCAGACTAGTCTATGCGATTGCCCATATGTTTGTCCAGTTAAACTTTAATGCTAAACTTTCATTTTTCAACCTCGTGATATGCTTAAGGTAGTATTATACTATAATACCCATGTGTCCCATACCATGACATACCCCTGCGATCAAGGTAAGCACAACGATTCATCGTAGCAGGTGAGTATACTGAGATCATCCTTTATTTTACAACGTTAGACTATTAGTGAACAGGTCAGTACTTCCGTACAGCAGAGTGACCAATAATATCTGGCTCGGGTTAGGCAAATACCTTATTTGGTATGTTTGAATTCATGGAATTTTCTCATGATGAGATTTCCTTTCTTTTAAGGTTTTAGCCCTGCTATATTGGCTCTTTTAAGAAATATCTTGACTGTGCCTAGATATGCATATAATCTGGATGCAACAGAAGGGCAGCCAAGATATCCCCGGATGACTCAACAACATAAACACCCGAAACTTCAGATGTTGGCTATCTATCAACACATGATTTAAGACCATAGAATCATACGCCGATGGTATGTTACCCACAAGATACATAGTTCGTTATGGTTATGTCACTTAGTATCTTTTAATCACTTTGAGCGTAAAGCCTACTGACATATCACATTAGATCCTAGTCTTTTTAGCTACAACACCTTACATGTGTCAGTCACGCCCTTTATCACGAATATTCATTTCATTTCCCATGACTGTTTTTTTTGTATTTTTCTGTTTTTCAAATAATGTTTTTGTATTTTTCTAATTTTCTCCCCCTCAAACAATACATATATACATATATCGCCCTCTTCCCCCTAAATTTGTGCATCATACTTTATGCACAAATTTACCTAATAAAGAAAACATATGCACAAAGTTTAAAACGAAAGAAAAGGAAAATGTTTTTGTTGTTTTTGCTTAACCGTTCCGTCATTAGATTAAAAACTAATCAATCTCAAAACTAAAGAAGGAAGTTTAAATTTGTACCTTTTTCGCTGATTTTTTCTTACCTCATCTCCTCCAAAGAAACATCACAATCGTAAAAATTTGAACCTTTTTGCAACAGTGAGATGTTATCCTTCATGTCCCTGGAACAACTGCTATCAACACTCCAGAGATTGTCAACAGATCCTCGTTGGTTATTCCTGAAAAATAAAGAGATTCATAAGACAGTGGGACCCAGGCCATCGTGGACCTGGGTTTCCCTGAAGCATCAAAATAAGACACTTCTTTAAGACACAAGTCCCCTTTTGTTTCGAGGATTGGTGATGTTGCTGCTGATTAGGATTTGGGTTTCCAAATCTGTTTCATTTTAACAAACGCGGTAGTTGCCTTTCATTCAGCTACTTTGGTTGTTTCAGGTTTAGTCATTTTAGAAACAGATTTTTGTTTCTGAACAGCCTTGCGTTCGTTTTTGGCAACATTCTAATCCCCATCAGATGGTTTAACCATTCTTCATTGCCTTAGGTGATGATACCTTCATCGTCTAGGAATGATTGTTATTCTTTGGTGTAACCTTCTGATTTTTAGCATGACACGGAACATGGGGAGAACCTATACAGTTTCGAGCAATGTGACCAGGAATGCCGCAATTGAAGCATGTTTGTCTCTTCACATGTAAAGCATTCTGATCAACTTGATTTGCTCGTGCAGGCCATGAAGGATGAACTGATCCCTTCTGTCCTTTATATCCTTGCACGTTTCTTGTAAACGAAGATGAATTTGGATGTATGTACTTCTCGTTCGCAAGGGCCTTCTTCTATTGTGGAGATTTCTTTGGATTCTTCTTCTTTTGTTTAGACTGCAAGTCTTGTTGAGAAATCTCCCCAACCTTTCTAAAAGCTTTGCTAGCACGGTCAAAAGGATATTTTTCGCATTTGCCATTAAAGACCGGCTTAACAAAAGATAAATAACTGTGTCAATGGGCGAGCTTGATTTTTCAGCGTTAGTTTTGGCTTGAGGTCGAGTTTGGGGTACTGGACTACTGATGGCTGCTTGCCGGGCTTGAGGTTTCTACTCAGATACTTCTTCAGAAATAGACTCAGTTGATTTTGCATATAGATCTTTGAGATCTTGGTTTGATTGTAAATGATCCCACAACCATGAAACAAAGGAGTCTTTATCATCACTCAAGAAGCTATCCATCGCATTTCTTACTTCCTCTTTACGCCTCCCATATTCAAGCAAACGCATCACATAGTTAGCAACCGGATCAACATTGTGGTCTCCGATAAACTCATTCAGCTTTTCCTTCACTTCATCCCGCAGGCTCGGGTTTTGATTTGTGCTGGACTAAGAGCTATGTTTGAGTGTTGAGCCTGGGCTGCAACCATCTTCGGATAATCGAAACCGGACCGGTAAACACGATAAAAAAGTGTCTGAAAACTGTTTTTACCAAAATGTACCGTTAGACTCATCTCGACGATATGATTCCAATGCTATAGAATGTCTGATGGTGATTCCAATGAATTTTTTTCCCTAAAAATCACCCGGGTCTAACTGTGCAACCGGTTTGTTAAGATTGTTTGTAGATCAATTTCTGTGCACGAAAATGTTTAACTCCGGTTACGTCAGCTGGTTAACTTTCCACCTTTAAGGATACAACTCGGAACAATACCAAATTCAGAACAGTAACTCCGATTAACAATTCGAGATGAAATCCGGAAACAGTGATCCGAGATGGTAATTCAGAACAGCGATCCGAGATGCAATCCGAGATGAGAGAATCCGACATAGAGATTCTAGTCCGGAATGAAACCTGATCCGGAATGAAATACCAAATCCGGAATGAAAACCAAATCTGGAATGAACACCAAATCCGGAATGAAGATCAAATACGGAACAGTAATCCGGAATGCTATAAGATGCACAACAATAGTGAGAATCCAGAAAGTAATCCGGAATGGATGATCATCTTTGTGTTCTCATGATCTTCAATGAATTCGGATCTGAAAATCCAGATTTTAATCTGAAATACAAAAGAATAATCCGAAATCAATCCGAAATGCAGCTATATGATCCGAAATATGTCCGAAATGTAACCAGAAAATCCGAAATCCTTGAATGTTGATCCGAAATGCTTGGATCTTCTTCGTGTTCTTCGTGTTGTTCAGCAGAAACTGAACCGAATCAGTGTGATATCAGATCTGAGCCTGGAAAACAGGTTCAACAAGCTTTAATACCACTTGTAAGTCCCGATATTCCGGATCTAACACTGATATCACACAATCACCAAGGATGGGCGGAATCCAAACTTGGTGATCTTCAAGAAAAACTGAAATGATGAAGAATGTGACATCCCGGTTTTTTAGGTATCTTAAACGCACTACTTCACGGTTATTCATTCCTACGCTAATTTGATTCGGAGAATTAAATTACACGGTCGAAATAACTACGCTAACTTTGTGAACTTATCGAGTGAATTACGTGCTATGTGTTATTAGACGTTTATAAGTTTGGTGAATTATTATATCATGTTTTGATTTCGTGATTATTAGTTTATAAAAAAATATATATATTAAATAAATAGCCGAACGAACCGAGCCGCAACACGTGTCGACCTCACTTCCTTGTGGCCCAAGTAACTAGCCTAAACTTAGGGCCCAAGTTACCCACCCAAA
Organism: Scalesia atractyloides; assembly: GCA_947069175.1. Lineage (NCBI taxonomy): Eukaryota > Viridiplantae > Streptophyta > Magnoliopsida > Asterales > Asteraceae > Scalesia > Scalesia atractyloides. The sequence goes on from CAMTDV010000023.1 coordinate 72,946,677, forward strand.
CCCCTTGTGCGGCCGCAAGCAAACCCACCCTTTCTCCTTTTCTTCTTTCCCTTGTCTTGGTATAAATAGGCATGCATGTATGTGTTATGTTTAAAAAAAAAACAAACCTAAACCCTAGCTCTAAGAGCCGACGGCAGCCCTCCCCACTCTTTCTCTCGATCGCAACATCCTCCAAAACCCGAAGTGATTCCAATCTCGTTCCCGGTTCGTTCATCTTCATCGTTGCAAGGTTAGGGTTTTTATTATTTCGCAAATCACATTAGGGTTTATGAATTCTGGATCATGATTGTATGTAATGGTAGAATCATTGTTATGAAAGTGTTATGATGTTTAGTTCCATTAATTGTGCGAGTTTTGCGATTATGATGTTTAGTTGGATACAAGAATCGTAAGCTGCGTTTTGTGATAAAAATCATATTATATGATTAGGGTTTGCATGAGTATGATGTACATGATGATATGTGACTAATAAATATGTTCTTGATCATGTATATTTAACGTCTCGATCGTTTAAGCGTGTTCTATTGCAATAAAAGTCGAAAACAGGTTGCTGAATGGTGTTTACAGCCAACTTCAATTGGCTGTAACTTGGTTATTATTTATCGAAAAGTGGATTTTCGGAAGCCTAAAACGTATATTTTTGAAAAACGCTTCTAATGGCGCTTGTTTTCATATTTTTCTGAGGTTGTTTGATATTTTTAAATGGTCGTTTAAGTGTAGTAATTGAAGCTGTGTAAATTCTGAAAATTTGTTTTGTTTATCGAGTCGGATCTCAAAATCTGTAGAGGGTTGGGTCACAAAATTTGTACAGCAACTGGAGACGGAAATTTCCGGGAAACTCCCACTAGAATTTTGTTAATTGGATGAACGATGATTTTTAAATACTTTCTCCCGTGGACTACAGTCAGAAAGCGACGAATCTGACTGCAGCCTAGTATATAAATGTTTATGAATAATCGGTAAAGTGTTAGGACACGAAAAATTTACATAAAATTCTACAGTTTAGTTGACACCTTCTGTAAAAAAATTGGAATTTTTAGAACGTTGGAACTATTTTATAAAGCCTAGTTATGAGCGTGCAAGCTGAAACTTGATAACTTGCGAATGTGTGTACCAAAATGTTGTATGAGTTGATTTGTGTTCATGATAAGTTGGTTTGATCACTATTTTGGTATGATAATACTTTGTATGCATGATTGTGTTTTCGAATTTGTTATCATGTGTGCCGCATTGTGTGTTAGTTATGTGTAGGGTTTGTATCAGTGTGTTCACACACTAACATTAAATCGATTTACTTGTTAGGACGCAATTAGCGGTCCCATCATTTGCTACTTCTGTGTTACACTAACCGAGCAATTAAAGGTGAGTTCACGGCCCCTATTTTATCGGTTTTAAACAACAGGGGGAGAAACATGTATACACTCTACAACTCTATCTCTTTACGTTATACGAAATTAACGTCGTTAAACTACTCGGTAACTAAGTTAATGTTAATGAACGTTATGGTCACTAAGCAGCTATATCACGGAAGTCCTCGACAAACTCTCGGATCGTTAGTATTGGGTTAGATAGCGGGGAAATTTAAGTAGTACTACTGGGCCCGACAAGCCCCACCCGAGCTAGTCGCGCTAGCCGACCGGGTATGGTCAACGGGTGAATAATTTGGCCTAACTTTCGCCATGGTCAGTGATAGGCCTGGCAACACGGAGGCACAACAGTCAGCTTCGATCGCGAACACTTATGTGACATAACCTTAGGCTCGCTACCTACATGTTAACATTGAACTTAATTACGAAACAACAATACTATTCCGGGTTAGGAATATTGGAACCAACAACAATATTATTCCGGGTTAGGAATAATGGAACCAACATCATTACTATTCCGGGTTAGGAATAATGGAACTATATCGTTATTCCGGGTTAGGGATAACGGGGGAAACAAACTTTTAACGGAACTAATGAACTTATAAAAACCTGTGAACTCACTCTTCTTTAATGTTGACACTTATTTCTTTGCATGTTTCTCAGGACGCTAGGAGCTCTAGGTGCACTCACTTGCATTGATCAAGACATCTTTTATCGAGTCTTATTTACGAATATTGTTTGGGTTTTTCTTTGGTTTTGGCGTTTGTGTTGGCGCCCGTTACTTTACTTTACGTTAATGCTTCCGCTCAACTTAAAAACTAATGCTTCCGCTAAACTTTGAAACCAAACTAAGATAATTTGAAAATAACTATGAATAGGTAAACAAATAATTTTTGGAAAACGTATAAACGAATCACATAGAGTCGTTCGATGTTACTAGTGTCTCAGATTCTGGTTTGTTCACAAGCCTCGCGGTAAAACTCCGCAAGTGGAAATTTGAGGGTGTGACAAAGAATAACACGAATTCACTTTAACACCTTGCACACGATTCTATTACTTGAACAAGCAAAACCGTCTGGTACAAGATGGAGGTTCTCTAGAGAAAACCTAATAGTCTACCCAAAAACTTAACCCTAAAAATAACATAAGCTTAGCTTATATACCTAGGGTAAGGCATAACCCTAATGGGCTTTCCTGGCCCACATGGCCTATGGCATGCCTAAATAACCTATAAAGGTCCAAAACTAATACAAACTAACCCAGTTAAGCCCAATTAGCTACCATAGACCATTGCGTATATTTGATGCTTCAGTCTCACACTTCTAGGACCTAACAATCCCCTACCTCACATTGGTGATCTCTTTGATCAGCTACAAGGTGCGACCTGCTTTTCAAAGATTGATCTGCGTTCTGGGTATCATCAACTTCGTGTACTCCAAGAAGATATTCCCAAGACTTCTTTTCGCACTCGATACGGCAATTACGAGTTCACTGTCATGCCTTTGGTTTGACGAATGCTCCTGCAGTCTTCATGGACTTAATGAATAAGGTTTGCAAACCTTATATAGACAAGTTCATCATTGTTTTCATCGACGACATCCTCAATTATTCTAAGTATCGAGCTGATCAGGAACAACATCTCCGTCCAACCATGGAACTCCTAAAAAAAGACCAACTTTACGCCAAATTCTCCAAGTGTGAATTTTGGCTAAAAGAAGTTAAATTTTTGGGACACATTGTTAACGAACATGGTATACATATAGATCCAGCCAAAATTAGTGCGATTAGGGATTGGAGTACACCTACTACTCCTACCAAAACTTTTGAATGATCGCGGTTCCCCTCACCACTTTAAACCTTTCGAGTGGGGACCCAAACAAGAGGAAGCCTTTCAAACACTGAAACAAAAACTCTGTAATGCTCTGTTTTATCTATATCCGACGACAATGACGATTTCGTTGTCTATTGTAACATATCAAACCTAGGCCTTGGCTGTGTTCTCATGCAAAGAGACAAAGTCATAGCATATGCGTCATGACAATTGAAAATCCACGTGAAGAACTACACAACTCATGATCTTGAGTTAGGTGTCGTAGTTTTTTCTCTCAAAATTTGGAGACACTGCCTTTACGGTACGAGATGTGTTGTTTTCAGTTACCACAGAAGTTTCCAACACATATTCAATAAAAAGGAGCTAACATGAGACGACGACGCTGGGTCGAACTTCTGAACAACTACGACTGCGAGATTTGCTACCATCCTGGTAAGGTTAATGTTGTGGCTGATGCGCTTAGTCGTAAGGAACGTGTCAAACTTCATTGTGTTCGAGTTCAATCTGATATCCAGACACGTATCCTTCAAGGATAACATACATGTGTGACCCAAAGCTTGTAGAAAAATGAGCTACCTCCTGAACTTGGGAATATTCACCTAACATTCCATGTATCCAATTTGAAAAAGTGCTTAGCTGATACAAACCTCCACATTCCCCTCAACGAAATTCACGTTGATGACACTATGCACTTTGTCGAGAAAACTGTGGAGATATTGGACCGTGAAGTCAAGAAACTCAAGCGTAGACATATACCGATAGTTGAAGTTTGCTTGGAATCCAAACGTGGCCCAGAATTTACTTGGGAACAAGATAATCAGATGAAACCAAAATATCCACATCGGATTTCACAAAGTTTCCTCTAATTAAATTTCGGGCAAAATTTCCAAAAGAATGGGAAACTGTGACATTTATGCCTTTTCAATGATTGTACAAATAAAAACAATTTCGTATTCAATAAAACTCTATGTTTTATTTCCGAAATTTGTATAATTATCTAAGACATTTGCACAATTTCAATTCTTGCGCGATTTCGAACCCTCAAATTTTTTTGTGGAAGTAATTCGTTAACTGACACTCAAACGCCGTCAGTTTAACACGACGTACGCTCCAAAAAAAGAGAGATAAGCTATACATACCCTACCCGTTACATGACTTAGATATAAGGTTTGAAGGGTTAGATATGACAAAAACACTCTTATACAAGTCCAGGGACTATTTTGGTCAAACTGCGAAAATCTGTTGGTACGTATTCAACATACGAACCATGTGTATCAATCAAAATATTTTTTTATTCAATAAAATCTTGTATTTTATTGATGAGAATGCAAAAATTTCAATTGTTGCCCAATTTCGATTATTTTCGTGTTCGTTAAAGCGTTTTACGCATTTTTACGAAACGCGTAACCGTACAACCGAATCAACTGACATCCATGACATTTTCGGGCATAATCCAAGTTACACATGTCTTAAAACCTTTATATAACCTAAATATTAGGTTAGAGGGGTTAAAATGGCAAACAGGTGAAAATAGAAGTCCAAGGGCCAAAAAGCAAAAAAAATTAATAAATAGTTTTGCTTCTTCACCAAGTTTGCTACCTATCTCCAATTTTGACACTAGCACTCACTTTGCCACACTTAATATGGTGTTGACACATGTTAGGATACTAATCCACCCTTGAGGACACTTGTCATCAACTCCTTAATTCTAAAATACTATAAATACCCCATGATTCTTCCATTTTTTTTCACATCACTTCAAAATACTTCAAAGCAAAGTGTGAGGTTCTTCTTTCTATCCTTCTTGGAGCTTGTATCCAGCCTTTGGAAGCCTCCTATCTTGAGTTCCAAAAGTGTTCTTGAACACAAGTAAGTACTCTTCCTAGTTCTTTCATTATTTTAGCTATTTTGAGCTAAAAGTCGAACAGTTTGGCTTCCCGATTGACTTTTGGTTTGACCGTATTTGTTCTAGTTAAAGATCAATTGAACTTTGCAAAGTGATTAAATCACGAAGGTTATAGTCCCTAACGATTTCACCTTCTGATTAACACGTTTACTAGTCGAAGTGACGAGTCAAAGTTTTGGTTAAAAATGCGTTTGATGTGCATTTTACGACGAAACTATTTTCAGGTATCAAAACACCAAGTTTTGATACCAATCCTGTTTTATAAACTTAGTTAGAGATAGTTTGACATGTTTAACTCGTCACTTCTAGTTTAGTGCTTATTTAGGGTCGTAAGTCGAGCGGTCTTGACCACCGGTTTGACTTTCGAATCCGACCCGTTTGGTCGATCTTAGGATCCAACCAAACACATATTTGTGACCATAGTTGTATAAGGAATAACCTACTGAGGTTATACCTTATGGTCACGTCATTTGATTACTGTTAAGACAAGTTACTTCTATGTTCTTAAAAAAATGACCAAAATGCCCTTTTACGCATAAATCCATTTTAACACATGTAACCGAATTTTTGACATATAAACTGATATTATAACATTTTTAAACATGTCTGGGCATTTAAGACTTATCATCGGACATGTTTAACCATCCAATCACACGTTTACGCAACAGACTCGTTAACGTAGCGTAAACTACCTTAACGAGTCATAATGGGTCAAAAGCACTTCGGATCCTTTCCGAATCAGAATATTAAGTTTGTTAAACCATATCACATGTGTTCCAACATTTGTTCGGTTTATAATACTTCACTCTATCCGATCTCCCGTTTGTAGTCTCGACACGCTAACATATTTATCTGACACATTAGGACACGTTTGAGCTTTGTTAATACCGTTGATCAAGAACACTTTCGCAATCCCAAGTGAGTACATAGTCCCCTCTTTGACATTTCCTTAATATTTTGGGGTGATTCATATGTTCCTATAATTATTGTCAAGATTTCAAAACAATATGCATGGTTTATATATACAAAATGATTTTCAATGTGAGTAAATAGATCCCCTCTTATACATTTTCTAAATGTTTTGGGGTGGTTCATATATGCCTATAATTATTTTCAAGATATACTTGGTTTATATGTAAAAAATGATTTTCAAAGTGAGTACATAGTTCCCCTCTTTTACGTTTTAAGAATGTTTTGGGGTGACTCATATGTGCTAAATCATTTTCAAGTTTCCAAAAAACAATGTCCATGGTTTATATATAAAACAATACGATTTCAATAATGTGAACAACTTGTTGATGTGTTATCCATAACACAAATGACATTCATTAGCTTTGGCCGAACCGACCAGTAGTATGTCATGGTACCATAGGACTGACAATCCCATTATCGACTGTTCACTGGATTTGGTGGAAGTTTGGGTGTTGATAGAAACTGTTTCTGATAAACAAATCATCTGTTGATTTGTTAGTCTAGTTAAAGAGACCCTTTGGTGATCTATTAAAGATACCCTTTGGTTGTATGGTCAACACAGGTTTGAATGTGTTCAATAAAGAACGATCAAAAGTTCTCACAATTAAAAACACGGACGATTGGTTTGTGACATGCACAATTGGTTTGTGACATGCACAATTGGTTTATATCACGGAAGAATGGTTTATAATACGAACAAATGGTTTATAACACAGATAAATGGTTTTGAACAATGTCATGCAATGATTTTCACTTGCATATATAAACCATACAGAGTTTTCTTTTGAATCAATCTATTACAAGGTTTTTACAAAAGAAACGTTTTGGTCAAGATTCATGGCTACAAGGTTTTCACAACTCTAACCAACTTGTTTTAGTTTGTTAATTGTATTGCAATATCAAACACTTCTGATACAAGATTTTCACTCAACGACCCGTGTAGTCGGACGAGGCATTGCAATATGTATACAAAGCCACGAATTTGACACACTCACAAAACCTATGTACTCGCCGACATTTTTATGTTGACTCTCTTTTCACATATGTTTCAGGACTCAATGCTTTATAATATGATATATGCTTCACGTAGGAATGGATGCGGGCCTTAGTGATTTAAAACATGAAAGACAATTTATTTATGTGTTGTTCCTATTTATCCCAAGACAATGTAAACATTTAAATTAATTAAACAAAACTATAAACTCCATGAGTTGTGAAACAATAGTTCTATGACATGACACCCCGACGTTTCCACCGCGGTTTGTTGTTTTACGTTGTCGGAGTGTTACACATAATGTTAAATTGAAACCATTGGATTGTTAGAAACTGATTTTCGACCAGATCTGTGCTAAAATCATCTTGAAATATGAAGAAATAAAGATTCTAGATCGAAAAAACGTAATCAGGCTTGTTTGTACGAGTGAGCCTCTATGGCTCGCACGAGTGATAGTATTGTCACTCGTACGAATCACCACTCGTACGAAGCACCATTCGTACGAACCCAGACAAGGCATTTTGAATCATATCGACGAGACGAGTGCCTAGAAAAAATTTGGTGATTACAAATTTTTTCGAGATTTTAATCTCTAATTCAGGCTATTCAGGGACACCGTCTAGAGATTCAGAGTATAGATTTGATGATACTGTCACAAAATGTTGAAGATATTGGAGTAATCGTTGATACCTACACATAAAGTTGATCATCTGGTGTAGTGAATTTTAATGGGCCTTAACGTTAAATCCACATTTGGCAATTTTGGGAAATTATCCGCAAAATTTGGTTTTTGTGAAAAGATGCTTAAGACGTCAGAAATTGCAAAAATGAGGGGGAATAAAAAATTTCACGTATATGTTAATTTTCCGGCATTTTTAAAATTTGTGACTATTCAACAGTATTCAGGTGGTTCCTACTGAAGATTACTTTAGAAACGCAGAGCATCTCAGATTCATTATTGATGAGGTAAAGTTGATGTCTATTTTTCATCAAGTGGGGTTGCACTACTAAGTCTTGGAGAAGTTGTTCATCGGATCAATAGTTGTGGTCAAGTTGATGCCTGAGTCTTCATACAAGCCTATTGCACACGCGACTTCTTAGTGGTACAAAGTATCCAATTTAACTCCGCAGGGCAAATGAACTTTTTTGGACTAACCGCCATAAAATAAGTATGCTTTGTGGTTTCAGGTGTCACCGGGACTAATGAGCAAGGCTATATACTTGCAATTCATGACTGAAGAAGACGATAAAATAACTCTTTCAGACAACAAAATGTGTACTAGTTGCTCATGAAATAGACTACACATTTGGAGTTTCGTGATCAAAAGATATCAGAATTTTCAGATCATGATACAGATGATGCTTAAGGGTAAAATACCTAATCATCGATGTGGAAGTGGATGAACATACGACTGCTTATCTTTAACTCTGAAAGGCAAATGAACTTTTTCAGGACACCGCCAAGAAATGAGGATATTCTGTAGTTTCAATTGCCCCACTCCAGCGGAGATAGCTATACATCTGTCATTGTGACTAAAAAGGAAGAATGTGATTTTGATTGCCGAAGAATGTTTCTCAGATTCCATATGCTACCAGATAATATGATTCCGGTGATGATCTGCTGATTGAGAATATTACCGATTTGCTGATTAATCGTGATTACGGAAATCGAGATTTCAAATTTACGCAGATATTTATTGATTTGAAGTTTATCGTTGTGGTAATTCGAAGTTTCTGTCAATCATCGGTTGGGTTTTGAAGATCAGAGGAGCGAGCATTGGAGTTGTGCGCTAAACCAAATGCGGATGCGGTTAAAGTCGAAACGGAGAAGCTGCATTGATTAATTTCAAGTTGGTGATTATTCAAGAAAAATTGTAGATCAAGCAATTCTGAGGAGGTCTTGAACTGTGCAAACAAAGACCTGAAGATTAATTTCCGTAGAAAATTATTTCAGGGGGAATGTTGATTAATGTAGATAATGCAAACCCAGATCATCAATCAACGGGGAATTTCTTGACGTGTTCTATAACATCGACAGATACCTGATTGAAGTTGTAGAATATTCAAACACGGCTCTCAGACTTCAAGATCAAGATCAAGCTTCGACTGTGACGTCCAAGGGGGAATTTGCTGATGCACTTTACGTCCGTCACTGTGCAAATACACTAGAAATAGTGTGTATTTAATATTGTATAGATTAGATACAGACACAAGACCCAAGTGCGAACGAGAATTGGCTGGTACAGGTGACAAGGTGACTCGTACGAGTGATAATGTGGCTCGTACGAGTGATAAGCATCTCACTCCTACGAGTGAACTTATGTGGTTCGTACGAGTGACATCATGACACTCGTACAAGCATCCATTCGCACGAGCTGCTCGTGTAAATATATAGGTGTTGTGTGTTCATTGTTTGTTAAGTTTTGGAAGTTCCCTGAGGGGAAACGCCTGCCAGCCAGACAAGTTGTATACTCTTTCGGTATGAATGAATGCTTCCGTGATTCTGTTTCTACTACCTTCTTATAACGTTCTACCGAATCGGTACTATCATACACCCAAATTTTCGTCTAGGACCGCTGTCACCTGGACCTACAATTGGTATCATAGCTACGGTACCGATTCATTCAATCTAACAGTTGATGATCACCTACGCTCATGAACATTGGACGTATGAGGGGTTTAGACGTAAAACATTAAATAATCGGACAATCCACGGACATAATGTCAAATTGAAACCATTGGAATGTTAGAAACTGACTTTCGTCCAGATCTGTGCTAAAATCATCTTGAAATTCGAAGAATAAAGATTCTTGATCGAAAAACGTAATCTGACTCGTTTGCACGAGTGAGCCTCTATGGCTCGTACGAGGGAGCCTCTATGGCTCATACGAGTGACAATTTGTCAGTCGTATGAATCACCACTCGTACGAAGCACCAATCGTACGAATCCAGACAAGGCATTTTTGTTCGTATCGACGAGACGAGTGCCTAGAAAAAATTTGGTGATTACAATTTTTTTCGAGATTTTAACGTCTAATTCGGGCTGTTCGGGTACACCGTCTAGAGCTTGAGAGTATAGATTTGATGATACGATCAAAAATGTTGATGATATTGGAGTAGTCACTGATACCTGTAAATAAACTTGATCATCAGGTGTAGTAACTTTTATTGGGCCTTGACGTTAAATCCGCATTTTATCAAAACTGCAATTGCCATCACGAGGACCTACAAATAGTATCAGAGCTACGGTACTGATTCATTCAATCTAACAGTTGATGAATCACCTACGATCATGAACTTTGGATTTATGAGGGGTTTTAGACGTAAAACATCAAATAATCGGACAATCCACGGACATAATGTCAAATTGAAACCATTGGATTGTTAGAAACTGACTTTCGACCAGATCTGTGCTAAAATCATCTTGAAATTCGAAGATTAAAGATTCTGGCTCGAAAAACGTAATGAGACTGGTTTGTACGAGTGAGCCTCTATGGCTCATACGATTGACAAATTGTCACTCGTACGAATCACCACTAGGCTTTTTTTTCGTATCGACGAGACGAGTGCCTAGAAAAAAATTGGTGATTACAAATTTTTTTGAGATTTTAACGTCTAATTTCGGTTGTTCGGGTAAACCATCTAGAGCTTCAGAGTATAGATTTGATGATACAGTCAGAAAATGTTGAAGATATTCTAGTAGTCACTGATACCTGCACATAGACGTCAAAATTTGCAAAAATGAGGGGGTATAAATATTTTCACGTATATGTTAATATTCCGGCATTTTTTAAATTCGTGTCTATGCAACAGTATTCTGGTTGTTCCGACTGAAGATTATCTGGGAAACACAGAGCATCTTAGATTCATTATTGACGAGATAAAGTTGATGTCTATTTTTCATCAAGTGGGGTTCATTGGATTCAATAGTTGTGGTCACGTTGATGCCTGAGTCTTCGTACAAGCCGATTGCACACACGACTTCTTAGTGGTACAAAGTATCCAATTTAACTCCGTAGGGAAAATGAACTTTTTATGGACTAACCCCCATAATATATGGATGCTTTTTGGTATGAGTTGTCACCGGGACTAATGAGGAAGGTTATATACTTGCAATTCATGACAGAAGAAGACAATATAATAAATCTTTCAGACAACAAAATGTACTAGATGCTCATGAAATAGACTACACATTTGGAGTTTCGTGATCAAAAGATGTTCAGAATTTTCAGATCATGATACAGATTGATGCTTAAGGGTTAAATACCTAATCTTCGATGTAGAAGTGGATGCACATACGACTGCTTATCTTTAACTCTGCAAGGCAAATGAACTTTTTCCAGGACAAACCGCTAGGAAATGAGGATGTTTTGTAGTTTTAGTTGCCCCACTCCAGCGAAGATAGCTATACATCTGTTATTGTGACTAAAAAGGAAGAATGTGATTCTGATTGCCGAAAATGTTTCTCAGATTCGATATGCTACCAGATAATATGATTCTGGTGATAATCTGCAGATTGAGAATATTACCGATTTGCTAATTAATCATGATTACAGAAATTGAGATTTCAAATTTACGCGGATATTTATTAATTTGAAGTTTATCGTTGTGATAATTCGAAGTTTCTGTCAATCGACAGTTTGGTTTTGAAGATCAGAGGAACGAGCATTGGAGGAGTGCGCTAAACCAAACGCGGATGTGGTTAATGTGGAAACGGAGAAGTTGCATTGATTAATATCAAGTTGGTGATTATTCAAGAAAATTTGTAGATCAAGCAAATCTGAGGAGGTCTTGAAACGTGCAAACAAGGACCTGAAGATTAGTTTCCGAATAAAATTATTTCAGGGGAATGTTGATTAATGTAGATAATGCAAACCCGAATCATCAATCAAAGGGGAATTTCTTGACGTGTTCTATGACATCGATATATACCTGATTGAAGTTGTAGAATATTCAAAAACGACTCTCAGACTTCAAGATCAAGATCAAGCTTCAACTATGACGTCCAAGGGGGAATTTGTTGATGCACTTTACATCCATCACTATGCAAATAGGCTAGAAAGAGTGTGTATTGAATATTGTATAGATTAGATACGAACACACGACCCAAGTGCTAACGAGAACTGGCTCGTACAAGTGACAAAGTGACTCGTACAAGTGACAATGTGACTCGTACGAGTGATAAGCATCTCTCTCGTACGAGTGAGCTTATGTGGTTCGTACGAGTGACATCTTGTCACTCGTACAAGAAACCATTCGCACGAGCTGCTCGGGTCTATATATAGGTGTTGTGTGTTCATTGTTTGTTAAATTTTTGAAGTTCCCTAAGGGAAACACTAGCGGATTCTCTCCAGGAATTTCGCCAACCAGAAAAGTTATATACTCTTTTGGTATGAATGAATGTATGCTTCCGTTGATTCTGTTTCTACTCCCTTCTTATAACGTTCTACCAAATCAGTACTATCATACGCCCCAACTTCTATCTAGGACTGTCGTCACCGGGACCTACAATTGGTATCAGAGCTACAGTGCCGATTCATTCAATCTAACAGTTGATGAATCACCTACGCTCATGAACTTTGGACGTATGAGGGGCTTTAGACGTAAAACATCAAATAGTCGGACAATCCACAGACATAATGTCAAATTGAAACCATTGGATTTTTAGAAACTAACTTTTGACCAGATGTGTGCTAAAATCATCTTGAAATTCGAAGAATAATGATTCTGGATCGAAAAATGTAATCAGACTCGTTTGTAGAAGTGAGCCTCTACGGCTCGTACGAGTGACAATTTGTTACTCGTACGAATCACCACTCAAACGAAGCACCAATCGTACGAAGCCAGACAAGGCATTTTTGTTCGTATCGATCGACACGAGTGCCTAGAAAAAATTTGGTGATTACAAATTTTTCAAGATTTTAACGTCTAATTCGGGCTGTTCCGGGACACCGTCTACAGCTTCAGAGTGTAGATTTAATGATACGGTCACAAAATTGTGAAGATATTGGAGTAGTCACTCATACCTTAACATAAGTTGATCATCTAGTGTAGTGACTTTTAATGGGCCTTAACGTTAAATCCGCATTTGATTAAAACAGAAATTTTGGGAAATTTTACGCAAAATTTGGTTTTTGTGAAAGATGCTCAAGACGTCAGAATTTGCAAAATTGAGGGGGAATAAAAATTTTCACGTATATGTTAATATTCCGAAATTTTTTAAATTCGTGTCTATGCAACAGTATTCGGGTGGTTCCGACTGGAGATTATCTGGGAAACACAGAGCATCTAAGATGTTTTATTGATGAGATAAAGTTGATGTCTATTTTTCTTCAAGTGGGGTTCATCGGATTCATTAGTTGTGGTCACGTTGATGCCCGAGTCTTCGTTCAAGCTGATTGCGCACACGACTTCTTAGTGGTACAAAGTATCCAATTTAACTCCACTGGGCAAATGAACTTTTTTTGGACTAACCGCCATAAAATAAGGATGCTTTGTGGTTTCAGTTGTCACCGGGACTAATGAGCAAGGCTATATACTTGCAGTTCATGACTAAAGAAGACGATATAATAACTATTTCAGACAACAAAATGTGTACCCGTTGCTCATGAAATAGACTACACATTTGGAGTTTCGTGATCAAAAGATATTCAAAATTTTCAGATCATGATACAGATGATACTTAAGGGTAAAATACCAAATCATCGATGTGGAAGTGGATGCACATATGACTCTTATCTTTAACTCTGCAAGGCAAATGAACTTTTTCAGGACAAACCACCAGGAAATGAGGATGTTTTGTAGTTTCAGTTCCCCACTCCAGCGGAGATAGCTATACATCTGTTATTGTGGCTAAAAAGGATAAATGTGATTTTTATTGCCGAAGAATGTTTCTCAGATTCGATATGCTACCAGATAATATGATTCTGGATGATCTACCGATTGAGAAAATTACCGAATTGCTGATTAATCTTGATTACAGAAATCGAGATTTCAAATATTATGCGGATATTTATTGATTTGAAGTTTATTGTTGTGGTAATTCGAAGTTCTGTCAATCGACGGTTGGGTTTTGAAGATCAGAGGAGCGAGCATTGGAGGAGTGCGCTAAACGAAACGCGGATGTGGTTAAAGTCGAAACAGAGAAGCTGCATTGATTAATATCAAGTTGGTGATTATTCGAGAAAATTTGTAGATCAAGCAAATCTTAGGAGGTCTTGAATAATGCAAACAAGGACCAGAAGATTACTTTCTAAAGAAAATTATTTCAGGGGGAATGTTGATTAATGTAGATAATGCAAACCCGGATTATCAATCAAGGGGGAATTTCTTGAGGGGAAACGCTAGCGGATTCTCTCCAGGAATTCCGCCAGCCAGAGAAGTTGTATACTCTTTCAGTATGAATGAATGAATGCTTCCGTTGATTTTGTTTCTTCTCCCTTCTTATAACGTTCTACCGAATCGGTACTATCATACGCCTAAACTTCCGTCTAGGACCGCCGTCACTGGGACCTACAATTGGTATCAAAGTTGCGGTACCGATTCATTCAATCTAACAGTTGATGAATCACCTACACCCATGAACTTTGGACGTATGAGGGGATTTAGACGTAAAACATCAAATACTCAGACAATCCATTGACATAATGTCAAACTGAAACCAGTGGATTGTTAGAAACTGATTTTTGACCAAATCTCTGCTAAAATCATCTTGAAATTCAAAGAAATAATCATTCTGGATTGAAAAACGTAATCAGACTCGTTTGTACGAGTGAGCCTCTATGGCTCGTACGAGTGACAATTTGTTACTCGTACAAATCACCACTCGTACGAAGCACCAATCGTACGAAGCCAGACAAGCAATTTTGTTCGTATTGACGAGACGAGTGCCCAGAAAAAATTTGGTAATTACAATTTTTTTCGAGATTTTAACGTCTAATTCGGGCTGTTCCAGGACACCGTCTACAGCTTCAGAGTATAGATTTGATGATACGGTCACCAAATGTTGGAAATTGGAGTAGTCACTGATACCTTCACATAAAGTTGATCATCTGGTGTAGTGACTTTTAATGGGCCTTAACGTTAAATCCGCATTTGATCAAAACTGCAACTTCGAGAAATTTTCCGCAAAATTTGGTTTTTGTGAAAAGATGCTCAAGATGTCAGAATTTGCAAAATTGAGGGGGAATAAAAATTTTCGATATTTTAACGTCTAATTCGGGCTGTTCCGGGACACCGTCTAGAGCTTCGGAGTATAGATTTGATGTTACGGTCACCAAATGTTGAAGATATTGGAGTAGTCACTAATGTCTGCACATAAAGTTGATCATCTGGTGTATTTACTTTTAATGGGCTTTAACGTTAAATCCGCATTTGATTAAAACAGCAATTTTGGGAAATTTTCCGCAAAATTTAGTTTTGTGAAAAGATGCTCAAGATGTCAGAATTTGCAAAATTGAGGGGGAAAAATTTTCACGTATATGTTAATATTCCAGCATTTTTGAAATTCGTGTCTATGCAACAGTATTCGGGAGGTTCCGACTGAAGATTATATGGGAAACACAGAGCATCTAAGATGTTTTATTGATTAGATAAAGTTGATGTCTATTTTTCTTCAAGTGGGGTCCATCGGATTCAATAGTTATGGTCACGTTGATGCCTGAGTCTTCGTACAAGCCGACTGCACATACGACTTCTTAGTGGTACAAAGTATCCAATTTAACTCCGCAGGGCAAATGAACTTTTTTTGGACTAACCGCCATAAAATAAGGATGCTTTGTGGTTTCAGTTGTCACCGGGACTAATGAGCAAGGCTATATACTTGCAATTCATGACTGAAGAAGACGATAAAATAACTCTTTCAGACAACAAAAAGTGTACTAGTTGCTCATGAAATAGACTACACATTTGGAGTTTCGTGATCAAAAGATATTCAGAATTTTCAGATCATGATACAGATGATGCTTAAGGGTAAAATACCTAATCATCAATGTGGAAGTGGATGAACATACGACTGCTTATCTTTAACTCTGCAAGGCAAATGACCTTTTTCAGGACACCGCCAGGAAATGAGGATATTCTGTAGTTTCAGTTGCCCCACTCCAGCCGAGATAGCTATACATCTGTTATTGTGACTAAAAAGGAAGAATGTGATTCTGATAGCCGAAGAATGTTTCTCAGATTCGATATGCTACCAGATAATATGATTCCGGTGATGATCTACCGATTGAGAATATTACCGATTTGCTGATTTATCGTGATTAAAGAAATCGAGATTTCAAATTTATGCGGATATTTATTGATTTGAAGTTTATCTTTGTTGTAATTCGAAGTTTCTATCAATCGACGGTTAGGTTTTGAAGATCAGAGGAGCGAGCATTGGCGGAGTGCGCTAAACCAAACGCGGATGTCGTTAAAGTCGAAACAGAGAAGGGCATTGATTAATATCAAGTTGGTGATTATTCGAGAAAATTTGTAGATCAAGCAAATCTGAGGAGGTCTTGAACAGTGAAAACAAGGACCAGAAGATTACTTTCTAAAGAAAATTATTTCAGGGGGAATGTTGATTAATGTAGATAATGCAAACCCAGATCATCAATCAAGGGGGAATTTCTTGACGTGTTCTATGACATCACAGATACGTGATTGAAGTTGTAGAATATTCAAACACGGCTCCCAGACTTCAAGATCAAGATAAAGCTTCGCCTGTGACGTCCAAGGGGGAATTTGTTTATGCAATTTATGTCCGTCATTGTTCAAATAGGCTAGAAAGAGTGTGTATTGAATATTGTATAGATTGGATACCAACACATGACCCAAGTGGTAACGAGAACTGGCTCGTAGAAGTGACAAAGTGACTCATACGACTGACAATGTGACTCGTACGAGTGAGCTTATTTGGTTCGTACGAGGGACATCTTGTCACTCGTATAAGAAACCATTCGCACGAGCTGCTAGTGTCTATATAGAGGTGTTGTGTGTTCATTGTTTGTTCAGTTTTGGAAGTTCTCTGAGGGGAAATGCTAGCCGATTCTCTCTAGGAATTCCGCCAGCCAGACAAGTTGTATACTCTTTCAGTATGAATGAATGAATGCCTCCGTTGACTCTGTTTCTTCTCCCTTCTTTTAACATTCTACCGAATCGGTACTATCATACGCCCAAACTTTCGTCTAGGGCCGCCGTCACTGGAACCTACAATTGGTATCAGAGTTGCGGTACCGATTCATTCAATCTAACAGTTGATGAATCACCTACACTCATGAGCTTGGGACGTATGAGGGGATTTAGACGTAAAACATCAAATACTCAGACAATCCATTGACATAATGTCAAATTGAAACCATTGGATTGATAGAAACTGTTTTTTGACCAGATCTGCGCTAAAATCATCTTGAAATTCAAAGAAATAATCATTCAGTATTGAAAAACGTAATCAAACTCGTTTGTACGAGTGAGCCTCTATGGCTCGTACGAGTGACAATTTGTTACTCATACGAATCACCACTCGTACCAAGCACCAATCATACGAAGCCAGACAAGGCATTTTTGTTCGTATCGACCAGACGAGTGCCCAAAAAAAATTTGGTGATTACAAATTTTTTCGATATTTTAACGTCTAATTCGGGCTGTTCCGGGACACCGTCTAGAGCTTCGGAGTATAGATTTCATGTTACGGTCAAAAAATGTTGAAGATATTGGAGTAGTCACTAACGTCTGCACATAAAGTTGATCATCTGGTGTAGTGACTTTTAGTGGGCCTTAACGTTAAATCCGCATTTGATTAAAACAACAATTTTGGGAAATTTTCCGCAAAATTTGGTTTTATTGAAAAGATGCTAAGACGTCAGAATTTGCAAAATTAGGGAAAATTTCACGTATATGTTATATTCAGCATTTTGAATTCGTGTCTATGCACAGTATTCGGAGGTTCCGACTGAAGATTATCTGGGAAACACAGAGCATCTAAGATTTTTTGATTAGATAAGTTGATGTTATTTTTCTTCAAGTGGTCATCGATTCATAGTTCTGGTCACGTTGATGCTGATCTTGTACAAGCGATGAATACGATTCTTAGTGGTACAAAGTATCCAATTTAACTCGCAGGCAAATGAACTTTTTTGGACTAACCGCCATAAAATAAGGATGCTTGTGTTTCAGTTGCACGGGATAATGACAGGCTATCTACTTGAAATTTCATGACTGAAGAAGACGATAAATAACTCATTCAGACAACAAATTTACTAATTGCTCATGAAATAGACTACCATTGAGTTTCTGATCAAAAGATATTCAGATTTCAGATATGATACTAGTGATGCTTAAGGTAAAGTCCTAATCATCGATGTGAAGTGGATGCATATACGACTGCTTATCTTTAACTCTGCAAGGCAATGAACTTTTTCAGACAACCGCCAGGAAATGAGGATATTTTGTAGTTTCAGTTGCCACTAACCAGCGGAGATAGCTATACAACTGTTATTGTGGACAAAAAGGAGAAATGGGATTTTGATTGCCGAAGAATGTTTTTTGAAGTTAAGCAGAATGTTGAGTTGAACAAACGTTGAAGATGAAGTGTTTCTACAACATCCGATCTGGACCAGATGAGTGAATGTGATTAACATTGCTTCTCAAGTTGAAAAGCAAGCTTTTGAAGTTTGGACAATGAAGATAGTTTTGATGAGAGTGACGATCTACATGCAAGTACGCTAAGGAAGAGTAAGAAAGAAAAGGATTTGGTGACTGGATGATGATACATATGTGCTTACAGGTTCCAAAAAGGGGTGCATGTATGAGAAAAATGAATCAAAATGAAAAAGATACTCTGAAAAAGAAAGTCAAACCAAGAGAAAGTAGAAACTTTACTAAGAGACCATGAACAGACGAAGAGGCTGAGGTAGACATGAATGTTGAAGTTAAGCAGAATGTTGTAGTTGAAACAAACATTGAAGATGAAGTTTTTTCTACAACTTCCGATCAGGAACGAGATGATGTGAATGTGATTAACATTGCTTTTGAAGTTGAAAATCAAGCTTTTGAAGTTGAGAATGAAGATAGTTTTGATTAGAGTGTCGATCTACAAACCAAAGTAGCAGCTGAAAGGGTAGGGGTTAAGAAAGAAAAAGCTTTTGGTGACGATGATGATACATATGTGCCTTCAGGTTCCAAAAAGGGGTGCATGGTATGAGAAAAAGGAATCGAAAAATGAAAAAGACTACTCGAAAAGAAAGTCAAAAGAAAAGAAAAGTAGAAACTTTACTAAGAGACGATGCAACAGACGAAGAGGCGAGGTAGATGAATATTGAAGTTAAGCAGATGTTGTAGTTGGAACAAACGTTGAAGATGAAGTTTTTTCTACAACTTCCGATCAGGAACGAGATGATATGAATGTGATTTACATTGCTTTGAAGTTGAAAAAAAGCTTTTGAAATTTACAATGAAGATAGTTTCGATGAGAGTTCGATTTACAAGCCAAAGTAGTAGCCGAAAGGGCAGAGTTAAGAAAGAAAAGGCTTTACTGTGACCATGATGATACATATGTGCCTTGAGGTTCCAAAAAGGGATGCATGGTATGAGAAAAAGGAATCAAAAAGAAAAAGACTACTCCGAAAAAGAAAGGTCAAAAGAAAAGAAAAGTAGAAACTTTACTAAGAGATGATGCAACAGACGAAGAGGCTGAGGTAGATGTGATTGTTGAAGTTAAGCAGAATGTTGTAGTTGGAACAAATGTTGAAGATGAAGTTTTTTCTACAACTTCCGATCAGGAACGAGATGATGTGAATGTGATTTACGTTGCTTCTGAAGTTGAAAAGAAAGCTTTTGAAATTTACAATGAAGATAGTTTGATGAGAGTATCGATTTACAAGCCAAAGTAGAGCCGAAAGGGCAGAGTTAAGAAAGAAAATGGCTTTAGTGACCATGATGATACATATGTGCCTTGAGGTTCCAAAAAGGGATGCATGGTATGAGAAAAAGGAATCAAAAAAGAAAAAGACTACTCCGAAAAAGAAAGGTCAAAAGAAAAGAAAAGTAGAAACTTTACTAAGAGATGATGCAACAGACGAAGAGGCTGAGGTAGATGTGATTGTTGAAGTTAAGCAGAATGTTGTAGTTGGAACAAATGTTGAAGATGAAGTTTTTTCTACAACTTCCGATCAGGAACGAGATGATGTGAATGTGATTTACATTGCTTCTGAAGTTGAAAAGAAAGCTTTTGAATTACAATGAAGAAGTTGTTGATGAGAGTTCGATACAAGCCAAAGTAGAGCCGAAAGGGCAGAGTTAAGAAAGAAAAGGCTTTGGTGACATGATGATACATATGTCCTTGGTTCAAAAAGGGTGCATGTATGAGAAAAAGGAATCAAAAAGAAAAAGACTACTCCGAAAAAGAAAGTCAAAAGAAAGAAAAGTAGAAACTTTACTAAGAGATGATGCAACAGACGAAGAGGCTGAGGTAGATGTGATTGTTGAAGTTAAGCAGAATGTTGTAGTTGGAACAAATGTTGAAGATGAAGTTTTTTCTACAACTTCCGATCAGGAACGAGATGATGTGAATGTGATTTACATTGCTTCTGAAGTTGAAAAGAAAGCTTTTGAAAGTTGACAATGAAGATAGTTTTGATGAGAGTCATCGACTTACAAGCCAAAGTAGTAGCCGAAAGGGCAGAGTTAAGAAAGAAAAATGGCTTTAGGTGACGATGATGATACATATGTGCCCTTTGGGTTCAAAAAGGGGTGCATGATATGAGAAAAAGGAATGAAAAAGAAAAAGACTACTCCGAAAAAGAAAGGTCAAAAGAAAAGAAAAGTAGAAACTTTACTAAGAGATGATGCAACAGACGAAGAGGCTGAGGTAGATGTGATGTTGAAGTTAAGCAGAATGTTGAAGTTGGAAACAAATGTTGAAGATGAAGTTTTTTCTACAACTTCCGATCAGGAACGAGATGATTGAATGTGATTTACATTGCTTCTGAAGTTGAAAAGAAAGCTTTTGAATTGACAATGAAGATAGTTTGATGAGAGTATCGATTTACAAGCCAAAGTAGAGCCGAAAGGGCAGAGTTAAGAAAGAAAATGGCTTTAGGTGACCATGATGATACATATGTGCCTTGAGGTTCCAAAAGAGGATGCATGGTATGAGAAAAAGGAATCAAAAAAAAGACTACTCCGAAAAAGAAAGCTCAAAAGAAAAGAAAAGTAGAAACTTTACTAAGAGATGATGCAACAGACGAAGAGGCTGAGGTAGATGTGAATGTTGAAGTTGAAACAAACGTTGAAGATGAAGTTTTTTCTACAACACCGATCTGGACTAGATAATGTGAATGTGATTAACATTGCTTCTCAAGTTGAAAAGCAAGCTTTTGAAGTTGACAATGAAGATAGTTTTGATGAGAGTGTGGATCTACAAGCCAAGTAGCAGCTAAAGGGAAGAGTTAAGAAAGAAAAAGGATTTGAGTGACGATGATGATACATATGTGCCTTCAGGTTCCAAAAAGGGGTGCATGGTATGAGAAAAAGGAATCAAAAATGAAAAAGACTACTCCGAAAAAGAAAGCACAAAAGAAAAGAAAAGTAGAAACTTTACTAAGAGACGATGCAACAGACGAAGAGGCTGAGGTAGATGCGAATGTTGAAGTTAAGCAGAATGTTATAGTTGAAACAAACGTTGAAGGTGAAGTTTTTTCTACAACTTCCGATCAGGAACGAGATGATGTGAATGTGATTTACATTGCTTCTGAAGTTGAAAAGAAAGCATTTGAAATTGACAATGAAGATAGTTTTGATGAGAGTATCGATTTACAAGCCAAAGTGGCAGCCAAAAGGGCAGAGTTAAGAAAGAAAAAGGCTTTAGGTGACCATGATGATACATATGTGCCTTGAGGTTCCAAAAAGGGGTGCATGGTATGAGAAAAAGGAATCGAAAAAGAAAAAGACTACTTTGAAAAAGAAAGGTCAAAAGAAAAGAAAAGTAGAAACTTTACTAAGAGACGATGCAACAGACGAAGAGGCTGAGGTAGATGTGAATGTTGAAGTTAAACAGAATGTTGAAGATGAAACAAACGTTGAAGATGAAGTTTTTTCTACAACTTCCGATCTGGACCAGATGATGTGAATGTGATTAACATTGCTTCTAAAGTTGAAAAGCAAGCTTTTGAAGTTGACAATGAAGATAGTTTTGATGAGAGTATCGATCTACAAGCCAAAGTAGCAGCCGAAAGGGCAGAGTTAAGAAAGAAAAAGGCTTTGGGTGACGATGATGATACATATGTGCCTTCAGGTTCCAAAAAGGGGTGAATGGTATGAGAAAAAAGGAATCGAAAATGAAAAAGACTACTCCAAAAAAGAAAGGTCAAAAGAAAAGAAAAGTAGAAACTTTACTAAGAGACGATGCAACAGACGAAGAGGCTGAGGTAGATGTGAATGTTGAAGTTAAACAGAATGTTGAAGATGAAACAAACGTTGAAGATGAAGTTTTTTCTACAACTTCCGATCTGGACCAGATGATGTGAATGTGATTAACATTGCTTCTAAAGTTGAAAAGCAAGCTTTTGAAGTTGACAATGAAGATAGTTTTGATGAGAGTATCGATCTACAAGCCAAATTAGCAGCCGAAAGGGCAGAGTTAAGAAAGAAAAAGGCTTTGGGTGACGATGATGATACATATGTGCCTTCAGGTTCCAAAAAGGGGTGCATGGTATGAGAAAAAAGGAATCGAAAATGAAAAAGACTACTCCACAAAAAGAAAGCTCAAAAGAAAAGAAAAGTAGAAACTTTACTAAGAGACGTTGCAACAGACGAAGAGGCTGAGGTAGATGTGAATGTTGAAGTTTGTAAAAAACGTTGAAGATGAAGTTTTTTCTACAACATCCGATCTGGACCAGATGATGTGAATGTGATTAACATTGCTTGTCAAGTTGAAAAGCAGGCTTTTGAAGTTGACAATGAAGATAGTTTTGATGAGAGTGTCGATCTACAAGCCAAGTAGCAGCTGAAAGGGTAGAGTTAAGAAAGAAAAGGCTTTGGGTGACGATGATGATACATATGTCCCTTTTGGTTCCAAAAAGGGGTGCATGGTATGAGAAAAAGGAATCGAAAAGAAAAAGACTACTCCGAAAAAGAAAGCTCAAAAGAAAAGAAAAGTAGAAACTTTACTAAGAGATGATGCAACAGACGAAGAGGCTGAGGTAGATGTGAATGTTGAAGTTAAGCAGAATGTTGTAGTTGAAACAAACGTTGAAGATGAAGTTTTTTCTACAACACCCGATCTGGACTAGATGATGTGAATGTGATTAACATTGCTTCTCAAGTTGAATAGGAAGCTTTTGAAGTTGACAATTAAGATAGTTTTGATGAGAGTGTCGATCTACAAGCCAAGTAGCAGCTAAGGGAAGAGTTAAGAAAGAAAAAGGATTTGGGTGACGATGATGATACATATGTGCCTTCAAGTTCCAAAAAGGGGTGCATGGTATGAGAAAAAGGAATCGAAAATGAAAAAGACTACTCCGAAAAAGAAAGCTCAAAAGAAAAGAAAAGTAGAAACTTTACTAAGAGACGATGCAACAGACGAAGAGGCTGAGGTAGATGTGAATGTTGAAATTAAGCAGAATGTTATAGTTGAAACAAACGTTGAAGGTGAAGTTTTTTCTACAACTTCCGATCAGGAACGAGATGATGTGAATGTGATTTACATTGCTTCTGAAGTTGAAAAGAAAGCTTTTGAAATTGACAATGAAGATAGTTTGATGAGAGTATCGATTTACAAGCCAAAGTAGCAGCCGAAAGGGCAGAGTTAAGAAAGAAAAAGGCTTTAGGTGACCATGATGATACATATGTGCCTTGAGGTTCCAAAAAGGGGTGCATGGTATGAGAAAAAGGAATCGAAAAAGAAAAAGACTACTCTTAAAAAGAAAGGTTAAAAGAAAAGAAAAGTAGAAACTTTACTAAGAGACGATGCAACAGACGAAGAGGCTGAGGTAGATGTGAATGTTGAAGTTAAGCAGAATGCTGAAGATGAAACAAACGTTGAAGATGAAGTTTTTTCTACAACTTCCGATCTGGACCAGATGATGTGAATGTGATTAACATTGCTTCTGAAGTTGACAATGAAGATAATTTTGATGAGAGTGTCGATCTACAAGACAAAGTAGCAGCTGAAAGGGTAGAGTTAAGAAAGTAAAAGCTTTTGGTGACGATGATGATACATATGTGCCTTCAGGTTCCAAAAAGGGGTGCATGGTATGAGAAAAAGGAATCGAAAATGAAAAAGACTACTCCGAAAAAGAAAGCTCAAAAGAAAAGAAAAGTAGAAACTTTACTAAGAGACGTTGCAACAGACGAAGAGGCTGAGGTAGATGTGAATGTTGAAGTTAAGCAGAATATTGAAGTTGAAACAAACGTTGAAGATGAAGTTTTTTCTACAACATCCGATATGGACCAGATGATGTGAAAGTGATTAACAATGCTTCTGAAGTTGAAAAGCAAGCTTTTGAAGTTGACAATGAAGATAGTTTTGATGAGAGTGTCGATCTACATGCCAAGTAGCAGCTAAAGGGAAGAGTTAAGAAAGAAAAAGAATTTGGGTGACGATGATGATACATATGTGCCTTCAGGTTCCAAAAAGGGGTGCATGGTATGAGAAAAAGGGATCGAAAATGAAAAAGACTACTCTGAAAAAGAAAGCTCAAAACAAAAGAAAAGTAGAAACTTTACTAAGAGACCATGCAACAGACGAAGAGGCTGAGGTAGATGTGAATGTTGAAGTTAAGCAGAATGTTGTAGTTGAAACAAACGTTGAAGATGAAGTTTCTTCTACAACATCCGATCAGGAACGAGATGATGTGAATGTGATTAACATTGCTTTTGAAGTTGAAAATCAAGCTTTTGAAGTTGACAATGAAGATAGTTTTGATGAGAGTGTCGATCTACAAGCCAAAGTAGCAGCTGAAAGGGAGAGTTAAGAAAGAAAACTCTTTTGGTGACGATGATGATACATATGTGCCTTCAGGTTCCAAAAGGGGTGCATGGTATGAGAAAAAGGAATCGAAAATGAAAAAGACTACTCTGAAAAAGAAAGGTCAAAAGAAAAGAAAAGTAGAAACTTTACTAAGAGATAATGCAAAAGACGAAGAGGCTGAGGTAGATGTGAATGTTGAAGTTAAGCAGAATGTTGAAGTTGAAACAAACGTTGAAGATGAAGTTTTTTCTACAACATCCGATCTGGACCAGATGATGTGAATGTGATTAACATTGCTTCTCAAGTTGAAAAGCAATCTTTAGAAGTTGACAATGAAGATAGTTTTGATGAGAGTGTCGATCTACAAGCCAAGTAGCAGCTAAAGGGAAGAGTTAAGAAAAAAAAGGATTTGCGTGTCGATGATGATACATATGTGCCTTCAGGTTCCAAAAAGGGGTGCATGGTATGAGAAAAAGGAATCGAAAATGAAAAAGACTACTCCGGAAAAAGAAAGCTCAAAACAAAAGAAAAGTAAAAACTTTACAAAGAGACCATGCAACAGACGAAGAGGCTGAGGTAGATGTGAATGTTGAAGTTAAGCAGAATGTTGTAGTTGAAACAAACGTTGAAGATGAAGTTTTTTCTACAACTTCCGATCAGGAACGAGATGATGTGAATGTGATTAACATTGCTTCTGAAGTTGAAAAGAAAGCTTTTGAAATTGACAATGTAGATAGTTTTGATGAGAGTGTCGATCTACAAGCCAAAGTAGCAGCTGAAAGGGTAGAGTTAAGAAAGAAAAACGATTTGGGTGACGATGATGATACATATGTGCCTTCAGGTTCCAAAAAGGGATGCATGGTATGAGAAAAAGGAATCGAAAAAGAAAAAGACTACTCCAAAAAGAAAGCTCAAAAGAAAAGAAAAGAAGAAACTTTACTAAGAGACGATGCAACAGACGAAGAGGCTGAGGTAGATGTGAATGTTGAAGTTAAGCAGAATGTTGTAGTTGAAACAAACGTTGAAGATGAAGTTTTTTCTACAACTTCCGATCAGGAACGAGATGATGTGAATGTGATTTACATTGCTTCTGAAGTTGAAAAGAAAGCTTTTGAAATTGACAATGAAGATAGTTTTGATGAGAGTATGGTTCTGCAAGCCAAAGTAGCAGCCGAAAGGGTAGAGTTAAGAAAGAAAAAGGCTTTGGGTGACCATGATGATACATATGTGCCTTGAGGTTCCAAAAAGGGGTGGATGGTATGAGAAAAAGGAATCGAAAAAGAAAAAGACGACTCCGAAAAGAGAGGTCAAAAGAAAAGAAAAGTAGAAACTTTACTAAAAGACGATGCAACAGAACAAGAGGATGAGGTAGATGTGAATGTTGAAGTTAAGCAGAATGTTGTAGTTGAAACAAACGTTGAAGATGAAGTTTTTTCTACAACTTCCGATCAGGAACGAGATGATGTGAATGTTATTAACATTCCTTCTGAAGTTGAAAAGCAAGCTTTTGAAGTTGACAATGAAGATAGTTTCGATCAGAGTGTCGATCTACAAGCCAAAGTAGCAGCTGAAAGGGTAGAGTTAAGAAAGAAAAAGCTTTTGGTGACGATGACGATACATATGTGCCCTAAGGTTCCAAAAAGGGGTGCATGGTATGAGAAAAAGGAATCGAAAATGAAAAAGACTACCTCGAAAAAGAAAGCTCAAAAGAAATGAAAAGTAGAAAACTTTCCTAGGAGGCAATGCAACAGACGAAGAGGCTGAGGTAGATGTGAATGATGAAGTTAAGCAGAATGTTGAAGTTGAAACAAACGTTGAAGATGAAGTTTTTTCTACAACTTCCGATCTGGACCAGATGATGTGAATCTGATCAACATTGCTTCCGAAGTTGAAAAGCAAGCTTTTGAAGTTGACAATGAAGATAGTTTTGATGAGAGTGTCGATCTACAAGCTAAAGTAGCAGCTGAAAGGGTAGAGTTAAGAAAGAAAAAGCTTTTGGTGACGATGATGATACATATGTGCCTTCAGGTTCCAAAATGGGGTGCATGGTATGAGAAAAAGGAATCGTAAATGAAAAAGACTATCCGAAAAAGAAAGCTCAAAAGAAAAGAAAAGTAGAAACTTTACTAAGAGACGATGACAACAGACGAAGAGGGTGAGGTGGATGTGAATGTTGAAGTTAAGCAGAATGTTGTAGTTGGAACAAACATTGAAGATGAAGTTTTTTCTACAACTTCCAATCAGGAACGAGATGATGTGAATTTGATTTACATTGCTTCTGAAGTTGAAAAGAAAGCTTTTGAAGTTGACAATGAAGATAGTGTTGATGAGAGTATCGACCTACAAGCCAAAGTAGCAGCCGAAAGGGCAGAGTTAAGAAAGAAAAAGGCTTTGGGTGACGATGATGATACATATGTCCTTCAGGTTCCAAAAGGGGTGCATGGAATGAGAAAAGGAATCGAAAAAGAAAAAGACTACTCCGAAAAAGAAAGGTCAAAAGAAAAGAAAAGAAAAGTAGAAACTTTACTAAGAGACGATGCAAAGACGAAGAGGTTGAGGTAGATGTGAATGTTGAAGTTAAGCAGAATGTTGAAGTTGAAACAAATGTTGAAGATGAAGTTTTTTCTACAACTTCCAATTAGGAACGAGATGATGTGAATGTGATTAACATTGCTTCTGAAGTTGAAAAGCACGCTTTTGAAGTTGAAATGAAGATAGTTTTCATGAGAGTGTCGATCTACAACCAAAGTAGCAGCTGAAAGGGTAGAGTTAGAAAGTTAAGAAAGAAAAAGGCTTTGGGTGACATGATGATTACTATGTGCCTTCAGGTTCCAAAAAGGGGCATGGTATGAGAAAAAGGAATCGAAAAAGAAAAGACTACTCCGAAAAAGAAAGCTCAAAAGAAAAGAAAAGTAGAAACTTCACTAAGAGATGATGCAACAGACGAAGAGGCTGAGGTAGATGTGAATGTTGAAGTTAAGCAGAATGTCGTAGTTGAAACAAACGTTGAAGATGAAGGTTTTTTCTACAACTTCCGATCAGGAACGAATGATGTGAATGTGATTTACATTGCTTCTGAAGTTGAAAAGAAAGCTTTTGAAGTTGACAATGAAGATAGTTTGATGAGAGTATCGACCTACAAGCAAAGTAGCAGCGAAAGGGCAGAGTTAAGAAAGAAAGAGGCTTTTGTGGGTGCATAAGGGGTGCATGGAATGAGAAAAAGGAATCGAAAAGAAAAAGACTACTCCGAAAAAGAAAGGTCAAAAGAAAAGAAAAGTAGAAACTTTACTAAGACACGATGCAACAGACGAAGAGGCTGAGGTAGATGTGAATGTTGAAGTTAGCAGAATGTTGTAGTTGAAACAAACGTTGAAGAGAAGTTTTTTCTACACTCCGATCAGGAACGAGATGATGAGAATGTGATTTACATTGCTTCTGAAGTTGAAAAGAAAGCTTTTGAAATTGACAATGAAGATAGTTTTGATGAGTGTACGATCTACAAGACAAAGTAGCAGCCGAAAGGGTATAGTTAAGAAAGAAAAAGGCTTTGGTGACCATGATGATACATATGTGCCTTCAGGTTCCAAAAAGGGGTGCATGGTATGAGAAAAAGGAATCGAAAATGAAAAAGACTACTCCGAAAAAGAAAGCTCAAAAGAAAAGAAAAGTAGAAACTTTACTAAGAGAGATGCAACAGCGAAAGAGGCTGAGGTAGATGTGAATGTTGAAGTTAAGCAGAATGTTATAGTTGGAACAAACGTTGAAGATCAAGTTTTTTCTACAACTTCCGATCAGGAACGAGATGATGTGAATGTGATTTACATTGCTTCTGAATTGAAAAGAAAGCTTTTGAAATTGACAATGAAGATAGTTTTGATGAGAGTATCGATCTACAAGCCAAAGTAGCAGCCGAAAGGGCAGAGTTAAGAAAAAAAAGGCTTTGGGTGACGATGATGATACATATGTGCCTTCAGGTTCCAAAAAGGGGTGCATGGTATGAGAAAAAGGAATCGAAAATGAAAAAGACTACTCCGAAAAAGGAAGCTCAAAAGAAAAGAAAAGTAGAAGCTTTACTAAGAGACAAGCAACGAAGAGGCTGCGGTAGATGTGAATTTTGAAGTTAAGCAGAATGTTGTAGTTGGAACAAACGTTGAAGATGAGTTTTTTCTACAACTTCCGTCAGGAACGAGATGATGTGAATGTGATTTAATTGCTTCTGAAGTTGAAAAGAAGCTTTTGAAGTTGACAATGAAGATAGTTTGATGAGGTATGATCTAAAGCCAAAGTAGCATCCGAAAGGGCAGAGTTAAGAAAGAAAAAGCTTTAGGTGACGATGTGATACATATGTGCCTTCAGGTTCCAAAAAGGGGTGCATGGTATGAGAAAAAGGAATCGAAAATGAAAAAGACTACTCCGAAAAAGAAAGCTCAAAAGAAAAGAAAAGTAGAAACTTTACTAAGAGATGATGCAACAGCCGAAGAGGCTGAGGTAGATGTGAATGTTGAAGTTAAGCAGAATGTTATAGTTGGAACAAACGTTGAAGATCAAGTTTTTTCTACAACTTCCGATCAGGAACGAGATGATGTGAATGTGATTTACATTGCTTCTGAATTTGAAAAGAAAGCTTTTGAAATTGACAATGAAGATAGTTTTGATGAGTGTATCGATCTACAAGTCAAAGTAGCAGCCGAAAGGGCAGAGTTAAGAAAAAAAAGGCTTTGGGTGACGATGATGATACATATGTGCCTTCAGGTTCCAAAAAGGGGTGCATGGTATGAGAAAAAAGGAATCGAAAATGAAAAAGACTACTCCGAAAAAGGAAGCTCAAAAGAAAAGAAAAGTAGAAGCTTTACTAAGAGACAAGCAACGAAGAGGCTGCGGTAGATGTGAATTTTGAAGTTAAGCAGAATGTTGTAGTTGGAACAAACGTTGAAGATGCAGTTTTTTCTACAACTTCCGGTCAGGAACGAGATGATGTGAATGTGATTTACATTGCTTCTGAAGTTGAAAAGAACGCTTTTGAAGTTGACAATGAAGATAGTTTTGATGAGAGTATGGATCTAAAGGCCAAAGTAGCATCCGAAAGGGCAGAGTTAAGAAAGAAAAAGGCTTTAGGTGACGATGTTGATACATATGTGCCTTCAGGTTCCAAAAAGGGGTGCATGGTATGAGAAAAAGGGATCGAAAATGAAAAAGACTACTCCGAAAAAGAAAGCTCAAAAGAAAAGAAAAGTAGAAACTTTACTAAGAGATGATGCAACAGACGAAGAGGCTGCGGTAGATGTGAATGTTGAAGTTAAGCAGAATGTTGAAGTAGAAACAAACATTGAAGATGAAGTTTTTTCTACAACTTCCTATCTGGACCAGATGATGTGAATGTGATTAAACATTGGTTCTGAAGTTGAAAAGCAAGCTTTTGAAGTTGACAATGAAGTTAGTTTTGATGAGAGTGTCGATCCACAAGCCAAAGTAGCAGATGAAAGGGTAGAGTTAAGAAAGAAAAAGCTTTTGGTGACGATGATGATACATATGTGTCTTCAGGTTCCAAAAAGGGGTACATGGTATGAGAAAAAAGAATCGAAAATGAAAAAGACTACTCCGAAAAAGAAAGCTCAAAAGAAAAGAAAAGTAGAAACTTTACTAAGAGATGATGGAACAGCCGAAGAGGCTGAGGTAGATGTGAATGTTGAAGTTAAGCAGAATGTTATAGTTGGAACAAACGTTGAAGATCAAGTTTTTTCTACAACTTCCGATCAGGAACGAGATGATGTGAATGTGATTTACATTGCTTCTGAATTTGAAAAGAAAGCTTTTGAAATTGACAATGAAGATAGTTTTGATGAGAGTATCGATCTACAAGCCAAAGTAGCAGCCGAAAGGGCAGAGTTAAGGAAAAAAAAGGCTTTGGGTGACGATGATGATACATATGTGCCTTCAGGTTCCAAAAAGGGGTGCATGGTATGAGAAAAAGGAATCGAAAATGAAAAAGACTACTCCGAAAAAGGAAGCTCAAAAGAAAAGAAAGTAGAAGCTTTACTAAGAGACAAGCAACGAAGAGGCTGCGGTAGATGTGAATTTTGATGTTAAGCAGAATGTTGTAGTTGGAACAAACGTTGAAGATGCAGTTTTTTCAATAACTTCCGATCAGGAACGAGATGATGTGAATGTGATTTAGATTGCTTCTGAAGTTGAAAAGAACGCTTTTGAAGTTGACAATGAAGATAGTTTTGATGAGAGTATGGATCTAAAGGCCAAAGTAGCATCCGAAAGGGCAGAGTTAAGAAAGAAAAAGGCTTTAGGTGACGATGTTGATACATATGTGCCTTCAGGTTCCAAAAAGGGGTGCATGGTATGAGAAAAAGGAATCGAAAATGAAAAAGACTACTCCGAAAAAGAAAGCTCAAAAGAAAAAAAGTAGAAACTTTACTAAGAGATGATGCAACAGACGAAGAGGCTGCGGTAGATGTGAATGTTGAAGTTAAGCAGAATGTTGAAGTTGAAACAAACATTGAAGATGAAGTTTTTTCTACAACTTCCTATCTGGACCAGATGATGTGAATGTGATTAACATTGGTTCTGAAGTTGAAAAGCAAGCTTTTGAAGTTGACAATGATGTTAGTTTTGATGAGAGTGTCGATCCACAAGCCAAAGTAGCAGCTGAAAGGGTAGAGTTAAGAAAGAAAAAGCTTTTGGTGACGATGATGATACATATGTGTCTTCAGGTTCCAAAAAGGGGTGCATGGTATGAGAAAAAGAATCGAAAATGAAAAAGACTACTCCGAAAAAGAAAGCTCAAAAGAAAAGAAAAGTAGAAACTTTACTAAGAGATGATGCAACAGACGAAGAGGCTAAGGTAGATTGAATGTTGAAGTTAAGCAGAATGCATTTGTCAAATTTCAAAAGCTTTTTTTCAAATTCGAAGCAATGTAAATCAAAATTCACATCTCTTGTTCTGATCGGAAGTTGTAGAAAACTGCATCTTCAACGTTTTGTTTCCAACTACAACATTCTGCTTAATTAAAAAAACTTCACATCTACCTCAGCCTCTTGTCTGATGGATCGTCTCTTAGTAAAGTTTCACTTTTCTTTTCTTTTGAGCTTTCCTTTTCGGAGTAGTCTTTTTCATTTTCGATTCTTTTTCTTCATACCATGCACCCCTTTTGGAACCTGAAGGCACATATGTATCATCATCGTCACCCAAAGCCATTTTTTTTTAACTCTACCTTACTAGAGCAGCAACGTAGAGGCTTGGTAGATGATAACTTTGAAGTTAAGCAATCATTGTCAATTTCAAAGCTTGTTTAATAGAAGCAATGTTATACTTCACATCATCTTCCGATCGGAAGTGTAGAAAACTGCATCTTCAATGTTTGTTTCAACTACAAATTACCTCAGCTTTGATCAGTTGCAAACGCTCTTAGTAAGTTTCACTTTTTTTTGCTTTTGGCCTACTTTTTGGAGTAGTTTTGACTTTTCGATTTACTTTTCTCATTTCCATGCACCTTTTTGGAACCAGAAGAAATATGTAAATCATCGTCACCCAAAAAGGCTTTTTTATAAGTTAGCCCTTTCTAGGTGCTACTGGGCTTGTAGATGAATTTACTCTAAAACATTTCATTGTAATTTCAAGCTTGCTTTTCAAGTTAGAAGCAATGTAATCACATTCACATCATCTGTTCATGATCGGAAGTTTTAGAAAAAACTTCATCTTCAACGTTGTTTCCAACTATAACATTCTGCTTAACTTCAATTCACATCTACATCAGCTATTCGTGTTAGCTCTCTTTAGTAAAGTTGCTCTGTTTTTTCTTTTGAACATTCTTTTTCGGAGTAGTCTTTTTCTTTTTCGATTCTTTTCTCATACATGCACCCCTTTTTGGAACCTGAAGGCAAAATGTACTCATCCGTCACCAAAGACTTTTTCTTCTGAACTCTGCCCTTTCGGTGTACTTTGGCTGTAAGTCGATTATCTCTCAAAACTATTTCATTGTCAATTCAAAAGCTTCTTTTCAAACTTCAGAAGCAATGTAATCACATTCACATCATCTCGTTCCTGATCGGAAGTTGTAGAAAAAACTCATCTTCAACGTTTGTTCAACTACAACA
The DNA here is from genome assembly GCA_947069175.1 of Scalesia atractyloides. Taxonomy (NCBI): domain Eukaryota; kingdom Viridiplantae; phylum Streptophyta; class Magnoliopsida; order Asterales; family Asteraceae; genus Scalesia; species Scalesia atractyloides. Next base: position 72,979,803 of record CAMTDV010000023.1, read on the forward strand.
TTCTGCTTAACTTCAACATTCACATCTACCTCAGCCTCTTCGTCTGTTGCATCGTCTCTTAGTAAAGTTCTACTTTTCTTTTCTTTTGAGCTTCTTTTTCGGAGTAGTCTTTTTCATTTTCGATTCCTTTTTCCATACCATGCACCCCTTTTTGGAACCTGAAGGCACATATGTATCATCATCGTCACCCAAACCTTTTTCTTTCTTAACTCTACCCTTTCGCTGCTACTTGGCTTGTAGATCGACACTCTCATCAAAACTATCTTCATTGTCAACTTCAAAAGCTTGCTTTTCAATTCAGAAGCAATGTAATCACATTCACATCATCTGTCCGATCGGAAGTTGTAGAAAAAACTTCATCTTCAACGTTTGTTTCAACTCAACATTCTGCTTAACTTCAACATTCACATCTACCTCAGCCTCTTCGTCTGTTGCATCTCTCTTAGTAAAGTTTCTACTTTTCTTTTCTTTTGAGCTTCCTTTTTCGTAGTAGTCTTTTTCATTTTCGATTCCTTTTTCTCATACCATGCACCCCTTTTTGGAACCTGAAGGCACATATGTATCATCATCGTCACCCAAAGCCTTTTCTTTCTTAACTCTGCCCTTTCGGCTGCTACTTTGGCTTGTAGATCGATACTCTCACAAAACTATCTTCATTGTCAACTTCAAAAGCTTGCTTTTCAACTTCAGAAGAATGTTAATCACATTACATCATCTCGTTCTGATCGGAAGTTGTAGAAAAAACTTCATCTTCAACGTTTGTTTCAACTACAACATTCTGCTTAACTTCAACATCACATCTACCTCAGCTCTTCTCTGTTGCATCGTCTCTTAGTAAAGTTTCTACTTTTCTTTTCCTTTGAGCTTTCTTTTTCGGAGTAGTCTTTTTCATTTTTCGATTCCTTTTTCTCATACATGCACCCTTTTTGGACCTGAAGGAACATATGTATCATCATCGTCACCAAAAGCTTTTTCTTCTAACTCTACCCTTTAGCTGCTACTTGGCTTGTAGATCGACACTCTCATCAAAACTATCTTCATTGTCAACTTCAAAAGCTTGCTTTTCAACTTAGAAGCAATGTTAATCACATTCACATCATCTGGTCCAGATCGGAAGTTGTAGAAAAAACTTCATCTTCAACGTTTGTTTCAACTTCAACATTCTGCTTAACTTCAACTTTCACATCTACCTCAGCCTCTTCGTCTAATGCATCGTCTCTTAGTAAAGTTTCTACTTTTCTTTTCTTTTGACCTTTCTTTTTCGGAGTAGTCTTTTTCTTTTTCGATTCTTTTTTCTCATACCATGCACCCCTTTTTGAACCTGAAGGCACAATGTATCATCATCGTCACCAAAGCCTTTTTCTTTCTTAACTCTGCCCTTTCGGCTGCTACTTTGGCTTGTAAAATCGATACTCTCATCAAAACTATCTTCATTGTCAATTCAAAAGCTTTCTTTTCAACTTCAGAAGCAATGTAAATCACATTCACATCATCTCGTCCGAATCGAGAAGTTGTAGAAAAAAACTTCATCCTTCAACGTTTGTTTCAACATAACATTTGCTTAACTTCAACATTCACATATACCTCAGCCTCTTCGTCTGTTGCATCGTCTCTTAGTAAAGTTCTACTTTTCTTTTCTTTTGAGCTTCCTTTTTCGGAGTAGTCTTTTTCATTTTCGATTCCTTTTTCACATACCATGCACCCCTTTTTGGAACCTGAAGGCACATATGTATCATCATCGTCACCCAAATCCTTTTTCTTTCTTAACTCTTCCCTTTAGCTGCTACTTTGCTTGTAGATCGACACTCTCATCAAAACTATCTTCATTGTCAACTTCAAAAGCTTGCTTTCAACTTGAGAAGCAATGTTAATCACATTCACATCATCTAGTCCAGATCGGTGTTGTAGAAAAAACTTCATCTTCAATGTTTGTTTCAACTTCAACATTCTGCTTAACTTCAACTTTCACATCTACCTCACCTCTTCGTCTGTTGAAATCTCTTAGTAAAGCTTCTACTTTTCTTTTCTTTTGAGCTTTCTTTTTCGGAGTAGTCTTTTTCTTTTCGATTCCTTTTTCTCATACCATGCACCCCTTTTTGGAACCAGAAGGGACATATGTATCATCATCGTCACCAAAGCCTTTTCTTTCTTAACTCTACCCTTTCAGCTGCTACTTTGGCTTGTAGATCGACACTCTCATCAAAACTATCTTCATTGTCAACTTCAAAAGCTTCTTTTCAACTTCAGAAGCAATGTTAATCACATTCACATCATCTGGTCCAGATCGGAAGTTGTAGAAAAAACTTCATCTTCAACGTTTGTTTCACATCAACATTCTGCTTAACTTCAACATTCACATCTACCTCAGCCTCTTCAGTCTATTGCATTGTCTCTTAGTAAAGTTTCGACTTTTCTTTTCTTTTGACCATTCTTTTTAGGAGTAGTCTTTTTCTTTTTCGATTCCTTTTTTCATACCATGCACCCCTTTTTGGAACCTGAAGGCACAATATGTATCATCATCGTCACCCATAAGCCTTTTTCTTTCTTAACTCTGCCCTTTCGGTTGCTACTTTAGGCTTGTAGAATCGATACTCTCATCAAAACTATTTCATTGTCAACTTCAAAAGCTTGCTTTTTCAACTTGAGAAGCAATGTTAATCACATTCACATCATCTTGTCCATATCGGATGTTGTAGAAAAAACTTCATCTTCAACGTTTGTTTCAACTTCAACATTCTGCTTAACTTCAACTTCACATCTACCTCACCTCTTCGTCTTTTGCAACGTCTCTTAGTAAAGTTTCTACTTTTCTTTTCTTTTGAGCTTTCTTTTTCGGAGTAGTCTTTTTCATTTTCGATTCTTTTTTCTCATACCATGCACCCCTTTTTGGAACCTGAAGGCACATATGTATCATCATCGTCACCAAAAGCTTTTCTTTCTTAACTCTCCCTTTCAGCTGCTACTTGGCTTGTAGATCGACACTCTCATCAAAATTATCTTCATTGTCAACTTCAAAAGCTTCTTTTCAACTTCATAAGCAATGTTAATCACATTCTAACATCTCTGGTCCAATCGGAAGTTGTAGAAAAAACTTCATCTTCAACGTTTGTTTCAATCTTCAACATTCTGCTTAACTTCAACATTCACATCTACCTCAGCCTCTTCGTCTGTTGCATCGTCTCTTAGTAAAGTTTCTACTTTTCTTTTCTTTTGACCTTTCTTTTTCGAGTAGTCTTTTTCTTTTCGATTCCTTTTTCTAATACCATGCACCCCTTTTTGGAACCTCAAGGCACATATGTATCATCATCGTCACCCAAAGCCTTTTTCTTTCTTAACTCTGCCCTTTCAGGCTGCTACTTTGGCTTGTAAATCGAACTCTCATCAAAACTATCTTCATTGTCAACTTTCAAAAGCTTTCTTTTCAACTTCAGAAGCAATGTAAATCACATTCACATCATCTCGTTCCTGATGGAAGTTGTAGAAAAAACTTCACCTTCAACGTTTGTTTCAACTAAACATTCTGCTTAACTTCAACATTCACATCTACCTCAGCCTCTTCGTCTGTTGCATCTCTCTTAGTAAAGTTTCTACTTTTCTTTTCTTTTGAGCTTTCTTTTTCGGAGTAGTCTTTTTCATTTTCGATTCCTTTTTTCTCATACCATCACCCCTTTTTGGAACCTGAAGGCACATATGTATCATCATCGTCACCTAAATCCTTTTTCTTTCTTAACTCTTCCCTTTAGCTGCTACTTGGCTTGTAGATCGACACTCTCATCAAAACTATCTTCATTGTCAACTTCAAAAGCTTCTTTTCAACTTAGAAGCAATGTTAATCACATTCACATCATCTAGTCCAGATCGGATGTTGTAGAAAAAACTTCATCTTCAACGTTTGTTTCAACTTCAACATTCTGCTTAACTTCAACATTCACATCTACCTCAGCCTCTTCGTCTGTTGCATCATCTCTTAGTAAAGTTTCATTTTCTTTTCTTTTGAGCTTTCTTTTTCGGAGTAGTCTTTTTCTTTTCGATTCCTTTTTCTCATACCATGCACCCCTTTTTTGGAACCTGAAGGGACATATGTATCATCATCGTCACCCAAAGCCTTTTCTTTCTTAACTCTGCCCTTTCAGCTCTACTTTGGCTTGTAGATCGAACTCTATCATCAACTATTCTTCATTGTCAACTTCAAAAGCTTATTTTCAACTTAGAAGCAATGTAATCACATTCACATCATCTCGTTCCTGATCGGAAGTTGTAGAAAAAACTTCATCTTCAACTTTGTTCCAACTACACATTCTGCTTAACTTCAACATTCACATCTACCTCAGCCTCTTCGTCTGTTGCATCTCTCTTAGTAAAGTTTCTACTTTTTTTTCTTTTGACCTTTCTTTTTCGGAGTAGTCTTTTTCTTTTTCGATTCCTTTTTCTCATACCATGCACCCTTTTTGGAACCTCAAGGCACATATGTATCATCATGGTCACCAAACCTTTTCTTTCTTAACTCTACCCTTTCGCTGCTACTTTGGCTTGTAAATCGAACTCTCATCAAAACTATCTTCATTGTCAACTTCAAAAGCTTGCTTTTCAACTTATAGCACATTTTAATCACATTAATCATCTCGTTCCTGATCGGAAGTTGTAGAAAAAACTTCATCTTCAACGTGTGTTTCAACTAAACATTCTGCTTAACTTCAACATTCACATCTACCTCAGCCTCTTCGTCTGTTGCATCGTCTCTTAGTAAAGTTTCACTTTTCTTTTCTTTTGACCTTTCTTTTTCGGAGTAGTCTTTTTCTTTTTCGATTCCTTTTTCTCATACCATACACCCCTTTTTGGAACCTGAAGCACATATGTATCATCATCATCACCAAAAGCATTTTCTTTCTTAACTCTACCCTTTCAGCTGCTACTTTGGCTTGTAGATCGACACTCTAATCAAAACTATCTTCATTGTCAACTTCAAAAGCTTCTTTTCAACTTTAGCAGCAATTTTAATCACATTCACATCATCTGGTTCCTTATTGGAAGCTGTAGAAAAAACTTCATCTTCAACGTTTGTTTCAACTATAACATTCTGCTTAACTTCAACATTCACATCTACCTCAGCCTCTTCGTCTGTTGCATGGTCTCTTAGTAAAGTTTCTACTTTTCTTTTGTTTTGAGCTTTCTTTTTCGGAGTAGTCTTTTTCATATTCCATTCCTTTTTCTCATACCATGCACCCCTTTTTGGAACCTGAAGGCACATATGTATCATCATGGTCACCCAAATCCTTTTTCTTTCTTAACTCTTCCCTTTAGCTGCTACTTGGCTTGTAGATCGACACTCTCATCAAAACTATCTTCATTGTCAACTTCAAAAGCTTGCTTTTCAACTTTAGCAGCAATTTTAATCACATTCACATCATCTCGTTCCAGATCGGAAGTTGTAGAAAAAAGTTAATCTTCAACGTTTGTTTCAACTTCAACATTCTCCTTAACTTCAACATTCATATCTACCTCAGCCTCTTCGTCTGTTGCATCGTCTCTTAGTAAAGTTTCTACTTTTCTTTTTGCCTTTGCTTCTTTTTCGGAGTAGTCATTTTCTTTTTCGATTCCTTTTTCTCATACCATGCACCCCTTTTTGGAACCTGAAGGCACATATGTATCATCATCGTCACCCAAAGCCTTTTTCTTTCTTAACTCTCCCTTTCGGCTGCTACTTTGTCTTGTAGATCGATACTCTCATCAAAACTATCTTCATTGTCAATTTCAAAAGCTTTCTTTTCAACTTCAGAAGCAATGTAAATCACATTCACATCATCTGGTTCCTTATTGGAAGTTGTAGAAAAAACTTCATCTTCAACGTTTGTTTCAACTACAACACTCTGCTTAACTTCAACATTCATATCTACCTCAGCCTCTTCGTCTGTTGCATCGTATCTTTGTAAAGTTTTTACTTTTCTTTTCTTTTGAGCTTTCTTTTTCGGAGTAGTCTTTTTCTTTTATGATTCCTTTTTGTCATACCATGCATCCCTTTTTGGAACCTGAAGGCACATATGTATCATCATGGTCACCTAAAGCCTTTTTCTTTCTTAACACTGCCCTTTCGGCTGCTACTTTGGCTTGTAGATGGACACTCCCATCAAAACTATCTTCATTGTCAACTTCAAAAGCTTTCTTTTCAACTTTAGCAGCAATTTTAATCACATTCACATCATTCGTTCCAGATCATAAGTTGTAAAAAAAACTTAATCTTCAACGTTTGTTTCAACTTCAACATTCTCCTTAACTTCAACATTCATATCTACCTCAGCCTCTTCGTCTGTTGTATCGTCTCTTAGTAAAGTTTATATTTTTCTTTTCTTTCGAGCTTTCTTTTTCGGAGTAGTCATTTTCTTTTTTGATTCGTTTTTCTCATACCAAGCACCCCTTTTGGAACCTGAAGGCACATATGTATCATCATCGTCACCCAAAGCCTTTTTCTTTCTTAGCTATGCCCTTTCAGCTGCTACTTTGGCTTGTTGATCGATACTCTCATCAAAACTATCTTCATTTCTACTTCAAAAGCTTGCTTTTCAACTTGAGAAGCAATGTTAATCACATTCACATCATCTCGTTCCTGATCGGAAGTTGTAGAAAAAACTTCATCTTCACCGTTTGTTTCAACTTCAACATTCTCCTTAACTTCAACATTCATATCTACTCAGCCTCTTCGTCTTTTGCATCGTCTTTTTTTCTTTTTCGATTCTTCTTTCTCATACCATGCACCCTTTTTTGGAACATATTCATCCAACTTATCATCTTCATTGTCAGAATTATTGGTGTCGTTCCTCCATTTATCTTTCGGCGGTGCCTTGTAATTCTTATCTTTGAATGCCCCAAAGAAATCTCTTGCAACAGTGTCTATCATCTACTTCAGATTCTGGTTCAATCGAACTAATGATACTATTCAAACATGCGATCTAGCGGTAACAAATCTTTCTTCTATTCTACCAGATCCAGAAATTGATCATCTAACATCATTTTGGACGAACCTCAGATACTACAAAAATTTGTCTTTCTCAATATTCACCTTCATCTGCTCAAAGATTAATCTTGTGAAGTTGAAGGCTTGTTGAGCGAGAGAGCAGCTATCATGCACATTTGGTAGTTGAGTAGTGCATCGTATCCTCCCGTTTGATGACTTAGGGCGGCAATCAAGAATGAACGAAAAACATGTACGGTGCCCAAAAATGCTTTGTTGAACGTCGTGTTCACAAATCCTTTATAACCCATTCTGTAAAGCAGCCTTTGCACATCTTCTCAGAATACATTGTCGGATGGTTGTCTTCATCTTTAAAATCCAACACCCTTCGAATTAAAGCCTCTGTAATCAAAACTTCTCTATCTTCATAACCAACTCGTAGAAAGGATCTGATCGCTTTCAATTCTGGTACAAACTTGGCATGATCCAAAATCTCTTCACGTGGAGAGCGATAGGCTTTGTGTTGATCTGTGAGAGCCTTCTTTATTGGTAAACAATCCATGAATTTAAGAATTTATTTGAATTGTGCTATCTCTAGAATCTTCTCGTCTAGCACACGGCAAATGTTGTTCTTAGGTTCGAAATTTGACTTCTTTTACTACAAACACAATACGAACAAACACTTAGACGAAAATTTCACAAAAATACCAAAACACCTTGTACGAAGGTAACGTAGAATGAAGTTGACATTTCACTTGGTGTGAAGTTGACAAACATTAGGACATTTTTTCACGTCGTGTGAAGTTGAGTTTCTCTTCATAGGAAGTGGAAATTTACTTTGTACGAAGTGAGCTTTCACTTCGTGCGAAGGTAACTATTAAGAACACTCGTGAAATTTTTTCCAGATTTGATGAAATTGAAGGTTCTATAACATGCTAAAAGTGCTGACAAGCCTAGATCTATGTTCAATTTTAATTTCGGTTCGTTAAATTGTCCTAGATCTAAGTTTTTATGTCCGTTTTACCGAAAACGTCTAATACATTCAAACTGCGGTCCAATCTCGTTCAATCTACCTTAGGCATTGTTCGTGGTGTGCGGATCAATCACTACAAGCTAAAAATTAAGCAGCACTTCGCCGTTGGTTTGCAAAATCTTTTAGTTCGCCCCAAGAGGAGAAGCAGTGAATTATGATTTACTTCGTACGAAGTGAAATGTTTACTTCGTGCGAAGTGAATTTTTCACTTCATGCAAAGTGAACTCCTCACGTTCAAATTTCCAATTTCCCGTTCATTTTAACCGGTTTAACAACCCACTCAGTTGACTAAGTCCAAGTTAATGACCATGATTAACTGATTTGTCTACCAAGTCCAAGTAATGACCTTGGTGGAACACTTCATGAACAAAGTAATGTTTGCAGGAAATTTTAAAGTTTCAAATTAATGAAGTTTTAAATATTACAAAAAACATTTCTCATTTCAGATTAGCTCCCAACCCGTTTTCCTCTAGATTTCTCTCAGCGTACAACATCTTTGGACTTTGAAGATCCGCTTTCCATCATCTGTAGTCGAAACTAAGATAGAAATAAAATCTTTTTGATTGTTCCAAAGTTTATGCTAAAACACACTGAAAATCTTTTGGTTCTTCTGAAATGAAATGTAATAACTATCTACAAGCATAGTTACAGACATTTTTTTGTGAGTTTGTGCAAGAGGATCATATCAGTTTTTGAGACAAACCACTAGTACCGTTGATATTGAAAACTTTATGTTCTAAACAAATTCATATACATTGTCAACATACCGATCCACTAAAACCTCTACACATTTCTCAATTGCTATGACATACGTTAATAAGATGTCTTAGAACTTGACTTAATAGTGTTTCCCACCTCAAAATATACTCCCGTATCAAGATTCCCTTGGTTTCATCTTACAGGTGAATATATCTAACTGATATGTGTATTTAGGTGTGCGGGACCTTGAGAGCTCAGGTTAGTACCACCGTACAAACAAATAGATGAAGGCTCGACTTAAAAGTGGTGTTTCAAATTTTGAATATTATTACTACAATTGTCAGATCTTTCGATATTTTCAATTTGAGGCAGTTTTAGGTTTTTAAAGCAAAAGTATTCTATAAGTTCTAGGCCATTGCTGACGCAAAATCAGAAGAACTTGTCTAATACCCCAAATATCAATTATCTATAAAGACCTAGTATCTCAGAATCCGGGAATCTCTGAAATGAAATTTCGGTGTACTAAGACCATATATCCGGGAGATGTTAACCCACACATTAAGAAGTTTTTCTTTATATTTATATCTCAAAACCAATCTACTGAATGTGCGAAGCCTACTCGCACATCTTCAGTGCAACTTGTTTAAACATATTTTGACACTACATTTCTTTATCATATTGTGGTAGTGCACTTATGTACTTTCATTTCCTCTTTTTAAATGAAAACTCTTTTTGTCTTTTTCATGTTTTTGTACTTTTTCAAATTTTTATATGTTTTTGTATTCAACATTTCTCCCCCTAAAATCAAAAATATATTTTTGGATTTTTGTTTTTAAAGAAAGAAACTTGAAATACTAAAAACTTGACAAACCGATGAGGGTTTCGTCAACTCGTCATTCGACTCGAATTCAACCTCTAAATCCGCCCCTGATGTCAGATTTTCATACCGTTAAGTTTCAAAAGTTATTTGAATTTAGCTGGATCAATCGCTTTGGTGTAACAAAATCTGCCTTTTGTTCATCAGTGTGGAATTTTCAATTCTAATCAACTTTTTCTCGTAGTAATCACGAATAAAGTGGTGTCGAATTTCAATATGTTTAGCTTTAGAGTGTTGAACCAGGTTTTTAGTGATGTTAATAGCAGCCTCATTATCTACATATATAGGCGTATCAAGATACTGCAATCCATAGTCACTCATCTATTATTGTATCCACAAGATTTGAAAACAACATCTGGAAGCTGAAATGTATTCTGCTTCGCAAGTAGAGAGTGCGACCATGGTTCTCTTCTTGCAATGCCACATTACTAATCGTGTGCCAAAGAACTAGTAACCAGCAGTTGTAGATCCAGCGAGGTTGAAGTCATCGTTCCGTGGATACCACAAGATAGTGCTTGGGTAACCTTTTAGATATCGAAGAATCCGTTTAACGATCAGTATGTGTAACACTCATGGATTTGACTTATATCGGGCGTAGAGGCATGTCAGATACATGATATCCGGCCTTGATGTTGTGAGGTACATTAAAGATCCAATCATTGATCGATATAAGGTCTCATCAATCTTCACTCCTTTGTCATCTGGTCTGATTTCATGATTGAGAATTGATCGATAAGGTCTCATCAATCTTAACTCCTTTGTCATCTGGTCCGATGCCCTGATTGAGAGCCAATGGAGTAGACAATGGTGATGATTCCGACATGTCGAATTTCTCAAAATGTGGTGCACATTCTTCATCTGATTAAGGAGACAACTGGTCGACCTGAAGTCCTAAGAAAAACTTCATCTCCGCCATAACACTCATCTCGAATTTTTTCTACATGACTTTCTAGAAGTCTTTACACAGTACATCGTTAGTCGAACCAAATATGTTGTCTTCCACATTAATTTGCCCAATTAGGATGTGTCTTTCAGATTCCCGTTTGAAGAGGGTACTTTCTACTGTTCCTTTAGTGAAACCTTCTCCAGATGATGTTGAGAAGGCGTTTCGTACCAGGCTCTCGGGACCTGGTATAAGCCATATAATTTCTTATCAAGTAGATAAACCTTTTCCTTACGTACCGGATCCACAAACCCGGTGGTTAGCCGACATACACCTCCTCCTTTACCTTTCTATACATGAACATGTACTTTACATCTAATTCGTAAACCTTGAAACCTTTCCATGACGCGAATGCCAGGAAAATGCAGATAGCTGCTAATCTAGCGACAGGAGCATAGACCTCTGTATATTCAATTCTCTCTAGTTGATGAATTCCCTAAACAATGAGTCAAGTGTTATTACGTACAATCACTCATCTGTCACCACATTTACATTTGAAGACCCACTTTGTACTAATTTTCTTGTGGTCATCCGGTAGATCAACAAGCTTCCAAACTCAAAGTTTCTTAAATTGTTGTAGCTCTTCATGCATCGTATTAAACCAACTTTCCTCAGTAAGAGCTTCTTTGTACGTTTTCGGTTGAACCTTTGATATAAAGCAACTTTATGAGATAGTATCTTGAACAGGTGCAATTTTAAAATAAAACAACTAAGATCCTTATTGATCTGATTTCACGTTTTGACTCAAGGTTTCAGCTCTCCAATTATGTTTACCGATGGGTGATATGATAACATCCTTGGCATAACTTCATTTGAGACACTCATTTTGTGTTCTAGATTAGTGATATTTTGATCAACAATAAGATTGCTTGTAGATCCTTCATTCTGAGAACTAGGACCAGCTTGACTGTTTAGTAAACTTTGAATCTGTTCTTCACCTTCATTGGAAGTATAACATTATTATCATATGTCGGTTCAGCATCAGAATCAGAATCATCACTCTGATCAAACATGGGAGCTGGTTCATTCATCTCTTGATTTGTAGTGGGATCATTTGTTCCTATGGTCTGAGACCCTGGATGTTGAGTACTTGTACTAGCTTCTGCATCATGAGTACCAACAGGTGTTTGCATAATAACAATTGGTCTCAGAACTTGTTCTTGTGATGACGCTTACTGTTGTTTATATATGACAAGAAGTTCCTTCTCTATTGGTTCAGCTGGAAGCACAAAGGAATCCCATAGACTATCATAGTTGAACAACCAGCATCACCTGGCTTCTTAGTTGGAGACATTTTGATAGTCTATGTTCTGAGCAACAATAACCTGGTTTGTGCTTGGAAGATATACTCTACGTAGTGGACTAGCATATCCCACCAAGAACCCCTCCAATGATTTAGCCCTAAATTTTCCATCAGCATCAATTATAGTGCATGGTGGCCCAAAAGGTTCTAAATAATTCTAATTAGGCTTTCGCTGGTAAAGTAGCTCGAAACAGGTTTTCTTATGCGACTTGAACGTCAAAACTCTGTTTAAAGTATAGCATGAAGAAGCCACTGCTTCGCTCCAAGAACTGATTGTAATTAGCGAGCATGGATCTGGCTATCTCTATCAGGGTCCTATTTTTGCGTTCAGCTACACCGTTTTGTTGCGGTGTATATGGTGCGCTGAATTCATGCAAAATTCCCTTATCATTACAAAACTAAGCCATAGGATTGTTTTCGAACTCTGTACCATTGTCAATACGAATGCGATGAATCCGTAAGTGCTACAGGTTCTCCAACTTTCGGAACAGAATCATCAAATTTTCAAACGTTCCGTCTTTGCTCTTTAAGAACATCGCCCATGAAAATCTTGAGTATTCGTCAATCACAATGTGACAGTAAAGATCTCCTGAAATGCTTTTAATGTTGACAGGTCCAAAGAGATCCATGTGTAATCTCTCTAGTGGGAGCTTGATAGAGTTCAGGAGTTTTCTCCGGTGCAACTTTTTATGCTGCTTTCTTTCTTACAACTTATGCAGTCATCACTCAGATGAAAACTCTTTAGATTAACTCCATCAACTAGATCGTTGTGAACTAAGAAGTTCATTTTTCTGAGATGAATATGCCCCATTTTTCTGTGGCACATGATATATTCTTTTTCTATTGCTTTGGACACGAAGCATTGCGTGGTTTTTCTCATTGTTGTGGCAATACTCATGTCTATGACATATAGATCATTGTCTTAAGGAGCCCGCATCAGGTTCCATTACCCAGTTATATTGAATCCTCTCTTCAGAATTGAGCGTTCTTTATCTGTGAAGTGTGTTGTGAAGTTTTTATCACAAATCTTGGAAATACTCAGCAAGTTATTCTCTAACTCTGCTATGTAGTTGACTTTGTCGAAAGACACCACACCATTCGTTAGAATCCCCTCACCGACTATCCTTCCACCTTGATTACCCACGAACCCAACGTAGCCTCCACAGAGTCATGTGCTGAGAAGCTCCACTATCCATTATCCAATTTGAAATTAGTGATCTCGGGAGCCCCTACACATGTAACTAAGTGATTACTTGAATAGAGAAACCCAAGCCTTATTGGTATCGGGTGGGTTCAGGATATCATTCTTTGGTTCACAAACACTCTACCTTTCTTTCTTAATATCAACAACCTATTTAACTTCAACCTTTTTATTAGTCATGGTTGGAACAGTTGTTTTGCTTTCCATAGAAGATGGTTTTGTTTTAACAACAAAAGTTTTTTTGTTTTGAAAATGCTTGTTTAGTATAAAATTTTGAATCTTTTTGATCATTCTTGCTCGATGATTCACCAACTTCCTTGTTTGAAACATTAGACATTGTTGGTATTACATTGTTAGATTCACTATTTCTTTTCAAAATTTATGTTGGAACAAACTTTGGGTGTTTCTGTTTCTCGTCTTCTAAAGACTTCTTGATGTCGTAAACAGGTTTAGAGTTAGTCTGGGTACATCGTCTTGCACTATGCCCGACTTGGTTACACTTGAAACATGTCCTACGGTCGTTTCCAATAGAGGATTTCTGAACCTGTTCAAGATGCTTCTTTTCTTCATAAAACTCATCATTTGATTATGACTTAGCCAAACTCTCATTTCTGAGCTTGTTCTGTAAACAAATTTTACAGTCTTTGAAAATTTGGTTTTTGAAATCTATCATTATGCTCCAAAATATATCCCAACCCTTTTCTTTTGTTCTTAGGATAATTCTTTTCTTTGTAATTGTTATTATAAGAACGTTTGGGTTTAGAATAGTAAGATGAGCTTAGATTTTCAAGCTCAAACAAGCTTACTTATACCAACTTAAACACTTGTTCAACTTTTTCAAGATTCACATTATGAATCGGAAATTCTTGATCAGAATATGGTTTGTCAGATCCTTTCATTTTTTGTGCAATCATATTAGGATGATCATTCACACTGGATTCTGATTTTTTAAGATAATTCTTATGAAAACTTTCTTCATTTTCAGAAGGTGAACTTGAACTAGTTTTCTCCATATAGGACTCAACAGTTACAAACTCAGTGCTATCACTCTCACTTCCCAAAACATTTTCAACTACATTCTTTACCACGTCTGACTTACATTCATCTTCAGATTTGGTGTAATTTACATCGAGGTTTTCAAGCAACTCATCTTTTTGTTCAGTTTTCAATTTCAAATTGAGCGCCTTATCCACCTCGTCAGGCTTTTTCTTTGAATAACTTTCCCACATCGGGGGTGGAACTCGATTGTAACTCATACCTTTGTTTTGAGAACATTCATTTTCCTCCTTTTTAACTTTTTTCTGGTTGTTTTGGAAGAACATGATCAATCATATACGCTGGAGTTGAGAAACTGATCAACAATTTGTTGACCCTTTCTGTTACAATTCTCACAGCCTCTAATTCACTTTTTAGCTTGCAATCATGTTAAGGTGAATGTTTATTGCCATTTGTTTGTCCATAACAATTGCTTTAAGCATTGAAAGTGTAGCACTGTCTTCACAACTTGCTTGCTCAAACTGTTTAATGGTTTTACCCAACTTATCATATGCTTCTTTTGTTTCTTTGTAATCTCTCGGCAATCTGAATTTTTTTCAGTAATATGTATTTATCCTCTTTTTCAGCACATTGCTTGCAAAGCTCTATATATTTCTTGCAAGGTTTTTCAACTTCAATTATCTGAACCTTACTTCCTACTGACCGACTCTTTTTCCGTTTCTTGAACCTGTTCAGAGACTACCTCTTTTAGGTTTGCCATCATTGCTTTGTTAGCAATATCTGTAAGATTCTTAACGGTCATCTCTTTGTTTACGTCAATCAATTCTTCATCCTCTTTCTTTGGCTCTTCTTCACAGCTGACAACATAATTTGGTTCAAAGAAACCTGCAAAATTTAATACATATCAGGTTGTACCAAATGTTTAAATGCACTATGAAAGATATCTTCCTAAGAGAATAATATTCATTGATTGGAGCTTCATCGAATGTTGCTTTAGAATATTCTTCTTCAACTGGTTCTTTCCTGATCTCTGCCAACAACGCAATGCGTTCAGGCTTTGAAATGTATTTGTTCCAGTTGAAGCCTTCATCTTCCAGGGAAACAACGAGAGCTTTATCCTTTGAACTTAATGAACCATCCTCGATCCCATTCATTCTTGATGTAGTCTGAGGTGGTGACGTTCTATGATAGATTGCTTCTTGTAATATTCGTCGGCAAATGGATTTTGATTTACATTGACTTCACGGTTTGGATATTCTCTTTTGAAATGTCCATTCTCTAGGCATCTAAAACATGTGACTTTTGTCTAGTCAAATCCTAGTTTTCCATCTAATCCTCCCAAACAGTTTCGACCCGTGATCTCCATGAACCTTTGTGATCTACGAACAACTGAAGCCATGCACAACTTGATATCAGTTAGTTCTAGCTCCTCTGGGTCAATTTGGTCATAATCTTCTTTTGTCATGTCCGGATTTCCAATTTTTCTAGCGACTAAACTTTCATACGATTCTAGAACTGATGCAAGCAATGCCATATGTTGTTTTGCAGTATTCTCTGTGAAATCTTGAGCATTCTGTAGATTCACAGAAATGTTGCATTGTTGAATTTTCTGGTTTGAATTGGTTTGGTTACTTTGGCAATTGTTTGTGTTCTGTGAAGATTGCGGTGTTTGAGGTGAAGTAGATTCAGAGGTCAGAAATGACTAAAAACCACTTCTAGACGAATGATTTGTAAATTGACTAGAAGAACTATCTGCACTAAAAGCAGTGTGAATCTTAGGACTTTGGTTATTGGCTACTGGATTTCCCTTGTAGTATAAGTTCATGTCTTGTTGAATATGTGAACCTCTAGTCTTAGCCCTCTTCTAGATCTCGAGCTCATGACCTTCTAGTTTCTCTATTAAATCTTGACAATGTGAGAGTACCATATTCTAAGCTATTCTTCAAGATAGTAAGATATGTTGACCATTCTCCCTCAAGAAATGAATCAGCCAACTTGTCTGCCAGTTCCTCATTCTCCTTCGGATACCAAGCCTTTTCATCTCTACCACCAAGTGACAATACCTTTCGATCAGTTTGTTTCATTGTTTCACCTTTAAACAGATTGAAGATATCAAATTGTTTCTTTAACAATGCCTTTTTGCTCTTGATCATTTGAGTGCTTTCATGGAATTTCACCCTCAAAGCATTCAACACAGTTTGAGCATCACCATCGCGTTGTAAGAGAGTGAATATATATTCTTTGATGGCTTTTTGGAGAATGTTCATCATTTCTTTTCTCCAATGAATTTTTCTTTCTCTTGCATAGTAAATTGTGTCAACGTCTTCTCTAGCCCATTTTCTTCAACTGGTGCAGCATACATCTCCTCTATGGCGTACCGGCTATCAAAGTAGTTAGCTTGTACCCAATTTACAAACATCTCCTTCCAACCATAGTAATCTTTTAAGCACATAAGCTTCAGGGGTTTTGTCATCTTCCCCATTTCATTTTCAAGGTTTATGTAATGAGCTGATGTAGTCGGTGAAGCTGCAGACGTTGCAAATGCATTTAAGAATTCGTTCTACATTTTCACCAAAAATTTGTTGAACATGCTTCGTGCAAAGTAAACCTTAGTGTAAAGTGACCCTAGAACGAAATAAAATCACAAAAAAAAATTAAGCCTCACTTCATGTGGAGTAAAAATGCAAACTTCCAGAATT
Source organism: Scalesia atractyloides (assembly GCA_947069175.1). Lineage (NCBI taxonomy): Eukaryota > Viridiplantae > Streptophyta > Magnoliopsida > Asterales > Asteraceae > Scalesia > Scalesia atractyloides. The sequence continues at coordinate 72,996,500 of CAMTDV010000023.1, forward strand.
ATCTTCATGCGAATATAAATTCAAAATTTTGCAAGAGTTTCACTTGGTACGAAGGTAACTTTTCAAGTTCAAACAACAAATTCACTTGTTGTGAAGTTAAATTTATCTTTGTGCGAACATAATTCTTAGATTATGCGAAGGTAAAGCTCATATTTTCACGTTATTCATCATTTGTATCATGATTCCAGTTGATTTTAAGTCTGATTCTTTCAAGGGTTTGTTATTAGTCAGTTTTAAGTAGTCTTTGAATATGATCAATCAATTTTGTCTGTTTGAAGTTTGGGAAATGATAAAATGATGAAAAATGAGTAGAAGAAGAAGTAGAATCTGATGACAAGTCTTCAGCTCAGGCCTCCATGCTCTGATACCACTTGTGAGGATCTACTCATCCAATAAGCTAAGGTCCTAATTTGTTTGCCTAGTTCAATATGCGTGAAATTCATATTAACAAGTGACAAGTTCAAGATTTACTGTTTAACTTCTTTATCTCATTAATATTGATTAACGTTTACAATCCTGAGTGACATCTAAATGGGCTTCGCCGTATCAGTCAACAAAACAGCTTCACACTCAAGACCTCAATACACTTATTTATAGACATGAGATTCTCTCCGTGCGAGGTGAGAGTCTCTCTTCGTACGAAGGTAAGTTATCTTCATACGAAGGTAAAAGGCTACCTTCGTACTAAGTGAACTTCACTTTGTGAGAACTTAATATATACAAACATAAAATCTAACAGTTTTAGCCATATTACATACACAAACATGACCCTAGACGTAGGCGATAGACATACTGCATCAACATTACTAAGTGTTTATACAGATTGAACTTGCTTACTAAGTGTTTATAAACTTACTTGTCTTGATTGTTTTTATATAGTTATGGCCGAACAACCAAACCAACCTCCTCCAAACCAACCACAAGTTCTGGAACGCATCTTCATTCCGAAGCACAACCAAGTAGCGATTTTGAATGAAAATATGTGTAGAATTAAAGATTATGTTTAGATCACCCATTTCTGAGAAGATCACGAGTCTTTTATGCAATTTCTACCGATATTCAGATCGTTTCCGCATATATGCAAGATTTTTGGACGACCGCTGGTGTGCAAAAGAATGTGATCGAGGTAATGGTAAATGGTCATCAGTTAACTATTACAGAGGATGTCATTCGAAATGCTTTACAGTTGGGTGCATTAGATCATGGAGAAGTTTTCTATAATGATCAGATTCGTGACAAAGCTCTTATCAGTTGTGACATCTGTGACATCCTGGTTTTTCAGATATCTTAAACGCACTACTTCACAGTTATTCGTTCCTACGTTAAATTGATTCGGAGACTTAAATTGCACGCTCGAAATTATGATAATTTCGTGAACTTGTCAAATGAATTACGTGCTATGTGTATTAAACGTTTATAAGTTGGTGAATTATTATGTGATGTTTGATTTCGTGATTTGTTTTTATTTATAAAATATATATAGTAAATATATAGACGAATCGAACCGAGCCGCGACACGAGCCGGCCTCACTTCCTTGCGACTCAAGTAGTTAATCGAAACTTGAGGACCAAGTGTTAGACCAAACCAACCACCCGAATCCCTTGCGGCCGCGAGCACCCCAAACCGTAAACCCTTCCCTTTTCTCCTTACCCTTGCGCTATATATACACATACATGCATGTGCATTGCTTCACAAACAAAACACACAAACCCTAATAAGCTAAACAGCCGACGGCAGCTCTCCATTCAGCCTCTCGATCGCAAACAGCCCTCTTGCACTTCCTTTGATCGCGGCAGCCCCTCTCCATTCTCCTTCTCGGTCGCGATCACCTTCATAATATCCGAATCGGCTCCCATCCAAGTCTCGGCTCATTGATCTTATTATTAAAGGTTAGGATTTATCATTGTTTGCAAGATCATATTTGGATTTATAAACTCTTGATCATGTTTGAATGTAGTGTTATGTTATTAGCCGATTTGTTTATGCTAGTTGCGGTTAAGATGATTAACAGAATCTAGAAACATTAGGCTGCGTTTTGTGTAATAAAAACTATATGTTATGATTAGGGATTTCATGGGTGTGATATATATGATGATATATGATTGGTAATTCTGTTCTTGATCGCTTATGTTCAATGTATCGATGGTTTAAGCGGGTTAGATTGTGATAAAGTGATGAATCAGGATGCTGAATGGTGTTTACAGCCAGCTTCAACTGGCTGTAACTTGCTTATTATTTATCGAAAAACGGATTTTCTGAAGTCTAAAACGTAGAGTTTTGAAAAACGCTTCTAATGGCGCTGGATTCATATTTTTCTGAAGTCGTTTGATATTTTTAAGTGGCCAATTAAGTTCAGTAACTGAAGCTGTGAAAATTCTGAAAAATTGTTAGTCGTTTATCGAGTCGGATCTAATAATCTGTAGGGATTCGAATCATGAAATTTGTACAGCAACTAGATATAGAAATTTTCGGGAAACTCTCACTGGAATTTTGTTAATTGGACGAACGGTGATTTTTAAATAAATTCTTCCGTGGACTGCAGTCAGAAAGCGACGAATCTGACTGCAGCCTAGTATATTAATATTTATGAATAATTGGTAAAGTGTTAGGATTTGAAAAATTTATATAAAATTCTACATTATAGTTGACACCTTCTGTAAAATAATTGGAATTTTTGGAATATTTGGAACTATTTTATAAAAATCCTTGAAAACAGCCTAATTATGAGTATATAAGCTGAAACTTGATAACTTGCGAATGTATGTACCAAAGTGTTGTATGAATTGATTGTGTTCATGATAAATTGTTTTGATCACTATATTGGCATGATGATACTTGCATGCATGATTTGAGTCTTAGGAATTGTCATTGTATGAACCGCATTGTGTGTTAGTATGTGTAAGACTTGTATCAGTGTGATCGCACACTAACTCTAAATCAATTGACTTGTTAGGACGCAATTAGTGGTCCCATCATTTGCAACTTCTGTGTTAAACTAACCGAGCAACTAAAGGTGAGTTCACGGCCCCTAATTTTATCCGGTTTTAAACAACAGGGGGAGAAACATGTATACACTCTACAACTCTATCTCTTTACGTCATACGAAATTAACGTCATTAAACTATTCGGTAACTAAGTTAATGTTAATGTACGTTATGGTCACTAAGCAGCTATATCACACAAGTCCTCGACAATCTCTCGGATCGTTAGTATTGGGTTTAAATAGCGGGGAAATTATAAGTAGTACTACTGGGCCCGACAAGCCCCATCCGAGCTAGTCGCGCTAGCCGACCGGGTATGGTCAACGGGTGAATAATTTGGCCTAACTTCGCCATGGTCAGTGATAGGCCTGGCAACACGGAGGCACAACAGTCAGCTTCGATCACGAACACTTACGTGACATAACTTTAGGCTACCTACCTATATATATTAACATTGAACTTAATAACGAATCAACAATATTATCCCGGGTTAGGGATAATGGAACCAACAACGTTATTATTCCGGGTTAGGAATAATGGAACTATCAGTATTATTCCGGGTTAGGAATAATGGAACATCATTATTATTCCGGGTAAGGAATAATGGAACTATCAGTATTATTCCGGGTTGGGAATAATGGAACTACATCGTTATCCCAGGTTAGGGATAACGGGGGAAACAAATTTATAACCGAACAAACGAATTTATGAAAACTTGTGAACTCACTCTTCTTTAATGTTGACACTTGTTTCTTTACATGTTTCTCAGGACGCTAGGAGCTCTAGGTGCACCCACTTGCATTGATCAAGACATCTTTTTATCGAGTCTCATTTACAAACATTGTTTTGGGTTTTCCTTAGTTTTGGCGTTTGTGTTGGCGCCCATTCCTTTACTCTATCTTAATGCTTCCGCTCAACTTTAAAAACTAATGCTTCCGCTAAACATTGAAATCAAACTAAGACAATCTAAAATTAACTCTGAATGGTTAAACAAATGATTTTGGAAAACGTATTAACAAATCATATAGAGTCGTTCGACGTTACTAGTGTCTCAGATTCTGGTTTGTTCACACGCCACGCGGTAAAACTCCGCAAGTGGAAATTGAGGATGTGACAGATTGGTATCAGAGCCTCTAGCTATAAAGAACCAGGTTTGCATTAAAAGTAGACCTAAACTATAGCTGATTACACGACACTAGACGTAGTTTGGCACCGAACTATTATATCTTGTTATGTGATGTACCACAACTGTGTTATGTAGAATATGAATGCATAGTAAGAAATGAATGCAACTCGTAACTAACTACACAACCTAACAGGCAATGTCATCATGATCATCCGACAAACTTTCGCAACCAAGGGCGCCAGGAAAGGCACCTATGGTGGAACCCTTACCATCTTATGGCGTGGAGACACGCTCAGCTGCGAGAAAAAGGCTCGCTCTGGGGGAGGAGTCGTCATCACGCCCAACCATCGCTGTGCCGGTCGAACCGGTTAACTCGGTAGAAGTAGGGAATGACCTACTTAGAGATATGATACTGTCACACCCTCAATTTCCACTTGCGGAGTTTTACCGCGAGGCGTGTGAACAAACCAGAATCTGAAACACTAGTACGTCGAACGACTCTATATGATTTGATAGTACGTTTTCCAAAAATCATTTGTTTAACCATTCATCGTAGATTTTATATTGTCTTAGTTAGTTACCAATGTTTAGCGGAAGCATTAGTTTTTATGGTTGAGCGGAAGCATAAAATAAGTAGTGAAACGGGCGCCAACATAAACGCCAAAACAAATGAAAAACCCAAAACAATGTTTGTAAATGAGACTCGATAAAAGATATCTTGTTCAATGCGTGTGAGTGCACCTAGAGCTCCTAGCGTCCTGAGAAACATGTAAAGAAACAAGTGTCAACATTAAATATGAGTGAGTTCACAGGTTTTCATAAATTCATTTGTTCGGTTATGAGTTTGTTTCCCCCATTATCCCTAACCCGGGATAACGACTAGTTCCATTATTCCCAACCCGGAATAATAATGTTGTTGGTTCCATTATTCCCAACCCGGAATAATAATGTTGATGGTTCCATTATTCCAAACCCGGAATAATATTGTTGTTTGTTCCATTATTCCTAACCCGGAATAATAATGTTGATTCGTTCCATTATTCCTAACCCGGAATAATAATGTTGATTCGTAAATAAGTTCAATGTTAACATATATAGGTAGCTAGCCTAAAGTTATGTCACGTAAGTGTTCGCGATCGAAGCTAACTGTTGTGCCTCCGTGTTGCCAGGCCTATCACTGACCATGGCGAAGTTAGGCCAAATTATTCATCCGTTGACCATACCCGGTCGGCTAGCGCGACTAGCTCGGATGGGGCTTGTCGGGCCCAGTAGTACTACTTATAATTCCACCGCTATTAAAACCCAATACTAACGATCCGAGAGATTGACGAGGACTTAAGTGATATAGCTGCTTAGTGACCATAACATTACATTAACATTAACTTAGTTACCGAATAGTTATGTGACGTTAATTTCATATAACGTAAAGAGATTGAGTTGAAGAGTGTATACATGTTTCTCCCCCTGTTGTTTAAAACCGGATAAAATTAGGGGCAGTGAACTCACCTTTAGTTGCTCGGTTAGTGTAGCAAAGAAGTTGTAAGGGATGGGACCGCTAATTGCGTCCTAACAAACCAATTGATTTCAAGTCAGTGTGTGAACACACCAATAGAAATTCTACACGTAATTTACGCACAAAGTGATACACACAACAAAATACCTAACACTCAAACATGCATGCAAGTATCCTCATGTGAACATAGTAGTCAAAACAATTTATCATGAACATAATCCAATCCATGCAACAATTTGGTGCACACAATCACAAGTTATCAAATTTCAGCTTACATACTCATAATTCAGCTGTTTTCTAGGATTTTTATAAAATAGTTCCAACGTTCCAAAAATTCCAATTATTTTACAGCAGGTGAAAACTATATTGTAGAAATTTATATAAATTTTCCAAGTCCTAATTCTTTACCATTTAACCATAAATATTAATATACTAGGCTGCAGTCAGATTCGTCGCTTTCTGACTGCAGTCCACGGAAGAATTTATTTAAAAATCACTGATCGTCCAATTAACAAAATTCCAGTTGGAGTTGCCCGGAAATTTCCATACCTAGTTGCTGTACAAATTTCATGATTCGACTCCCTACTGATTATAAAATCCAACTCGATAAACAACTAACAAAATTTCAGGATTTTCACAGCTTTAGTTACTGAACTTATTTGGCCACTTAAAAATATCAAACGACTTCAGAAAAATATGAATCCAGCGCCATTAGATTCGTTATTCAAATCTATACGTTTTAGACTTCAGAAAATCCGTTTTTCGACAACTAATGACCGAGTTACAGCCAGTTGAAGTCGGCTGTAACTATCACTCAGCAACCTGTTTCAGCATTTTGTTACCACTAATTCGCATAAACCGTCAATATAATGAATCTAGGCGATCAAGAACCAATTTTTCTAACCATAGATCAATACATATATTACATCCATGCAAACCCTAATCAACATCTCTAGTTTTTATAAACAACCACAGCCTATGATTTTCAGATTTCGAACAAAAATCACTTGCAAACATTATTAACAAATCGGCTAACATAACCTTGCATTCAAACATATAATCTGAAAACAACACAAGCACTTCATTTAATCACATATATCCGAATATGATCTTGTAACAAAAGATAAACCCTAACCTTTAATGACTAGATAAATAAGCCGAGACTTGGACAAGAACCGATTCGGATTGAAGGTAGATCGCGACCGAGAAGATCCGTGACCGAGAAGGGATGTTGTTCGCGACCGAGAAGGGGTGTAATAAGCTGTTTTGCGATTGAGGGAACACGTGGAAGAGATGGGCTGCCGTCGGCTTCTTTAGATACTAGGGTTTTTGTGTTTTGATTTTTGTGAAGCAAGGCATGCATGAGTGTGTGTGTATATATAGCGCATCAAGGTGAAAGGGAAAAGGGAATGGGTTGCGGTTTGGGTTTGATCTCGCGGCCGAGGGCTTGGGTGGGTCGGTTTGGGTTGTTTGCTCGCGACATGGTTTGGGTTTAAACTTGGTTCACTCCTAGTCTTGGTTCCTTGAGTCGCAAGAAAAGAGACCGGCTCGTGTCGCGATTTGGCTCGATTCATTTGTTTATTTATTACGTCTATACATTATAACTAACATAAAGCACAAACTCGGATATCACATAATAACGTAGCACGTAATTTATTCGACAAGTATTGCGTTTAAGTTATCCGAAAAACCGGGATGTCACATTATCCCCATGTTGAAAGAATTTTCGTCCCGAAAATTGAGTAAACGCGGTTTAGAATGTAGCGTACATGTTTAGAGTGCCACGCACAAAGAGTTAGTTCGTTTACGATGGTACGCGAAGTTACAAGAAGTTCCCAAGTGCCATGCACAAAGATTCCCAAGTGCCATGCACAAGGATTTAGTTAACAATGGTACGTGAAAGTATGAGAAATTTCCAGGTTGTCACATCATCCCCATGTTTGAAAGAATTTTCGTCCCGAAAATTTAGTTATTGGTATCGTTAGTTTGCTGTTCAGTTACGAAGAGGTGTGGGTATTTGCTTTTCATTTGGTCTTCTCTTTCCCACGTGAAATCCGGTCCACGCTTAGAGTCCCAACGAACCTTAACGATAGGAATCTTGCTGTGCCTTCGAGTCTTGATCTCACGATCCATGATCTCGATAGGCTGTTCCACAAAGTGCAGTTGTTCATCCACTTGGATCTCATCCAATGGAATGACTAGAGTTTCATCTGATAGACACTTCTTCAGCTTTGACACGTGAAATACGTTGTGAACTCCACTGAGTTCAGCAGGAAGGTCTAATTGATAAGCTATGGGTCCGATACGTTTCAAGATCACAAACGGACCTACGTACCGTGGGTTTAGTTTGCCCCGTTTTCCGAAGCGGATTACACCCTTCCAGGGTGACACCTTTAGTAGGACGCGGTCGCCTACTTGAAATTCGAACGGTTTGCGTCGTTGATCAGCGTAGCTTTTCTGTCGAAATCGTGCTGCCGCCATGCGGTTTCTGATTTGTACAATCTTTTCAGTAGCCTCAAGTATTAACTCAGGGCCTGTGAGTTGACTGTCACCGACTTCTGCCTAACAGACCGGTGATCTACATTTACGACCGTATAATGCCTCAAACGATGCTGCCGAAATACTCGTGTGATAAATGTTGTTATATGAGAATTCCACTAAAGGCAGGTGAATTTCCCAACTATTTCCGAAGTCTACTACGCATGCCCTAAGCATGACTTCCAAGGTCTGTATGGTCCTTTCGCTTTGACCATCAGTCTGAGGGTGATAGGCAGTGCTCATATCTAAGCGTGTTCCCAACGCTTTCTGAAGTGACTGCCAAAAGTTGGATGTGAAGCGAGCATCTCTGTCTGAGATGATGGAGGTTGGCACTCCGTGCCGGAGAAACTACTTCCTTAATGTAGATGCGAGTCAACTTCTCCATCTTATCTGTTTCTTTAATAGCTAGGAAGTGTGCGGACTTAGTTAAACGATCCACAATCACCAAGATGGTATCGCAACCACCCAAAGTTCGCGGGAGTTTAGTGATGAAATCCATCGAGATCTGATCCCATTTCCACACTGGGATCTCAGGTTGTTGAAGTAGCCCCGATGGCTTTTGATACTCTACCTTGACTTTTGCACAAGTCAAACACTTACTCACGTAGGTGGCTATATCAGCTTTCATGTTGGGCCACCAATACGCTGCCTTAAGGTCTTGATACATCTTGTCCGAACCAGGATGGACAGAGTATCGGATTTGTGAGCTTCGTCCATGACTAGCTCTCTGAGGTTTCCGTAGAGAGGTACCCATATGCGATTCATGAAATGCCGGGCTCCATTGGGTTTTACTTCCCAATCACGTTCCATTTTTCCCACCGATTCGGCCTTGATGTTTTCCTCCTTAACTGCTTCTAACTGGGCGTCGCGTATTTGTTCGGGTAGCCCCGAATGAATAGTGAGTTGTAATGCTCGTACACGACGAGGTTTCAAGTGTTCCTTCCTACTGAGGGCATCAGCTACCACGTTAGCTTTACCCGGGTGATACCGAATGGCACACTCATAATCGTTCAAGAGTTCGACCCAGCGACGCTGTCGCATGTTCAACTCCTTCTGATCAAAGATGTGTTGAAGGCTCTTGTGGTCTGTAAAGATTGTGCACTTCGTCCCATAGAGGTAGTGTCTCCAAATCTTAAGTGCAAACACTACTGCTCCCAATTCCAGGTCATGCGTCGTGTAGTTTTTCTCGTGAACCTTCAGTTGGCGGGACGCATACGCGATGACCTTATCGCGTTGCATGAGTACGCATCCCAACCCCTGGATGGAAGCATCACAATATACTACAAAGTCATCTGTCCCTTCCGGCAAGGACAGAATGGGTGCACTGCAAAGTTTCTGCTTTAGCAATTGAAATGCTGTTTCTTGCTTGTCACCCCAAGCATACTTGATGCCTTTCTGGGTGAGGGTAGTAAGCGGTTGTGCGATCTTTGAAAATCCCTCGATGAAACGTCTGTAGTAACCAGCCAAACCCAAAAATTGGCGGATCTCCGTCGGTGTCGTGGGTGCTTCCCAGTTTTTGATGGCTTCAATCTTGGCAGGGTCTACGTGGATACCCTTTTCATTTACGATATGCCCAAGAAACTGAACTTCCCGAATCCAGAAGTCACACTTTAAAAGCTTGGCATATAGCTTTTTCCTGTTGAAGTAATCCTAGCAGTAATCGTAGATGTTCAGCATGTTCTTCTTCACTTTTGGAATAGATGAGTATGTCATCGATGAACACAATGACAAATTTGTCGAGGTATGGTTTACACACACGGTTCATGAGGTCCATGAACACCGCGGGTGCGTTGGTGAGACCGAAGGGCATGACCAAGAACTCATAATGGCCATACCGAGTACGAAATGCCGTCTTAGCGATATCCTCCTCCCTGACGCGTAGCTGATGGTAACCGGACCGTAAGTCAATCTTGGAGTAGTAGCTTGACCCTTGAAGTTGGTCGAAGAGATCGTCGATGCGAGGTAACGGGTATCGGTTCTTGACAGTAACCTTGTTGAGTTCCCTGTAGTCGATCCACATGCGGAATGTCCCGTCCTTCTTCTTGACAAACAGGACTGGAGCTCCCCAAGGCGAAGCGCTTGGTCGGATAATCCCTTTTCTAACAGCTCCTGAAGTTGGGTAGACAGCTCCTGCAGCTCGGCTGGAGCTAGGCGGTATGGAGCCTTGGCGATAGGAGTTGCATGGTTCGCCAATTCGATTTCAAACTCCAATTGTCGTTGGGATGGAAGACCAGGTAATTCCTCTGGGAATACATCGGAAAAATCACGGACGACAGGGATATCTTCTATACGTTTCTCGTCCTTAGGCTGTTCGGTAACCAGTGCGAGTAAAGCGAAGGATTTCTTTCTCCGAAGATACTTCTGCGCTTGCATGTAAGAGATGATGTTAGTGACGGCGCTTGTCTTCTCGCCTTGCACCGTCAAGATTTCGTCGTTAGAGAGCGGAATACGAATAGATTTTTCGAAGCAGAGAACTTCAGCCCGAACGTCGGATAGCCAGTCCATTCCGACTACCACGTCAAAACTACCCAGGGTAGTTGTCATCAGATCAATGGTAAAAGTGTGACCCACGAGTTTGAGTTGACAGCCGGATACTATATGGGTCACGTCTACAGATTTACCATCGGCTAGTTCTATGATATAAGGGGTCTCTAATGGTTTAGGCGTGAGATTTAGGTTCTTCCTAAAAGACTCATATATAAAGCTCCTATCCGCACCCGTATCAAAAAGCACAGTAGCAAAATGTTCATTAAGGGGAAACTTACCGGTGACCACGTTCGAGTCGTTTCTGGCCTCTCCGCGGCCCATTGTAAATGCGCGACCTTTGGCACCTCCTGTGCCACCGTTTCCATTATTGTTGTTGTTGTTGTTGTGGTTATTGTGGTTGTTGTTGTTCCCACCATTGTTGTTGTTGTTACGCAGCTGTGGGCAGTCTCTTTTGAAGTGGGCAGTGCTACCACACTGATAGCATCCCCGGTTAACACCCTGTTGTGGGCCTTGGGGTTGATTTTGGTTCTGTCGGGACATGATTTCCCCACGAAAATCCTTTGCCGCATGTCCCACCTTGCCACATCGTTGGCAGCGATTCCCGGCACAAGGGCCGTGATGATGAAGATTACAGCGATTGCACTGCGGCTTTCGACCTACATAGCCGCTTGCGTTCTGGTTGTTGTTGTTGTTGGCGGGCTGATTTTGGTGACCCCGGTGGATGTTGTAATGATTGAACCGTTTCTGGTTCCCCTGTTGTGGCTGGGATGACGAAGACTGTCGAGCAGACGAGTCTTCAAACTTTCTTTTGTTATCAGGGGCAACTTCAGTTGTACCCCGTGCTGGCAACTTCTTTTGTTCCACCGCCTTATCGGTGAGTTTGTGCGCCAATCGGATTGCTTGATGCTCAGTTACAGGGTTACTAGCCATTACCATACCCTGAATCTCCGGAACCAGACCCCCAAGATAGAACTCGAGTCTTTTCTCCACAGTGTTAGCCAGATCGGGACATAGAAATACCAAGTCATGATGTTTTGCTGTGTATGCCTCTATTTCAGATCCCACCATCTTGTGGTTCCATAAAGTTTGCTCCAACTGTTGCACTCTGTCTCGTGGACAATACTCTTCTTTGATTAGGGCCTTAAACTCGGCCCAGGCCATAGCATTTGCAGCAATAAGTCCACGCGTTTGGACTTGTGCATTCCACCAAGTTAGTGCCCCATCTTCCAGTGTTGAGGCTGCGTACTTGACCTTGTTGGCCTCTAGACAGTTGCACATTTCAAATAGTGATTCAGATTTTTCGATCCAGCGGACCAGTCTAATGGGTCCTTCTGCCCCCGAGTATTTGCTTGGTTTCGCGTCGAGGAACATCTTGTAGGGGTTAAAACCCCCTCCTGCTGATAGAGAACAGGTAGTCAGCGAGGAATTCTACTAGCTCAACTATTAGATTTTCACACGAAAATTTAATAATGGTTACCTGCCGGTTGGTTCTGAACACCCGCTAGAGCCGTGTTCACGTGCTCTTGAATCATGGCAGCTAGTTCTTCGGGCGTCATGTTAAGGTTTCCACGTCGTCCAGTTGCCATTTAGATCTTCGAAAAACAACATAAACATACCCCGATAAGTCTATATATCCAATATAGTTATCCTACTTCGTACTTTAATAATTATCAAGTTATGTCAGCTCAAATATAAATAGTCAAAAGAAGTACTTGACTAAATAAAGTTTCAACGTCTTACAAAGTGCCAACCAAACATATGAATTCACTATAAAGTCTCAAGTTTAAACACAAGTGGAAAAATAAATAGACAAGAGGAAAGTAAATAAAATAAGCGAGACGTGTCAGTCGTCTACGTCTCCATCCCCCAAATCACTGTCGTTGCCTTCATCCTGCGCGGCATTTCCAGCTTCTACAGCTGGCTCCTCCTCCGGATCCTCCTCTGGATCCTCCTCTGGGTCCTCTTCCGGATCCTCTTCCGGATCCTCCTCTACCGGCACTGGAGGGGCCGGTGCTGGTGCAGGTGCTTGATTTTGCTCTAGCTCCTGAATGTTCCAACTATTTTCCAGGACTCTGTCTTCGAGCCAGTCGGCTCTTATCTGCTCAGCACGCAGATCTCTGGCTAAGGTGTTACGAGCTATCTTACTCGTATGTTGCTCTTCCTCGAGCGAGTCGGTTTTACCTGTCAGTTGTCGGATCATCCATCCCTGTGCTAGGATGGTTTCCTGCATTCTTTCTAACTGTTCTTGTTGTTTCTGTATCATGTTTCTAAGTAGGTCATTTCCTACTTCTACAGAGTTAACCGGTTTGACCGGCACAGCGATGGTTGGGCGTGATGACGACTCCTCCCCCAGAGCGAGCCTTTTCCTCGCAGCTGAGCGTGTTTCCACGCCATAAGATGGTAAGGGTTCCACCATAGGTGCCTTTCCTGGCGCTCTTGGTGGCGTAAGTTTGTCGGATGATGATGACGATGATGATGATGACATTGCCTGTTAGGTTGTGTGGTTAGTTACGAGTTGTTTTCATTTCTTATTATGAAGTCATAATCTACATAACACAGTTGTGGTACATCGCATACCAAGATATAACAGTTTGGTGCCAAACTACGTCTAGTGTCGTGTATTCAGCTATAGTTTAGGTCTACTTCTAATGCAAACCTGGTTCTCTATAGCTAGTGGCTCTGATACCAATCTGTCACACCCTCAATTTCCACTTGCGGAGTTTTACCGCGAGACGTGTGAACAAACCAGAATCTGAAACACTAGTACGTCGAACGACTCTATATGATTTGATAATACGTTTTCCAAAAATCATTTGTTTAACCATTCATCGTAGATTTTATATTGTCTTAGTTAGTTACCAATGTTTAGCGGAAGCATTAGTTTTTATGGTTGAGCGGAAGCATGAAATAAGTAGATAAACGGGCGCCAACATAAACGCCAAAACAAATGAAAAACCCAAAACAATGTTTGTAAATGAGACTCGATAAAAGATGTCTTGTTCAATGCGTGTGAGTGCACCTAGAGCTCCTAGCGTCCTGAGAAACATGTAAAGAAACAAGTGTCAACATTAAATATGAGTGAGTTCACAGGTTTTCATAAATTCATTTGTTCGGTTATGAGTTTGTTTCCCCCGTTATCCCTAACCCGGGATAACGACTAGTTCCATTATTCCCAACCCGGAATAATAATGTTGTTGGTTCCATTATTCCCAACCCGGAATAATAATGTTGATGGTTCCATTATTCCAAACCCGGAATAATATTGTTGTTTGTTCCATTATTCCTAACCTGGAATAATAATGTTGATTCGTTCCATTATTCCTAACCCGGAATAATAATGTTGATTCGTAAATAAGTTCAATGTTAACATATATAGGTAGCTAGCCTAAAGTTATGTCACGTAAGTGTTCGCGATCGAAGCTGACTGTTGTGCCTCCGTGTTGCCAGGCCTATCACTGACCATGGCGAAGTTAGGCCAAATTATTCACCCGTTGACCATACCCGGTCGGCTAGCGCGACTAGCTCGGATGGGGCTTGTCGGGCCCAGTAGTACTACTTATAATTCCACCGCTATTAAAACCCAATACTAACGATCCGAGAGATTGACGAGGACTTAAGTGATATAGCTGCTTAGTGACCATAACATTACATTAACATTAACTTAGTTACGAATAGTTATGTGACGTTAATTTCATATAACATAAAGAGATTGAGTTGAAGAGTGTATACATGTTTCTCCCCTGTTGTTTAAAACCGGATAAAATTAGGGGCCGTGAACTCACCTTTAGTTGCTCGGTTAGTGTAGCAAAGAAATTGTAAGGGATGGGACCGCTAATTGCGTCCTAACAAACCAATTGATTTCAAGTCAGTGTGTGAACACACCAATACAAATTCTACACGTAATTTACGCACAAAGTGATACACACAACAAATTCCCTAACACTCAAACATGCATGCAAGTATCCTCATGTGATCATAGTAGTCAAAACAATTTATCATGAACATAATCCAATCCATGCAACAATTTGGTGCACACAATCACAAGTTATCAAATTTCAGCTTACATACTCATAATTCAGCTGTTTTCTAGGATTTTTATAAAATAGTTCCAACGTTCCAAAAATTCCAATTATTTTACAGCAGGTGAAAACTATATTGTAAAAATTTATATAAATTTTCCAAGTCCTAATTCTTTACCATTTAACCATAAATATTAATATACTAGGCTGCAGTCAGATTCGTCGCTTTCTGACTGTAGTCCACGGAAGAATTTATTTAAAAATCACTGATCGTCCAATTAACAAAATTCCAGTTGGAGTTGCCCGGAAATTTCCATACCTAGTTGCTGTACAAATTTCATGATTCGACTCCCTACTGATTATAAAATCCAACTCGATAAACAACTAACAAAATTTCAGGATTTTCACAGCTTTAGTTACTGAACTTATTTGGCCACTTAAAAATATCAAAGGACTTCAGAAAAATATGAATCCAGCGCCATTAGATTCGTTATTCAAGTCTCTACGTTTTAGACTTCAGAAAATCCGTTTTTCGACAACTAATGACCGAGTTACAGCCAGTTGAAGTCGGCTGTGACTATCACTCAGCAACCTGTTTCAGCATTTTGTTACCACTAATTCGCATAAACCGTCAATATAATGAATCTAGGCGATCAAGAACCGATTTTTCTAACCATAGATCAATAAATATATTACATCCATGCAAACCCTAATCAACATCTCTAGTTTTTATAAACAACCACAGCCTATGATTTTCAGATTTCGAACAAACATCACTTGCTAACATTATTAAAAATCGGCTAACATAACCTTGCATTCAAACATATAATCCGAAAACAACACAATCACTTCATTCAATCACATATATCCGAATATGATCTTGTAACAAAAGATAAACCCTAACCTTTAATGACTAGGTAAATAAGCCGAGACTTGGACAAGAACCGATTCGGATTGAAGGTAGATCGCGACCGAGAAGATCTGTGACCGAGAAGGGATGTTGTTCGCGACCGAGAAGGGGTGTAATAGGCTGTTTTGCGATTGAGGGAACAAGTGGAAGAGATGGGCTGCCGTCGGCTTCTTTAGATGCTAGGGTTTTTGTGTTTTGATTTTTGTGAAGCAAGGCATGCATGAGTGTGTGTATATATAGCGCATCAAGGTGAAAGGGAAAAGGGAATGGGTTGCGGTTTGGGTTTGATCTCGCAGCCGAGGGCTTGGGTGGGTCGGTTTGGGTTGTTTGCTCGCGACATGGTTTGGGTTTAAATTTGGTTCACTCCTAGTCTTGGTTCCATGAGTCGCAAGAAAAGAGACCGGCTCGAGTCGCGATTTGGCTCGATTCATTTGTTTATTTATTACGTCTATACATTATAACTAACATAAAGCACAAACTCGAATATCACATAATAACGTAGCACGTAATTTATTCGACAAGTATTGCGTTTAAGTTATCCGAAAAACTGGGATGTCACAGATACGGAAACAACAAGAACAATTAGAAAGAATGCATGAAACCATCCTAGCTCAGGGATGGATGATACGACAATTGACAGGTAAGACTGGATCACTCGAGGAAGAGCAACATACGAGTAAGATAGCTCGTAACACTTTAGCCAGAGATCTTCGTGCTGAGCAGCTAAGGGCTGACTGGCTAGAAGACAGGGTTCTTGAGTCTAGCTGGAGATTCAAGAACTAGAACAGAATTAGGCACCTGTACCAGTACCTGCACCAGCACCGGCCCCTCCAGTGCCGTAGAGGAGGAGGAGTCCGGAAGAGGATCCAGAAGAGGATCCAGAGGAGGATCCAGAGGATGATCCGGAGGAAGACCCAGTTGTAGAAGCTGGAAACGCCGCGCAGGATGACGGAAACGATAGCGATTTGGGGGATGGAGACGTAGAAGATTGACACGTCTCGCTTATTTTATTTACTTTCCTTCCATCTACTTATTTTCCTACTTATGTTTAAACTTGAGACTTTATAGTAAACTGATGTGTTTGGTTGGCACTTTGTAAGACGTTGAAATTTTATTTAATCGAGTATTTCTTTTGACTATTTAATTTATTTGAGTTGACATAACTTGAGGAATTATTTAAGTATGGAATAGGATAACTATATTGGATATATAGACTTATCGGTGTGTGTTTATGTTGTCTTACGAAGATCTAAATGGCAACTGGACGTCGCGGAAACCTTAACATGACGCCCGAAGAATTAGCTGCAATGATCCAAGAGCACGTGAATGCAGCTCTAGCGGGTGTTCAAAACCAACCGGCAGGTAACCATTATTAAATTTTCATGGGAAAATCTAATAGTTGGGTTAGTAAAATTCCTCACTGACTACCTGTCCTCTGTCAGCAGGAGGGGGTCTTAACCCCTACAAGATGTTCCTCGACGCGAAGCCAAGCAAATTCACGGGGGCAGAAGGACCCTTAGGACTGGTCCGCTGGATTGAAAAATCCGAATCGTGTTTGAAATGTGCAACTGTCTGGAGGCCAACAAGGTCAAGTATGCAACCTCAACATTGGAAGATGGGGCACTAACTTGGTGGAATGCACAAGTCCAAACGCGTGGACTTATTGCTGCAAATGCAATGGCCTGGGCCGAGTTTAAGGCCCTGATCAAAGAAGAGTACTGTCCGCGAGACAGAGTTCAACAGTTGGTGCAAACCTTATGGAACCACAAGATGGTGGGATCTGAAATCGAAGCATACACAGCGAAACATCACGACTTGGTAATTCTATGCCCCGATCTGGCCAACACTGTTGAGAAACGACTCGAGTTCTACCTTGGGGGTATGGTCCCTGAGATTCAGGGTATGGTAATGGCTAGTAAGACTGCAACTGAACATCAAGCAATCAGGTTGGCGCACAAACTCACCGATAAGGCGGTGGAACAAAAGAAGTTGCCAACTCGGGGTACGACTGAAGTTGCCCTGATAATAAAAGAAAGTTTGAAGACTCGTCTGCTCGACAGTCTTCGTCATCCCAGCCACAACAGGGGAACCAGAAACGGTTCAATAATTTCAACAGTCACCGGGGTCACAATAATCAGTCAGCCAACAACAACCAGAACGCAAGCGGCTATGTAGGTCGAAAGCCGTAGTGCAATCGCTGCAATCTTCATCATCACGGCCCTTGTGCCGGGAATCGCTACCAACGATGTGGCAAAGTGGGACATGCGGCAAAGGATTGTCGCGGGGAAATCATGTCCCGACAAAACCAAAATCAACCCCAGGGCCAGCAACAGGGTGTTAACCGGGGATGCTATCAGTGTGGTAGCACTGCCCACTTCAAAAGAGACTGCCCACAGCTGCGTAACAACAACAACAATGGTGGGAACAACCACAACCACAATAACCACAACAACAACAATAATGGAAATGGTGGCACAGGAGGTGCCAAAGGTCGCGCATTTACGTTGGGCCGCGGAGAGGCCAGAAACGACTCGAACGTGGTCACCGGTAAGTTTCCCCTTAATGAACATTTTGCTACTGTGCTTTTTGATACGGGTGCGGATAGGAGTTTTATATCTGAGTCTTTTAAGAAGAACCTAAATCTCACGCCTAAACCCTTAGAGACCCCTTATATGATAGAACTAGCCGATGGTAAATCCGTAGATGTGACCCATATAGTATCCGGTTGTCAACTCAAACTCGCGGGTCACACCTTTACCATTGATCTGATGACAACTACCCTGGGTAGTTTTTACGTGGTAGTCGGAATGGACTGGCTATCCGACGTCTGAGCTGAAGTTCTCTGCTTCGAAAAATCTATCCGTATTCCGCTCTCTAACGACGAAATCTTGACGGTGCAAGGCGAGAAGGCAGGCGCCGTCACAAACATCATCTCTTACATGCAAGCGCAGAAGTATCTTCGGAGGAAGAACTCTTTCGCTTTACTCGCACTGGTTACCGAACAGCCTAAGGACGAGAAACGTATAGAAGACATCCCCGTCGTCCGTGATTTTTCCGATGTATTCCCAGAGGAGTTACCTGGTCTCCCACCACATCGACAATTGGAGTTTGAAATTGAATTGGCGAACCATGCAACTCCCATCGCCAAGGCCCATACCGCCTAGCTCCAGCCGAGCTGCAGGAGTTGTCTACCCAACTTCAGGAACTGTTAGAAAAAGGATTTATCCGACCTAGCGCTTCGCCATGGGGAGCTCCAGTCCTTTTTGTCAAGAAGAAGGACGGGACCTTCCGCATGTGCATCGACTACAGGGAACTCAATAAGGTTACTGTCAAGAACCGATACCCATTACCTCGCATCGACGATCTCTTCGACCAACTTCAAGGGTCAAGCTGCTACTCCAAGATTGATCTACGGTCCGGTTAACATTAGTTCGCGTCAGGGAGGAAGATATCGCTAAGATGGCATTTCGTACTCGGTATGGCCATTATGAGTTCTTGGTCATGCCCTTCGGTCTCACCAACGCACCCGCGGTGTTCATGGACCTCATGAACCGTGTGTGTAAACCATACCTCGACAAGTTTGTCATTGTGTTCATCGATGACATACTCATCTACTCTAAAGGTGAAGAAGAACATGCTGAACATCTACGATTACTGCTGGGATTACTTCAACAGGAGAAACTATATGCCAAGCTTTCAAAGTGTGATTTCTGGATTCGGGAAGTTCAGTTCCTCGGGCATATCATAAATGAAAAGGGTGTCCACGTCGACCCTGCCAAGATTGAAGCTATCAAAAACTGGGAAGCACCCAGGACACCGACGGGGATCCGCCAATTTTTGGGTTTGGCTGGTTACTACAGACGTTTCATCGAGGGATTTTCAAAGATCGCGCAACCGCTTACTACCCTCACCCAGAAAGGCATCAAGTATGCTTGGGGTGACAAGCAGGAAGCAGCATTTCAATTGCTGAAACAGAAACTTTGCAGTGCACCCATTCTATCCTTGCCGGAAGGGACAGATGATTTTGTAGTATATTGTGATGCTTCCATTCAGTGATTGGGATGCGTACTGATGCAACGCGATAAGGTCATCGCGTATGCGTCCCGAAAATTGAAGGTTCACGAGAAAAACTACACAACTCATGACCTGGAATTGGGAGCAGTAGTGTTTGCACTTAAGTTTGGAGACACTACCTCTATGGAACGAAGTGCACAATCTTTACAGACCACAACAGCCTCCAACACATCTTTGATCAGGAGGAGTTGAACATGCGACAGCGTCGCTGGGTCGAACTCTTGAACGATTATGAATGTGCCATACGGTATCACCCGGGTAAAGCTAACGTGGTAGCTGATGCCCTCAGTAGAAAGGAACACTTGAAACCTCGTCGGGTACGAGCACTACAGTTCACCATTCATTCGGGGTTACCCGAACAGATACGCGACGCGCAGTTATAAGCATTAAGGAAGAAAACATCAAGGCCGAATCGGTGGGAAAAAATGGAACGCGATTGGGAAGTAAAACCCAATGGAGCCGGTATTTCATGAATCACATATGGGTTCCTCTCTACGGAGACCTCAGAAAGCTAGTCATGGACGAAGCTCACAAATCCCAATACTCTGTCCATCCTGGTTCGGATAAGATGTATCAAGACCTTAAAGCTGCTATTGGTGGCCCAACATGAAGCTGATATAGCCACCTACGTGAGCAAGTGTTTGACTTGTGCAAAAGTCAAGGTAGAGTATCAGAAGCCATCGGGGCTACTTCAACAACCTGAGATCCCAGTGTGGAAATGGGATCAGATCTCAATGGACTTCATCACTAAACTCCCGCGAACTTAGGGTGGTTGCGATACCATCTGGGTGATTGTGGATCGTTTAACTAAGTCCGCACACTTCCTAGCTATTAAAGAAACAGATAAGATGGAGAAGTTGACTCGCATCTACATAAAGGAAGTAGTTTCTCGGCACGGAGTGCCAACGTCCATCATCTCAGACAGAGATGCTCGCTTCACGTCCAACTTTTGGCAGTCACTTCAGAAAGCGTTGGGAATACGCTTAGATATGAGCACAGCTTATCACCCTCAGACTGATGGTCAAAGTGAAAGGACCATACAGACCTTGGAAGACATGCTTAGGGCATGCGTAGTACACTTCGGGAATAGTTGGGAAATCCACCTGCCTTTAGTGGAATTCTCGTATAACAACAGTTACCATACGAGTATATCGGCAGCACCGTTTAAGGCATTATACGGTCGTAAATGTAGATCACCGGTCTGTTGGGCAGAAGTCGGTGACAGTCAACTCACAGGCCCTGAGTTGATACTTGAGGCTACTGAAAAGATTGTACAAATCAGAAACCGTATGGCGGCAGCACGAGTTCGACAGAAAAGCTACGCTGATCAACGACGCAAACCGCTCGAATTTCAAGTAGGCGACCGCGTCCTACTGAAGGTTTCACCCTGGAAGGGTGTAATCCGCTTTGGAAAACGAGGCAAACTAAACCCACGGTACGTAGGCCCATTTGTGATCTTGAAACGTATTGGACCCGTAGCTTATCAATTAGACCTTCCTGCCGAACTCAGTGGAGTTCACAACGTGTTTCACGTGTCAAATTTGAAGAAGTGTCTATCAGATGAAACTCTAGTCATTCCATTGGATGAGATTCAAGTGGATGAACAACTGCACTTTGTGGAACAACCTATCGAGATCATGGATCGTGAGATCAAGACTCGAAGGCACAACAAGATTCCGATCGTTAAGGTTCGTTGGGACTCTAAGCATGGACCGGAGTTCACGTGGGAAAGAGAGGACCAAATGAAAAGCAAATACCCACACCTCTTCGCAGCTGAGCAGCAAACTAACGATACCAGCAACTAAATTTTCGGGACGAAAATTCTTTTAACATGGGGATGATGTGACAACCTGGGAATCTCTTGATATTTCGCGTACCATTTTAACGAACTAAATCTTTGTGCGTGGCACTCTAAACGTGTACGCTGCATTCTAAACCGCGTTTACTCAATTTTCGGGACGAAAATTCTTTCAACAGGGGATAATGTGACATCCCGGTTTTTCAGATATCTTAAACGCACTACTTCACGGTTATTCGTTCCTACGTTAAATTGATTCGGAGACTTAAATTGCACGCTCGAAATAATTACGATAATTTCATGAACTTGTCAAATGAATTACGTGCTATGTGTATTAAACGTTTATAAGTTTGTGAATTATTATGTGATGTTCGATTTCGTGATTTGTTTTTAGTTATAAAATATACATAGTAAATATATAGACGAATCGAACCGAGCCGCGACACGATCCGGCCTCACTTCCTTGCGACTCAAGTAGTTAATCGAAACTTGAGGACCAAGTGTTAGACCCAAACCAACCCACCCGAATCCCTTGCGGCCGCGAGCACCCCAAACCGTAAACCCTTCCCTTTTCTCCTTACCCTTGCGCTATATATACACATACATGCATGTGCATTGCTTCCCAAACAAAACACACAAAACCCTAATAAGCTAAACAGCCGACGGCAGCTCTCCATTCAGCCTCTCGATCGCAAACAGCCCTCTTGCACTTCCTTTGATCACGGCAGCCCCTCTCCATTCTCCTTCTCGGTCGCGATCACCTTCATCATATCCGAATCGGCTCCCATCCAAGTCTCGGCTCATTGATCTTATTATTAAAGGTTAGGAATTATCATTGTTTGCAAGATCATATTTGGATTTATAAACTCTTGATCATGTTTGAATGTAGTGTTATGTTATTAGCCGACTTGTTTATGCTAGTTGCGGTTAAGATGATTAACGGAATCTAGAAACATTAGGCTGCGTTTTGTGTAATAAAAACTATATGTTATGATTAGGGATTGCATGGGTGTGATATATATGATGATATATGATTGGTAATTCTGTTCTTGATCGCTTATGTTCAATGTATCGATGGTTTAAGCGGGTTAGATTGTGATAAAGTGATGAATCAGGATGATGAATGGTGTTTACAGCCAGCTTCAACTGGCTGTAACTTGGTTATTATTTAAAAATGGATTTTCTGTAGTCTAAAACGTTTTTGAAAAACGCTTCTAATGGCACTGGATTTATATTTTTCTGAAGTCGTTTGATATTTTTAAGTGGCCAATTAAGTTCAGTAACTGAAGCTGTCAAAATTCTGAAAAATTGTTATATGTTTATCGAGTCGGATCTAATAATCTGTAGGGAGTCGAATCATGAAATTTGTACAGCAACCAGATATGGAAATTTCCGGGAAACTGTCACTGGAATTTTGTTAATTGGACGAACGGTGATTTTTAAATAAATTCTTCCGTGGACTGCAGTCAGAAAGCGACGAATCTGACTGTAGCCTAGTATATTAATATTTATGAATAATTGGTAAAGTTTTAGGACTTGAAAAATTTATATAAAATTCTACATTATAGTTGACACCTTCTGTAAAATAATTGGAATTTTTGGAACATTTGGAACTATTTTATAAAAATCCTGAAAACAGCCTAATTATGAGTATATAAGCTGAAACTTGATAACTTGCGAATGTATGTACCAAAGTGTTGTATGAATTGATTGTGTTCATGATAAATTGTTTTGATCACTATATTGGCATGATGATACTTGCATGCATGATTTGAGTCTTAGGAATTGTCATTGTATGAACCGCATTGTGTGTTAGTATGTGTAAGACTTGTATCAGTGTGATCGCACACTAACTCTAAATCAATTGACTTGTTAAGACGCAATTAGCGGTCCCATCATTTGCAACTTCTGTGTTACACTAACCGAGCAAATAAAGGTGAGTTCACGGCCCCTAATTTTATCCGGTTTTAAACAACAGGGGGAGAAACTGTATACACTCTACAACTCTATCTCTTTACGTTATACGAACTTAACGTCATTAAACTATTCGGTAACTAAGTTAATGTTAATGTACGTTATGGTCACTAAGCAGCTATATCACACAAGTCCTCGACAATCTCTCGGATCGTTAGTATTGGGTTTAAATAGCGGGGAAATTATAAGTAGTACTACTGGGCCCGACAAGCCCCATCCGAGCTAGTCGCGCTAGCCGACCGGGTATGGTCAACGGGTGAATAATTTGGCCTAACTTCGCCATGGTCAGTGATAGGCTTGGCAACACGGAGCACAACAGTCAGCTTCGATTGCGAACACTTACGTGACATAACTTTAGGCTAGCTACCTATATATATTAACATTGAACTTAATTACGAATCAACAATATTATCCCGGGTTAGGGATAATGGAACCAACAACGTTATTATTCCGGGTTAGGAATAATGGAACTATCAGTATTATTCCGGGTTAGGAATAATGGAACATCATTATTATTCCGGGTAAGGAATAATGGAACTATCAGTATTATTCCGGGTTGGGAATAATGGAACTACATCGTTATCCTGGGTTAGGGATAACGGGGGAAACAAATTTATAACCGAACAAACGAATTTATGAAAACCTGTGAACTCACTCTTCTTTAATGTTGACACTTGTTTCTTTACATGTTTCTCAGGACGCTAGGAGCTCTAGGTGCACTCACTTGCATTGATCAAGACATCTTTTTATCGAGTCTCATTTACAAACATTGTTTTGGGTTTTCCTTAGTTTTGGCGTTTGTGTTGGCGCCCATTCCTTTACACTATCTTTATGCTTCCGCTCAACTTTAAAAACTAATGCTTCCGCTAAACATTGAAATCAAACTAAGACAATCTAAAATTAACTCTGAATGGTTAAACAAATGATTTTGGAAAACGTATTAACAAATCATATAGAGTCGTTCGATGTTACTAGTGTCTCATATTCTGGTTTGTTCACACGCCTCGCGGTAAAACTCCGCAAGTGGAAATTAAGGGTGTGACAACATCCCGGCTTTTCAGGTATCTTAAACGCGCTACTTTATTGTTATTAATTCCTACACTGATTTAATTCGGAGAATTGATTAGCGCTCGCAATAACTACGCTAACTTTAGTAATTAGGGAATACACGAGGTTTGGGAGTTTTAACGGGTCGTATCTGATTACGTGCTATGTGTTATTAGACGTTTGTGAATCTATTGCGTCACACTCCAAATACGTGATTTAATATTTTATAAACTCCGTGTCACGAATAATTGACGAGTCGTATTATGTGTTGTTATTTATTAGATTATAATTATCGGTTAGTAAATTCTATTTATAAGCCGAATCGAACCGAGCCTGTGAAACGTTTCAACTTCGCGACCAAGCAAACCCAACCCGCCACCCACACCCCCCCTTGCGGCCCACACTCCTTTTGGCCCAAAACCGCCTGCGGCTCAATTAAAACCCAAACCCCCCCCCCTTATGTGACCCACCTCTATGTTACGTATACATGCATGTTGTGGACCCTAATACCCTAGTTGGAGTCGACGGCAGTGGAGACCCCCCCAATCGCGATTTGTCTCTTTCTCGCTACCCTCTTTCTCTCTCGCTACTCCCTCTCTAGTGTAACACCCATCTTCGCAAGGTTAGTCTCGTTTTATGGTTGTTTCGTGTTGAAATCGGTGTATACACGGCTGGGTTTTGTAGTGTTTCATGGTGATCTTGTTCATGTTAATGTTTGACTTGATGAGTAGAATGATATGTACATATACATGAGTGTTGGCTACGTTCGTGATGATGTTTAGGGTGTTATTCACCTACGGTTCGTGTGAATCTTGATGTGCTAGATGATATTTGACAAGTTAACCTGCTGTTAATCGATACAAGTAAGCGTCATGGCCGTTTACACATGTTCTAATGCGATAAAGTCGAAAACAGTGAGCTGATTGACATTTACAGCCAACTTCAGTTGGCTGTAACCTGATCATTATTTACCGAAAAGTGGATTTTCTGAAGCCTAAAACGTGTATTTTTGTAAAACGCTTCAAATGGCACTGGATTCATATTTTTATGAGGTCGTTTGCTATTTTTAATTGGTCCGTTAGTGCAGCAGCTGAAGCTGCATAATTTCTGCAGAATTTGCAGGCTGTTTATCGAGTAGGATCTCATAGTCTGTATGGTGTTATGTCACGAAATCTGTAAAGTAACTGGAGAGGTCAGTTTCCGAAAATCTCCCACTAGAATTAATCGGAGAACGATGATTTTTAAATGATTTTTCCGTTGACTGCAGTCAGAAAGCGACGAATCTGACTGCAGCCTAGTATATAAATTTTTATAAATAATTGGTAAAGATTTAGGTTTTGAAAATTTTACACTAAATTTTACAGGCTAATTGGCACCCTTTGTAAAAAGATTGGAATTTGTGGAACATGGGAACTATTTTATAAAAATTCTCGAAAACAGCCTAGTTATGAGTGTACAAGCTGAAACATGATAACTTACGCTTGTGCGTGTCTAAGTGTTGTATGAGTTATCTTGTGTTGTGACAAGTTGATTTGGTCGTTATTTTGTATGGTGATACTTTGCATGCATGATTATGGTTTCGAATTGGTTATTACGTGTGCCGTACTATGTGTTAGTTATGCGTAGGGTTTTGTGTAAGTGTGTTCACACACTAACTTTGAATCGGTTGACATGTTAGGACGCGATTAAAGGTTCCATCCTTTGCTTCTTTTACGTTTATCTAACCGAGCAATTTAAGGTGAGTTCACGGCCCCAATTTTATCCGGTTTTGAACAACAGGGGGAGAAACATGTATACGCTCTACAACTCAATCTTTTACGTTATGCAAAATTAACACCATTAACTATTCGGTAACTAAGTTAATGTTAATGTATGTTATGCTCACTAAGTAGCTTTATCACGGAAGTCCTCAACCAACTCTCGGATCGTTAGTATTGGGTTAGATAGCGGGGAAATTATAGTAGTACTACTGGGCCCAACAAGCTCCACCCGAGCTAGTCACGCTAGTCGACCGGGAATGGTCAACGGGTGATTAATTTGGCCTAATATTCGCCATGGTCAGTGATAGACCTGGCATGACATAGGCAACAACTGTCAGCTTCGATCGCGAACTCTTACGTGACGTAACTTTATGCTCGCTACCTACATGTTAACATTGAACTTATTTACGAACCAACATTATTATTCCGGGTTAGGAATAATGGAACTATGTCGTTATCCCGGTTAGGGATAACGGGGGAAACAATCTTTTAAACCGAACTTGTGAACTTATAAAAACCTGTGAACTCACTCTTCTTTAATATTGACACTTTCTTTGCATGTTTCTCAGGACGCTAGCAGCGCTAGGTGCACCCACTTTGCTTTAAATCAAGACATGTCATCGAGTCTTTATTAACGATTATTTTTTTTGGGATTTTGGTTTTGGCGTTTATGTTGGCGCCTGTTACTTTATTCTAATGCTTCCGCTAAAACTTTGAAACTTTGGAACTTTGAAATGACTATGCATGTTTACAATAAATGTTTTTGGAAAACGTTAAAATAAATCACATAGAGTCATTCGACTTTGCTAGTGTCTGAGATTCTGGTTTGATCACACGCCTCGCGGTAATACTCTGCAAGTGGAAATGGAGGGTGTGACAGATTGGTATCAGAGCCTCTAGCTATAGAGAACCAGGTTTGCATTTAAAGTAAACTTAAACTATAGCTGTTACACGACACTAGACTTAGTTGGCACCAAACTGTGATATCTTGTTATGTGTTATACTACAATTGTTCTATGTGATATATATATATATATATATTGTGATATACGCAGCTCGTAACTAACTACACCAACCCAGCAGGCTATGTCATCATCATCATCCGACAGATCTCGACAATCAAGGGCGTCGGGGAAGGCACCCATGGTTGAACCCTCACCACCTCGTGGCATGGAGACACGCTCAGCTGCCAGGAAAAGACTCGCTCTAGGATGGGAGTCGTCCTCCCGTCCAACCACCGCTGTACCGGTCAAACCGGTCAACCTTCAGGAGTGGGGGACGATCTACTTAGAGCTGTGCTAAGGAAACAACAGGAACATCTGGAGAGAATGAAAGAGACTATCGAAGCACAGGGATGGCTGATACGTCAACTGACTGGTAAAACTGAACAGCTCGAGGAAGAGCAAGATGAGAATAAGAGAGTTCGATGCATTTTAGCCAAGGACCTTCGTGCTGAGCAGCTGAGGGCTGTTTGGCTCGAAGACAGAGTTCTTGAGTCCAGTTGGAGGATTCACGAACTGGAGCAGAACCAAGCACCACCAATCCCAGTACCCGTACCAACACCGGCCCCTCCAGCGCTAGTAAAAGACGAAGAGGAGGATCCAGAGGAAGACCTGGAGGAGGATCCAGAGGAAGAAGAGCCGGAACAGGACCCAACTAGTTGAAGCTGAAAACACTGAAGAGGAAGACGGCAGTGATAGCGACTTGGGAGATGGAGACATAGATGACTAACTCGTCTCGCCAATCTCCGTTTTGTTTCCTTTAGTTTGTTTGTTTCCACTTATGTTTGAACTTGGAAATTTTATAATTAAACTGATATGTTTGGTTGGTATTTTGTGAGAAATTACAATTTATTTAATCGAATGTTCCTTTTGATTGTTTAATTTGTTGGGTTGACATAAATTGTGTGATCATTGAAGTGTGGAATATGATAACTATATTGGATATATACTTATCGGTGTGTGTTTGTGTTGTCTTGCAAAGATCTGAAATGGCAACCGGTCGTCACGGAAATCTCAACATATCAGCTGAAGAATTGGCCGCTTTAATCCGACAACACGTGAATGCTGCTCTGGCGGTGTTCCTAAACCACCAGCAGGTAACCATTATTAAATTTTAATGGGAAAAATCTAATAGTTTGGCTACATATCCTCTATCCTCAGGAGGGGGTCTTAACCCGTACAAGATGTTCCTGGATGCGAAACCGAGCAAGTTCACGGGAGTTTAAGGACCCATAGAACTGGTCCGTTGGGATCGAAAAGTCTGAATTGTTTTCGAAATGGGCAATTGCCCGAAGCTAATAAGCTCAAGTATGTTGCCTCGACGTTGAAGATGGGGCATTAACCTAGTGGAACGCATAAGTCCAAATGCGTAGACTTGCTGCGGTGAACGCAATGGCCTGGACCGAGTTCAAAGCTCTAATCAAGGAGGAATAATGTCCGCAGGACAAAGTTCAGCAATTGGAACAAGCGTTATGGAACCACAAGATGGTCGGGTAAGATATTGAAGCGTACACGACAAGACATCATGATATGTTGTTCCTTTGTCCCGATTTGGCTAACACCGTCTTTAAACGACTTGAGTTTTATCTTGGGGGTCTTGTCCCTGAGATCCAGGGCATGGTAATGTCTAGCAACCGTACGAGGAGCAACAAGCGATTAGGCTAGCACATAAACTCACCGATAAGGCGGTGGAGCAAAGGAAGTTGCCACCTAGGGGTGCGACTGAAATTGTCCCTGACAACAAAATGCAATTTGAAGACTCACCTGCTCGGCAGTCTTCATCAGCCCAGCCCAACAAGGAAACGAGAAGCGGTCCAACAACTTCAACAACAATTGGGGTCACAACAATCAGTCTGCCAACAACACCCAGAACTTGAGCGGCTATGCGGGTCGAAAGCCGCAATGTAATCGTTGTAACCTCCATCATCACGGCCCTTGCGCTGGAAATCGCGGCCAACGATGTGGCAAAGCAGGACACACGGCAAAGGATTGCCGCGGGGAGATTATGTCACGACAGAATCAGAACCAGCACCAGGGTCAGCAGCAGGGTAATAACCGGGGATGCTATAAGTGCGGTAGCACTGCCCATTTCAAACGAGACTGCCCGCAACTTCGCAACAACAACAATGGTGGGAATAACAACAACAACAACAACAACAATGGCAACAATGGAAATGGTGGCACAGGAGGTGCCAAAGGACGTGCATTCACGCTAGGCCGTGGGGAGGCTAGAAACGACTCGAATGTGGTCACCGGTAAGTTTCAACTTAACGATCATTTTGCTACTGTACTTTTTGATACGGGTGTGGATAAGTGTTTTATATCTGAGTCTTTTAGGAAGAACCTAAATCTCACACCTAAACCCCTAAATACCCCTTACGTCATAGAACTAGCCGATTATAAATCTGTAGATGTGACTCATCTAGTGACCGGCTGTCAACTTAAACTCGCGGGTCACACCTTTACCATTGATCTGATGACAACTACTCTGGGTAGTTTTGATGTGGTAGCCGGAATGGACTGGCTATCAGACGTCCGAGCTGAAGTTCTCTGTTTCGAGAAAGCTATCCGTATTCCGCTCTCTAACGACGAAGTCTTGATGGTGCAAGGAGAGAAGGCAGGCGTCGTGACGAACATCATCTCTTGCATGGAAGCTCAGAAGTATATTCGGAAGAAGAACTCTTTTGCTTTGCTCGCACTGGTCACCGAGCAGTCTAAGGACGAGAAGCGGATTGAAGATATCGCCATCGTCCGTGACTTTCCCGATGTGTTTCCAGAGGAGTTACCCGATCTTCCACCATATCGATGTAGAGTTTGAAATCGAATTGGCGACCCATGCGACTCCTATCGCCAAGGCCCCGTACCGCTTAGCTCCAGCAGAGCTGCAAGAGCTGTCTATCCAACTTCAGGAATTGTTGGAAAAAGGATTTATCCAACCCAGTACTTCGCCATGGAGAGCTCTGGTCCTTTTTGTCAAGAAGAAGGACGGGACCTTCCGCATGTGCATCGACTACAGGGAACTCAATAAGGTTACCGTGAAGAACCGGTACCCATTACCTGGTATCGACGATCTTTTCGACCAGCTTCAAGGGTCAAGCTACTACTCCAAAATTGATCTACGGTCCGGTTATCACCAGCTACGCGTCAGGGAGGAGGATATCTCCAAGACGGCATTTCGCACTCGGTATTGCCATTACGAGTTCTTGGTCATGCCCTTCGGTCTCACCAATGCACCCGCGGTGTTCATGGACCTCAAGAAACCGCATGTGTAAGCCTATCTCGATAAGTTTGTCATCGTGTTCATCGATGATATACTCATCTACTCTAAGGGTGAAGAAGAACATGCTGAGCATCTGCGGTTATTGCTGGAACTACTTCAACAGGAGAAACTATATGCCAAATTTTCGAAATGTGATTTCTGGATTTGGGAAGTTCAGTTCCTCGGGCATATCGTGAATGAAAACGGTATACACGTTGATCCCGCCAAGATCGATGTTATCAAGAACTGGGAAGCACCAAGGACACCGACAGAGATCCGCCAATTTTTGGGTTTGGCTGGTTACTGCAGACGTTTCATTGAGGGATTTTCCAAGATCGCACAACCGCTTACCACTCACACTCAGAAGGGCACCAAGTATGCTTGGGGTGACAAGCAGGAAGCAGCATTTCAATTACTGAAGGAGAAGCTTTGCAGTGCGCCCATTTTGTCCTTGCCAGAGGGGACAAATGATTTTATCGTATATTGTGACGCTTCCATTCAAGGATTGGGATGTGTGCTCATGCAATGTGATAAGGTCATCGCGTATGCATCCCGACAGTTGAAGGTCCACGAGAAGAACTACACGACACATGACTTGGAATTGGGAGCAGTTGTGTTTGCACTTAAGATTTGGAGACACTACCTATATGGAACCAAGTGCATAATCTACACGGATCACAAGAGCCTCCAGCATATTTTTGACTAGAAGGAGTTGAACATGCGACAGCATCGCTGGGTCGAACTCCTGAACGACTATGAATGTGCCATTCAATATCACCTGGGTAAAGCTAACGTGGTAGCTGAGTCGGAAGGAGCACTTGAAACCTCGTCGGGTATGAGCACTATAGTTCACAACTCATTCTAGGTTACTCAAACAGATACGCGACGCGCAGCTAGAAGCAGTTAGGGAAGAGAACATAAAGGCCGAATCTGTGGGAAAGATGGAACGCGATTGGGAAGTGAAACCCAATGGTACCCGGTATTTCATGAATCGTATATGGGTACCTCTCTACGGAAACCTCAGAAAGCTAGTTATGGACCAAGCTCACAAATCCCGATACTCTGTCCATCCTGGTTCGGATAAGATGTATCAAGACCTTAAAGTCGCGTACTGGTGGCCCAACATGAAAGCAGATATAGCCACCTACGTGAGCATGTGTTTGACTTGTGCGAAAGTCAAGGTGGAATACCAGAAGCCATCAGGGCTACTTCAAGAACCTGAGATCCTAGTGTGGAAATGGGATCAGATCTCGATGGACTTTATCACTAAACTCCCGCGAACTCCGGGTAGTTGCGTTACCATCTGGGTGATTGTGGATCGCCTAACTAAGTCTGCACACTTCCTACCGACCAAAGAAACAGATAAGATGGATAAGTTGACTCGAATCTACATTAAAGAAGTAGTTTCTCGGCACGGGGTGCCAACGTCCATCATTTCAGACAGAGATGCTCGTTTCACGTCCAACTTTTGGTGATCACTTCAGAAAGCGTTGGGTACACGCTTAGATATGAGCACAGCTTACCACCCTCAGACGGACGGTCAAAGTGAAAGGACCATTCAGACCTTGGAGGACATGCTTAGGGCATGCATGGTAGACTTCGGGAACAGTTGGGAAATCCATCTGCCTTTAGTGGAATTCTAGTATAACAACAGTTACCATACGAGTATTCAGGCAGCACCGTTTGAAGCATTGTACGGTCGCAAATGTAGATCACCGTCTGTTGGGCAGAAGTCAGTGACAGTTAACTCACATGTCCTGAGTTGAGTGAGGCTACTGAAAAGATTGTGCAAATCAGAAACTGCATGGCAGCGGCACGGGATCGACAAAAAAGTTACGCTGATCAACGACGCAAACCGCTCGAATTTCAAGTAGGTGACCGCGTCCTACTCAAAGTGTCACGCTGGAAGGGTGTAATTCGTTTTGGGAAACGAGGCAAATTAAATCCATGGTACGTAGGCCCATTTGTGATTTTGAAGCGTATCGGGCCCGTAGCTTACAGTTAGACTTTCCTGCCGAACTCAGTGGAGTTCACAACGTTTTTCACGTGTCCAATCTGAAGAAGTGTCTATCAGATGAGACCCTAGTCATCCCATTGGATGAGATTCAAGTGGATGAGCAACTGCATTTTGTGGAAAAACCTATCGAGATCATGGACCGTGAGACCAAGGCTCGAAGGCACAGCAAGATACCGATGGTCCAGGTTCGTTGGAACTCTAAGCATGGACCGGAGTTCACGTGGGAAAGAGAGGACCAAATTAAAAGCAAATATCCACACCTTTTTGCAGCTGAGCAGCAATCTGATTTTACCGCCAACTGAATTTCGGGACGAAATTCTTTCAAAATGGGGATGATATGACAGCCTGGGATTTCCTTGTACCATTCTAACAAACTGAACTTTTGTGCGTTGCATTCTAAACCGCGTTTACTCAATTTTCGGGATGAAAATCTTTCAACATGGGGATAATGTGACATCCCGGCTTTTCAGGTATCTTAAACGCGCTACTTTATTGTTATTCATTCTTAGGCTGATTTAATTCGGAGAATTGGTTACGCGCTCGAAATAACTACGCTAACTTTAGTAATTAGGGAATACACGATGTTTGGGAGTTTTAACGCGTCGAATCTGAATTACGTGCTATGTGTTATTAGACGTTTGTGAATCTATTGCGTCACACTCCAAATACGTGATTTAATATTTTATAAACTCCGTGTCGAGAATAATTGACGAGTCGTATTGTGTGTAGTTATATATCATATTATAATTATCGGTTAGTAAATTCTATTTATAATCCGAACCGAACCGAGCCTGTGAAATGTTTCAACTTCGCGACCAAGCAAACCCAACCCGCCACCCACACCCCCTTGCGGCCCACACTCCTTTCGGCACAAAACCGCCTGCGGCCCAATTAAAACCCAAACCGCCCCCCTTATGCGACCCCCCTCTATGTTACATATACATGCATATTGTGGGAAATTCAAAACCTTAATACCCTAGTTGGAGTCGACGGCAGTGGAGGCCCCCCCCCCCAATCGCGATTTATCTCTCTCTCGCTACCCTCTTTGTCTCTCGCTACTTCCTCTCTAGTTTAATACCCATCTTCGCAAGGTTAGTCTCGTTTTATGGTGGTTTCGTATTGAAATAGGTGTATACACGGCTGGGTTTGGTAGTGTTTCATGGTGATCTTGTTCATGTTAATGTTTGACTTGATGAGTAGAATGATATGTACGTATACATGAGTGTTGGCTGCGTTCGTGATGATGTTTCGGGTGTTATTCACCTAGGGTTCGTGTGAATCTTGATGTGCTAGATGATATTTGACAAGTTAACCTGCTGTTAATCGATACAACTAAGCGTCATGGCCGTTTACACATGTTATAATGCGATAAAGTCAAAAACAGTGAGCTGATTGACATTTACACCAACTTCAGTTGGCTGTAACCTAATCATTATTTATCAAAAAGTAGATTTTCTGAACCCTAAAACGTGTATTTTTGAAAAACGCTTCAAATGGCGCTGGATTCATATTTTTATGAGGTCGTTTGCTATTTTTAAATGGTCATTTAGTGCAGCAGCTGAAGCTGCATAATTTCTGCAGAACTTGCAGGCTGTTTATCGAGTAGGATCTCATAGTCTTTAAAGGGTTAGGTCACAAAATCTGTACAGTAACTGGAGATGAGAATTTCAGAAAATCTCCCACTGGAATTTCGTTAATCGGATGAACGATGATTATGAAATGACAGAAAGCGACGAATCTGACTACAGCCTAGTATATAAATTTTATAAATAATTGGTAAAGATTTAGGATTTGAAAATTTTACACAAAATATTACAGACTAATTGGCACCCTCTGTAAAAAGATTGGAATTTTTGGAACATGGGAACTATTTTATAAAAATTCTCGAAAACAGCCCAGTTATGAGTGTACAAGCTGAAACATGATAACTTACGTTTGTGTGTGTCTAAGTGTTGTATGAGTTATCTTGTGTTGTGACAAGTTGATTTGGTCGTTATTTTGTATGGTGATACTTTGCATGCATGATTACGGTTTCGAATTGGTTATTACGTGTGCCGTACTGTGTGTTAGTTATGCGTAGGGTTTTGTGTCAGTGTATTCACACACTAACTTTGAATCGGTTGACATGTTATGACGCGATTAGCGGTTCCATCCTTTGCTTCTTTTGCGTTTATCTAACTGAGCAATTTAAGGTGAGTTCAAGGCCCCTATTTTATCCGGTTTTGAACAACCGGGGGAGAAACATGTATACCCGGTACAACTCAATCTTTTACGTTATGCGAAATTAACACCGTTAACTATTCGGTAACTAAGTTAATGTTAATATATGTTATGGTCACTAAGTAGCTTTATCACGGAAGTACTCAACCAACTCTCGGATCGTTAGTATTGGGTTAGATAGTGGGGAAATTATAGTAAACTATCGGGCCCGACAAGCCCCACCCGAGCTAGTCGCGCTAGTCGACCGGGAATGGTCAACGGGTGATTAATTTGGCCTAACTTTCGCCATGATCAGTGATAGACCTGGCAACACAGAGGCAACAACAGTCAGCTTCGATCGCGAACTCTTATGTGACGTAACTTTAGGCTCGCTACCTACATGTTAACATTGAACTTATGTACGAACCAACATTATTATTCCAGGTTAGGAATAATGGAACTATGTCGTTATCGGGTTAGGGATAACGGGGAAAACAATCTTTTAAACTGAATTTGTGAACTTATAAAAACCGGTGAACTCACTCTTCTTTATGTTGACATTTGTTTCCTTGCATGTTTCTCAGGACGCTAGGAGCGCTAGGTGCACCTACTTTGCATTAAATCAAGACATGTCATCGAGTCTTTATTAACGATTATTTTTTTGGGATTTTGGTTTTCGCATTTATGTTGGCGCCCGTTACTTTATTCTAATGCTTCCGCTAAAACTTTGAAACTTTGAAACTTGAACTTGAAAATGACTATGGATGTTTACAATAAATGTTTTTGGAAAACGTTAAAATAAATCATATAGAGTCGTTCGACGTTGCTAGTGTCTTAGATTCTGGTTTGATCACACGCCTCCCAGTAATACTCCACAAGTGGAAATGGAGGGTGTGACATCAGTTTTGGATATTCAGGATGATTCTTGAGAAATGGCATTTCTTTATCATGTGATGATGCAATGTTTCGCTCCGAGAAAGTCCGGAATGGGTGGGATGGGTCATAATTTGTTGTCGGCTATGATTGGGCTCATGTTTAATCAGCCTTACAACTTTGCACGTATGATCTTCCAAGCACTCAGGCACAAATTAGATATGATGAGGATGATTTCCATCTTATGATGCTATACCATCGTTTTCTAATGATTATTTTCCATCATCTTGTTCCGGATCTTTTAATTCATGATGGTTTGGCTCTGCTTGTTCTAAAAAAGACGGGTAGATGGATTTTAAGCGATTGTCGTCAAGCTGAAGTATCTACTCGCTCTCCTCTATTGCTTGTTCTTCTTCCAATGCTAGGTGCTATTCTGCTTGAAAATTACAAACTACAAAATGATGTTACTTGGAGAAACATTTATGAGGGTGTTAGTTATGAAGATGGTGCAGCTCCTATGAATCTTCAATAGCCGGCAGAAGTCCAACCTCAGGTTGGTCTGCAACAACTGCAGGTGGTCATTGAAGAACCTGTTGTTCATGAGCCTGATGTGGCAAAACCAGCAGTTGTCGAGCACGTTGATGAACCTGTTGCTGAACAGGGTAAATGAGCCTTTTAATAAACCGATACATGATGAAGTGATGGAAGATGTACTTTCACAGATTTCCTTCGACCAACCTGAACTGAATCAAGAAGATATTTTTTTGATAGAGTTTTAGCATCAGTTGGTGTTGCTTTAGAGACAGATGCTCCTTCTTCTAGCGCATTTAAAGGGAGAGGTATTCTTATTGAACAAGAGGATGTCGAAATGTTGATAGAAATAAAGTATTTAGCTTTGGTTCTTAAGGATTTTTTGGGTACGTTATCAAACAAAGGAAAACCAAAGATTAAAGCTTTTTGTGATAAGGTCAATTCACTCGTCCCTCTTTTGAGTGAGCCTCACGCTTGTCACTTTGGAATGAGAAGACTTCAGACTTGGACAATCTGCCAGATGATTCTACTGACAATGATAATGGAGGAGATCCGGATAATAGACCTAGTGTTATTTCAGTTTCTGCTTCTAAGCCAAATGCAAATTGGATGAATTGAAATAGCTCATAAGCTACGGAAGCTGCAACCAATGCTACAGTTGAGGGGGAGTCAGGTAAAGGCGTAGGTGGTAGTGGAGATAAAGGTCAAGTCGAGGGTGATCTTGGTGTTTTGTCTAATGGCTCAGATGATGGGGTATAACCGGAGAGCACTTCATCTCCAACAATGATTTAGAGAAAGATGATGAAGTAGTTAGAATAGTTGAAGATCTTAGATTAGATGAAGACTGAGATTCCAGTATCCGGCGATTCCAGACGGAAGTTTAGTTGGAAAGAACTAATTCGGTAAAATGTTTTTAAGAACGGAGTAGAAGAGTAAGTCATAAGCTTTCATTCATATCGAAAGAGTATACATCTTGTCAAGCTGGCGAAATTCTTGGTTTCCTTTTAGGAACTTCAAAACCTACAAAACTCCAAATACATGACGCTATTTATAGTCAATCACCCTTGTGCGAAGAGATATTCTAACTTCATACTAAGTAAGTGACCTTCGTACGAAGTGACCACTTCGTATGAAGTGACCTCTAAACTCCTATCTCGTTCGCACTTGAGTCATGTGTTCGTATCTAATCTATACAGTATTCAACACACGCTCTATCTAGTCTATTCACACAGTGACGGACAAAATATGCACCAACAAAGATGTCGATCATGTGGTAATGAGCAAAGGGGAAAACGTGTCATATACCATAAATATGCAACTTGTTAAAGGAGTGGAGGTGGATTTTGAAGACTTGTTGGGCATCGCTTATAATGATACACCAGTTGAACCAAATCTAAATCCTCAGGCGATTCATGAAGAAGTTCAGAGGGTCTTATGGGCTAAGAGCACCTCCACCAAATCTAACTCAAAAAAAGCTGTTTTGACATATTAGTGTAAAATAATCAGGTCAAATTAGATTCTAGGATTTCAATGAGCAATATAACTTGGTGTTAATCAAGTGAACAAATGGTGCGAAGTACTTCATGACGTGCTTCAAAAGTCTCAGCTCTCTTTCGGCACATGATCTTCATCATATTGCTCAGATTAATTTGAACACACCAACTTCTAATGGAATTATTGGTGGATTGAAGAAGGCTTTAGAAGAAGAAAGTAGAACAAGCAAGTGGAACCAGTTCAAAGCAGTTGTGGGTCGTCGACTTAAATCAAAGAATAAGTTCACTGGAGAAACCGAGTACAAAGTTATGTACATGCCTGCTTTACGTTTGAGAACTATCCCATTGAGGCAATTCGATTTTGATTGTATGGAAGGAATCGGGTATTGGTACATTGATGGTAGAACAGGTGAAGCTGTAATCACAAAGAAGAAAGCTACTAAAGTGATTGTTAAAGTGTTAGATCGGATGTGGTTAGTGAACTTCAAACTTTCTGAACTGAAAAAGTTTAAATGTCAGTCTCTCCATTATTTGAAAGAAGACAGAGACCTCGCCCTTCCTTTTATCCAGGCTGTTCAATTCTGTGTGAGGAACAAGGTTGGAGCGTGAAGTGACTATTTAAGATATGATGAAGACCTTCACAAGACTTGTAGATCACGCATGTATCAAGGGGGAGTCTGTAAGTGCACCTGTTTGATAAATGCTAGATTCTGCATTTTGGAGTTTCTTTAGGGTTTATCTTAGTAATAAATGAATAGTTTTACTCTAGTCTGGTCCATATTTGTAAGGGTGGGTCCGGAAATTTTATAAATTCGAACACCACCCGTCTAGTTTTTCTTATAAGCAGTCCAATATGTAATTAGGTTATGTAGTCCGAACATATGGGTATGGACATGTACTCCGAACTTATGATGTTTCAAATTCAGACTAGCTTTGTTTGTAAGGACTTATGTGTCCGATCTTTTTCTTGTATTTGTACTCTCTGTGATGAATGCAAGACATGACTTTTTGACATTTAACAAACATACCCTAGCTATTGTATGTTCTTATGTGTATTGGTAATCTCTGAATACTCTGTGGATTCACAGATTCTCAATCATCATCTAGGTTTCCTTTACTCCTTCTACATGGTGTCCTCGCAGCAATTTGCATTGTATGGTCGATTCCGCACACCAAGTAACTTGGTGTTTCGTGTTTGCGATTATATTCGATTTTTCAAGGTTTGAAGGTGGGCTTATTAAATGACCTCCACCTCAAGTTCGTAGATGTGACGAGCTTGAGAGTGTAACTTTTGCTAAACCATCAGCAAGCGAGCCTCGAGATCGACAGCTGGGTGTGGGTGTGGTGGTAGCGGTGATGAAGATGGTGATGGATAAGCTGGTGGGGGTGGTGGCATATCATCTATGCTTCTCTAAATCCCAGACTCTCTTACAGAGGATCTCTATTTGTAACTGTTGGACTGAATGAGATCATCCCAGGTGTAGGAGGGATGGTGACACCGGTGGTAGGGGTTGGATGTAGGTATGTGATGCGGAGAGTATCTAGTAGAGATGTGCTCGGCTCAAATGTGGGATGACGAATGAAATGGTTGGTGAGAGGTACCCTCTCTAGGACGTGGCGGAGGTATGTCATGTGTGAAGATGGGAGATGTGTCAACATGATGTGTGAGGGGTCAAGTATCTGCGGCCTATAGGATGGGTGTCATCGTTAAAAGGAGTGAGAAGTAGGTGTAGCAGGAGTATGACGGGAAGTAGGGTAACAACGGATATGGTAGTCAGAATCGGAGTGAAGATAGATGTATGCGTTAGTACGGGAGTAGGAGTCAGTGTACCTATGGGGATTATGTCGATACTACTGTCGGTGGTATCCGCCTGAAGTCCAACACGGCGGATGGCATATGAGGATGCTCGATCACTCACGTCTAAAGGAGAAAGGTCTACCACCAAAACAACCAGAGATGACATCTCTAGATAGCAACGTTAGGAACCTCGCCATCACCTATATCCTCGTCTAAGTGATCAACATGAAAAACGGGGACCTCGTTCTCGTCGTCGAACAAATCAATGATCAATGGAATAATAGCGACAGGTAGAACGTCTAACAGTATGATCTCAACAATGTGCTCACCCCCGGGTGGCCAACAATAACAATGTCATTTAGCTATGCTTCCACAGCTAAAACATCATCCTCGATAAGCGCGTCCTCCATGAGATCATCGTCGAAAACGTAGTCGGGATCCGACTCAGTGTCAGAAGGAATGATCTCAATAACATATGGATACTCGTCATCCGTTGCGACACCCATCGGGTCGACATCATCGTGAATGCCACTACTAGCAGAAAAGGCCACCGTACCCTTGCAAAATAATCTTTACAACATTCATATATATATATATATATATGTATATATAGAAACACATAAAATGTAGTTATGTTTGTTCGTTGTAAGTTATCCTATTTATTTTATGTGGATCAACCTAGTTTATCATGCCTATC
Organism: Scalesia atractyloides; assembly: GCA_947069175.1. Taxonomy (NCBI): domain Eukaryota; kingdom Viridiplantae; phylum Streptophyta; class Magnoliopsida; order Asterales; family Asteraceae; genus Scalesia; species Scalesia atractyloides. Next base: position 73,036,596 of record CAMTDV010000023.1, read on the forward strand.
CCATATAAACTAAGTCCCATGAGGTCCTTGCATTATCATTTTAAAATAAGTTTCGTGTAGTGGATTTTGCGTTGGTGTATGCGATGAATACCCCTTTGCTTTTGTAAAATCTTTTTCATGAGAGGACCCTAGTGATTGTAGACTAGACTCGAGAAGTTATCTTGGTTCACTACGATCTAATCTCTGATACCAAACTATCACACCTGCTCGTAGGCGGAAGCGCAAGGTATGAACTTGATTAGTTTTCATTGGATACGATGTAAGTAAACAAACTATACGAGTAGAGATATGCACGATGTTCATCCATTCACCATAAATAAAATATAAGTCATAAGTTGTTCGGAATAAAAGACAACACAAAGTATATTGTTTCACAAAAGTGACTTTTTCAAAATAGAGTTTAAACACAAAGTCTTTGCATTCTTACGAAGACGAGATATATGGACCAAACCATTCAAAAGTAGATGACATCGCCAACTTGACAACCATATTCTTCGTGATAATCATTTGCCCCAAGATCCACTTAATTTCCTGAAATACATGTAAGTTTAAAAAGTAAACAAAAGTTGGTGAATTCATCTATTTTGAGTTCGTATCAAATGAATCTTAAAAGCATTTAAAAGTTTCGTATGTAAAAAGTGTGGTATGTAAAGCATCTATTAGATCTTTGATCATTAATGTTTTGCAAGGACATTAATATGTGTGCCAACATAGGAAGCACACAACCCTTGACGATTTAGCGTCCATTAACCTTGAATGGGACATAAAAGTACTACATGTGGCCACACAAACCCATGAGTGGGGCTCGTAAGTAACCAATATATCTACACCTCTTGTTCCTTGGTCTATAAAAAAGATTGTGCTTAAGTTCCACCCTATTCAAACATGATATAGTTGTTTCATTCCTTAGAGTAACCATACCATCATAACATGTGTTTCCCAAGAGAGTTATAAAACCGAAAACGTTTGGAAGAAAAGGGGGAGATGAACTCACATTATTGCGTCCAGAAAGTGTCGCTACCAAAGCGGGGTATCTAAATGCGCGTGGCAACCTAGAAGTGTTCTCACTCGTTAGACACTTAGGTCTCTACTAGACCGTGTAAGCGTTGCTCATCTTGAACGCTGTTAAGTTTTTATTTGTTGTTTATTTAGAACCCTTGTGTATTTTAATGTGTTGGCATTTGTTTTGTATGTCTGTTTTTAATATATATATATATTTGAATTCATGATGCGTATGAATGGGCCTAGCCCATTTGAGTCTTCGTGTTCCACATGGTGTTATGTTGTTATGAGTTATATATATTCTTCAAATATATATTAAGGATAGTGAACCTCGTTCATATGTATAAGTATGTACGATTTATTTGCATATATCTGTTTCACAAATATATATATATATATATGTATATCTTTTCTAGATATAATGTTAAAAATATTTTATATTTAACATCGTATTATAATTGGGATACATGTATTATATCATTTGTATGTGTACACTTCAACAAGTGTATTAGTGTGCATTACTATGTACTTGCATATTTATACGTATACGTATACCTTGTATATACTTTACATGTGTATTCTATTGTCATTATTTATGTCGTATTTATACATGTTGGTGTACATGTACATTCTTGTAACCTTGTGATGCATGGTCGAGAACTGGTGCTTAATCATATTTAAGTTTATGATTTTCCATGACTTTCGATTTCAAATCGCCTCATTTTGATTAGAATTTTGTTTTGCAGGCCAGAAGCACGTGTAGACAACATATTAAGGCGTCGGTAGAAAACGTAAAATCTAGAGGCCGTCGGTGATGCCCTCCAGAATATATTACGCTGAATTTCGTTTGTTGAGTGTTTTGAACGAATTATAACACACTTTTGGGGTTTTCAAAGGTAGTTACGCAAGAACACATCTCTTGTAGCCAAGAACACCACCAACCTCAATCCAAATTGATTCCAATCAACGACCATCATCCGTAATCATCCTCCATCACCATCAATCATAAACCCTAATCACCATTCTTCTCCACTTCAAAGCCTCAAGATGTTCAAGTTCATGCTTCAAACAATGGTTGACAGTGCTCCGTTCATCATGAGTAGCTAATTCTCTCGGGTTTCACACTGTAGTAGACTTTTGTAAGGATTTCTAGGGTTTGCTATTTGTTTAATATTTGGTTTGTGACAAATTGAATTACATTTGAATCTTTAGATAATTGTCTTACGTTTGTATTCAATTTACGAATTGTTTAGTGAGTTACGAAATTTAACTTCGTGAAATGAATATACGAATTTATGCCTTCTCTTTGATAGGATTTTCTTGTCCGAGGTAACAAAGTGCATTGCGGTCCGTTGTCTATGAAGTTGATAGCAATTGGCACATAATCCTTGTGATTCTAAATTCGTTAATGAACTAATTTGATTGAACCAAATTAAAACATGTAGTAACCCTAGGTCCGAACAATTGTAGAACCGGGTCTGAACCTTGTTTTCCGTTATTGTTTAAAATCATTTAAGCAAGTTTTCGTGTAACCATAATCATTTAAGTTTTCATAGTTTTGTAATCGAAACCATAAATTGTCAGTACATTCCGACACCTTTTTCAAACAAACAAATTAATCAATTTCTTAGCAAGCTTCATAAAAGTGACAACAAACCGTTAAAATCAATCATGTGCATCGCAAACCACAAACTCTTCATGGTCCGACCCCGTACTACCACTAGCTCATAGCTAAGGGTAAATCATGTTTATAAATATTATCTTTGACCGGGTCGCAACACTCCGATCAAATTTTGGTGTCGTTTTCGGGGAGTTTGTTGGTGCATTATGTCTATTGCCTACGTCTAGGATGTGTCGATATTGTATATAGGGCTTAATGTTGTTTTTACAAATGTTATCATTTGTTTTATATAAGTTGTAGTATACTCGTACGAGTGACCATGTCGACCTGTAAATAGAGGAGTGTTGTGTTAGAGCTAGAGTGTTAGTTCAATTGGTACGGCGAAACCCTACTGATTTGTTTACTAGCGTCTGTACTTTGCACGTCTTTTAATAAAATTTAGAGAAGTTAAACATTATCTCTCTTTTGTTCGTTTGTCATCCTCTCTAGCAATGAATTCCGCCTATGCTAGCTGAGTTAGATCAGACCAGTTGCTCATCGGAGGAGCCGATCCCCCGTTCACAAGTGGTATCAGAGCCTTGAGGCCTGATTTGCTGACAAACATCAAGTTTTTACAGGCTACCAACTGTTTCAGATCAGATTCACTATTGCAGCTTTCTACTTCTACATTTCTCCTAAACTGATCTTGGATTTGGACGAAAGTATGGACAAACTGGACTAGGATTCTAGTATAACACGTTAAATCCAATTCTAATCAATCCGTAACAATTTCATATCTAAAGTCGAGTTTAATCATGTCAAACTTGGTAAAATTCATCGGTTTTGTGACCTAAGTTATTCGTACGGGTAGAGAGACCACTCGCACGAACGACTGATCGAAAAATTTAACTCATTCGTACGAGCAAGTAATCAGAAGTTCTTAAAAACTTACACGTTACAAAATTTACAAGTGTGATTCGCACGAGTTACACATTCGTACGAGCATCTCGTTCGTACGTGTGAAACTTCATCCGTACGAAATGAATTCTAGTTCGCACAAGTTACTTGTTTTAGCTACTTTTTGTCCGTACGAATTTCTAGTTCGTAGAATGAATCTTGGTCACACGAACTATTATTGTTATCCGCACGAAGTAATTTTTCCGGACTAATCAGTTTGTTCGAAAAGTGTGTTTTTGAACTTTTACAAAAAAAATGTCAGACGAATTTTACAACGCATTTGCTACATCTACAGTCACAACCACAATGGCTCAAAACATGAATCTCGAAAATGAGACAGGTACAATGACCAAACCGCCGAAGTTAATGGACCTAGAAGACTTCGACAGTTGGAGCGAACGGTTCATGAATTGGGTCTAGGCAAATCACTTTACTTGCTGGTTTGCTATTGAAGTAAAATATCAGGCTCCTGTAGGTGAAAATGGCCTCGAAAAGACTCTAGCTCAACTCTAAGATGTTGAAAGGGAAAGGTTCATAAACGAAAAGAAAATGATGAACACCTTGCAACAATCCATCAAAGAAGATATTCTTGCGTTATTACAACACGATGATGATGCACAATCATTGTGGAATGCTCTTCGTTTGAAGTTCCAGGGAAGTGCTCAGCTACGTAAGAGTAAACGGGTGTTGTTAAGTAACGAGTTTGATATCTTTACGTTGATTATAGGAGAGACTGTGAAACAATTGATCGAATGATATTTTCATTTGGTAGTACAAATGAAGAGAATGGGAATCATCAAGACCAATGAAGAACTTGTTGATAAGTTGGCAAATTCTCTACCGCAAGGTGAATGCTCTACTTATTTGACCTTCTTGAAGAATGGGACAGAGTATGGTAATTTTTCATTACCACGTTTCATTGAAAAACTGGAGGGACATGAACTTGAAATGCAAAAGAGGTCGAAGAACAAAACCGTCCAAGTTCAACAAGATGTTACTATGAACTTCAAGAACATTTCTGCTACTCGAATTCAGTCTCCAAAGATCCAATCCGCCTTCAGCACTTACAGCTCGCCAAGTTCACCATCAAACCTAAATAGTGGCTTTCAATCATTTGCTACAGTTAATCCTCACACGTCTCAAAGCCCATGGTCATCACATGGATCAAGCACTCCTCAAATCAACCAGAACAGTCAGTCAAATCCTACTCAAAGGGTTCTTTAGTGCAATATCGTAGTGGATTTCCAGAATGCACAAAACTTCGATGAGAAAACCGTGAAGTAACACATGTCTCTATTAGCATCGGTTCTCGAGTCTTATAATTGTCTTTTAGTAGGAAAGATTGGAAATTCTGAAATGACCATAGAGGAATATGATCAGATAGATTCGGTTGAAATGGAGTTAATAGACATCAACTGGTGTAGGGTATCTATCGTTAGACGCACACAAAGATTCATGGAAATAACTTGAAAAGAGAACTTGGGAGGATTGGATGGAAAACTGGGATTTGACAAATCCAAAGTTACTTGTTTTAAGTGTCGGGAAAAGGGTCATTACGTGAATGCCCAAATAGAGAAGCTCAGGCTAACCATTACCCATTTACTAATGACTACTACAAGAAGCCTATCTACCACCGTCCTCAACCTAGAACTCGAGAAATGGTCACAGATCATGTAGAGTGTTTGAAAGAGTTGAGCATCGAGAAATGGCACAACAAACTACCAAAACTATTTGATTTAATATCTCATGTTAGTGTCGTTTTATCGAGTGCCCTACCTCAAAAAGCTCAAGATCCAGGAGACCCTTTGTTTCCAATCCATATGAGAAATTTAAAATTAAGAGGGTGCTCCTAGATCTTGGAGCTTGTGTGAGTGTTTTGCATGGGGGTCTGTATGACCAATATGATTTTGGTACTTTGAAAAAGTTGGACACCCTCGTGGTGTTGGCTGATCAGACTCCCACACATCCAAGGGGTATGATGGAAATGTGATAGTGAAAGTCAAAGATATCTATTACCTAGTTGACGTTTTGGTAGTTTACTATGTTGGGTGTATTGAGGACTCACAACTGATAGTCATACTAGGTAGACCGTCACTAGCAACTGCTAATGCCATAATAAATTGTGCAATGGGAACGGTAATCATGAATTTACGGACCAGGAACTAAATTTGAATGTTTTTCCTAAATTTACTCACCCGATCGTGGAGGATAAGTGTCCTAAAGTGGACATGAATCTGAACAAAAAGATAGGTGCTGTGGTTGGTAGGTTTGTAGAATCGAAGAAGAAAACGGTCAAGAAGAAGAAGGTAAAGAAGGCAAAGGAAGAATTAAGGAGGTTTGGCCCGTTTGGAAATAAATGGTATGAGTCACTAGTCGGTGATGTGGAAGAGTTCGTGGGCGACAAGCACTCCCTTCTACCACCATGAGTGATATGTTATTTGTTGTTGTATATTAATTTTAGTTATTTTGTTGGTTTATTTTTAGTTTTCTTGTATTTTTTGTCTTTTGTATTGTTGTTTACTAGTTAAATGAACTTTGTAGGTGTTTTCCTTATATAACCCTCACGAGACCTTCCTCGTCCTCCTGAGCTATCGGGAGGTTTAAAGGGCTTGTTGCATGGGCTAAATGCAAACGTGATTCCTATGACAATGAGTCTGCTTTGTTGTTGATGTAAAATATTTTCCACAAAGTCAAAGTTGAATAAAAATAAGTCTTGGTAAAATTTTTTATAAAACTGGAAGAAATAGGTAACAAACAAATTTTGATGGTTGTAGGAAGCTTGCTTCTACATGATGTTTGAGATTTATAGGTACATTATGTTCACGAGACGACCACTTTTTTAGAAGAATAAAGTTCACACGAGGAATGAGCGAAAACCAAGTGCATACGTTTCCTTTTAGTTTTGATTTTTAGCTTTCTAATAAGTGGATTGTATTTTGTAATTCATTTACCGGGGTGAAATTTTGGGGAGGTTAGCTGTGTCACATCCCTTGTGCGTTTTAAAAGCTTTATTCTTACAAATTGAGGACAATGTTGACCTCAAGTGTGGGGACGGGGGAAGTTTCAAAAAATTTTCAAAATGTCTTTGTTTGAAGCAATCTAAAAAGTACAAGTAATTAATTAATGAGGGATGGTACAACCCATTTGCTTTTTGTTGTCATGGTCAAGTTCTAATGAGTAACATGACGGGCATTTAGCGGGTTATTTGGGAATAATTCACTTAAGAAACTAACATATTGTCATATCACATACCATAGCCATCGTACATGCAATTTGAGCCACTTTTACACATTATAGATATATATATTCATTCTTTGAGTGTGCCATTAGTCGCGTATTGTAAAACTTGCAACTTTTGATGCGTTTGAGACCATAGACCAAATACGAGCATAAGAATGATTAAGGCATTAGAATACCTTTTCTTTATACACCATTCATCTTATCCTTACCCGAAATCAATCCCTTAGTCGCCAACTTTGAGCCTAAACCTTTCGTTTGACCAACAATTTAGCCTTTGACCGTTGAGCCTTCTATCTTTAACCTGTGTGATGAAAACTTGATTTTAAGATTAGTTGTTTGAATTAAAAAAATAACAAATCGAAAATTCAGAAAACATCATGAAAAGAATAGAAAATCATTGAGAAATGTACAAAAATAGGTATTGATAGTTTGTTGAATAAAAAGTAAAAGCTTTTGCCTCTTAGCTTGTTGATTCGTAGTTGGTCGTCTTAGAGTAGTTGTTTTTGTAATAAAAATGGAGTTTTCATCACCTTAGCCACTTTGAAATATCCTATCCTACACCTTTAGCCTAGCCCCGTTACAACCCTTAAACACCTTTTGATTTGTGCTTAGGATTTGTGTTTGGTAGTGAAGAATGATTGAGTTGAAAGCCTATGCGGTACATGTTCTAATCGGTTTGAGTGATTACCTCAAAAGTGCTAATGCATCATCTATTAGCCAAATTTTTAAACCGAGTGGATAGAACATTGTGAGGGATGTGTATGATGTGTTAGTTTCAAGGGCGAGTTAATCTTGGGTAATCATTTTTATGTGAGTAATCACTCTACCACTAAATATTTACAAAAATCGTAAAAATTATGAATCGGATATTACATCAAACCTTAACTTAAGCTTTCAGAATGAGAAGTGTGTCTTTCGCTTGAGCCACGTGAAAGTGAAAAACGGATTTGCTTAAGAGCAAGCAAAAGACAAGTGTGTTCAAAAACCGGTGCTTAATCGAATTTGAGTCTATCTTTTTACATGAATTTCGACTTCGAATGGCCTACCTTTGATTAATATTGTGTTTTACAGGTCTAATAAAGTCTTAGGAGCTATACGGGAGCTTTACGGAGCGTCAACGAGCGAACGGGATCAATCGGGAACTCGAAATGAAGAAAACGGAAAATCCAGAGGCCGTCGGAGACGCCCAGTTAGACCGTTGCCGACGCCCTCCAGAATATGCTACCGCTAAATTTCGTTTGTTAAGTGTTTTGAACGAGTTATTACCCACTTTTTGGGGTTTTCAAAGGTAGATACGCAAATTTGAACCTAGAACATCCTCGTGGAACCAAGAACACCACCAACGTCAATCAAAATCGATTCCAATCAATGACCATCATCCGTAATCATCCTCCATCATCATCAATCCTATCCCTTGTCACACCCCGACCCGCAGCGGAATAAGAGTCGGGGCATAATTGGGTTATCACCAAAGCTCATGATGTTTACTAAAATGTTTCATATTTATTAAATTCAACTTACAACTTAAATAGTCAAATTAAATCCATACAGTTACAAGGAAAATGAAACTATGTAATACAATCCCAAAGCTTAAACTGAATTATTCTTCTAGGTCCTCTTATGTGTTTCTTGCCTCAACTGGATCACTTGTATCATGTGTAAAATGGGGGAAATTTTGGGTCAACAAAAGTTGGCGAGTGAACCTTGTTTAAAAACATTGTTATTGATTTCTTGTTGTATTTAATATTGAAAAGTTGTGCAATATTCATATGTGAGCAAACATATATAAATAAACAATCACAAACCACCTTGAATGAGCATATGACATGAATGATAATGTATTGTGAGATCAAGGCTTAATCAAACGGAGCCGATTGTATGAAATGTATGATGATGTATGTGAGATCAAGGCTCAATCAAACGGAGCCGATCGAATGAGGCACCTGTACTCAACCCGTTTCGCACGGGGAGCTGATGGGCCTAATGTAATGCATGTATTGAAAATGATAACTTTAATCTAGACATAATCCACACAACAATTGATACATACTGAATACAAATTTGATCACGGATATGATGGATGCACAAGTTTTTAAATATAATAAATAATTAAGCGACACATGATATACCCCAAAAATGTGATTAAAACGGGGAATTGGTAGAGATTCACTCACATTGGGTGCGTTCTTTTGATGTTGTTGGATGCGCACGAGTTTTGGGATTTGATCGACGAGGAAGAACTAACCTAAAATATTAACAAAATGTTTCGGTATATAATTGGATTTTATTGGAGACTAATACTTTTAATTAACAATTTTAATAGGATTTTTTTTTTAGATTTATTTTTGTGAGTTTAAGGTCATTTTCTAATTTTTAAAAATAATATTTTTAAGTATTTTTAATCGATTTTTAAATTAAATAAATAAATAAAAATAATATAAAAAGGTGGGTTGACTTGTCAGGTCTGACCGGGTCTGACCGGTCAAACAGTGATTATTCAGGCGCAGGGCGGAATCGAACTCGGGACCTTTTGTTTGTGTGCACGCAGCCCGGCCAACTGGGCTGCGTGTCTAACCCGTTAGAATTTCTTATTAAAATTATACTTATGTTCTTGTTAGCTTTATTCAGAAATTAATAAATTTAAAAATAAAGTTTTTAGACTAAACAACCCGCCGCGCCTACTGAGACTTGAACCCGCAATCGCTATGCTATTCTACACCCAGCCCAACCAACTGGGTTGGGTGTCTAACCCATTATATAACGAAATTACTTTATATTTATATACTTTTTTGAGAACTGGTTTAGTTTGGTTCAAAAAAAACATTCTGATTGGAAAACCGGCGATAAGTAGGGATTCGAACTCGTAATGTTTGTTTTGTTTGCTCACACAATCCACCGCTGGACTGTGTGTCTAACCCAGTTAAGATCCGATTTTTATTTCTTTTAAATTACTAATCGAGAACCCATCTTCTTCAATGGTTTCAACACTGAAACAGAATTCGGTAATCAAGTGATTTAAGCTATCCTGATGTTATAAATACTTAGCATGAAATAAACATATTATACAGAATAAAATTAAGACTCATACCAAACAGGAAATCGAGGTTCGATTATTCTGGTGACCAACTCCGGCAATGGCAGACAATGATTCCGACGAACAGAAATTAGAGTGAAAAATTGGGAGTTTTGCGAGTGTTTCCGAGATGTGAGGCGATGGTATTATTAGTGTAAATTAGAAGTAATATCATTTCGGTTTTCAATCTCGACAATCATATGAATCGAATCATTGAAGATGGAATTGATTAAGAACGTGGGTTGTAACTAACATTGTATCATCGGTTACACTCAGAAACTCGCGACCACACCAAAGGTCTCTGGTTATTTGAAAGTCGTTGGGCGGTTTCAGTCCTTGGCGCAAACAGATGATTCACGGGTGAAACTTAAGTTTTATTTGATTCATTGATTACACAAACGAGTCAAGTGGCGGAGTGGGGAAATGCTTGTTTGTTGAACCGGCTGACCCGGGTTCGAAACCCGGCAGCGGTATTTATCTTTTTTATTCACTTTTTCTTTGTTTTTATTGATTATGTTTTAGAATTTTAACAATGTTTATTATTTATGTATTGTTTAAAATTAATATGAACATTAAATACGTAACAAAAATTTATAACTGAAATATTCGATTAATAAACGAAGCGGGTTTTGAAAACCCGTTTTTCGACGGATGTTACAGTATCCCCTACTTTTAGAAATTTCGTCTCGAAATTTAAGTAGTAGTGGTAACAGGAAAAAGATGCGGGTATTTTTCACGCATTGAGTCTTCACGTTCCCAAGTAAACTTAGGTCCTCCTTTCGACTCCCAGCATACCCTAACAATTGGAATACGACTTCGTCTTAAACGTTTTTCTCCGAAGTCCATGATCTCTACTGGTCTTTCAATGAAGTGCATAGATTCATCGATCTGAATGTCTTCTAGAGGAATATGGAGGTTTTCATCGGCGAGGCACTTCTTTAAGTTTGATACGTGGAATGTGGGGTGAATTTTGTTTAGTTCTTCTGGTAGGTCAAGCTTGTATGCTACAGGTCCTACTCTTTCGAGTATCTTGAAAGGTCCTACGTAGCGTGGTGCTAGCTTGCCCTTCTGCCAAAACGAACTACTCCCTTCCACGGTGACACTTTTAAAAGCACTTGATCACCAATGTTAAACTCCAAGGGCTTTCGTCGTTTGTCTGCATAACTCTTTTGACGACTTTGTGCCGCTAGAAGATTGTTTCGAATTTGATGGATCTTGTCTGTTGTTTCTTGAATTAATTCTGGACCGGTGATTTGTGCTTCCCCAATTTCGTGCCAACATACTGGAGATCGGCACTTACGACCATATAAAGCTTCTAAAGGAGCCATGCCGATACTTGAGTGATAACTATTGTTGTAGGAAAATTCAACTAATGGAAGATGAGAGTCCCAATTTCCCTTGAAGTCTATGACACATGCTCGAAGCATGTCTTCAAGGCGGTTTGGATGGTGCGTTCAGATTGTCCATCAGTTTGAGGATGATAAGTAGTACTAAGGTCTAATCGTGTACCCAAGGCGGTTTGTACAGCTCGCCATGTTCGTGAAGTGAAACGACCATCACGGTCTGAAATGATGCTTAAAGGTACACCATGACGGCTTACGATCTCGCTGATATAGATACGAGCTAACTTCTGTTCTTGAAGTCCTCGCGAATCGGAATGAAGTGAGCTGATTTTGTAAGACGATCAATGATTACCCATATAGTGTCATACCCACTGGAGGTGCGAGGTAACCCGGTAATGAAATCCATAGTTATGTTTTCCCACTTCCATACAGGTATTTCGGGTTGGACTAGGAGTCCTGAGGGTCTTTGATGTTCAGCTTTTACTTTGAAACATGTAAGGCACTTGGAAACAAAAATAGCAATATCCTTTTTCATGCCAGGCCACCAGCAGGTGTATCGAAGGTCTTGATACATCTTGTCGGCTCCTGGGTGTACAGAGTACCGTGTTTTGTGCACCTCATTCATAAGGAAATCACGAAGGTTATCGTGATTGGGAATCCATATGCGATTTAGATAGTATAGAATACCGTCGGATTTAGTTTCGATCTTAAGTTCAGCTCCACAAGACAGCTCATTGCGTACGTCATTTTCTGTTACTGAAACATGTTGTGCTTCTCGGATTTGATCTTTGATGTCAGATATGATTTGCGAACATAGAAGATGAATGGAGTTCGCATAACCTTTTCAACTGAGCGCATCGGCCACCACGTTTGCCTTGCAAGGATGATACCGAATTTCACAGTCCTAGTCGTTAAGAAGTTCGACCCATCATCGTTGCCTCATATTCAACTCCTTTTGATTGAAGATATGTTGGAGACTCTTGTGGTCAGTGTATATTTCACACTTGGTACCGTAGAGGTAATGTCTCCATATCTTGAGACCGAACACAACGGCTCCAAGTTCCAGGTCGTGGGTGGTGTAGTTCTTCTCATGAATTTTGAGTTGCCTAGAAGCATAAGCTATCACTTTTCCTCTTTGCATCAGTACACAGCCTAGTCCTTGCCCTGACGCGTCGCAATAAACCACGAAGTCATCACAACCTTCAGGAAGTGTGAGGATAGGTGCGTCACAGAGTTTTTGCTTTAGAGTTTGGAAGGCTTCTTCTTGTTTAGGTCCCCATATGAAGGGTTTTCGTTTATGAGTTAAAGCCGTGAGTGGTACAGCAATACGGGAGAAATTGGCAATGAAGCGGCGATAGTAACCAGCCAAACCAAGAAATGATCTTACTTCGGTAGGGGTACGTGGCGCTTGCCATTCCTGGACTGCATTGATTTTTCAGGGATCAACATGAATTCCCTTGTCATTGACGACGTGTCCAAGGAATTGTACTTCCCTTAACCAGAATTCACATTTCGAAAACTTACCGTACAGCTTTTCTGTCCTTAAGAGTGTAAGGATGAGTCGAAGGTGTCGTTCATGATCAGACATAGACTTTGAGTAGATGAAGATGTCGTCGATGAAGACTATGACAAAGCGGTCGAGGTAGGGTTTGCATACCAGAACGAAGGTCGATTTTTGAAAAACAGGAGGCGCCTTGAAGTTGGTCTAGAAGGCATCGATGCGAGGTAATGGGTAGCGGTTCTTCACCTTTAACTTGTTGAGTTCCCTGTAGTCGATACACATGCGAAACGTTCCATCTTTCTTCTTAACAAAAAGAACAGGTGCACCCCAAGGCGATGAGCTAGGACGTATGAATCCTTTGTCAGTCAGCTCTTGCAGTTGACTGGCCAGCTCTTGCATTTCGGATGGGGCTAACCTATAAGGAGATTTTGAAACTGGTGTAGCTCCAGGTATAAGATCTATGCGGAATTCGACTTCTCTTACGGGAGGAAGTCCTGAAATGTCGTCAGGATAAACTTGCGGAAAATCTTTTACTTCTGGGATGTCTTCGAGTTTCTTCTCCTTGGTTCCCTTTTTGACGACGTGAGTTAGGAATGCGACATAATTCTTGCGGAGATATTTTCGGGCTTGAAGACAGGACATTAATTTGAGTCCTTTCGAAGGGGTTTCTCCGAAGATTCGTAGGGTCCCACCGTTTGCAAGAGGAATGCGAATGAACTTTTCACGGCATACAACTTCAGCATGATGATGGCTGAGCCAGTCCATACCAATTATAATGTCGAAACTTCCCAACTTCATAGGAATGAGGTCAACTGGAAAATCGTGATCGTTTAGAGTGAGGGTACAATTTCGTATAATAGAGTTTAATGAGACTGGTTTTCCGTCAGCAACTTCCACCGTTAGAGATTCCATGAGATTATCGAGAGTTTGGTTGAGAATAGGTTCAAATTCTAATGACACAAAACTCTTATCCGCGCTAGTATCGAATAACATGGATGCATAACTAGCATTGATGAGAAACGTACCGTTAACCACGTTGTTATCAGCCCTAGCTTGGTTGGCGTTAATGTTGAAAGCTCTTCCCCTAGCAGGTGGAGGAGCTTGGTTAGCCTGGTTTACTGGATTTGCTTGAGCTTGGGCATGGATGATGTTCACCAAGCGTGGACATGTGTTCCTGAAGTGGTTCGGGTCTCCACAGTTGTAACAAGCTCGCATAGGTTGCATCATGGGGTAGTTGGGTTGGTAGTAGGATTGGGCTATATGTTGGGCAGGTGGTAGGAGTAAAGGTTGTTGGGCTTGACCCACTATCTGATGGTGGGTTTGGGTTGTGGGTTGATTGCGGTTCATTCGTTGGAGTGTACGACAGGTTTGGGTGGTGTGACCCGCACGGCCACAGCTGGTGCAATGTTGGCAGGGATGTTCAGGAAGGTGATGGTATTGACAACGGTTGCATTTTGGGTATGGGCCGGAATATGGCTTTTTGTATGGTGCAGCTGAGGGAGCAACTTGGGTGATTGGTGCGGCAGTGATTGGAGGGTTTGTTTGGGTGACAACAAAATTTCTGTTGTTTCGTTCCTCTTACCAGCAAATTTCGAAGAGGAAACGGAATGGTTTGAGGTTTGGGCCTCAATGGGGGCTTTCTTTTTCTCATCCTTGAATTTGCCATTTCGGATGCGATTGTCGGTAAGCTCGGTAGCTAGTTCCATAGCGGCTTCAAGTGTTGCAGGTGAAGTGCTTAGAACCGAGTCTTGAATTTTCGAGGGGAGGCCTCGAATATAGTGTTCAACTAAGCGGTACACTGGGGTGAACAAGTTGGGGATCATTTGGTTCAACTCTATAAACCTTTTGTTGTAGGAAGTATGATCTCCTTCCTTTTGTTTTAGCGAGTGGAATTCATCTTCTAACTTTTTGATCTCGCTTCTTGGACAGAAGCGTCTCGTCATGATTTCCCTTAACTCCTCCCATGTTAAGGCCATAGCATCTTCGATTCCTCTCTTACCCTTTTCTGTGTTCCACCAGGTAAGGGCTACCCCAAACAGTTTTCTAGTTGCGTAACAAACCTTGCGATCCTCGGGACAGTCACAATTGAGGAAGGTGTACTCCATTTCTTCAAACCAGTGGAGGAGAGCAGTGACACCTTCGGTCCCTTCATATTTTGGGGGATCGCAAGACTTGAAGTGTTTATAAGAGCACTTTTTGGAGGAAGGATTGTCGACGTTCTGGTCTTCTTGATTGGGAGGGTTGATAGGATTTGCGGTGAGAGCTTGTTGGACTTGATTACGATGTCAGGAAGCACCGCGGCCATTTGTTTTGCAATTTGGGTGGCCAAGCGTTCGTTTGACCTTCCTGACCTTCTACCTCCACGTAGCTGCCTAGCCGACATCTACAGGAACATACATAGGAAAATTGTGAGTTTAAGAAGTTTTTAGGTGTCATGTGTCGTCAAATGAATAAAAATAACATAATTATCAATAATGCAACTACATCCATAGGATGTCTTGGGTTTGCTCATGTTTGGGCCTCCAATGTCCCCCATACCATCGCCTGTATAGTCATGTGGGCCCCCATGACTATTGGCTTAGTAGGATTAACATTGGTGTTAGCGATTTAACACTCACATCACCCAAATGAAAACCATGAAATATGATTGCGAGATGTATGGTAGGAGGTGTCCAGGTACAGACACATGACGACTCAAAGTGGGGTTAGCTCACACGACGTTTGGTATATAGCATGCTTTGGCCTAATAGGTCCTTCGTACTCTCATCGTTAGTCCCCAGGTAGGCAAACTGGTCCTTTATTTTGGATTTATACGAATGCCAAGTCTAGACAGGACGTTCCGACTACCGGTACTCGTACCCTTCTAGTTACTACATGCCCGTCATGAGAACTCACTTTGATGTGATTTGAAAATACAAAAATCATTGCAAAAATCATAAGAATTGTGTGTGTGTGCTCTCATGGATATGATATGTTATGAGGATATGATTCATGATGAGCATTGTATAATAATATGTACTTATGAACATGCTTGCATAACATTGAATGTAACAATAAACATAAAGCATTTAAACATCATGAATTTTGTATGTAACACATAAACAATTTTAAAATTCTAATCAACTATAGTATAGGCTCTAAGGGTCTAATAACCTATCCTATATCCCTATAGTCATGGCTCTGATACCAATCTGTCACACCCCGACCCGTAGCGGAATAAGAGTCGGGGCATAATTGGGTTATCACCAAAGCTCATGATGTTTACTAAAATGTTTCATATTTATTAAATTCAACTTACAACTTAAATAGTCAAATTAAATCCATACGGTTACAAGGAAAATGAAACTAAGTAATAAAATCCCAAAGCTTAAACTGAATTATTCTTCTAGGTCCTCTTATGTGTTTCTTGCCTCAACTGGATCACCTGTATCATGTGTAAAATGGAGGAAATTTTGGGTCAATAAAAGTTGGCGAGTGAACCTTGTTTAAAAACATTATTATTTATTTCTTGTTGTATTTAATATTGAAAAGTTGTGCAATATTCATATGTGAGCAAACATATATAAACAAACAATCACAAACCACCTTGAATGAGCATATGACATGAATGATAATGTATTGTGAGATCAAGGCTCAATCAAACGGAGCCGATCGTATGAAATGTATGATGATGTATCTGAGATCAAGGCTCAATCAAATGGAGCCGATCGAATGAGGCACCTGTACTCAACCCGTCTCCCACGGGGAGCTGATGGGCCTAATGTAATGCATGTACTGAAAATGATAACTTTAATCTAGACATAATCCACACAATAATTGATACATACTAAGTACACATTTGATCACGGATATGATGGATGCACAAGTGTTTAAATATAATAAATAATTAAGCGACACATGATACACCCCAAAAATGTGATTAAAACGGGGAATTGGTAGAGATTCACTCACATTGGGTGCGTTCTTTTGATGTTGTTGGATGCGCACGAGTTTTGGGATTTGATCGACGAGGAAGAACTAACCGAAAATATTAACGAAATGTTTCGGTAAATAATTGGATTTTATTGGAGACTAATACTTTTAATTAACAATTTTAATAGGATTTTATTTTTAGATTTATTTTTGTGAGTTTAAAGTCATTTTCTAATTTTTAAAAATATTATTTTTAAGTATTTTTAATCGATTTTTAAATTAAATAAATAAACATAATATAAAAAGGTGGGTTGACTTGTCAGGTCTGACTGGGTCTGACCGGTCAGACAGTGATTATTCCGGCGCAGGGCGGAATCGAACTCGGGACCTTTTGTTTGTGTGCACGCAGCCCGGCGAACTGGGCTGCGTGTCTAACCCGTTAGAATTTCTTATTTAAATTATACTTATGTTCTTATTAGCTTTATTCAGAAATTAATAAATTTAAAAATAAAGTTTTTAGACTAAACAACCCGCCGCGCCTACTGAGACTCGAACCCACAATCGCTATGCTATTCTACACCCAGCCCAACCAACTGGGCTGGGTGTCTAACCCATTATATAACGAAATTACTTTATATTTATATACTTTTTGAGAACAGGTTTAGTTTGGTTCAAAAAAAACATTCTGATTGGAAAACCGGCGATGAGTAGGGATTCGAACTCGTAACGTTTGTTTTGTTTGCGCACACAGTCCACCGCTGGACTGTGTGTCTAACCCAGTTAAGATCTGATTTTTATTTCTTTTAAATTACTAATCGGGAACCCATCTTCTTCAATGGTTTCAACACTGAAACAGAATTCGGTAATCAAGTGATTTAAGCTACCCTGATGTTATAAATACTTAGCATGAATTAAACATATTATACAGAATAAAATTAAGACTCATACCAAACAGGAAATCAAGGTTCGCTTATTCTGGTGACCAACTCCGGCAATGGCAGACAATGATTCTGACGAACAGAAATTAGTGTGAAAAATTGGGAGTTTTGCGAGTGTTTCCGAGATGTGAGGCGATGGTATTATTAGTGTAAATTAGAAGTAATATCATTTCGGTTTTCAATCTCGACAATCATATGAATCGAATCATTGAAGATGGAATTGATTAAGAACGTGGGTTGTAACTGATATTGTATCATCGGTTACACTCAGAAACTCGCGACCACACCAAAGGTCTCTTGTTATTTGAAAGTCGTTGGGCGGTTTCAGTCCTTGGCGCAAACAGATGATTCACGGGTGAAACTTAAGTTTTATTTGATTCATTGATTACACAAACGAGTCAAGTGGCGGAGTGGGGAAATGCTTGTTTGTTGAACCGGCTGACCCGGGTTCAAAACCCGGCAGCGGTATTTATTTTTTATTCACTTTTCTTTGTTTTTATTGATTATGTTTTAGAATTTTAACAATGTTTATTAGTTATGTATCGTTTAAAATTAATATGAACATTAAATACGCAACGAAAATTTATAACTGAAATATTCGATTAATAAACGAAGCGGGTTTTGAAAACCTGTTTTTCGACGTATGTTACATCCCTAATTATCATCATCCATCATCACCATCAATCATAAACGCTAATCGTCATTCTTCTCCACTTTCAAAGCCTCAAGATGTTCAAGTTCGAGCTTGAAACAATGGTTGACCGTGCTCCGTTCATTATGAGCGGCTAATTCTCTCAAGTTTCACCCCGGTGTAGACTTTTGTAAGGATTTCTAGGGTTTGCTATTTGTTTAATATTTGGTTTGTGACAAATTGAATTACATTTGAATTTGTCTTACCATTGTATTGAATTAAACGAATTGTCGAGTGAGTTATGAAATTTGACTTCGTGAAATGAATATGCGTATTTAAGTCTTCTCTTTTGATAGGATTTTCTTGTCCGAGGTAACGAAGTACATTGTGGTCTGTTGCCTATGACGCTGATAGCAATTGGCACATAATCCTTGTGATTCTAAAACCGTTAATGAACTAATTTGATTGAACCAAATTAAAACGTGTAGTAACCCTAAGTCCGAACAATTGTTAGAACCGGGTCTGAACCTTGTTTTCCGTTATTGCTTAAAATCATTTAAGCAAGTTTTCGTGTAACCACAATCATTCAAGTTTTCATATTTTTGTAATCGAAACCATAAATTGTCAGTACATTCGGACACCTTTTTCAAACAAACAAATTAATCAATTTCTTAGCAAGCTTCATGAAAGTGACAACAAACCGTTAAAATCAATCATGTGCATCGCAAACCACAAACTCTTCGTGATCCGACCCCGTACTACCACTAGCTCATAGTTAAGAGTAAATTGGGTATATAAATATTATCTATGACCGGGGCGCAACACTCTGATCATATTTTGGCGTCGTTTCCGAGGATTTCGTGCGCTTTGCGTTAGGATATTAGTTGATTTGTGATTATCTGTTTAAGTGTTTTGTTTCCTATATCGTTTATGCTTTTGTGTTACACGAGTGAGTGTTACTTGTGTAGATTACAGGTAGTGCATGCATACACGGAACTCTGGGAGGACCTCACCATTAGTGTTTGAACCGGAGATCGAACGGGTCGCTAGAAGAAACTTAACCTAACGGTTAGAGGCAACCTTGATCTCTAACCCACTCAACACCGAATCACCTTCTACATCATCTGTTGGGCCTAGTTCAATGGATAACCAAAACTCCAACCAACCCAATAACTAAAACCAACACCAATACCAATACCCAAATTACCCTCCTTAAAACCAAAACATCTGAAATAACCAATCGCAGGGTGACAATAGACCAGCAACACTGCCCTTCCAAAACCGTGGCTGAACCAAAACAACAACCAACGTACACCCGCACCTCCACCTCAAAACCAAAACCGACAAAACTCATTACCACCCAACCTCAACAACCGAAACGTTCACGCCAACCATGGAGTTAACCCGAATTATGGCAATGCCGAGAACGAATTATGGTTAACCCGATGATTTGAGGAACAATATTCCTGACGATGCACCTTATTGCATTCCCGATTACCAATCACCGGAACATGTGAGTATTCACCCGGAATATCGGACAACGGCGGGAATTATAATTATCGGGTTCAAGATGAAGCATGGGGGAATGATAATGAGGGTAATTTTTATCATGCTCGGGGTTTTGAGCACGAAGATGGTGGCTATCAAAATGGCAATTTTGTGAGGAATGACGAGGGATACGGGTACGATTATGGTCGAAATGATGGCTACGGAAATAACCGTCAACCATGAAATAACCAAAGGGACTAGAATGACGGGAGTTACAATTACATTCAAAAAGTCAACTGTAATAAGATTCCACAATTCGTGGGTGGAGGTAATCAAGGGATGATCGGGGTGGTTGTCGAAGAGGTAATCTAAAACTAGGGAATCAAGAGGTTAATGGTCCACGCCGTCAACCACAACAACAAGAACCCCGAGGAGTGAATGGTTGGTTTCGACCTGTGGTCACTTAGAATTACTCACCTATTATCCCTATACTAGAGGGATAAGGTCGTTTGATTGTAAGCCAAACTACATCAACATCCTACCTCACTTCAATGGTAGGACACATGACGAGTCGTGCACTCATTTGGCGGAATTTTCTATGATTTGTAGCACTATTTGGGACCATAACTCTGAGATCGAAGAACTAAAGTTAAGACTTTTTAGTTCTCATTGAAGGACAAAGCGAAATAGTGGTTCCTTAAGCTTCCGTGAATATTATTCACACTTGGGCAGAAATGCAACGCGCGTTTCTTGAAGAATAGTATTCGATCACGAAGGCCGATGATGCGTGAGACGAGATTCACTCGTTTCAACAATTGTCTGGTGAGTATTTACATGAGGCACTTGCTCGATTCAAGGAGTTGGTTTGAAAATGCCCTCACCAATAGATTCCCTGATCGAGTTGTTGAAGTGTTTTGTACGGGGGTTAGATGCCGAAGATCACAAGTACTTGCAATCGGCAATTAATGGTACTTAAACTGTTAAAACTGTAAATAATAGTCAATATGGTAATAATCAACGATCTTGAAAACAGAAGACCGATAATGGTTCAAGAGGAGGAACTCAGTTTGACAATCATCAAGAAATAGATATCACATTTCTTGATGATAGCGATGACCCAACACCACTAAGGCTTGGGTCCCCATCTCAAACTAATCTTGTTTGTGAATTGTGCAGTGTGTTCTAGGAGGAACTGTAAGCAGTCATTGGATTGTTGACAGTGGAGGCAACTTGCGACTCCTGTTTGATGTAAAAATTATTAAGGGTGGTTATGTTGCGTTTGCTGTAGATAAAGGTGGATACATCACTAGAGAAGGAATGGTCTCCAATGGTGTTGTGAGCTTCAACAAGATCAATTATGTGCGGCAAATTGATCACAATCTTCTTAGCATTTCTCAAATCTGTGACAAGAAGTTCACATTACATTTTGATGATACCGGATGTTATGTGCTGAAGCCTGGATTCAAGATCCCCAAGGAATGGATCTCATGTCGGCTCCAAGAATTAACGACTTGTATATTCTTGATATGAGCTAAGCTATTACAACATCTGCACAAGTTACATGTTTGTCTCCAAAGCCACCGAGAAGGAATCGATCTCTTGGCACAAACGAATGGGACACAATAACCTTAGAAAAATGAACTATTTGGTGAAGAACAATCTAGTGAATGGTATACCAGTAAAGAATTTTCATCTTCAAGACGTCAGTGTATCATTCTAGAAGGGAAAGCAAGCAAGAAAATCCCATCCCGTGAAGAAGATCAACACTGTGAATATGCCACTAGAACGTCTTCATATGGACCTCTTTGGACCTATGAAACACAAGACAACCTTTGGTGATTCTTATTGTCTGGTAGTTACTGATGGCTATTCCCAATTTTCATGGGTAAACATGTTGGCACACAAGAGTGAAGTTACTAATATCCTCAAGAATCTCCTGACTCTGCTAGAAAATTTGTACAATCTAAAGGTAAGGAGAATCAGAAGCGACATTGGCACCAAATTTGAGAATCAGAAGCGACATTTGTACCAAATTCAAGAATCAAGTTATGGATGAGTACTGTTCTTCAAAGGACATTTTGCATGAGTACTGTTCTCGCTACACTCCACAACAAAATGGTGTCGCTGAGAGGAAGAATAGAACTCTAATTGAAACAGCAAGAACCATGTTAGTAGAATCAGAACTTCCTGTTCAATTTTGGGGAGAAGCTATTGCTACTGCATGTTACACGATGAATAGAGTTCTAACGGTGAAGAGGCATGGGAACACATGTTTTGAGTTGCTACATAAAAGGAAACCGGATGTTTCTTTCTTAGAACCTTTTGGAGCTCCATGCACTATGATCGACCCACATGGAAAGTTTGGTCCGAAGGCTATCGGAGGTTTCTTTCTTGGATATGCTACTCCATATTTCAGGGTGTGGAATTTATCTTCAAAGAAGATTGAAGAATGGGGTGAATTCAAGGTTCAGAGATATAGAGAAGCAGTTAGACCTCCGGGTACTCCTTGGATGTTCGACTACGATGGGCTTTTCGACTCCTTTAAGCTGCCAAATTTTGATGATGCATCAGCTGCTGCTCAAATGCTACTAGAAAGTGATATAGCAGTTGACTCGTCATTAGTTCGACCAATTATTGTTAACCCTCAATTGTCGACTTCGTTTAACAATCTTGTTCAAAATAAGGAATTCAAAGATGCTGCGGATTATAAGGTTTCATCGGAAGATGATGAGTTTCATGATGCAAATGAAGCTACCTCTCGTGCGGTTCCTGGAATTTCAGATGTTACGTCAAATATTCAACCTCAAGGGACGACTGAAGGTAATGCATCTACATCCTCATCAAATCCAGCTCTCGATTTGTCTGTTGATCTGAATATCAACAATTTGGGTATCAACTCACGAGTTCCTGATGTTCCAGAGACTCGAATTCATAATACCCATCCTCAACAGAATATTATTGGAGATATCCAGAGTGGTGTGCAGACTCGTAATCAGCTTCGAAACAACCAAAATGCTAGATTGTATTCGGAAATCAGGGAATCTGATGGTCAGAATGATTAGTCTTTTGCCTGCTATGTGTGCCAAGTTGAACCAAAATCTTGGAAGGAGGCAATGAAAGGAGACTCTTGGGTTGAAGTCATGCAGGAAGAACTTCAGCAATTTCAGAAGTTAGGCGTCTGGAAATTGGTTGATCGGCCTGACAGCTATAAGAAGATTGGAACACGATGGGTGTAAAAATGCAAGAAGGATGATCGATGTGTTGTTGTGAGAAACACAGTATGATTGGTTGTTCAAGGTTTTAATCAGGTCGAAGGCATTGATTACAATGAAGTTTATCCACCGGTTACATGAATTGAGGCGATAAGAATCTTTTTGGTTTATGCATCCTACAAGAAGTTCACCGTTTATCAGGATGGATGTGAAAAGTGCATTTCTTCATGGTGTGGTGGAAGAGGAAGTATATGTTGAGCAACGACCAGGTTTTGAAGATCCAATCCATCCTGACAAGGTTTGGCTTCTCAACAAGGTTTGGTATGAAACGTTGTCTACCTATCTGTTGAAGAACGGTTTTCAACGAGGACTGATTGACTGTACTCTCTTCATCAAGGAAAGAAACGAGGATTTGCTGCTAGTGCAAGTTTATGTTGACGACATTATTTTTGGGTCTACCAACGAACGAATGTGCAAAGAATTCGAACAGGTTATGCAGGTGAAGTTCGAGATGAGCGCTATGGGAGAAATGACTTTGTTTTTAGGTTTGCAGGTTCATCAATAAAGGGAAGGGATCTTTATCCATCAAACCAAGTGGATCGGGGATATTCTCAAGCGATTTCAAATTGGACGACTCAAAGCCCTTGGGAACTCCATTAGCTCAGAATCATGGGATTACTCAAGATGGAATGGGTGAACATGTTGAACCATCTCTCTACCGTGCTATGATCGGAAGTCTCATGTATCTTACTGCTTCAAGACCTGACATAATGTACCTAACATGTCTTCTGGCACGCTATCAGTCTAGTCCGAAGGTTTCTCATTTGATGGCTGTGAAAAGGATCTTTCGTTATTTAAAGGGTCGCCCTGACACTGGTCTATGGTACCATAAGGATGATAACTTTGATCTGACAGCATGCAGTGATTCTGATCATGGCGGCTGCAAAATCAATGCAAAGTCAACAATAGCGGGATGTCAGTTCTTCGGAAATCGCCTAGTCACATGGCAATGCAAGAAGCAGACTTGTGTAGGTACATCAACATGTGAGGCTGAGTATATTTCAGCTTCTAGTTTCTGCTCTCAGGTTCAATGGATTCAACGGCAGATGCGCGACTACGGTTTTGAATTTCTAACTACTAATATTTTTGGTGATAACGAAGCTGCTTTACAGATCACTCGGAATCCTATACAGCACTCAAAAAACAAAACACATTGAGATTAAGTATCATTTCATATGTGATTGTTATGAAAAGAACTTATCGATGTTGTTAAATTCCACACTGATCACCAACATGCTGACCTTTTTACTAAAGCCTTTGATAAATCACGTTTTGATTATCTACTTTTGGTCAATGGCATCAAGGTGAAACCTGAGTAACTCAACCATGGCTAATCTGTTTCCTACATATTTTTAGAAAAAATCTAAAACTACAAAAAGATTTTCCGTTTTATATTTTAGGGGGAGAAATTTTCAAGAAAATACAAAAATATGTCTTTTATTTACTTACCTTCTATATTTAAGGGGGAGAAAATTTAGAAAAATACAAAAACAATAGAAAATTAAAAAATGAGTTTCTTGGAAAAGTTGAAGATGATGAAATACACCGGTAAATCTGTCAGAAATGGTCAAAAGACAAAGAATGAAAACTGATAAGTAGCTTTACTTATGATGTATAGGTAGGCTTGTAATCGGACTAAAATGTACAGGTTGATATAAACATAACAGACAGAATGCCAGGTGGGAACCATTCATTGGCATATGGTCTTGGTACCGAAATTTCGTTTGATAGAGTGCCGAGGTTCTGAGATATACGGTCTTTATGCTTGCTTATCATCTGGGTATCATGGTTGAATCTTTTGCCGAAAAATAATGGTGACGCAAGTCTAGAACTTCCATGATATCATACATACGTATACATACTTCATACGACCATCAATAAGTGATAAAAAAACACAAGCTTTATGCGGGAGCTAAGTTCGTCTCTCTGTCGGTACGATGGTACTAACCTGTTCACGGACTTACTCCTATGCCCTGCATGCATATGAAAATCAAGTTCCTCATCCATAAGTGATTTAATCACATAGGGCCTGTTTCAATCAAATAAGTGAGTATCTCACATCATATATACGTCAAAACAGATGATAAAGCAGTATACTCATCGATAAGATTTTCTCTCGTGCATATCTTGATACGGGAATGTGTCGTGATGTGGTTGAACACCGACTAGTAAGTATAATTCATACCTTAATCATATCTCCTAATCATGATTACATCTGATAAGTTTGAGCTTATATGGACAACAATACCGATAATCATAGTTGAACACTTATCTGTTTAATTTTGAAGTTTAAACCATATATCGTTTTGACAAAGATTAAAAAGCTGGTATGATTCTCTTAACTTGAAACTCGTAAAAGACTGTTCAATAGATAAATAGTTTATCTGTAAATATTTGATTTTAAGTTTAGTTTACTTAGTTGCTTATAAATATTACTTTTGAATGATAGCCAAAATTGAAACTCGAAAGATACCCCAGAAAACCATTTGTCTGATATCACAACTTCAATAAGTAATATCTTGCAACAAGTAACCATCAAAGAAAACCAAAATCTGAAATTCATAAGAGTATGTCTATCTCGTATTAATAAACCTAGTTAAGTGATTGACTTGGTCTCTTGTTTTTCTCAAATCAGCTGCTGGAATTTATACGAGTGTGTGTATCTCGTTCATGGAATACATTCATATGAAAAATTGTAATAAGTTTTTCATTTGTATTCCCTGATAAATTTGTGTTGTAATTATATTTGTCTATTGAGTATAGATTGAAACAAAGAGAACATAAACAAAAACCGGCAACGAAGAAATCTGACAAGTTAGAAGAGGAAACAAGAAAGATTTGAAGTTTCTTAGAAGCTCGAACACCTGATGCTCTATCAGTGGATAGCAGATCTTTAGGGGGAGTTTGTTGATACTCCAAGCCATTCAAGTGTGAAGACCAAAGTATGAAGACCAAAACCGAAGACCGAAGACCAAGCAACATCCAAGGGGGAGTTTGTTGATACAGTTTTGTGTCTGTCGCTTGTTCTTATTTACATTTGTAATTGTACGGTCTTTGCTCAAGTGTCTGTATAAGTTTGGTCATGTCGACCAAATCAAGATATCCTTCTATCTTTGTTGCGTACGGCATCTTAGTTAGTCTGTGTTAAACGGGTGCATGTGTGCATACCGTTGAGTCTTGTGTACGTCATGTTTGTGACACGTTTTCCAAAGTAAGCATTCTATGCGAGTTAGAATGCTCCGTAAGAGCAAGGTATTGCTCGTACGAGCCACACGCTCCATACGAGACACATGCTCCGTACGAAGGAATCATTGTAAACAAGTTGGTTTACATGGTTCGTACGAACCAATTGCTTCGTACAAGCCTCCTTGGAGCAGTGCTTCGTGGGTAATAGAGTGTTCCGTATGTCTGGCAACGTGCTTCGTACGAATGACCAGCATGGACACTATATAAGCAGACATGCACCTCTCAGTCAGGGTTTGTTGGTTGTTCAACTTGTTGGTGAGTTGAGCAGTTAGCATCTCTGGAGCAGACGAAGACACAAGAACCCAAGCAGTTTGTTGAGTCGTATGAGCATTGTTTGTATATGTTTGTATTCTCATCTCTTAATCAAGATAGTGAATCTTTGGTTACCTCGTGTTCTTACTTTGCTTTGCTTTACATGCATACTTGGATTCCGCACTCGTATGTGTGTTGCATGAACAAGGAATTGGTTTAACTTGATCCTTAGGTGGACCTACATTGTACCACTAAGAAGTCGTGTGTGCAACCGGCTTGTACGAAGACTCTGGCATCAACGTGACCACAACTATTGAATCCGATGAACAAATCCTCCAAGACTCAGTAATTCAACCCCACTTTACGAAAATTGACATCAACTTATCTCATCACTAATGAATCTTAGATGCTCAGTGTTTCCCAGATAATCTTCAGTCGGAACCACCCGAATATTGTTGCATAGTCACGAATTGCAAAATGCTGGAATATTAACATATACCTGAAAATTTTTATTCCCCTCATTTTGCAAATTATGACGTCTTGAGCATCTTTTCACAAAAACCAAACTTTGCGGAAAATTTCCCAAAATTGCAGTTTTGATCAAATGCGGATTTAACGTTAAAGCCCATTAAAAGTCACTACACCAGATGATCAACTTTATGTGTAGGTATCAGTGACTACTCCAATATCTTCAACATTCTGTGACCGTATCATCAAATCTATACTCTGAAGATCCAGACGGTGTCCCTGAACTGCCGAATTATACGTTAAAATCCAGAAAATTATAATCATAAAATTTTTTCTGGGCACTCGTCGCGTTGATACGATCAAAAAATGCCTTGTCTGGCTTCGTACGAGTGGTGCTTCGTACGAGTGACAAATTGTCACTTGTACAAGCCATAGAGGCTCACTCGTACAAACGAGCCTGATTACGTTTTTTCGATCCAAAATCTTTATTTCTTCGAATTTCAAGATAATTTTAGCACAGATCTGGTGGGAAAAAAGTTTCTAACAATCCAATGGTTTCAATTTGACATTATGTCTGTGGATTGTCCGATTATTTGATGTTTTACGTGTAAAACCCCTCATACGTCCAAAATTCATGAGCATAGGTGACGTCAACTGTTAGATTGAATGAATCGGTACTGTAGCTCTAATACCAATTGTAGGTCCCGGTGACGGCGGTTCTAGACGGAAGTTTGGGCATATGATAGTACCGATTCGGTAGAACGTTATAAGTATAAACAGAATCAACGAAAGCATTCATTCATACCGAAAGAGTATATATCTTGTCTAGCTGGCGGAATTCCTGGAGAGAATCCGCACAACATTTCCCCTCAGGGAACTTCCAAAACTTAACAAACAATGAACACACAACACATATATATACACATGAGCAGCTAGTACGAACCACATAAGCTCACTTGTACGAGTCACATTGTCACTCGTACGAGTCACTTTATCACTTGTACAAGCCAGTTCTCGTTCACACTTGGGTTGTGTGTTCATATCTAATCTATACAATATTTAACACACACCCTTTTTTGCCTATTTTCACAGTGACGGACATAAAGTGCATCAACAAATTCCCCCTTGGACGTCACAGTTGAAGCTTAATCTTCATTTTGAAGTCTGAGAGCCATGTTTGAATATTCTACAATTTCAATTAGGTATCTGTCAATGTCATAGAACGCGTCAACAAATTCCCCTTGATTGATGATCGGGGTTTGCATTATCTACATTAAGCAACATTCCCCTGAAATAGTTTTCTTCAGAAATTAATCTTCAGGTCTTTGTTTGCACGGTTCAAGACTCCTCAGATTTGCTTGATCTACAAACTTTATTGAATAATTACTAACTTGAAATTAATCAATGCTACTTCTCCGTTTTGACTTTAACCACATCCGCATTTGGTTTAGCTGTTGATGCACTTTATGGCCGTCACTGTGCGAATAGGCTAGAAAGAGTGTGTATTGAATATTGTATAGATTAGATACGATCACACGACTAAGTGCGAACGAGTACTAGCTCATACGAGTGACATATGCCTTGTATGAGTGACAATGTGCATCGTACGAGTGACTTTGTTACTCATAAGAATATAGTTTTTCAGATCCATGTATGAAGTTTTGATCAATATTTAAACTATCTTCCGATGTTTCAACATCAAATTCAGATTTTTCAGATTCATGTTTTAAAACATTTTCAACCATTGTTTTAACTACCTCAGAATCATATTCATTGTCAGAATTTGTGTAAGTTACGCCGATGTTCGTAGGCAACTCATTTGACTGTTCGGTTTTCAATTTTAAATTGAGCGCCTTTTCCACCCCTGATGGCTTTTTACAAGCATAGCTATTCCACATAGGTGGTGGAACACAATCGTAACTTGCACTCTTGTTATCATCTTTTTTAGAATCATCTTTGTTTTTGATTTTTGGTAAAATGTGATCAATGACGTACGAGCATGTGGAATAACTGATTAACAATTTGTTAACCCGTTCTGCTTCTATTTTTATTTTCTCAAGCTCACTTTTTAGCTTAGCGATAGTATTTAAATGAATATTAATGGCCATTTTCTTGTCCATTACTGTCGCTTTAAGCATAGAAAGTGTTTCGTCATTTTCTCTTAGAGCTTTTTCATATTTTTTAACAGTTTTGCCCAATTTGTCATAAGCTTCTTTTGTGGCTTTATAGTCACATGACAATTTATCTGTTGAACTTTTGAGCTCATTATATCGTGTTTCTTTTACAATGCATTCACTGCATGGCTCTGCAACATTTCAGACATGGGTTTTCTATCTCAGGCTCACTTTTAGACTAATTTACCTCATTTGCGTTTGCCATACACGCTTTGTTGGTCTCAGCAGTCAACTTCTCCATCTTCTCATCAATTTTCTTTGCCTCAACTTCTTGCTTCTTCTTTTCTTCACAGAATGATCGATGGATTGGTTCAAAGTAACTTGTAAAAGTTTTCAAAATATCATTAGGCAGGATATGTTTAAAAACACTGTTTAATAGTTCCTCCTCTTCGGACGAAGATGACAGAACACTATCTATGCTTAAAGCGACAGTATTGGACAAGAAAATGACCATTAATATTCATTTAAATACTATGGCTGAGCTTGAGAAAATAAAAATAGAAACATAACGGTTTAACAAATTTTTTATCCATTATTCAACAAGCTCATACGTCATTGATCACATTTTACCAAAACTAAAAAACAAAGAAGATTCTAAAAAAGATGATAACAAGGGTGCAAGTTACGATCGTGTTCCACCACCCATGTGGAATAGCTATGCTTGTAAAAAGCCATAAGGGGTGGAAAAGGCGCTCAATTTAAAATTGAAAACCGAACTAGTCAAACGAGCTGCCTACGAACATCGGCATAACTTACACAAACTCTGACAATGAATGTGATTTTCAGGTAGTTAAAACAGTGGTTGAAAATGTTTTAAAAGGTGAATCTGAAAAATCAGAATCTGATGTTGAAACATCGGAAAATAGTTTAAATATTGATCCAAACGTCATAGTTTACAAAATGCATGGATCTAATACACTACATTCTGATGAGCAACAAAGTCACTCGCACGAAGCACATTGTCACTCGTAGGAGGCATGTGTCACTCGTACGAGCCAGTTCTCGTTCACATTTGGGTCGTGTGTTCGTATCTAATCTATACAATATTTAGTACACACTCTTTCTTTCCTTTTTGCACAGTTACGGACATAAAGTGCAACAACAAATTCCCCCTTGGACATCATAGTCGAAGCTTTATCTTGATCTTGAGTCTGAGAGCCGTGTTTGAATATTCTGCAACTTCAATTAGGTATATGCCAATGTCGTAGAACGTGTAAACAAATTCCCCCTTGATTGATGATCTGGGTTTGCATTATCTACATTAAAGAACATTCCCAATGAAATAATTTTTTTCCAGAAAATAATCTTAAGGTCTTTGTTTTCACGGTTCAAGACCTCCTCAGATTTGCTTGATCTACAAATTTTCTCGAATAATCACCAACTTGAAATTAATCAGTGCAGCTTCTCTGTTTCGACTTTAACCACATCTGTGTTTGGTTTAGCTGTTTATGCACTTTATGGTCGTCACTGTGCCGCTAGAAAGAGTGTGTATTGAATATTGTGTAGATTAGATAAGAACACACGACCCAACTGCAAACGAGTACTGGCTTGTACGAGTGACATATGCCTCATATGAGTGAAAATGTGCTTCGTACGAATGACTTTGTTGCTCATTAGAATATAGTTTTTCAGATCCATGCATTTTGTAAACTATGACGTTTGGATCTATATTTAAACTATTTTCTGATGTTTCAACATCAGATTCTAATTTTTCAGTTTCACCTTTTAAAACATTTTCAACCATTGTTTTAACTACCTCAGAGTCACATTCATTGTCAAACTTTGTGTAAGTTAGGCCATGTTCGTAGGCAGCTCGTTTGACTGTTCGGTTTTCAATTTTTAAATTGAGCGCCTTTTCCAATCCTGATGGCTTCTTACAAGCAAAGCTATTCCACATGGGTGGTGGAACACGATCGTAACTTGTACTCTTGTTGTCATCTTTTTTAGTTCTTTGTTTTTTATTTTTGGTAAAATGTGATCAATGACGTATGAGCTTGTGGAATAACTGATTAACAATTTGTTAACCCGTTCTGTTTATATTTTTTTTTCTCAAGCTCACTTTTTAGCTCAGCGATAGTATTTAAATGAATATTAATGGCCATTTGCTTGTCCATTAGCTTTAAGCAAAGAAAGTGTTCCGTCATTTTCTCTAAGAGATTTTTCATATTGTTTAACAGTTTTGCTCAGTTTGTCCTAAGTTTCTTTTGTGGCTTTATAGTCACATGATAAATTATCTGTTGAACTTTTGACCTCATTATATCGTGTGTCTTTTACAAAACATTCACTGCATGGCTCTACACATTTCAGACATGGTTTTTCTATTTCAGACTCACTTTTAGACTCATTTACCTCATATACATTTGCCATACACGCTTTGTTGGTCGCAGCAGTCAACTTCTCCATCTTCTCATCAATTTTCTTTGTTTCAACTTCTGGCTTCTTCTTTTCCTCATAGAATGACCAATGGCTTTGTTCAAAGTAACCTTCAAAAGTTTTTAGAATATCATTTGGCAAGAGATGTTTAAAAGCACTGTTTAATAGTTCCTCCTCTTCTGACGATGTGTGATAATAATCTTCTTTAGGAGCCTCGTCAAAAGATGCCTCTAATTCCTCTTTAGGTTCATCGATGATCTTTGCGACCAACGCCAAACTCTCATTCTTGGAAATGTATTTGTTCCAGTTAAAGCCTTTGTCTTCTTGAGTTACGACAAGCGCTTTGTCTTTGGTTTGTGGTTGTCTATCTTCGATTTGCACCATTCTGGTTCTTGGCTGAGGACGATGATAGATGGCCTTCTTGTAGTAGTCATAGGCAAATGAGTTTTGATTATCCTGAGCTTTTTTGTTTGGACATTCGCGTTTAAAATACCCCTTCTCCCGACACTTGAAACATGTGACCTTTGACTTGTCAAGACCAAGTTTTCCATCCAATCCTCCCAAGTTTTCTTTCCCGGTGATTTCCATGAAGTATTGTGCTCGTCTAACAATAGATGCCATACACCATTTTATGTCGATCAACTCCATCTTGACCGGATCAATCTAATCATAGTCCTCTCTGGTCATCTTTGAGTTTCCATTTTTGCTCGCGTTTAAAATGCCCCTTAACCGAAGTTAATAATGACATATGTTGCTTTGCGGTCGTCTCATCAAAGTTCTGATCATTTTGGAAGTAAACAGCAATATTGCACTGTAAAACCCTTTGAGTAGGATGAGATTGACTGTTCTGGTTGATCTAGGGATTGCTCCATCTATGTGATGACTGTGAGCTTGAAGACGTGTTCGGGTTGACCGTAGCAAATGATTGAAAGCCACTGTGTTGATTTAACGGTGGGCTCAGTGAGTTGTAAGCGCTGAAGGCCGTTTGGATCTTTGGAGACTATATCTAAGCAGCAGAACTTCCTTTGTAATACAGATTAATGTCTTGTTACGTTTGGGCGACTTTGTTCTTCGCCATTTTCTACATTTCAAGTTCATGTCCCTCCAATCTCTGAATGAATCGTGGTAATGAAAAACTACCATATTCAGTTGCATTCTTCAAAATGGTCAGATAGGTAGACCATTCGCCTTGTGGTAAGGAATCTGCGAGTTTGTCAACTAATTCTTCATTCGTCTTTATGATTCCTATTCGCTTCATTTGCACAACCAGATGACAATATCTTTCAATAAGTTTTTTTACTGTCTCTCCTTTGATCAAAGTAAAGATGTAAAATTGTTTACTCAACAACGCCCGCTTCCTTTACGCAACTGTGCACCTCCCTGGAATTTCAATCGAAGAACATTCCATAATGAGTGTGCGTAATCATCACGTTGCAACAACGCTATTATGTCTTCCTTGATGGATTGTTGTAAAATGTTCATCATTATCTTCTCATTGATGAATTTCTCTCTTTCAAAATCCAAAAGTTTAGCCAATATCTTTTCGAGACCGTTTTCTCCAACAGGAGATTGATACTTTTCTTCGATAGCAAACCAGCAGGTAAAATGATTCGCCTGAACCCAATTCATGGAACGTTCGCTCCAACTGTCAAAGTCCTCAAAGTTCATTAACTTTGGCGGCTTCGTCATCGTACCCATCTCATTTTTGAGATTCATGTTTTGAGCTACAATAGTTGTGACAGCTAATGTAGCAATAGCGTTATAAAACTCTTCTGCCATTTTTTCTGCAAAGATTTTAGAAACACACTTTCAAAAAACTTATTAGAATGAAAAAAATTCTTCGTGTGGAGACAAACAAGTTCGTGCGACCAAGATGAGTTTGTACGACACAGAGTTTCGTGCGAACGAGATGATTCATACAAAGTAGATGCTCGTGCGAACAAGATGTTCGTATGAGTGAAAAAGTTTGCTTCGTACGAGTGAGTTGCTCATACGAATGAGTACCTTGTGCGAATCACAGTTTTCAACTTTCTAACTTGTAAATTTTAAGAACTTCTGTTTACTCATTCGTACGGATGATTTTAAATTGTATGGACAGTTATTCGTGCGAGTGGTCTCTCTACCCGTACGAAACAACTTAGGTCACAAAATGGATGATTTCTACCAAATTTCACATGATTAAGTTTGATTTTAGATCTAAAATTGTCAAGGATTGATTAGAATTGATTTTAACGTGATATCCTAGAGTCCTCGTCAAGTTTATACATGAATTCGTCCAATTTCGAGATCAGTATTGTGAATGGGAAGTGTAGAAGTAGAAAGCTCCAATGGTAAATCTGAATGTGAAACTGTTGGTAGAAACTTGATGTTTGTCAGCAGATCAGGCCTCAAGGCTCTGATACCACTTGTGAATGGGGGATCGACTCCTCCAATGTGCACCGGATCGATCTGACTCAACTAAGAGAGGTGGAATTCATTGTTAGTGAGGTTGACAAAGTACAGTGCAAGTAAACAGTTCAGTGGGGCTTCGCCACACCAATAGGATTACTAACTCTAACACAATACTCCTCTATTTATAGGTCGACATGACTCGCACAGGAGAGTGTGTAACAGAGAGTGTGACTCGTGCGAGTGGTTTCCTCGTACGAGTGACAGAGTGTCACTCGTATGAGTCATGTGACTCACTCGTACGGGTTATGTTCTAAAAAAATACCATATAAATTAGCATTTACAAACTCATATTCTAAGCCCTATATATACAATCAACATATCCTAGATGTAGGCAATACACATTATGCACCAACATTAGCACACTCCTCCAATGCTCGCTCCTTTGATCTTCAAAACCCAACCGGCAATTGACAGAAACTTCGAATTACCACAACGATAAACTTCAAATCAATAAATATCCACGTAAATCTGAAATCCTGATTTCCGTAATCACGATTAATCAACAAATCATCATCCAAACCATATTATCTGGTAGCACATCGAATTTGAGGAACATTCTTCGGCAATCAGAATCACATTCTTCCTTTTTAGTCACAATAACAGATGTATAGCTATCTCCGCTAGAATGGGGCAACTGAAACTACAAGCATCCTCATTTCCTGGCGGCTAGTTCTGAAAATAGTTCATTTGCCTTGCAGAGTTAAAGATAAGCAGTAGTATGTGCATCCACTTCCACATCGAAGATCAGGTATTTAACCCTTAAGCATCAATCTGTATCATTTCTGAAAATTCTGAACTTATTTTGATCACGAAACTCCAAATGTATAGTCTATTTCGTGAGTAACAGGTACACATTTATTTATCTGAAAGAATTTTATATGGTCGTCTTTAGTCATGAATTGCAAGTATATAGCCTTCCTAAGTATATAGCCTTCCTCGTTAGTCCCGGTGACAACTGAAACCACAAAGCATCCTTATTTTCTGGCGGTTAGTCCGGAAAATAGTTCTTTTGCCTTGCGGAGTTAAATTGGATACTCTGTACCACTAAGCAGTCGTGTGTGCAACCGGCTTATATGAAGACTCGGGGCATCAACGTGACCACAACTATTGAATCCGATTTAACAACTCCTCCAAGATCAGTAATGCAACCCCACTTTACGAAAAATAGACATCAACTTTATTTTCATCACTAATGAATCTTAGATGCTCTGTGTTTCCTAGATAACCTGCAGTCGGAACCACACAAATACTGTTGCGTCGTCACGAATTTCGCCAGAATATTAACATATACGTGAAAATTTTTATTCCCCCTCTTTTTTGCAAATTCTGACGTCTTGAGCATCTTTCACAAAAACCAAATTTTGCGGAAAATTTCCCAAAATTGCAGTTTTGATCAAATGAGGATTTAATGTTAAGGCCCATTAAAAGTCACTACACCAGATGATCAACTTTATGTGCAGGTATCAGTGACTACTCCAATATCTTCAACATTTTGTGACCGTATCATCAAATCTATACACTGAATCTCTCTATACGGTGACCCCGAACAACTCGAATTAGATGTTAAAATCTTGAAAAAAAATTTAATCACCAAATTTATTTTGGGCACTCGTCTTGTCGATACGATCAAAAATGCCTTGTCTGGCTTTGTAGGAATGGTGCTTCATACGAGTGACAATCTGTCACTCGTACGAGTCACAGAGGTTCACTCGTACAAACGAGCCTGATTATGTTTTTTCGATCCAGAGTCTTTATTTCTTTGAATTTAAAGATGATTTTAGCACATATCTGGTAAATCAGTTTCGAACAATCCAATGGTTTCAATTTGACATTATGTCTGTGGATTGTCCAAATATCTGATATTTTACATCTAAAACCCCTCGTACGTCCAAAGTTCATGAGCGTAGGTGATTCATCAACTGTTAGATTGAATGAATCGGTACCGTAGCTCTGATACCAATTGTAGGTCCTAATGACGGTGGTTCTAGACGGAAGTTTGGGCGTATGATAGTACCGATTCGATAGAATTTTATAAGAAGGGAGTAGAAACAAAATCAGCGGAAGCATTCATTCATTCATACCGAAAGAGTTTACATCTTGTCTAGCTGGCAGAATTTCTAGAGAGAATCCGCCAGCGTTTCCCCTCAGAGAACTTCCAAAACTTAACTAAAAATGAACACACAACATATATATGTATAGACATGAGCAGCTTGTGCGAATGGTTGCTTAAACGAGTGACAAGATGTCACTCGTACAAACCACATAAGCTCACTCGTACGTGAGATATTTATCACTCGTACAAGTCACATTGTTACTCGTACGAGTCACATTGTCACTCGTACGAGTCACATTGTCACTTGTGTGAGCCAATCTCGTTCGTACTTCGGTCGTGTGTTCATATCTAATCTATATAATATTCAATATACACTCTTTCTAGCCTTTCACATAGTGACATGCATAAAGTGCATCAACAGTACGGATTATTTGCTAGGACTATGTTTTCTTCGTCGAGCTATGAGGAGGATCCGATGGAGTACGTGTCCGATGATGGATACGGCTCCAACGCTGAGGCCATACCTCATGAGGACGGTGTCGACCACGAGTTCCCTTACGACGAGGACGTTGACTATTTTCAGCCATTTGCCTTACTTGACCCTATGGAGGACGATGCCCCATAGGGATATGACGTGTTAGCTGTTCCACAGCCTCCACACGACGTTATTATTTATGGTCATCCGGACAGAGAGCACGCGATAGTACACTTGGCCATACCTCTTGCCATGGTTCCTCTAGTCATCGACCTAGATGATGATGATGACATCCCAGTGTTCCACGTCGACCATATGGAGGATGAGCTCGGAGAAGGCAAGGTATTCGAAGGCATAGCCATACTTGAGATACCATCCCCTGTCATATCAGTTGTCGCTATCTCATCAAACTCAGCCACTACCGAGAGTGACCATGTGGTGGATGATGCCTCTTCCACTGCCCCAGATTCACCCAAACCGATGCACTCACCCAATGCAGCCTCACCTGTCCGTGTTAGCTCTTTTCATGCTAGTACCCCTACACATGGACCCGCTCCATATACTGGACCCACTCCATATTTTGGACCCGCACGACACTACTCACTAAGCGGTACCCCACGTATCCTTGAGAAGCTACCCTCGTTTTTCTCAAAGAGGTCCACTTATCACCCTATATACGATCCATTCACAGTTGGACCCTCTCGCATGGCTGGACCTTCATTCTCAGTTGGACCACCTCCCATGTTTACCA
Organism: Scalesia atractyloides; assembly: GCA_947069175.1. NCBI lineage: Eukaryota > Viridiplantae > Streptophyta > Magnoliopsida > Asterales > Asteraceae > Scalesia > Scalesia atractyloides. Next base: position 73,073,796 of record CAMTDV010000023.1, read on the forward strand.
CCCGCCCTATATCACCTACTGTCGGTATGCCTCCCCCGATACCCCCACCGGGCATGAGCCCTTCTGACCCCTACCATCCCTCACACTTCCCTTTGGATTCCTGTGGAGGAGAGGGTGACGTCGCCCGACCTTCAGTTCTCCTTGATCTTTTGGAGGATCTGGGAACTAGAGACCCAGTGTACTGCTCATGTCGCTGCCAGAGCCACACCCCCATTACCATCATCACCACTACCACCCCCACCATCGTACCCACCACCCATCACCACCACCACTACCACTATCACCACCACCGACCCTACTCTTCTACTGTACATTTCACCACTCGTCCTACCCATCTGAGGTGCGAGTGCGTGAGTTAGAGCATTTCCAGGCTATCAGCACTAGGCACATTTCTGGCCTAGAGGAGGAGGTGGCTTACCATCGCAGTTTTCTCTACCGATCACCATCCCCACCACCCCCTCCACCGAAGTAGTATATTTATGATTATCTTTTGGGGATCAGACTCGCTATTGACGATCTAGCTCAAGAAGACTCAGTATTGAAGATCCCGACTTTTGAAGACAACTTGGAGACATGAAGAAACAATGTAGAAGGAAATCTTACTTTTGTAATGTAAAACTTGTATTGACTAGGGTTATGTATCCCTAAGTCCTTTTGATCTTTATGAACTAAATGTAATAAGTTGTCATTGTATAAAGTGTATTTTCTTTATTTTACACTATATCTCTTTTATGTTGTGGTTGTTAGTATTATGATGTGGTGTTATTACGATTGATGCCTTATGATGTGGTGATTATCTACACGATGAATTACGTTATTATGGTGATGATTGGTATATATATATAAATATATATATATATATATATACATATATATATATATTATTAAAAAATTCTGCTAATTGAGAGCGACAATTTATACCAAAAGACGATGCCGCCCCGCCGAAGGAGTTACAACGTAAACGCACTACCGACAACACAAGAGGAATTAGATGAACTCACTTCTCTGGCAATCACACAGTATGAAGCTAACCGCTCTGAACATAGCGGTGGCACCGAAGGTTCAACCAGAGGCAACCACCAACTAGCGATACTGGGTTACCAATAAAACCGCATGATACACTTATTTATTCTATTCGTGGTTTTGGTTACTCATACTTAAATGGTGTATCCAATGATTTCAGGTTGCACTTACAAGCAGTTTCGAGGCTGCAAGCCTCTGACTTATGACGGTACTGGAGGTGCCATTGCCTTCGTACGTTGGACTGAGAAGACCGACTCGGTCATTCGAAGTAGCAAGTGCCCTGCTGAACAAAGAGTCACTTATGTTACTAGACTCTTCACAGATGGAGCATTATTCGGTGGAACCACCAGGTCCAAACTAAGGGCGACAATGGTGCATACGCCCTAACCTGGGAGGAACTTAAGGAAATGATGATGAAGAAGTATTGCTCAAGGTTAGAAATTCAGAAGTTGGGAACGGAGTTCTGGAATTTAAAGATGGTTTGTTCAGATATTGCCAGGTACATGCAGCGATTTCATGATTTGTCTAGAGTGGTGCCATACTTGGTGTAACCTGAATTTAAGAGGGTCGAGAGGTACATTGTAACACCCCGACCGCGTAAAACAATGAACCGCGGCGGAAACGTCGGGGAGTCATATCACTAAACTATTGTTTCGCAACTCATGGGAATTTAAGTCACTAAGGCTACAGATCCAATTCCTATGTTTAAGCATGCATCATATTACAGCATTGACTCCTGAACATATGTGAAAAGAGAGTCAGCATTTTGTGAGTGTGTCAAATTCATGACTTTATATACATATTGCAACACCTCGTTTGACTACAAGAGTCGTTAAGTGAAAACCTGGTATCAAAAGTGTTTGATATTGCAATACAATTAACCAACTAAAACAAGTTAGTTAGAGTTGTGAAAACCTTGTAGCCATGGATCTTGACCAAAATGTTTCTTTTGTAAAAACCTTGTAATAGATCGATTCAAAAGAAAACTTCGTATGGTTTATATCTTTAAGTGAAAATCATTGCGTGACATTGTTCAAAACCATTTGTACGTGTAAAAAATTATTCGTCTATGTTAGAAATCAATTGTCCATGTCATTAACAAATCGTCCGTGTTTTTTTAATTGTGAAAACTTTTGATCGTTCTTTAATGAACACATTAAAACATGTGATGACTATACCACCAAAGGGTAACTTTAATAGACCACCAAAGGGTCTCTTTAACTAGACTAACAAATCAACAAATGATTTGTTAATCAGAAACAGTTTCTGTCATTACCCAAACTTCCACCAAATCCAATGAACAGCACGATAATGGGATTATCAGTCCTATGTTATCATAACATACTACTTGTCGGCTCGGCCAAAGCTAATGAATGTCATTCGTGTTATGGATAACGCATCAACAAGTTGTTCACATTATTGAAATTGTATTGTTTTATATATAAACCATAGACATTGTTTTTGAAAACTTGAAAATGATTTAGCACATATGAGTCACCCCAAAACATTTGCAAAATGTAAAAGAAGGAAAGTATGTACTAATTTTGAAAATCATTTTGTATATATAAACCATGTATGTGTCGGGACTACAAACGGGAGATCGGATAGAATGAAATCTTATAAACCAAACGAGTGTTGGAACTCATGTGATATGGTTTAAAAAACTTAACATTCTGATTTGGAAGGATCCTATGTGCTTTTGACCCATATGACTCCTTAAGGTAGTTTATGCTACTTTAACGGGTTACTAACGTAAACACGTGATCGTCCTATGATAAGTCTTAAATGCCCAAACATGTTTGAAAATGTTATAACATCAGTTTATATGTGTTGGAGACTTTTGTGGTCAGTGAAAACAACACATTTTGTACCGTAAAGGTAGTGTCTCCAAATTTTGAGAGTAAAAACTACGGCTCCTAACTCAAGATCATGAGTTGTGTAGTTCTTCACGTGGATTTTCATTTGGCATGCTGCATAGGCTATGACTTTGTCTCTTTGCATGAGAACACAACCAAGGCCTAGGTTTCATGTGTCACAATAGACAACGAAATCGTCATTGCCGTCGGGTAAAGATAAAACAGGAGCATTACAGAGTTTTTGTTTCAGTGTTTGAAAGGATTCCTCTTGTTTGGGTCCCCACTCGAAAGGTTTAAAGTGGTGAGGGGAACCGCGATCTTTGAAAAGTTCGCGATGATTCATCGATAGTATCCAGCAAGACCAATAAATGAACGAACTTCTGCTAGGAGTAGTAGGTGTACTCCATTCCCTAATCACACTGATTTTGGCAGGGTCTACATGTATACCTTGTTCGTTAACAATGTGTCCCAAAAATTGAACTTGTTTTAGCCAAAATTCACACTTGGAGAATTTGGCGTAAAGTTGTTCCTTCTTCAAGAGTTCCATCGTTAGACGGAGATGTTGTTCGTAATCCACTCGAGACGTAGAATAAATGAGGATGTCTTGGACGAAAACAATGATGAACTTGTCTAAATAAGGTTTTTAAGCCCTATTCATTAAGTCCACGAAGACGACATGAGCATTCGTTAAAACCAAAAGGCATGACAGTGAACTCGTAATGGTTGTATCGAGTGTGAAAAGCACTCTTGGGAATATCTTCTTCGCGTACAAGAAGTTAATGATACCCAGAACACAGATCAATCTTTGAAAAGCAGGTCACACCTTGTAGCTAATCAAAGAGATCATCAATGCGAGGTAGGGATATCAATTTTTTATTGTGATTTTGTTGAGCTCACGATAATCCGAAGCATCCATTCTTTTTTTCATGAATAGGACAGGAGCGCCCCAAGGTGAAAAGCTCGGGCGAATGAATCCCTTGTCTGAAAGTTCTTGGAATTGCTTTGACAACTCTTGCATTTCAGATGGTGCACGACGGTAAGGAGATTTGGCAATTGGGTTGGCACCAGGTACAAGGTCAATACGAAACTCAACTTGACGAATTGGGGGTAAACCAGGTAGCTCTTTAGGAAACACCTATGGATATTCCCAAACAACATGGATATCTTGAACAGTTTTACCCTTGCCTTTTTCCTCTATGATATGTGCGAAGAAGGCTACATAATTCTTTCGTAGGTATTTTTGGGCCTGAAACATGTCATGAGTTTTAGGCTACTAGAGGGTTTCTCTCCGTAAACTTCAAAGGTTTCGCCAGACGAAAGAGGTATACGAACAACCTTGTCGAAACAGATCACCTCAGCATGGTGTTTGGTTAACCAATCCATTCCTATGATAATGTCAAAACTCCCGAGTTGCATAGGTGTGAGGTCAATGGGAAAAAGGTGGTTATCCAAGTTTAGTTGGCAATTACGAATGACATAGTCGAGAACAATGTAAGCTTCGCATTTGTAACTTTCCATTTTTAGTAAGATCGCTTCGTGTTTCTATTATTGGAAAGTCCAAACCTTGTAATCGTATTTCTATTTCTGATTCATTGTAATCTAAGGCTTTGACGGTAATCAAGATTGATCAAATATGCGAAATTAACAAACTTAATTCGTGTTTAAACTTATGATAATACGTTATATTTGGCTTGATAAATCAATTCTAAACACTCGTAAATGCTTGTTGAACGTTTATAAATCTTAATACTAAAGTCAAGCAACACAATTAGTGATTTAAATACAAAAATTCAAGCTTCCGGTATCATACAAAACTTGTCACGTTTATGATTAATCATGTACATCTAGTAAGTCCTTTTTTTGCGTTTCAAAACACCTTGTCACACCCTGGTCGTAGCGGAAGCGCAAGTGTGTGACTATTAGGTAATCATTGCATCCAATCTCGTAACCAATATAAATCAACAACGATGCCATGCCATTAATAAGTTTTATTCCATATATACAACCATAAAAAGTGATATCATATTTTTATCTGTTTCAACTTGTTATCATAAGACATGATTCAAAACACATTGTTTCAAAATAAAAGATTGTTTTCATCATAAATTCATATTGGGGTCTTGACCCCTATATACCCAGACAAAGTTGGGATATTAAAGGCAAACCCACCGAAAGATGGCACATCGTTGTCTTGACTAATCCCATACCCGGATCCCATCACCAGCTTAAGTCCTGCGTCCTGAAATACATGTAATTTTAAAAAGTCAACATAAAGTTGGTGAGTTCATGTAGTTTAATGTCTTCGTATCAAAATGTCATCCTTTAAAACCTGTATTGAATTCCAAGTATGTTATTAGCATTAATGAGTTATCTAAGGATCTATTAGTGTGTCGTGAGCACCCTGACATACTTGTGCCATAAGTAAATAACCAAACCGAGACTACTTTGACATCATTGGGATCACAAAAGCACTCCAAGGGTATACAACCAGGAGTGGAGCATGTCTCAAACTAAATAGATCTACTTCTTTTGCACCTTGGTCACTAAGTGATTAATGGTTACTATTGTTATCATCCTACTTACACACAACGATCTGTTATCTGCTAACCCATAGCTAACATACTATTTTGACATGACATGTATTTCCCCTCGATAGTTTAAAACAAAACTTTGAAATAAGTGAAAGGAGGGACATGAACTCACAGTTTTTGCGTCCTTTAAGTCGTACTACTTATCATCAGTGTCCACAACGTATGTAACCTACATGCGTATTGGTTTCATTAGACACCTAGGTCTCAATGGACCTTGTACTCGTTGTTTATCTTGAATTCTTGTTATATGTTTCATTGTTAAGATTGAACAACTTAAAAATGTTATCGTAGTGTTGGTAGTTTGTTTGTTCGATTAATATCGTTTATATATATATATATATATATTTATATATTATTGTTTTCATATAATGTGTGAACTGGGCCTTACCCTTCACATGTCATTGGGCCTAGCCCATGTTTTCTTGTCATTGGCCCTAGCCCATGTTATCTATGTATTTGGGCCTAGCCCATGTTTTCTTGTCATGGGCCAAGCCCATGTAATTTATGTCTTTGGGACTAGCCATGTTTTCTTGTCATTGGGCCTAGCCCATGTAATTTATGTCTTTGGGCCTAGCCCATGTAATTTATGTCTTTGGGCCTAGCCACGTTTTCTTGTCATTGGGCCTAGCCCATGTAATTTGTGTCTTTGGGCCTAGCCCATGTTTTCTTGTCATTGGGCCTAGCCCATGTTTTATTGTCATTGGGCCTAGCCCATGCAATTTATGTCTTTTGGCCTAGCCCATGTATTCTTATATGTTTTTGGGCTTTTATTAGTTTTTGGGCCTCATCCATAAAAATTATGGAATTTGGGCCTAGTATATGATTTTTGCAATTTGGGCCTACCCAAATGTGTATATATATATAAGCCCATTTTTATTATAAGTATTTACTTATAATTTTTCTAGCTTTTAATATATTTAACTTTCTGGATTTTTGGTTTCAATAACAATATATATATATATATATATATATATTATGTTGAACGTCTAAATACATTTTTAGACTCGTCGTCGGCGTCGTTTATCTCGTGTTTGTTTTGGTCGAGAATCGCCCGTTGTCGTAACGACCTTTCGTGCCGGTGATTCACCCGTTGGTCATCGACGCGACAGTGAAATCTTGAATGTTCGCCGCCTTGTTTCAATTGTCCGATTTATTGTTTCGACGCTTAACAAAAATATATTTAACCAATACTTGGTGTATTGTTCAAGTGTTTGTATTTTGTATAAGATTGGATATTTTATTGAGAATACCTTAAGTTCCTAATACCTACACATACAATACATATATGTACACATACAATTTATTGGTAACAAATATGTATATAAATACTTGTACTATTTTCCAAGTAGAAATATATATTTGTAAAAGTATTTATTTTTACTTATAAATATATATTTATAACTTTGTTTAAACACTTGGTTATTTAGGGATAACCCTTGTCATTAGAGTCTACTTAATGACGATTTAAGTTACTAATCGCGTTTAGTACCACTAATCACCCCACTAATCATGTTTCAATCGCAATTAGATTTTTAGAAAATTTCGCCATAGTTTCCCCTAAACTATGGCGTTTTCCACGTTTTAAAAACGTATTTAAAACCTGTTTAAGCTCATAATCATCATCAATCTAATATTTATTTTACATAATAAAATATCATCATCCATGACTTTTCATGGTTTAAAAATCCTAGTAAACCAATGGGGTTTTAATATTTATTAACCTTTTCAAAACAATACTTTAGCGTGTTGTTTAAACAAGTTTATGCACTTAACCCCTTGATTACTAACATTTTTAAGGTGATTACAACTTAAATAAAAATGTTTACTTCTCATAAAAATCATTCATATGTCTAAAAATTATTTTTAAGTTATAGTATTTTACATGGATGATGTAGGTGATGATCTGGTTTTGATTTAAACCTTATCATGTTTAAATCTTTATTTTTACACTAAATCACATAAGATCATCTCACTTTTATATCATAATATCAACATAAACAACTTCAATATACAATCCAACAATCATATAAACATATAATAAACACAATATAAACAATATTTAGTGTTATTATTATGTTGTGTTTTAGGGTTTTTAACTTATCTTTTCTTGATTTTCAAGATGATCAACTTGTACACTAATAATATAAGCATAAAAATAAGTTAGATTATGGAGGAGATTAGCTCACAATGGGTGCACAAGTTCCTTGAAGATTTAGAAGAAAAATAAGCTCCTTAAGAATCCCTAATGATCTCCATCCTTGAAAGCTTCTTTAATAGACTTGATTAGGCATCAAAGTGTATGGAATGTGATGGATTGTGGTGGCTAAATGGTTGTGTGTTGTAGTGGTATGATAGCCGTGGGGTGGAGGAGAGAACAAGGGAGAATGGTTGCAACTTTTTGTTGAATAAAAGATAAGAACTTCTTTAGAAATTATTATATATTTCTCAACATAATCAAGTTCCATCAAATCTTCTAAAGAACATTCTTATAATCTTTGATTTTTCAACAAAAGCAAGTGGGGTAGGACCCACTTGAACCGTTCATGCCAAGGGGGGGGGATAAAGTGTAACTTTTATTTTTACCACATGTTGAAAATTGAGATATTTTGGTAATTAAATCAAGTATAGTGATTAGGGTTTATGATCTAGCATCATTAGAATAAGAGTAAAGTTTAAGGTGTATTTACATGGTATTTAATCCACATGATCCTCCAATATAAGTTTCGGATGACGGATACGTCGCTAGATCGCTCATGGTCGTAATAATCGCTAATAAATGAAACTATTTATTTAGTACCGGAAGCTATTGTTTTCGACCACCACAATGAATATGGTGTCTAGTTAGTGCATTTCCGATCTAGAAATATGTATGACTAATTCGCTAGACGAATATACGATGAGTTAGGATGGCCGATATGTCTTTCGTTTGACCGTTCGATCGATATCGGCACTTTTATGATCCGCCGTCAAACTTTTCCGAAATTTGTGTTTCCGTGACCTCATGTTTGTTGAATGGATTCCGAGTTCCAAATAATGTTTAAATAATTCACTAGCCGCCCGATGAGGCTATCGGCCACTAAAATATTCGTCGTTTCGACGATCGGCCGCTTTCCGGTCAAGTTGTGCATTGTTTGTCGAATGACCGGAAACGATGTCTTTTGTGCATTTTTGCTAATTCTCACATTATTTTAGGATGTTTAACATTGTTTTATTCTTATCTTGACATCCGGAATCCTACGAAATAGTCTTGCGGACAAATCCCCATTTGTCGCCTTTTTGGTCGAAACGGACAATTTTGAAATTTAGGCGTTATGCCGGAAAGTTATATATTTTTGTAATAGTTTCTCTCAAATATGTGTTTTCATTTGTATATGGACCCAGGTATGGCATTAACATGCCGTTATTTCGTGTCTTGATTCATTTCAGCAGGTTTTCCGACACAGTTAGTGTCACCGCAATTAGTGCGTCCCGCACTTTCTACCAACACTTTTAGGGCATTGTTTTGGTCTGTTTCTTGTCGTAACAGAAACTAGTATGTGTCATGATCATGTTTTCTTTCCCTAATGACGTACGACTTATTTTTGCAATTTAATTACGATAACTATGCATGAGATTATAATATGAAATTAGTGATTAAATTGTACGGAATTACTGGTTAATTGCCATTTGTCACATACTCCCCCTGTTAAAAAAAAATTTCTTCTTGAAATTCTGCTTGAGGCATCCACTGAAGGAGTCTTCTCGAACAGGTGGGGGTATTTAGACTTGATTTGATCTTCACGCTCCCACGTATACTCGGGACTGTTACGTGAATTCCAGCAAACCTTCACCAGTTTGATTTGGCTTCTTCTTGTCTTTTGGACCTTCCAGTCCATGACTTCCACTGGTTCTTCGGTGAATTGTAATTTATCATCAACATGAATCTCATCCACTGGAATGATAACTGTGTCATTTGTCGGACTTTTCTTCAGGTTAGACACATGAAATGTGTCATGTACATTATGGAGTTCCTCTGGCAGTTTTAACTTGTACGCCACTGTACCAATCTTTGCCCGAATTTCGAAAGCTCCGATATATCTCGGGTTGAGCTTTCCGCGCTTCCCCAATCTAGCTACGCCTTTCCAAGGTGAGACCTTTAACAATACTTTGTCTCCAACCTCGAAGGATAATGGTTTGCGTCTTTGATCCACATAGCTCTTTTATCTGTCTTGGGCCGCTTTGGTACGCTCACGGATCTTAAATATCTTGTATGTGGTCTCTTGTACTAATTCGGGACTAATGAGTTGTCTGTCACCGATTTCCGCCCAACATAATGGCGATCGGCAGTTTCGTCCATATAGTGCTTCGAATGGTGCGGCCTTGATACTAGTGTGATAACTGTTATTGTAGGAAAACTCTGCCAATGGTAAACGAGTATCGCAGTTTCCGCCTAAATCCATCACACAGGCCCGAAGCATGTCTTCTAACGTTTGGATGGTTCGCTCGCTTTGACCATCGGTCTACAGATGAAAGGCTGTGCTTAAATCCAAGCAAGAACCAAAAGAATTCTGAAATGATTGCCAGATCCATGACACAAAGTAACCATCTCTATCAGAGTTTATCGAGATTGGCACACCATGACGTGCCACAATCTCCTTTAGATACAGTTCAGCTAGTTTCTCCGTACTGTCTTTCTCACGGATGGGTAGGAAGTGAGCTGATTTGGTTAGTCGATCAATAATAAGCCAGATCATGTCATGCCCTCGAGAGGTCCGTGGCAATATAAGCCAGATCATGTCATGCCCTCGTAATGAAATCCATTGATATTTTTTCCCACTTCCAAACCGGGATCTCAAGTTGTAATAACCCAGATGGTTTTGGTATTCGGCCTTGACCTTTGCACAAGTTAGGCATTTCCCAACATAGGTCGCAATATCTCCCTTGAGGTTAGGCCACCAATAATATTCCCCTCAGATCCTTGTAAATTTTGTCCGATCCTGGGTGTATCGAGTACTTGGACTTGTGTGCTTCATCCAGCACCAAGTCTCGCAGCTCACCATAAAATGGAATCTAGATCCTTCCCATGAAATATAAAGTCCCATCCTTGTTCGGTTCCAATTGTTTTTCTGTTCCCCGTAATGATTCCGCTGGAACGTTTTCTGGTTTCTATGCTTCTTGTTGTGTTTCGCGCACTCAAGTTGTGAAGTTCATCTGGATCGTCATTTCTAAAACTCGCACCCGTAATGTTTTAACTCGTTCCTTTCTGCTCAAAGCATCGGCTACAACATTTGCTTTGCCCGGGTGATACTTGATCTCACAGTCATAATCATTCAACAGTTCCACCCACCGTTGGCTCATATTCAGTCCTTTTGACTGAATATATGTTGAAGACTTTTATGATATGTGAATATGGTACACTTAGTGCCATATAAATAATGATGCCGGATCTTCAAGGCAAATACCACTGCACCTAACTCCAGTTCATGAGTGGTATAATTCCCTTCATGAACTTTAACTGATGCGATGCGTATGCGATGAATTTTTTTCACGCTTCATTAACACGCAACCCAAGCCTTGATGCGATGCATCACAATACACCACGAAGTCATCGGTACTGTCCGGGAGTGATAGTATCGGTGCTTTACACAGTTTATCATTCAACACTTGGAACGCTGATTCTTGTTTTTCTCCCCAATCAAACTTTCTATCCTTCTGGGTAAGCGAGGTTAGAGGCTGAGCAACCTTGGAAAAATACTCAATAAATCTCCTATAATATCCCACTAATCCTAGGAATTGTCGTATTTCCGTAGGGTTCTTGCCGTGGTCCAGTTCTTTATAGCCTCGATCTTTAAAGGGTCAACATGTATTCCATTCTTGTTCACCACATGTCCGAGAAATTGTACTTCGCGAATCCAAAATTTGAATTTTGAGAACTTGGCATATAATTGTTCCTTCTTCAGCAATTCCAAAATAGTTCTCAGGTGTTATTCGTGTTCTTCCTTGGTTCGTGAGTATATCAGAATATCATCTATGAAGACGATCACGGACTTGTCAAGGTATGGCTTACATACCCGATTCATCAAATCCATGAATACTGCAGGGGCGTTCGTTAGGCCAAAAGGCATAACAAGGAACTCGTAATGACATAACGAGTCCTAACCGCCATTTTAGGAATACTTTCCTCTTGGATTCTTAGCTGATGATACCCGGATCTTAAATCAATTTTCGAGTAAAAACTCGATCCTGGCAACTGATTGAACATGTCAACAATCCTCGGCAATGGGTACAAATTGTTGATGGTTAGCTTTTTTAGTTCTCGGTAGCCTATGCACATTCGGAAGGTTCCATCCTTCTCTTCGACAAAAGGCACCGGAGCTCCCCATGGCGAGGAATTCGGTCTTATGAATCCTTTGTCTAACAACTTTTGAAGTCGTGTAGATAGCTTTTGCACTTATGACGGAGCTAATCGGTATGGAGGCTTTGCTACTGGTGCAACTCCTGGCACCAAATCAATGCGGAAGTTGGCGTGTCGTTGCGGAGGTAATCTAGACAAGTCTACGGGAAGACTTTTTAGGAAATTCCTTCACAACGGTTATTTCCTCCAATTTTGGCTCCTCGGTTTTCTTGTCGACTACATAAGTTAGAAAGCCTATGCAACCTTTCTGTAGGCACTTCTGGCCTTCTTGTAATTAATGATTCGAAAGGGCTTATCGTGCTTCTCTCCGTGTACTACAGTGTTTCTTCGTCTGGCAGGGGGATGCGAATAGTTTTCTCAGGACAACCTACTTCCGCTCAGTTATACGTCAACAAGTCTATGCTAGAAGCTGTGTCGTAACAAGACGGATAAATGGGTAAAAGATTTTGATATTAAATTATTGTCCTCCATGTTCCAAAGTGCATCCTTTTATAACTTCTCCTGACATTGAAAAATTTACCATTGGCAAATTCTATAGAATGAGGGAACGTCTATCTTACTTGTATCTAGGTCAAGTATATTTTGGAGTCTATGGAGATGAACTAGAATTGACACAGGTATTCAATAAGATGGATGTTAGACGTTTGTAGATAGGAAATGTGTTAGTGACCTTTTAATGATTCCCCATGCCTCAAGGATCAAGACAGTGTATCTCGTATCTTTGGTATTGATTTCAGACCATCTCGGATTACTATTCCGAATTACGTCTCGGATACCTCATTTCAGACGGATTCCCATCTCGGATCACCATCTCGGATAGCGATTCGGATAACCATCTCGGACTATCATTTCGAATTGGGTACTGTTCCGAGTTGAACTCGAAAAAGGTGGGAAGTTATCCATAAACAATTTTACAAACCAATTGCATGGTTAGAATCGTGTGATTTTTAGAAAAAAATGACATTATATATTATTGGATTAGTATCGACGAGACGAGTCTAACGCTAATTCTCCGTTAGCTAGCTTGATAATGTGTCTAACTTACAAGACTCTAATTCGTGTATAAGATCAACATCTAAAGACACTTGCTAAGCTCGGTGTTGTTATTAAAGAATCAACACGTAATGAATGTAGAGTAGAACGTACACATGACGACATCAGGATCTTGTGGGGTATCCATAGTTTTTGCTCACCTACACTTAAATTCACTTGCCTGATTTATTCTTGAGACATTCATGCTTGAAGTGGCCTTCATGCAACACTTAACATCCTTGTTCTTGGTTGAGTCTTACTAACTTATTGATTTCTGTTTTGTGTCCTGATTCACCACACTTCTACTGTTGGCACTTTTGCCAGTGCCCTCATGAGGAAGTTTTCACTTATCCCATTTAGGATTTTAGTAAGTTATCAACATATTTCTTGGTGCTAGCATCAATTATGGTAGTAATTGCCTTCATTTCTATCATCACGGGAGTTACCTTTTGCTTCCCATCGCTAGTAAATTTCACATGTGTTTCCTTGGTAATTTCTCATTCTCACCGCATCCTTGGTGAGACTAACTGCGAGAGTTACTGTTTGAGTGATGAGGGTAGGGTGGGATGATGTGGTCATGTTTCTGTTCTTAGAGGCTAAACCCCAAATGTAGCACTCAATGCGTTTGATTTCAGGTGTTCCCAACCTTGAGAGATCGTGAAAGCATCGAGTGTAAGCAACAACGTTGGTTATAATCATGATCTAGTCCTAGGATCTCGTTTCTACCCTTGGAATTCCAATCAGCGAGCAATACTCTTCTCACATAAGATTTCTGAGTTCTCCCCATGATGACCTCTTCGTAGTATCACTCCTCAAAGTTTCTACTTGAGGATTTCACCAAGTTAATACGGCATTCAGCAGGAGACTCTTTGTTTACCTCATCGTTTACGCAAGAGTGCATTTATTAGCATTGCTAACCGATGTTGTCTTTATTTAGTGGACCTAACCTACCGCACCTCTTGCAGCAGTGAGGTCTCGTGGCTTATAGTCCAGGAAAGCCTTAGGGTTTTTAAAATCTTGTATGATCGCATCTTCAGGTGTAGCACTACCCCTCATTCCCAATCTGTTGGGATAGGAACCATTTGAACTACTGATACCACCAATACCGCCACTAGTGTCGACTAAATTACTCTCGTGTCGTGCGATTTCCGCAACCGCATGTCCTTCCATAAGGACTCTTGTCTGGCTTACCCAGTAAGTCATGGATTAACTAACCCCCTTTTGGGTGTAGACATTCCTTTTGGCGTCATGTTTCTTCTTAAGTCCCAAGATTAAGAGAAGCTAGAACTATATTTGGATAAATATAGTTTATCATGCGCCTCATGCGTGCATCGGCCATGTGTCTAAGTGGAAAGAAAATAACTCGTTAAGAAGGAGAAACCAAACGGTCGTCTCCAACCTTATAGCATGTATTCCATACTTCGTGGACCTTGATCATCCAAAGTAGGAAGAATAAAAATTCCTTCGCCAGACCAACCCGTGTGACGAATGCGTTGATATCCCTTGAGCTCCACGAGCTCCAGCTAGATTGTTATAATTTCCATAGATATCGAATAGAATGCAATGGGAGTGTTGAAGCAAGGTTCATGCCATATCATGGAATAAGACAAATGTAAAACGACGAAGTTTAGTGTAATCTCTTTCCAATAAATAAGATGAGGTACCATAGACACCATGGAACCAACCCATGTACAAGAACTCTAGGCCGTTGAGGAAATATCCTCCTTGGGTGGCCAACCAGTTTTCTCTGTTTAGATGACTATTCTCAATTGACTCATGATATAGATCGAATGTTAAATGCGAACAAATAGGTGTGGTGTTTTTGCATCGTAGGGTGTTATAGCAACCACCCCAGTTAGCGTTCCGCTAGATAGAAACTTGAATAACTTTACAGTTTCGAATGAGTAGTGATCTTTAACTTGACCCGCCTATTCCACCAGGATTCTCATCCACTGCAAGTTATTATTATGTGGGCCCTCGTAATAATAAATTGCCTTGCATGGTCACCCTAGTGTTCTACCATTCAAAAACGACGATGGGACACTATTGTCTACATACCTTTAACATATAAAGGACCTTCGGGATTAATCCACGTGCTATCTTCCCTTGACCTTACTCGCGAAAGGCACGTCGTTAGACAGATTTAGAAATAGAGAGAATTTGCAACAATAACATCTGGAGGGGCACCTGCAAGATGAGTACTTCACCTTTCCTTGCCTGGACAAAAGTGTCGTTAGCAATGATTAATATGAGTCACAAGGACCTCGTCCCGTTAATAGAGTTGTCATCCAAGGCTACCACCTCCGCCTCTTCGTCACTACCGAAGCCAGGCATCTCCGCATCCGCGGGGAAAAGTAACCACCTTATGTGAAATCAATCCTAAGGTCTCACTTAGGAACCACGTTCGCCATAAGCTCCGTAATAGACGCGAGGTCGATTTTCTCATCGTGCGAGTCAAGGATAATAATAATATCGGTAGTCGAAGGTATTTCGTTCTTGGCAAATATTCCGTACAACATATATATAAATAAATTATATATTTACAATCACATAAAATCCTATCTAGCCAGGATTTCTATCTTTTGTAATGTGTCCATGACACGTAGTCTTATAATGTACTGTGTCTATTTCTGATAGACTAATCATGTATTGATTCCTTTTCATTACTTATAGTTGAGCTCGTGTGATAAATCCTTGTGTTATGATGACACAATGAAAACCTTTTTGTTATTTTGTTTTAATTCAAAAACATTTCTATCATGTTTTAAACTTTGTTTTCATGTCTGAGCCCCTGGTGATTATAGACCAAACTTTTATTAAAAAGCTTTTCCCCGGTTCACTACAATCGGAGCTCTGATACGACCTGTCACACCCTGGTCGTAGCGGAAGCGCAAGTGTGTGACTATTAGGTAATCATTGCATCCAATCTAGTAACCAATATAAATTAACTATGA
The DNA here is from genome assembly GCA_947069175.1 of Scalesia atractyloides. NCBI lineage: Eukaryota > Viridiplantae > Streptophyta > Magnoliopsida > Asterales > Asteraceae > Scalesia > Scalesia atractyloides. Next base: position 73,089,646 of record CAMTDV010000023.1, read on the forward strand.
TGCCATGCCATTAATAAGTTTCATTCCATATATACAACCATTAAAAGTGATATCATATTGTTATCTGTTTCAACTTGTTATCATAAGACATGATTCAAAACACATTGTTTCAAAATAAGACATTTTTCATCATAAATTCATATTGGGGTCTTGACCCTATATACCCAGACAAAGTTGGGATATAAAAGGCAAACCCACCGAAAGATGGCACATCGTTGTCTTGACTAATCCCATAGCCGGATCCTATCACCAGATCAAGTCCTGCGTCCTAAAATACATGTAATTAAAAAGTCAACATAAAGTTGGCGAGTTCACGTAGTTTAATGTTTTCATATCAAAATGTCATCCTTGAAAACCTGTATTGAAATCCAAGTATGTTATTAGCATTAATGAGTTATTTAAGGATCTATCAGTGTGTCGCGAGCACCCTGACATACTTGTGCCATAAGTAAGTAACCAAACCGAGACTACTTTGACATCATTGGGATCGCAAAAGCACTTCGAAGGGTATACCAACCAGGAGTGGAGCGGGTCTCAAACTCAATAGATCTACTTCTTTTGCACCTTGGTCACTAAGTGATTAATGGTTACTATTGTTATCATCCTACTTACGCAAAATGATATGTTATCTGCTAACCTATAGCTAACATACTGTTTTGACATGACATGTATTTCCCCTCGATAGTTTAAAACAAAACTTTGAAATAAGTGAAAGGAGGGACATGAACTCATAGTTTTTGCGTTCCTTTAAGTCTTACTACTTATCGATCGGTGTCCGAAACGTATGTAACCAACATGCGTATTGGTTTCATTAGACACTTAGGTCTCAATGGACCTTGTACTCGTTGTTCATCTTGAATTCTTGTTATGTGTTTCTTTGTTATGATTGAACAACTTAAAAATGTTATCATGTTGTTGGTAGTTTGTTTGTTCCATTAATATCGTTATATATATATATATATATATATATATTATTGTTTCATATCATGTGTGAACCTAGCCTTGCCGTTCACATGTCATTGGGGCTAGCCCATGTTTTCTTGTCATTGGGCCTAGCCCATGTTTTCTTGTCATTGGGACTACCCATGTAATTTATATCTTTGGGCCTAGCCCATGTTTTCTTTTCATTGGGCCTAGCCCATGTAATTTATGTCTTTGGGACTAGCCCATTCTTGTCATTGGGCCTAGCCCATGTAATTTATGTCTTTGGGCCTAGCCCATGTTTTCTTATCATTGAGCCAATCTCATGTTTTATTGTCATTGGGCCTAGCCCATGTAATTTATGTCTTTGGGCCTAGCCCATGTATTCTTATATGTTTTGGGCTTTTATTAGTTTTTGGGCCTCATCCATAAATATTAAGGAATTTGGGCCTAGTATATGATTTTTACAATTTGGGCCTAGCCCAAATGTATATTATATAAGCCCATTTTTATTATAAGTATTTACTTATAATTTTTCTAACTTTTAATATACTTAACTTTCTTGATTTTTGGTTTCGATAACATATATATATATATATATATATATATGTTGAACGTCTAAATATATTTTTAGACTCGTCGTCGGCGTCGTTTATCTCGTGTTTGTTTTCATCGAGAATCGCCCGTTGTCGTAACGACCTTTCGTGCCGGTGATTCACCCGTTGGTCGTCGACGCGACGGTGAAATGTTGAATGTTCGCCTATCGTTCCCCTTGTTTCAATTATCTGATTTATTGTTTCGACGCTTAACAAAAATATATTTATTATGTTACCAATACTTGGTGTATTGTTTAAGTGTTTGTATTTTGTATAAGATTGGATATTTTATTGTGAATACCCTAAGTTCCTAATACCTACACATACAATTTACTGGTAACAAATATGTATATAAATACTTGTATTATTTTCCAAGTAGAAATATATATTTGTAAAAGTATTTATTTTACTTATAAATATATATTTATAACTTTGTTTAAACACTTGGTTATTTAGGGATAACCCTTGTCATTAGAGTCTACTTAATAATGATTTAAGTTACTAATCGCGTTTAGTTCCACTAATCACCCCACTAATCATGTTTTAATCGCCATTAGATTTTTAGAAAATTTCGCCATAGTTTCCCCTAAACTATGGCGTTTTCCACGTTTTAAAAACGTATTTAAAACCTGTTTAAGCTCATAATCATCATCAAAAAATCATCTAATATTTATTTTACATAATAAAAATATCATCATCCATGACTTTTTATGGTTTAAAAATCCTAGTAAACCAATGGGGTTTTAATATTTATTAACCTTTTCAAAACAATACTTTAGCATGTTGTTTAAACAAGTTTATACACTTAACCCCCTTGATTACTACACATTTTTAAGGTGATTACAACTTAAATAAAAATGTTTACTTCTCATAAAAATTATTCATATGTATAAAAATTATCTTTAAGTTGTAGTATTTTACATGGATGGTGTAGGTGATGATCTTATTTAGATTTAAACCTTATCATGTTTAAATCTTTATTTTTACACTAAATCACACAAGGTCATCTCACTTTTATATCATAATATCAACATAAACAACTTCAATATACAATCCAACAATCATATAAACATATAATAAACACAACATAAACAATATTTAGTGTTATTATTATGTTGTGTTTTAGGGTTTTTAATTTATCTTTTCTTGATTTTCAAGATGATCAACTTGTACACTAATAATCTAAGCATAAAAATAAGTTAGATTATGGAGGAGATTAGTTCACAATGGTGTGCACAAGTTCCTTGAAGATTTAGAAGAAAAATAAGCTCCTTAAGAATCCCTAATGATCTCCATCCTTGAAAGCTTCTTTGATAGACTTGATTAGGCTTCAAAGTGTATGGAATCTGGTGGATTGTGGTGGCTAAATAGTTGTGTGTGGTGGTGGTATGGTAGCCGTGAGGTGGAGGGAAGAACAAGGGAGAATGGTTGCAACTTTTTGTTAAAGAAAATGATAAGAACTTCTTTAGAAATTATTATATATTTCTCATCATAATCAAGTTCCATTAAATCTTCTAAAGACCATGCTAATAATCTTTGATTTTTCAACAAAATCAAGTGGGGTAGGAGCCACTTGAACCGTTCATGCCAGGGGGGTAGAGTGTAACTTTATTTTTACCACATGTTGAAAATTGAGATATTTTGGTAATTAAATCAAGTATACTGATTAGGGTTTATGATCTAGCATCATTAGAATAAGAGTAGATTTTAGGGTGTATTTACATAGTATTTAATCCACATGATCCTCCAATATAAGTTTCGGATGACGGATACGTCGGTAGATCGCTCGTCGTCGTAATAATCGCTAATAAACGAAACTATTTATTTAGTACCGGAAGCTTTTGTTTTCGACCACCACATTGAATATGGTGTCTACTTAGTGCATTTCTGATCTAGAAATATGTATGACTAACTCGCTAGACGAATATACGATGAGTTAGGATGGCCGATATGTCTTTCGCTCGACCGTTCGATCGATATCGGCACTTTTATGATCCGCCGTCGAACTTTTCCGAAAGTTGTGTTTCCGTGACCTCATGTTAGTTGAATTGATTCCGAGTTCCAAATAATGTTTAAATAGTTCACTAGACACCCGGATGAGGCTATCGGCCACTAAAATATTCGTCGTTTCGACGATCGGCCGCTTTTAGGTCAAGTTGTGCACAGTTTGCCGAATGACCAGAAACGATGTCTTTTGTGCATTTTGCTATTCTCACATTATTTTAGGATGTTTAACATTGTTTTATTCTTATCTGACATTCAGAATCCTCCGAATTAGCCTTGCGGACAAATCGCCTTTGTCGCCTTTTTGGTCGAAACGGACAATTTTGAAATTTAGGCGTTATGCCCGAAAGTTATATACTTTTGTAATAGTTGTTCTCAAATATGTGTTTTCATTTGTATAGTATGGGATTAAAATTTCGTTCATTTCGTGTCTTGATTCGTTTCAACAGGCTTTCCGACGCAGTTCGTGTCTCACACTTTCTACCAACACTTTTAGGGCATTGTTTTGGTCTGTTTCCTGTCGTAACAGAAACCAGTATGTGTCATGATCAGGTTTTCTTGCCCTAATGACGTACGACTCAGTTTTGCAATTAAATTACGATAACTATGCATGAGATTATAATATAAAATTAGTGATTAAATTGTACGGAATTACCAGTTATTTGCCATTTGTCACACCCCTATCTCTCATCACACCATTCCACCATGTAAGTGCTCTTTTCTGGAATACACTCGATGCAAACTTGACTTTTCGCTCATTCGGGCATTGAACATGACGAAATGTGCTTTCAAGACTCTCAAACCATTGCAGGAGTCTAGTAGCTCCTTCGGACCCAGTAAACTTTAGTGGTTTAGCCGAGTTATATTGTTTGTAGTTGCACGGTGGGGGTGCATTGTTGTTGTTATTGTTGTTATTATTTGCTTGGTTTATCTTGGTCACTAGGTTTGGGAGTACATCAGCAATTTGATGAGCGATCATAGCTGCCATTTCGCCATCTTGAGTTGTATTACGTCGAGGAGGCATTCTAGAAGAAAACAGGAGGGAAAATATGGGAGATTGACATTGGATAATCAAGAGAGATGTTAAAAATATCGACAAAATATAAGGATGGTGGTCATTCGTTCGTTACTTAAAGATAAACAAATGACACACGGTGACTAATCAAAGTAAATGGGTCTTTATAATGTATTGCGAAGACATGCTTTAGCCTATTAGTGGAAACTCACCCCAAGAGTTCCCAGGTAAGAGTGACTGGTCCGATCATGTGGATCTGTACGAACACTCTAGCCTTAGACTGAAAACTCAGGGTATAGGCATCCACCCTTTGAGATTGCACGTGTTCGCATTAATAAAACCCAAAATTTGATGGGATTTTCAAAACTTACAAGGCTTTAAGCCAAAACAAATTATCTAAGGATAGATGATTGATTTTCAAAACGAATTTGTAACTTGTGTATTTGTTTTGGTAGTCACCTAAGGATAGGTGATGGTATTGTCTAAAGAATCTAAAAGCAAGATAACTTGCGTTAGGCTCCTAAGAAGGTTATAGTCTAGGTCAAAGCATTACTAATAACTTAATTCCCTATAACCATAAGCTCTAATACCAATCTTTCTATAACACCCCGACCACGTAAAACAACAAACCGTGGTGGAAACGTCGGGGAGTCATGTCACAGAACTATTGTTTCACAACATATGGAGTTTACAGTTTTGTTTAATTAAGTTAAATGTTTACATTTTCTTGGGATAAACAGAAACAACATATAAATAAATTGTCTTTCATGTTTTAAGTCACTAAGGCTCGCGTCCATTCCTACGTGAAGCATGCATCATATTATCGTGGTTTTGTGAGTGTGTCAAATTCATGGCTTTGTATACATATTGCAACACCTCGTCCGACTACAAGAGTTGTTAAGTGAAAATCTCGTATCGAAAGTGTTTGATATTGCAATATAAATAACCAACTAAAACAAGTTGGTCAGAGTTGTGAAAAAACTTATAGCCATGAATCTTGACCAAAACCTTTCTTTTGTAAAAACCTTGTAATAGATTGATTCAAAAGAAAACTTCTTATGGTTTATATCTTTAAGTGAAAATTATTGCGTGACATTGTTCAAAACCATTTGTATGTGTAATAAACCATTCGTCTGTGTTAGAAATCAATGTCATAAACCAATTGTCCATGTCATTAACAAATCGTCCGTGTTTTTTTAATTGGGAAACTTTTGATCATTCTTTAATGAACACATTCAAACCAGTGTTGACTATACCACCAAAGGGTCTCTTTAACTAGACTTACAAATCAACAAATGATTTGTTAATCAGATGCAGTTTATGTCATTACCCAAACTTCCACCAAATCCAATGAACAACCCGATAATGGGATTGTCAGTCCTATTTTACCATAACATACTACTGGTCGTCTCAGCCAAAGCTAATGAATGTCATTCGTGTTATGGATATGTCTTAACGTAAACGCGTGATCGTGCTATGTAAGTCTTAAATGCCCAAACATGTTTGAAAATGTTATAACATCAGTTTATATGTAAAAAAATTGGTTACATGTGTTTAAAATGGATTTATGCGCAAAAGGGCATTTTGGTCATCATTTTTTTAAGAACATAGAAGTAACTTATCATAACACTAACCAAACAACGTGACCATAAGATATAACCTCAGTAGGTTTTTTCCTATACAACTATGGTCACAAATATGTGTTTGGTCGGATCCTAAGATCGACCAAACGTATCAAGTTAACAACATCCGTAGCAAACAAAGCATGCGTATCATGTAAATCTGTCAAGAAATGATGAAATGTGTGTTCGCTAATTTAGAAAGGATTTCCCGTGACACAATGACCATTAAGAGTGGTAGAGGTGTGCGAACCTACTCATCATATGCAAAGTTGAAATTCCAACAAAAGGAATTTGATGACTTTACCTGATATTTTCTATGATGACTTATTGTTTCGTGACATTACCACAGAATGTCGAATATGGCGTAATGCCATTAATAAAGTGAGGGAATGTGACGACATGTGACTTCTTTTGCAGCGACAATTATTGTGATTACCATTGTAATAACTACTGACTGTTATGAAATTTTGTTTGGACGTACCTCAGCGTGTTTCGCGTCGCTTACAGGACCACGTGACAAATTACCGCATTCTGGTTGGTAGTTCTCCCTCTGACGGAATTAGCATCGTTGTCGTAATGTCGTGCTTTCTCAAGGTCGTGCCTCAAAAGTCGCATGTGATGTACTTCAACATTCGTTGCGTAGGTAGGTATAAATAATACCAAGTAATTGCATATGACTTATCTGAATCATACGAATACAATGACATATTACAACAATACGAACCCATTGGTTCAATTGAATATGTTTTTCAGAATCGATGCCAAGTGATCGAAACGTAATGACATAATCACCAATGTGACTGAGTTTACATGGGTCATACAAATGAGAATCTCGACAATTAGATTTCCCAGACGTTCACAATCTGTAAATGAATTTCATAAGCAATAGGAAGTTCTACCAATGGAAACTAGCGTTGGTTGTTGAATCGGTGAGACTTAGAATCAGCAAGCTCAACTGAAATAGAAACATGAAGGTGATTTGTTAACTTTTCGAACCATAAGTTAACACTATTGAATTGCATGGGTACACCAAATTACAACCGAAATTAGTGTATCATTGTCTTAATACATAGTTGCATTAAGACTACTTTCGATGATTAGCCCAAGCTATTAGTCTGTATTGACGCTATAAGACGTCATAGTGATCGATATAATTCAATAATAGCGCTGCCCGAACAATTCACCATGTTTGCAATTAGATGAAAGGTTCAACGAAGCAAGTCTGAACATTTGTTCCAAATAAATCTCATAGAATTTTCTTCTGAAAATGAAAGAACAAATGAATATAATTTTCTGTCGATAGCGGAAGAACAATAAATATCCCAAAATTTTCGACCGATGATGAAAGAACCGTTACGAGGTGCACTTAAATATACCATAAATTTGTGCACCATCTTTTTAATATACGATTGTATTAAGAATGTTTTAAGAAAATGACCCAACAAGGGGGATTTAAAAAATGAATAATAATTAAGTAATTAAATCTGTACATGAGTTGTGGAAGCGATGTTAGCGCAAGCTTCAACTAGTGAAATGCCACCACAAGGTGTAGTAACCAATAAATGACTTAATAAGGGTGCAGACTGAACCAGTCTACTATGGTTCGAAATACATGAATTACTTGTTGATATTACTTTAAATATGACGGCCTCAATCCATCATATGAAATCCTTGAATTGAACTTTGTATACAGGGAGCAAGTTCAAACAATTGAACTTGGTTTGACACAATCCAATAATAAATACATGATTGGACCAAGAAGTTTCGATATGGTTACAACGAAAACCCATTTATGCAACTTGGGACAGCTCATCTAGATCACAAAGCAAAACAATTTTTGAGTATAGCGAACCAACCATTGAATTTTTGATGAAATGACCATTCGAAGTGAAGACCCTGACGATCTCCACGTATCAAGTTAACCACATGCGTAGCAAACAAAGCATGCATATCATGTAAATCTGTCAAGAAATGATGAAATGTGTGTTCGCTAATCAAGAAAGGATTTCCCGTGACACAATGACCGTTATGATGGATAGAGGTGTGCAAATCTACTCATCATATGCAAAGTTGAAATCTCAACAAAAGGAATTCGAGGACTTTACCTGGTATTTCTGTTGATACAGTTTTGTGTCTTTCGCTTGTTCTTAATTACAATTATATAAGTTTTGGATAGTTAACTAACTTAAAACTTGGTTAAAATCTGCTGCATGCATAAAATTTTGTGGTAAAATTTTTCTAAAGAACACCCTTGAAGAAGAAATCTACAAAAATTTGAATCTGATTAGTTTGGTAGGGCTGACATTTTCTGACTTGGATCTGGACTTGGGCTGTTGACAGTTAAAATATGTGTTTTAACTAAAAGTGGGTAAGACAACAGGTATTTTCGAAAAAGCAGGTCTATACAAGAAAGGAAATTTCTCACCAAACCATTTCTAAAAAGATTCCTCTGAAAAACGCTGAACAAAACATTTGGTGCGACTGAGTTATTTCGTGCGAATCATCTGACCCGCATGAAACACCAGGCTCGCACGAAACATCAGTGTTTCGCATGAATCAGGTGTCATGCACGAAACAAAATCTGTTTGTTTCTCATGTTTTTCAAAGCTTTGTGATTTTAAGAATTTGTCATATTTTCAGATCTGTGAATTTATAAAAGGTAATTATAATTGAAACTTCAAAACCTTTAAATTTTCATAAAACAAGAAAATATAATGAGTTCTAACCCGTGGGATTGGAGTTGTTCAAGCTCAAATCAGGAGTCTTCGCAAAGCTTTGCAACATCCTGGGTAAAATCTTTGATGCCTCAACATACAACAATGATCTCTACAAATCAATGGGCGTGTGTTGCGAATCAAAATCAAAGCATCCAAACTCTGTTAGTGAGCGAAAGTGAAATAGGGAGTAACAACCGTCCGCCTACGCTAAATCATATGAACGATTATCCTTCTTGGAAAAGTCATTTTCATAGATACGTTCTTGGACCGAACACAGAATTATGGACGTGTTTCACTACTCCCTACAAGGAATCACTTGAAGAAGCTGGATCAAATCCAACCTCATTGGAAAATCTAGACGAAAGTGACAAGAAAGCTTATGATCTAGAAAAGAAGGCGTTTGCTATCCTCACACAAGCCCTGCATAAAGACATTTATCACCAGTTTGTGTATTGTACTACAACGAAAAATTTGTGGGACACCTTGGAAGCAACAGGTGAAGGTAACGATGCTACCATGAAGATTCGGCATGATCTGCTTAAGAAAGAGTTTGAAGGTTTCATTTTTCAGCAAAATGTACTTGTATTAAGTGTTAGCAGCACCACAAGAAATTGTGATGCGATTTGCTGATGCTTTACCACCAAAATGGGGTCAATTTATTGATCTTTTAAAACATACAGGTGTTTTGGACTCAATTAGTATTTATGAATTTGTGAAGAAACTAGAGAACAAGAATCCAGAAGAGCTCTGGAAGGCACAACGAGTCAATGTTCCACAAAACCTTGAGATGTACTTTGGAGGTATAAATGCATGTACAAGCTCAAGTCAGCAACCGAAGCTGCAGACCGCATTTGTGTCAAACGTGAACCCTTTCCTACCCGAGCCTGTCCAATCAAGTAAACCTACAGGTTCGAGTAATCAAGCCTATGGACAAGCTTTTGATCCGAAAACCTTCCTTCCACAGCCAAGGGACTTAGCGCATAAAGCTCCACAGCAATCTCCTCAACAAGCTTTCTATGGAAGCAACAGTCAATCTGCAAATCCCAACACTGTCAAACTTGACACATCAAATCTCTCCAAAATTAATGTAGAAGTTGCACAGGAACATGTGGAACTTCTAAATACCATGGTCAGTGCGTATTGTGGTTTAGTTGCAGGTCAAATAGGGAACATTAATTTGACGAACGAAGACTATGAACAAATTGACTGAGATGAAATGGAGATGATGGACATCAAGTGGGCATTTGCAAGCGCTATGAGAAGAGCGAAGGATTATATGAGAAGAGCGGGTAGAACCAGTTTGGAAAGCAAGAAGGATACAAAATACTACTTTGACAAAACCGCCGTAACTTGCTTCAACTGTGGAGAAAGGGGTCACTTCAAGCAGGAATGCACCAGAACCAACAAGGAAGGAAATCACAACTCCTTTCGAAATCAGTCTCAACCATCCAACACAGCAAAGTACAACAATGAAAGAAGAATAGTAGCTGTTGGCAACTCTAACAACACCAATCAATCAGGACCTTCAAACACGCATAGAGCTTTGATAGTTCACTCTGATGAAGGATGCGATTGGTCAGTAAAGTTGGGAACTGAGAACAACGGAAGAACTGCATGCTATGCGAAGATCGTGGATCAGATCAAGCATGATCACATCATCAACACTCCAAATAATGATGATACATCTGGAGATGCTGGTAGTTCTAATGAAGAATGTTCAAGTTCAGATGGTTGTGAATCTGATTCTGATGTGAAGAAAGGAATTGATGCTGAGGTTGAAAAATTGCTAAGTGAATCTGAGTTATTGAAGAGTGAAAAGGTAAGTCTGACGAGGAATGCAAAAGCTACGGAAACAGAGACAGAGACACTCTCTACAAATGATGAAGCTTTTCCTCATCACATTGCCTTTATGGCAATTGTTGAAGGTTCTTCAAAACAGGTAAATTCTGAACCTCCTACTGTTTGCAATGACTGTGTTGAATTGAAAATAAAATATGAAACCGTCAACAGTCATAATCAGAATTTAGTTGTTGAACTATCAAAATGCAAAGACGCGAATTTGGCGCTAACTAGAAATGAAAAAGAGTTCAAATCTGTAATAGAAACCCATAAGAAAGGTGTTTCTGAATTGACAAAAACAGTTTTGAATAAACAGACAGGAATTAATAATTACAATAATCTCCTAGAAGAAACAAAGAAAGAGTTAGCCATCGCCAAATGCGAATATGATTCAATCAAACCCAAATTGGAAAGTTATTCTAACTCCCAATATGTGCTTGATCATATCATTGAAGTTCAAAAACTAAAGGGAGATGCTCAATGCATAGGGTATAAGTCGTGTCCACCCCCAATGAAACACAACTATACCAAAATGCCTGATGAAGAGGAGATGCCTCGTTTTGAACCCTCTGTACCTTTGAATCCTGAGGAATTCGCAGTAGGGTTAGGGTTCAAACTAGGCAATTCCTCTCAAGAACCAAGCAAGCCAGAAAGTTCATCATCTGATGAAGAAGAAGATGAAACATTAGATGATGATTACGATCAGCCTCTTGATGAAAGGAAAAGAGTAGAATCGTCTGCTACTCCTAGTACTCAATCTGTTGAGAATCAAGAGACAGTTCCTAAGAAATCTGTGAAGACTAGTGTGTCTACACAAGAAGTAGATAATGTGTTATATACTTTGGTTGGAGATAAGAAAATCTATTCAAACAAATATTTTCCAATTAAAAACGTAAATCCAATCTCTATAGATCAGGTGTTTGAACAGTCAAAAAACCAAACCTTTAGAGAAGAAAAAGCCCACCAAATCACGATCATTATCAACTTCAAAGGAAAAACAATGGAAGCATGTTGAAAACCCTACAGTTTCTCAACCGAAGGTTGAATCAAAAGGCACTCGCTACCAGAAAAAGGCCAAAACTGTTAAATTTGTGAGTTCTAAAGGTATCAATAAAGTCAAAACTTTTCAAGGAAAAACTAATGTTGATTCTGTAAAGAAAGTTAAGATTTTGAAAAGAAATAGTCAAAATAATTACAACCAACACACTGATGGATGTAATGAAAATGAACCCAGTACCTCAGGATCCACAAGTTCAACATCAAGCCAAGAAACACGATCTCTTAGTTTTGTTGAAAGGAGAACATGTTTCAAATGTGGAGAATTTGGCCACATTATAAAGGATTGTCAAATCCAGCCAAATCAAGATGTATAGAGAAAACCCCTCATGAACCAACTTGCAAACGTAAATCTGTTTCTCCGACACAAGATAAACGGGTTATTAAAGATCAAAAAGAGAAACAAAAACGTAAACAAGTAAAAGCAATTGAGAAAGCTTTAAAATCGGATTCTTCAAATAAGGATCAAAGATCTTCAAAGTTAACAAAACCAGACACTGCTAAAACTGTAAATATTAGTAAATCTAGTAATAAACAAGGATCTTGGAAACAAAAGTTTGGTAATGGTTCAAAAGGAGTTTCTCAGTTTGTTAATCATCAAGAAATTGAGAATAAATTTCTCGATGATAAGGGACGACACAAGACCACTAAGGCTTGGGTCCCCATCTCAAACTAATCTTGTTTGTGTAATGTGTAGGGTGTTCCGGGAGGAACTGTAAACAGTCATTGGATTATTAACAGTGGAGCATCAAGGCACATGACGGGCGACTTGCGGCTCCTATATGATGTGAAAAGCATAACGGGTGGTTATGTTGCTTTTGCTGGTGACAAAGGTGGATACATAAATGGAGAAGGAATGGTCTCCAATGGTGTTGTGAGCTTCGACAAGATCAATAATGTGTGGCAAATTGATCACAATCTTCTTAGCGTTTCTCAAATTTGCGACAAGAAGTTCACGGTACATTTTGATGATGCCAGATGTTATGTGCTGAAGCCTGGATTCAAGATCCCCAAGGAACGGATTCTCCTTTCGGCTCCAAGAATTATTGATTTGTATATTCTTAATATGAGCCAAGCTATTACAACATCTGCACAAGTCACATGTTTTGTCTCTAAAGCCACCGGGAAGGATTCAATATCTTGGCATAGACGTATGGGACACATTCACCAGAGGAAAATGAACTATTTGGTGAAGAACAATCTAGTGAATGGTGTACCAGTGAAGGACTTTCATCTTTAAGACGTTTGTATGTCATGCCAGAAGGGGAAGCAAGCAAGAAAGTCCCATCCCGTAAAGAAGATCACCATTGTGAATATGCCACTAGAATGTCTTCATATGGACCTCTTTGGACCTATGAAACACAAGACAACCTTTGGTGATTCTTATTGTCTGGTAATTATTGATGACTATTCCAGATTTTCATAGGTAAACATGCTGGCACACAAGAGTGAAGTTCCTACTATCCTCAAGAATCTCCTGACTCTGTTAGAAAATTTGTACAATCTGAAAGTAAGGAGAATCAGAAGCGACAATGGCATGAAATTTAAGAATCAAGTTATGGACGAGTACTGTTCCTCAAAGGGTATTCTGCATGAGTACAGTTCTCGATACACTCCACAACAAAATGGCATCGCTGAATGGAAAAATCAAACTCTTATTGAAACTGCAAGAACCATGTTAGTTGAATCAGAACTTCTCGTTCAATTTTGGGGAGAAGTTGTTGCTACTGCGTGCTACATGATGAATAGAGTTCTGACGGTGAAGAGACATGGGAAGACATGCTTTGAGTTGTTACATAAAAGGAAACCTGATGTTTCTTTCTTAGAACCTTTTGGAGCTCCATGCACTATGATCGACCCACATGGAAAGTTTGGTCACAAGGCTATCGAATGTTTCTTTCTTGGATATGCTACTCCAAATTTCCGGGTATAGAATTTGTCTTCGAAGAAGATTGAAGAATGGGGTGAAGTCAATGTTCAGAGATATACGGAAGCGATTAGCGCTCCGGGTGCTCCTTGGATGTTCGACTACGATGGACTGTTTGACTCCTTTAATCTGCCAACTTTTGATGATGCAACAGCTGCTGCTCAGATGTTATTGAAAAGTGATACAGCAGTGGACTCGTCATTAGTTTGACCAATTATTGTTAATCCTCAAGTATCGACTTCAGTTAACAATCTTATTCAAAATGAGGAATTCGAAGACGCTGCGGATTATAATGTTTCATCAGAAAATGATGAGTTTCACGATGCTGATGAAGCTGCCTCTGGTGCGGTTCCTGGATTTTCAGATGGTACTTCAAATATTCAACCTCAAGGAACGACTGAAGGTCATGCATCTACATCCTCATCACATCCAGCTCTCGATTTAACTGTTGATCTGAATATCAACAATTTGGGTATAAATTCTCGAGTTCCTGATGTGCAAGAAACTCGTATTCATAATATCCATCCTCAACAGAATATTATTGGAGATGTCCAGAGTGGTGTGCAGACTCGTAATCAGCTTCGAAACAACCAGAATGATGGATTGTATTCGGAAATCAGAGAATCAGGGGAGCAGAATGATTGGTCTTTTGCCTGCTATGTGTGCCAAGTAGAACCACAATCTTGGAAGGTGGCAATAAAAGAAGACTCGTGGGTTAAAGCCATGTAGGAAGAACTTCAGTAGTTTCATAAGTTAGGCGTCTGGAAATTTGTTGATAGGCCTAACAACTACAAGAAGATTGGTACACGATGGGTGTACATATGCAAGAAGGATGACTGAGGTGTTGTTGTGAGAAACAAAGCGCGATTGGTTTGTCAAGGTTTTAATCAGGTCGAAGGGATCGATTACAATGAAGTTTATGCACCGGTTGCACGACTTGAGGCCATAAGAATCTTTATGGCTTATGCGTCCTTCATGAAGTTCACCGTTTATCAGATGGACGTAAAGAGTGCATTTCTTCATGATGTGGTAGAAGAAGAGGCTATGTTGAGCAACCGCCAGGTTTTGAAGATCCACTCCATCCTGACAAGGTTTGGCTTCTCAACAAGGCGTTATATGGTCTTCATCAAGCTCCGAGGGCTTAGTATGAAATGTTTTCTACCTATCTGTTGAAGAATGGTTTTCAACGAGGCTTGATCGACTGTACTCTCTTCATCAAGGAAAGGAACGAGGACTTGCTGCTAGTAAAGGTTTATGTTGATGATATTGTTTTTGGGTCTACTAACACTCGAATGTGCAAAGAATTCAAACAGGTTATGCAGGAGAAGTTCGAGATGAGCGCAATGGGAGAAATGACTTTCCTTTTAGGTTTCCAGTTTCAGCAATCAAAGGAAGGGATTTTTATCCATCAAACCAAGTACGTCGGAGATATTCTCAAGCGATTTCAGATGGATGACTCAAAGCCTTTGGGAACTCCATTAGCTCAAAATCATGGGATTACTCCAGAAGGAATGGGTGAACATGTAGAACCATCTCTCTATCGTGCAATGATCGGATCTCTCATGTATCTTACTGCTTCAAGACCCAACATAATGTACCCAACATGCCTTCTGGCGTGCTATTAGTCTAGTCTGAAAGTTTCTCACTTGATGGCTGTAAAAAGGATCTTTCGTTATTTGAAGGGACGCCCTGACACTGGTCTACGGCACCCTAAGGATGATAACTTTGACCTGACATCATTCAGTGATTCTGATCATGGCGGATGCAAAATCGATGCAAAGTCAACAACAGCGGGATGTCAGTTCTTGGGAAATCGCCTAGTCACGTGGCAATGCAAAAAAGCAGACTTGTGTAGCTACATCAACATGTGAGGCTGAGTATATTTCAGCTTCTTGTTGCTTCTCTCAAGTGCTATGGATTCAACAACAAATGCGCGACTACAGTTTTGAATTTCTTAGTACTCCTATTTTTGTTGATAATGAAGATGCTTTGCAGATCACTCGGAATCCCGTACAGCATTAAAAAAAAAAACACATTGAGATTAAGTATGATTTCATACGTGATTGTTATGAAAAGAGACTTATCGATGTTGTTAAAATCCGCACAGATCACCAACGTGCCGACCTTTTTACCAAAGCCTTTGATAAATCACGTTTTGATTATCTACTTTTGGTCAATGGCATCAAGGTGAAGCCCAAGTAACTCAACCATGGCTAACTATTTTTGTATATCCATTTTATAAAAATCTAAACCTACAAAAAGATTTTCATTTTTATATTTTAGGGGGAGTAAATTTTAAGAAAATACAAAAATATGTCTTTCATTTACCTTCTTTGTTTAAGGGGGAGAAAATTTCAGAAAAATACAAAAACAATAGAAAAATCGAAAATGAGTTTCTTGGATAAGTTGAAGATGATTAAATTCACCGGTAAATCTGTCAGAAATGGTTTAAAGCATAGAAAGAAGATTGATAAGTAGCTTTACTTATGATGTATCGGTAGGCTCACAATCAAACTAAAATGTGCAGGTTCATATAAACTTAACAGACAGAACCCCAGGTGGGAACCATTCATTGGTATATGGTCTTGGTACCGAAATTTCGTTTGATAGAGTGCCGAGGTTCTGAGATATACTGTCTTTATGCTGGCTTATCATCTGGGTATCATAGTTGAATCTTTTGCCAAAAAACAATGGTGGCACAAGTCTAGAACTTCCATGATACCATACACACGTGTACATACTGCATACGACCATCAAATAAGTGATAAAAATATCACATCCCCAAAATAAGTGATAAAATATCACAGCTTTATGCGGGAGCTAAGTTCGTCTCTTTGTCGGTACGATGGTACTAACATGTTCACGGACTTACTCCTGTGCCTTTATGCATTTGAAAATCATGTTCCTCATCAATAAGTGATTAAATCACAAAGGGCTTGTTTTCAATAAAAATAAGTGAGTATCTTACATCTTTCATATACGTCAAAACAGATGATAAAGCAGTATACTGACCGGTAAGATTTTCTCTCGTGCATATCTTGATACGGGAACGTGTCCTGATGTGGTTGAGCACCGGCTAGTAAGTATAATCCATACCTTAATCATATCTCCTAATCATGATTACATCTGATAAGTCTGAGATTACGTGGACAACAATACCGATAATCATAGTTGAATACTTATCTGTCTAATTTTGAAATCCAAATATCGTTTTTGACAAAGATTAAAATGCTGGTATCCTTTACCTTGAAACTTGAAAAAGATTGTAGTTTATCTGTGTATTTTGATTTTATGTCCGATTTACTTAGTTGCTTGTGTAATTACTTTTTGAAAGTTAGCCAAAGTGGATACTCGAGAGTTTCTACCAAGATACGCCAGAAAACCATTGGTTTGATATTGCAACTTCATAAAAGTAATATCTTGCAACAAGTAATTCATCAGAGAAATCCAAAATCTGAAGTTCGTTTGAGTGTGTCTATCTCATAAGAATGAACCTAGTCATTTAATTTGACTTTGTCACTTGTTTTTCTCAAATTGCTGCTGGAATTTATACGAGGGTGTGTATCTCATTTAGGGAATACAATCATACGAAGAATTTATGATAAGTCTCTCATTTGTATTCCCTGAGACAGTTGTGTTCTAATTATATTTGTCTGTTGAGTACAGATTGATGCAAAAAAAACATGAACAAAGACCAGCAATAAAGAAGTCTGACAAGTCAGAAGAGGAAAAAAGAAAGATTTGAAGTTTCTTAGAAGTTCGAAGACCTGATGCTCTAATAATTGGATAGCAGATCTATCAATAAATAGCAGATCTTCAGGGGGAGTTTGTTGATACTCCGAACCATTCTATATGAAGACCAACATATGAAGACCAAAGACCGAAGACCAAGCAACATCCAAGGGGGAGTTTGTTGATACAGTTTTGTGTCTGTCGCTTGTTCTTAATTACAATTGTAATTGTACGGTCTTTGTTCAAGTGTCTGTATAGGTTTGGTCGCGTCGAATAGATCGCGATATCCTTCTATCTTGATCTAGTATGACATCTTAGCTTGTCTGTGTTAATCAGTTGCATGTGTGCATACTGATAAGTCTTGTAAACGTCATGTCTACACACGTTCTCCAAGAAGAAGGATTTCGTGCGAATCAAGAGATTTCGTACGAAACACAGGTTTCGTACGAATCAAAGAGATTTCGTACGAAACACAAGCATTTCATACGAAACAGTGACTCGTACCAAATCCTGGAGTTGTGTCTCGTGTGTAATAGTGTGTTCCATATGTCTGGCAACTTGTTTTCGTATGAGTGACCAGCTTAGAGACTATATAAGCAGACATGCACCTCTCAGTAAGGGTTAGCTAGTTGGTCTAAATGAGCCTCTCAGTATTCTCTCTGAATACGAAGACACAAGAACACAGCAAGTTTGTTTGAGTCATACGAGCATTGTGTGTATATGTTTGTACTTGTTCTCAATCATTAATCAAGATAGTGAATCTTTGGTTACCCCGTGTTCTTTACTTTGCTTTGGTTGCATGCACACTTGGATTCCGCACTTGTGTGTTTGTCATTTGAACAAGGAACAGGTTTAACTTGACCCTCAGGTGGACCTACAATTTCCTGTGATGACTTATTGTTTGGTGACATTACCACAGAATGTCGAATATGGCGTAATCGCCATTAATAAAGTGGGGGAATATGAAGACATGTGACTTCTTTTGCAGCACCAATTATTGTGATTACCATTGTAATATGTACCGACTGTTATGAAATTTCATTTGGACGTACCTCAGCGTGTTTCGCGTCGCTTACAGGTCCACGTGAAAATTGCTGCATTCTGGTCGGTAGTTCTCCCGCTGAAGGGATTAGCATCGTTTTCGTAATGTCGTGCTTTCTCACGGTCGTGCCTTGAAAGTTGTATGTGATGTACTTCAACATTCGTTGCTGTGTAGGTTAAGTTTCATGTATATTTGAGCATCGGTGTTTCGTTTTGCCTATGCTACCTGCTCGGGTAAATAAAATAGCATCGACAATATATGTAATAGCGTTTGCCTGAGGTAATAGTCGCAGTTCCTATGTAATGACCATTAATGGATATTGACATGGGTTTTTCAAATGTTTTAAATTCATGTTGCCAAAACTCTCAAACTTAGCTTACTTAATGTAACTGTTTTGTGTACCGTGTATCAGACACAACACTAGTGAATGTTTAAAATCAAAATGTTGACTCATTGTTTCGGCCACGGTTGGAACCCATATTCGAGTCCTAGGCGTTTTGTATGTATTCAAAGTCTTAATGTTCTTATATCCCCAAAGGATAGTGAGGATAAAGCCTAGGTATCCCCACAGAAACCAAATTCGCTGAAACCTATAGCTTTGATACCAATCTCTTTAGCCAAGTTACAAGTTTATACTAAGGCCACAAGGCGTCATAGTGATCGTAAATGTGAGTGCTAAGACTTTTAGACAATGAACACCACTAAGCACTCGAATCCCCATGGGTTCTCCTATTCCAACCGTGCCATACTTGTAATTGTAACCTGAGAAAGAACATACGAAAAATCAACATAAAGTTGGCGAGTTCATATTTTGTCTGTTTTTGTTTCAACTGAATCATAAAACATTTTAAAATCTTGCATTCAAAAACCGGTTTGTGAGATCATTGTATCTCAAAGCATTTGAAATGTCATATCTGTATAACAGTATTGAAATGTTTTCTGTGCTGTTTGTAATCCGATGCATATAACTGTTATGTTTGTAAACCGGTGATAAAATGTTTTCAATCGTATCAGTAAATCGGTATTGAAATGTTTTCTTGTTATATTTGTAAACCGGTATTGAAATTGTCACACCCTCAATTTCCACTTGCGGAGTTTTACCGCGAGGCGTGTGAACAAACCAGAATCTGAAACACTAGTACGTCGAACGACTCTACATGATTTCATAATACGTTTTCCAAAATCTTGCGTTGTAGATTTTACATTAATTACCAATATTTAGCAGAGCATTAATTTTTAAAGTTTGAGCGGAAGCATAAATAAGTAGTGATGCGGGCGCCAACACAAACGCCAAAACAAATGAAAAATCCCAAAACAATATTAATAAGTAAGACTCGAAAAAGATGTCTTGTTCAATGCATGTGCGTGCACCTAGAGCTCCTAGCGTCCTGAGAAACATGTAAAGAAACAAGTGTCAACATTAAAGATGAGTGAGTTCACAGGTTTTCATAAATTCGTTTGTTTACTCCGTTACAGTTTGTTACTCCGTTATCCCCAACCCGGGATAACATATCAGTTCCATTATTCCAATCCCAGAATAATAAGTTGTTGCTTCCAATATTCCAAACCCGGAATATTAAGTTGTTGTTTCCATTATCCCCCAACCCGGGATAATAAGTTGATGTTTCCAATATTCCAAACCCGGAATATTAAATTGATCCGTAATTAAGTTCAATATTAATGTATATAGGTAGCTAGCCTAAAGTCATGTCACTAAGTGTTCGCGATCGAAGCTGACAGTTGTGCCTCCGTTTTGCCAGGCCTATCACATGACCATGGCGATGTTAGGCCAATCATACACCCGTTGACCATACCCGTCGGCTAGCGCGACTAGCTCGGATGGGGCTCGTCAGACCCAGTAGTACTACTTATAATTCCCCCGCTATTTAACCCAAATATTTAACGATCCGAGGAGATTGTCGAGGACTTAAGTGATAAAGCTGCTCAGTGCCCATAACATTACATTAACATTAACTTAGTTACCGTATAGTTATGTGACGTTAAATTCGTATAACGTAAAAAGTTTGAGTTTGAGAGTGTATACATGTTTCTCCCCCTGTTGTTTAAAAACCGGATAAAGTTAGGGGCCGTGAACTCACCTTTATTTGCTCGGTTAGTGTAGCAAAGATGTTATAAGAGATGGGACCGCTAGTTGCGTCCTAACAAACCAATTAATTCCACGTCAGTGTGTAATCACACCAATACAAATTCCACACGCAATTTACCCACAAAGTGATACACACAAACAACATATCTAACACTCAATCATGCATGCAAGTATTCTCATGTGATCATAGTAATCAAACAACTTATCATGAACATATTCCAAATCCATGCAACACTTTAATGCCTAAAATCACAAGTTATCAACTTTCTGCTTAACACTCAATTATTCAGCTGTTTTCTAGGATTTTTATAAAATAGTTCTAACATTCCAAAAATTCCAATATTTTTACAGTAGGTGACATTTATACCATAGAAATTTATATAATTTTTCCAAGTCCTAAATCTTTACCAATTAACCATAAATATTAATTCACTAAGCTGCAGTCAGATTTACTGCTTTCTGACTGCAGTCCACGGAAGAATTTATTTAAAAATCGCTGATCGTCCGATTAACAAAATTCCAGTTGGAGTTGCCCGGAAATTTCTATACCTAGTTGTTGTACAAAAATCATGACTCAATTCCCTACTGATTTTAAGATCCAACTTGATAAACAACCAACAAAATTCCAGTATTTTCACAGCTTTAGTTACTGAACTTGTTTAGCCCTTTAAAAATATCAAACGACTTCAGAAAATTATGAATCCAGCGCCATTAGATTCCTTATTCAAATCTCTACGTTATAGACATCAGAAAATCCGTTTTTTCGACAACTAACGACCAAGTTACAGCCTGATGAAGTCGGCTGTAACCATTATTCAGCAGACTGTTTCAGCATTATTGTTACCATTAATTCGCACAATTCATTCATACGGTTAATCTAGGTGATTATAAACCGATTTCTACTCATAGATTAAGACTATAACCTATCCATGCAAACCCTAGTTCTTACTTCTAGTTATTACAAACAAAACACAGCCTATACGTATTCAACTTTCAAGCAACATTCAATCTAGTATACAAAATCCGAATCAATACAACCATCTAATGTAAACATCATTAACAATTCAGCTAGTCTGACATTCGTTCAATCATGCTTGGCAAGCTTATATGTTCCGACAACTATCATACATATAAACAAAGATTAACAAAGCCGATTTCATTCAGCAATTATTGTCCGAAACAACTAACCATTCAAGCATAGATATATCCGAAAACAACACACTCAAGACACGTATATCCGACTATGATCTAGCAACATATGGTAAACTCTAGACTTTTAATGATAAAGTAATCGAACCGTGAGTATGTTAGGAATCGACGATCAATAAGCCGAGACTTGGATAGGATTGCTTCGGATGTGATGAAAGTTGTAATCGGGAAAGTGATTAGCAAGGACCACCGCGACCGAAAGAAGTGAGCAAAGGCTGTTTGCGGATGAATGGAATAAATGATCAGCTTGTTCGCGATTTATGGAGCAAGAGAAGGCGATTAGAGTTTGTGTTTTAGAAGGAAGCATGCATAGGTTTCATAGATATAGGCGCAAGAGATAAGGATTACGATTTTGGATAAGTATTGCGGCCGAGGAACTAAAGTGAGTTAGTTTGGTTTGGACTTGATCTCGCGGTCAAGGAATAGGGGGGTTCGGTTTGGGTTTGAACTAAATAAATCCGCGGCTTTGATCATGTGGTTTCGGGTTTGATCTTGCGGCCGGATTGTTTTAGTTTAAGGTTTAACTTTGATCTCGGTTATGGGTTTGCACACGGGTTGATTTGGTTTGGTTTGATCGGCCAAATAGTTGTAGGTTTGTTATGGGTTTGAGTTTTGATCTTGGCCGAATTCTTGAGTTAAGGTTTAAAACTTGTTAACTCCTAGAGTCACAATGAATCACTTTGGTTCGTGTCGCAGTTCGGTTCAGTTCGTGTACGTATCTACTCTAATGATCCAATTACTAAAACAATCACACAACACACAACACGTATTCATTTAATTCGTGCACGCTTAATACTTAGCGTATATATTATTCGACAAGTGTCACGTGTAAGTTATCCGAAAAACCCGGGATATCACAGAAATCCCCATGTTGAAAGAATTTTCGTCCCGAAAATTGAGTAAACGCGGTTTAGCATGTAACGTACATGTTTGGAGTGCCACGCACAAAGAGTTAGTTCGTTAATGATGGTACGCAACGTTACAAGAAGTTCCCAAGTGTCATACACAAAGATTTCCAAGTGCCATGCACAAGAATTTAGTCAACAATAGTACACGAAAGTATTAGGAATTTCCAGGTTGTCACATCATCCCCCTGTTGAAAGAATTTTCGTTCCGAAAATTTAGGTACTGGTATCGTTAGTTTGCTGCTCAGTTGAATAGAGATGTGGGTATTTGCTTTTCATTTGATCCTCTCTTTCCTACGTGAATTCCGGTCCACGCTTAGAGTCCCAACGAACTTTAACGATTGGAATCTTGCTGTGCCTTCGAGTCTTGATCTCACGATCCATGATCTCAATAGGCTTTTCCACGAAGTGTAGTTGTTCATCCACTTGGATCTCATCCAATGGAATAACTAGAGTTTCATCTGATAGACACTTCTTCAGATTTGACACGTGAAATACGTTGTGAACTCCACTGAGTTCGGCAGGAAGGTCTAATTGATATGCTACGGGTCCGATACGTTTCGAGATTACAAACGGGCCTACATACCGTGGGTTCAGTTTGCCCCGTTTTCCGAAGCGGATTACACTCTTCCAGGGTGACACCTTTAGTAGGACGCGGTCGCCTACTTGAAATTCGAGCGGTTTGCGTCGTTGATCAGCGTAGCTTTTCTGTCGATCTCGTGCCGCCGTCATGCGGTTTCTGATTTGTACAATCTTTTCAGTAGCCTCAAGTATTAATTCAGGGCCTGTGAGTTGACTGTCACCGACTTCTGCCCAGCAGACCGGTGATCTACATTTACGACCGTATAATGCCTCAAACGGTGCTGCCGAAATACTCGTATGATAGCTGTTGTTATATGAGAATTCTACTAGAGGCAGGTGAATTTCCCAATTATTTCCGAAGTCCACTACGCATGCCCTAAGCATGTCTTCCAAGGTTTGTATGGTCCTTTCGCTTTGACCATCAGTCTGAGGGTGATAAGCTGTGCTCATATCCAAGCGTGTTCCCAACGCTTTCTGGAGTGACTGCCAGAAGTTTGACGTGAAACGAGCATCTCTCTCTGAGATGATGGACGTTGGCACACCGTGCCGAGAAACTACTTCCTTAATCTAGATGCGAGTCAACTTCTCCATCTTATCTGTTTCTTTAATAGCTAGGAAATGTGCGGACTTCGTTAAACGATCCACAATCACCCAGATAGTATCGCAACCACCCAAGGTTCGCGAGAGTTTAGTGATGAAATCCATTGAGATCTGATCCCATTTCCACACTGGGATCTCAGGTTGTTGGAGTAGCCCCGATGGCTTTTGATACTCCACCTTGACTTTTGCACAAGTCAAACATTTACTCACGTAGGTGGCTATATCGGCTTTCATGTTGGGCCACCAATACGCAGCTTTGAGGTCTTGATACATCTTATCCGAACCCGGATGGACAGAGTATCTAGATTTGTGAGCTTCGTCCATGACTAGCTCTCTGAGGTTTCCGTAGAGAGGTACCCATATGCGATTCATGAAATGTCGGGCTCCATTGGGCTTTACTTCCTAATCACGTTCCATTTTTCCCACTGATTCGGCTTTGATGTTTTCCTCCTTAACTGCTTCTAAATGGGCGTCGCGTATTTGATCGGGTAGCCCCGAATGAATAGTGAGTTGTAATGCTCGTACACGTCGAGGTTTCAAGTGTTCTTTCCTACTGAGGGCATCAGCTACCACTTAGCTTTACCCGGGTGATACCAATGGCACACTCATAATCGTTCAAGAGTTCGACCCAGCGACGCTGTCGCATGTTCAACTCCTTCTGATCAAAGATGTGTTGAAGGCTTTTGTGGTCAGTAAAGATTGTGCACTTCGTTCCATAGAGGTAGTGTCTCCAAATCTTAAGTGCAAACACTACTTCTCCCAATTCCAAGTCATGCGTCGTGTAGTTTTTCTCGTGAACTTTCAGTTGTCGTGACGCATACGCGATGACCTTATCGCGTTGCATGAGTACGCATCCCAATCCCTGAATGGAAGCATCACAATACACTACAAAGTCATCTGTCCCTTCCGGCAAGGACAGAATGGGTGCACTGCAAAGTTTCTGCTTCAGCAATTGAAATGCTGCCTCTTGCTTGTCACCCCAAGTATACTTGATACCTTTCTGGGTGAGGGTAGTGAGCGGTTGTGCAATCTTTGAAAACCCCTCGATGAAGCGTCTGTAGTAACCAGCCAATCCTAAGAATTGGCGGATCTCCGTCGGTGTCTTAGGTGCTCCCAGTTTTTAATGGCTTCAATCTTGGCAGGGTCTACGTGGATACCCTTTTCATTCACAATATGTCCGAGAAACTGAACTTCCCGAATCCAGAAATCACACTTCGAAAGCTTGGCATATAGTTTTTCCTGTTGAAGCAGCCCTAGCAGTAATCGTAGGTGTTTCGCATGTTCTTCTTCACTTTTGGAGTACATGAGTATGTCATCGATGAACACAATGACAAACTTGTCGAGGTATGGTTTACACACGCGGTTCATGAGGTCCATGAATACCGCGGGTGCGTTAGTGAGACCGAATGGCATGACCAAGAACTCGTAATGGCCATACCGAGTGCGAAATGCCGTCTTAGCGATATCCTCCTCCCTGACGCGTAGCTGGTGATAACCAGACCGTAAATCAATCTTGGAGTAGTAGCTTGACCCTTGCAGTTGGTCGAAGAGATCGTCAATGCGAGGTAACGGGTATCGGTTCTTGACTGTAACCTTGTTGAGTTCCCTATAGTCGATGCACATGCGGAAAGTCCCGTCCTTCTTCTTGACAAACAGGACTGGAGCTCCCCATGGCGAAACACTTGGTCGGATAAATCCTTTCTCTAAAAGTTCCTGAAGTTGGGTAGACAGCTCCTGCAGCTCGGCTGGAGCTAGGCGGTATGGAGCCTTGGCGATAGGAGTTGCATTGCTTGCCAATTCGATTTCAAACTCCAATTGTCGATGTGGTGGAAGACCAGGTAGTTCTTCTGGGAATACATCGGAAAAATCACGGACGACAGGGATGTCTTCTATACGTTTCTCGTCCTTAGGCTGTTCGGTAATTAATGCGAGTAAAGCGAAAGTGTTCTTTCTCCGAAGGTACTTCTGCGCTTGCATAAATGAGATAATGTTGGTGACGGCGCTTGCCTTGTCGCCTTGTACCGTTAGGATTTCGTCGTTCGTGAGTGGAATACGGATAGACTTTTCGAAGCAGAGAACTTCAGCCCGGACGTCGGATAGCCAGTCCATTCCGACTACCACGTCAAAACTACCCAGAGTAGTTGTCATCAGATCAATGGTAAAAGTGTGGCCCGCGAGTTTGAGTTGACAGCCGGATACGATTTGGGTCACATCTACCGATTTACCATTGGCTAATTCTATCACATAAGGGGTCTCTAATGGTTTAAGCGTGAGATTTAGGTTCTTCCTAAAAGACTCAGATATAAAACTCCTATCCGCACCCGTATCAAAAAGCACAGTAGCAAAATGTTCATTAAGGGGAAACTTACCGGTGACCACGTTCGTGTCGTTTCTGGCCTCTCCGCGGCCCAATGTAAATGCACGACCTTTGGCACCTCCTGTGCCACCGTTCCCATTATTGTTGTTGTTATTATTGTCGTGGTTGTTGTGGTTGTGGTTGTTTCCACCATTATTGTTGTTGTTGCGCAACTGTGGGCAGTCTTTTCTGAAATGAGCAGTGCTACCACACTAATAGCATCCCCGGTTTATACCCTGCTGCTGACCCTGGGGCTGATTTTGATTTTGTCGGGACATGATTTCCCCACGACAATCCTTTGCCGCATGTCCTATCTTGCCACATCGTTGGCATCGATTTCCGGCACAAGGGCCGTTATGGTGGAGATTACAGCGGTTGCACTGCGGCTTTCGACCCGCATAGCCGCTTGCATTCGGGTTGTTGATATTGTGGTTATTGTTGTCGGCGGGATGATTTTGAAGACCCCGGTGGCTGTGGTAATGATTGAACTGTTTCTGGTTCCCTTGCTGCGGATGTGATGACGAAGACTGTCGAACAGTAGAGTCTTCAAATTTTCTTTTGTTATCTGGGGCGACTTCGGTGGTACCCCGTGCTGGCAGTTTCTTCTGTTCCACCGCTTTATCGGTGAGTTTGTGAGCCAATCGGATTGCTTGATGTTCAGTTACAGGGTTACTAGACATCACCATACCCTGAATTTCCGGAACCAGACCCCGAGATAGAACTCGAGTCTTTCCTCCACCGTGTTGGCCAATTCAGGACACAGAAACACCAAGTCATGGTGTTTTGCGGTGTAAGCTTCGATTTCCGATCCCACCATCTTGTGGTTCCATAGAGCTTGCTCCAATTGTTGCATTCTGTCTCGTGGACAGTACTCCTCTTTAATCAGGGCTTTGAACTCAGTCCATGCCATTGCATTCGCAGCTATAAGCCCACGTGTTTGGACTTGGGCATTCCACCATGTCAGTGCCCCATCTTCCAGTGTTGAGGCTGCGTATTTGACCTTGTTTGCCTCTAGGCAGTTGCACATTTCAAAAACGGATTCAGATTTTTCGATCCAGCGGACCAGTCCAATGGGTCCTTCCGCCCCCGAGTATTTGCTTGGTTTCGCGTCGAGGAACATCTTGTAGGGGTTAGAACCCCCTCCTGCTGCTGGTGGGTTTTGAACATCTGCCAGAGCAGCATTCACATGTTCTTGGATCATTGCGGCTAATTCTTAAGGCGTCATGTTGAGATTTCCGCGACATCCAGTTGCCATTTTAGATCTAAGTAGAAAATAAATAAACTAAGGAAAATAAACAAAATAAACGAGACGTGTCAGTCGTCTACGTCTCCATCCCCCAAGTCACTGTTGTTGCCGTCATCCTGCGTGGCGTCTCCAGCTTCTACAGCTGGGTCTTTCTCCGGATCCTCCTGGATCCTCTCTGGATCCTCTTCTGGACCTCTACCGGCATTGGAGGGGCAGGTGCTGGTGCAAGTGCTTGATTTTGCTCTAACTCATGAATGTTCCAACTTTTTCTCAGGACTCTGTCCTTGAGCCAGTCGGCTCTTATCTGCTGAGCACGCAGATCTCTGGCTATGGTGTTACGAGCTATCTTGCTCGTACGATGCTCTTCCTCGAGCGAGTCGGTCTTTCCGGTAGGTGTCGGATCATCCATCCTTGTGCTAGGATGGTTTCCTGCATTCTTTCTAGTTGTTCTTGTCGCGTTCTTATCTTATCTCTAAGTAGGTCGTTCCCCTACTTCTAACGAGTTAACCGGTTCGACCGTCACAGCGATGGTCGAGCGTGAAGGACGACTCCTCCCCCAGAGCGAGCCTTTTCCTCGCAGCTGAGCGCGTTTCCACGCCATAAGATGGTAAGGGTTCCACCATAGGTGCCTTTCCTGGCGCCCTTGGTTGCGTAAGTTTGTCGGATGATGATGAGGATGATGATGACATTGCCTTTAGGTTGTGTAGTTAGTTACGAGTTGCATTCGCTTCAATTATGCATTCATATTTCACATAGCATAGTAGTGGTACATCGCATAACAAGATATAATAATTCAGTGCCAAACAAGTCTAGTGTCGTGATATCAGCTATAGTTTAGGTCTACTTCTAATGCAAACCTGGTTCTCTATAGCTAGTGGCTCTGATACCAATCTGTCACACCCTCAATTTCCACTTGCGGAGTTTTACCGCGAGGCGTGTGAACAAACCAGAATCTGAAACACTAGTACGTCGAACGACTCTACATGATTTGATAATACGTTTTCCAAAATCTTGCGTTGTAGATTTTACATTAATTACCAATATTTAGCAGAGCATTAATTTTTAAAGTTTGAGCGGAAGCATAAATAAGTAGTGATGCGGGCGCCAACACAAACGCCAAAACAAATGAAAAATCCCAAAACAATATTAATAAGTAAGACTCGATAAAAGATGTCTTGTTCAATGCATGTGCGTGCACCTAGAGCTCCTAGCGTCCTGAGAAACATGTAAAGAAACAAGTGTCAACATTAAAGATGAGTGAGTTCACAGGTTTTCATAAATTCGTTTGTTTACTCCGTTACAGTTTGTTACTCCGTTATCCCCAACCCGGGATAACATATCAGTTCCATTATTCCAATCCCAGAATAATAAGTTGTTGCTTCCAATATTCCAAACCCGGAATATTAAGTTGTTGTTTCCATTATCCCCCAACCCGGGATAATAAGTTGATGTTTCCAATATTCCAAACCCGGAATATTAAGTTGATCCGTAATTAAGTTCAATATTAATGTTTATAGGTAGCTAGCCTAAAGTCATGTCACTAAGTGTTCGCTGATCGAAGCTGACAGTTGTGCCTCCGTTTTGCCAGGCCTATCACATGACCATGGCGATGTTAGGCCAATCATACACCCGTTGACCATACCCTGTCGGCTAGCGCGACTAGCTCGGATGGGGCTTGTCAGACCCAGTAGTACTACTTATAATTCCCCCGCTATTTAACCCAAATACTAACGATCCGAGGAGATTGTCGAGGACTTAAGTGATAAAGCTGCTCAGTGCCCATAACATTACATTAACATTAACTTAGTTACCGTATAGTTATGTGACGTTAAATTCGTATAACGTAAAGAGTTTGAGTTTGAGAGTGTATACATGTTTCTCCCCCTGTTGTTTAAAAACCGGATAAAGTTAGGGGCCGTGAACTCACCTTTATTTGCTCGGTTAGTGTAGCAAAGATGTTATAAGAGATGGGACCGCTAGTTGCGTCCTAACAAACCAATTAATTCCACGTCAGTGTGTAATCACACCAATACAAATTCCACACGCAATTTACCCACAAAGTGATACACACAAACAACATATCTAACACTCAATCATGCATGCAAGTATTCTCATGTGATCATAGTAATCAAACAACTTATCATGAACATATTCCAAATCCATGCAACACTTTAATGCCTAAAATCACAAGTTATCAACTTTCTGCTTAACACTCAATTATTCAGCTGTTTTCTAGGATTTTTATAAAATAGTTCTAACATTCCAAAAATTCAATATTTTTACACTAGGTGACATTTATACCATAGAAATTCATATAATTTTTCCAAGTCCTAAATCTTTACCAATTAACCATACATATTAATTCACTAAGCTGCAGTCAGATTTACCGCTTTCTGACTGCAGTCCACGGAAGAATTTATTTAAAAATCGCTGATCGTCCGATTAACAAAATTCCAGTTGGAGTTGCCCGGAAATTTCTATACCTAGTTTCTGTACAAAAATCATGACTCAATTCCCTACTGATTTTAAGATCCAACTTGATAAACAACCAACAAAATTCCAGTATTTTCACAGCTTTAGTTACTGAACTTGTTTAGCCCTTTAAAAATATCAAACGACTTCAGAAAATTATGAATCCAGCGCCATTAGATTCCTTATTCAAATCTCTACGTTCTAGACATCAGAAAATCCGTTTTTCGACAACTAACGACCAAGTTACAGCCTGATGAAGTCGGATGTAACCATTATTCAGCAGACTGTTTCAGCATTATTGTTACCATTAATTCGCACAATTCGTTCATACGGTTAATCTAGGTGATTATAAACCGATTTCTACTCATAGATTAAGACTAATAACCTATCCACGCAAACCCTAGTTCTTACTTCTAGTTATTACAAACAAAACACAGCCTATACGTATTTAACTTTCAAGCAACATTCAATCTAGTATACAAAATCCGAATCAATACAACCATCTAATGTAAACATCATTAACAATTCAGCTAGTCTGACATTCGTTCAATCATGCTTGGCAAGCTTATATGTTCCGAAAACTATCATACATATAAACAAAGATTAACAAAGCCGATTTCATTCAGCAATTATTGTCCGAAACAACTAACCATTCAAGCATAGATATATCCGAAAACAACACACTCAAGACACGTATATCCGACTACGATCTAGCAACATATGGTAAAGTCTAGACTTTTAATGATAAAGTAATCGAACCGTGAGTATGTTAAGGAATCGACGATCAATAAGCCGAGACTTGGATAGGATTGCTTCGGATGTGATGAAAGTTGTAATCGGGAAAGTGATTAGCAAGGACCACCGCGACCGAAAGAAGTGAGCAAAGGCTGTTTGCGGATGAATGGAATAAATGATCAGCTTGTTCGCGATTTATGGAGCAAGAGAAGGCGATTAGAGTTTGTGTTTTAGAAGGAAGCATGCATAGGTTTCATAGATATAGGCGCAAGAGATAAGGATTACGATTTTGGATAAGTATTGCGGCCGAGGAACTAAAGTGAGTTAGTTTGGTTTGGACTTGATCTCGCGGTCAAGGAATAGGGTGGGTTCGGTTTGGGTTTGAACTAAATAAATCCGCGGCTTTGATCATGTGGTTTCGGTTTGATCTTGCGGCCGGATTGTTTTAGTTTAAGGTTTAACTTTGATCTCGGTTATGGGTTTGCACACGGGTTGATTTGGTTTGGTTTGATCGGCCGAATAGTTGTAGGTTTGTTATGGGTTTGAGTTTTGATCTTGGCCGAATTCTTGAGTTAAGGTTTAAAACTTGTTAACTCCTAGAGTCACAATGAATCACTTTGGTTCGTGTCGCAGTTCGGTTCAGTTCGTGTACGTATCTACTCTAATGATCCAATTACTAAAACAATCACACAACACACAACACGTATTCATTTAATTCGTGCACGCTTAATACTTAGCGTATATATTATTCGACAAGTGTCACGTGTAAGTTATCCGAAAAACCCGGGATATCACAGAAATCTTAGTATGTAGTATGACTATGGAATCTAAGTATCAATCAGTGTGTAGCTAATACACTGACTTATGTGCCATAAGTAAGTAACCAAACCGAGATAACTCTGACATCATTGGGATCACAAAAACACTCCTAACGGGTTAACAAACCAGGAGTGGAGCGTGCCTCAAACTCGATAGATATATACCTTTTGCACCTTGGTCACTACGTGATTAAATTGTCATCCTCCTACTTACGTACAATGATATGTCATCATTTAATCCCATAGCTACATACCATTGTTAAAAATGTGTATTTTCGATGTGTATGAACGGGCCTCACCCTTCATATGATTTTCGTTACTCAAATCACCATCGGACAATATATATCATTGGAATCGTGTCGTTGAGACAAGTTTAACGGTACATTTTGGTAAAAACAGTTTTCGGACATTTTTTATGGTGTTTACCTGTCCGGTTTCGATTATCCCAAGATGTTTGCAGCTCAAAATCAGCACTCGAGCCTACGGGGTGAAGTGAAGGAAAAGCTGAATGAGCTTATCAGAGACTACAATGTTGATCTGGTTGCTAACTATGTTATGCATTTGCTTGAATGTGGGAGGCGTAAAGAGGAAGTAAGAAATGCGATGCATAGCTTCTTGAGTGATGATAAAGACTCCTTTGCTTCTTGGTTGTGGGATCATTTACAATCAAACCAAGATCTTAAAGATATATATGCAAAATCAACTGATCTATTTCTGAAGAAGTATCTGAGCAGAAACCTCAAGCCCAGCAAGCAGCCATCAGTAGTCCAGCACTCCAAACTCGACCTCAAGCCCAAACTAACGCTGACAAATCTAGCTCGTCCATTGACACAGTCAACTATCTTTTGTGCACTGAACCTTGCAGGAATAGGGTTGCTCAACTCAGGGCTCTTAATTCGAATATTACCGATGAATACAACAATGCAATGGCTCAGTGCACCAGCCTTCGAGAAAGTAACAAGTTACTCAAAGAAAAGGTTGAAGCACAAAAGATAGATATAGCTCAGCTCCACCTGGACGTAAATCAACAGAAATGTTGGGTCCATGATTACAAAACCAGATTAGAATCAAAAACTAGGGAATGCGACTTGTAAGAGTTGAGCTGGGACTTCTTAGTGGAAAATATCAACAAAATGAAGTTAATATAAAGAAGTTTGATACATCCAGCAAGCTTGTTCAAGATGTGTGCAATGTGCAGCTGGCATATAAGGGGAACAAAGGGAAGGGTTTGGGATTCAATCAGGTTGCCCCACCATATAATCACAACTACACAACAATGCCAGAAACCGACGAAGATATTGAGAAAACACAACATATGATATATGGCAAACCCACTGATTATTCGCAAGACGCACATGAACCATCTGGTGGTGATAACTCTTCAAATGAGTCAGCCGATGAAGAGACAGCTGATGTGAACAAGGTTCCAAGTGCGCAAACTGAACAATCTGAACCTTCTACTTCCGATGAAAAGGTTCAGAGCAAGATAAAAGAGCAGAAAAGAGCAAATCGGAGACGAAAAAAGCAGAAGTCCAAACGTCAAGGACAGTCTCGCTCTCCTAAATCATCAACGGCCAAAAATAGCCCTCAAAAGGCTAATGTTGTGAAAAATGCTTTTGCTAAGCCGGTCTTTAATGGCAAATGCGAAAAATATGCTTTTAACCGTGCTAGCAAAGCTTTTTGAAAGGCTGGGGAGATTTCTGAACAAGACTTGCAGTCTAAACAAAAGAAGAAGAATTAAAAGAAATCTCCACAACAGAAGAAGGCCCTTGCAAACGACAAGTACAAACATCCGAACTCATCTTCGTCTGCAAGAAACGTGCAAGGAAATCAAGAACATAAGGGATGAGTTCATCCTTCAAGGTCTGCTCGAGCAAATTAAGCTGATCAGAATGTTTTACATGTTAAGAGACAAACGTGCTTCAATTGCGGCATTCCTGGTCATTGCTCGAAACTGCACACATATTCCCCATGTTCCGTGTCATGCTAGAAATCAGAAGGTTACACCAAAGAATAATAATCATTCTAAGCCGATGAAGGTATCATCACCTAAGGCAATGAATAATGTGAATTCCAAGGTTAAACCGTCTGATAGGGATTGGAATGTTGCCAAAAACAAACGCAAGGCTGTTCAGAAACAATAATCTTTTTCTAAAACGACTAAACCTGAAACAGCCAAAGTTGCTCAATCAAGGGTAACAACCGCGTTTGTTAAAACAAAACAGATTTGGAAACCCAAATCCAAGACAGCAACAACATCACCAATCCCTCAAACAAAAGGGGATTTGTGTCTTAAAGAAGTGTCTTATTTCGATGCTTCAGGGAAACCCAGGACCACGATGGCCTAGGTCCCACTGTCTTACTAATCTCTTTATTTTCTCAGGAACAGCCAAGGAGGAGCTGTTGACAATCTCTGGAATGTTGGTAGCCGTTGTTCCAGGGACATGAAGGATAACATCTCACTTGTGCAAAAAGGTTCAAATTTTTACGATTGTGATGTTTCCTTTGGAGGAGATGAGGTAAGAAAAGATCAGCGAAAAGGTACAAATTTAAATTTCATGCTTTAATTTTGAAATTGATTAGTTTTTAATCTAATGACAGAACGGTTAAGCAAAAACAACAAAAATATTTTCCTTTTCCTTTTGTTTAAAACTTTGTACATATGTTTTCTTTATTAGGTAAATTTGTGCATAAAGTATGATGCACAAATTTAGGGGGGAAGAGGGCGATATATGTATATATGTATTGTTTGAGGGGGAGAAAATTAGAAAAATACAAAAACAATATTTGAAAAATAGAAAAATACAAAAATAAAAAGTCATGGGAAATGAAATGAATATTCGTGATAAAGGGCGTGACTGACACATGTAAGGTGTCGTAGCTGAAAAGACTAGGATCTAATGTGATATGTCGATAGGCTTTACGCTCAAAGTGATTAAAAGATACTAAGTGATATAAACATATCGAACTATGTATCTTGTGGATAACATACCATCGGTGTATGATTTTATGGTCTTAAATCTTGCATTGATAGATAGCCAACATCTGAGGTTTCGGGTCTTTATGCTGTTGAGTCATCCGGGAATATCTTAGCTGCCTTTCTGTTGCATCCAGAATATATGCAGACCTAGGCACAGTCAGGATATTATTGAAAGAGCCAAAATAGGCCAAAACCTTAAAAGAAGGGAAATCTCATCATGAGAAAATTCTATGAATTCAAACATACCAAATAAGGCATTTGCCTAACCCTTGCCAGATACTATTGGTCACTCTGTTGTACGGAAGTACTAACCTGTTCACCAATAGTCTGACGTTGTAAAATAAAGGAGGATCTCAGTATACTCACCTGCTACGATGAATCGTTGTGCTTACCTTCATCCCGGGGGTATGTCATGGTATGGGACGCATGGATATTATAGTATAATACTACCTTAAGCATATCACGAAGTTGAAAAATGAAAGTTGAGCGTTAAAGTTTAAGTGGACAAACATATTGGTAATCGCATAGACCAGTCTGAATAAGTTCGCACCGAATAGTGTTCCTTAGTCTGCTTGAAAACAATTTTGATCCCATTGCAATTGCATAGTTGTAACTATTGAGTTAGTTTCTCTGTTTATTTGTGTTTCTGTTTATATTCTTACCTTTAAAAGTTTAAATTAAAATAAAAAATAGAAAATTCAAAAATAGAGTGCTTTATTTGTTTTATAAAAATTACTAACCGTTCTTGAAGATTTGGCTAATCATCAAAGGATGAAAGAAATTTGAATTTTGATCCGAGTACAAGTACTGTACCAAGTGTTCATGTGGTACTCTCCCTGTTGCATAAGAATGTTTCGCTTATAAATTTCTGAGAATTGTGCAGATCTTGAATTAAATCAAGAAACAGGGATTGTTGAAATTGAAATGCTGTTAATTGCCGACAAAGCATGAAGTGTCACAACAGCAAAGTGTACCTGCGTCAGAAGAACCAGATTCCAGTCATCGTCTGACAGTGATAGTACATTTGAAGAAGTACCCGAGAACCTGCTTGCATGACAAAGAAAGATTGAAGAAGAAAAGAGCTGTTGAGCTTCCTCCTCCCGCATTCTTTTTGACAAAGATGTTTCAAGCAAAGCTGATCGAGATCCTGATATGAAGCTAACCATAAGAGTTGAAGAAAGATACCCAGTGCTGAAAGTACGTTGAAGTATGAGGTCCTAAAAGTATAAGACTGACTTCCACAACACTTACGACACAACGACAACCATAGATTATGTTGAAGACGTTGCTGAATTTACGCTATGAAGACAATTTGATGCATCAGTCAAGGGGGAGATTGTTAGGTCCTAGAAGTGTGAGACTGAAGCATCAAATATACATAACAGTCTATGGTAGTTAACTGGGGTTAACTGTGTAACATCCGTCAAAAACGGATTTACCAAACCCGCTCCGTTTATCAACCGAACAGTCAGTCAAAATTTTCGTTTCGAATTAAATGCCCAAAATAATTTTAAACGATCCGTAATCAATTATTATACGGGAATATATATTTAGTTTTTGAAAAACTGTCAAAAATCGCAAAATAAAAAGGAAATGTTTCTGCCGGGTTTCGAACCCGGGTCTGTACCGAGTCATTCAGTGTTTTATCTCACAAACACAAACCACTGCGCCGCTTGTTATGTTTGATGAATAATAGAATCATTTAATTGATATAGTGACTTTACAAATTCAAAACCGGCGCCCAACGATTCAGTCGTCGGAATCCCGGAATATTCGCGAGTTTTAACACCAATTTACGTTATAACGTAAACCTTTAATCACATATCGGTTATAACCGATGTTTGAAGTCCGCGACACTTTTCAAAACCGCCGGAAAAATTTAAATAACGAACACAGTAAAAAATCAGACCAAATACATTTCGATTATTCCCTATAAATTCAACCACAATCGTCTGCAAACCTTTTCGCTAAAAATCACATCTTTTCACGGCGAAATTTCACTCGCCGGAATAAACCTGTTCGTCGCCGGAAAACCGGTTTCCCCATTGCCCAGCTTTTCTGAACCTCTGAAGCTTATACCGGTGATACCCTTACCTTTTCCAAACTTTTCGGAGACTAGCTGCTACAAGGAACACGTCGCCGGAGTTGAATTCAGTCGCCGGAGTTTCTGCCGGAAAACAGAGAGTTCAGTCGGTATATTCTCCGCTCAGTTTCTTTTCCTTTTCACTTCTATCTTACCAGTAATTAACCTAAAACACTATTGAAACTTGAATAAAAACTCGAACCAGTCAGACCCGATTTCTGGTTCAACTTTGACGAAGAAGACGACGCACTTCCATATCATATAAGTATATTATAAATCAGGATGTTACTCGGGTTAGACACACAGTCCAGCGGTGGACTGTGTGCACATAAAACGTTAAACATGCAAAGGTCTCAAGTTCGAATCCCGTCTCACACACGCTGCCTTAATAAAATCCATTTTTTGTTTACTGAACCGGAGTCACCTTAGTTATATGTTAAGTATATTAATAACCGGAATAATAACCAAGTTAGACACACAGTCCAGCGGTGGACTGTGTGTTTGTTTATATCGCTGGTCACGAGTTCGAGTCCGGTCATCAGCACCGACTCGGACAATTATCTATTTTTTTTAAATAAGGCAGAAAAAGGAAATAACTAAATTGTCTTTAAGTAAAATAAAAATCAAGTTATATAACATGTTGAACACACAGTCCAGCGGTGGACTGTGTGTTATATTAACCCACAGGTCCCGGGTTCGAGACCTGTGGAGCGCACCGCCGAGCCGCTTAAATTGTTTTTAAAATAAAAATGATTTTCTGTTAATGTTAATTAATGTATATATGAAATTAAAATCGGATATATAACGGGTTAGACACGTAGCTCAGTTGGTAGAGCTGCGTGCACGCGTACGGGAGGTCTCGGGTTCGAGCCTCACCCAGCGCACAACAATACGCCTCGAACCGGTCAACGCCGGTCAAAGTCAACTGGTCAAATCACTGTAGCAGAAAAAAAATAAAATATTTTTATTATTTTTATTTAATTATTTTAATTAAAAATCAATTATAAAATACTTAAAAACAACATTTTTAAGATTAGAAAATAGCCTTGAACCCACAAAAATGCACCCAACAATTCTACTAAAATAGTTTAATAAAATCCGTTTACTTACCAAACCATAATGCGATTTATCTAGGTTAAATCTCACTTGTGGTTAAAACCACTTCGCGTGCATTCAACGTCATCAACCGAACGCACCCACTGTGAGTGAATCTTACAATTCCCCCTTTTAAATTACACGTTTTGGGGTGTGTCATGTGTTATGAATTAATTAATTTATTTATTTAAACTTGTGCCATACCACATCATGACTTAAACTTAGATTGATTTATTGTTGTGATTTATTTATATTCCGTTTGTCAAATTACATGAAACTCATACATTAAGCCCATCAGTTCCTCGTGGGAAACGAGTAGAACATCGCGTGCTTCAATTCAAATTCATTATTGTTCATGTGTGTTTTCATTGAGTTTATATTGTTTGTAGTTGTGTTATTCATATTATCATGATTATGCAATTCATTCATCAGGCCCCTCAGTTCCTCGTGAGAGACGAGTTGAGCATCGCGTGCCTTTAATTGTTTCCATTATTATTCATGAGTGTTTCATTTAACATCTTATGATTGTTGATCAAGTTACATCTAATTTTATTCATGTTTGGTTGTGCACATATTTCATAATCAATTTAAATAAATTGTTCAAATGTTTTCCATAGGATTCACTCGCCAACATTATGTTGATCCAAAAATCTTTTTACACATGATACAGGTGAACAGGTTGAAGCAAGGAAAACATAGGATATGCCTTAGAAGAGAACAAAGAAGTTTAGATTGTAGTTAGATCATGTTGTAGCAATCATTGTAAATTTCCATTTAAATTGTATTAATGAATATGAAACGTTTAATAAATGTCATGAGCTTTGATGATAACCCAATCATGCCCCGATCACCTTATCCGCTGCGGGTCGGGGTGTGACAGATTGGTATCAGAGCCATGACTATAGGGATATAGGATAGGTTATTAGACCCTTAGAGCCTATACTATAGTCTGCCTAAATTTTAAATTGATTAGGTGGTTACATACAAACTTGTGATATTTATTTGTTTCATATTTGTTTACATTTCAGTCAAACATACATGCTCATATACATGTTCATTATACATATATACATATTCATTATACATATATCGATGTTCATGTATTCAATTTATTTTCATATTCTCATTATCCAAAGATTTTATGCAATTTTCAATTCTCATCAAAGTAAGTTCTGCGACGGGCATGTAGTAACTGGAAGGGTACAAGTACCGGTAGTCGGAACGTCCTGTCTAGGCTGGCATTCGTATAAATCCAATATAACGGACCAGTTTGCCTACCTGGGGACCAACGATGAGAGTACGAAGGACCTATTAGGCCAAAGCATGCCACACCAAACGTCGTTCGAACTAACCCTACTTTGAGGTGTCATCGTGTCTACACCTGGACACATTCCGAACATCACACGTTGTATACATATTTCTCGATTTTCACCGGGTTTTGTGTACGCAACCAGGCAGAAACCGTGCGAACCATATGAAAAACCGGTATTCATGGGGGCTCACATGATTACATAAGGTAAAGTATGGCGGCATGACGAGCCTAACAGCGAGCAAAGCCCAAGACATCCTATGGATGTAGTATTTTTGGTATAATTATTTTATGAATGTTCATTCTTGAATGCGACCCACGATCCCAAAAGCATCCAACTCATACCTTTGTCATGTATTCCTTGTAGATGTCTTCTAACCTCGCTCGTAGGAAGACGAGAGCAAGAAAAGCCCGCGAGCGCATGGCTGCCTTAATCGCTCAACAAATGGCTGCCGTAATACCCAACATTGTAATCCAAGTTCAACAAGCACTTACCAATAATCCTGTCAATCAAGTAAACCAAAACATTTTCAACTCTCCCCCAAATGCCACTAAATGTACCTACAAGCATTTCAAATCATGCGACCCTCCGAAATATAAAGGGACTGAAGGTGTCACCGCACTCCTCCATTGGTTTGAAGAAATGGAGAATACTTTTCTAAATTGCGATTGCCCTGATGATCGCAAAGTGCGTT
Source organism: Scalesia atractyloides (assembly GCA_947069175.1). NCBI lineage: Eukaryota > Viridiplantae > Streptophyta > Magnoliopsida > Asterales > Asteraceae > Scalesia > Scalesia atractyloides. The sequence goes on from CAMTDV010000023.1 coordinate 73,129,309, forward strand.
ATGCTACCGGTCGACTATATGGGATAGCACTTACTTGGTGGAACACAGAGAAGGCCAAGCGAGGTGTTGAAGATGCTATGTCCTTAACTTGGAACGAATTGAAGGAAATCATGACCAGACGATTTTGCCCAAGGAGCGAAATCAAGAAGCTAGAAGATGAATTTTACTCATTGAAGCAAGTGGAAGGAGACCACATCACCTACAACAAAAGGTTCCTTGAATTACATCAAATGGTTCCCAACATGTTTACTCCCCTCTACCGTTTGATCGAGCACTACATTCGTGGTCTTCCGTCAAAGATTCAAGACCCTGTGATAAGTACCAAGCCTGCAACTTTGGAAGCAGCAATGGAGCTAGCAATAGAGCTCACCGAGAACCGAATCCGAAACAAAGACTTCGAGGAGGAGAAGAAGAAGGATAAAGAATCAACTGAAACCTCCGACTCCACTCAACCCGAATCCCCTTCTCAACCCAACCCTAAGAGAAAAAGAGTCGGGCGACTTTTCGCTGCTACCCAACGAAATCAACCCGTTTTTCACGCTATACCCATCCGAGCTGTCCCAATCACCCAAGTGGCACCCAACTCAGCTTACCCAAATAAGAAACCGTATCTCGGACCTCACCCTCGATGCAACAACTGTTTTTATCACCATTCCCTTACTTTACCTTGCCGGCTATGTACAACTTGTGGACGTTATGGTCATTTGAGCAACGTTTGTCGCACCTTTCAAGACCAAACCTTTTCCCCTACACAAAACATGGCCCAAACTTATCATCAACCCCAACACCCCATGTTCCCATATGCTCGAGCTTGCTTCAATTGTGGCGACCCTACCCACCTTAGAAACACATGCCCTCAATTGGTTAATGTTATCAACACTCAAGCCCAATCAAACCCAGTTAACCAAGTAAACCAAGAAAACCCAACCACTATGCCACCAGCAAGAGGAAGAGTCTTCAATATCAACGCCAACCCTGTCGAAGATAATGACGGCCCTGATGAAGATACTCAGCTAGTCCTTTTCGCCGAAGATCCAGATTCAACTTCTATTGTTTAGTCTTATGTTTTTCTTTATCACATGTGTAGACTGTTAGAGAAATTATTGGATATTATATATTATATATTGTTTTCGGTATATGCTTTTGCCGAGGCCGTGGCTCCCCATCCATCGAGGTTGAGTTGGATCCCCATTTTATTATGTGGTTGATCTTGGCGTGCCCGCACGATCGGCTCCGTTTGTTTGAGCCTTGATCGGTTACGTAATTTTACATTTCAATACATGCAATACGCTCAGCTCCGTTTGATTGAGCCTTGAGTGCAAAGATTTATTCACATTTCCAGTTCATGCAATACGTTCGGCTCCGTTTGATTGAGCCTTGAGCGCACATACAATTTCATTATCAGTATCTTGTGGTTGTGGTGTTTGTAGTAGAGTCGCATCGAACTAACCATAACTTTCGGATAAAGTCAACGAAAATTTGACAAGGGTATGGTGGATACGCCGATGGTACTTCCTATATATAAGTATTCTTGTCAAATAATCGGAGGCATTATCAGGCGGTTATGAGAGGTTCCATGCATAGGCTGATTGTGTGATGGTTGTTTAAATTAAGTTGTTCAATTTCAGTACATTCAATACGTTCGGCTCCGTTTGATTGAGCCTTGAGCGCACATACAATTTCATTCAATACGTTCGGCTCCGTTTGATTGAGCCTTGAGCGCACAGACAATTTCATTATCAGTATCATGTGGTTGTGGTGTTTGTAGTAGAGTCGCATCGAACTAACCATAACTTGCGGATAAAGTCAATGAAAATTTGACAAGGATATGGTGGATACGCCGATGGTACTTCCTATATATAAGTATTCTTGTCAAATAATCGGAGGCATTATCAGGCGGTTATGAGAGGTTCCATGCATAGGCTGTTTGTGTGGTTAAGTTATTCATATTCAGTACATTCAATATGTTCGGCTCCGTTTGATTGAGCCTTGAGCACACAATTTCAATTTCAGTACATTCAATATGTTCGGCTCCGTTTGATTGAGCCTTGAGCACACAATTTCATTTTCAGTACATGCAAAACGATCGGCTCCGTTCGATTGAGCCTTGATCGCACAGATATATTTCATTTCAGTATTTTATGTTTGTTGTATTGATTGTAGAGATATAGGACTAATCATAATTCACTGATAAAACCAATGAAAATTTGACAAGGATATGGTGGATACGCCGATGGTACTTCCTATATATAAGTATTCTTGTCAAAGGATCAGAGGCCTTATCGGACGGTTATGAGAAGTTCTATGTAGGATTTATTAGTTTCTTGGTAACCAATCATAACTTGTGGATAAAACTAATGAAAATTTGGCAAGAATATGGTGGATACGCCGCTGGTACTTCCTATATATAAGTATTCTTGCCAAAGGATCAGAGGCATTATCAGGCGGTTATGAGAAGTTCCATGTAGGATTTATTATTGCCTTGGTTGGAATTTGTGATACATTTATATCATCATGTTATTTAAAGAGATTGGATTGTGTTCCATTTCTACATAAATTAACCTCTCCATCATAACAAACGAGAGAGGAACTTCCATCATTCAAACATATATGTTATCAGAACGTGAATTCAAATATTTGCTGTTGTGTTTATTCATGTTCAAATATTCGCTGATGTGTCTATCCATGTTCGAATCTTTGCTGTTGTGTTTATTCATGTTCAAATATTTGCTGATGTGTTCATTCATGTTCGAATATTTGCTGTTATGTTTATTCATGTTCAAATATTTGCTGATGTGTTCATTCATGTTTGGATGTCAGCTGTTGTGTTTTTATTTATGTTCCATGTAGATTGTAGTGTTAGAAGTTTTGCCTTAGGATATAACCATATTTTTCCCAAACGTATCTAAACTCTTATGCATGATATCATTTTTAGCGAATCATTCCTGTTTATCAATATTCATACAGTAGGCAACAAAAAGCGATTCCTGAATAGGGTACTTAACCTTTACAAGGAACGTTACCGCCTCGAACAAAAAAACTTAAACCCTCATTTTTTGCTAAGCATACAACTGTCAAACAAAACATCATCATTCTTATAGTCAAAATATATCATTATTTAAATTTCGGGACGAAATTTCTAAAAAGCAGGGGATACTGTAACATCCGTCAAAAACGGATTTACCAAACCCGCTCCGTTTATCAACCGAACAGTCAGTCAAAATTTTCGTTTCGAATTAAATGCCCAAAATAATTTTAAACGATCCGTAATCAATTATTATACGGGAATATATATTTAGTTTTTGAAAAACTGTCAAAAATCGCAAAATAAAAAGGAAATGTTTCTGCCGGGTTTCGAACCCGGGTCTGTACCGAGTCATTCAGTGTTTTATCTCACAAACACAAACCACTGCGCCGCTTGTTATGTTTGATGAATAATAGAATCATTTAATTGATATAGTGACTTTACAAATTCAAAACCGGCGCCCAACGATTCAGTCGTCGGAATCCCGGAATATTCGCGAGTTTTAACACCAATTTACGTTATAACGTAAACCTTTAATCACATATCGGTTATAACCGATGTTTGAAGTCCGCGACACTTTTCAAAACCGCCGGAAAAATTTAAATAACGAACACAGTCAAAAATCAGACCAAATACATTTCGATTATTCCCTATAAATTCAACCACAATCGTCTGCAAACCTTTTCGCTAAAAATCACATCTTTTCACGGCGAAATTTCACTCGCCGGAATAAACCTGTTCGTCGCCGGAAAACCGGTTTCCCCATTGCCGAGCTTTTCTGAACCTCTGAAGCTTATACCGGTGATACCCTTACCTTTTCCAAACTTTTCGGAGACTAGCTGCTACAAGGAACACGTCGCCGAAGTTGAATTCAGTCGCCGGAGTTTCTGCCGGAAAACAGAGAGTTCAGTCGGTATATTCTCCGCTCAGTTTCTTTTCCTTTTCACTTCTATCTTACCAGTAATTAACCTAAAACACTATTGAAACTTGAATAAAAACTCGAACCAGTCAGACCCGATTTCTGGTTCAACTTTGACGAAGAAGACGACGCACTTCCATATCATATAAGTATATTATAAATCAGGATTTTACTCGGGTTAGACACACAGTCCAGCGGTGGACTGTGTGCACATAAAATGTTAAACATGCAAAGGTCTCAAGTTCGAATCCCGTCTCACACACGCTGCCTTAATAAAATCCATTTTTTGTTTACTGAACCGGAGTCACCTTAGTTATATGTTAAGTATATTAATAACCGGAATAATAACCAAGTTAGACACACAGTCCAGCGGTGGACTGTGTGTTTGTTTATATCGCTGGTCACGAGTTCGAGTCCGGTCATCAGCACCGACTCGGACAATTATCTATTTTTTTTAAATAAGGCAGAAAAAGGAAATAACTAAATTGTCTTTAAGTAAAATAAAAATCAAGTTATATAACATGTTGAACACACAGTCCAGCGGTGGACTGTGTGTTATATTAACCCACAGGTCCCGGGTTCGAGACCTGTGGAGCGCACCGCCGAGCCGCTTAAATTGTTTTTAAAATAAAAATGATTTTCTGTTAATGTTAATTAATGTATATATGAAATTAAAATCGGATATATAACGGGTTAGACACGTAGCTCAGTTGGTAGAGCTGCGTGCACGCGTACGGGAGGTCTCGAGTTCGAGCCTCACCCAGCGCACAACAATACGCCTCGAACCGGTCAACGCCGGTCAAAGTCAACTGGTCAAATCACTGTAGCAGAAAAAAAAATAAAATATTTTTATTATTTTTATTTAATTATTTTAATTAAAAATCAATTATAAATACTTAAAAACAACATTTTTAAGATTAGAAAATAGCCTTGAACCCACAAAAATGCACCCAACAATTCTACTAAAATAGTTTAATAAAATCCGTTTACTTACCAAACCATAATGCGATTTATCTAGGTTAAATCTCACTTGTGGTTAAAACCACTTCGCGTGCATTCAACGTCATCAACCGAACGCACCCACTGTGAGTGAATCTTACAATTCCCCCTTTTAAATTACACGTTTTGGGGTGTGTCATGTGTTATGAATTAATTAATTTATTTATTTAAACTTGTGCCATACCACATCATGACTTAAACTTAGATTGATTTATTGTTGTGATTTATTTATATTCCGTTTGTCAAATTACATGAAACTCATACATTAAGCCCATCAGTTCCTCGTGGGAAACGAGTAGAACATCGCGTGCTTCAATTCAAATTCATTATTGTTCATGTGTGTTTTCATTGAGTTTATATTGTTTGTAGTTGTGTTATTCATATTATCATGATTATGCAATTCATTCATCAGGCCCCTCAGTTCCTCGTGAGAGACGAGTTGAGCATCGCGTGCCTTTAATTGTTTCCATTATTATTCATGAGTGTTTCATTTAACATCTTATGATTGTTGATCAAGTTACATCTAATTTTATTCATGTTTGGTTGTGCACATATTTCATAATCAATTTAAATAAATTGTTCAAATGTTTTCCATAGGATTCACTCGCTAACATTATGTTGATCCAAAAATCTTTTTACACATGATACAGGTGAACAGGTTGAAGCAAGGAAAACATAGGATATGCCTTAGAAGAGAACAAAGAAGTTTAGATTGTAGTTAGATCATGTTGTAGCAATCATTGTAAATTTCCATTTAAATTGTATTAATGAATATGAAACGTTTAATAAATGTCATGAGCTTTGATGATAACCCAATCATGCCCCGATCACCTTATCCGCTGCGGGTCGGGGTGTGACAAACTGGGTTAGTTTGTATCAGGTTTGGATCTTGAATAGGTCATTTGGGCATGCCATAGGCCATGTGGGCCAGGCGAGCCCATAGGCAAGCCTATTAGGGTTATGCCTTCCCCTAGGTATATAAGCTTAGCTTATTCATTTCTAGGGTTAACCTTTTGGGATTATTCTAGAGAGAGCCTCCATCTTGTACCAGACGGTTTTGCTTATTCAAGTAATAGATTCGTGTGCAAGGTGTTAAGTGAATTCGTATTGTTCTTCATCATTTCAGGTTTTCTTGAAGATCATCAAGTTTGGATTCCGCCCATCCTTGGTGATTGTGTGATATCAGTGTTAGATCAGGATTAACGGGACTTACAGGTACGGGTAGCCTTAACCATTCATAAAACATCGTGTTTATTGAAATCTGTTTGTAATATGGTTTAGAAATACATGATTTCCCTTTATCGAAACATTGTGTGCTTTTGGAAAACTTGCATGTCTTTCCACCCCCGAAAACATTTATAAAATATAAAACGGTAAAAGTGGGGGTTATGAACTCACCTTGATATCCTTGTGCAAAGCTAGCTTAATGTGATTCCATAGTGTTGTCTCCACAACTTGACTTGCTAGCATGCAATCTAAGGTATTCCTAAAACGGAATAACTTGTAAGTTTCTAGATATAACGTAGCTAAACTACGTGTCACCTAGCTCTACCGAATCGTTAACCATACGATTCTATGAAATTGTCATTGTCTTAACTCGGAATAACCAATCTATGGTTTTCTTAGAAACGATTTAGTTTTCGAGCGACTTAAAATATATGTTTACATATAAACATAACTATATTTCATGAAATCATATTTAGTCGTTGCATACATTGACGGATAATAGTACGACTCTTCATAGTTTTCGTGAGGTATAATGTATATATACTTGTAAATATACCCCTATGGATAATACATTCCGTATCCGAGAAATAGTCTGCATATCGTTTATAATAAATAACGATGTAATCGTACGCTTGTTATAGTCTTGCGGTATCGTGTCGTACTTCGTATAGGAATTTGAATCGAATATAACCAATATATTATTGTTATAAAATCCTTTGAAAGTATTCGAGTCGTCGACGTTTGAAATAAATATAACTATATTTATTCTATGAAAGTATTCAAAGTCTCCACATTCGAATATATATAATTATATTCGTGTTATACGATTTCCGAATTTTGTCGTTTGAAATAATACGCTCCTTTTATGCATCTTGTAAAAGCGTTCGGAAAGGCGTTTCGAAATAAATATAAAGCATTATATTTATTCTACAAAAGTATTCGGATGAGTTATCGATGTTTTCAAATCTAATTTCCAAATTTCGACGTTTGAAGTAGTATAAATAATTATATTTAGTTTATAATTGACTACCGAATGCTTGTTATATTGTAACCAAGCTCGTTGAAATGTTATCGGCCCGATCTTTTAAGTTATAATAGCGTCGGCAAAATAAATACATAACAATATTATGTTTTATAACTATCGCTTGAATAGGAAGCTTTGTCTTTGAAATACAACACGTTTCGTATTACGTATTTTTGACGAAAATCGGGCAGAGCTTCTTCTGTTTTTGGACGATCCCGACAATTCAAATTGTCGATTTATTTGTCAAAACGCAATTTATCAATGTACACAAACTATATATATAACTTCTCGTCATATTTCAAATATAATTTTCATCAATTATAATTCCGATTTATAAACATATGACGTCGGTTCGTTTTTAACTAATAGTTTTACGCAATAACGTAGTCGGATCGATTGTTATTTTAAAATTTTGGCGATATGTAATCGTTAACGGGTCGGTTTTGAGATCGGCTTCGCGATAATCAATATTAATATTTATAAACTAATATAAATAAATTTCGTGTCGTAATTAATTTTTACCGAGTCTTGGGTTGACCTGTTGACCGGGTTTGACTGGATTGACTCGTGTTGACCGGGTTTGACTAGTTCACTTTTGTTGAACCAGTTAACTGTTGTTGACCGAGTCCAACCGAACTGGACCAAAACTGAACCGACTTGAATTAAAACACCCGAACCGGCATCTGAAGTGAACTGAGTTTGAACCGGGTGAGCCTAAATCGAGACCCAAGTGAACTACACAGGACTGAACATACTCGAACCAAAGTCTGAACCGAGAGTGGTCGTTAATCTGAACCCGCGCCTGAAAGTGACTCGTGTCAACTCAAAACCGAACTCAATCCGAGCAAAACTCGAACCAGATCTGACTGAACCCAACAAATACCACCATCGCCGCCGCTGTTCACCCTTCGCTGGTCGAGCCGGAACCGCGACCGCCGTTGTAACACTTTGACCCAACGCCACCGCCCAAACCCAAAAACCACCACCACTGACGCCGCCTTTGGTCTACCAAAGACCGCCGGCAACGCCGTCGCTGTCGCTGAGACACGACGGCTGTCGCCGCTTCAAATCCCCCACCGCCGCTGTCTCTCTATCTCGTCCGATCTCTGTCTCTCTCTCTCTCTCCACTGTATCCGTGTGTGTTTATGATACAGGAGAGGGTGTGTTGTGTGGTGTGCGTGTGTGTTGCTGGAAATACCACCAGAACTGACTGGACTCATCGCCGGAGTCTGGACGATCAGAGCAAAGGGGGAAAGAGCATGTGTTTCAACTTGGTGTGCTAGGGTTTCAGGTGTAAGTAGATGAAGGGTGAGTGTTTAAATAGGTAGGGTTTGTTTAAATGGGTCGGGCCCAGGCCCATTAACGTGTTCAAGCCCAAACCTATCCATGGCCCGTTTTTGAAACCCGAATGTCGTATAGTATCGAATTATATTTATTTCAGGCCCAAAGGCGTGAAATTTAAGTCGGAAGTTGTTTTTCGACGTGTAAATCCATTCGTTGCATTAAAAATCGCGTAAATCGCTAGGTCATCATTTTTATCCGTTCTTCGATTGGATTTCTACTGTGAGCATTAAATTTTGAAAACGTACCCAAATATATCATAATATTTTAATATTTAGATGTAACTCTAGTCTGTGGCTAATGTTTCGTTGTCAGCGGCGTCTCGATTTTCACGTAACTTCCGCATTGTGCTTTGTGAACCTGTCACACCCTGGTCGTAGCGGAAGCGACAAACGTGTGACTATGAGGTAATCACTGCATGCAACTATGTAAACAACTGTAAATCAACAACGATGCTATGCTTATAATAACTTGCAAACAGTGTTTACAAGTTTCCAAAAGTGAAATCTTGAGTTTCCAAATAATTTCACATTGAATATGGTTTGAAATACATTACATCATAATGAATGATTGTTTTCATCGTAAAAGCATGTTGAGGTTTTGACCCCTATATATCCATACAAGGTTGGGATATAAGAGACAAATCCTCCAAAAGCTTGCATTCATTGTCATGTCATTTCCCATATCCCGGAGTGTATCACCAGCTCAAGTCTTGTGTCCTGAAATACATGTAACTTTAAAAAGTCAACATAAAGTTGGCGAGTTCATGTAGTTAATGTTTTCATATAAAAATGTCATTCTTGAAATCAAGTAATGAATCCGAGTATGTTATTAGCATCATGGCGTTCTGGGCACTATAAGTGTATCGCGAGCACCCTGACTTATATGCACCATATGTAAGTAACCAAACCGAGACTTTTTTTGACATCATTGGGATCATAAAAGCACTCCTAACCAGTTATCATACCAGGAGTAGAGCGGGTCTCAAACTCAATAGATCTACTTCTTTTGCACCTTGGTCACTATGTGATTAATGGTTACTATTGTCATCCTCCTACCTATGCGCAATGATCGTGTTATAATCTAAACCCATAGCTAACATACTATTTGTTATGACATGTATTTCCCCTCGATAGTTTGTAAACAAAACTTTGAAATCAATGAAAGGAGGGACATGCTCATAGTTTTGTGTTCCGTTAAGTCATACTAATCACGATCGGTGTCCGTACATGTGTGTAACCTACATGTGTATTGAGTTTATTAGACACCTAGGCCTCAATGGACCTTGTACTCGTTGTTCATCTTGAATTCTTGTTATGTATTTCTTTGTTATGATAGAACAACTTTTAATGTTATCATAGTATTGGTAGTTTGTTTGTTCCATCAATATTGTTATATATATTTCTCAAAATATATATATATATATATATATAAAATATTTGTTTTCAGATCGTGTGTGAAGTGTGCCTTGCCCATGCTATCCATGCTATTGGGCCTTGCCCATGTTTTCATGTCATTGGCCTAGCCCATGTTTTCTTTGTCATTGGGCCTAGCCCAGGTTTTCTATATCATTGGGCCTAGCTCAGGTTTTCTTGCCATTGGGCCTAGCCCATGTTCACGTATTAGAAGTCTTAGCACTCACGTTACTTCCGTTGTGCAATGAATATGCCAGTCAGATATCGCCCAACTCTGATGTGATGGAATTATAGGGGGGTGTGACATTAAGTGTGGCAAAATGAGTGCTAGGTGTCAAAAATTGGAGATAGGTGGCAAACTTGGTGAAAAAACAGAAATCTTTATTATTTTTTTGACCCTTGAACTTGTATTTTCACTTGTTTGCCATTTTTAACCCCTTTAACCTAATATTTAGGTTATATAAAGGTGTTAAGACATGTGTAACTTGGATTATTCCCAAAAATATCGTGGATGTCGGTTTGTTCGGTTGTAGGTTACGTGTTTGGTAAAAATGCATAAAACGCTTTAACGAACATGAAAATGATCGAAATTATGCAACAATTGACATTTTTGCATTCTTATCAATAAAATACAAGATTTATTAAATACAAAAATATTTGGATTGATACACATGGTTTGTATGTTGAATACAGACCAACATACTTTCGTAGTTTGACAAAAATAGTCCCTAGACTTCCATAAGCGTGTTTTTTGTCACATCTAACCCTTCAAAACTTATTGCTAAGTTGTGTAAAGGGTATTTAGTGTATGTATATCTTATGTCCTTTTTCGGAGTGTACTTCGCGTTAACTTGACTGCGTTTGAGTGTCAGTTAACGAATTACTTCCACAAAAATTTTTGAGGGTTCGAAATTGTGCAAATGTCTTAGATAATTATACAAATTTCGGAAATAAAACACAGGGTTTCATTGAATACGAAATTGTTTGTAATTGTGCAATGATTGAAAGGCACAAATGTCACATACATCTGGGGACTTGTCCCCGAAATTCTAAGTCTGGTTACTTCTTCAGAACCCATGGAAATTGGAGAAGTAATTGATTTAGTTGTCAGCCTTCTGAGGAGGTGGTACGTCAAGGGACGCTACCTAAGAGTGGTGTGAACAAAAAGGAAAATACTGAGGAGACTAAGGAATCCAATAAAAGAAAATTCTCCAATTTCAAGAAAGGCTCGCGAGGTAATAATAGTAACAAAAAGCAAGCCCAGTAGGAGGTCAGGAAACTAAGGCATATGTTAACACTACTACAAACACGACTGCTAAGAAGTCTTATACGGTGGGCACACCAAAATGCCCCTTCCACCACTACGGGGAATGTCGAGGCCCCAAGTGCGGCAAATGTGGTAGGTTAGGACATCACACCGATGCGTGCCGGGGAACAAATGTTAAAGATCAAGGTTGTTTTGGATACGGAGACAAAGGGCATTTAAGAAAGATTTCCCTAAAGAGAACCATGCTCGGGGAAGAGCGTTCGTGATTGGAGCTAAGGATGCTCGCTAGGACCCGAATGTGGTCACCTATAGGTTTCCTATCAACGATCCCTTTGCATCTATTCTTTTTTATTCCGGGGCAGATTTTATTTTATTTCTAAAGTATATAGATATATGCTTGGGGTAGAGTCGAGTAAATTAGACATTCCGTACTCGATCGAACTAGCTGACGGGAAATTGGTAGAGCCGGGGAAATTATAAAGAAATGTACCTTAGAACTGGGTGAACAGAAGTTCGATAGAGATTTATTACCAGTTCAACTAGGTAGTTTCGATGTCATTATTGGTATGGATTGGCTATCCGATAATCGAGCCGAACTCATATGTCACGAAAAAAACGTATCCAACTACCCGACGGAGAGCATTTAATGATTCAGGGTGAGAAGCATGACACGCCACTACGAATTATAAATTGGATGAAAGATCAAAAATGTTTGAAGAAAGGATGCATCGCCTTTCTTGTCCACGTGTTGGATAAAAAGGCCAAGGAGCACAACGTGGAGGATATACCGGTAGTAAAGGAATATCCCGAGGTCTTTCTGGAAGACTTATTGGGACTACCTCCACAATGACAACTCGAGTTCCGAATTGATTTAGTGCCAGGAGTTGCACCTGTGGTGAAGGCTCCATATCGACTAGCGCCCTTGGAGATGCAGGAATTATCTACTCAGCTTTAAGAGTTGCTTCACAAAAGTTTCATAAGACGAATTTCTCGCCTTGGGTTGTGAAAAAGAAAGATGGAACCTTCCGAATGTGCATCGAGCACCGGGAACTAAACAAGTTAACCATCAACAACCGGAACCCATTACCGAGGATCGATGATCTATTCGATCAATTGCAAGGGTCGAGTTTTTACTCAAAGATTGATTTAAGATCCGGATATCATCAATTGAGAATTCAATAGGAAAGTATTCCTAAGACGGTGTTTAGGACTCGCTACGGTCATTACGAGTTCCTTGTTATGCCTTTAGGTCTAACAAACGCCCCGTTAATATTTATGGATTTGATAAGCCGGATATGTAAGCCATAAGTCGACAAGTTCGTGATCGTTTTTATCGATGACATATTGATATACTTGCGAACCGAGGAAGAACACGAACAACACTTGAGAACTCTACTGGAGTTGCTAAAGAGGAGCAATTATATGCTATGTTCTCGAAATGCGAATTTTAGATTCGCAAGGTACAATTTCTCGGCCACATGGTGAACGAGAACAGGATACATGTTGACCCCTCGAAGATCGAGGCTATAAAGAATTGGACCATGCCAAGAACCCCACGGAATTACGACAATTTCTAGGTTTAGCGGGATATTATAGAAGATTTACTGAGAACTTCTCAAAGGTTGCTCAACCGCTAACCTCGCTTACATAAAAGGATAAAAAGTTTGATTAGGGAGAAAAACAAGAATCGGCATTTCAAGTAATAAAAGGAAAATTATGTGAGGCGCTGATATTATCACTCCTAGACAGTACCGATTGTTTTGTGGTGTACAGTGATTCATCGCATCAAGGCTTGGGTTGCGTGTTAATGCAACGTGAAAAAGTCATCGTGTACGCGTCACGGTAGTTGAAAATTCATGAAAGGAATTATACGACACATGACCTAGAATTAGGCGTAGTGGTATTTGCTTTAAAAATCTGGCATCATTATTTATATCGCACTAAGTGTACCATATTCACGGATCATAAAGTCTTCAACATATATTCAACCAAAAGGAACTGAATATGCGCCAACGACGTTCGGTGTAACTGTTGAATGATTATGACTGTGAGATCAAGTATCACCCAGGCAAGGCAAATGTAGTAGCAGATGCTTTGATCCGGAAGGAACGAGTCAAAACTTTACGGGTACGAGCTTTAGAAATGATGATCCAGACGAACTTAACAGCTCGAGCGCACGATGCACAACAAGAAGAGTGAAAACTAGAAAACATTCAAGCAGAATCCTTACAGGGAATGAAGAAACAAATGGAGTCGAACAAGGATGGAACCTTATATTTCATAGTAAGAATCTGGATTCCCTATTTGGGCGATCTACGAGACTTGGTACTGGATGAAGCACAAAATTCCAAATACTTAATACACCCAGGATCCGATAAAATGTATCATGATTTAAAGGAGTATTATTGGTGACCTAATCTCAAGGGAGATATTGCGACCTATGTTGGGAAATGCCTAACTTGTGCAAAGGTCAAGGCCTAATACCAAAAACCATCTAGTTTAATACAACAACCTGAGATCCTTGTTTGGAAATGGGAACAAATCTCAATGGATTTTATTACAAAATTACCACGGACCTCTCGAGGTCATGATATGATCTGGGTTATCATGGATCGGTTGACCAAATCAGCTCACTTCATACCCATCCATGAGAAAGATAGTACTGAGAAGTTAGATGAACTGTATTTTAAAGAAATCGTGGCACGTCATGGAGTGCCAATCTCGATAATATCTAACAGAGATGGTCGTTTCGTGTTGTGGATCTGGCAATCATTTCAAACTTCCTTTGGTTCTCGCTTAGATTTAAGCACATCTTTTCACCCGCAGACCCATGGTCAAAGCGAGTGAACCAGCCAAACATTGGAAGACATGCTTCGGGCCTGTGTGATGGATTTAGGCGGAAACTGGGATACTCATTTACCGTTGGTAGAGTTTTCCTACAATAACAGTTATCACATTATGTTGAGCGGAAATTAGTACAATACCGTTGGTCACGCCATTCGAAGCACTAACGGACGAAAGTGTCGATCTCCACTATGCTGAGCGGAAGTTAGTGACATACAACTCATTGGTCCTGAACTAGTCTAAGAGACCACAGACAAAATATTCATGATCCGTGAGCGTATCAAAGAGGGCCGAGATAGACAAAAAAGCTACGCAGATCGGAGACCCAAACCATTATCCTTCGAGGTTGGAGACAAAGTGTTACTAAAGGTCTCACCTTTGAAAGGCATAGCTAGATTCGGGAAGCGCGAAAAACTGAAACCGAGATACATTGGGCCTTTTGAAATTCTGGAAAAGGTCGGTAAAGTGGCTTACAAGTTGAAACTGCCAGAAGAACTCAACAATGTACACGACACCTTTTATGTTTCTAGTCTAAAGAAAAAGCCCGACTAATGACCCGGTTATCATCCCAGCAGATGAAATTCATATTGATGATAAACTCAAATTTTCCGAGGAACTTGTTGATGTCATGGACTTGAAAGTTCAAAAGACGAGAAGAAGTCAAATCAATCTGGTGAAAGTTTGTTGGAACTCACGTCACAGTCCTGAGTACACATGGGAACGTGAATATCAAATCAAGACAAAGTACCCCCACCTGTTCAAGAAGTCTCCTTCAGAGGATGCCTCAAAGTGAATTTCAGGACGAAATTCTTTTTAGCAGGGGGAGTATGTGACAAATGGCAAATAACCGGTAACTCCATACAATCTAATGACTATTTTTATTACATAATCTCATGCATTTTTCGTAATTTGATTTTGTAACTGAGTCTGTACGCTATATCACAAGTATTTGGACAAGTAAATCAAATCATAACATATACTAGTTTTCGGTACGATGCCAAACAAACCAAACAATGCACTAAAAGTGTTGGTAGAAAGTGTTGGGCACACTATTTGCGGTTGCACAATTCATGATAGCAAAACCGCTAAAATGAAACAGAACGATGAATAACGTCGTGCTAGTGCCATAAACGAGTCCATATAGACATGAAAACACTAATGTGGGAACACATTTTTTAAAAATACATAACTTTCCAGTACAACGCCTAAATTACACAATTGTCCATTTCGACCAAAAATGTGACAATTTCAGTTTGTCCGCAACATTAATTCCGTATTTTTCAGATTCCAGTATTATAACAGAACAATGCTAAACACCTAAAACAACATGAGAATAGCAGAAATACATAAATGACATCGTTTCCGGTCATACGGCAAACAGTGCAAAACTTGACTAGAAAGTGACCGATTGTCGAACCGACGAGAATTTTAATGGCCGGTAGCCTCATACATTCGTCTAGAGAACTAGTTAAGCTTCATTTGGGACTCGAAGTCCTTTCAACTATCTTGAGGTCAGGGAAACACAACTTCCGGAAAAGTTCAACGGCAAAATATATAAGTGCCGATATTGAGCGAACAACTAGACGGAAAGCTTTTCGGCCATCCTAACTCAGCATATTTTCAGCTAGCGAACTAGTTAAGCATCTTTCTAGATCGGAAGTTTCCTAAATAAACGCGATGATACTTATGGTGGTCAAAAACCAAAACTTCCGGTACGAAATAATAAGGTTCGTATATTAGCCGATATCGTGCCGATGAGCGAACTAGTGACGTTTTTGTTATCCAAAACTAATACCAATTAGTCTAAGGACTAATTAACATTGATTAACACCCTAAACCCTAATTACTTGCTAATGATACAAGATCGACCCCTAATCATCATACTTAAGTTTAATCACCTAAATATCTACCATTTAACACATGTTATAAAAGAAATATTACACTTAACCCCCCCCCATCCTTGGCAGATTCAAGTGGGTCCCACACCCACTTGATTTGTGTTGATTTTGTTGAGATAAGAAGCATGGTCAGAGATATTATGTTGACATTTTGAAAGGTTGTAATTATAAAGAGACCATAGATCCTCATACTTACGACTTATCATTCAAAAAAGAAAGAACACATAAGGAACCTCCTACCTCTCTCTCATCCACGGCTCAAACCAGCACCACCAAACCTCCACATTTCCACCATTAAACACCCCATTTATGCACTTTAAAGCCATTTCAAGATCATCCAAAGTGCTTGCAAGGATGGAGGATCATTAGGGTTTTCTTGGAGCTTCATTTTCTTCCTAATCTTCACTAATCTTGAGCAACTTTGTAAGAAAAATTTCTTCATATTTAAGCTTCTTATAATGTCTAGTTTAAGGAAGTGCATGTTGATCATCTTGAAAGTAAAGAAAATACAACTTAAAAACCCTAATCTTACCATCATAATCCACTAAATAAAGCTTATTATGTGTTGATTATGTGCTTTAGTGTTAGCCAACATGGTGATGTTTAAATCTAAACAAGATCATCAACCTCATGATCCATGAAGATTACTACAACTTAAAAATGATTGATTACAAATGTGTGATTTTTATGAGAAACAAACATCATGATTTAAGTTATAATCATCTTAAAAAGTGTAGTAAACAAAGGAGGTTAAAGTGTAAATAATGATTTGAAGGTGTAACAAAAATGGTGACCTAAAGGTTCTAATGAATATATAAATATCTAGTGGTTTCTAAGAAAAGTAGTAAGAATATATTTACAAAGATCATGGAAAATGAGGATGCATAAGTTGTAAATAAAAGATTTAACAAAGTGATATGTAATCTTGAATTGAGGAATGATCTTTATTAGGGTCTAAACTTGACTTAAATACGTTTTAGAAAACGTGGAAAACGTCATAGTTTAAGGGAAACTCTGGCTAAATTTTCTAAAAATCTAATCGCGATCAAAGTATAATTAACGGGGTGATTAACGGGACTAAACGCGATTAGTGATGTAAACTGTGATTAAGGAAGTTTTAATCACAAGGACTAAACCTTAACCATCCAAGAGTTTGACAATATTATATATAATATATATATATATATATATATATTTTAACAAGTTAAAAATAAGTCTTTCCTAGATATATATATATATACTTATGGGAATAAACAAATATATATATATATATATATGCATATTTTGCCCCCAAAGGTTTATGTGTGAATACATGTGTATGAATGTGTATGTATCAAGAAGCTTAGGGTATATACCACAAAAATTTCCAACTTAAACAAATACTTCACACACTTGAGGGATTACCAAGTGTAGATAACATAAAGCATACACTTTTACTATATGTTGAAAACAATGATCGGACGAACGGAGTAATGCGGAAAATGGGCGAATGTACAAGATACACCGTCGCGTCGTTGACTAACGGGCACATCACCAACATGAAGAGTTACTACGACGTTGAGCGATTTTCAACGTGAAAAGGGTATATATTAAACGACAACGACGACTGTCTAAAATAATATATTTTAGACACTTAACGAATATATGTATTATTCGATGACAAAACCCGACAGGCTAAAATGTATAAGAATTGACTTTGTGGTTATATAAAAGTATATATTATACTTAAAAATCTATACTTAATAAAAATTGATAAGTGTAAGAATTATAACATTTGGACTCTTGAAAAAGAGTTGGGCTAGGCCCATTATATAAAAGACATGGGCAAGGCCCAATTAAACAAAACATGTAATAACATGCGCTAAGCCCAAAGGCATAAAATACATAGGCTAGGCCCAAACATATAATACATGGGCTAGGCCACACGTATAATTTCATTGGCTAGGCCCAATGACATAAATTACATGGGCTAGGCCTAATCACATAAAGACATGGCCAGGCCCAATCACATAAATTACATGGGCTAGGCCTAATCACATAAAGACATGGGCTAGGCCCAATCACTTAAAGAAATGGGCTAGGCCAATGACATAAATTATATGGGCTAGGCCCAATCACATAAAGACATGGGCTAGGCCCAATGACATACAGGACATGGGCTAGGCCCAATGACACACGTACAAGGCACGAGGATATGTGATGGGCGAGGCCCGTTCACACACGATCTAAGAATAACAACACATATATATATTTGAGAAATATATGTAAAAAAATATTACTCGAACAAATGAACTACCAACACTATGATAACATTAAAAGTTGTTCTAATATGATAAATATATACACAACAAGAATTCAAGATGAACAACTGCTACGAGGTCCAACGAGACCTAGGTGTCTATTGAAGTTAATACACATGTAGGTTAGACACGGGTACGGAAACCGAATTTGATAAGTACGAGTGCGATATCGGGTGATACATATTGGGTTGTGGGAAATGACGAGACAACGAGTGCCATCTTTTGGCCGATTTGCCTCTTATATCCCAACCTAGCATGGGTATATAGGAGTCAAAACCTTATTATGCATTTATGACGAAAACAATATTTATTTTGAAGTAATGTATTTCAAACTACGTTTATGATGACAATGTGAAATCAGTAAAAACTATGAAATTACTTTGGGTTGGTTGTAAATATTGGAATGCAAATTTATATCGGTATGGCATTATTGTTGATTTATACTTGTTTACTTAATTGGGTACAATGATTACCTCATAGTCACAAACTTGCGCTTCCGCTACGACTAGGGTGTGACACTCTCCTTGATCACATCAATCAACAGATAAGCGTCATACTCAAACGATTCATTCATCTTTGCATTAACTACTGTCACATCAGATCCACCTTGATTATTATCACACCATCACCTTTATCATCAACATCCTTTTTATCATTATTATCACCCGCACCTGCACCATCATCATCTTCATTCTCGTTAAATGCAACAATTTCAACATCCCTCTTCTTTTTCTCTAAATATTTATGGTGCCTTTCAAAAATTAGTTACGTCTATAGGCCCACCAATCATAACATAATTGATCGGCCCAGGTTCAGCTTCAGTTTCAACTTCAACTTCTTTCTTCAGCTTCTGTTTCAAAGTTACTGGCACAGATTCAGCCTCTCGCTCAGATGGAACAATCACAGGAATCTCAACAAGTTTTTCTTTCCCTTTTCCCAATACTTCAGCCTCCTCTTCAGCTTTTCGAGCTCTTTCAGCAGCTTTTTGTTTAGCCTCTTCAATATCTATTAACTCTGATTCGGCTTCAAAGTCTATGCCCAACTTCTTAAATAAGATCTTCTAAAACATGTCCATCTTTTTATTGCTTCGAATACGTTCTTCTTCATAATCAACAATCAACCTTCTCAATCTTTAATGTTTAGACAAAAAAGTTTTCAACACTGCTTCTAGATTCTTACGATCATCTTCCAAATACTTGATCCTGGTTTCTAATTCTACAATCTTTGTATCATTGAAGAAATCAATGTCTAACCCTCCTTCATACTGAGTATCAGGAATATCACCAAACATATCTGATGGGAAAGATTGACGCCTTTGTGTAGATTGAAGAGTTCTTTGTTGGACTGATGTGTTGGTTGTTTTGGTGTTGATTGTGGTGGTGTGATGTGTTATGGTGGTGGTTGTTGTAAGATGGTGGTACAACAGACTTAACATTTTCAATAGTAGATACTATCACCTCAGGCATCTTCCTTGCTTTCTTATACTTTGATCGTGACTTTCTAGCCGCAGGAGACCCTGTCGTTTTCTTTTGAACATCAGATGCTTTACTTTTTGCTCTCCTTGTCTTTCTAACTAGCATCTCAGTTTCCTCTTCAGGCTCTGAAGGAACATGTGTAACATCGTCATCACCAACTTCTTTGCGCTTATGCAGTTGTAATATATGTTCCTCTCGTTCTTTCGTCACTGCGATCTTTAAATCAATATTGTCATCTGAGCTTTCCTTATCATCACCTTCAACAGCTTCTTTTTCAGCATCAGCAGCAACCTTAATCACATTCACATCACTCTATCATTATCAGACATTGAAGAGAAAACATCATCATGAGCAGTTCAGCCACCAGTTCATTAATAGGTTCATTCACTAGTGTCTCTTCTGGTTCGTCAACAAGTAAATTTCATATTGTTGCACGTTTGCGAGTTTGTATAGGCCTCTTATTTTGAGTCGCCCTTTTCCTTTTCTTTTCTTCTTTCTCAAACCAACTGCTTCTCCTTGGAATAAAACCATCTAACTTTTCTTCTTCATCTCTTTCCGACCCACTCGTATCTTTTCCCGATTTGCCCTTAGGAGGCGCAATGTAATTCTTATCAAGAATCGCTCCAAAAATTGGCTTTGCGACAGGTGCAGATTCCTGCTTCAAGTATAGATTCAATCTAACCAACGTCTCTCTATCCATATGCTCTAATACAAGCTCATCATCTTCTTCCTTTTGCCACGTTAGGGAATAAATCATCTCACATCATTTGAAGAAATCTTGGTTACTAGAAAAACTTCTCCCTTGTAGTGTTCGCCACCATTGCTAAAAAATTATCTCCGTGAAGTTATGAGGCACATTTAGTGTTAATGCAGCAACCATACACATCTGATAAAAACTTGTACGCCCTTCTGAGATTTGCTTTCTTGAAATCGGGTTTATTCACATGACCTTTGTAGCCATGTGATAAAAAAACCTTTAACCATCCTCTCCGGATAACCTGTTGGATCATCATCTTTATCTTTCAGATCTAAAACTCTGTGAATCAGCTCTTAAGTGATTTTAACTTCATATTCTTTATCATCAATCTTTACTGTTGAATGTATGGCTCTTGGTTTCTCGACAAATCTTGCGGCACTCATCAATCGTTCTATATAAGACTTGTAAACCTTATGTTTATGTGTTAGACCCTTTGTCACACATAATCGTCCCATACACTCGAGTACTTCACTGAACGGAGCTATCTCTAATATCTTGTCATCGAGAATACAACAAACATTGTGCATTGGTTCGAACGAAGATTTCTTTTCCAGCACAAACATAAAATTTCAACACTTAGGAAAAAATTCAATGAAAATTATTCTAACACTTCATGCGAAGTGTCATAAATGCGAAGTGAACATTTATCACTTCGTACGAAATTGGTATACATAAAACATTTTGACCAATTACCACTTCGTGTGAAGTGTTTATCAATTTTTCATCATTGTTCACTTCGTACGAGGTGCCACTTGGTACCAACACAGTTATGAACATCGATTTTAAAACTTGACAATTTAATCAAACTGAAGATTGTAATAGGTATTACTTGCGCTGATTTACACCACGATATATTCAATTTAAAGTTTGGCCGGCTAGATTTTCTTGGATCTAAGTTTTAATGTCCAGGTACCGATTCGTATAAATTTATGGTTAAATCACAGTATATTACCTTAACCATTGTAATAGGTGAGCTAATCAACCTCCTCAATGTAAAATTTGGTAGTAGCTTGCCTTAGATTGCTCAAAAACTTCAAATCGCATTAATGGTCTCTCCGTTCGTACAAAGCAGTTGTGTTCACTTCGTGCGATCTGAGGTCTATTTATAGAATAGGTGCACTTCATACGAACTGATTCACTTCGTACAAAGTGACCTACTTCATGTGAAGTAACATCCAGTTCGTGCGAAGTGGATGCAAACTTTTTTAAAATTTTAACTTTTTCGAGGATTTTAACAGTTTTAACGACCCACTCAGTTGAACAGTCCAAGTTAATAACCCTGGTTAACTGATTGTCTAACAAGTGCAAGTTAATGACCTTGGTTGAACACTTTATGAACAAACTGATGTTTTCAGGCATGTTAAGTTTCAAATTAATGAACTTTTGAACTTTTCAACGCATTTTCTCTATTTAGATAAGCTCCCTACCAATTGCACAAGATTTTCTCAACACTCATCATCTCTGTACTTTGAAGATCTTCTTTCCATCATCGATAGTCCAAACTAAGATAGAAATAAATACTTTTAATTTTCCATAGTTTATGCTAAAACACACTAAAATCTTTTTGGATTTTTCTAAAAAGAAATGCAATAGCTATGTACAAACGTATTTATAGACATATTTTTGTGAGTTTGTGTTAGAGGATCATATCGTTTTTGAAACATAGAAATAAATCTTTTTAATTTTCAAAAGTTTATGCTAAAACACACTGAAAATCTTTTGGATTTTTCTAAAAAGAAATGCAATAGCTATGTACAAACGTATTTATAGACATATTTTTGTGAGTTTGTGTTAGAGGATCATATCAGTTTTTGAAACATATCATTAGTACCGGTAGTACCGTTGACCGGTACTGACCTTGATTAGACTTAAAGTATTAAATAGATTCACTTAGATTCTTAGTATATTGACCCACTTAAACCTCTACACATTTCTCAATTGTTCTGAGATACGTTGGGTAATTTTAAGAACTTGACTTAACAAGGTTTCCCACCTTAGAATATACTCCCGTATCAAGATTCCCTAGATTTCATCTCACAGGTGAATATATCTAACTTATATCTGTATCTGGGTTGTGCCAGACCTTGAGAGCTTAGGTTAGTAGCATCGTACAGACAAATAGATGAAGGCTCAACATTAAAAGTGGTGTTCCAATTTGGAATCTTTTAGTACAATTGTTTGATCTTTCGATACTTTCAATATGCTGCAATTTTGAGTTTTTAAAGCAAAAGTATTCTACAAGTTCTAGGCCATTGCTGACACAAAATCAGAAGAACTTGTATAATACCCAATATATCAATTATCAATAAAGACCTAGTATCTCAGTATCCGACAATCTCTCAAACGAAATTTCGGTGTAATAAGACCATATATCCGAGACATGTCAAACCACTAATTAAGAAGTTTTTATTAATGTTTATATCTCTGAAACAATCTGCTGAATGAGCAGTTTTAATTTGATGCAGTTTTAAGGTTTAAGAGCAAAAGTATTCTACAAGTTCTAGGCCATTGCTGGCGCAAAATCAGAACAACTTGTATAATACCCCAGATATCAATTATCTATAAAGAAATAGTGTCTTAGAATCCGACAATCTATCGAATGAAATTTTGTGTACTGAGACCATATATCAGAGAGATGTTATCCCACTAATTAAGAAGTTTTTCTTTATGTTTATATCTTGAAAACAATTTACTGAATGTGGGAAGCCTACTTCCACATCATCAATGAGATATGTTTAAATTCGGTGTACTAAGTCCATAAATTTGTAAATGTTTTTTGTATTTTCCACAATATTTCTCCCCCTAAAAACAAAAACATGTAAAAACATGACTAAACCGATGAAGATCATGTGAACTCATCATTTGAACCATGTTCAAGCTCTAGTTCCCCATCTAATGTCAGATTTTGCATACCATTAAGTTTCAAAAGATATTTAAATCTAGTTCGATCAAGTGATTAGTATAAAAATCTGCCTTTCGTTCATCAGATGGATCATTTCAATTCTGATCAACTTTTCTCATGGCAATCTCAGATAAAGTGATGTCGAATTTCAATGTGTTTAGTTTCAGAGTGGTGAACCAGGTTTTTGATTATATAAAAGGCACCCTTGTTATCTACATATATAGGCATATCAAGAAACTACAAGCCATAGTCTCTCATCTTTTGTTGTATCCACAAGATTTGGGAAAAACAACTCGAAGTTGAAATGTATTTTGCATCACAAGTAGAGAGAGCGACTGTGGTTTGCTTCTTGCATTGCCAAGTTACTAAGCGTGTTCCGAAAAACTAGCAACCAACCGTTGTAGATTTGGCGTTTAATTTTCTACAACCGAAATCCGAATCTAATTATCCAACGAGGTGGAAATTATTGTTTTGTGGATACCACAAGCCGGTGCTTGGGCAACCCTTCAGATATCTGAGAATGCGTTTGATGATTAGTAAGTGTGAGACTCGAGGATTAGATTGATATTAGGTGCAAAGGCATGTTGGATACATAATATTCGGTCTAGACGTTGTAAAATACATCAATGATCCAATCATCGACCTGTATAAGGTCTCATCTATCTTGACTCCGTGAACATCTTGACTCCGATACATCATGGACATACTTCATCTAATGGATGAATATACCATAAGGCAATTGATCGACCTGGAGTCCAAGAAGAACTTCATCTTTCCCAATGAATTCATTTCAAATTTCATTTTCATGACTTCTTCAAATTCTTTACACAGCGCACCATTTGTAGAACCAAAGATGATGTCATCCACATAGATTTATACGATCAGCAGGTGTCCTTTCACTTCTCATGTGAAGAGTGTGCTATCGACAGTGGCTCTGATAAAGTCATTGCTTAACAGGTGCTGAGAGAGGGTCTCATACAAACTCTCGGGGCCTGGTGCAACTCGTATAGCGCTTTATCCAGTAAGTAAACCTAGTCTTTATGCACTGGATCAACAAACCTTGTGGTTGGCCGACATACACTTCCTCTTTCACTTTTCCATAAAGGAAAGCTGATTTGACATCATGCTGGTACACCTTAAACCCTTTCAATGACGCACAGGCCAGGAATATGCGGCTTGCTTCTAACCGTGCGACCGGAGCATAGACCACTGTATAATCAATGCCTTCTTGCTGATGAAAACCTTTGACACCCAGTCGATCTTTATTGCGTACAACTACCCCTCTTTCGTCTCTTTTACACTTGAAGACCCATTTAGTAATAGACTTGTGATTATTTGGTAGGTCGACAAGCTTCTAGACTCCAAGTTTTTCAAACTGTTGCAGCTCTTCCTGCAATGTGTTTACCCATCTCTCTTTGGTAAGCGATTCTTTGTACGTTTTAGGCTCCACTTGTGAAATAAAACATCTATATAAACAAGTATTCTGAATAGGTGCAATTTAGTATAAAAACAACTTAGATCCTTATTGAGATTACACGTTTTAATTCCAACTTGTGACTCTCCAATTATATTCTCTGATGGGTGGTAGGATAGATTCATTGGCATAACCTCATTAGAGACACTCACTTCATTCTCCAGATTTATGATATTCTGTTCAGCAAGCTGATTACTTGTTGAAGCTACATTTTGATTGCTAGGACATGCAGATTGATTTAGTAGACTTGTGATCTACTCAGAACCTTCATCGGAGCTGGATCCACCATCAGAATCAGAATCATCTAACTGGTCGAAAGTGTGCTCTGTGTTGTTACTTCTGGTTCAATGACGGGTTCTTTTTGAGTATTGCTCTGACCAGCTTCAGAATCATTTGTGCCAGCCTATGATTGAGAAACGAGTATTGGTCTTGGAACTTGCTCTTGATTAGATGCTTGTTGTTGTTGATATAGCAGCACAAGTTCCTCATCAGTAGGTTCTTCTGGCAGAGCGAATGAATTCCATAAACTGTCATAGTTAAACAACCATGAATCACTAGGCTTTTGAGTAGGAGATGTATATCTCTGACAATCTACATGTTGAGCTAGAATAACCCGGTTTAAGCTAGGTAGATATACTCTTCTCTGAGGACTAGTGTATCCCATGAAAAATCCCTGCAGAGATTTGGCTCCGAATTTACCATCCTGGTTAATAACTGTACACGGCGATCCAAACGGCTCAAAAAACTCCAAATTCAGTTTTCGTTCGGTTTAGCAGCTCGAAACATGTTTTCTTATGAACCTTGACTGTTGAAACCCTATTTAACGTGTAATAAGTAAAGGCAACTGCTTAGCTCCAGAAACTTACTAGTAACTTCGAATTGTCGAGCATCGTGCATGCTGTTTCGATGAGAGTACGATTCTTACGTTCAGCTACTCCATTTTGTTGTGGAATATAGGGGGCGCTGAATTCGTGAAGAATACCTTTTGTTATTACAGAATTCGAGCATTCTATTATTTTTGAACTCCGTACCATTGTCACTACGTATTCTCTTGATTGGCAAATGATACAGGTTCTCTAGCTTTCTAAAGAGGATCATCTGATTATCAAACGTCTTGTCTTTACTCTCTTGAAACATAACCCATGAGTATCTCGAGTCGTCGTCAGTCTCAACAAGGTAATACAGATCACATCTTGACATTAACTGGCCCAAATAGATCCATATGAACCTCTCTAGTGGTAGTTTAATTGAGTTAAGGAGTTTTCTTGGATGAGATTTCTTGTGTTGGCTTCACCATTTTACAGTGGAAACTATTAAGATTAACACGTTCCACTAGATGGTTGTGCACCAGATAGTTCATTTTACGTTAATGGATATGTCTCAACTTTCGATGCCATAAGATCGATTCTTTTTCCGTTGCTTTTGATACAAAACATTATGCCGATTTCTTAGTAGTGGATACGACACTCATGTCAAGGACATAGAGATCATTGTCTCATGGAGCGTGCTTGAGGATCCACTCCTCGGGAGTTTTGAATCCTGGCTTTCAGAAGAAGGCACTCTTTGTTTGTAAAATGAGTTGTGAACTTCTTATTGCAGATCTGTGAAATGCTTAGCAAGTTGTTCTCCAATTCGGCTATATAATTCACTTTGTCAAATGAGACCACACCATTCGTGAGTATTCCTTCTCCAACTATTCGTCAACCTGGTGTACCCGCAAACCCTACATAGCCTCCACGTATTGATTTAACATCATAAAGCATGGCTAGCATACCTGTCATGTGACGAGAAGCTCCGCTATCCACTATCCACTTAGAAATTATTGACCTCGGGACCCCCTACGCATGAAATCAAACAATTACTTAAATAGAGAGACCCAAGCCTTCTCGATCTTGGGTGGGTTTGGGATATCAACTTTAGAACTTTAACTTCAACCAGTTGTTCTACTTTTGATTCGGTTGTAATAAATGTTTTGACATCATCAGAAGAAGGTTTTGATTTTTCAACCAGGTTTGTTGTTTAGAAATTGCCTGTTTCAGGTAAAATTTTGAATCTTTTTTATCTTTCTTGATCGATGATTCACTAGTTTCTTTGTTTAAAACAATAGTTGTCACTGATTTCTCATTATTGTTAGATTCAGTGTTTCTTTTCAAGAACTGTGCTGGAACAAACTTTGGGGATTTGTTTTTCACATCTTCTATTGACTTCTTAGCATGGTAAACAAGTTTAGAATTAGGACAACGTCATGCAATGTGTCCAACTTCATTACACTTGAAGCATATCCTGCTGTTAGTGACAAAGGATTTCTGAACATGCTCAGGATGCTTTTTCTCAGCGTAGAACTCATCATTCAATTGTACCTTTGATAACTTCTCTTTCTTGCTTTCCGAGCTTGTTCCAAAAACAAAGTTTACATTCTTCTGAAAATTAGATTTTCGAAATCTATCATTTTGCTTCTTTAGATACCCCAACCCTTTCTTTTTGTTCTCAGGAGAATTTTTACCTTTGTGATTGTTATTATAATACCGTTTGGGTTTAGAGTAGTAAGTTAAATTTAAAATTTCAAGCTCTGAAAGACTCATTTCAACCATTTTAGACACTTGTTCGACCTTTTCAAAATTCACATTCTGAATTGGAAATTCTTGATCAGAATATAGTTTTTCCGATCCTTTCATTTTGTATGCAACTAAGTTAGGATCATCATTCGAACCTGATTCCAATTTTCCAAGATAATTTATATGAAAACTTTCCTAATTTTCAGATGGTAAACGTGAACTCGTTTTCTCCAAATTTGACTTAGCACTTTCAAATTCGGTGCTATCACTCTCACTTCCTAAAACTTTTTCTACCACATTTTTCACCACCTCAGATTCAGAGAAATTTTATGATTTTAGTGTAGGTTACATAGATGTTCTCAGGAAGCTCATTGTTCTTATCATTTTTCAATTTTAAATAGAGCGCCTTTTCCACCACATAAGGTTACTTTCTTGCATAACATTCCCACATGGATGGTGGAACTCGATTGTAACTTACACTTTTGTTCTTACCATTCTTATCATTTTCTTCCTTTTTATCTCTTTCTATTTTTGGAAGAATATGATCAATGACATATGAACCGGTGGAATAAGTGATTAACAATTTGTTAACCCTCTCAGTTTCAATTTTTATTTTATCCAATTCACTTTTTAGATCGGCAATTGTATTCAAATGAATATTTATGGCCATCTGCTTGTCATTACGGTTGCCTTGAGCATCGAAAGTGTTGCTGCATCTTCTCTAGCAGCTTGTTCAAATTGTCTAATGGTTTTATTTAATTTGTCATAAGCTTCTTTAGTTTCTTTATAGTAACCTGATGTGACAAATGGCAAATAACCGGTAATTCCGTACAATTTAATCACTAATTTCATCTTATAATCTCATGCATAGTTATCGTAATTTAATTGCAAAACTGAGTCGTACGTCATTAGGGCAAGTAAACCTGATCATAACACATACTGGTTTCCGTTAAGACGAGAAACTAACCAAAACAATGCCCTAAAAGTGTTGGTAGAAAGTGCTGGACGCACTAATTGCGGTGACACTAACTGTGTCGGAAAACCCGCTGAAACAAATCAAGACATGAAATAAGGGCATGTTAATGCCATACCTAAGTCCATATATAAATGAAAACACATATTTGATAACAGCACATTACAAAAATACATAACTTTCCGGTATAACGCCTAAATTGCAAAATTGTCCGTTTCGACCAAAAAGGCGACAAATGGCGATTTGTCCGCCAGACTAATTCGGAGGATTCCGGATGTCAGGATAAGAATAAAACAATGTTAAACATCCTAAAATAATGTGAATAGCAAAAATGCACAAAAGACATCGTTTCCGGTCATTCGTCAATCAGTGCACAATTCGACCGGGAAGTAGTCGATTGTCGATAGACGAATATTTTAGTAGCCCATAGCCTCACCCGGGCGTCTAGTGAACTAGTTAAGCATTATTTGGAACTTGGAATCCATTCAACTAACATGAGGTCACGAAAACATAACTTTCGGAAAAGTACGACGGCGGATCATAAAAGTGCCGATATCGATCGAACGGTCGAACGAAAGACATATCGGTCACCCTAATTCATCATATATTCCTCTAGCGAACTAGTCATGAATTTTTTTGATCAGAAATGCACTAATTAGACACCATTATCGTTGTGGTAGTCGAAAACAAAGGCTTCCGTTAATAAATAAATAGTTCCGTTTATTAGCGAATATTTTGACGATGAGCGATCTAGCGACATATCCGTCATCCGAAACCTATTTTGGAGGATCATATGGATTAAATGCCATGTAAATACACCCTAAACACAACTCTTATGCTTAAGATGCTAGAAGATTAACCCTAATTACCATACTTATCATAATTACTAAAATATCTCAAATTATAACATGTGTTAAAAACAAAATTTACACTTCACCCCCCCTCATCAAGTTCACGGCTCAAGTGGGTCCCACCCCACTTGATTTTGTTGAAAATTTGAGATATTAAGTATGGTGTCTTATAGATTTGATAGACTTGATAAATGATGAGATATATATCATGATCTCCTAAATAATTCATCATTTTCCTTCTTCAAAAAGTTGCAACATTTCTCTCATTCCTTTTCCCCTAACTCACGGCTACAACACCATCACCATAAGCCACCATTTTGCCACCCCAAATCACCACTTTATACCACTTAAAACCTAATCAAGACCCCTAAAGAAGCTTGCATGGATGGAGATCATTAGGGATTCTTATGGAGCTTCTTTTTCTTCTAAATCTTCAAGATACTTGTGCAGCATTTGTAAGCTAAACTCCTCAATGATTTAGCTTATGTTTATGTTTAGCTTATTAGTGTACAAGTTGATCATCTTGAAAATCAAGAAAGATAAGTTAAAAACCCTAACACACAAGATAATAATTACACTAAATATTATTTGTTTTGTGTTGATTATATGTTTATATGGTTGTTAGATTGCATGTTGAAGTTGTTTATGTTGATAGTATGATATAAAAGTGGGATGATCTTGTGTGATTTAGTATAAAAGTGAAGATTTAAACATGTTAAGGTTTAAATCTAAACAAGATCATCAACTACATCATCCATGAAAAATACTACAACTTAAAAATAATTTTATGCATATGAATGATTTTTATGAGAAGTAAACACTTATACTTAAGTTGTAATCACCTTAAAAATGTGTAATAATCAAGGGGTTAAGTGCATAAACTTGTCTAAACAACCTGCTAAAGTATTGATTTGAAAAGGCTAATAAACATTAAAAACCCACTTGATTTACTAAGATTTTAAACCATAAAAAGTCGTGAATGATGATATTTTGATTATGTAAAATAAATATTAGATGGTTGTTGATGATGATTATGAGTTTAAACAGGTTTTAAATACGTTTTCAAAACGTGGAAAACATCATAGTTTAAGGGAAACTATGGAGAAATTTTTTAAAAACCTAATCGCGATTAAAACATGATTAGTGGGTGATTAGTGGAACTAAACGTGATTAGTAACTTAAATCGTCATTAAGTGGACTCTAATGATAAAGGTCATCTCTAAATAACCAAGTGTTTAAACAAAGTTACAAATATATATTTATAAGTAAAAATAAAAGCTTTTACAAATATATATTTTTACTTAGAAAATAATACAAGTATTTATATACATATTTGTTACCAATAAATTGTATGTGTACATATATGTATTGTATGTGTATGTATTAGAAACTTAGGGTATTCATAATAAAAATACCCAATCTCACACAAATACAAACACTTAACCAATACACTAAGTGTTGGTAACATAATAAATATATTCTCACAATGCGTCGGAAACAATAAATCGGACAATCAAAGCGATGCGAACAATAGGCGAACATTCAAGATTACACCGTCGCGTCGACAACCAATGGGTGAATCGCCGAACACGAAAGGTCGTCACGACAATGGGCGATTCTCGACGAAAGCGAACATATAACGGACGACGCTGACGACGAGTCTAAATATATATTTAGACATTCAACATAAATATATACATTATCTAAATGAAGGATCCGGAAAGTTAAGTATACAAACAGTTAGAAAAATCATAAGTAAATACTTATAAGAAAAATGGGCTTATAAATATATACATTTGGGCTAGGCACAAATTGTGAAAATCATATATTGGGCCCAAATTCCATAATATTGTGTAGGTGACCCAAAAACTAATAAATTCCCAAAATTATATAAGAATACATGGGCTAGGCCCAAGGATACAAAAAGACAGGGCTAGGCCCAAAGACAAAAAGGCATGGGCTAGGCCCAATGACAAAAAAACATGGGCTAGGCCCACAGACATAAAATTACATGGGCTAGGCCCGGTGACAAGAAAACATGGGCTAGGCCCTACATGGGCTAAGCTTGTTGACAAGAAAATATGGGCTAGGCCCAAAGACATAAAATTACATGGGCTAGGCCCGGTGACAAGAAAACATCGGCTAGGCCCACAGTCATAAAATTGCATGGGCTAGACTCGGTTACAAGAAAACATGGGCTAGGCCCAAAGTCATAAAATTACATGGGCTAGGCCCGGTGACAAGAAAACATGGGCTAGGCCCAAAGATATAAAATTTCATGGGCTAGGCCCGGTGACAAGAAAACATGGGCTATGCCCAAAGTCATAAAATTACATGGGCTAGGCCCGGTGACAAGAAAATATGGGCTAGGCCCAAAGTCATAAAATTACATGGGCTAGGCCTGGTGACAAGAAAAACATGGGCTAGGCGCAATGATATGTGAAGGGCAAGGCCCAGTTCACACATGGTTTGAAAACAAATATATATATTTATATTTTTAAGAAATATATATAACAGTATTAGTCGAACAAACTAACTACCAACACTACGATAACATTTTAAGTTGTTCAATCATGACAAAAAGATACATAACAAGAATCCAAGATGAACAACGAGTACATGGTCCATTGAGACCTAGGTGTCTAATGAACCCAATACGCATGTAGGTTACATACGTTGCGGACACCGATCGATAAATAGTACGACTTAACGGAACGCAAAAACTATGAGTTCATGTCCCTCCTTTCACTTATTTTAAGTTTGTTTTAAACTATTGGGGGGAAATACATGTCATGTCAAAACAATATGTTAGCTATGAGTTAACAGATAACAGATCATTGTGCGTAAGTAGGAAATAACAGTAGTAACCATTAATCACTTAGTGACCAAGGTGCAAAAGAGGTAGATCTATTGAGTTTAAGACCCACTCCACTCCTAGTTGGTATACCCATTGGAGTGCTTTTGTGATCCCAACATGTTAAAGAAGTCTCGGTTTGGTTACTTACTTATGGCACAAGTATGTCAGGGTGCTCGCTACACACTGATAGATCCTTAATTAACTCACTGATGCTAATAACATACTTGCATTACAATACAGGTTTTCAAGGATGACATTTTGATACAAAAACATTAAACTACATGAACTCGCCAACATTATATTGACTTTTTAAAATTACATGTGTGTCAGGACGCAGGACTTGAGCTGGTGACGGGATCCGGGTATGGGATTTTGTCAAGACAACGCTGTACAACCTTTTGGAGGGTTTGCCTTTTATATCCCAACCTCGTTTGGGTATTTAGAGGTCAAAGCCTCAGCATGACTTTGTGATAAAAACAATATCTTATTTTGGAACATGTGTTTTAAACTATGTTCGTAATGGTAATATCATACTAATAACAACGTGGTTTCACTTTTGAAGGATGTAAATGTATAATGAAACTTAGAAATGGCATGACATCGTTGTTGTTAATACTGTTTACTAAATTGGATGCAATGATTACCTAATAGTCACACACTTGCGCTTCCGCTACGACCAAGGTGTGACACCTGACAAATTATCAGTATGTTTTTTTAAAACTTTGTATTTTTCATCTTTCTCAAAACATTCATTGCAAGGTTCAGCACATTCCTTGCAAGGTTATTCAATTTTGACAATTTGAACTCTCACTTCCTCCTTTACCAACTCCTCGACAAACTCTTTTCCCGACTTGATTTCCTTTTCTTCATTAGAAACTACCTCTTTCAGATTAGCCATCATCGCTTTGATGGCTATCTCGATTAGATTCTTGACATTCATTTCTTTGTCCACATTTATCAATTCCACAACCTCAGGCTTTGACTCTGTCACGCCCTCAATTTCCACTTGCGGAGTTTTACCGCGAGGCGTGTGAACAAACCAGAATCTGAGACACTAGTAACGTCGAACGACTCTATATGATTTGTTTATACGTTTTCCAAAATCATTTGTTTAACCATTCATAGTTAATTTTAAATTGTCTTAGTTTGGTTTCGATGTTTAGCGGAAGCATTAGTTTTTAAAGTTGAGCGGAAGCATTAAAGTAAAGTAAAGGAACAGGCGCCAACACAAACGCCAAAACTAAAGTAAAACCCAAACAATATTCATAAATGAGACTCGATAAAAGATGTCTTGATCAATGCAAGTGAGTGCACCTAGAGCTCCTAGCGTCCTGAGAAACATGTAAAGAAATAAGTGTCAACATTAAAGAAGAGTGAGTTCACAGGTTTTAATAAGTTCATTCGTTCGGTTATAAGTTTGTTTCCCCCGTTATCCCTAACCCGGGATAACGATTTAGTTCCATTATTCCCAACCCAGAATAATACTGATGATTCCATTATTCCTTACCCGGAATAATAATGATGTTCCATTATTCCTAACCCGGAATAATAACGTTGTTGGTTCCATTATCCCTAACCCGGAATAATATTGTTGATTCGTAATTAAGTTCAATGTTAACATGTAGGTAGCGAGCCTAAAGTTATGTCACGTTAGTGTTCGCGATCGAAGCTGACTGTTGTGCCTCCGTGTTGCCAGGCCTATCACTGACCATGGCGAAGTTAGGCCAAATTATTCACCCGTTGACCATACCCGGTCGGCTAGCGCGACTAGCTCGGGTGGGGCTTGTCGGGCCCAGTAGTACTACTTATAATTTCCCCGCTATCTAACCCAATACTAACGATCCGAGAGTTTGTCGAGGACTTGTGTGATATAGCTGCTTAGTGAACATAACATACATTAACATTAACTTAGTTACCGAATAGTTTAATGATGTTAATTTCGTATAACGTAAAGAGACAGAGTTGTAGAGTGTATACATGTTTCTCCCCCTGTTGTTTAAAACCGGATAAAATTAGGGGCCGTGAACTCACCTTTAGTTGCTCGGTTAGTGTAACACAGATGTAGCAAATGATGGGACCGCTAATTGCGTCCTAACAAGTCAATTGATTTAGAGTTAGTGTGCGAACACACTGATACAAATCCTACACATAACTATCATACAATGCGGCACACATGATAACAATTTCGTAAACACAATCATGCATGCAAAGTATTATCATACCAACATAGTGATCAAACCAACCTATCATGAACACAAATCAATCCATACAGCACTTTGGTACACACATTCGCAAGTTATCAAGTTTCAGCTTATATACTCATAATTAGGCTGTTTTCGAGGATTTTTATAAAATAGTTCTAACGTTCCAAAAATTCCAATTTTTTTACAGAAGGTGTCAACTATACTGTAGAATTTTATATAAATTTTTTAAGTCCTAACACTTTACCGATTATTCATAAATATTAATATACTAGGCTGCAGTCAGATTCGTCGCTTTCTGACTGCGGTCCACGGGAGAATTTATTTAAAAATCACCGTTCATCCAATTAACAAAATTCCAGTGGGAGTTTCCCGGAAATTTCCATCTCCAGTTGCTGTACAATTTTCGTGATTCGACTCTCTACAGATTAGAGATCCGACTCGATAAACAACTAACAAATTTTCAGAATTTTCACAGCTTCAGTTACTGCACATAATTGGCCACTTAAAAATATCAAACCACCTCAGAAAAATATGAATCTAGCGCCATTAGAAGCGTTTTTCAAAAATATACGTTTTAGGCTTCCGAAAATCCACTTTTCGATAAATAATAACCAAGTTATAGCCAATTGAAGTTGGCTGTAAACACCATTCAGCAACCTGTTTTCGACTTTTATCGCAATAGAACACGCTTAAACGATCGAGACGTTAAATATAAATGATCAAGAACAGATTTATTAGTCACATATCATCATGTACATCATACTCATGCAAACCCTAATCATATAATATGATTTTTATCACAAAACGCAGCCTACGATTCTTGTATCCAACCAAACATCATAATCGCAAAACTCGCACAAGCGGTTACTTTAGCTGTGAGTCTCACCAAGGATGCCGTGAGGATGAAAAAGCTTACTGTGAAAGGATCTGAGAAAAAGGAGACTTATGTGAAGTCTACTAGTGATGGCAAGCAGAAATTTTTTCAAGAAGGATACACGAGCGAATAATAATAGTAACAACAACAATAACTCCAATAAGCGGAGAGAAGTAAACCCACCGAAGGAAGCTAAGGCTTTCCTGCTATGACTAAAACTGGAGCCAATGGTTATTCGAGAAACTTGCCCAAATGTCACAAGTGTAGGTATCACCACTTGGGTAATTGCAAGAATGTCAAATGTGACAAATGTGGCAACACCGGGCACCGCAAGGAAACATGCTAGGTGGGTACTAGGAGAGGAAGCGTAAACCAAGGTGGAAGTGGTAACAATAATCAAGGCGGGAATGGGAATGGAAAAGGGCAAGGTTGTTACGGACCGGAGACAAAGTGCATTATTCGGAAGGATTGCCCAAAGGAGAACCAAGCTCGTGGGAGAGCTTTTGTGATAGGAGTAAAGGATGCACGCCAAGACCCGCATATGGTCACGAGTACGTTCCCTATCAACCAACACTTCGCATCCATTTTGTTTGATACCGGTGTCGAATTTAGTTTTATTTCTACAGAATATAAAAATATACTTGGCCTAGATTCGAGTAAACTAGGCATCCCTTATTCTGTAGAATTGGTGAACGGTAAATTAGTTGAATCGGGTTAAATTATAAGAGGTTGCACACTTGAACTCGGAGCGCGAAAATTTACCCTTTCAATTGGGTAGTTTTGATGTTGTTGCCCGCATGGATTGGTTGTCCGACAACTGGGGGAAGTGGTTTGCCATGGAAAAACCATTCGCATTCCACTACCGATCAAAGAGATGCTCGTTGAATCATTAACTGCATGACGTCACATAAATGTCTCTGAAAAGATTGTATAGCTGTCCTTGCTCACGTGGTTGACAAGAAGGCCGAGGAGCCAAAGCTGGAAGACATCCCCGTTGTGATTGAGTTTCCCATAATCTCTCCGGAAGAATAGCCTAGACAACGACAACTGGAGTTTTGCATTGATTTTTGTTGATACAGTTTTGTGTCTTTCGCTTGTTCTTAATTACAGTTGTAATTGTACGGTCTTTGCTCAAGTGTCTGTATAGGTTTCGTCGTGTCGAATAGATCGAGATATCCTTCTATCTTGATCTAGTATGAAATCTTAGCTTGTCTGTGTTAATCAATTGCATGCGTGCATACTGATGAATCTTGAAAACGACATGTCTACACACGTTCTCTAGAAAAATAGATTCTGTGCGAGTCAAAGAATTCGTACGAATCACATGATTGGTACAAAATAATTTGAGTAACAAGTGTGTTACTTGTTTGGTATGAAATAAGCATTTCGTACGAAACAGTTAACTCGTACAAAATCTTGGAGTTGTGACTCGTGTGAAATAGTGTGTTCCATATGTCTGGATTTGTGTTTCGTACGAATCTAGACGGACACTATACAAGCAGACATGTACCTCTTAGAAATTGGTTGCCTGAGAACTAGTGGACTTGCGCGTGAAAGTTAGCTAGCTAGTTGGTCAGCCCAGAGTGCTTGTTACCCTTTGAGTTGGTTATCTCTGAAGACGAAGACACAAGAACACAGCAAGTTTGTTTGAGGCATACGAGCATTGTGTGTATATGTTTGTATTTGTTCTCAATCATTAATCAAGATAGTGAATCTTTGATTACTCTTTACATTGCTTTGGTTGCATGCACACTTAGATTCCGCACTTGTGTGTGTGTCATATGAACAAGGAACTGGCTTAACACCCTCCGCAGGTGGACCTACAAGTGGTATCAGAGCTTTGGCTCTTTCCTTGTTCAAAACCGGGCTTAGTTGTGTCTAAGCTAGTTTGAAGATTTCTGAAGTGTTCTTGAGCCTCCAGCAGAAAACTTAAGTTTTGGATAGATAACTAACTTAAAACTTGGTTAAAATCTGCTGCATGCAGAAAATTTTATGGTAAAATTTTTCTGAAGAATACCCTTGAAGAAGAAATCTTCAAAAATTTTAATCTGATTAGGGAATAACTTAAAACTTAGTTTCGTACGAATAACTTTGGTTTTTGTTTGTTTTTTGTGTTTTTCAAAGCTTTGTGATTTTAAGAATTTATCATATTTTCAGAACCTGTGAATTTTTAAACGGTAATTATAATTTTGAAATTTTAAAACCTTTAAATTTTCATTAAACAAGAATATAATGAGTTCTAACCCGTGGGATTGGAGTTGTTCAAGCTCAAATCAGGAGTCTTCGCAAAGCTCCCAACATCATGGGTAAAATCTTTGATGCCTCAACATACAACAATGATCTGTGCAAATCAATGGGTGTGTGTTGCGAATCAAAATCAAAGCATCCAAACTCTATTAATGAGCGAAAGTGAAACAGGGAGTAATAACCGACCGCCAAAGTTAAATCACATGAACGATTATCCTTCATGGAAAAGTCGTTTTCATACTTATGTTCTCGGTCAAAACACAGAATAGTGGATGTGTTTCACACCCCCTACAATGAAGCACTTGAAGAAGCTGGATCAAATCCAACCTCATTGGCCAATCTAGTTGAAAATGAAAAGAAAGCTTACGATCTAGAGAAAAAAGGCATTTGCTATCCTCACACAAGCTCTACACAAAGATATTTATCATCAGTTTTGTATTGTACTACAACGAAAATTTGTGGGACACTTTGGAAGCAAGAGGTGAAGGTAACGCTGCTACCAGGAAGATGCGGCATGATCTGCTCAAGAAAGAGTTTGAAGGTTTCATGTTCATGGAGAACGAAACCATAAATGATATGACCACTCGTTTTATCATCTTCTCAGTGAGATGTACTCGTATAAAGTGTTAGCAACACCACAAGAGATTGTGATGCGATTTGCTGATGCTTTACCTCCAAAATGGGGTCAATTTATTGATCTACTAAAACATACAGGTGTTTTGCACTCAATAAGTATTTATGAATTTTTGCAGAAACTGGAGAAGAACTCCGAAAGGCACAACAAGTATCTCTCCACAAAACCCTGAGATGTACTTTGGAAGTATAAATACAGGTACAAGCTCAAGTCAGCAACCGAAGCTGCAAACCGCGTTTGTGTCAAACGTGAACCCTTTCCTATCCCAACCAGTTCAAACAAGTCAGTCTACAGGTTCGAGCAATCAAACCTATGGACAAACTTTTGATCCGAAAGCATTCCTTCCACAGCCAAGGGATTTAGCGCATAAAGCTCCACAGCAAGCTCCTCAACAAGCTTTCCATGGAATCAACAGTCAATCGGCAAATCCAACACTATCAAACTTGACACGTCAAATCTCTCCAAAATCAATGTAGAAGTTGCACAGGAACATGCAGAACTTCTAAATACCATGGTGAATGCGTATTGTGGTTTAGTTCAGGTCATATAGGGACATCAATTTGACAAACGAAGACTATGAGCAAATTGACCGAGATGAAATGGAGCTGATAGACATCAAGTGGGTATTTGCAAGCGCTATCAGAAGAGCGAAGATTATATGAGAAGAAAGGGTAGAACCAGTTTGGAAAGCAAGAAGGATACAAAATACGGCTTTGACAAAACCGCCGTCACTTGCTTCAACTACGGAGAAAGAGGTCACTTTAAGTGGGAATGCACAAGACCCAGCAAGGAAGGAAATGACAACCCCTTTTGTAATCAGTCTCAACCATCCTACATAGCACAATACAACAACGAAAGAAGAATAGTAGCTGTTGGTAACTCAAACAACACCAATCAATCAGGACCTTCAAACACGCACAGAGCTATGGTAGTTCAGTCTGATGAAGGATGCGATTGGTCAGTACAGTTGGGAAATGAGAACACGGAAGAACTGCATGCTATGCGAAAATCATGGATGAAATCAAGCATGATCACAACATCAATACTCCAAATAACGATGATACATCTGGGGATGCTGGTAGTTCTGATGAAGAATGTTCAAGTTCAAATGGTTATGGATCTGATTCTGATGTGAAGAAAGGAAGTGATGCTGAGGTTGAAAAATTGCTAAGTGAATCTGAGTTATTGAAGAATGAAAAGGTAAGTATGACGAGGAATGCAAAAGTTGCGGAAACAGAGACAAAGACACTCTCTACAAATGATGCAGCTTTTCCTCATCATACTGCCTTTATGGCAAATGTTGAAGGTTCTTCAAAACAGGTAAATTCTGAACCTCCTACTGTTTGCAATGACTGTGTTGAAATGAAAATAAAATATGAAACCATCAACAGTCATAATCAGAATTTAGTTGTTGAACTATCAAAATGCAAAGAGGCGAATTTGGCGCTAACTAGAAATGAAAAGAGTTCAAATCTGTAATAGAAACCCTTAAGAAAAGTGTTTCTGAAGTGACAAAAACAGTTTTGAATTAACAGACAGGAATTAATAATTATATTAATCTCCTAGAAGAAACAAAGAAAGTGTTAGCCATCGCCAAATGCGAATATGATTCGATCAAACGCAAATTGGAAAGTTATTCTAACTCCCAATATGTGCTTGATCATATCATTGAAGTTAAAAAACTAAAGGGGGATGCTCAATTCATAGGGTATAAGTCGTGTCAACCCCCAATGAAACACAACTATACCAAAATGCCTGATGAAGAGGAAATGCCTCGTTTTGAACCCTCTGTACCTTTGAATCCTGAGGAATTCGCAGCAGGGTTAGGGTTCAAACTAGGCAATTCCTCTCAAGAACCAAGCAAGCCAGAAAGTTCATCATCTGGTGAATCAAGAAATGATGATCAGGACAGCCTCTTGATGAAAGGAAAAGAGTAGAATCGTCTGCTACTCCTAGTACTCAATCTGTTGAGAATCAAGAGACAGTTCCTAGAAATCTGTGAAGACTAGTGTGTCTACACAAGAAGTAGATAATGTGTTATATACTTTGGTTGGAGATAAGAAAATCTATTCAAACAAAGATTTTCCAATTAAAAACGTAAATCCAATCTCTATAGATCATGTTTTTGAAAAGTCAACAACCAAACCTTTAGAGAAGAAAAAGTCAACCAAATCACAACCATTACCGCTTCAAAAGAAAAAGAATGGAAGCGAGTTGAAAAGCCCCCAACTTCTCAACCGAAGGTTGAAGCAAAAGGCTCTCGTTGCCAGAAAAGGCTAAAACTGTTGAATTTGTAAGTTCTCATACCGATAAAGTCGAAACTTTTCAAGGAAAATCTTATGTTTATTTTGTAAAGAAAGTTAAGATTTTGAAAAGAAATAGTCAAAACAATTACACCCAACGCACTGATGGATATAATGAAAATGAACCCAGTACCTCAGGATCCACAATTCAACATCAAGCCAAGAAACACGATCTCCTAGTTTTGTTGAAAGGAGAACATGTTTCAAATGTGGAGAATTTGGCCACATTATAAAGGATTGTCAAAATCCAGCCAAATCAAGATGTATAGAGAAAGCCCCTCATGAACCAACTTACAAACATAAATCTGTTTCTCAAACACAAGATAAACAAATTATTAAAGATCAAAAAGAGAAACAAAAACGTAAACAAGTAAAAGCAGTTAAGAAAGCTTTAAAATCGGATTCTTCTAAAAAGGATCAAAGATCTTCAAAGTCAATAAAACCAGACACTGTTAAAACTGTAATTAATAGTAAATCTGGTAATGAACAAGGATCTTGGAAACGAAGACCGGTGATGGTTCAAAAGGAGGCTCTCAGTTTGTTAATCATCAAGAAATTGAGATTACATTTCTAGATGATAAACGACGACCCAAGACCACTAAGGCTTGGGTCCCCATCTTAAACTAATCTTGTTTGTGCAATGTGCAGGGTGTTCCAGGAGGAACTGTAAACACATTGGATTGTTGATAGTGGAGCATCAAGGCACATGACGGGCGACTTGCGGCTCCTATATGATGTGAAAAGCATAAGGGGTGGTTAGGTTGCTTTTGTTGGGGATAAAAGTGGATACATCACTGGAGAAGGAATGGTCTCCAATGGTGTTGTGAGTTTTGATAAGATCAATTATGTGCGGCAAATTGATCATAATCTTCTTAGCGCTTGATATAAATCACGTTTTGATTATTTAGTTTTGGTCAATGGCATCAAGGTGAAACCCGAGTAACTCAACCATGGCTAACTATTTTTGAATATCCTTTTCTAAAAATCTAAAACTACAAAAAGATTTTCTGTTTTATATTTTAGGGGAGTAAGTTTAAGAAAATAAAAAAATATGACTTTTATTTACCTTCTTTGTTTAAGGATGAGAAAATTCAGAAAAATACAAAAACATTAGAAAAATCAAAAATGAGTTTCTTGGATAAACTGAAGCAGCTTTTACTTATGATGTATCGGTAGGCTCACAATCAAACTAAAATGTGCAGGTTTGATATAAACCTAACAACAGAACGCCAAGTGGGAGTTCATTGGCATATGGTCTTGGTACCGAAATTTCGTTTGATAGAGTGCCGAGGTTCTGAGATATACGGTCTTTATGCTGGCTTGTCATCTGGGAATCATGGTTGAATCTTTTGCCGAAAAATAACGGTGGCGCAAGTCTAGAACTTCCATGATATCATTCATACGTGACATACTGCATACGACCATCAAATAAGTGATAAAAATATCACATCCCCAAAATAAGTGATAAAATATCACAGTTTTATGCGGGAGCTAAGTTCGTCTCTTTGTCGGTACGATGGTACTAACATGTTCACGGACTTA
Organism: Scalesia atractyloides; assembly: GCA_947069175.1. Lineage (NCBI taxonomy): Eukaryota > Viridiplantae > Streptophyta > Magnoliopsida > Asterales > Asteraceae > Scalesia > Scalesia atractyloides. The sequence continues at coordinate 73,171,216 of CAMTDV010000023.1, forward strand.
CTCATGTGCCCTGTATGCATATGAAAATCAAGTTCCTCATCAATAAGTGATTAAATCACAAAGGGCTTGTTTTCAATAAAAAATAAGTGAGTATCTCACATCATTCATATACGTCAAAACAGATGATAAAGCAGTATACTCACCGGTAAGTTATTCTCTCGTGCATATCTTGATACGGGAATGTGTCGTGATGTGGTTGAACACCGGCTAGTAAGTATAAATCTATACCTTAATCATATCTCCTAATCATGATTACATCTGATAAGTCTGAGCTTATGTGGACAACAATACCGATAAACATAGTTGAATACTTATCTGTTTAATTTTGAAAACCTAATACCGTCTTTGACAAAGATTAAAATGCTAGTATGATTCCTTTACCTTGAAACTCAAAAAACATTGTTCAATAGATATATAGTTTATCTGAATATTTTGATTTTATGTCTAGTTTACTTTGTTGCTTATGTAGTTACTTTTTGAAAGTTAGCCAAAGTTGATACTTGAGAATTTCTACTAAGATACGCCAGAAAACCATTGGTTTGATATTGCAACCTCATAAAAGTAATATCTTGCAACAAGTAATCCATCAAAGAAATCCAAAATCTAAAATTCATTTCAGTGTGTGTATCTCATACGAATGCACCTAGTCATTTGATTTGACCTTGTCACATCTGAAATTCGTTTGAGTGTGTGTATCTCAGACGGATGAACCTGGTCATCTGTTTGACTTGGTCACTTCTTTTTCTCAATTCTACTTTGGAATTCATACGAGTGTGTGTATCTCATTCAGGGAGTACAATCATACGAAGATTTTATGTTTAATCTTTCGTGTGTATTCCTTGAGAAATTTATGTTCTAATTATATTTGTCTATGAGTACAGATTGATACAAAAGGAACATAAACAAAGACCAGCAACAAAGAAATCTGACAAGTCAGAAAAGGAAATAAGAAAGATTTGAAGTTTCTTAGAAGTTCGAAGACCTGACGCTCTAATCATTGGATAGCAGATCTATCAATGAATAGCAAATCTTCAGGGGAGTTTGTTGATACTCCAAGCCATTTTATGTGAAGATCAAAGTCTGAAGACCAAAGATCGAAGACCAAAGACCAAGAAACATCCAAGAGGGAGTTTGTTGATACAGTTTTGTGTTTGTCGCTTGTTCTTAATTACAGTTGTAATTGTACGGTCTTTGCTCAAGTGTCTGTATAGGTTTCGTCGTGTCGAATAGATCGAGATATCCTTCTATCTTGATCTAGTATGACATCTAAGCTTGTCTGTGTTAATCAGTTGCATCTATGCATACTGATGAATCTTGGAAACAACATGTCTACACACGTTCTCCAGAAAAATAGATTTTGTACGAGTCAAAGAATTCGTACGAATCACATGATTTGTACGAAATAATTTGAGTAACAAGTGTGTTACTTGTTTCGTACAAAATAAGCATTTCGTACGAAACAGTTGACTCGTACCAAAATCCTGGAGTTGTGACTCGTGTGAAATAGTGTTCCATATGACTAGATTTGTGTTTCGCACGAATCTAGACGGACACTATATAAGCAGACATGGACCTCTTAGAAATTGGTTGCCTGAGAACTAGTGGACTTGCGCGTGAAAGTTAGCTAGCTAGTTGGTCAGCCCAGAGAGCTTGTTACCCTTTTAGTTGGTTACCTCTGAAGACGAAGACACAAGAACACAGCAAGTTTGTTTGAGTCATACGAGCATTGTGTGTATATGTTTGTATTTGTTCTCAATCATTAATCAAGAAGTAAATCTTTGGTTACCCCGTGTTCTTTACTTTTCTTTGGTTGCATGCACACTTGGATTCCGCACTTGTGTGTGTGTCATATGAACAAGGAACTGGTTTAACACCATCTGCAGGTGGACCTACAATTTTGTGCCGGGAGTCACTCCTGTGATGAAGTCTCCATACCGCTTAGCCCTGTCAGAAATGCAAGAACTGTCTACTCAACTTCAAGAGTTGTTAGATAAGGAATTTATTAGACTGAGTTTTTCACCTTGGGGAGCTCCGGTATTATTTGTTAAAAGAAGGACGGGAGCTTTTGCATGGGTATAGACTATCGAGAGTTGAATAAACTCACCATCAAGAACCGAAATCCTCGATCGAGAATTGATGATTTTTTCGATCAATTACAAAGCTCAAGTTTCTACTCCAAGGTCAATCTATGATCGGGTTACCATCAATTGAGGTTACAAGAGGAAAGCATACCCAAGATGGGCTTTCGAACTTATTACGGTCACTACGAGTTTCTGTTTATTCCATTCAATTTAACAAATGCACCGACAATGTTCTTGGATCTTATGAACCACATGTGTAAGCCGTACTTGGACAGATTCGTGATACTGTTTATTGACGATATATTAATATATTCACGATCGAAGGATGAACATGAGCAACACTAACAAACCATTTTGGAGCTTTTGAAGAAAGAACAACTTTATGCAAAGTTCTCCAAATGCAAATTTTGGATTTACGAGTATAGTTCTCAGACACGTAGGTAACGAGAAAGGAATTCATGTCGATCTACCCAAGATCGAGGCGATCAAGAACTGGGAAGTTCCAAAGACCCCTATAGAAATGCGATAATTTTTGGGATTAGCGGGCTATTATCAGAGGTTTATACAGAACTTTTAGAAAGTTTCTCAACCGCTAACATCCCTGACACAAAAAGACAAGAAGTTTGACTTGGGCGAGAAACAGGAAATGGCGTTCCTATTTCTAAAGGAAAACTTTGTGATGCGCCGATCTTATCCTTACTCGATGCTACCAATGACTTTGTTGTAAATTGTGATGCATCGCATCAAGGTGTTGGTTGCTTGTTGATGCAATGAGACAAAGTCATCGCATACGCATCACAACAATTGAAGGTTCACAAGAAAAACTATACCACTTATGACCTAAAGTTTGGTGTAGTGGTATTTGCTTTGAAAGTTTGGCGTCAATACTTATATGGTACTTAATGTACCATGTTTATGGATCACAAAAGTTTTTAACAATATTTAATCAAAAAAATTAAATATGTGACAACGACATTGGGTGAGTTGTTGAATGACTACGATTGCGAGATAATGTATCACCCGGAGAAGGCAAACGTCGTGGCGGACGCCTTGAGCCCCAAAGAACGTGTGAAACCTTAAGGGTGCGTGCCTTAAAAATGACCATACAAACGAACCTTACTACTCGAATTCATGATGCATAGCAAGAGGCACTTAAAGCATAAAATATTCAAGCCAAATCCTTACGTGGAATGGAGAAACAATTGGTGCCAAAAGAGGATGGAACATTATACTTTTTTGAACGAATCTTGGTTCCATTCTTTGGCGACCTAAGGCAATTATTTTGGATGAAGCTCACAAGTCAAGGTACTCTATCCATTCAGGATCGGATAAGATGTATCAATACTTGAAGGAATTCTATTGGTGGCCTAACCTTAAAGGCGACATCGTGACTTATGTTAGAAAATGTCTTACTTGCGCCAAGGTTAAGATCGAATACCAAAATCGTTCAGGATTTTTACAACAACCTGAAACTCCCGTTTGGAAATGGGAACAAATCTCGATGGACTTTTTACCAAGTTACCCAGGGCCTCGAGAGGTAACTACATGATTTGGGTGATAGTTGATCGACTGACAAAGTCCGCACATTTCTTACCTATCCGGGAGAAGGATAGCACTGAAAAACTTGCAGAACTATATCTTAAAAAAATTATGGCATAACATGGTGTGCCTACAGGCAGCACCATTTAAAACTCTATACGGATGAAAGGGTCGATCACTGTTATGTTGGGTGGAGACCGGAGATAAACAACTCATTGGTCCGGAATTAGTCCAAGAGCCTATGGACAAGATCTTTCGAATCCAAGACCATATCAAGGCGGCTCGTGACAGACAAAAGAGCTATGCTGACAAACGACATAAGCCATTATCTTTTGAAATCAAAGTTAATTTTTTGTTGAAAGTCTCGCTTTGGAAGGGCATGGCCAGATTTGGGAAAAGTGGGAAGTTGAACCCACAATACAGAGGACCTTTCGAAATCTTGGAAAAGATTAGAACCATTGCTTACAAAGTAAAACTACTGGATGAACTTAGTAGTGTACCCAACACATTCCATGTGTCAAATCTTAAAAGAGTCCTACACAAGAACCGGTTATCATCCCGATAGATGAGATACATATCGACGAGAAACTCCAATTTACCGAAGAACCTGTTCAGGTGATGGACTAGAAGGTCCAAAAGACAAGGAGAAGTCGCATTAAGTGGGTTAAAATTCGCTGAACTCACACCAGGGTCCTGAGTACACGTGGGAACGTGAAGACCAAATCAAATCCAAGTACTCGCATATGTTCGAAGACTCCCCTGCAACCGGTAACACAACGTGAATTTCGGGACGAAATTAACCGGCAAAAATTCATGGTAATCCATACAACTTAATGACTATTTATACATTTAATTGTGTTCATATTTGGCTTCATTTATGCATAATTAGGTCATACAAGTCTAGCATTTGTAGGACATTTTTAAACTTGACAATTGATATTGTTACTTTCGTCGCATCGCGAGAAAGCAAAAAACTATGTCCTAATATGTTGGCACACAATGTTGAAATCACTATTCACCTAAACACACTATTCATGTAAGGAAGTTCAGAAAATGTTCAAAAGAACCAACGAATGATATGGAAGTGTATCCTCACAACAGAATACATAAAAACCCTAATTAGGGGCATCAATTTCTAATATACTTTCCCCCTTTTCTTTTAAATGTTTTCAGTTTTACAACTCTTAGGGGGAAATACATGTTATGATGGTATGGTTAAGCTAAGGAATAAACAACTAGATCATGTGTGAATATGGTGGAACATAAGCACCATTAATCTTTTTATAGGCCAAGGAACAAGAGGGGTAGATATTTGGGATACTGTATTTAATGCTTTTGTGTCCTATACGAGGCTAATCGATACTAAATTCTCAAGGATTGAGTGCTTCCTATTTCGGCACATATATTAATGTCCATGCAAATCATTAATGATCAACGATTTCATAGACGCTTTACACACCACACTTTTTACATACGAACTTTCAAATGTTTTTAAGATTCATTTGATACGAACTTAAAACACATGAGTTCACTAACTTTTGTTGACTTTTTAAACTTACACGTATTTTAGGCAATTAAGTGGATCTTGGCGCGAATGGTTATCACAAAGAATATGGTTGTTAAGTTGGGGATGTCATCCACTTTTGAAGGGTTTGGTCCATGTATCTCGTGTTCGAGTGAGATATAGGATGCAAAGCCTTTATGTTTAAAACTTTATTTTGAACAAGTCACTTTTTTAAAACAATATACTTTGTGTTGTTTTTTTATTTCGAACAACTTATGACTTGTATCTTTTATTTATGGTGAATGCATGAACATCGTGCATATTTTTACTCATATAGTTTGTTTACTTACATCGTATGCAATGAAAATAATCAAGTTCACACCTTATGCTTCCGCCTATGAGCGGATGTGACATCTGAGATGATTGAAACAGGCACTCCATGACGTGCCACAATCTCCTTAAGATATAGTTCAGCAAATTTCTCGATACTATCTTTCTCACTTATCGGCAAGAAGTGTGCAGACTTTGTTAATCTATCAACTATTACCCAAATCAGTTGACCTCTTGAGGTCCTGGTTAATTTTCAGATAAAGTCCTTTGATATTTTTTCTCATTTCCAAACGGGAATCTCAGGTTGTTGTAACAATCCTGAAGGCTTTTGGTATTTAGCCTTAACATTTGCGCAAGTTAGGCCCTTTTCGAAAAAATTCACGATATCGCCTTTAAGGTTAGGCCGCCAATAATATTCTTTCAAGTCTTGGTACATCTTATCTGTCCCGGATAAATAGAGTGCTTATACTTGTGTGTTTCGTCCAATACCACATTCCGTAGGTCGCCAAAAAGTGGAACTCAAATTTAACCCATAAGGTATAGTGTTCCATCTTCTTTTGGCACCAATTGTTTTTCCATACCTCGTAATGATTCCGCTTGAATATGTTCCATTTTGAGCGCTTCTTGTTATGCCTCGTAAATCCGAGTAGTGAGGTTGGTTTGTATAGTTATTTCCAAAGCTCGTACCCTTCACGTTTTAACTCGTTCATTGCGGCTCAAGGCGTCTGCCACAACGTTCGCCTTATCCCGGTGATACCTGATCTCGCAATCGTAGTCGTTCAACAACTTGACCCATCATCGTTGGCACATATTTACTTCTTTTTGATTAAATATATGTTGAAGACTCTTGTGGTCCATGAAAATTTTACATTGAGTACCGTATAGATAGTGACACCAACATTTCAAAGCGAATACCATCGTGCCTAGCTCCAGGTGGTGGGTGGTATAGTACTTCTCATGAACTTTCGATTGGCATGATGCGTACGTGATGACTTTGCCCCTTGCATCAACAGGCAACCTATACCTTGATGCGACGTATCACAAAGAACCAGAAGTCATCGATACCGTTAGGAAGCAATAAGATCATCACATCACAAAGTTTATCCTTAAGAAGTTTGAGCATCGTTTCTTGTATTTCACCCAATCAAACTTCTTATCGTTTTGTGTTAGGGGTGTTAGCAGTTGAGCACCTTTCGAAAGTTCTGTATGAATCTCTGGTAGTATCCCACTAATCCTAAGAATTGTCGCTCTTCCTTTGGAGTCTTCGGCGCTTCCCAATTCTTGATCGCCTCAATCTTAGAGGGATCAACATGTATTCCTTTCTCATTCACTATGTACCCTAGAAATTGTACTTCGCGAATCCAAAATTCGCATATAGAAAACATCGTAACTTTGTTCATGTTCTTCTTATGATCATGAATATATGAATATATCATCGATAAATATTATCACGAAGTTGTCTAATTACGGCTTACAATCTCGATTCATAATATCCATAAATACCGCTAGTGCATTCGTTAAGCCGAAAGGCATAACAAGGAACTCGTAGTGATCGTAGCGAGTTTGAAAAGCCGTCTTAGTTTGCTTTCCTCTTGTATCCGTAAATGATGATAACCGGATCTTAGATCGACCCTGGAGTAGAAAATTGAGCCTTGTAATTGATGGAATAAATCATCAATCCTTGGCAGAGGGTATCAAGTCTTAATTGTGAGTTTGTTCTACTCTCGGTAATCGATGCACATTCGAAAGCTTCCGTCCTTTTTCTTGAAAAATAGCATCAGAGCTCCCAAAGTGAGAAACTCAGCCTAATGAAGCCTTTGTCTAACAACTCTTGAAGTTGTGTAGATACTTCTTGCATTTCTGACGGACCTAATCGGTATGGTGATTTTGCACTGGTGCGGCTCCTGACGCCAAATCAGTGCGAAACTCGATTTATCACTGCGGAGGTAATCCTAGCAAGTCTTTCAGAAAGACTTCAGGAAATTCCTTCACAACGTGTGTTTCCTCCAACTTTGGCACCTCGGTTTTCATGTCAACTACATGAGCTACACTTTTGGGCCTTCATGCAATTGATGATTCATAAAGGCGTCTCGCACTTCTCTCCATGAACTACAATGTTTCTTCATCCTTCATGCAATTGATGATTCATAGAGTCAAGGACGTCTAGCTTACTTGACTCTAGGACAAGTATATTTTGAATTCTATGAAGATGAAGTTAAAATCGGCACCAGTATCAAATAATATGGATGTAAAATATTGGTTGATAGAAACGTACAGGTGACCCTTAATGACTTCACATGAGATGTTTAATGCAATATTGGTGGATGGTATTTTATGTTATGTAATAAAGTTATGCCTTCCCATTTGTTAATATTTTTTACATTGTTCTTAATGTGTTTATATGTTAACAAGTGCCTTAGAGTTTGCTAGAGAATACTGAATGAAAAAGGATAGTGAATGTGGTGAAGATTATTAAGAGATTTGATGGTGTTTTGACTCAAAAAGCTGCAAAGCATTTTGAAATCATAAAGAAATATACTACCAACTTAAGTGTCAAGTGGAATGGAGGTCCAAAGTATCAAGTTGGTTGTTATTTAGGGGAAAGATATGGAGATCAGTTCATGGTGGATGTCAATGAGATGACCTACACATGCAGGAAATGGGAAATAAGGGAAATGGCTTGTACACATGATGTTGCCACCAACTGATATATGTCTTCAAATGGTTTAAAGGTAATGTTATTGTAACTTTATCACCTATATGTCTAACTCAATGTATTTATTGTTATATTGTTTACTGTTGGTCAACAAGTTGTTAACCTGGAAGGATATACAAACTTACAAGATTGGTTGAATAAATGGTAGGAGCATGCGGCCTAGAGCAGGATGTCCTACCAAACTGATTGAACCTAAGTACCGTAAGCCTATTGGAAGACCAAGGAAGATGAGAAAGAAAAATGCAATTGAGAAGGAAAACAATATGGTGAAAGATGGCAAATTAAGTAGAAAATGGAAGACAGACATATGTGGCACATGTGTAGGAAAGGATCACAACAAAAAGAGATGCAATGTACAACGAGAATCATTTGTTGCTGCCCAATGAAGTTTAATTTGATGTCTTTTGGAAATGTTCTAACTATTTTGATGTATACTTTTGAACTTGTTGTCTTATGTCTTTTAACAATTGGTTCTTGGTATGCTCTATCTAGAACATGGAATTATATGGGTACTTTGTGTGGAACATGGATATAGTTTTGTATGAAACTTAACTGTTTTTGTATGATATTATGACAGTTATGTTATGCTTTAAGGTTATTGTGAAGTTTTATATGGCCTAATCAGTTATATGGCCTTGTCAATTTAGTTACCCTTGTCAGGTTTTAGGTCCATGTTTTGGTCATTGGTCATACAAATTTGATTATCATTGTTAGGCTCTAGGTCCATGTTTTGGTCATTGGTCATACAAATTTGATTATCATTGTCAGGTTTTAGTTTGTTGCTTTGGTCATTGTTCATACAGGTTTGATTACCATTGTTTTGGTTACACAGGTTTAAAACATGCATTATACAACCCACCTTTAAGGTCTTCACTGCTGCAGCTCTACCAAATTTACATACCGCCATCTTCAATTCGTAGTGGTTCATAAAAGACTGAAATTACGATTTTGGAATTGGGGGAAGGCAGGTGAGGGGTGGGAAACATGTTATAAATTTGGGGGGGGACGATATGTCACACTCCGACTCGCAGTGGATTAGGTAACCTGGGCATGATTGATTGCTCACTAATTTAAACATGTCACAAAATAAATAATCCAAATAATCTGTCGAACCAAACAAAACATAATAATATCCGTTTAATTCTTTAAGGCTTCACCCCTACATGTCATCATCAACTGTAAGTCTCGATGATCCGGATCTATCAACGATATCACACAATCACAAGGATGGGCGGAATCCAAACTTGGTGATCTTCAAGAAAACCGAAAAGATGAAGAACAACACCAATCAACTTTAACACTTTGCACAGGATTCTATTACTTGAACAAGCAAAACCGTCTGGTATAAGATGGAGGCTCTCTCTAGAGAAGTCTCAAAAGTCTTAACCCTAGAAATGAATAAGCTTAGCTTATATACCTAGGGAAAGGGCATGCCCCTCATGGGCTTGCCTATGGGCTTTCTTCTAGCCCACATGGCCAATGGCATACCCAAATAACCTATAAAGGTCCAAAACTAATACAAACTAACCCAGTTAACCACCATAGACCGTTGCACACATTTGATGCTTCAGTCTCACACTTCTAGGACCTAACAATCTCCCCCTAGACTGATGCATCAAATTGTCTTGATAGCATAAATTCAACAACATCTTCAATAGAGACTATGGTTGTCGCTATGCTATAAGTGTTGTGGAAGTCAGTGTCACACTTCTTGGACCTCACACTTCAACGAACTCTCAGCACTGGGTCTCTTTCTTTAGCTCTTGTGGTTAGCTTCATATCAGGATCTTGATCAGCTTTGCTTGAAACATCTTTATCAAACAGAATGTGAGAGGAGGAACCTCAACAGCTCTTTTCTTCTACAATCTTTCTCTTTCAAGCAAGCAGCTTCACAGGTACTTCTTCAAATGTACTATCACTGTCAGACAATGACTGGCATCTGGTTCTTCTGACTTAGGTACACTTAGCTGTTGTGATGCTTCATGCTTTATCAGCAACTAACAACTCTAAATTTTCAACAATCCCTTTCTTGATCTAAATCAAGATCTGCACAATTCTCAGAAATTTATAAGCAAACATTCTTATGCAATAACGAGAGTACCGCATGAACACTTGGTACATCCAAGTACTTGTACTTGGATCAAAATTCAAATTTCTTTCATCTTTTGATAATTAGTCAAATCTTCAAGAACGGTTAATAATTTTTAATAAAATAAATAAAGCACTCTATTTTGGATTTTTGAATTTTCTATTTTTAATTTAGAAATAAGAATATAAACAAAAATGCAAATAAACAAAGAAACTAACTCAATTGTTACAACTATACAACTACAATGGGATCAAAATCGTTTTCAAACAGACCAAGGAACATTTTTTAGCATGAACTTATTTAGACTGGTCTAAATGATTGCCAATATGTTTGTCCGCTTAAACTTTAATGCTCAACTTTCACTTTTCAACTTCGTGATATGATTAAGGTAGTATTATACTATAATACTGTGCTTCCCATACCATGACATACCCCCGCGATCAAGGTAAGCACAACGATTCATCGTAGCAGTTGAGTATAGTGAGATCATCCTTTATCTTTTACAATGTCAGACTATCGGTGAACAGGTCAGTACTTTTGTACAACAAAGTGACCAATAGTATCTGACGAGGGTTAGGTAAATACCTTATATGGTATGTTTGAATTCATGGAATTTTCTAACGATGAGATTTCCTTTCTTTTACGGTTTTGGCCCTTCTGATTTGGCTCTTTTAAGGATATTCTGACTGTGCCTAGGTCTGCATATAATCTGGATGCAACATAAGGGCAGCCAAGATATCCTGGATGACTCAACAACATAAAGACCCGAAACTTCAGAGGTTGGCTATCTATCAACGCAGGATTTAAGACCATGAAATCATACGCCGATGGTATGTTACCCACAAGATACATAGTTCGATATATTTATATCACTTAGTATCTTATAATCACTTTGAGCGTTAAGCCTACCGACATATCACATTAGATCCTAGTCTTTTCAGCTACGACACTTTACATGTGTCAGTCATGCCCTTTATCACGAATATTCATTTCATTTCCCAATATGCAAAATGACTTTTTATATTTTTATGTTTTTCAAATGTTTTTGTATTTTTGTTTTCTCAAATCTTTTTGTATTTTTCAAATTTTCTCCCCCTCAAACACTGCATATATACATATATTGCCGTCTTCCCCCCCAAATTTGTGCATCATACTTTATGCACAAATTTACCAAATAAAGAAAACATAAGCACAAAGTTTTAAATGAAAGGAAAGGAAAGGAAAACATTTTTGTTGTTTTTGCTTAACCGTTCCATCATTAGATTAAAGACTAATCATTTGAAAATTAAATTATGAAATTTAAATTTGTACCTTTTCGCTGATCTTTTCTTACCTCATCTCCTTCAAAGGAAACATCGCACTCATAATAAAATTTTGAACTTTTTGCAACACTGAGATGTTATCCGATATGTGTCCCTGGAACAACCGCTCTTAACATTCTAGAGATTGTCAATAGCTCCTCCTTGGCTGTTCCTGAAAGATTAGTAAGATAGTGGGACCCAGGCTATCGTGGTCCTGGTTTTCCCTGAAGCATCAAAATAAGACACTTCTTTTAGGCACAAATCCCCTTTGTTTCGAGGATTGGTGATGTTGCTGCCGCTTTGGATTTGGGTTTCCATATTTGTTTCTTTTAACAAACGCCATTGTTGCATTTGATTGAGCAACTTTCGCTGTTTCAAGCTTAATCGTTTTAAAAACAGGTTTTTTTATGAACAGCCTTGCGTTTGTTTTTGGCAAGATTCCAATCTCCATCAGATGGTTTAACCTTGGGATTCACATTCTTCATTGCCTTAGGTGATGATACCTTTATCGGCTTCGAATGATTTTTATCCTTAGGTGTAACCTTCTGATTTTGACATGATACGGAACATGGGGACTATGTGTGCAGTTTCGAGCGATGTGACCAGGAATGCCGCAATTGAAGCACGTTTGTATCTTCACATGTAGAGCATTCTGAACAGCTTGATTTGCTCTTGCAGGCCCTGAAGGATGAACTGATCCCTTCTGTGCTTGATTTCCTTGCACGTTTCTTGTAGACGAATATAAATTTGGATGTTTTTTACTTGTCGTTTGCAAGGGCCTTCTTCTGGTGTGGAGATTCTTTAGATTCTTCTAGTTTTGTTTAGACTGCAAGTCTTGTTCAGAAATCTCCCCAACCTTTCCAAAAGCTTTGCTAGCATGGTCAAAAGCATATTTTTCACATTTGCCATTAAAGACCGGCTTAACAAAAGCATTTTTCACAACACTAGCCTTTTGAGGGCTATTTCTACACACTGATGATATTGGAGAGCCTTTTGAGGGCTATTTCTGCACACTCATTCAGCTTCTCCTTCACTTCATCCTGCAGATTCTGGTTTTGATTTTGTGCTGAACTGAAAACTATGTTCGAATACTGAGCTTGGGCTGTAAACATCTTCAAATAAACGAAACCGTACCGGTAAAAACGATAAAAAATGTCTTAAAACTGTTTTTACCAAAATGTACCGTTAGACTCGTCTCGAGATACGAATCCAATGATGTATAATGTCCGATAGTGATTTTAGGAATTTTTGTACCTTTGTAGGTACAATTCGAAATAGTACCAAATTCGAAACAGTAACTCGGATTAACAATCCGAGATGGAATCTTGAAAAAGTGATCCGAGATGGTAATTCGGAATAGTGATCCGAGATGGTATCCGAGATGCACTGTTTCAATCTGAGATGCTTCCCAAATCCGAGATGCAATCCGAGATGAGAGATTATCCAGAAAGAGAGTCTGATCCGGAATAAGAAATCTTATCCGAAATCAATAGTATTCTGAAATTCTGATGAACAGTTGTCCGGAATCAATCCAAGATGGATGGTCTTCTTTGTGTTCTTCGGGATCTTCAACAATTTTGAATCCGAAATTCAACAGATTAATCCGAAATCTATCCGAAATTCAAAGAATTTATCCAAAATCCTTGAATGTTGATCCGAAATGCTTGAATGTTGATCCGAAATGCTTGTTTTTCAGCAGAAACCGAACAAAATCAGTGTGATATCAGATCTGAGCCTGGAAAACAGGTTCGGCAGTCTTGGTACCACTTGTAAGTCCTGATGATCCGGATCTATCAACGATATCACACAATCACCAAGGATGGGCGGAATCCAAACTTGGTGAGCTTCAAGAAAACTGAAAAGATGAAGAACAACACGAATCAACTTTAACACCTTACACACGATTCTATTACTTGAACAAACAAAACCGTCTGGTACAAGATGGAGGCTCTCTCAAGAGAAATCTCAAAAGTCTTAACCCTAGAAATGAATAAGCTTAGCTTATATACCTAGGGAAAGGGCATGCCCCTCATGGGCTTGCCTATGGTCTTTCCGGGCCCACATGGCCTATGCCATACCTAAATAACCTATAAAGGTCCAAAAGGAATACAAACTAACCTAGTTAACCACCATAGATCGTTGCGCATATTTGATGCTTCGGTCTCACACTTCTAGGACCTAACATCAACTTCTTCAAATATGTTCACTTGTATCATGTGTAAAAGTAGATTTTGGGTCAACATAAGTTGGTGAGTAATTCTAATGTTTTAACATAACTGATTATTTTTTTATTTGATTAAAAAGGATTAAAATGCAATTCAACGGTACTTAAATGGTAAAAATAAATTATACTAATAATTAAATCCAACATAAGCAAATCACCAACATGATGATGCATTACTGCAATGAACATGATAAATTAATAAAACGGTAAATGCGAGAATCAAGCCCACTAACAATCGAATCTAAATGTGGTGGCGATATTAGGCTATAATCCATGGTCGTGGGGAACCTAGTCACCCTAATAGATCCTGTGAATAATGGTTAGCGATAATGATTAGTAACAATGGTTAGTAATACAAACAATGAACAAAAAATAACTACCACTAGTTACACAATTGAACTCTGCATCTAATTGAACAATGAAACTTGAAGTAATGAAAATACTTAATGACACAAAATATACCCCAAAACATTAAATTGTAAAAAGAGGAATTAGGAAAGATGTACTCACAGGTTGCGTTTCGTGATTCCTTGAAATAAGTGCATGATGATTGAGGAAACTTCGAATAATGAGAATTATCCTAAAACATAGAATACAAAACCCTAAATAGAATATACACAAAAGCACAACCAATTGACGCTAGGTACATCTCGTGTCACCATGGTTTCCTAAACCCCAAGAGACCCATGTGTGATCAGAATACATCACCTCGTAGAAGGTTAGAAGCTTTCCCGACATTATACCATTGCGAATCGTTTAGGATTTATTTGAACTACGATTTTAATAAACATGCTTGGCGTATTTGTTAAATTATAAGTTTTTAGAATTTTATAAAAATTAGATTGTTTAATTTGTTTTATTATATACATATATATATGTATGTATATATCTAAAATATAGTAAGTCCCGATAACCAGATCTTACGATATCACACGTAGCTTGAATAGTGGCAGAATCAAACAAACAAGCTAAGAATCGAAATAGAAGAAATAAGATGAAATAGACAGTTCAACTTGCATACAAATCTTGAATTTGTCTAATACAAGTTGAGAGAAAAGCCACCAAGGAGCCGCTAACCCTAATACATCATTATCTACTTATACTAGAGGGTTAGTGCTCCATTACCCTAAAGCCCTTAGGCCCAAAACTACTCCCAAGCCCATTTACATAAGATCTACCCAAGTAATAAAATAACTAATGTATAAACCTAACAGGACATAACAATCTCCCCAGGTTTACTACATTAGTGTAGCGTACCGCTTTAAGATCAACCAATTCCGTGGCTTCCAAATAGTGTAGTTAGATCCACATACAACTTGTTTTGGGTCACTACAGCCACTCCACTGGTCCAGGAGTTAGATCTTAATGTTTGGGAGGTCATGCTTTACTTCATATTCGAGTTTTGAGTGAAATACCCAGCTTGTGCCACACTGATTTGGATCGGAATCAGAATAGTGAGCTCACAACAGGCTTTTTAGATCGAGCTTGGTCCAAGACTGAAATTGTGACTCCTTCGAGTAGTATTCTTTGTGCCGGCTCTCTGGTCACCAGCCATAGCTTTCTATCATGATCATATTTGCAACACTTGACCTCAGAGTTGTTTCCGAATTTGTCATAATGACTTGATCCCAGCTCCATTACGTAGCGATTAGAGGTTTTGGTTGGATCCTTAGTTGGAAGCTTTCATTCAGAGGATTCACGTCTTAGTTTTTCATAACTAACATCTGTTTGCTACTTTGCTTCTTTTGAGATAGCTTTTACGGTTTTGGCCCTTCTGATTTGGCTCTTTTAAGGATATTCTGACTGTGCCTAGGTCTGCATATAATCTTGATGCAACATAAGGGCAGCCAAGATATCCCTGGATGACTCAACAACATAAAGACCCGAAACTTCAGAGGTTGGCTATCTATCAACGCATGATTTAAGACCATGAAATCATACGCCGATGGTATGTTACCCACAAGATACATAGTTCGATATATTTATATCACTTAGTATCTTATAATCACTTTGAGCGTTAAGCCTACCAACATATCACATTAGATCCTAGTCTTTTCAGCTACGACACTTTACATGTGTCAGTCATGCCCTTTATCACGAATATTCATTTCATTTCCCAATGATGCAAAAAGACTTTTTATATTTTTATGTTTTTCAAATGTTTTTGTATTTTTGTTTTTTCAAATCTTTTTGTATTTTTCAAATTTTCTCCCCCTCAAACACTGCATATATACATATATTGCCGTCTTCCCCCTCAAACACTGCATATATACATATATTGCCGTCTTCCCCCCCAAATTTGTGCATCATACTTTATGCACAAATTTACCAAATAAAGAAAACATAAGCACAAAGTTTTAAATGAAAGGAAAGGAAAGGAAAACATTTTTGTTGTTTTTGCTTAACCGTTCCGTCATTAGATTAAATACTAATCAATTGAAAATTAAATTATGAAATTTAAATTTGTACCTTTTCGCTGATCTTTTCTTACCTCATCTCCTTCAAAGGAAACATCGCACTCATAATAAAATTTTGAACTTTTTGCAACACTGAGATGTTATCCGATATGTGTCCCTGGAACAACCGCTCTTAACATTCCAGAGATTGTCAATAGCTCCTCCTTGGCTGTTCCTGAAAGATTAGTAAGATAGTGGGACCCAGGCTATCGTGGTCCTGGTTTTCCCTGAAGCATCAAAATAAGACACTTCTATTAGGCACAAATCCCCTTTTGTTTCGAGGATTGGTGATGTTGCTGCCGCTTTGGATTTGGGTTTCCATATTTGTTTCTTTTAACAAACGCCATTGTTGCATTTGATTGAGCAACTTTCGCTGTTTCAAGCTTAGTCGTTTTAAAAACAGGTTTTTTTATGAACAGCCTTGCGTTTGTTTTTGGCAAGATTCCAATCTCCATCAGATGGTTTAACCTTGGGATTCACATTCTTCATTGCCTTAGGTGATGATACCTTTATCGGCTTCGAATGATTTTTATCCTTAGGTGTAACCTTCTGATTTTGACATGATACGGAACATGGGGACTATGTGTGCAGTTTCGAGCGATGTGACCAGGAATGCCGCAATTGAAGCACGTTTGTATCTTCACATGTAGAGCATTCAATCAGCTTGATTTGATCTTGCGGGCCCTGAAGGATGAACTGATCCCTTCTGTGCTTGATTTCCTTGCACGTTTCTTGTAGACGAATATAAATTTGGATGTTTGTACTTGTCGTTTGCGAGGGCCTTCTTCTGGTGTGGAGATTTCTTTAGATTCTTCTAGTTTTGTTTAGACTGCAAGTCTTGTTCAGAATCTCCCCAACCTTTCCAAAAGCTTTGCTAGCATGGTCAAAAGCATATTTTTCACATTTGCCATTAAAGACCGGCTTAACAAAAGCATTTTTCACAACACTAGCCTTTTGAGGGCTATTTCTGCACACTGATGATATTGGAGAGCATAATTGTCCTTGACGTTTTGACTTCTGCTTTCTTCATCTCCAATTTGCTCGTTTCTGCTCTTTTATCTTGCTCTGATCCTTTTCATCAGAAGCAGAAGGTTCAGATTGTTCAGTTTGCGCGCTTGGAGCCTTGTTCACGTCAGCTCTCTCTCTTCATCAGCTGAATCATTAGAAGTGTCAACAGCACCATATGGTTCGTGTGCGTCTGACGTATAATCACTGGGTTTTTCGTACACCATATTATGTGCTCTTTCAATATCTTTGTTGGTTTCAGGCATTGTCGTGTAGTTGTGATTATACAATGGGGCAACCTGATTAATTCCCAAACCCTTCCCCTTGTTCGCCTTATATGCCAGTTGCACATTGCACACGTCTTGAACAACCTTGCTGGATGTATCAAACCTCTTTATATTAACTTCGTTTAAGTGATATTTTCCAGTAAGAAGTCCTAGCTCAACTCTTACCAAGTCGCATTCCATGGTTTTTGAATCTAATCTAGTTTTGTAATCATGGACCCAACATTTCTGTTGATTTACGTCTAGGTGGAGCTGAGCTATGTCTTTCTTTTGTGCTTCAACCTTTTCTGTGAGTAACTTGTTACTTTCTCGAAGGGTGATCCACTAAGCCATTGCATTGTTGTATTCATCGACCATTTTGGAATTTAGAGCTCTGAGTTGAGTAACCCTATTCTTGCAAGGTTTAGTGCACAAAAGATAGATGACTGTGTCAATGGGCTAGCTTGATTTGTTAGCATGAGTTTGGGCTTGAGGTAGAGTTTGGGGTGCTGAGCTGTTGATTGCTGCTTGCTAGGCTGGAGGTTTCTATTCGGACACTTTTTCAGGATGAGACTATTGATTTAGCGCATAGATCTTGGAGATCTTGGTTTGATTGTAAATGATCCCATAACCAAGATACAAAAGAGTCTTTGTCATCTCCCAAAACTCTATTCAACTCATCTCTGACTTCCTATTTTCGCCTCCCACGTTCAAGCAAACGCATCACATAGTTAGCAACCAGATCAACATTGTAGTTTCTGATAAACTCATTCAGCTTCTCCTTCACTTCATCCTACAGATTCTGGTTTTGATTTTGTGCTGAATTGAAAACTATGTTCGAATACTGAGCTTGGGCTGTAAACATCTTCAAATAAACGAAACCGTACCGGTAAAAACGATAAAAAATGTCTTAAAACTGTTTTTACCAAAATGTACCATTAGACTCGTCTCGAGATACGAATCCAATGAGGTATAATGTCCGATAGTGATTTTAGGAATTTTTGTACCTTTGTAGGTACAATTCGGAATAGTACCAAATTCGAAACCGTAACTCGGATTAACAATCCGAGATGGAATCTTGAAAAAGTGATCCGAGATGGTAATTCGAATAGTGATCCGAGATGGTATCCGAGATGCACTGTTTCAATCTGAGATGCTTCCCAAATCCGAGATGCAATCCGAGATGAGAGATTATCCAGAATGAGAGTCTGATCCGGAATGAGAAACCTTATCCGAAATCAATAGTATTCTGAAATTCTGATGAACAGTTGTCCGGAATCAATCCAAGATCGATGGTCTTCTTTGGTTTCTTCGGGATCTTCAACAATTTTGAATCCGAAATTCAACAGATTAATCCGAAATCTATCCGAAATGCAAAGAATTTATCCAAATTCCTTGAATGTTGATCCGAAATGCTTGAATGTTGATCCGAAATGCTTGTTTTTCAGCAGAAACCAAACAGAATCAGTGTGATATCAGATCTGAGCCTGGAAAACAGGTTCGGCAGTCTCTGGTACCACTTGTAAGTCCTGATGATCCGGATCTATCAACGATATCACACAATCACCAAGGATGGGCGAAATCCAAACTTGGTGATCTTCAAGAAAACTGAAAAGATGAAGAACAACACGAATCAACTTTAACACCTTGCACACGATTCTATTACTTGAACAAGTAAAACCGTCTGGTACAAGATGGAGGCTCTCTCTAGAGAAATCTCAAAACTCTTAACCCTAAAATGAATAAGCTTAGCTTATATACCTAGGGAAAGGGCATGCCCCTCATGGGCTTGCCTATGGGCTTTCCGGGCCCACATGGCCTATGCCATACCTAAATAACCTATAAAGGTCCAAAACGAATACAAACTAACCTAGTTAACCACCATAGATCGTTGCGCATATTTGATGCTTCGGTCTCACACTTCTAGGACCTAACATCAACTTCTTCAAATATGTTCACTTGTATCATGTGTAAAAGTAGATTTTGGGTAACATAAGTTGGTGAGTAATTCTAATGTTTTAACATAACTGATTATTCTTTTATTTGATTAAAAGGGATTAAAATGCAATTCAACGGTACTTAAATGGTAAAAATAAATTATACTAATAATTAAATCCAACATAAGCAAATCACCAACATGATGATGCGTTACTGCAATGAACATGATAAATTAATAAAACGGTAAATGCGAGACTCAAGCCCACTAACAATCGAATCTAAATGTGGTGGCGATATTAGGCTATAATCCATGGTCGTGGGGAACCTAGTCACCCTAATAGATCCTGTGAATAATGGTTAGCGATAATGATTAGTAACAATGGTTAGTAATACAAACAATGAACAAAAAATAACTACCACTAATTACACAATTGAACTCTGCATCTAATTGAACAATGAAACTTGAAGTAATGAAAAATACTTAATGACACAAAATATACCCCAAAACATTTAATTGTAAAAAGAGGAATTAGGAAAGATGTACTCACAGGTTGCGTTTCGTGATTCCTTGAAATAAGTGCATGATGATTGAGGAAACTTCGAATAATGAGAATTATCCTAAAACATAGAATACAAAACCCTAAATAGAATATACACAAAAGCACAACTAATTGACGCTAGGTACATCTCGTGTCACCATGGTTTCCTAGACCCCAAGAGACCCAGGTGTGATCTGAATACATCACCTCGTAGAAGGTTAGAAGCTTTCCCGACATTATACCATTGCGAATCGTTTAAGATTTATTTGAACTACGATTTTAATAAACATGCTTGGCGTAATTGTTAAATTATAAGTTTTTAGAATTTTATAAAAATTAGATTGTTTAATTTGTTTTATTATATACATATATATATGTATGTATATATCTAAAATATTGTAAGTCCCGATAACCAGATCTTACGATATCACACGTAGCTTGAATAGTGGCAGAATCAAACAAACAAGCTAAGAATCAAAATAGAAGAAATAAGATGAAATAGACAGTTCAACTTGCATACAAATCTTGAATTTGTCTAATACAAGTTGAGAGAAAAGCCACCAAGGAGCCGCTAACCCTAATACATCATTATCTACTTATACTAGAGGGTTAGTGCTCCATTACCCTAAAGCCCTTAGGCCCAAAACTACTCCCAAGCCCATTTACATAAGATCTACCCAAGTAATAAAATAACTAATGTATAAACCTAACAGGACATAACAATCTCCCCAGGTTTACTACATTAGTGTAGCGTACCGCTTTAAGATCAACCAATTCTGTGGCTTCCAAATAGTGTAGTTAGATCCACATACAACTTGTTTTGGGTCACTACAGCCACTCCACTGGTCCAGGAGTTAGATCTTAATGTTTGGGAGGTCATGCTTTACTTCATATTCGAGTTTTGAGTGAAATACCCAGCTTGTGACACACTGATTTGGATCGGAATCAGAATAGTGAGCTCACAACAGGCTTTTTAGATCGAGCTTGGTCCAAGACTGAAATTGTGACTCCTTCGAGTAGTATTCTTTGTGTCGGCTCTCTGGTCACCAGCCATAGCTTTCTATCATGATCATATTTGCAACACTTGACCTCAGAGTTGTTTCCGAATTTGTCATAATGACTTGATCCCAGCTCCATTACGTAGCGATAGAGGTTTTGTTGATCCTTATTGGAAGCTTTCATTCAGAGATCACATCTTAGTTTTTCATAACTAACATCTGTTTACTACTTTGCTTCTTTTGAGATAGCTTTCTTTTCTTTGTTTGTATAGCAGCTAGGTAAGCATTCAAACCGGCTTCTCTTTCAACATTGGTTGCAGCTCTCTTTTCAGTAGTACGTTCATGATGTGCAACGTTCAAAGGATCGTCATCTTTATCTGCAAATTCACCACCGAACTTCTTTTGCAGCTTGGCTTTCATCTCATAAACCTCTACCTTTATCTTCAAATTCACCACCGAACTTGCATCGCCCTGCAGCTGCTCAATTGTTTTATCTCTAATGGTTACTTGATCTTGGAGAGACAACATATGGGCATCTTTTAGCATAGAATCTGCTTGCAGCGAAGATATTTGAGC
Source organism: Scalesia atractyloides (assembly GCA_947069175.1). Taxonomy (NCBI): domain Eukaryota; kingdom Viridiplantae; phylum Streptophyta; class Magnoliopsida; order Asterales; family Asteraceae; genus Scalesia; species Scalesia atractyloides. The sequence goes on from CAMTDV010000023.1 coordinate 73,192,775, forward strand.
TCTCTTCAATTTATTGTCTTATTCTAACAACACCACTCTTCGTTGTAGTTTACCGACGTCTACTACTTCATCATAATTACTGTCAGATTGTTCAGTAATCTTTTTCTTCTCGCAGCTATTCTCAATGCTTCTTCATCATGTTCATTAGACCCACCACTCGAACTTCCACCTTCAAATCGAAAACCACTTGAACTCTCTAGCATGTCTGTGATTTGGGCATCTTGTGTAATTGGTTTAGGTTTGACATTTGAGCTTGTAGGCTTGGGGTTAACAAGGGTTTCTGCTTCAGTTCTCTGTTTCTTTCTTGACTCTTGCTCACTGATAAGATTTTCTTCTATTTGAGTTTCTTCGGTAGGAACGATTTTGGGAGGGGGACCCCAGAATCGCCCTGTAATGATGCAAGAAGAGTAGCAACATCCTCAGCACTCATCAAATTTAGTTCTTTCACGGTTTCCTCAGCTTTCTCTATCTAAACATGTTCCAGCTCTTCTTCATTCTCTTCGTTTGTAACCAGATCTTCGACTTCATGTTCTGGTTTCTTTGTGTCACACCCTCAATTTCCACTTGGAGTTTTACCGCGAGGCGTGTGATCAAACCAGAATCTCAGACACTAGTAATATCTAATGACTCTATATGATTTATTTAAACGTTTTCCAAAACATTTGTCTAACCATTCATAGCCATTTTCAAAATATCTTAGTTTCAAAGTTTAGCGGAAGGATTAGTTTCAAAGTTTAGCGGAAGCATTAGAGTAAAGTAAAGTAAAGGCGCCAACATAAACGCCAAAACCAAAAATCCCAAACATTATTCGTAAATAAGACTCGATAAAAATGTCTTGATCAAATGCAAGTGAGTGCACCTAGTGCTCCTAGCATCCTGAGAAACATATAAAGAAACAAGTGTCAACATTGAAGAAGAGTGAGTTCACAGGTTTTTATAAGTTCACAAGTTCGGTTTAAAAGTTTGTTTTCCCTGTTATTCCTAACCCAGGATAACGATATAGTTCCATTATTCCTAACCCGGAATAATAATGTTGGTTCGTAATTAAGTTCAATGTTAACATGTAGGTAGCGAGCCTAAAGTTACCTGACATAAGAGTTCCCGATCGAAGCTGACTATTGTTGCCTCAGTGTTGCCAGGTCTATCACTGACCATGGCGAAAGTTAGGCCAAATTAATCATCCGTTGACCATACCCGGTCGGCTAGCGCGACTAGCTCGTGTGGGGCTTGTCGGGCCCAGTAGTACTACTTATAATTTCCCCGCTATCTAACCAAATACTAACGATCTGAGAGTTGGTTGAGGACTTCCGTGTTAAAGCTACTTAGTGACCATAACATACATTAACATTAACTTAGTTACCGAATAGTTAACAACGTTAATTTCGCATAACGTAAAAGATAGAGTTATAGAGTGTATACGTGTTTCTCCCCCTGTTGTTTAAAAACCGGATAAAATAGGGGCCGTGAACTCACCTTAAATTGCTCGGTTAGAATAACACAAAAGAAGCAAATGATGGAACCGCTAATCGCGTCCTAACATGACAACCGATTTAAAGTTAGTGTGTGAATACACTGACACAAAATCCTAAACATAACTAACACACAGTACGGCACACGCAACAACCAATTCGAAACCAAAATCATGCATGCAAAATATCACCATACAAAATAATGATCAAACCAACTTGTCATAAACACAGGTTAACTCATACAACACTTAGGTACTCATAAACGCAAGTTATCATGTTTCAGCTTGTACGCTCATAACTTGGCTGTTTTCGAGGATTTTTATAAAATAGTTCCAACATTTCAAAAATTCCAATATTTTTACAGGAGGTGTCAACTAAACTTTAGAATTTTGTGTAAGAGTTTCAAGTCCTAACGCTTTACCAATTATTTATAAACATTTATATCCTAGGCTGAAGTCAGATTCGTCGCTTTCTGACTGCAGTCCACGGTAAATATTATTTAAAAATCATCGTTCATCCAATTAACAAAATTATAGTGGGAGATTTCCGGAATTTCCCGTCTCCAGTTACTGTAAAATTTTCGTGACCTAACCCCCTACAGACTATGAGATCCGACTCGATAAACAATCTGCAAATTCTGCAGAATTTACGCAACTTCAGCTGCTGCACTAAATGACAACTTAAAAATAGCAAACGACCTCAGAAAAATATGAATCTGGCGCCATTAGAAGCGTTTTTCAAAAATACACGTTTTAGACTTCAGAAAATCCACCTTTTGATAGATAATGATCAGGTTACATCCAATTGAAGTTGGCTGTAAATGTCATTCCGCAAACTGTTTTCGACTTTTATCGCATTAGAACATGCTTGAACGATCATGACGCTTAGTAATAATGATTAACAACAGGTTTATTTCTCAAATATCATCATGTATATCAATATTCATGTTAACCCTAAGTATATAACATGATCTTTATCGCTAAAACGCAGCTTATGATTTTAGTATTCAACATAACATCACAATCGCAAAGATTCGCACAATCATCCGAACTAATCATAAATCACAACACTTTTCATACTAATAATCCTACCATTACACATAATCATGATCAAGATTACACAAACCCTAATGTGAATCGCAAAATAATTAAACCCTAACCTTGAAACGATGATGATTAGCGAACCGGGACAAGATTGGAATCAATCCGGAAGATGTGGGGTTTTACGATCGTGAGAGGGGGGGCCGCCGTCGCCTTCCTCTAGGTGCTAGGGTTTTGTTGTTTTTTTTAACAAACAATCCATGCATACATACATATAAATATAACCAGGGAAAAGAAGGGGGGGCGCGGCCGCGATGGGGGGGCGGTTTGGGTTAAGTGGCTTGGGCCTCAAGTTTAGGTTATTTCCTTGGGCCGCAAGGAGGTGAGGTCGACATGTTTCACAGCTCGGTTTTGTTCGGCTATTTATTTATTATTTTTTTTATAACTAATAATCGCGAAATCAAGGCGTGATACAATAATCTACAAAATCTACAAACATCTAATAACACATAGCACGTAATTCACCCAATAGATTCACAAAGTTAGCGTAGTTATTGCGAGCGTGTAATTTAATTCTCCGAATTAAATCAGTGTAGGAATGAATAACCATAAAGTAGCGCGTTTAAGATACCTGAAAAGCCGGGATGTCACACTTTGCCTCATCGATGATTTGTATATCATGTTCTTCAGTGATCATGGTGTTTACAGGTTGAGGAGCCAACATAACTTCCTTAAATTTCCCATGCTTCACTAGATCATATCTTCCCACATAATTGATTTTCGTTGACTCACGCTGTTTACGGGCCGCTTCAAAACAACTGGGACCTAGCAGCTTCAAATACAGATGGTTTGTGCGCTTTACCAGATCTGGATACTTCTCATCTATGATCATTTGCACAAACCTTGGGTATAACGGAAACACCTTCTTCTTTGTATTCTCTAACATATTCTTCATGTTGTCGAACATGAAGGCTGAAAAGTTGTAATCCCAGTCGTTAGCTAAGGCAACGAGTGCGGCTGTCTGCGTCTGATTCAACTGATCCTGGCCACCTTTGTTTTCAGATATACATTTTAGGAAGAATTGAGCCAAACACCTCCAGTATGGTGGAAACAAATTTTTTAACATTGTTGGATAAGTGCCTTCATAACTCATGCGTCGAAGCGCTTTGATCACATTGTCTCTATTGTACGTTGTTGGATGACGATCTTGATTTTCGAATTTTAGTGCCTCCCACACAGCTGACTCTGAAACAATAACATATGTTCCTTAAATCTTTGATTCGATAACCGCACTACTTCTTTTGACTTTAGCGTTGATCCGGAAATCTTGTATCATTTCTTCATCGATAACTAAATTTGTCTTCAAAGCGTAAGTGAGTCGGCAGTTGTTCAGACTGACTATCAAGGAGTTGAACATTTCACGGTACTCTGGCAGAGGATCGGATAGGTAGAAGGCTTGATTATGGAAGGCTTCAACTTTTAGTTTGCGTTTTTCAACCATCTTTTGCGCCATTTTCTGTACTTGAACAAAAACATCAATCTTTGTATAGCAAAAACTACTTAATTGATCATTTTGACCGTTTGATCCTGAATCAAATGATTCAAATAGCCAACAAGTCAACAGTTCAAATAGAGGGTGTTAAGAGGTCAGCCAGGAGTTCAAAACAGTTTTGAACCAAAAGGTTCAAAAAGGATCAAACCATATTAAACCGGTCAAAATGATCGGACGAACCGGGTCAAACAGATTCAGGTGAACCGAGTCAAGATTCATTCGGATGAACCGATTCAAGAGCAACTCAAATGTCAAGGGTTCAACTAGAATGACCCTTTGCTAGTCATCCGAGATACCATGATGATCTATCGGAGATGCCTTGAAGTTCATCCGAGATCCATCCGAGATGCAAGGGAGAAGTATAACCTAAGATATCGAGTCAGAGAGTCCGAGATAGATTTGAGATGATAAATTAAGTTCGTAATGATTCGAGATAAGTCGAGATGCCATTACATATAGACTTTGAAATGGGCCTGAGACATTGTGCTAGGCCCAGCTCTTAACAGTGATCCGAGATGGCCCATTTCGAATCTCATCTAAATGGGAAGCCCATCTGAAACAGTTTATTCGAAATGTGGGCCCATCCAAAATGGTTTCATTATGTGGGCCCCACATTTTTACTAGTTCTGAACAGTAACACGTTTTAACAAAACTCGCGATCCTACCATCTGAGCAACCACTTTTTAAAAATATTAAAATAATAATAATAATAATAAATAATAATAATAATGAAGCGAGGAGAGTTATTACGGGATCAAACCGTTGTCGAACTGATTAAGGAACATTTTTCAGCACTTGTCTAATCAAACAGGTCCATGCGATTGCCAAAATATTTATCCTTTTAAACTTATCGCGTCAATTCTTTATTTTAACCTCGTGACTTGATCTATTTTGAACAAACTATGAATTCCGTGTATGAGATACCCTCGCGATCAAGGTTAGCGCAACCGTTCATCGTAACAGGTGAGTATACTAAGATCATCCTTTGATTTTACAACGTCAGACTTGTTGGTGAACAGGTCATTACATGGTACTGCAGAGTGACCGAACAATATCTGACGAGGGTTAGGCTTTGTAACTAATACAGTATATGACTTTTCAAGCACATGGAATTATCTCATGATGAGTTTCCTTTCTTTTAGGGTTTTGGCCATCAAATTTGGCTCTTTAAAGATATCTTTACTATGCCTAGATCTGCATATATCTAGATGCAATAGAAGGGCAGTCCTTGTATCCAGAATGACTCACCAGCGTAAAGACCCGAAACCTCAGACATTGGATATCTATCAAGTCAAGATTTAAGACCATGAAATCAGACGCCGATGATATGCTACCCACATGATGTGTAGCTTGCAGTATTTATCACTTGGTACTTGGTTCTTTATGCCTTTGAGTGATAAGCCTATCAACACCTCGCAGTGGATCCTTGCCTTTTCAGCTTCGGTACCTTATAGTGTGTTAAACAAGTTCTTAGTACAAAAATTTATTTAACTTCCCACAACAGCAAATATTTTTCCCGTAAATTTGTGCAAAAGTTATGCCCAAATTTAGTTATGTTGCTGATAGCTATTTACATATATGAACTCGGATTTTTTTGGGTTGCTTAGTCGGTGTAACACATCATTTTTAAAAGGTCCACAAGCACCTTGAATCTCGAGTTGATTACAGGTTTTGTAAAAAGATCCATTGTATTAGCATCGGTGTGGATCTGTTCAAGTTTAATTAAACCTCTGTCATAGCAATCTCGAATAAAGTGAACTTTGATATCAATATGCTTGGTTTTGGAGTGAAAAATAGGGTTTTTGATGATTTCGATATCGGCATTGTAATCACAGTAGATAGTAGTGTTAAAATAAGTCAACCTTAATCCTCGAGCTGATGTTGCATCCAAATAACATGGGAGCAGCATGGAGATGCTGCAACATATTCTGCTTCTGCAGTTGATAGAGACACTGTTTGTTGCTTCCTTCACTGCCATGAAATAAGTTTGTCTCCTAAGTATTGGCATCCAGCCGATGTGGACTTCATATCCCTGTCCATCCATCCAAGGTTACTTTTAGAAAACGCATACAAATCATAGTTCGAATCTCTATGATACCATAGTCCCAATTTTGGAGCTCTCTTGAGGTATCTAAAGACTCGTTCAATGGCTGAGAGTTGAGAATGTTTAGGATTAGCCTGATATCTGGCACAATGGCAAACAGCAAACATAGCGTCCCGTCGGCTCGCAGTTAAGTACATCAATGAACCAATCATGCATTGGTACATTATTTAATTGACCGAATCTCCTTCAGCATCCACATTCAGCAGTCGCCGTTCAGCAATGGAGGCTTTGTTCATGTTGATCACGTAGGCATTTCCCCGACTTTTAGCTTCAATCAAGTTCCAATCTTCGGGTATGACAACCCGGGCTTCACAACCACGCATCCAACTTTTGTAAACAGGACCTCTAACCCGTTTTGGCACAACTGTGAGACGCTGAGAAGACTGTGTTTGAGTTCAGGAACATAGTTGACATCATAGAAGCTAAGGACCCCATTTTCTGATTGTGCTTTACATTGTAATTCTTCCCGTTTCACCACCTACAAAGCCGACAAATCCATCATCGAAGATATTGATGTCGTTCAACTAGGAAATGCCCCCTGTCATGTGTTTGGAACAACCACTGTCGATAAACCAAAGTCTAGCGACAACCCTCCATAGGTGTTTCTACACACATAACGGGATTAGTGGGAAACATGAACCCAGATCATTTTTTATCTGGGTTGATAATCACTTTTCTTTGGCAAAGCCTCATGTAAGGTCACATCATGGTTAGTAGATTTTGAGGATTGAGAAGATGGGGTTGTAGAATTTGGCGATTGAGAACACTCTGACTGAGATCTAACAATATTTTTATGTTTCCAAATCTTTAATTCTTTGTTGTTTGAAAAGACTTTAGATGATGTTGCATTTAAATTCTTGGATTGATTTATGAAACCATTTGCATTTGAATGCTTTTGATTGTTTTTCTTTACTAGATTCTAGTCTCCATCAGAGGGCTTTTGATGTCCATGATGTCGATGGTGCGAAGCCGTCTGATAGATGGAGTTTCTGAATGGATAAGACACGAGGGGACGATGAACAAAGTTTCTAGCTATGTGCCCTAGAATTCAATTGAAGCATGTTTGTCTTTTCGAGAAAAAGACTCTTAATTATGCTTGTGTTATTCTAGGGAGCTGATTAGGTGTTGATTTATTGTGTGCATATTTACTCTTGGATGAAACCTACACACAATCATCAGCACAAAAGTGAGTATCAATAGTTTTACCCTTCAACTTTGGTTCAGTTGATTTTTAGTTGGGTTTTTTCTTCTGATTTACAGCACTTGAGGAGGCTTCCTCTTGAATTTTCATTTTGTGTTGTTTTCTAGTTCTTTGAAATCTTCTTTTCTTTGTAGGAGTGGATTATGTGGGCTTAGTTTCACTTGTATCAGTTTCTTTAGAAGCAGTTTCATTTGACACCGAGCTTTCAGAATCAATGGATTCTTGGTTACCAGATGATGAGCAAGTTTCGTCAATATTTTGACTGTCACAACCATCTTGCTCATTATCCGATGGGTTATAATTTTTAGTCTGATTCCCAGAAATATCAGACGTCTCCTGTTCACAAGCAATTTCATTCACACAATCCGACACAACAATTTTCTGAATTACTCAATTTTCTGAGGTATCCGTTGAAGTTTCAGGAGAACTGAAACAATTTTCTGAATTACACAAAACTGAGGCCTCAGACTCCTCCGGGTAACCAGTTAAATCATAGTCTGAATCAAAAACCACATCATTCAAAGTTCCAATTCAACAACACTAGAAAAACCATGAGTCTCAAAAACCATAGACTGAACAAAATTCCAAACATAGTTATCATGTTTATCACATAAAAATCATCTGAGTCATCAGCAACAACTGGATGAGGTTCATCATCCAATTTTGACCGCTCCTCATCTATCACTGACTCTACACATACACTAAAAAAGTTAATATTTTCTACAGAATCTGAGTTACAAGTTGTTTCCTATGGTTCTTCGGATGGAATTTTTGTGGACTCCTTTTCCCTTTTTAAATTTTCAACTGATTCTTTCAAGCACTCTTGATTTATATTTTTTACAAAACTTATAGGCTTTTGAAAATCAGTTGGTTCGGTATTCTTAGGCTTGAAAGGTTCCAAAGGAACATAGTCACTTGGTTTACAATACATCAGTGAGTGGCATTCTTGAATAATTATGATTATATGGAGGAGGAACTTGTGAATAACCCAACCCTTTTCCCTTGTTTTCTTGTTCACCATTTTTACATTGCAAAGATTACGAAGAGTGTCACTGGAAGTATCATATTTTTAATATTCAACTCATTTTGTTGAAAATTTCTAGTAACAAGTCCTAGCTCAACTCTTACCAAGTCGCATACCAAGGTTTTTGAATGTAGTATAGTTTTACAATCATGGACCCAACATTTTTGTTGGTTTACGTCTAGGTGGAGTTGCGCTATGTCCTTCTTCATTGCATCAATCTTTAAATAAAGAATTTTATTGTTCTCTCGAAAACCGATGCACTTCGACATGGCACTGTTGTAATCAGTAATGAGATTGAAATTATGTGCTTTCATCTGTGCATAGTTTTATTTCTACAGTTTTCGAAGCACAAAAGAGAGTTTACCGTTTCAGATAGAGATTTGGGCTCCTCAGTCTATGCATCAAGCAATGGAGATGATTTTCAGCAACCTCCGCAATCTTTAGAGATTCCACTTGAGCTGCAGCATCAACCCAGCTAAAACCATGCTGCTCTTGCACCATCAGTGCCTTTCCTGCACCAGATCCTTCATGGCTTGACGAGGTTGAAATTGAAGTAGACGTCTAAGCCATAGTGACTGGAACCATGGATCTCTCTGATTTCCTAGCAGCAGCAGTAGTAGTTACTTCATAACCCGCAAGTCTCTTTCTACAGTTTCTGGCGAAGTGTCCAGGTTCATAGCATTTGTAGCACCTCAAATATCTTTGACAGACCCAGTGTAAATATTTGACATAGAAGGCGTCCGTATCTCTTTTAAACTTTTCTGCTCGAAACGTAGCCATAGCCAGATTCCATGAAGCATCGAGTTCTTCAATATCTTCTTCAACAACTTGATTCATCTCTGTAGCAAACACTGAAGGAGGCAAGAGATCACCTACAAGAAAAGCATTCAAACTATTGAGCATGGATGCTGCTAGAGCTAACTTCTCTTCGTTCTACTTGGTTAGGAAGGTGAGATTTTCAGCGAAGGGTATAGATTGAACATTTTGAGAAGTTGAGGGATTAGCAGGACTGTAGACCACATTTGCATGCTGTGGTAATTGCTGAGTAGTAATAGTAGTTGGAGCAGCCGAGTTGTTTGGAAGAGACATGCCATAAACGTAGTTTGTCTTCTGAGCTTGAAGTTGTGCTTCAGTCAACGGACTGACAACAACATTTGGATTACTGTTCATCACGAGGCTGAAGACTTTGAGACATCAATGCAGTGTTAGAGCCAGTCACCCCTACAACCAGCATGGAATTCTTGTGGTTTAGCTCTCTTTGCTGGTTGTCGATTTCACATTATTTGATGGTGGCGATCAGTTTGGTGAGAGAACCTTCATTCAGATTTGTTGTACGTTTGATCATCAAAACATCAGCATCCCAAGACTTTGGCAGTGAATTCAAAAGTTGGCGATTCATCCTACTGTTAGTGATCGGAATTCCAGCACTAATCATCTGTGAGTTGAGTTTGATGAATCTCCTAATTTGGTTCTCTACAGTCTCCCCGTAGATGTGATTAAAAGAAATGAACTGCTGGTTCAACATGTTTACCCTGCTAGCCTTCATGATAGTGTTTCCTTCATACATATTTTTTAGCACATCCCATATTTCTTTTGCATATGTGCAGTTTCTAACAACAATCAAGATGTCAGGTCCGAGAGCCACAGTAAGATTTTCCATTGCCTTATCATCTTCATCCTTGATTTTTTATTTTCATCCGACCCCAAACTTTCTGGTTTTGGAATCTGAGTGTCTGGATCATCTGTAGTTACACACATGATAGTGTGGGGACCATCACAAATACACCTCCACATACCGGGTTCCTTGGCTTTGCAAACTTCTCAAAACGCCAGGTCTAGTCAAAGTAGTCATCTCTATACAGCAACCTTGGAATCTTGATAGATGTTCCGATACTTTGATCCAGTTCTTGATGCATTGCCAGAGTATGAGACTGGATGCTGTCAAGGTAGCGTTGGTGAGATCCGCAGCAGTCAAAATACTGTTCGGGTTCATCATTTTTTATTTTTACTGAATATTAGTTAAATTAAATTTTTAATGAAAGTGACAAGTCCAATTTGAAATGGTCAAACAGTCAACTCGAAACCGGATCCAAAATGAGTCAATTGGAACAGTGATTTGAATAGCAACTTGAGTCGGAACAGTAACTTCCAACAGTATCTCGAACTCGGAACAATACTTTATCTGATATGGTATTTGAATTGGCAGATGATGATCCGAGATGCAATAGTAATGATCCGAGATGCAACAGTAAGAATCCGAGATGCAACAGTATTGTTTCGAGATTGAATCTGAGATGCAAGTAATGATTCAAGATAGTATCCGAGATGATTCGAGTCTTCAAAAGATGATCCAAGATATTCAAGCAAATGATCAGAGTTCATCCGAGATGATCCGAAATGCAACAGAAAAATAATAGAAACTCCGAAACAGCAGTAGGGGCAATCCGAAATAGTGTGATATCAGATCTAAGCATGGAAACAAGTTCACACAGGCTCAGATACCAATTGTAAGTCCCGATAACCGGATCTTACGATATCACACGTAGCTTGAATGGTGGCAGAATCACAAAAACAAGCTTAGAATCGAAATAGAAGAAATAAGATGAAATAGAAAGTTCAACTTGCATACAAATCTTGAATTTGTCTAATACAAGTTAAGAGAATAGCCACCAAGAGCTGCTAACCCAAATACATCATTATCTATTCATACTAGAGGGTTAGTGCTCCATTACCCTAAAGCCCTTAGGCCTAAAATCTTCCCCCAAGCCCATTTACATAAGATATGCCCAAAGTAATAAAATAACTAATGCATAAACCTAGCATGACCTAACAAATATATATACGTATATATATATTGACAATTAAGTTTTCCGTTTATAAATTACATAAATAAACAAAACCATACCGAATAGTATTTTCTGTTTTTAACAATTTAATAATCAGTTTAATTCATATTTTAAGTGATTAAACTGATATAAAGTAAAACCGTCGAGTGTCCTGGTTGAACCCAACGACCTCGGGGTTACAGGAAACAACCATAACCACTGGACAACTCTAATTTTTGTGTTATAATTGAAACATAAATCTTTTTAAACAATCAACTATAACCCCCTCCAAAACCAATAAAGAACGAAAAAGGCTGGGGGATCCGGTCGAATCCATGGTCTCCCCATCTCTGTCCCTTATCTAAGGAACCCTTTCATTTTGGATTTTTTTTAAAATAGAAAATAAAAGAGATGCAAAAACCAGGGAACCCGGTGTCAAACCCGTGACCTCACTAAGAAATTTAAGGAAGATTATACCAAACCAGGACGATAGTTTGTGATTTCTCTAGTGATATTCCGGCGACAAACAAAGTTTCCGGCGAAGTGTTAATTGAAACATAGAGGATCTTCTGAGAGTTTGCAAAGTGTTTGAGCGAGTGTGAGCAAGTGTCTAAAGGTTCAAAGATCTCTATTTATAGCTAAATGTGCTGGTTTGAGTTACGTTTCGGTTTTTAGTCAAAAAACAGTTATGTCTAATGATTGCGAAAAAGATTTAATGCTTTGACTCATTAATTGAGTCTTGATACACGATTTGAAACGGACTTGACTGATTGAATGCAAAGGAAAACAAATTTGGATGATTGCTTGATTCAAGATTGGTTGTTACAGAGCGGGTGTTTTGAAATTGGATTTCGAGCGTTATTTTGATAGAAAACTTATTTGGTATGGGGTTATCTCAGATGTGTGTGTGGTGCAGTGGTGTATTGGGTTGAGACCCGGGTTCGATACCCGCGGTCCACACCCCTTTTTCTATTTTAATTTTTATTATTTACTCTATTATTATTATTATTTAAACTTTATTATTTACTTAAACTTTATTATTTACTTAAAATTTATTATTTAAACTTTATTATTATTATTTATTACTTAATACTAATATCAAGATTTCAATGCTTAACATAAATGCGTAACGATCATCATAACTTACATTACAAAACAAAGCGGGTTTTTTTAGAACCCGTTTTACGACAAATGTTACAGTATCCCCTACTTTTAGAAATTTCGTCCCGAAATTTAAGTAGTGATAGGTTTGTCTTGGAAGAGGTGAGGGTATTTTTCACGTATTGAGTCTTTGTGTTCCCAAGTAAACTCAGGTCCTCGTTTTGACTCCTAACGCACCCTGACTATCGAATTCTACTTTGTCTTCAATGTTTCCCACCGAAGTCCATAATTTCTATAGGTCGTTCTACAAAATGCATCGACTCATCAATCTGAATATCTTCCAACGGTATATAGAAGTTTTCGTCGACAAGGCACTGACAATCAGCACTTACAACTGTTTAGTGTTTCAAAAGGATCTATACAGATGCTAGAGTGATAGCTGAGAATTCGACCAATGGTAGATTGGCATCCTATTTTCCCTTGAAGTTGATAACGCATGATCATAACATGCCTACAGGAGTCTGAATTGTGTGCCCAGATTGACAATCAGTTTGAGGATGAAATGCGGTACTAAGGTCTAATCAAGTGCCTAACGCTGATTGTACGGCTTGCCATATGCGTGAAGTGACATGCCCATCTCGATCCGAGATGATGCTAAGGATATACATAATCAGATGAGTGTGAAATATTTTTGATTTTTTTTGAGGTGGTAACGTTCCTAGTAAGGATTGAATTCCCTTCTACAGGAATCGCTTTTTGATGCCTGAGGTGAAGAAGTGAAAAGCATTGTAACACGGAGATGGCTAACTGGATATGGTTTCATGATAGAAGGGTTTTGAGAAAATTGAAACGTCAAAATGGTAAGGTTACATCACAAAACGAAGTCATCAACTATATCATTATCCAAATCGGGATTGACACTACTTACACGGAACTTCCCATAACCGTCTAACAATGGTTTTTGATCACCTGACAAGAGTACTTATATATAGGAAGTACCTGCGGCGTATTCACCATTTTTCATCGGCTTTGTTATCAAGTCATGATTAGCTCTATGTGACTCGTTCTAAAAATCTACCAAACATAAACAAACACAACTGCTAAAGCTTGAGTCTCGATTTTGAGGAAAGCGAGACTGAATGATGGCGGTACCTCCCTCGTGTGTTATGAGGAAGTGGTCAGTCATGAAAAAGTGAGACATGACCCAACTTTCCTAAATGATGAAACGGGGTTCGCCGTGATGTATGATAACATGAAATTTAATTGATGAATAGAAACATGTATGAAGCGTGATATAAATTGTGTTAAAGGCATTAATATGAAGTAATAAAGTCATTATTACCCAATTTAAAACAATGGTAACTTTGAATAGTCAGAATAAGAAATGGAATCTATTAAAGCTTTGATGGGAATAAAAATTAAGTAAACAATTGAAGCAGAGTCTTGAGTCTTCATGACGGAAGAAAGGCTAGTTAGGTTGTTCGTTCACATCGTTGTTGACTTCAACTGGGTTTGCGTTGATGTTGTAGGCTCTCCCTCTTGCTGGTGGAGGTGCTGGGTTTGCTTGATTCGCTTGGTTAACTGAGTTTTCTTGGGCTTGAGCGTTAATGATTTTAACAACCTAGGGCACGTGTTTCTAAAATGAGTAGGGTCGCCACAATTAAAGCAAGCTCGAACATATGGAACCATGGGATGATAAGGTTGTTGATTGGGTTGGGTCATATTTTGGGCAGGTAGTGAAGCTTGATTTTGAGGAGTATGACGTGTGTTACTCAAATGACCGTAACGCCCACTATTTGCACACAGTCAGCAAGGTAAGGTGGGTTGGTAGTGATAATGACAGGTGTTGCATTATGGGTGGGGACCAGTGTAGGGTTTCTTGTTTGGGTATGCTGAGTTGGGTGCCACTTGGGTGATTGGGATGGCTTGGAGGGATACGGCTTATGGTGTTGGTTGACTGGTTTAAGTGACAGCAAAATTTTTCCCATTTCGCTTTCTCTTGGCATTGAATCGTGAAGAGGATTCGGCTTGAGTTGAGTTGGGGGTTTCAGTTGGTGTTTTGCTAGTTGCATCTTCCTTCTTCTCATCCTTGAAATCCCCATTCCTGATGTGGTTTTCAGTGAGCTCAGTGGCTAGCTCCATTGCTGCTTCCAGAGTTACAAGGCGTAGTACTCATTACAGAATCTTGAATCTTCGAAGGATGACCCCGAATGTAGTGCTCGATCAGATGGTAGAGTGTAGTGAAAAAATTTGGAACCATTTGGTTCAATTCGAGAAACCTCTTGTTGTAGGTTATATGATCTCCCTCTTTTTGGTTCAGGAAAAAGAACTCATCTTCCAGCTTCTTAATTTCGCTTTTTGGGTAGAAACTTCTTGTCATGAGTTCCCTAAGTTGCTCCCAAGTTAGGGTTACTGCGGCTCCGGCGCCTCTTCTGCCCTTTTCGGCATTCCACCAAGTGAGTGCTACCCCAAAAAGGCGACCAGTAGCATAACAAACTTTACGGTCGTTGGGACAATCACAATTGAGAAAAGTACTCTCCACCCATCTAAGAAGAGCAGTGACCCCTTCAGTTCCCTCATACTTTGGAGGGTCACATGAGTTGAAGTGCTTGTAAGTGCACTTGGTGGTGTTTGTGGAAGGGTTGGCAGTATTTTATCCCTCTAGGTTAATTGGTTGATAGGATTTGCAGCGAGGGCTTGTTGGACTTGAATTATAATATTGGGATTCACGGCGTCCATTTGTTGGGCTATTTGAGTAGCCATGCGCTCGCCGGATTTTCCTGATCTCCTACCTCTACGAGAGTGCCTAGAAAACATCTACAGGAAATGCGGTAACGAGATTATGAGTTTGGCGTATAGGTGTCATGTGTCACATTTAGAAATTAACATCCACAAAACAAATGAGAAAAATAAATTCACTACATCCATAGGATGTCTTGGGCCTTGCTCATGTTTGGGCCTCCATATGTCCCCCATGCTTGGCCTAGGTAGTAATGTGAGCCCCATGACTAATGGGCTTTGTAGGTTCACATTGGTTTTGGCCTATTAACATTTGCACCACGTGAATGAAAATCGTAAAACATGATTGCTAGATATAAAGTCAAAAGGTATCCTGGTGTAGACACAGTGACAACTCAAAGTGGGGTTAGTTCACACGACGTTTGGTGTGGCATGCTTTGGCCTAATAGGTCCTTCGTACTCTCATGTTAGTCCCCAGATAGGCAAATTGGTCCGTTATATTGGATTTATACGAATGCCAATCCTAGACAGGACGTTTCGACTACCGGTACTTGTACCCTTCCAGTTACTACATGCCCGTCGTAAAACTCACTTTGATGAGATTGAAAAATGAAAACATCACAAAATTTTCAGAAAGTAAGCATGAAAAATTTTCAAATATGTGAAAATTGAGTCGTGCGTGATGCGTATATATGTAAGCATGTTATATTAACAATATGTATATTACATTGAATATCACATAAAATCATATAGTAGTGGGAGTGCTTGTATGCATTTGTGTGTGAAATAATGTAAAACAAGTAAATATCATGAGTTTGCATGTAACCAACTAACACGTAAGCAATTAAAATCTAATCGACTATAGTATAGGCTCTAAGGGTCTAATAACCTATCCTATATCCCTATACTCAAAAGCTCTGATACCAATCTGTCAACCCTGACCCGCAACGGATATGGTAGTCGGGGCATGATTGGGTTTTCATCAAAGCTCATGAGATTTACTAATAAAGTTTCATATATATTATTCCAAACTAAAAGGAAAAATTACAACAAACACATAAACCATACAAGCACAATTGTTCTAAACAAGACTTGCAATTAAAGCTTTATTTTTCTTCAAAGGCATGAGTCCTATGTGTTCCTTGTTTTGACCTGATCACCTATATCATGTGTAAAAATAGATATTTGGGTCAACAAATGTTGGCGAGTGAATCCCATTTAAATATTTGAAAGAAAAGATATGTTGATTAATTTAATAAAAATGTGCATAAACCAAATATGAGCAAACATATATGCAAACTATCCACAAACCACATAATCATCTAGTAATGTACACATGCGCATGATAAATGATGAGCTGTGAGATCAAGGCTCAATCAAACGGAGCCGGTCTAATTAGGCAACGCGATGCTCTACCCGTCTATATAGGGAACTGATGGGCCTAATGTGAATGCTTGACTGAAATGAGAAAGTATAACCAGAAATAACAATAAGCCAAATAACATATAGAACGTTAGTTCATATAATGCTAGTAGCACGAATGTTTGCATAAATGATATAAATATACGACACATGATACACACCAAAACATGAATAAAAAAGGGAGTTTGTAGGAATTCACTCACCGTGGGTGCGTTCTTGATCTAATAACGAGTGCACACAATTTATAGATTCAAACCGACGAGAAAACTAACCTAAATATTCACGTAATAATTCGGTAAATATATTTCTTTTTTTGCAATTAGTATTTTTATTTAATGATTTTTATTAGGCTTTTTAGATTGTTTTTAATAGTATGTATTCCTAATATTATGTTTAAAAAGACTTATTTTGTTTTATATATTTCTATGGATTTCCAGGAAAAATAAAGAAAAAAATTTATTAAAAAAATATACCCTTTCAGCGGGTCTAACCGAATTATTTCGCATGATTTTGGCAGCGTGTGGGGATCGAACTCGTGACCCATCGTATAAGTGCACGCAGCTCTACCAACTGAGCTACGTGTCTAACACGAAATATTCTAGAATTTAATTACATATATATACTTTCTAAGTTAAACTATATTTTGCTTATATTTAAAATAGTTTGATTTATTTCAGAAAGCGTATAATCGTGCATCGAACCAGACTCGAACCCGCGACATGTGCTTCATGTCGCACACAGCCCGACCAGTTGGGCTGTGTGACTAACCTGGTAGATATAAGATTTTAATTAAATTTATATACTATCTGAGAGGTTTTGTATTTTTGTTATAAAAATGGTTGGTTTTTCAAGAAATCGGCAACGTGTTAAGACTCGAACCCGGGACTATGTGTTTAATTTTGCACACAGTCCACCACTGGACTGTGTGTCTAACCCGGTATGAACACTGATTTTAATTATTTTTATACACTGAACCGACTTAATCTTCTTCATTATATAATAACAGTTTGACAAAAACCCGATTGTCAATTCTTTTAACTTAACACTTATTATACTACTGATAAACGTAAATTAAATGGAAAAGTAAAGGATTTAAGGAAGATTATACCGAACAAGGACGATAGTTTGTGATTTCTCCAGTGAGATTCCGGTGATAAACCAAGTTTCCGGCGAAGTGTTAATTGAAACATAGAGGATCTTCTGAGAGTTTGCAAAGTGTTTGAGCGAGTGTGAGCAAGTGTCTAAAGGTTCAAAGATCTCTATTTATAGCTAAATGTGCTGGTTTGAGTTACGTTTCGGTTTTTAGTCAAAAAACAGTTATGTCTAATGATTGCGAAAAAGATTTAATGCTTTGACTCATTAATTGAGTCTTGATACACGATTTGAAACGGACTTGACTGATTGAATGCAAAGGAAAACAAATTTGGATGATTGCTTGATTCAAGATTGGTTGTTACAGAGCGGGTGTTTTGAAATTGGTATTTCGAGCGTTATTTTGGGTTATCTCAGATGTGTGTGTGGTGCAGTGGTGTATTGGGTTGAGACCCGGGTTTGATACCCGCGGTCCACACCCCTTTTTCTATTTTAATTTTTATTATTTACTCTATATTATTATTATTTAAACTTTAAATTATTTATTTAAACTTTATTATTTACTCAAACTTTATTATTAACTTAAAATTTATTATTTAAACTTTATTATTATTTATTACTTAATACAAATAACATGATTTCAATGCTTAACATAAATGTGTAATGATCATCATAACTTGCATTACAAAATGGAACAGGTTTTTTAGAACCTGTTTTACGACAAATGTTACATTAAGCCTATAACGTGTTATTTTGAAACGCGATTCAAATTGTGACATCCCGGTTTTTCAGGTATCTTAAACGCACTACTTCACGGTTATTCATTCCTACGCTAATCTGATTCGGAGAATTAAATTACACGCTCGAAATAACTACGCTAACTTTGTGAACTTATCGAGTGAATTATGTGCTATGCGTTATTAGACGTTTATAAGTTTTGTGAGTTATTATATCATGTTTTGATTTCGTAATTATTAGTTTATAAAAAAAATATATATTAAATAAATAGCCGAACCGAACCGAGCCGCGAAACGTGTCGACCTCACTTCCTTGTGGCCCAAGTAACTAGCCTAAACATAGGGCCCAAGTTACCCACCCAAACCCCTTGTGCGGCCGCAAGCAAACCCACCCTTTCTCCTTTTCTTCTTTCCCTTGTCTTGGTATAAATAGGCATGCATGTATGTGTTATATTTCAAAAAAAAACAAAACCTAAACCCTAGCTCTAAGAGCTGACGGCAGCCCTCCCCACTCTTTCTCTCGATCGCAACTTCCTCCAAAACCCGAAGTGATTCCAATCTCGTTCCCGGTTCGTTAATCTTCATCGTTGCAAGGTTAGGGTTTTTATTATTTCCCAAATCACATTAGGGTTTATGAATTCTTGATCATGCTTGTATGTAATGGTAGAATCATTGTTATGAAAGTGTTATGATGTTTAGTTCGATTAATTGTGCGAGTTTTGCGATTATGATGTTTAGTTGGATACAAGAATCGTAGGCTACGTTTTGTGATAAAAATCATATTATATGATTAGGGTTTGCATGAGTATGATGTACATGATGATATGTGACTAATAAATCTGTTCTTGATCATTTATATTTAACGGCTCGATCGTTTAAGCGTGTTCTATTGCCATAAAAGTCGAAAACAGGTTGCTGAATGGTGTTTACAGCCAACTTCAATTGGGTGTAACTTGGTTATTATTTATCGAAAAGTGGATTTTCTGAAGCCTAAAACGTATATTTTTGAAAAACGTTTCTAATGGCACTGGATTCATATTTTTCTGAGGTCATTTGATATTTTTAAGTGGTCGTTTAAGTGCAGTAACTGAAGCTGTATAAATTCTGAAAATTTGTTAGTTCTTTATCGAGTCGGATCTCAAAATCGGTAGAGGGTTGGGTCAAAAATTTGTACAGCAACTGGAGACGGACATTTCCGGGAAACTCCCACTGGAATTTTGTTAATTGGATGAACGATGATTTTTAAATAATTTTCTCCCGTGGACTGCAGTCAGAAAGCGACGAATCTGACTGCAGCCTAGTATATAAATGTTTATGAATAATCGGTAAAGTGTTAGGACATGAAAAATTTACATAAAATTCTACAGTTTAGTCGACACCTTCTATAAAAATATTGGAATTTTTAGAACGTTGGAACTATTTTATAAAAATCCTCGAAAACAGCCTAGTTATGAGCGTACAAGCTGAAACTTGATAACTTGCGAATGTGTGTACCAAAATGTTGTATGAGTTGATTTGTGTTCATGATAAGTTGGTTTGATCACTATTTTGGTATGATAATACTTTGCATGCATGGTTGTGTTTTCGAATTTGTTATCATGTGTGCCGCATTGTGTGTTAGTTATGTGTAGGGTTTGTATCAGTGTGTTCACACACTAACTTTAAATCAATTGACTTGTTAGGACGCAATTAGCGGTCCCATCATTTGCTACTTCTGTGTTACATTAACCGAGAAATTAAAGGTGAGTTCACGGCCCCTAATTTTATCCGGTTTTAAACAACAGGGGAAGAAACATGTATACACTCTACAACTCTATCTCTTTACGTTTACGAAATTAACGTCGTTAAACTATTCGGTAACTAAGTTAACGTTAATATACGTTATGGTCACTAAGCAGCTATATCACCGGAAGTCCTCGATAAACTCTCGGATCGTTAGTATTGGGTTAGATAGCGGGGAAATTATAAGTAGTACTACTGGGCCCGACAAGCCCCACCCGAGCTAGTCGCGCTAGCCGACCGGGTATGGTCAACGGGTGAATAATTTGGCCTAACTATCGCCATGGTCAGTGATAGGCCTGGCAACACGGAGGCACAACAGTCAGCTTCGATCGCGAACACTTATGTGACATAACTTTAGGCTCGCTACCTACATGTTAACATTGAACTTAATTACGAAACAACAATATTATTCCGGGTTAGGAATAATGGAACCAACAACAATATTATTCCGGGTTAGAAATAATGGAACCAACATCATTATTATTCCGGGTTAAGAATAGTGGGACATATATCGTTATTCCGGGTTAGGGATAACGGGGGAAACAAACTTATAACCGAACTAATGAACTTATAAAAACCTGTGAACTCACTCTTCTTTAATGTTGACACTTGTTTCTTTACATGTTTCTCAGGACGCTAGGAGCTCTAGGTGCACTCACTTGCATTGATCAAGACATCTTTTATCGAGTCTCATTTACGAATATTGTTTGGCTTTTTCTTTAGTTTTGGCGTTTGTGTTGGCGCTAGTTACTTTACTTTACGTTAATGATTCCGCTCAACTGTAAACTTAATGCTTCCGCTAAACTTTGAAACCAAACTAAGATAATTTGAAAATAACTATGAATAGGTAAACAAATAATTTTTGGAAAACGTATAAACGAATCATATAGAGTCGTTCGATATTACTAGTGTCTCAGATTCTGGTTGTTCACACGCCTCGCGGTAAAACTACGCAAGTGGAAATTTGAGGGTGTGACACAAATGGCACTGGAATCATGATTTTTGGATGTCGTTTGCTATTCTAAATAAACTATTTCGTTTCAACAAACAAAACTGTGTTTTTCTGCAGGTTTTTCGTGTTATGTTTTAATTCATAACTTGGGTAGATATTTTAAAGTTAGAACATGAAATTTATAGATAGCTTTAGGTGTCAATATGAACCTCCAACTTGAATTACGTTAATCGGATAATCGAAGATTTTTAAATGAATTTTTCTGTGAGCTGCAGTAAGAAAGCGAGGAATCTGATTAATGCTTAGTAAATGATTTTGTTTTTAATTTTTGGTAAAGGTTTAGGCTCTACAAATTTAACACAAGATTCACCCCTCCGAGGGGCACGTCACATAAAAATATCATAATTTTTGTAGTTTTGTAGGTATGGTAAACGGACACCTCAAAACAACCTATTTTCAATGATTTTAGCTATGCATGATTATAAGTGTATAATTGTAGAATGTGCTACGTTTGATATCCGCGCATGCTAAATAATTGTATAAATGGTGTATTGCACGTCATAGGTTATACTGGGAAGATATACTTGAAAACTACTCGGTGATATGTTGTGACAATTTGTGCGCATGTTAATTGCTAGATACGTGTAGGAATTGCGGGAATTACATAAACGACCCTAATACTCTTGGTAACCATAATAGGACGTGGTTGAACAGACTAGCTCACATAATATAATCTCCCTAGCTAATCTAAGGTGAGTTCACACCTTTACTAAAAGCATATATTCCCAGTGGTTGGGAACTTCACTTTCCCGGGTTTGGGATTGCCTAGTATCCCTAGTATCTCTGGATTGGGATACTGTTAAATGCTATGTTATACTGCATGTCTTTAACGGAATAAACGTACTCTATCTGAAAGTCCCCACACATTATACAAATTAATCGTCGGGGCCTGGTAAACGAATATTAGTTAGTGCTATTAGGTTGACAAACCTAATCGTATCTGGGAGGACGAGCATGAACTTTTATGCCTTGGCAATAGGTTAGTGGTGATAGACATTGACCTGGGGCACAAACAACTTAAACATTCAAAGTTTCGGTACCATATAGTTTAGTAGCTTAAAGATGTGGTAGCTCCCCATGATATGTTTTATAAATTACGTAATTACACAACCTATGTTTTTTTTTAAATAATAAAAAATTGTGAACTCGCCAAGCTTTGTTGATGAAATGCCCATAATCCATTGAAAGTTAAAATGCCAAAAGATTTGAAGATTTACCTTCATAATATGAGTTTTGACCAAATTACCCTTATAATTGATTTTAGCAATAATCATCGTCAAAACCTTTTTAATAACATTAAACAATCTACCAAACCACAGTATCAATTTGTTATACTTACAAAAGACATAAGTATAAAATTTACATTTTCTTGCAATCCAAAAGGAGTTTTGACCCGTTTGACATTTAAACATAACCGGAAGCGCATAAAGGCAACAAGTTGTGTTCGTCCCAAACTCGCCAATTCTAGACATGCGATTTACCTATCATTCACATTACAAAATCATAATTATTAAGTACGTATCATAATTACTTAAACTACATTAATCTTTATCTTGGATTGTTTGACCCATTCGTATCAAGTCGACATAATGACCATTTCATTCTTATAGTAATTCATTCAACTTAGCTCATTTGATAACGAATCATATCATTCCCAGAAACAATATTCAATGACCTCTATCCATGCTCATCCGTTAGTAGCGGATCCAAATGTATCTTTTATTTTCTCATTTCTAATGGTTACTTGAAGCTCACCTCATCAATTTACTATATTTATCCTACCACTTTTGAATAGAGTCAATATACTGAAAATATCATATTAAATCACATTAAGCGTAAACGAAGTTCATATGAACTCACCGTGATCTTGTGTTCCAAGTGTCTTCGCTTGACTTGTATCTCCTTCTTTCTTCACTCCTATAAGGTGCAACGTTACATATTTAGCTTTTACAATATCCATTACATACACACGCTTTGACTTTCAATCATGGTGTTAATTAACCGCATACTATTCCATTTCCATACTAATTCATCAATTTAACATGTTTTGGTGTCAAAACCTAACTAATTCAATTCAAAGCATTTCATCGAATATGTGGTGTGCGTATGTTGGTGCATAATGTCTATTGGCTCGTACGAGTGACAAGGGCTTAGAAATGTCATTTTTATATGTATTCTAGTGGTTCGTACGAGTGACCATAATGGCTCGTACGAGTGACATCTTGTCACTCGTACGAGGCACCACTCGAACGAGCATACATACCTACACTCACTCACTCCTTGTGCGAGCCATGTTGGCCTATAAATAGTGGAACTTGAGTGTTGTTCTTAGAAGTTGTTGGTGTGTGACTACGGCGAAGCCCTGTCCTCTGTTAGCTGAGTCAAATTGGATCCGGTGCTCATAAGAGGAGAGCCGATCCCCTCCCACAAGTGGTATCAGAGCCTTGAGGACTGATTTGAGGACAAAAATCAAGTTTCAGCAGACAACCAACAATTTCAGCAGTTGTAGATCCAGATTCAACCATTGAAGATTTTCAACATCTACTCCTTTTCTTACAGATCTCTGATCTAGACAAATTCATGGACGAATTGGACTAGGATTTTAGTATATCACGTTAAGATCAACTCTAACAAATCCTTGAAAGTTACAAATCTAAAATCGAACTATATCATGTGGAAAATTACAGAAATCATCAGTTTTGTGACCTGAGCTAACCCGTACGAGTAGAGAGACAACACTACGAACTACCACCCGCACGAATTAGCCATTCGTACGAGCGAGTAAAACAAGCTTTTTAAAATTTACGATTTTTTTTTAAAATGTCTTTCGCACGAGTAAGTGATTCGCATGAAGTAGTCACTCGCACGAGGAACTCTTTCATTCGCATGAGCATCTCGCTCGCACGAATCCTTGATTCGCACGAGTATCTTACTCGCACGAACCATCTGAGTCGCATGAGCAGCTGGTCAATCACACGAAGAACATTTTAAGAATTTTTTCTTAAATTTTGTATCTTTTTTCATTCTAATCAGTGTTTTTCAAAAGTGTGTTTCTGAAATTTTGCAGAAATAATGGAAGAAGAATTTCACAATGCATTTGCTACTTCAGCAGTTACGACCACCGTAGCACCGGATATGAATCTTGAAAATGAAATGGGTACCATGACAAAACCTCCAAAGCTCATGAACTTAGAATATTACGACAGTTGGAGTGAAAGATTCATAAACTAGGTTCAAGCGAATCATTTCACGTGTTGGTTTGCAATCGAGTCAAAGTACATCACACCTACTGGTGAGAATGGTCTTGAGAAGACATTGGCTCTGAAGGATATGGAAAGAGAGAAGTTTATCAACAAAAAGAAAATGATGAACACACTGCAACAAGAAGTAAAAGAAGATATCCTTACATTGGTTCAACATGATGATGATGCTCAGTCACTTTGGAATGCTTTAAGGCTCAAATTTCAAGGAAGTTCTCAGCTTCGAAAAGGGAGAAAAGCACTACTAAGTAAGTAGTTGATATTTTGAATCTGATGAAAGGTGAAATGGTAAAGTAGTTGATCGAACAATATTGTCATTTGGTGGTTCAGATGAAAATTATGGAGGTCTTCAAGACTAACGAAGAACTGCTTGATAAACTGGCTGATTCTTTGCCAGAAGGAGAGTGGACGACGTATCTAACTATTCGAAAGAATGGAACGGAATACAGTAACTTCACGTTGCCAAGATTTATTGAAAGAATAGAAGGAGACGAGCTTGAAATGCAAAAAATGGCAAAGAACAAAGGCGCAGCAAGATGTGAACCTGTACTACAAAAATAGTTCTGTTGGTCACATACAAAGTCCTAAGGTTCAAACCGCTTTCAGCGCCAACAATGCTACAAGTCTACCTTCAAATCAGTACAATGGGTTTCAGTATTTTTCTCCTCAAGCTCCTCAATCTGCACAAAGCTCAAGTAATCCTCCACCTAATCCAAACCAGCGAATTCTTCAATGCAACATCGCTGTGAATCTCGAGAATGCACATGATTTCAATGAACACACAGCTAAACAACATAAGGCTTTGCTGGCATCAGTTCTTGAATCTTACGAAAGTCTAGTAGCGGGTAGGATTGGAAATCCTGAGATGAAGAGAGAAGATTATGATCAAATAGATCTAGTTGAGTTGGAGCTGATTGATATCAAATGGTGCATGGCGCCGATAGTACGTAGATCTCAACCCTTTATGGAAATCACGAGAAGAGATAGTTTGAGAGGTCTGGATGGGAAACTTGGTTTTGACAAGTCTAAAGTTACATTTTTCAAGTGCAAGGAAAAAGGACATTTCAAGAGAGAGTGCCCGAACAGAGAAGTCAAAGGCACCAGAATCCATTCGCAGATGATTATTATAAGAGCGCCATCTATCATCGACCCCAACCACCTCAGACAAGGCTAGTTCAGATTGAAGATGGTCCATCCAATTCAAAGGATAAGGATTTGTTGTAACCCAAGAAGATGAAGGGTTCAACTGGAACAAATACATTTCAAAGAATGAAAGCCTTGCATTGGTAGCTGAGATCTTCGAAGAACCAGAACAGGCAGAAGAAGAATTTACAAAGGCATCCTTTGACGAAGCTCCAGAAGAATATTACAACACATCATCAGAGGAAGAAGAATTGTTAAATAATGCTTTTAAACATTTTTTTGCCTAATGACATTCTTAAAACTTTTGCAGGTTATTTCGATTCCAGCTATCGATCGCCTTGTGAAGAAGAGAAACAACATGAAGTAGAGGAGAGGATTGATGTGACATTGGAAATCTGATTTACAAAGCCGACAAAGCTCTTATGGCTAACCTGAATGAGGTAGTAAATGAGTCTGTAAAGGAAACACCTTGCATGAAGTGCAAAGAGCCATGCATTGAGTGTTCTAAAAAGAAACAAGATACAAGGAGCTGAAATGTCATATAGATAATTTGTCATGTGATTATAATTCAATAAAACAAGCTTATGACAAATTAAGCAAAACAATTAAACAGTTTGAACAAGTGATCAGAGAAAATGACAAGACACTTTCAATGCTCAATGCAACTGTAATGGATAAACAAAAGACCATTAATATTCATTTTGAGACAATTGCTGAGGTAAAAAGTGAACTTGAAAACATAAAGATCGAAACAGAATGGGTTAACAAATTGTTAATCAGTTATTCTATAAGTTCATACGTCATTGATCACATTCTTCCTAAAATTGAAAGCAAGGAAGACACTAAAAATGATGAGCACAAAGGTGTAAGTTACGATCGTGTTCCACCACACTTGTGGAATAGTTATGCAAGTAAAAAACCATCAGGGTGGAAAAGGCGCTCAATTTAAAATTGAAAACTTAATAGACAAACGAGCTGCCCGCGAACATTGATGTAACATACACCAAACCAGAAAAAAGAATGCGATTCTGACGTGGTTAAAACTGTGGTTGAAATGTTCTGAAGAATGAGTCTGACAATCCAAATTGGATGTTGAATCATCAGAAAATAGTTTAAACAATGATCCAAACGTCATCATATAAAAAATGCACGGATTTGATAAACTACATTCCGATGAGGATTTCCCGATTCAGAATGTTAATCTGGATCGAGTTGATAAGTTGTTCAAGCTTGTTGAGGTCAGTTATACAGATTTAGAAAAATGAGATGCATCATTTTATTCTAAATCAAATGTTTCAACAAACACTATCATTAGAGGGAAAGAGATTATCCTGAAAACAGGAGAGCAGGATTGGGTTTTCAAAAGCAAAGAAAGAGCAACAAGTTTCAAAAATTGAACTTTTCAAAGAAAATCGATTTTGTCAATGGGACAACCACTGAAAAAGAAAAAGAGATCATTGGTAGACAATCCAATGATGAATTTAAGAAGGAAAAAGAAAGTAGAAAACGGGATTTAGGATTCCTCTATTAGAAAAGGCAGTAGGACATGCTACAAATGTAACAATGTCGGGCATATTACACGACAATGATCTCAAAGAAAGCCAAAACCAGTTTCCAACTCAAGCAAATCTACAAAAGATATGAAGCAAAAAGCACCCAAGTTTGTACCAAAATAAATTCTAAAAAGAAACAATGAATCCAATAAAAATGTAACATCAACGATTCAACTTAATTCTAAATTTTAATTTGGTGAAACTTCCACCACGAACCGTCAAAAGGATTCAAAATTCTATTCTAAAAGGTCAATTCTAAAAACACAAATTTGGGTAGCATAAGTCAAACCATCATTAGTAGAAATGAAAACACTTATTCCAGCTAAACCAAAAATCAAACAAGATGTCAAGATCAAAGTCCCAAAGTTTGATATTCCAAACTCACCCAGGACCAAGCAGGCTTGGATTTCTCTGTTTAAGTAATTTCTTCAACATGTTTGCAGGGGCTCCCTAGGTCAATCATATCAAAGTGGATAATGGACAGTGGAGCTTCCCGACACATGACACGCCCATATATGTAGATATAAGGCGGCTATTAATATCACTAAAAACCCACTAAACACATAGAAATTTGACACCACTTTATCCGTGATTGTTATGAGAAAAAAATGGTTAGAATTGAAAAAATCCACACTGATGACCAAAAAGCAGATTTCTACACCAAAGCTTTTGATAGATCAAGATTTAAAAATCTTTTTCAATTAAATGGTTTAAAAAATCTGACATCAGGGGTTGGAAATGAGGTTGAATTTGAGGATGATGAGGTCTTAACATGATTCTCATTGGTATAACATATGTTTTTATGTAAATAGTTTTCTTGCTTTATTAAAAACAAAAATCCAAAAATATGTTTTTGATTTTAGGGGGAGAATAGTTGTGAAAAATACAAAAAGAGTTTACTAATGATTTTAGGGGGAGAATAGTTGCGAAAAAGGACAAAAAGAGTTTTTGTGAAAAAGGGGTAATCATATTACATCATGGACTATCACAGTATGCTAAAGATATGGAATGTTTAAATGGGTAATTAAACAGGTCTTACTAATGATGTGCCAATATGCTTCACTCGTTCAGTAAATTGTTCTTCAAGATATAAACCTAAAAGAAAAACTGAGTAATTTGTGGGTCGACATCTCTCAGATATATGGACTTAGTACTCCGAAATTTTGTTTGAGAGAATTTCTAGCATCTGTGATACTAGTTCTTTATATTTAGTTGATATCTGGGTATTATATGAGTTCTTCTGATTTTGCGTCGGAAATGACCTAGAAAATACTTTACACATTATTCACCTCCAAAAGCTTCACAAAAAATGAGTATGTCATAAAATTTACGACATCTGCAGTTGAAAAGATTCCTAAATGGAACACCACCTAAGTCGAACCTTCATCTCTTTCTCTGTATGAAACTACTAATCTGAGCTCTCAAGGTCTCACATTTCACCCCATTTACAGATATCAGTTAGATATATTCACCTGTGAGATGAAATTCTGGGAATCTTGATACGGGAGTATATTCTGAGATGGGAAACACAGTTACTTCATGTTCCTTAATGTTACCTAACATATCTTGAAACAATTGAGAACATGTAGAGGTTTAAGTGGATAAGGATATTGGCAATCTATGTAAATCTATTTAAGATTTTAAGGTTATTACCAAGATTAACGGTACTAGTGATTTGTCCAAATAACAGATGTGATCCTCTAACACAAAACTCACAAATATATGTATGTAAATACATCTTTATTTACTTTATCTTTCTTTTCAGAAAAACCCAAAAAGATTTTCAGTTTATTTCTTAGGAATCTATCTTAGATTTTAGTCTACCAATGATGAAAACACCGTTAGTCCAAGTCAAAGCGACAGTTCTGGTGGATAGCTGAAGATCATGGGTTGGGAGCTAATCTGAAATGAAGAATATCCTTAAACGTCAAAAAGTTCATTAACTTGAAACTTTAAATTTTTAAAATAAATCTATTTTGGTCAAACATCGGTCAACCTAGGTCAATAACTTGGACTTGGTAGCCAAATCGGTTAACTGGGGTCATTAACTTGGACTCGGTCAACTGAGTGGGTAATAAAACAGATAAAATTTCAAAAAAAAAATCAAAAAGATAAACAAAGTATAAGGAACTGACTCGTACGAGTGATAGAAGGCAACATTCGTACGAGTAGTTGCTTGTACGAATGTCCTTGGAAATGTATAAAAGGGACTCTCTCACTTGCACGAGTCACATTAGTGACTTTGTGAGACTGAAAGTTTTCTCTGTGCAATTTAGTTCTTTCCACACACATTCTTGATCTTTTTCGTATCTTATTCTTCGGGGAGGTTGATTGGCACACCTCTCACGATGGGCAAGGTACTACTACAAGTTTTGAGTCGTTATAATGCTGAAAATGGACCAAAAAGAAGATAAAACGTAGATTTAGGATAATTGGACCCTTAAAATGTAAAATTGAACTCAAAATCGTACAAATCAGCCCTTTTAACCCTAAATCATCATTTTATTTGTTAAATTTTTCATGTTTTAAGTTCGGTTTGACAAGGTGTTATTTGGTACGATTCATAACTCGTACGAATTAACACTCGTACAAGCATGTCCTTAAATGTGATAAGTTTCTTTGACTCGTACGAGTAAGTCTGTTCAAATCCTTAAAACTGTCAAGTATAAACTTCAACTCGTACGAAAAGTGACTCGTACGAGTGGTTTTTGTTCAGACTGAATTCTTTGTCTAAGTATCTGAGTCGTACGAATGGTGACTCGTACGAGTATGTAAGATTTGAAATGTTTGAAAATTTTTCTAAGTGTTTTGAAATCTTTGTGTTTGTAGATCAAGAAATTTTCATTCTCACCATTCCATAACATTTGTTGTCTACTAGAAGCATACAAAGATAGCATCATACATAGAAGTTCAAATTTTCTGAGCAGGCTGCCTATTACAAAGGCCCTTACAAATCGTCAACCAGCATACCAGTCTCATGTTGAATATTTTTGGGATGCTGCCGAATATAGTGAGGAAGAGAATGCCATCATGTTTGCCGTGTGCATCAACAATGAAATTGAAGTCAAGATCACTGAAGATCTTATTTGAACAGCTTTAGAGTTTAATGACAGTGAAGACGACCTGACCGGTTTCCCAGAATATATGGTCAAAGGGTGTTTTTATAGAATGGGCTACGATGGATTCGTTAATGCCGCACCTTTCAAGAAGGGAAATCTCAGTGCTCCCTTTCGCTACATCGCTCACTGCATTATTCACGCCCTAAGCCACAAAAAGGGAGGATTTGATGATTTGATAGACTATCAGATGTGTATGATTACGACACTGATTCTCAACCTGCCATACAAGTTTTCAAGACTTATATTTTCGCAGATGGTACAGAACATTCGACGTCAAAAGTTTTTACAATGCCCGAGATTCGTGCAAATGCTTCTAGATCATCTACATCCAAATCTGAAGAAGAAAAGGACGATATTCTGAGACTTGAGAATATGGACGTATCTACATTAAAGAAGATGAATCTGCACCTAAAAGCCTTCCCTAACGTTAAGCCTGTATTTCGGGCTATCACTAACAAAGACTATGTGGCGCCGCCAAGGGGAAGTGGCGAAAGGATGATAGTGGGGATGAAGCTGAGGAGATAGAAGCATTAGATGGTTTTGTTGTGAAAAGAAGCGTGTGGTTTACTAAGGAAGATAAGAAGGGGGTAAGGGGATAAAACGAAAGCAAACAACTACATCTTCCTCCACTGCCCCTCAAAAGAAGAAACGTGCATTTGCCGACACAATTTTGGTAGGCGAGCCACAGCTAGAAGAAAATATTGAGATAGTGGCTGCTGAGATAGAGCATCAGGAATTTGGTGGTGAAGAAGGTAGAGTTGAAGAGGCATCCTCCTCTAGCACCGATGAAGAGGATAGGACAGCCTGAGAGAAAGAGAGAGCCAAAGAAAAAGAGTTAGAAAGATTAGCTGAAATATAACGTAAAGCTGAGGAGAGGAGAAGAAAAGAGACAAGGAAAGACGATACTACATATGTGTCATCCGGAATTGACATTGACTCCTGGTCTCAAATCATTAAAGAGGCCATCTAAATGTTTGAAGAGGCCAGCAGTTAGAAGTTTTGACTCTCCGAAAGCTCGATTAAAGAGAAAGGTGCAAAAGAAAGCAGATATAGCACATAATGTTGAATCTACTCCTCAACCACCACCACAACCAACACCAAAACTAACACCACAACCACTACTATAACCCTCCTCTCAACCTAATCCCACTCAATCTCATCCCCAATTCTCAACAGGATCTAGGCTTAAAGATCAGTTTGACTTTGATTTTGGAGATATTCCGGGGGGAAGAATTTTCTGCAGACATGTTCAATGACACAAGGATTGATGAGTTAGAAAATCAAGTGATGCTGAACAGTGTTACAATTGCTGAATTACAAGAGCAGATTAAGGGCCTGAAAGAAGATAAACAACATCTTGAGGCTATTTTGGCAAGTATTGTGTCTGAGAGCGAAAGGCTGAGGAAACGGATGGAAGAATATAATGAAGAACACCTCAGAAATCCACGGCAAATGAGCTTATTCTAAAAAATTCTTACCAAGAAACTCTGGATTAATTTGGCCGTAGAAATTGATGAGATTGAAAGGGAAGAGGCTAGGGAAAGAGTTGCTGAGCGGGAACGTATTGCCAAAGAAATATCTGACGCTCAGGGCAAAGGTAAAGAGAAGGTCGGTGAGGAACCTATGATTGATATAACTGAGCCAGAAGTAGAATCTGCGCTAGTATCTTCAGAGTTAATGGTGTATAAGCAAACCAAGAAGTTTGTGTTGGTTAGAAAGCCAAAGGATGTAAATGGCAAAAGAGATTGAGGAAAAAATTAGATGAGCTCGCTGAGAATTCCGATGAGGATGATGAAGACTTGGACAAAACTAATGGTGCTTCTAAGGAAAAGTCTGATAATGATAGTGATTATGATACTGATATGGGTGGTTCGGTAATTCGTGTAACATAATCTGATTTGAATGAAGATATTGATTTTTCTGTGTACTTAGATGACTCAGCCAACATAATTGGAGGTGACAAAGATAAGGGAAAGACATATGAGAGCTTGAAGGATTCTAAGCAGGCAGGAATCCTCACAGTGACTGATATGTCAATTGTTCCTGTCATGCCAAAACCGAAGATTTTATATTTAGAGCATGATGTGGAAGAAGGAGAGTTTGTTCACAGTTACACGAAAGATGAAATTGTGAGTATGTTGGGTGTGAACGAAGAAACGTTTGATTCAAAGACAAGCTGAACGACATTAGTGCTTTCCAGCCTGAGGATTATATCTTTGAACACTTTTCTGATGCACACGATTACAACAACGTTGTGGTGGAGGATGATTCCGATGACAATGATACTAGTATTGCCAGAGAGGGTACGAATGACTTCCCAGCCTTTAGTGAGATGTTTGCAGCCGAAATGATGATTTACTGAAGCGTAAAGTTAAAGAGGTTGTGAAACAAGGAACGGTTTGTTAACGTTTATGTAAAGAAGAAATAGCCGAGATGAGGAGACTGTGGTTCAAGGAATTACCAGTGGAACCTAAATTTAAACGTCCCTAGCATTCTTCACATGTGATGCTAACATTTCTCTGGGGGACATCATTAGCTAGGGATGGATCGAAGAACTTGATGGTTATGCGATTAAGAGGGAGTATGGGCTCTAGTACTTTCGACACCTGAGCGATATCAAGACTCTGTCGTTCTGGGATATTAAAGAATTGGTGCAGACAAAGATCATAAATCTAAAGATGTGACGTTGATAGTGAAGAGGTAGAAAGTGATGAAAAACATGCCTCTGATCAAGATGGAGCAAGATTTCTTCAAGATTTTCAAATGGTGGCACTATGATTTGAGTACTGGTGAAGCTGTTATTTGTTCCATCTAGATGAAGATTCTTGGAAGATAACTAAAGAACTATTCGAAGCCGTCATAGTACACAAATGCATATATGGTCTATGGCGCGGCATTCGAGTACTAAACCCCATGTGGCTAGTCAATTGCACTAAGAAGGATATAGAATGTCTATTTTACAGCAAAGTCAGTTTTGAGGAAAAAGATAAAGAACAGGCTCTCCAATTCTAGAAGATTGTTAATGTTTGTTTTGCTAGTGACATACATTCAGGAATAGCATGGAACACTTCATGGAGAAGCTGGAAGAGATAGAGCAACAAAAGAAAGAAAAGAATGATGAATCGATTGTAGAGAGAAAGTAGATTGGATCGCTTAGAACCTTTCAGTTTGGCAACATGTACAATCGGCCTCCTCCAACAGACCAAAGGCCGATATCTTCTGAGGAGCGTCGCAGGCCATTGAAACGTTTCTTTGGACGTTAACTGTCAAATTTTTTAGACTATCCAAGACTGCGGCAACATCCAAGGGGGATTTTGTTGGTGCATAATGTCTATTGCCTACGTCTAGGATACGTCAGTTGTATAAAAAGGGCTTAGAAAATGTCATTTTTTATGTATTATAGTGGCTCGTACTAGTGATAAGGGCTTAGAAATGTCATTTTTATATGTATTATAGTGGTTCGTACAAGTGACCATAGTGGCTCGTACGAGTGACATCTTGTCACTCGTAAGGGGCACCACTCGCACGAGCCTACCTACCTACATTCACTCACTCCTTGTGCGAGCCATGTTGGCCTATAAATTGTGGAGCTTGAGTGTTGTGTTTAGAAGCTATTGGTGTGTGACTACGGCGAAGCCCTGTCCAGTTGTTTACTCGTCTGTAACCATCACGTTTATTAATACGAATCAAAGGTGTTTAAACATCATATCTTCTTGTTTGTTTGTCAACTCGCTAACAATGAATTCCGCCTCTATTAGCTGAGTCAAATCGGTATGGTGCTCATAAGAGGGGAGCCGATCCCCTCTCACAACGTACCATCAATAAAGCATAATGTACAAGTAGTTAAAGCACATTTTTCCTAGTTCATCTATGGATTAACACAATTGTTCAATTCTCACAAATCATTATCATAATCATGTATCTTATGTTTTATTTCGAATCATCCACCAAAATACCTTCCACAACACTATCCCAACATCAACATTACACTAATTTAAACGTAAATTTCTCTAACCTTTATTAGTCTACAAACACAAATGGATTTTATCCCAAATCATCAATATAATCAAAATTAAGCACATTATAACTCCTACACATTTATAATAACTAAGATTCATGTTCAATCTCATACTACATTCACGGATTGTTTCATCGTTCATCACTAGAACACAAAATTTAACTTACTTGGCATTAAGAACACTTAGATGATTATGAATCTTAGTTCATGCATAAATTTTAACTTCAATCTTCCTTTCAATTTTGTAGATTTGGGATGTTTAGAACTTCTGCTTCTCCTAGTTGTAGTCGATACACACACACATAAGTCATGTGTGTGTGTGTATTTTTATTTAAGTTAATATTACTTCAGCTTTCATTCTATTCACTATTAGTCCCACAAGTTTGGTGCTTACATTAATAATGGCTAGGACTTTATTTTCATACCTATTTATCTCTATTTTTTATTAACTAGTATATGGAATTTAGGGTGTTACAATCTACCCTCCTTAGAGATGGTTTTGTCCATGAAACCTGAATATGTACCAAATAAAGTTGGGTAATACTTTCTCATTTCATCCTCTGTTCCCATGTGGGATCTGATCCTCTCCTGTGCTTCCATTGAACAAACACATGCTTAACTTTCTTGTTACGAAGGGCCTTCACTTTGGAATCTTTTCTAGCTACCGGTCTTTCGATATAATTCATTCTTTCATCCACTACAATGCCTTCAAGTGGTATGTGAGCCGTTTCATCCGCAAGGCACTTCGTAATTGTGACCCTTGAAAGGTGTTGTGAATGAGGCCGGGGGCAATTCTAGCTGATATGCTACTTTTCCAATATGAGCTAAAATTTTATATGGCCCAATATAACGAGGACCCAACTTCCCTCGTTTACGAAATCGAATCACACCCTTCCATGGGAGACCTTCACCAATACTCGGTCCCCCACTTGGAATTCAATAGAACGCATTCTTTTTTCCGCATAGGACTTTTGTTGGTCCTGAGCCGCCTTTAGCCGAGCTCGTCCAAGATCAATCTTTTCATTAGTTTTTGCCACTATATCCTTGGGAGCGAGCTCTTTTTGTCCTACTTCCATACAACATTTCATACGGCACCATCTTAATACTACTTTGGTAGCTATTGTTGTACGAAAATTCTACTAGTGGCAAGTGGTCGTCCTAGTTTCCCCCAAAATCTAAAACACATGCTCTTAACATATCAACCAACGTTTGTATGGTTCTTTCTGATTGACCATCCATTTGAGGATGGTATGCGGTACTTAAGTGCAGCTTGGTGCCCATATCTTCGTGGAATCTTCTCCAATAACGAGAAGTTAATCTGGCATCTTGATCCGAGACAATAGACACAGGTACCCCGTGGTGGGAGACTATCTCATTCATAAACATTCCTGCCATTCTTTCTGAAGAGTAAGCATCTCATATTGGTAAGAAATGTGTACTCTTTGTGAGGCGATCGACAATAACCCAAATAGCATCATGACCCCTTTTTTTTTTGGGGAAGTTTAGTTATCAAATCCATGGTCACGTTTTCCC
Organism: Scalesia atractyloides; assembly: GCA_947069175.1. Taxonomy (NCBI): domain Eukaryota; kingdom Viridiplantae; phylum Streptophyta; class Magnoliopsida; order Asterales; family Asteraceae; genus Scalesia; species Scalesia atractyloides. The sequence goes on from CAMTDV010000023.1 coordinate 73,228,501, forward strand.
ACTTCCACATCGGAATCTCTAACGGTTGCATTTTCCCATATCGCTTTTGATGTTCCGCTTTTACTTGTAAGCATGTTAAGCATTTGGATACATACTTGACAAGTTCATGTTTCATCCCTGGCCACCAATAATTTCCTTTCAAATCCCGGTACAGTTTGGTAGCCCCTGTGTGAACCGAGTAGTGGGACTTATGCGCTTCTTCTAGTAATAGAGTCTTCGTATCACAGAAACATGGTATCCAAATCCGGCCATATCTTGTCTTAATTCCATTAGCATTTGTTTCAAGTTTGTCAACAAACCCTTTCATCCTTTCATTCCTTGGATTATATGCATTCAATGACTTAATTTTAGCTTCTTGTATTGCTTCAATAAGGTTAGGGGTGACTATCATTCTCATTAATTTCACTCGGATGGGTGGCGGATATTCTTTTTGGCTTAAAGCGTCTTCTACGACATTGTCTTTACCCGGATGGTAAAGAATGTCGCAATCATAATCTTTGATTAATTCTAACCACCTTCGTTGTCTCATGTTAAGGTCTTTTTGCTCAAAGAAATATTTGAGACTCTTATGATATGAGTAAATGGTACATTTGTACAAGTAGTGTGTCCAAATCTTCAAGGCAAAAACTACAACGGCAAGCTCTAAATCATGAGTCGGATAATTTCCTTCGTGTTGTTTAAGTTATGTTGAGGCACAGGCAATGACCTTGCCTCGTTGCATCAAGACACACCCCAACCCTTGATGCGAAGCATCCGTGTATACCACTAAATCTTCTATTCCTTCTGGTAAGGTTAGGACCGGAGAACTTGATAGTTTTTCCTTTAGCATATGAAAGGCTTTCTCTTGTTCAACACCCCATAAAAATGTTTCTTCCTTCTTGGTCAATCTGGCTATAGGCAGGGCTATTTAGAGAAATTTTGGATAAATCTCCTATAATAACTAGCTACGCCTAGGAAACTTCTTACTTCATTAACATTCTTTGGAGGCAACCAATTAACCACAACTTCTACTTTAGACGAATCTACTGAAATTCTTTCTCATTAATCACATGACCTAAGAATTGCACCTCTCAGAGCCAAAACACACATTTGGAAAGCGTATAATCTTTCCTTACAGAGTGTCTCGAGCACTACACATAAATGATGAGTATGTTCGGCTTCGCTTCGAGAGTACACTAGAATATCATCTATAAATACTATGATAAATTGGTCTAGCATGTTTCGGCATACTCTATTCATTAAATCCATAAATGCAGCTGGAGCGTTAGTTAATTCGAAGGACATTACTAAAAACTCATAATGTCCATAACGAGTTCTGAACGTAGTCTTATCCATATCTTCTTCCTGTACTCGTAACTGGTGATATCCCGAATGTAAGTCGATATTTGCAAACCAATTTGCCCCTTGTAATTGATCGAAAAGATCATCTATTCTCAGTAAAGGATGTCGGTTTTCACCTTGAGTTTATTGAGCTCACAATAGTCGATGCACATGCGCATCGAACCATCCTTCTTCTTTACAAACAGGACAGGTGCTCCCCAAGGAGATACACACTGGGATGTACAAAACCCTTGTCAAGGAGCTCTTGTAATTGGACCATTAATTCTCGTACTTCAGCTAGTGCTAACCGATAAGGAGCTTTGGCTGCCGGTATGGCATTTCATTCCAATTCAATTCGAAATTCTACTTCTCGTTCAGGTGGTAATCCTGGTAATTCATCCCGAAACACATCGTATATTCATTCACAATTCTTGTACCATCTATTCTTAGGGTATCTTGTTTAGTTCGACCACATAGGCTAAGAAGGCCTTACTTCCGTTTCTTACATGTTTAACCGCTTCGACAATGGGGCACAATTTAGTTTCTACTTTTCGTTCCCCATATATACTTACTTGCTTCCCTTTAGGAGATATAACACGAATAATTTTGCTTTCACATAGAATTTTCGCGTGTTGTCGGGATAGCCAATCCATGCCCACCATTACTTTTGAATTCTCCCAAAACCATGGGAATGAGATTGATATCAAATTCTTCATCTTCTAGGGTAAGCTTACAATTCCTATATATCTCATGTAATAAATAACTTCTGCAATCGGCGATTTCTACTTATGGGCATTCATTCTATCACAAACGAAGGGAAATGAATAAATTCATTTGAAACAAATGACCTACTAGCTCCAGTATCAAACAATACATATGTAGGTATAAAGTTTAACACAAATATACCTGATACAACATTCGGGTGGGCCCTTGCCTCCTCTGACGAGATCTAAAACGTTCTTCCTCTAGCCTTTGGGATTTCTTCCTTCTTTCCTTCCTTCTTTATTCCTTGCTTGAGTTTTGGGCTTTCAGCTTTCACATGACCTGATACGTTACAATTGAAGCACACCCTTTTAGGATTGGGACAATTGTAGTTTGGATGTCCCTCTTGACCACAGTTGTAGCACCCTTTTCTTCCCATTACATTCTCCCAAATGGAGTTTTCCACATGTCTTGCATCGTCAAAATCCTCCCTTAAAAGTTTCTTTCTTACTAAGATCATAATGCTTGGGCTTTTTGGGAGTCCCCTGATTTGTTCCCCTTTCGATTTGCCACTTTTCTCCTCTTTTCCTCTTGCCTCTTCATTTCAGTCTCTCTATCTCTTGCCCAATTGATGAGCTCATTTAAAGTTTCGCATTTAGATGGGGTAATGAACTCTTGGTACTCAGATTTTAACATATCATGGTAATGGTTAATCTTCATCCTCTCTTTTCTCGTGAATTCTTTACACAATTTCATTTTGTCAAGGAAAATATTAGTAATTTCGTCAATTGTCTCATTCTTTTGTCGAAGACGGAGGAAGTCTTCTTGAATCCTATCTACGGCCAATTGTGGACAATCATACTTCATGATGGGTTCCTTGAATTCTTGCCATGTAAGCGTTTAAAGCTTATCCTCAGCTATTTCCACTTGCCAGTTTTACCGCGAGGCGTGTGATCAAACCAGAATCTGAGACACTAGTAATATAGAACGACTCTATATGATTTATTTAAACGTTTTCCAAAAACATTTGTTTAACCATTCATAGTTATTTTCAAATTATCTTAGTTTCAAAGTTAGCGGAAGCATTAGAGTAAAGTAAAGTAACGGGCGCCAACATAAATGCCAAAACCAAAAATCCCAAACAATATTCGTAAATAAGACTCGATAAAAATGTCTTGATCAAATGCAAGTGAGTGCACCTAGCACTCCTAGCGTCCTGAGAAACATGTAAAGAAACAAGTGTCAACATTAAAGAAGAGTGAGTTCACAGGTTTTTATAAGTTCACAAGTTCAATTAAATGTTTGCTTTCCCCGTTATCCCTAACCCGGGATAACGATATAGTTCATTATTCCTAACCCGGGATAATAATGTTGGTTCGTAATTAAGTTCAACGTTAACATGTAAGTAGCGAGCCTAAAGTTACGTCACATAAGAGTTCGCGATCGAAGCTGACTGTTGTTGCCTCAGTGATGCCAGGTCTATCACTAACCATGGCGAAAGTTAGGCCAAATTAATCACCCGTTGACCATACCCGGTCGGCTAGCGCGACTAGCTCGGGTGGGGCTTTCTCGGGCCCAGTAGTACTACTTATAATTTCCCCGCTATCTAACCCAATACTAACGATCCGAGAGTTTGTTAAGGACTTCCGTGATATAGCTACTTAGTGACCATAACGTACATTAACATTAACTTAGTTACCGAGTAGTTTAACAACGTTAATTTCGCATAACGTAAAAGATAGAGTTATAGAGTGTATACATGTTTCTCCACGTGTTGTTTAAAACCGGATAAAATAGGGGCCGTGAACTCACATTTAATTGCCCGGTTAGAGTAACACAAAAGTAGCAAATGATGGGACCGCTAATCGCGTCCTAACATGTCAACAGATTTAAAGTTAGTGTGTGAACACACTGATACAAAACCCTACGCATAACTAACACACAGTGCGGCCACGTAATAACCAATTCGAAAACACAATCATGCATGCAAAGTATCATCATACCAAAATAATGATCAAACCAACTTGTCATAAACACAGATTAACTCATACAACACTTTGGTACACACAAACACAAGTTATCATGTTTCAGCTTGTACGCTCATAACTAGGCTGTTTTCGAGGATTTTTATAAAATAGTTCCAACGTTTCAAAAATTCCAGTTTTTTTACAAGATGTGTCAACTAGACTGTAGAATTTTATGTAAACTTTTAAAGTCCTAACGCTTTACCAATTATTTATAAACATTTATATACTAGGCTGCAGTCAGATTCGTCGCTTTCTGACTGCAGTCCACGGGAAAAATTATTTAAAAATCATCGTTCATTCAATTAACAAATTCTAGTGTGAGTTTTCCGGAAATTCCCATCTCCAGTTACTGTACAAATTTTGGACCCAACCACCTATAGACTATGAGATCCGACTCGATAAACAACTAGCAAATTTTGCAGAATTTACGCAGCTTCAGCTGCTGCACTAAATGACAACTTAAAAATAGCAAACGACCTCAGAAAAATATGAATCCAGCGCCATTAGAAGGTTTTTCAAAAATACACGTTTTAGTCTTCAGAAAATCACTTTTCGATAAATAATGATCTGGTTACAGCCAATTGAAGTTGGCTGTAAATGTCATTCAGCAAACAGTTTTTGACTTTTATCGCATTAGAACATGCTTAAACGATAATGACTCTTAATAACAATGATTAACAACAGGTTTATTTGTCAAATATCATCATGTATATCACTATTCATGCAAACCCTAATTATATAACATGATCTTTATCGCCAAAACGCAGCTTATGATTTTAGTATTCAACATAACATCAAAATCGCAAAGAATCGCACAATCATCCAAACTAATCATAAATCACAATGATACTAATAATCCTACCATTACACACAATCATGATCAAGATTATACAAACCCTAATGTGAATCGCAAAACAATTAAACCCTAACCTTGAAACGATGATGATTAGCGAACCGGGACAAGATTGGAATCAATCCGGGAGTTGTAGGGCTTTGCGATCGTGAGAGGGGGGAGGGGGCTGCCCTCGCCTTCCTCTATGTACTAGGGTTTCTTGTTTTTTTTTAAACACAACTCATGCATACATACAATTATATAGCACAAGGGAAAGAAAAGGGTGGGGGGGGGCTCGACCGCAAAGGGGGGGGTTTGGGTAAATGGCTTGGGCCTCAAGTTTAGGTTAGTTCCTTGGGCCGCAAGGAGGTGAGGTCGACACGTTTCGCGGCTCGGTTTGGTTCGGCTATTTATTTATTATTTTTTATAACTAATAATCGCGAAATCAATGCGGGATACAATAATCTACAAAATATACAAACGTCTAATAACACATAGCACGTAATTCACCCAATAAATTCACAAAGTTAGCGTAGTTATTGCGAGCGTGTAATTAAATTCTCCGAATTAAATCAGCGTAGGAATGAATAACCGTGAAGTAGCGCGTTTAAGATACCTGAAAAGCCGGGATGTCACATTATCCCCATGTTGAAAGAATTTTCGTCTCAAAATTGAGTAAACGCGATTTAGATGCAACGCACAAAGATTCAGTTTGTTAGCAATGGTACAAGAAATTCCCAGGCTGTCACATCATCCCCATGTTGAAAGATTTTTGTCCCGAAATTTAGTTGGTGGTAACGTCAGATTGTTGCTCAGCTGCAAAAAGGGTGGGTATTTTCTTTTCATTTGGTCCTCTCTTTTCCACGTGAACTCCGGTCCACGCTTAGATTCCCAATGAACCTTGACAATCGGTATCTTGCTGCACCTTCGAGTCTTAATCTCACGATCCATGATCTCGATAGGTTGTTCCACAAAATGCAGTTGCTCATCCACTTGAATCTCATGCAATAGAATAACTAGGGTCTCATCTGATAGACACTTCTTCAGATTGGACACGTGAAAAACGTTGTGAACTCCACTGAGTTCGGCAGGAAGGTCTAATTGATAAGCTACGGGCCTGATACGCTTCAAGATCAAATGGGCCTACGTACCGTGGGTTTAGTTTGCCTCGTTTCCCAAAACGGATTACACCCTTCCAGGGTGACACCTTCAGTAGGACGCGGTCGCCTACTTGAAATTCGAGCGGTTTGCGTCGTTGATCAGCGTAGCTTTTCTGTCGATCTCGTGCCGCTGCAATGCGGTTTCTGATTTCCACAATCTTTTCAGTAGCCTCAAGTATCAACTCGGGACCTGTGAGTTGACTGTCACCGACTTCTGCCCAACAGACCGGTGATCTACATTTGCGACCGTATAATGCTTTAAACGATGCTGTCTAAATACTCGTATGGTAACTGTTGTTATACGAGAATTCTACTAAAGGCAGATGGATTTCCCAACTGTTCTCGAAGTCTACCACACATGCCCTAAGCATGTCTTCCAAGGTCTGAATGGTCCTTTCACTTTGACCATTCCTCTAAGGGTGATAAGATGTGCTCATATCTAAGCGTGTACCCAACGCTTTCCGAAGTGATTGCCAAAAGTTGGACGTGAAACGAGCATCTCTGTCTGAGATAATGGACGTTGGCACTCCGTGCCGAGAAACTACTTCTTTAATGTAGTTGCGAGTCAACTTATCCATCTTATCTGTTTCTTTGATCGCTAGGAAGTGTGCGGACTTAGTTAGACGATCCACGATTACCCAGATGGTATCGCAACCACCCGGAGTTCGCGGGAGTTTAGTGATAAAGTCCATCGAGATCTGATCCCATTTCCACACTAGGATCTCAGGTTGTTGAAGTAGCCCTGATGGCTTCTGGTATTCCACCTTGACTTTCGCACAAGTCAAACGCTTGCTCACGTAGGTGGCTATATCCGCTTTCATGTTGGGCCACCAGTACGCGGCTTTAAGGTCTTGATACATCTTATCTGAACCAGGATGGATAGAGTATCGGGATTTGTGAGCTTCGTCCATAACTAGCTTCCTGAGGTCTCCGTAGAGAGGTACCCATATACATTCATGAAATACCGGGCACCATTGGGTTTCATTTCCCAATCGCGTTCCATCTTTCCCACAGATTCGGCCTTGATGTTTTCTTCCTTAACTGCTTCTAGCTGCGCGTCGCGTATCTGTTCGGGTAACCCAGAATGAATCGTGAACTGTAGTGCTCGTACCCGACGAGGTTTCAAGTGCTCCTTTCTACTGAGGGCATCAGCTACCACATTAGCCTTACCCGGGTGATACCGAATGGCACATTCATAATCGTTCAGGAGTTCGACCCAGCGACGCTGTCGCATGTTCAACTCCTTCTGGTCAAAGATATGCTGGAGGCTCTTGTGATCCGTGTAGATTGTGCACTTTGTTCCATATAGATAGTGTCTCCAAATATTAAGTGCAAACACAACTGCTCCCAATTCCAGGTCATGTGTTGTGTAGTTTTTCTCGTGAACCTTCAACTGTCGGGATGCATACGTGATGACCTTATCACATTGCATGAGTACGCATCCCAATCCCTAAATGGAAGCGTCACAATATACCACAAAATCATCTGTCCCTTCTGGCAAGGACAAAATGGGTGCACTGCAAAGTTTCTTCTTCAGCAATTAAAATGCTGCTTTCTGCTTGTCACCCCAAGCATACTTGGTGCCCTTCTGGGTGAGAGTGGTAGGCGGTTGTGCGATCGGAAAATCCTTCGATGAAGTGTCTGTAGTAACCAGCCAAACCAAAAAATTGGCGGATCTCTGTCGGTGTCCTGGGTGCTTCCCAGTTCTTGATAGCATCTATCTTGGCGGGATCAACGTGTATACCCTTTTCATTCACGCTATGCCCGAGGAACTGAACTTCCCTAATCCAGAAATCACACTTCGAAAACTTGGCATATAGTTTCTCCTGTTGAAGTAGTTCCAGCAATAATCGTAGATGCTCAGCACATTCTTCTTCACCCTTAGAGTAGACGAGTATATCATCGATGAACACGATGACAAACTTGTCGAGATACGGCTTACACACGCGGTTCATGAGGTCCATGAACACCGCGGGTGCGTTGGTGAGACCGAAGGGCATGACCAAGAACTCATAATGGCCATACCGAGTACAAAATGCCGTCTTGGAGATATCCTCATCCCTGACGCGTAACTGGTGATAACCGGACCGTAGATCAATCTTGGAGTAGTAGCTTGACCCTTGAAGCTGGTTGAAGAGAACGTCGATGCGAGGTAATGGGTATCGGTTCTTGAGGGTAACCTTATTGAGTTCCCTATAGTCGATGCACATGCGGAAGGTCCCGTCCTTTTTCTTGACAAAAAGGACCGGAGCTTCCCAAGGCGAAGTACTGGGTCGGATAAATCCTTTTTCAACAGAACCTGAAGTTGGGTAGACAGCTCTTGCAGCTCTGCTGGAGCTAGGCGGTACGGGGCCTTGGCGATAGGAGTCGCATGGTTCGCCAATTCGATTTCAAACTCCACTTGTCGATGTGGTGGAAGACCATGTAACTCCTCTGGAAACACATCGGAAAAGTCACGGACGACGGGGATATCTTCAATCCGCTTCTCATCCTTAGGCTGCTCGGTGACCAGTGCGAGCAAAGCGAAGGAGTTCTTTCTCCGAAGATACTTCTAAGCTTGCATGTAAGAGATGATGTTTGTGACGGCGCCTGCCTTCTCGCCTTGCACCATCAAGACTTCGTCGTTAGAGAGCGGAATACGGATAGCTTTCTCGAAACAGAGAACTTTAGCTCAGACGTCGGATAGCCAGTCCATTCCGGCTACCACGTCAAAACTACCCAGGGTAGTTGTCATCAGATCAATGGTAAAGGTGTGACCCGCGAGTTTAAGTTGACAGCTGGTTACTAAATGGGTCACATCTACAGATTTACCATTGGCTCGTTCTATGACGTAAGGGGTCTCTAGGGGTTTAGGTGTGAGATTTAGGTTCTTCCTAAAAGACTCAGATATAAAACTCTTATCCGCACCCGTATCAAAAAGTACAGTAGCAAAATGATCGTTAAGGGGAAACTTACCGGTGACCACATTCGAGTCGTTTCTGGCCTCTCCGCGGCCCAGCATGAATGCACGACCTTTGGCACCTCCTGTGCCACCATTTCCATTGTTGCCATTGTTGTTATTGTTGTTGTTGTTGTTCCCACCGTTGTTGTTGTTGCGAGGCTGCGGGCAGTCTCGCTTGAAATGGGCAGTGCGACCACACTGATAGCATCCCCGATTATTACCTTGCTGTTGACCCTGGTGCTGATTCTGATTTTGTCGAGACATGATTTCCCCGCGACAATCCTTTGCCGCGTGTCCCGCTTTGCCACATCGTTGGCAGCGATTTCCGGCGTAAGGGCCGTGATGATGGAGGTTACAACGATTACATTGCGGCTTTCGATCCGCATAGCCGCTTGAGTTCTGGGTGTTGTTGGCAGACTGATTATTGTGACCCCAATTGTTGTTGAAATTGTTGGACCGCTTCTGGTTTCCTTGTTGTGGCTGGGCTGACGAAGACTGTCGAGCAGGTGAGTCTTCAAATTTTCTTTTGTTATCAGGGACAACTTCAGTTGCACCCCGAGGTGGCAACTTCCTTTGCTCCACCGCCTTATCGGTGAGTTTATGTGCCAGCCTAATCGCTTGATGCTCTGTCGTAGGGTTGCTAGACATTACCATGCCCTGGATCTCAGGGACCAGACCCCCAAGATAAAACTCAAGTCGTTTTTCGACGGTGTTAGCCAGATCGGGACATAGGAACACCAGATCATGATGTTTTGCGTGTACGCTTCAATTTCAGACCCTACCAACTTATGGTTCCATAACGCTTGCTCAAACTGCTGAACTCTGTCCCGTGGATAGTATTCCTCCTTGATTAGGGCCTTAAACTCGGTCGAGGCCATTGCGTTCGCCGCAACAAGTCCACGCGTTTGGACTTGTGCGTTCCACCAGGTTAATGACCCATCTTCCAACGTTGAGGCAGCATACTTGACCTTATTGACTTCAAGGCAATTGCACATCTCGAACACCGATTCAGACTTTTCAATCCAACGGAACA